>HG995289.1:19566343-20981001 GCA_905332915.2 Hecatera dysodea | reverse complement strand
GTTTTGGCTGGTAAGGCATGCAGTGGTATCCAGTTGTGATATTCTGTCCAAATCGCACCGTGAAAATTTAGATGAAGTGAGCTGTTAATCGATCCAATTAAAGTGGAATAATAAAAAAATAATAATTGTGTGTAAGACTAAAAAAAATTACAAACATCCGAATTGAGAACCTCCTCCTTTTTTAGAAGTCGGTTAAAAATGTTATACAATCAAACACTTACTTGAGATTTTTGCTGATTGGTTGGCTAGGTTGAGCATAGTTGGGGCTTTCATGAATGGGTCTGAATCCATACATGTAATTATTATTTTTTTATCATTTTTTCCCCAATTTTTATCTTTGTTTCTTTATTTGTATCTAAATTGTAATATTTAATGTGATGTGCGTCATAATGAGCGGAATAAAACATTTTTCTTTCTTTCTATTCGTATCAGTAGTGTTTGTATTGAATTATGGTACCCAAAGAAAGATTTAACTTGTGGTATGGGTACCAGATTTCTCACGTTAGTTTATACATCAAGAGTCACATCAGAAGGTCAGAAGTGGGACAAGTGATAGTTTGAACGACAGCCCGTTTATGTGTGTGAGTGTGGTGAATGAGGAGTTGTGACTTTGTGAGGTTGTATGTTGGATGGTGGACTGAGAAGAATTCATGTGTAGGTCGAGTATTAGAGAAATGATAACTTAAGGAGATTTTCTGTGTCGCGGAATCGGTTCGAAAGAGTCACCGCGGCCTTGGAACGCAAAGGACACTAGAAAGATCACGGGTAGGTTTTAGTCAGTAAGAGTCTCACACTCCCTTCCGCTCCGCCCAGAGCGGGAGAAGTCATTTGATGATTTCCCATCCAGAAAAAAAGAGATATGCTGTTTCATCATAGCTCTGCATCTGTAACCAGCCATACACTCTTACATTTCTGTATAGTTGTGGCATAAATGGAGCAGTGTTTGTTGGTTTTATTGTATAGGTGACTTCCGATACCATAAAAATGTCTCCGAGCAAATGCAGTTCTGCAGCTTTGAGTTGGGCATACCCTATAGCGAACATCAGTTCACTTCGACCTGACTTCACATACACAACCTATATGTTATCACTGTGAGATGCTTACAGAATAGACCATTAGTTCTATTCCGGCAAAATATCACTAAGAAGTGAACACAAAGTAGGCACACACTCATTACACACACCCACCCTCATTCACTCAATTCACCTTGTTATTGATTATTTACTCGTATTGTATAGTTTACATTTCTTGATTTTGAAGGAGCGGAGTCTTCTAATACAGGCATCTTTTGCTTAAAAGGAGGCTCCAAACTCAAATTTGTTGTACATTTAAGGTTATCAAATAAACTATTATTATTATTATTACACAAAGTAGGCTTTCAATTCATCCATCAATATGAGTGACAGTACATTTCAAACTGACTTCACCTAAGTGAGCTCGGCGAGATGTTTACAGAATAAGAGGTCTTACACAGAGCATTTATTTCAATTAAACCAGTCACAGGCACTTTTGAACCGTCAAAGTCGGTTAGTCTAAATAGTGAAGCTATTTGCACATTCCGAAACGTAGATCTCTATGGAGAAGAACGTGCATGAAACTCCACGGACACTCTTTTACATCTATACTTTGTTACAAAGTTGTGGTTACATAGTTCTTGTTGAAATTATTCATATACTAGCTGCTGCCCGCGACTTCGTCCCCGTGGAATCCCCGATTTTAAAACATTCTTTATCGCTGTATAATATATAGCCTATAGCCATCCTCGATAAATGGGCTATCTAACACAGAAAGATTTTTTCAAATCGGACCAGTAGTTCCTGAGATTAGCGCGTTCAAACAAACAAACAAACAAACTCTTCAGCTTTATAATATTAGTATAGATGTGAGAACGAGGTATTATAATGAAAATAAACCATGCAATTTATCTGATTCTCTAGTACAAGGTGTTCCATGTAGTTGCGTTTGATCATCTTAATATTGGCCGGCCTAAGCAACAGTTCAGTCTTGATTTGCATGAAATTGTGTCTCTTCGATACTCAGCTAGACGGCAACAATTGGCTAACTTTAACACTGCATAGATTTGAAATTCATAAGTCACTGCAACCAAGGCGAACACAAATTTATAAGATTGTCAACAATCCAGATTCTTGAATACCTATCTGTTTATAGACTTGTGACTATCCGAAAACTAGTTTAAATAGAGAGATGTATACCTATTTGATTGGTTGATTTTGTGTTGATTTATTGAATATCTTCAAATTAAATGAAATCAAAAGTTATTTGTTCAAACTCAGCCTAGCTTGAATAAATGACTTTTGACTTGATTTAATTAAGAGACAGCACTTTTTGAACGTCAAATTTTACATAAAGACAGTCCCCCAAAACGCCCACCCGTCACCACTTCCTAGTATTTTAGCTGGGAAGAAGAAGTGGCGCAACAAACTCCCCAGCAACACATCTGTCTGTTGCGTTTTAAAAACTTGAATTTATACAATAGTATGAAAAGTCATTAATACATGACGAAGGTAGAAAAAAAATCCAATATGGAAATCATAAATCAATTCACTATAAAACATTGTAAAGAGCAGATTGAGTCAATAAAGTAAAAACAGATTTGTAAAGTTTATTCCATAGGTATTTTAAATCATTTCCGTCAACCTAGACATAGCGTCCCTCAATAAAATTTGTAGTTGTGAATTTGTGATAGTTTAACATTTCGTTGTCATTACAACTGATTCGAGTGTAGTGGGGAAGGTTTACTTTCAAAGTATTTTAATATTAAGTAGGTAGGTACCTATCTAAGTGTAAAATTATTTCAATATCGATTCATGACATCCAATTCCTCATCATTTGTTTACCGCCATTCGTTACTGGCGTATTACATGGCAACAGTATTCAATAGAGTTCTAATTCCCTTTTTACCTGCATCTCACTCGACGCACCGCGGTATATCAGTCGAGTAGCAATCTTCCCCCGCACGTCGTAAAAATAAACTGCGAACGAAGGGTTGCCATGGAAGCCGCGAGGGACAAGTAAAAACTTCGTTACTTAATTTTAACTGTATTACAATTTTTATGCTCGATAGGATATGCTTAAAGAATTTGCATAATATTCTCTGTACAATCTGAAATGACTGAATTGTTTAAAAAAAAACAATCTACTCAATATTTTACGAAACTTTTAAAACTTCTCGCAAATCGCAAAATAAACGCGATAGTCCCGCCATCTATTAGCCAAGAACACGCAAATAGCGTTTCGTCTACTCGCCGCTAGATGTCGCTACAAATCAAGGTACTCGACAAGATAATGAGCGGGAGTGGGAATCCTATCAATCGGCAAATTGCCCGGGGCCCCAGCCTCTGATTGAACAGGTAATGAAGCTATCGCCGGCTTCGAATTAGTTAACGTGGATATTTAGGCTGAGGATTACACCTAAAGTTATCTACTTGATCAAGATTATATGTGTGGGAATAAATCTTTACTCCTATACTAATATTATAGAGAGGAAAGATTTGTATTTTTGTATTTAACGAATAAACTCAACAACTGTTGGACCAATTTTAAAAATTCTTTCACCATTAGAAAGCTGCATTCACCCTGAGTAACAGGGGCTATATTTTATCCCCGTATTCCCACGGGAACGGGAACTACGCGGGTGAAACCGCGGGGCGCTGCAAGTAATACATAATCCTTCCTGTCATGCGACTAATATTATTATCTGAAAAGCTGGGTCTTGTAATGTTCTGAAAATTTATTCGCTAGTCCTAAAGATTCTCTCCTGGGCGATCTGTTGCTGAACGCCATGATTGCTCAAGAACCGGACTTTGACATAATTTATCTGCACTTTAGAACTATGATCAAAATTCGTATGAACTTTTTTATGTTCGCTTGCTATAAGTTTTGGTGCAAACTGTTAGTACCTATAGTAAGCAATGTAATAGGTAAATAAATATACTAAAACGCGTGTTTTTTTTTTCAAATTTGGTCAACTCATACACACGTATGTTCATACTATGAACATACGTGTGTATGAGTTGACCAAATTTGAACTGTTAGTACCTATAGTAAGCAATTAAATAGGTAAATAAATATACTAAAACGCGTGTTTTTTTTTCAAATTTGGTCAACTCATACACACGTATGAACATACGTGTGTATGAGTTGACCAAATTCCCCGCAAAAAACCCGCAAGGGAACGTAGCCTAGGAACGCCCTATATGTATGAACTTCATACATATAGGACGTTCCTAGGCTACGTTCCCTTGCGGCTTTCCTCAACAAAACTATGTTTGAGTCTGTAGAATTTTTGCTTCACATATTATATAAAAGCCAGCGGAGCACGATTGAGAAGCATAACTTTTGTGTTTTTCTTTTTTGTGGTCCATTGCGTTGTTTGGAAAAACATTGTCCATACTGAAAACTACACAGGAAAGACTTCCTGGTACAACTTGTTCGTCCTTATTTAAGACTACTTTTTGCCCGCAAGCGCGACCGCGTGATGCAAGCTAATTTATAGCCTGTAGCACTCCAAAGAAAAGAAGATTTATTAAAGCGAAAAATAAATGAGAATTTGGTCATTCGATTACTCTGACGTCCAAACTTTTACCTTTTTACAATATTAACATAGATAAGTCTTAGAATTTCTATAGAAATAAGCATCATCTTTGTACCTATTTTTCGGTTTCCTTCTTCTTATCTTTTTATTAAATGTGTGTACATAAATTGTTAAACAAATAAATAAATAAAACTCGCTATTTTTACTTCTATAAGCAAGCAGATGTGGTCGAAATATTGACTAGAAAACACAATCTCCAGCAGGCATAATTATAAGAGCGTCATCAAATAACTGAAACAAACATTTCAACCCCCATTCCATCCGCAAATCGCAACATCCTTCGCGGTTAGCAGCTATCTTTAATTAACATCGGTACCAACAACATTTACCGTGCACAAAAGAAACTAAATTTTTTAAGGTATTTACATTTAATTTCAGACACCCCGTAATTTTGGAGGCTCATCGAAGATCCCTTATCGTTTGGGGGTGATAGGGAGGCACGATTTTTATGTCGATAATTTTCATTCTGAAAAATTATTTTGGCTTTTTTGAGAGAAAGTTTTACATTGAACATTCATTAATAAAATGGAAAAAAAAACATCATGTTCAGCTGATTGTTTGAACAGATAGTAGAATATCAGAATTAATTAATATTGAAGTTATTTTTGAGGTATGGCAATGGACGTGAAAATGTCTACGTATTTTAAGAAAATTTTAACTTTATTTTCTTTCAAACTTGTACTTTATTACAACTTCTATTTTGTGCACTTAAAACTTCAGCCTTTTCTTCGCCAACTGCAATCAGCAGGGCCGTAGCTTCAAGGTATTTAGCATAAGCATAATCAGCCATTTAATGTTCCCACTGCTGGGATACAGGCCTCCTTTTTAGGAGAGGGAATGGGCCGTAATCCACCACGCGGGTCCAGTGGCGCGGGTTGGTGAATGTCACATGTCTTCGAATTTTTGGTTCTAGGATATGCCGGTTTCCTCACGATGTTTTCCTTCACCGTTTTGAAATTAATTACACAAAGTAATGCGCCTGGCTGGGTTTGAACCTATGACATTCGTAAGTTGGGGCCGTTACCACTCGGCCACCACTGCTCTCTCCAGTATCTCTCTCAAAGTATTTACTTATTATAATATTTGATGCACCCCACAGATTCTCAGAAGCGATAAGGTGAGGCATATGTTGTTCGTGAAAGGGAGGACATTATCGTTCTCTTTGTAGATTGATCGCGATATATAAACTAAAAGCATTGTCACCCTGCAAATGAACCACAATTGAGAGCCCAGAGGGGTTGAAATCTAATTAACTACTTGGAAGATTGTTTGATAGTATTCTGCTTGAGTTTAAATAGTCGATATTTTTAAGAAGCGGTTAATTAAGTTTATAATTATTTACATATATCTACCGTTCATCTATATTATCTATATCTATACTATAATATTATAAAGAGGAGAGATTTGTAATTTTGTATGTAACGAATAAACTCAAAAAAAACTGGACCGTTTTCAAAAATTCTTTCACCATTAGAAAGCTACATTCACCCTGAGTAACATAGGCTATATTTTATCCCCATATTCCAACGGAAACGGGAACTACGCGGGTAAAACCACGGGGCGCTGCTAGTCACCAATAACTTTTTAATCATCACCTTTTCCATTAATTTCTGAAAAATTAAAGCGACTTACAAAAAAACTGTACGAAGACTATGATTCTAATTATTTAATATCCCCTGATTCTTTCCAAACATACTGGTTTTATTTATCACTAGCGACCCGCCCCGGCTTCGCACGGGTGCAATGTTGATATTAAATCTCTACTATATTATGCATGTAGTATACATATAAACCTTCCTCTTGAATCACTCTATGTATTACAAAAACCGCATCAAAATCCGTTGCGTAGTTTTAAAGATCTAAGCATACATAGGGACAGACAGCGGGAAGCGACTTTGTTTTATACTATGTAGTGAGTGGCTAACACCAAAAAACAAAAGACGTCTGACATTTCAAAAAGCTAAAATACAACGTTTTTATATCGTCCCTCAGCATAAAGCCGCACATCGAAGTCGACATTGACACGGCCGCCCTATTCTCCGTTCTTCAACTCCAGTAAGTAATTGTTATTTGTTGGAGACTATCTCCTTTGTGAGATTTCCCTTCTCCAAGATAACGCACCTGAAAAATTTCGTTATTTTTCTTCGCCGAATTCGGTTTTGTAAGAATGTTTATTTTTCTTCTTGCGATACTGTAATACTGGGTTTTCGGAATTCGAAGTTGTGTTATGTCTTTTTGTGATATAGGTTTTGTTGTTTATTAAAGGGCAACAAAGGCTTTCAGGTTTACTGAGAATTTGATAAGATACGAGTATTATTTCTCTAACGTCACGATTCTACGAAGTTCACTTTGCCGAAGAACGTTCGGTAGAATGATTGCTCGTTTAATCGCTATGTATAATTATATTATATACAATTAAAAAACCACTGACTGATTGACTGATTGATTGACTGACTGATTGACATAATTGTTCTCCCACTTGCCGTGCTAGGAGGGGAAAACTTTTTATGGGGTTGTATAGAAGGTGTCGGGGTGAGTATGGGAAAAATCTGAAACTACCCCTTTTCAACCCCCTTCTTTCAACCCCATTGCTTATCTCAGAAACCTGACGTCGAAGAGAAAAATAGTTTTCGGGGTTGTATAGAGGGTGTTTGGATGAGTAGAAAACGAAAAAAAAAACTACCCCTTTTCAACCCCCTTTTTACAACCCCTTTGCGTATCTCAGAAATCTGACATTTTAGAGAAAAATGGTTTTCGGGGTTGTATAGAGGGTATCTGGATGAGTATATGGCCAATAAAAAATTCAACCCTATTCAACCCTTTACAACCCCCTTGTTTCAACCCCTTTGCGTATCTCAGAAACCTGACATTCTAGAGAAAAATGGTTTTCGGGGTTGTATAGAGGGTATCTGGGTGAGTATATGGCCAATAAAAAATCAACCCTTTTCAACCCCCTTGTTTCAACCCCTCTGCGTATCTCAGAAATCTGACATTTTAGAGAAAAATGGTTTTCGGGGTTGTATAGAGGGTATTCGGGTGAGTATATGGCCAACAAAAAATTCAACCCTATTCAACCCTTTCCAACCCCCTTTTTACAACCCCTTTGCGTATCTCAGAAATCTGACATTTTAGAGCAAAATAGTTTTCGGGGTTGTATAGACGGTATCTGGATGATTATATGACCAATAAAAAATTCAACCCTATTCAACCCTTTTCAACCACCTTGTTTCAATCCCTTGGCATATCTCAGAAACCTGACATTATAGAGAAAAATGGTTTTCGGGGTTGTATAAAGGGTATCTGGGTGAGTATATGGCCAATAAAAAATCAACCCTTTTCAACCCTTTTCAACCCCCTACTTTCAACCCCTTTGCGTATCTCAGAAACTTGACATTGAAGAGAAAAATGGTTTTTGGGGTGGCATAGAGGGTGTCTGGATGAAATTATGGCCAATAAAAATTCAACCCCCTTCTTTCAACCCCTTTGCGTATCTCAGAAACCTGACACAGTAGAGAAAAATGGTCTTCGGGGTTGCATAGAGGGTATCTGGGTGAGTAAAAATACTTAGAAGACACCGTGAGTTGCTTGCAACTCGCGCCCCCAAGCGAAATACTAGTTATATTATATACAATTAAAAAACCACTCACTGATTGACTGATTGACTGATTGATTGATTGATTGACATAATTGTTCTCCCACTTCCCGTGCTAGGAGGGAAAAACTTTTTATGGGGTTGTATAGAAGGTGTCGGGGTGAGTATGGGAAAAATCTGAAACTACCCCTTTTCAACCCCCTTCTTTCAACCCCATTGCTTATCTCGGAAACCTGACGTCGAAGAGAAAAATGGTTTTCGGGGTTGTACAGAGGGTGTCTGGGTGAGAATAAAACGAAAAAAAAATTACCCCTTTCCAACCCCCTTTTTACAACCCCTTTGCGTATCTCGGAAATCTGACATTTTAGAGAAAAATGGTTTTCGGGGTTGTATAGAGGGTATCTGGGTGAGTATATGGCCAATAAAAAAATCAACCCTTTTCAACCCTTTTCAACCCCCTTGTTTCAACCCCTTTGCGTATCTCAGAAACCTGACATTCTAGAGAAAAATGGTTTTCGGGGTTGTATAGAGGGTGTCTGGATGAGTATGTAGCCAGTAAAAAATTCAACCCTATTCAACCCTTTTCAACCCCCTTGTTTCAACCCCTTGGCATATCTCGGAAACCTGACATTGTGGAGAAAAATGCTTTTCGGGGTTGTATAGAAGGTGTCTGGATGAGTATATGGCCACTAAAAAATTCAACCCTATTCAATCCTTTTCAACCCCCTACTTTCAACCCCTTTGCGTATCTCAGAAATCTGACATTTTAAAGAAAAATGGTTTTCGGGGTTGTATAGAGGGTATTTGGGTGAGTATATGGCCAATAAAAAATTCAACCCTTTTCAACCCCCTTGTTTCAACCCCTTGGTATATCTCAGAAATCTGACATTGTAGAGAAAAATGGTTTTCGGGGTTGTATAGAGGGTGTTTCGATGAGTATATGACGAATAAAAAATTCAACCCTTTTTAACCCCCTACTTTCAACCCCTTTGCGTTTCTCAGAAACCTGACACAAATTATTATTTTCACAGGGAAATAATAATTGTTAGTCAAAAAATACTAAAAAGACACCGCGGGTTGCTTGCAACTCGCGCCCCCAAGCGAAATACTAGTTATTATATTATATATAATTAAAAAACCACTCACTGATTGATTGATTGACTGATTGACATAATTGTTCTCCCACTTGCCGTGCTAGGAGGGGAAAACTTTTTAAGGGGTTGTATAGAAGGTGTCGGGGTGAGTATGGGAAAAATCTGAAACTACCCCTTTTCAACCCCCTTCTTTCAACCCCATTGCTTATCTCAGAAACCTGACGGCGAAGAGAAAAATGGTTTCCGGGGTTGTATAGAGGGTGTCTGGATGAGTATAAAACGAAAAAAAAAATACCCCTTTTCAACCCCCTTTTTACAACCCCTTTGCGTATCTCAGAAATCTGACATTTTAGAGAAAAATGGTTTTCGGGGTTGTATAGAAGGTATTTGGGTGAGTATATGGCCAATAAAAAATTCAACCCTATTCAACCCTTTTCAACCCCCTACTTTCAACCCCTTTGCGTATCTCAGAAACTTGACATTGTAGAGAAAAATGGTCTTCGGGGTTGTATAAAGGGTGTCTGGATGAGTATATGGCCAATAAAAAATTCAACCCTATTCAACCCTTTTCAACACCTACTTTCAACCCCTTTGCGTATCTCAGAAACCTGACATTGTAGAGAAAAATGGTTTTTGGGGTTGTATAGAGGGCATCTGGATGAAAATATGGCTAAAAAAAATTCAACCCTTTTGAACCCCCTTCTTTCAACCCCTTTGCGTAACTCAGAAACCTGACATTGTAAAGAAAAATGGTCTTCGGGGTTGTATAGAGGACATCTGGATGAATATATGGCCAAAAAAGATTCAACCCTTTTCAACCCCCTACTTTCAACCCCTTTGCGTATCTCAGAAACCTGACAAATTATTATTTTCACAGGTAAATAATAATTGTTAGTAAAAAAATACTAAAAAGACACCGCGGGTTGCTTGCAACTCGCGCCCCCAAGCGAAATACTAGTCTTATATATAAAATTCTCGTGTCACAATATTAGTTATCATACTCCTCCAAAACGGCTTGACTGATTTTTATGAAATTTTAATGCATATTCAGTAGGTCTGAGAATCGATCAACATCTATTTTTCATAACTCTAAATGATAAAGGATAATAAAAAATACTCTAAATATATTTTTTATATGGCAGCAAAGTAATTATATAGAATTTATTTATACAATCAACATCTTATATTATGTACAGGTAACCTTAATTAACTACTAAATATTATAATATAAGTAGGCTAATAAATTCGCGAAAAAGCTGCAAACGCGAAGTATGACCAGCGTTTCTACTGCAGAACAGAATAATAGTGTTCTAGGCGGTCTACTGCTTCACCGCGTTGACATCGATGTGGAGCTCCGCAAGACGTAGACATGTAGCGATCCGGAAAGTACTGTCACTCAGCAAAGGACCGGACCATCCTGCAGAGCGGTTCGTCCCATTGTGTCAGGGACAATGGGTCGAACGGTATGAGAGTTCTCGGGCAACGCCGTGTCCGGGCAAGCCACTTGCATTCACATTCATATCGGTCACGCACGACACTTCACAGTTAACCAATGAAAGAGTTAAAATCCTTTTCAACCGACTTCCAAAAAAGGAGGAGGTTCTCAATTCGAATGTTTTTTTTTGTGTGTGCTACCGTACCGATTTTGATGATTCGATGATCGAATTTGATTGAGATCTGACGACTAGTATTTGAGTTATCCCTAATAATGCGTGGCTTAGTTTACATTGATGACGTTCTCATTCCTCGATCTGATGAAAAACAAAGATGATAGGAAACGGAACTCTTCAATAAATTACAGCAAATCTTTCGGGATTGCTGAAATCGCATGTTTGTTTATTGTTTACACCAATGTGATTGGTACGTTTAGGTGGGGGGTGACCCACTAAAAATAAAGTGAAAAATAAAAAAATAACTTTTTACAAAAAAATACAACCTTTTTATCCCGGGAACATGTTTCCGTGTAAATTCTCGAAATTCATACGGGCGCAGCCGCTGACACAAGCTAGTTAATCATACGTACATACCAATTCCCATTTCCCGTAACATTTCCTAAGTAACTGGGTAACGCAATAGAGCGCTAACGAAGCCTGAATCTAAATACGTTTCACATAATTCCGCAGTATTGTACGATCGGCGCCGGAGCGCAATCATATGGTAAATGGAACAAATGGGATCGTTCGATCCCACAACCTTTGCAAGGGTTCATATCTGTATAGAGATCTTAGTACGCTACTGTTTTGTTGTGTTTTATTATTAGAGTTCGACTTTTTCCGTTATTTGTATTTGGGGTTAGTAAGTGTTCATTTATCGGTTGATGAAAATAAACTTCAGTTTATGTCTGCTCTGATGCTTATTTTCCTAAAAAATTACCCATTTACAACTTTGCGTACGGGAAGACCGATTCTGGATTAGAGCATTAATGTTTATAGCAGTAGGTATTACGTTTCTTGAGAAAGTTTCCGACTTTCGCGCAGGCGAAGCTGCTGGTACTAACTAGTTGAGTAAAAAAAAAACTTGCTGAGTAACTCTAAAAAGATGTAGGACGTAAGTAACTAAATATTCTATCTTTTTAGGACTGCTATCAAGTATTATTGCAAAGTTAATACTCAGTAAGTACAATCATTTAGGACCTGTAAGTAGGTATGTATAGTCTTTTCCAATCTATACTAATATTGTAAAGCTGAAGAGTTTGTTTGTTTGAATGCGCTAATCTCAGGAACTACTGGTCCGATTTGACAGTGTTAGATAGCCCATTTATCGAGGAAGGCTATAGGCTATATATCATCACGCTAAGACCAATAGGAGCGAAGCAGTCATGAAAAATGTGACACAAACGAAGTTGTGCGGACAGCTAGTATTCCATAATAATGAACAGAAATGGGTGTTCCATAAGTCAAGAATGAAAAGGTTACTTCTAGGAAAGCGTGCTCATGCGTCGACCACATTATCGCCAGGAGATATTGTAGTGAAACCCGAGCGAATGAATAATAACGAACAAAATATTTATATTCTAACGAGTCTAATTAGTAAAGTTATTAGTTGTAAGTAAAGGAAACTTCTAATTATTAACAGGATACCTACACTTGAGTTAATTGGGCGAGTCCGTTCGTCTGTTAAATTGTTGGTAAGTACGTCTGGCCTAGTCACGTACTTCACGATACATTATTATTATAATGATGAGAAGATAAATAAAAACCAACAACTTACTTATTTGCTCTCACAGGCTGTTATTAAGTACTTGTGTTACTTACAGAATTTCCTAGAATATTCTCTCAATATATTTAATGAACGGACAGCTTCCATATATCTATATCAGTAAACAACGGATCCCTATTACAAAACCTCCGCTGTTCGTCCTACTGTCTGTCAGTGAGCTGTATATTTCTCATGAACGAAAAATTAGAAAAGTTGATAATTTCATAGAGTACTGTAATCATTTATGCTGCCACAAAAGACAATAAGAAAAATGAATTAAAGGAGATTACCAGAAACATGTTTTTTTTCGAGAGCATGGTATAGAGCCTTTCGTGTAGGAGTTCGAAAGAAGAAAGAATTGGAATCGAACTTGGGTACAAAGATACATAGATGGAAACCTGGAGACCGTTAAAAGCCACTTGAACGCAAATGAAACCGCGGGCAAGTGCAAGTTTTAAAGAATATATAAATGTACATTGATCTATACACATTGGTCGTATAATATCTTTAGTCCTGAGATTTTTTCAATACTATTTTTGTTGGAAATAGCTCAGAGTGGATAATATTACAGACAGTAATAGTATCTACTAAATCCTCAAATCTCCTAGAGTAGAATAGTATAACAATGTATTCAAATTACATGGTCTAGTTAACATCTCTATATAGATCCCTCAAGTGTTTGGACGGGTGAGTAGTGATGTGAAATCCTGAAAAGGAATAAATAATGTCAATCATTCTGTAACACAATAATATTGAATACAAGAAGTTATAATGAACTAGCAGCGGCCCGCGGTTTCACCTGCGTGGTTCCCGTTCCCATGGAATTATGGGGATAAAATAAATTAAGCCCACATTTACATAATTATGGGATATTTGCATTATTTAAAATGGTCACCTTTTGATAAAATCGAAACGTGCATACAGAAGCCATCGATAATTAATTAATCGTGGTTTAGCACAAAAGAAACGCCGGATGCGATCTCTCGTGTCCGGCCCTGGTTCAATCCATGGTCCATAGAGTGGGGGCTAGGGAAGCAGTCACCTCCTACTATTCAGCAGTGCCTAATACTAGTGACGAAGCGGGACGCGTGAGGGAGAGGCAAAGCTTACGCCTTAGCCGTCGCACCGAAGAAGACGCCCCGGGCGTCGGGAGTCGCAGGGCGATTCCTGGCAACCGTGGGCTTGGACCAGCAGATGTCAACCAGGCCTGGGTTGACGGCGTGTTGCGTTCCACAGGCGCCCCAAAGAGATATCAGAATATATAGGAATTTCATCGATGGAGTCACCGCGGCCCTGCCACACGGACGGGTTTTAGTCAGTAAAAGTCTGACTCTCCCTTCCGCTCCACCAGGAGCGGGAGTGTCAATTGATGATTAATCATCATCATCAACAGCCTCTTGCAGTTCGCTGCTGGACATAGGCCTCTCCAATTGCACGCCACTTAGATCTATTTCCGACTTCTCGCATCCAGTTTCTGCCAGCCGTCCTGCGCAAATCGTTGCTCCACCGTGCCTGAGGACGTCCTACACTACGTTTGCCGAGACGCATGCTAAACAACAAGTAAATCTCACCAATAATGTGCCAGGCTACAAACCGATTGAGTATAGCTGCTCTAAACGCATGTGTACATACCACCATGGTAATAATCACATAGATCACGATATCAAAGTACCTACAGGTGCATCGTTCCATGAAGGTTATATGTGATAGCTACAGCTAACAATGAGATGTGCGTCAGTACTCGCCAGTACTTGTGATGGCAGCCAATGTAAGGCAAATTATTGTCAAGGTTCTGTACCAAATAAGGGCCTATTTTTCAATACTGAGATAACTTTTAACAGACACGTATAAAAGTATAAAGTAACTTTAATTTCCGAAGTCGGTGTGTTTGGTTGTTTCTTCGTTTTTTGTAATCTCGTTCGTAATCTTATATCACCATCAAGAGCAGAAGGTCTACCTAAAACACAGATAGAACTCTAGGTCCTAGGTTAAAACGGCTACTTCCCGATATGTCACATTCTCGATTCGTCAACATGTCAATAATTGAAAAACAAATGAACACAAGTGGCGTTCCATCAAGATTTTAATCTCCATACATATTATACATATTCACCAGAAACAAAACTGCAATGCTATCCGTCTTCACATTCACTTCAAGTTTTTCAACTGCATAAGAAACCATACAACTATTTATAATAGAGGAAAAATGAAATGCTTTTCTTCCTAAACAGGCGTATTCATAAAAACTTTTTATTACCTTATTAAAATATTTTTCAAGAGATTCTACATTCAAAGTCTCTAAAGAAAAAAATTGAATAAAGAATCTGCTTTAAATCAATATTTTAGCTAAGTAATTGTTTATAACTTTTTATGAATCAGAACGGCTGTTATAGTTTATTTCCTCACGAAAACAACTAAAAGGACATAAATGCTGAATAATAAAAAACGTGTTTTTTATGGCCCATAATTACATTCAATTTAATCATCAAAACATACATAACGTCTAAAATGTGTATAATTACTGGGATTTGGTAACGTTTTTACGGAACCTTAATGTATGGTAAAATAAATGGAACAGAAATTATAGTTGTCATAAAAGCTATGAAAGACTATCAAACTATCATTACTGGAAATGCTTTTGTTTACGAACTAAACTGAACCCTAATCTCTTCAAAGTTAGAGTGAACAGGCTTCTTCTTGGTCAGCTCGCTCCATCGTCGACTCTATACCATGCCATTGTATGGTGTAGCAATAGCATCAATTCATATGACTGGTGCAATTTTATATTAACCAAGTTAATATGATTTTTTATATTCCTTTTGTAGTGTTTAAGGGGTATTCCACATTCAATTTGTTACTATTCCAGCAATTCGCATAAAGCGTTCCCAAACATTATGTTATAATGCACACAACAAATCTGCCTGTGTCTGAGTTTCCGAACGCGTTCAACCCTAATCTATACTAATATTATAAAGCTGAAGAGTTTGTTTGTTCGTTTGTTTGTTTGTTTGAACGCGCTAATCTCAGGAACTACTGGTTCGAATTGAAAAATTATTTTTGGGTTGAATAGACCATTTATCGAGGAAGGCTTTAGGCTATATATCATCACGCTTAAGCCAATAGGAGCGGAGCAGCGATAAAGAATGTTTTAAAATCGGGGATTCCACGGGGACGAAGTCGCGGACAGAAGCTAGTTTACACATAAAAATGGTACTTTAGATTTCTTGCACAGGTCTGCTTTGGTCTGAAGGGAATTGAAATAATAGACACAAACTGTTTAACCCAAGTGTAACCTTACTACAGAGCGTTCTACTCTGATGTCTTAGATCACCATTCATCAATCAATTTTGGTGTGGGAATTACCGCGGCCCTAGAACGCAAAGGCCACTAGGAGGAACACGGATGGGTTTACTCAGTAAGAGTCTGACACTCCCTTCCGCTCCGCCCAAATTATATAAATTATATATTAAAATCAGCAAGTAGTCCGGGCCTGATAATTGCAATACGATATTTTCATCTTACAAAACAACCCCATAAACACCTCTTATATCCAAAAACATAGCGAAAAAATTCCTCACTTTTTACATTCCTTTTCCCATACATAGTTAACCTTACGGCCTGTACCCCTTAAACGAACCGGCAAAGACCCCCTATACACCCCCGTAGGGAAATCCCCGAGTAACGCACTCATACAATTTGCATGTAATGTTCAGGGGATGATATAATTGCCTGCATGTTCAGAATTCAATAGAAATGAGGAAAATTTTCATGGGATTTTAAGAAGGGGAGTGTGTACGTGATTGTTTCTTGGATATGGAGTGTTAGTATTAATGACGTGACGTCATTTTGAGCCGATGAAAAAAAAGGAAGGTTCTGTATTTCACTCTTATGTATTTATTATGTACGATGGTATGTCCGCGATTCTCAAAGAGTCAAGCTTTGAGTGTAATGATTAAAGGCATTAAAATAATTAATTGCAATAAACGCTAAACATATTTAAAACATCATTCATGAATCATGATTGGTAAAAAGTAAAATATAAGTAACAAGCGGAAAAAAAATCAAAAGGTTTTTGTATTTTACATAATATAAAAATAGAATTTAGCTCAGGAAAAATAATATCAGAAACGGTAAGCTTTTCAGTTCTCTGTAAAGAAGGTTAATATAATTTCTTAACAATTGATTCAAGAAAACCGTGGGAGGAAATTTGTAAATTTGAACTTTTACGTTCCCAACAGAATTTAATCTTCAGAAAAATCTTATACAAAGCAAGTCAACAAATACAATTACGAAATAGCTTTCCAAATAAATCTCATATTACGTAACGGGCCTGTACAAATACAATGAGAAAGCTAGCCTAATCAAACAAACCTTAGAAAACTGAAATATCAATTTCATCAATGTTGAAACGTATATTTCAGCAAAAGTAAAACATTTAGTTATCAAAAACTCATAAGGGGTGGGGGCTGAGGGCCGTTTCGAACGAAATTGAATAAATTTATCCTTTCTTGATATGAAATCGCAAAGCAGGTGTTTCTTTGATCCGCCAAAGATTGGATTGTTATGAGTTTCAGGCGATTTTATTTATTTTCATAAGGCCGAGGGAAAGTTTGGTAACTTGTTAGTTATACCGTTCTGGTTCGATTTTATTTGTTTCACATTTGCCTAAATATAATAGCTTTATAAGTGATATTTAGGTTCAAATGGTAATTTATGCTTTGGTAGCTAATTTGTCTATTCAATAGCTGCTCATGATGATGTGTAAATTAAAATCGGAGTAACATCACGGGTATATTTCGCTTAAAGGTAGGCAGAGGTGTTGCGAAATTTTTTCGAAAGAGTCACCGTGGCCCTGAAACGCAAAGGGCACTTAAGAAGACCACGGGTGGGTTTTAGTCAGTAAGAGTCTATCTCTAAGACTATCTTCCGCTCCGCCCAGAGCGGGAGAAGTCATGTAGACATGTGTTTATTGAACTCGCACGTTTGGCCAGTTATTACATGGGACTTGGGGTGCTACTGAGGATTTCCATAATGGAACCCCTTTGCCCAATCCGGGAATCGAGCAGTATGTGTGACCTCATGGTCGTACCACAGTATCGCTTTTGACCGAGCGACGAACTGATGTGGGTTATTCGTGATTTCAAACTCCATTTTGTTTACCTGAATCCTCAAAGCCAATATTAATTTCTAAATAGACGAATCAAATACTAATGGAATTTAAATGTTATTGGAAATTAAATATTAATGGTACGATTCGAATATGGTATAATAACACATAACTAATATTGCTTATACAGAATTTACTCTTCATTCAACTAAATTCCGAGCTGTGTGTTGTGTACCTTAGTGTTGTGTACTGTCGTGGGTACACGTTATATGTGTACCCACGACAGTATAGGTATTTGTGTTGTCTTATACCATCAAACCTGCATAAGGGTGCTTTTGTTGTCTTCATTTAACTTTGAAGGAAGAAATGTATATCTAATTTTCATCATTGCTTGTTTCATTCCCACTATATGCCAGTGAAAGTCCTTTCAAAGTCGGTCCAGCAACTTTTAACTTGACCGTCGGTCTTAGCTAGCATGTATTGCGTAAAGTGTACGTTCAAAGTACATACAAACACTACCCTATTACCCTATGTCTCATTTTGTTATTAAGAAAATAAGTATAGTCCTAGTTATTTAATACTTTATTTTCAGGCAACTAAGGCCCATAGAAAAAATACACAATAAAATTTTACTAAATAATAAACTAACACATATTTAAAAACATAACAGCTAGGTAATCTCTTAATACGTTGAATCGGCGACGTCTTGCGCAGAGTCGTGGTGTCATGTAGCCTTTCCGACACCAGTCGGCCAAAATTCCTCCATAAAGTCTGTAGATGGTGAGTTGGTACCCGCACCACAAAAGAAGTTTATCTTGTGGCGTGGCGTATTCCACGATCTCCTCTACCCTCGTGGTGTGATGCAGAAGCGACACATACAGCTGCGTCGTCGGAATAGCAACCCTGCCCCAACAATGTATTTATAGCTACAATATTTTCTACTAGCTTTTGCCCGCGGCTTCGCTCGCGTTAAGAATATTATTAAATTGATAAAGTTTCATACAAAGTTTCATCCCCTATTTTATCCCCTTGGGGGTAGAATTAATCAAAATCCTTTCTTAGCGGATGCCTACGTCATAACATCTATGTACCTGCAGATGGAGCCCGATCCGTTCAGTGGTTTGGGCTGTGCGTTGATAGATCACTATGTGAATGTCAGTCAGTCAGTCCCTTTTGAGTTATATGTATTTAGATACACCACCACTAACATGGCACCTGTTCCCTATACATTTAACATGCGGTTAACCAAAATTCGAGCGTTCAAAATTAATATGCAAATAAGCAGAGTATTCACCGGGCGACAAATGTACGGCGGCATGCCTCGTCTGATGTTGTTTGTTGTGTTGTAGACAACTGAATTTTGTCTGTTGTTACCAGTTGTTACATATACTTTATGTGAGCGAGGTGTATTTCTGAAGAATGCCTTTATAGGGATGGCACGAGTGTGTAATGCTCAAGTTCTGGTAAAATTATGTCGTTGGTAGTGAGGATTTTATAGATAACTAGCAGCGCCTCGTGTTTTCACCCGCATAGGTCCTGTTCCCGCGGGAATATGGGGACACAATATAGCCTATGTCACCCGGGTATTGTGTAGCTTCCCAACAGTTAAAGAATTTTTCAAATCGGTCATGCAGTTTCGGAGCCTATTCAATGCAAACAAACAAACATACAAAAAGCAATCAAATATTTTCCTCTTTATAATATTAGTGTACAGTACTTACATTTTGAAAGCCTCCATTACTCTTTAAACTTAGTGATTCCTAGCTTAGTCTAACGTTGATCATAAAATGATCTATACTAATGTATAAAGCTGAAGAGTTTGTTTGGTTGTTGAACGCGCTAATCTCAGGAACTACTGGTCCGATTGGAAAAAATCTTTCAGTGTTAGGTAGCCCATTTATTGAGGAAGGCAATAGAAGCGGAGCAGTCATGAAAAATATATCACAAACGAAGTTGCGTGGATCAGCTAGTCTTCTAATATAATTATTTCATAAAGTTTAAAAAAATCCTTATGAAAATCGCATCTCTTTTGGGTCATAAATTCGTTAGCTAGCCTTAGTGACTTCAAAGAAATCAAAATAACCTTTTTTAAGTCCTACCAAATGTAGGTCGACGTATTCTGTGTAAAATGTGACCACGCGGTCTATAAGCCACTGTTTTATTTTTTTCACCACAAATATAATTTTATTTCGTGAAAAAAATCCCCAAAACGGCTTTCAATTATTTTTTTTTACTTTGTGCCAGTTATTAAAAAGCGTTATATTATTTTTTAAATTTTATTTTAGATCTTTTTGTTCAATTAAAACCGAATAGGCTTATCGCTGCTCTTTTATGTGGAATTTTATTTTTAAAAACATTTTTGTTTTGTTTCAGGTAATTGTTGTTTGCGGAACCAGGAAGCAGCATTGTCGTTGCGTAACAAAATATTTAATGAAACCATGATGCTCTTATCTAGTATACGGTTGGTCGATGTTAATTTATTATTTTGTCAGACACAGCACAACGGTTACAAACACACCTCAGCATTTGCTGGGCGTCAGACACCCAGCACTGGTTTTCAGTTGGCACACCGCAGTGATGCACGGCCGAGGGTAAATAAAATAGACACTTGAACTAAATACTGATGTTTGTGTACTGAATTTTATTAAAATACGTAAACGGAAAATCAGTACCATAATATTGATTTTCCACCAACAAAATGCTAGTATAGGAAATTGACGCCAAAGTACGACGCTACCTTTCCTATAAACCCATAACCGCAAATTAAACCTCGCCTGTTAATATAATTTTATCGCTGCTATACTAAGGCTAGATCCCAACATTGTCATTTTCTAACATCATACTGTAATGATAGTGTAGACAACACAAACTTGCCGTGTTTGGTAGGCTGTGGCACTGTTGGCATAATTACGCCAACAGTGGAGCCAGCCGCTGAAATACATTGTAATTATAGGTTCCAATGATGGTCAGTGTTCGCTTAGTCTGATGTGGCTTTGCTATGCCACGTGTCTGTCTATATAATCATTTGACATGTGAAAGTAATGCGAGTGATGCATCACGCGTAATATCACCCGAGCGCGTACTGTAACATGACACATTACTCGACTAAAATAAGCATCACACCATTACACTAAACATCACGCGAGCGGCAGCAGTGCAGTAGCTCGCGACATGACTCGCTCGAACCAAGCCCTCCCAATTACTCCCGAACGCAACAAAGCCTGGAAACCCGTTACTTGTTGATTTAGGGTATAAATAAGTATGAAGGAAAATCAACTTTGTATGATTTGTTTATTTAAATCACAGTGAGTAAATTACACTGTTACAATGCTTTGTTACTATACTATTTCAATAACATGTCCTGTTACACTAGAACATTTCATTACATTAGAACACTCGATGGTGTGCTATCGAATGGCGCTACATCATAACATCACGCGTGATGTTTGAAGGGATGTAATGTAATATTACTCGGGACGAAATGTAATGACATATAACATCATTTCGTGGTGCACTGTTTTGCGCATATCCTATAATCATCATAACAGGACATAAACATGTAGTGAGGAACTCTTGGCTAAAGAATAACAGCCGCACGGTTTGATCTTCAAAGTACAACCTTTGCTTGCCGAGATCGGTCTGTTGATGGGTGACCATCTTAACATACCGATAGTCCTCCGTGCCTCGGAAAGCACGTTAAGCCGTTGGTTCCGGCTGTCATTTGTAGATTTTTGCCAGTCGTTACGGATTGTCAGAAGCTAGACAATCTGACACCAGTCTTGCCAAGACGTACCGTGTTACCCAGTTGTAGTGTGGGTTGTGGAGGCCTGGTAGGCAGACACTCTAAGTACAATACTGGTATTCAGCTGAATCCGGTTGTACTTAAAGTCGACCTCAAAATAGTTGGGAAAAGACTAGGCACTGGTCTTGGACTAGGCTGGGTGAATAAAAGTTTTTCTATTCTTTTCTATTCTATTCTATTCTAGGCAGATGATGAGGACATAAAAAATATATTGATGAATAATTATGAAGGTAACAGGTAAACGATAATAACAAGGTGGATAGGCAGATTGGTGGATTTGTTTGTACCGAATAAGCTCCGAAAGTACTCAACCGATTTCAACGATTTTTCACCAGTAGAATTCTACATTATAAGTGAGTAACATAGGCTTTATTTTATCCCCGTATTCCCACGGGAACGGGAACTACATAGTGGAAACTGCGGTGCGGTGCTAGTAGCTTATAATACGTAGATCCCTATTGTTCATTGGCCATTGAACAATATAGCAAGGTACGAGTAGCAGGCAGGCGATCTAATTCCGAACAACATTAAGTATGTAAGGCATACGCGGGGATTACGCATAACTTATGCAGAATTTACCTACTCGGGCAGATTGTTTCTTTGTTGCGTAAATCAAAGTAATGGCTACAGTAAAGTATAGGGATTTTTATGAGCTACTCCTAGTGGTAGGTTCCTGTGGGCATGTTCTTGACGTTGGCGAAAGTGGCTCCGATTTGTACAGTGTCGATAGTTTATGCTTAATAAAATTCTTAAACTAAATCGTTAACGGCCAGACAATGGATGAAACGCATGTTACTAAATAAGTAAAAGAGTTTTTGATATGAATATGTAGATGTGGACAAAATATGATGGTTCCTCTCTAATCATCGGATGATACGAAATACAAAGGTAACCATGACTAATAACAAGACAGAAAAGAAGAAAATAACTTGTTGCGGTGACCACAAGTAACATGATGAACAAAAAACATCATGAACTAGCAGACAACGCACCGCGTTCAGCTGGATTCCTTTTGACAAAACTACATTCCCATTTTCCCTATTGGGGCTAACCAAACCAATTTCAGCAGCGGCAGCGGTGGTGGCCGACTGGTGACGGCCCCGACTTACGAAGTGTAGGTCGCGGGTTCAAACCCGACCAGGCGCATTGCTTTGTGTAATTAACTTCATCACCACTGCTCTCAAAACGGTGAAGGAAAACATCGTGAGGAAACCGGCATGTCCTAGAACCAAAAATTCGAAGACATGTGACATTCACCAACCCGCACTGGGCCAGCGTGGTGGATTACGGCCCATTCCCTCTCCTAGAGAGGAGGCCTGTGTCCCAGCAGTGGGAACATTTTAAGGCTGATTATGTTATGTATGTATGTAAACCAATTTCAGAGAAAGGGGTTAATTGGGGACGGAAGTTGACGTCTGTGGATATGATCGCGCGCGCACAATAGCCCAACATAAGGACTAAGTGCGGAATCCAAACCCCCTTTTTTTTGGATGGGAAATCATCAAATGACTTCTCCCGCTCTGGGCGGAGCGGAAGGGAGTGTCAGACTCTTACTGACTAAAACCCACCCGTGATCCTTCTTGTGCCCTTTTGCGATCCAGGGCCGCGGTGACTCTTTCGAACAAATTCCGCAACCCTAACAGGCACTGACCTTATGGGGCCCCGTCTACGTTGCTGACGGCTCTAGGGCGATTCCCGACGCCCGGGGCGTCAATCCAAACCCCCTAACAGAATAGAACAGAGTGGAGCTAGTTTTTCATTTTTAAGCTGTCATTTTTAATACGACTTTTACTCCGTCTGTATAAGTCAGTAAGCCATCACCTATCACTGAAATAGCGACATTATGTGTGCTGAAAATGGAAATTCCAATAATGGCCACCATAGTACAAAGGAGAGTTTGTCGACGTTATCAAAGCTGCCCTGACTCTTGTGTGTTCTCTGTAGTTACCGCAGATTGTTCTCCGAGAACCCATCTAGTATTCATGGCGAATTAATCATGAACAACGTCTTAGTTAGCTTTATTCTTGTAACATTCCATAAGACTTTCTGCCTCTTATAATGTAACATCAACCGATGTTTAGACTTCCGAACGTATGAAAACGCTGAAGTCTTGTAATATCTCTAGAGAAACTTATTAAAATGGATCCCCTAACATCCCCTAAGCCATTGTTCGTATTATTTTGAAACAATTATAGAACACTAGCTGCCGCTTAAATCAAATTCGTAAACTGTGATATATTTCTTTTTCCACTGATTTGAATAATATTGATTGATACATTACACCGTCACACCCTCTATTTCCGAGGGGTTAAGCAGGGCAATGATTGGGGGCGAAACCTTTCGCAAAGTGAGATTTTTTTAACGGAACACCCCAATTAGCCTTTTTGACCTAGCTTCGAACCAAAACGAAAGTTAGAATCCATTGATATATTAATTTAAAAATCAATATGTATATCAACGTTAGAATCCGAACTAATATTATAAATACGAAAATAAGTTCTTTTTTGCATTCATGCCTAAATCGCCGAACCGATTTTGATGAATTATGGTACAGCTATAGATGGCCCTAGAGAGGGTTAATGGGTTATAGGCTATTTTAACGTGAGCTAAGCTGCGGGAAAAAGCTAGTTGGACATAAATACAGAAACATTTGGTGACAAAAAAAAAATGTGATAAATTATTTTAATACATATTTGCAACTTGAACTCTGGCCCTTTTAGCCTTAACTTATGCACTTATTATCTCAATAATGTTAATGATGCCAACGATCAAATGTTCCATTCTTACGGAACGAAACAAGTTATAACAATAGATAATAAACACGCTATTAATAAATAATAATACGAAAAGGTGTCAGTGTGTCATCTTATCTACATAATGCACTTTGTCCGTAGTGTGTCACCAATAAGGAGACGTATTATCAGTATAATGATAACCATAAAAAATTATGACTAAGGCGCAACCAATATCTCTATAGTAAAAAGAAGTTATTAAAACAAAAAAATGCTTTACATTCAAAGTACAATACATTCAAATAATTTATCATTACATATTTCAATTTCCATCTTCCGTTTTCTAGTAGTTACAATATAAGGCAAGGCTGTCTGAGTCAGCTTGTGTGTTTTAAGGGTTCCGTACTCGAAGGCTAACCAACAGAAGCCTATATTACTTAGCCGCCTCTGTCCGTCCGTCATTCTGTCTGTCATCGGCCTATATCTCAAGAACCGTAATAGGTAGGCCGTTGAAAATGTAGGCATTCTCAGATGTTGACAAATCGGGAATGAATGTATGAAGATCAAAATCTTGACCAAACGCCATTTGTGTTCATTTGTTTTTTCTACTTATGACATGTTAACGAATCGGGAATGTGACATAACGGGAAGTAGCCCAAATTTTCACTGCGTGTGTATTTCTTCGTGTGAGACTCCCAACTTGCAATTTTCCTGTTTTTTTGGCTGTTGTAGTTTATTATTTTTATTTTCAGACGGTTCTGCAGGTACTCCCTTACTTCTCATAAAATTGTTTGTCCGAAAATCATTATCCATAACACGTTTGCTATAAACTACAATAACCATAATGTTCAAAACCCCGAAATTTTGGTTAGCATAATTATCTTTAGTTCTAAAAGTATTCTGTCATAATATCGAGTACTATAATAATTCAATCTCCTAATTTTCTGCCCTACCCCTAGAGTGTAATTTAAAATCGCGTAGGCGCGGAGGGGCGAGGCGGCCCGCGAGTTGAGGAGCAGGTGGTTGTAACACTCGCCGCCGCGGCTGAGGCTGGCCAGAAAGCCGAAGCTGCGGTGGAGAGCGTTAAACCCATCTGCGACGATAAACTCGCGTGGGACCGCCGGAGCCCCGCAGCGCCGGAGCCGTGACAGAAACCATGCCTGCTGCATGTTGCGTGCTTGCTTGCATGCTGCTTGCTTGCATGCTGCTTGCTTTCATGCTGCTTGCTTGCATGCTGCTTGCTTGTTTGCATGCTGTATTCTTGCTTGCATGCTGCACGACTCCTTGCATGCTGCATGCTTGCTTGCATGCTGCATGACTCCTTGCATGCTGCATGCTTGCTTGCTTACAAAAACCACAAATGTTCACAATCAACTGCTTTATTAAGTACATGTATAATATATTTATTTACGTAATATATAATAAAAAAATATAATGCATCATCAAATATTTTTAATTATAACAAATGAGAGAAGCTCATAGCAATTGCTTTGTTATACGTTCTAAGAATATTATTTGTTTATTTGTAATTTGAATTTAGGACTTATAACTTTTATTGAAAACGGTTTTATATATTTTGTATATTATTGATTGTAATATTTATGACAAACGGGTTTAGGACATATTATATTTAGAGATTTTAATTTTATGGCATGAGATATTAGGTGATATTAAGTTCGGGTAAGTTATCATTCGGACAAATGATGATTAGGACAAAAAAAGTTATGGCTCTTTAAATTATGGATAAAAAAGTTAGGTAATACAATAGAGAACCGGTTCTGCACCATTGCACGGTAAAGACCGCCATTTCTTTGCTCATGACTCTGCTTTGTTTTTCTTTCTTTATAGAGTTCCGAATGTTGGTTTGAAAAATGGAATCCTTATAGGAACGCTCGTGTGTCTGTTTATCCGTCTGTCACAGCCAATTTGCTCCGAATCTACTAGAACGATTCTGTGTAAATAAATAAACTTTGACTTTGGTTGACCCTGATGGGAGAAAACTTGCTTTCTTTATATCCGAAAGTGCTTAGCCTAAAATAAAAATAGAAAATTGTTCATTGCCTATGTACTATAAAGATTACCGCAAAACTATTTTATTAAACGATATTAAAAAATATTTGATATCGGTTCGGTACCCTTTGCGCGCGAGGCCGATTCGTACTTAACCAGTTTTTGATTCTTGTACTTTCCCTATAAAAATAGCACCTATACTACTCTTTGATAGAATATTAGATGAGTAATTGCTGCACTCAAGTTCGCAAATTATGATTCTTATCTCGCAATTCTGCATTTTAAGTCGGTCAATAACTTGATAAATGATTCCAAAGCGTCTTCGTGTTCGCCTCAACTGACTATGGTTCTCTGAAATGTCTCAATTGAAATATGTTCTGTGAGGACTTAAAGAGCTTGAGTAGGATTTTTAAATAAGCATTTATTTTGATTCTTTAACAAAGGAATATGTTATAGAAGTTTACCACGAGGATTAACGACAGAAAATCTTTGAAAGTCTAGCTAGTAGGTATCTTATAACATACTAGCAGCTCCCGTTGCACCCGCATAGTTTCCGTTCCCGTGGGAATATGGGGATAAAACATAGCCTATGTCACCCGGGGATAGTGTAGTTTCTCAAAAGTGAAAGATTTTTTCAAATCGGTTCAGTGGTTTCGGAGCCTATTCAATACAAACAAACAATCAAATCTTTATAATATTAGTATAGATAACCACCGACGGGGTCAGTCTACGGTCTTGACACTTGACGTTTATATATTATATCATTAGACTTGATGCTTTGAGGCATTAACAGCAAAACAGCACGTATCTCCTTACCCTTAAAAAAAATAGAAGATGTCTTACTACAGCAGCGTTCAGCTTACAAGTCACATTGTGGCATACTGTTTTCCAAGTCCCTATGTCTGTAGAACAAAACAGGTGCGGCGAAAACTTTCGTAACTTGTCTACTACCAAGCCAACGATTTCCAAACTTCAGTCGGAAGAGTCTAGTAACGCCATCTAGTTTCAACTTTTCGAACTGTGAGTCACATCGTTATAAGAGCCATCTAGTGTCGAGTAACGAAACCTCCATCCATTTTTAGAACCGTAGACAGCGCCATCTATGTTTAAAGTACAATGTGAACCGTAGTTAGTTCAGCTACCGCTCACAAGATATCGTGTTATAAACTACATTTATTTTCAGTTTCAACAACTGATTTGAATCAATTGCATCATTATTATTATTTTAAAATGATAATAAAACTTTAGAAAAGTACGAAATCATTGCTGAACGAAAAAAATTCAAAAAAGTTATGCTCCGCCATGACAGTGTTATTCACTGCCGTGACCAGGATTCGAACCTGGGTTACTACGGCCACAACGTAGGGTCCTAACCACTAGACGATCACGGCTATCGGAGCGATGTGTAATTGTTTGAAATAGTTGAACAGATTCTACTCTTATGACGTAATCACATCACTTTATTATTTCTGTTTCGTCAATCGACCGATGGCATAGCAGAAGTTCAAAGTTATTTAAACGACTTTTCGGAATCAGGAATCCGATTATTTTTATTAATTTACTTATTATTATTATGGATTATGTACCCACTAAGTACTTAGTTTACGTATTTATAATGATTTTGTCTGTCCGTGCGCAACAATGAATTATTGTATTACGACAGCATTGCACATAGTAGTATAGTTAAATCCCATCCAAATTCAATAGTTTCCAATATAATGCGTGTAGTAGGTATTAAGAAAAAAAATAGTTTACAATGGCACGCGATATTTTACAATCTTGCGGCGTTTTCAATTTTCAACAATACGACCAAGCTGACGAAGAGGCACTCGCGCCCTGGCGTAGGTTATACCATGAATCCAAATGGAACCACCACCGGGGCACGCGCGCCACCCGTCTGGTTATGTTTCATGGTCCCGTATAGTGTAACTTATTTGTGATTTCAATATTATCGAATCTATTGTTTCACAAACCATGCAGCATCATGGCCACCAGAAGTAAGCGCCGAGACTAACTTAATTTTACTCAGGAAAGGGGAGAAAACCAAAGAAATCTTATCCACATGAAGAGCATGCAACCAAACTGCCGTCGGCTGTCCTTCATCTTTTCAATTCCCAAACACAGACAATATTCAATTCTTGTCGCCCTTTTTACATCGAGATAAATCAGAGTTTGACCGTTCCACGCCAGTGCAAGTTTGACATATTTTTTGCTTCATGTCCAATGAATGGGAACAATTGCTGCGCGTACGCAACGACCCTTGGCGGACGCAAATTGGGTGCGCTAACTAGCCGGATTATAAGATACGAGTTCTGTTATTGAGGCTTGGGATACGGTATCGTGGTCTGAGATTTGGGGCGTGAGCCCTCGAATTTTTTTTTGCAAATCTGTTTATGAGTTTTGTGGAATATTTGCGCAAACTCTTTTGAGAATTTGATACTAATAACCTAAATATAGGAAATTTGCTTCTGTCGGCTACTTCGCCCGCGTGGAATTCGAAAATTACCGATCGGGAACTACTACCAAGATAAAAAAATATTTAAAAGTTTCATCCTAATTCCTCCAGCCGCTAAGACATGAAGAGGTAACAAACAGACAAAGAGCTACTGCCGCATTTTTAATACTTGACAGTATTAAAAATGCGGCAGTAGCTTTGTCTTCTTTGATCTTAGGTATATTTTCTTTTTTTGTTTTTCATTTTTTTCGCCATTATCTACCCATTTAAAATGAGCAACATAGTTAATTTTAATTTATTTTATATTATCATTAAAAACAATCACAGGAATATTGAGCTTATCTGTGTGAAACCGTGATAACATTGATTCACAAGGCTTCAAAGATTATCAGGATTACGTGCTCACTGCCACTCGTATTGGATTATAATTCAGAAATCTTATAAGACAATACGATTATTGTTCATTGTAACTATTCTAATAAATGTAATTGGAATATAAATTATACAAGCAGCAAAATTACCAAATGAACTAGCGCTTCCTTGTCATTTAAATCATTTGAATAAGTCTTTTCCGAAATGTAATGGTCAGTTACCATGTGCTAAATCTTTGTAACCCATTTCTCAAGGAGTTATTCACTGTGTCTTGTTTGTTCACAATGCTCTAATAAAATATATCATTATAAATGCGGGATCATTATCATTATTCGTTATGCGAACAAGTTTGGCAGCTTGTTCAACATTCATACACTCCACGTCGCAATACTAATAAGAATTATTACTTGAATCCAGATCAGTTGTAAAGGGAATATTAATTTGTTTAACTGTGTGCGTTCTGTCATGTTTCAATCTGTTACGGGGATTATTTGCTTCTTAAAATGCGAATTTGATAAATAAGTTGATATTTTGTTTCCTGTTGCTTTTAATTAATTCAAACTATTCGATAAGAGTACTATTTTAGTACATTAAAAATTGTTTTTGCTGTGAGACATATAATCGTGTTTTTCCTCGACTTATTGTTCGTTTTCTACTTGACTCCGGTTAGTTGGCATCACGAAATACTTACTAATAATAATTCACACACACCTTCACCAGTATTACGCCATACTTGAGTTTTTCCATAGCTCTAGTTTCTCCATCTAAGTTTTTATTCTCAATCCAACTTTTTAGTTTCGCTTTACAAAAAATAGACAAAACAAGTTAACCTTCGCGGACACCATAGAGAATGACCATGACCTCTTTGGAGCACAAATCCTGTTTTAACAAAACATTGACAATAGAAGAATAGACTGCTTGTACTTGGAGATAGACAACGTGTTCCAAATTTAAATTAATAGAGGCTTATGGCTTGTTGGCTCATCCTTAAGTTGTGTTAGTCTCGCTTAGGGCTGCACCCCTTAAAGACGCTTCCACAGACACAGGTACCGTTGGCGTAAAAATCCTTTATGCGTCAGTTAACATTTTTAGTGCCCCGAAGCAATGTTAGACAATTGATTTGATCCTTTTTGTTGCTCTAATCCTTTCTAATGCAGTTAATATAATAGAGATATTGTAATATCGAACTGCATCTGGGTATATTTGCATTTGGGCTTAAGGGAAGAGTAACTGTAGCAAAGAGGAAGTTCAAACAACGGAATGGAACCATGAAAAAACGTATCTAAATAACATTACAGATTTATCCGTTGCAGATACATAGAATTGTTGCGGAATTTGTTCGAAAGAGTTACCACGGCCCTGGAACGCAAAGGGCACAAGAGGAACACGGGTGGGTTTTAGTCAGTAAGAGTCTGACACTCCCTACCGCTTCACCCAGGGCGGGAGGGGTCATTTGATGATTTCCCACTAAAAAAAAAGATACACAGAATTCGTACGAAATAAAATTGTTCGTGCCTAAAGTTAAGCAGATATTCCAAGAGAGGAATAAGGGCAAGAACGTCAAGTGCTACCAATATATTAACAAAAGTAATAGTATTTAGTAATAGCTAGCAATTTGCTAGATACTTCAGCATTATTGCGAAAGGCTCAACATAAATTCACATGAGTAAACATTCCCAGAATGTTTCTTCTCAGTTTAATTAAGTTTGCTACTGGCTATCTTTAATTTCAACTTTATTTATATGTATTTTCAGACTGACATTGAACAGCATAGATTCTTCATTCATTCATTTCATATTAAATTATAACAGCCGTATGGGTCGATCTTCGAGGTTAAGCAACGCTTGCCGAGGTTGATCTGTGAATGGGTGACCATCTTAACATAACGAGACTTCTCCGTGCTTCGGAAAGCACGTTAAGCCGTTGGTCCCGGCTGTCATTTGGAGATATTTGGCAATAGTTACGGATTGTCAGAAGCCAGAAAATCTGACAGCAGTCTTGCCAAGAAGTACCGTGGTTCCCAGTTAATTGGTTGTGGAGGTCTGGTAGGCAGCCGCTTCACGTAAAATACTGGTATTCAGCTGAATCCGGCTTAACTGGGAGCCGACCCTAACATACTTGGGAAAAGGCTAGGCAGATTATGACATTTGCTTGGAACTAGTAATATCAAAACAACGGTACTTCTGGTTCTTCTTGACTACAGTCAAGAGCAAATCCATCATAAATTTAAAAAAAAACATTACTACATAAGATTTCTTCCGGTAAATCTCCATCTAAAGTTTTTGCACTGGTGACTACTGCGATACGGAAACATAATATTACCGTTTATTAAAGGTCCCAACTTATAATGTAATGCAAACATAAAATACGATCTCCAACAAACATTCCCGAGCGAGGGAAACGTCAAACTATAACGTTACAATATTTACGATTTCGGCTATTTTTCTTTACTAGATAGCACCATTGAATACCGCAAGCCCCCTACTTTATCTAGCGATTTATTAGATCAAATAACACCAACAGTTAACGCACTCCAAGAAACAGTATTCAGAGAAAATTCATCAGTATCGCAAGGCAGTAAAGATCATAGTGTAAACTTAGATGCTACTGTTAAGTTTGGCAATGCACAAGAAGTATATCACAGTCTTGAATATTGGGGCGTTTGTTCAAATGATATTTTTGGAAACTAGGGAAGACAAGTATTTGATGAGATGACAGATTTCTGAATAGATTTTGATATAATAAGGAGATGGGGAACTACGTTTGGGTTTGTTTATTGCAAAGTTTCAAAATAGAATGAACTACTTGCATGTAGTTTTTAGAATAATGTATTTGAAGGGAAGAATTAAACGTTTGTTTTCGCTGATGTGTGAGAAATTTTTTGTAGTATTATATTTTTGTATATATGGTGCAACCGTTCGGATACCTTTGAGAAACTTATCTTTGGAGAAACTATTAATTTGCCAATTAAAATATGGTGAATTTGCAACACGTATCGATAATTGTTATACGTACATACATGGCTTCAGTTCATAAACATAGCTTTGACTCAGTTGATCTTTTCGATATGGATTCCATAATTTCTTGCAATTCGATCCAATGTAGCAGAGTGCAAAATATTATGAATTCAGTACGCAATAGCCAAACAAATCTTGATTTCTTTCTCAGCATCTTAGATCGTATCAGCACCGACAGTGTGAATGCTCTCGCTATTGCTTTCAACATTGAATCGAGCAAGAACAGACCGATATCACACTGCAGTGCAAGTTGCACGTTCAATATAAAATTGTTATTACATTGAACGACAGACAGTCCACCTGTACCTTTGTTTGAAGCTACGAACCCCATTAGGGAAGTAACCGATACGCGAGTGGATCGACAACCGGGTCGTGTGAACCCACCTCTCCCCGTTGCATTCATTCGAACCTCATCAAACTGCATTTTCTACTCTGACATGACTTGTCACGTTGCAAATTCTGACATTGTCATGACAATCTATGACGAGAAAGGGTGAGGAACACAAGACTGCAAGGGTGCAGCCCTTGGGTCAACAATGACATTTCATAAAGTTTAAAACATTTTGTTAGTTAAGAAAGTTCCTTTGTTCAACGATTTTATCTTGTTTAGATCAAACGGGTTGGATCGTAATCTTAATAGCATTATCGATAATCATATTGCTAAATATTAGATTACGGAACCAGGAGGGTTTTAAGGTCAATGCATTGAAATTGATTGTGAAACCTGTCAAATAATTGAAAGAACTCGCGATCTTTTGAACCCTTTGCGTAACTAGTGATTGTAGGTGATGTGGATTGAAATAATCATGCATATTATGTAACTATAATACAGTATCGTATCGGTAAAAGATAAATAATGTGATAAAGTTAACAATGATACAATTATTAATAATAGGATTGATACGAACATCTTTTATCTTAGATGTTTTGCTCACTTTATTTTTATATATTACTGCACCTTCTTTAATGTTTTATTCTTATTCGTGACGTGATACCTCATTAGAATTCAATTAAGGTTCAAAATATTTCTCGAGTCTGTCCTCTATAAAACCTTGGATAAATCCGCACAATTTAAATCTTGCGCTACAACATAAAACAAACAGTCTTCCATCTCCGTTTGAATTTTTTCTCACCATCTAAATGTTCCCAAGTAGCCAATTGTTGAATGTTAACATTATTTTTAACAGCAAGAACCGGTCTTGCAACACGGAAGTTGAGTCGCACGCCGATTTATTCGTATTTTCAAGTAAATCTTAGCTCTAACATCTGTCCGGTTCTCATATTTGTCGGCAGTCCTATTGTCAATTGTTTGCAGTCCGTTGCATCTTGCATTTTTGTGAAGACGTCACTTTTGACGTGTTATGATTGAAGCTGCAAAGGTTTTGGGTCAGTGATGAGTTTGTTTTTTTGCTTACCGTTCTCTGTAAGTGTGGATTTATTGTTCATGTTATTCTTTTACTTGTTTGTAACGTATTCCTTGTTGAACTCTGTGGCTTTTTATCTGCGATTTAGTAGCATCTTTGCTCATAATTTCTGATCTAACAATCACGGAAACATGTAATTCTTCCTACTTGACATTTTATTACGATCCGTGACTAAGTCTTCTTTTTGATCTCAGATTACCCCTTATAGAAAAAATCGAGCGTTACACACGTTTTACATTCCGATTCTATCAATTTACCAAACGACCCGTAACCAAATCTTAGTAGCGAGAAATTGTACTGTTACCATAGACCAGCCATACGTTTCCTATGATTTATTGTGTACGAATAATTCTAATGGGTTTTACGGCTCATAAATTTGTTCAGTGCCTTTGATAACGCCGTCTAATGTCATTGATATTGAGAAATCCTATTGTAGATCGTCGTACGCGCATGCCATGACGTCATTGTTATAGTAACATATTTTGATTTATTACCTCTATTGTTTTCTTCGGAGAAAGGATTAAAATTCAAATTAAGAAGTTTTCTTTTCTTTTTATTCTGTCGCGTCTTCTCATTTCCTTTTATTGTGATAATTACGTGAAATTATTTATTATGCTGTAACTGAAGTAAGTAAATAAAATGTTAATGTGTGAGGAGCGTTGTAATTGTTGTAAGTGGCAATTCAATATTGAATCACGTCATTGTAATATTTTCTAGATTGGTCTTCTCTTGAGTTGACATTGCTTTTGAAATCTCTGTAAGTTTGTTTGAGTAGGCATTCTTTAAATATATGTTTGGCGTTATTAAACGCAAGTTAGGAATAGTTACTCTGAAGAATAAGTAAAACGTTTAATCTTCTAAAAGAACTGGCCATCATTACACTCAGTATTCTATCATTTTCTAAACACATTTAAACATGGCTTCCAATAAATATCATTACATAGTCAAGATCCAGTTTCATCCAAATAAATTCTTAGACTTTATCCCCTGAGTACGTCTTCAAAAATTAATAATCTTTTCACAGACCCTGCATTTGCCCTTACACGTTCCGCCCTTCACTCTTGGGTGTCACCCCTAGTGATTTCTGTCCAATCGCAACGTCTTAAAATTGCATCTTTATTTCGCACCCTTCTTCAATTGCATAAAAAATATATCAGGGGTGTACGTCTTGCAAGTTTAGGGTCTGTCCAATTTTTTTCCCAAACGAAATAGAAATTTTGTTTTTTACTTTTTTCTGCGTATTTTGTGGGATCTTATTTTGGTTAAGGTTGCGTTTTATTATTTAGATGTTTAAATTTTTTTTTCGTGTTTTTTCTACAAAAGAGATGTCACTCTTCGTGATGATAAATCCTATTGTTACGGTTTTTGATGCGACTTTTTAATAAAATAATGTTTTTACGTGGTCTAGTAACTCGATTACGTCGACACGGGTATTTTTGGGATATTGTGTAAGCTGAATTGATAATTCATATTTTACCTCGACGTGTTACTCCGTCATCATAACATTTTCTGTATCCCCTTGTTATCAATCGTGATTTTAATGGGAGTCTTAATTTGTTTCCTGACAGTTTTAGTTATGTTCCCAGCCTAAATTACCAATCAAGTACTCAATTTTTTTCTCTTTCACACAAGTAATGTCTGTGCTACCAATATTAACATTCAAGTGACGTAACACAATAGCATCTGTCAGTTTCAATTAGTTAAACTTTGTTACTCGCAGTTTATGTCTCAAAGCTGGCATTACATTCGAAATTGAACTTTACATTCTGAAGTTCTGTGTTCTTTTTTTATTTGACTTCATCCCAGGCCGTGTCTACCAATGCAAATCTAATGCAAATATTCATGTTCTTTTGAAGGGTAACACGAGTCCATGTTTTGGCGTGTTTCTTAGCGGTGGACATCTTGTTTTTTGTTCGGATTAGTTTTCTAAATACATTTTAATTGGGGCCTCATTGTCGGGCCCCTTTTCAAATGTCAAGTTCAAGTTTGACGTTACGTCATGTCGTTATGAGTGATGGGAAATATTGTCATTTGCGGTTTGTATTAGAGTTAATCTCCGTTTACGGTTATTGATTGAAATTGTATTGTTGGGCCTTGAAAAAAAAATAAGCATAGCGCTACCAATGCTATGCTGGTTTTTTTTTGCCGTGTAAGTAAACATAGATTAAGTTTGTTGAATTTTATAAATCACTGTGTGCGAGTAGTTAGTGTGTTAGAAAGATTAATGTGACCAATTAATCGATGTCGTGAAATCGATTTCAGTAATTGTTTTCACATGTCCAGTCCGCTCTACGAGATCCTAATGATCAATACTTAGTCTTGAAAGTCGGTTAATTTTAATGAGTAAAGTTTTTAGCATAATAAACATAATCAGCCTTTTAATGTTCCCACTGCTTGGACACAGGCCTCCTCTCTAGGAGAGGGAATGGGCCGTAATCCACCACGCGGGCCCAGTGCGGGTTGGTGAATGTCACATGCCTTCGAATTTTTGGTTCCGGTTTCCTCACGATGTTTTCCGTCGCCGTTTTGAGAGCAGTGAACAATTCGTAAGTCGGGGCCGTTACCACTCGGCCACCACTGTCCTCTAGTAAAATACTTGATCTCGACCAAATACTCACGGATTTCATATAAATCTTGGTTAATTTTTTATATTGTGGGTCATGACTTTACCTTTCTAGAGCACGGACTAAAGGAGATAGCTTGTATAACCTTTTTAGTATCTCCAATCTTCTAACAGTAGGTAATCAATCAACTTGGCTTATTCTGTAGTCTCAGAGTCGACACATCTTAAAATCTTTTCCTATCTGCTGGCTGGGTCGTTTTCACACTTATTGTATCCCAATGTTTTTCGGTAATGCATAAAATCACATTGATGCTCTGATTTTGAATTCGGTCTCTCTTAACCCCGAAAGCCAAAAATAACACAGTTAAAATTGGCAATATTGTCATGCAATGATAAATTGACTTTCCAATATTTATATGGTATCGTATCATTAATCTAAATCCCGGGACACAACAATGCTGCTGACACAAATGGAGCGAAATTGTTCAATGATACGATTCGGCGTATCATTAATATTGTGGCGGTATTTTAAAACGGTAAAATGTGTATTGTTCGTACTTGCTTTTTACAGAAAAATGGACTTTTGTATTTGTGTAAAGTCATCGTGATTTTAGGCTTAAAGTAATGCATTATTGTTTGGCACATACACAATTCAATGCCTTTTTTTTCTGGATGGGAAATCCGCAAATGACTTCTCCCGCTCTGGAGGGAGTGGAAGGGAGTGTCAGACTCTTACTGACTAAAACCCACCCTTGTTTCTCCTAATGCTCTTTGCGTTCCAGGTGACTCTTTCGAACAAATTCCGCAACCCTAGCAACAATATTCAATGCCTTTGTTTTATTATTTGTGTAGTTTTTCATTTGCACGTAGGTATTTTTTCCTTACGGATACAAGCTTCCGAGTTGGATATGCCGCTGGCGTTCATCTGAAATACGCACATTTTTCTCATGCAAGAGATTGCTTTTTGTCATCATTTCCACTAAATTATTAAAAATCGTTGCATTTTTATTTATTGAAATGATATTTACTTTTGGTGAACTACTACTGAAGCTCTGTAAATCATTGCCCTATTTGAACATCAACATTGCCCAAATCGATCGTCTTTTTTCTTATAAATCTTCAACCTCACAAAAGCAAAGTAAGTAAATTAACTTCCTTCATTTCTCGTACGTGTCAATGTCTAAGATCATCATTCATCGAGTCATGTTTAAGCGTTATACACACCCCCGCAATAATACGACGTCTCACGCACTACGGCACTACGCTACGCCAATCTATTGTGTCCACCCCCTTACATTAATGTCCAACTATTGTTATCGATCGGTTACGGTACAAAGAGATATTTTTGTATTGGTATTTGATTTTGGATTTTATTAGGTTAATATTTATGTAGTATTTTTTGATATAAGTTGTGATTGACGTGAATAACCAAATAGGTACTTATTGTTCTTGTGACTCATCATCATCATCCAAAAGACATCCACTGCTGGACATCATCATCATTATCATCAACAGCCTGTTGCAGTCCACTGCTGGATATAGACCTCCCCAAGTGTCACCACAACAACCGGTCCTGTGCGTCTAGCATTCATCGGCAACTATTCCTCTGACTATTTTAGCCCAAAGCTAAAAGGCGAATGGCAGGCCTGTATGGGAACTTCGTACAGCTAATAAATTTTCGTGTTTTGGGATACTTTTTGTTTTAATTGATAACTACTATGATAGGCAAGCCCCTTTCAACTTTTTAGATTTTTAGAACTTGGGATATAAAAGTTATAAGCAGTTTTATTTTTAAGGTTATGTAGGTACTAGTGTTACAAATAAGTACTCATAAACATTGTTTTGGTGATAAAATAAATGTTCTAGATTACTTGTCGCTATCTTTGTAGTGTTTTACTTACCATTAAATAGGTATATTGAGTCTAGTAATCGTATCTGCTCAGTGAGATGCATTAGGAGATACCTACATAATATGTTCAGTAGCGGACTGCAACAGTTTGGTAATGATGAAGTTCTGATGGGTGTCGAGTGTCGTCGGTAAATAAAACAATACTTTATTTTTGAAAGTATGTACATTTATTATATTTTACTTGACAAGCGAACGTTGCAATTAACACATTGCACACACATACACACACAGCACAGCTCAAAAGCGTCCTTTCGCAAAACTACTATCAAGAGATAGAGAACGGAGGAGCAGATGCTCAAATCAACGTAAAAACAGCCAGATAAAACAACAGCAAAGAACTGAACTGAAGTCTGAAATTGACAACAACAAAAAAAAAACAGATTTTCTTTACCTGTCAATAATTAATTGCCATATGAATAAAACATTATTGATGACAAAAATCATATCTTTCATTAAATTGTGACTATTATGATTTTATACAACATGAATGCACTCTCAGATATAAGATATAAGTGTTCAATTATATTTAATGCTATTTCTATTTCTAAATAATTAATTATCGTTTCGATATTTGTGTTATTTTACATATGGCAACCTAACAAAAAAAATAAGTGCGTTTAGTTTACCTTTTTTACGTTTATTTGTTCAAATCTTTTTATTGATATTATTCATGAATCCCAAGTTCTTAAAATGCTGCACCTACACGAAATAAGATGGTTTAATTGCCTTAATAAGTGGTACAAATTCTATAACAGAACAACAAAAAAAGTTTGCTGTACGAAATCTGCCGTTCACCTTTGTGCAGGTTTATCAAATTTAATGGCTTTTAAAATCAAGCAGCAATTGTTCTGAGTTACTTATTGTGCTTTCGTACCCAACACAAGACAACACCAAATGTTAGCGCGGTACCCTTGTCCAAAACATAGTCCACTTTATACAGTCCTCCAAATATTCTTTTTTTCATCGGATGGGAAATCATCAAATGACTTCTCCCGCTTTGGGCGGAATCTCAGCCTCTTGAAACGTGAAACACCTGTTTCACCCACCAAAGCCCTGGTAAAAGATTAGACATTGCTAATGGCGCGCTCCGGAGGAGTTTTAGCACCAAGTAGATGACTATCTTATGAAATTACTAGGTGACCCAGCAATCGTCGTTTTGCCACATAAAATAAAAACTGGGCAGTTCTGGAAATATAACATACATACGGGTCGAATTGATAACCTCCTTTTTTGAAGTCGGTTAAAAATAAAAATAAAAATGTAGGGGTGGAACACTCTTAACATTTAGGGGGATGAAAAATAAATATTGTCCAATTCGCCACCCTAGCCGAAATGCACGCAAAGACTCACGAAAATCGGTCGAGCCGTTTCGGAGGAGTTCAACCACAAACACCGTGACACGAGAATTTTATATATAAGATAACGATCAATCATTAGTCATATTACTAAAGATTTTCACCATTGTTTTTCATTCAGTTCTTTTTTCACATTCTAAACGAACATGATCGTCAGTTTGTCACCTCCCCCTTCTCGTTTAAACCTAGATACGCATTATCCAACTCATTTACCTTCATTTAATTAATGGACTCAACCGTAAAAAAGAGGTGAGCTACTTCAACACTATTTATAGGTATAAATGAGTATAAAATGCACGTGCATATATACCTCTGTCCTTGGCATAGCTAAGAGCTAGCTTAGTGGACACATACAACATACAATGTACTTGTGTATGAGGAAATACAAATTGCATGGAAATATCTGTAAGAGTGTAAATAATTGAGACTTGTTTGCATCATATTCTTGATGTTTATTTTTAAATGTAATTGTTTGCATTATTCTTGTTCAAGTGCAATTAATGTTAATAAGCGTTACTATTTTATTTATTCTGTACTTGAGAATCTTGAGAGGTGAGTAGTGATAAATCTTTGTCTGGGCTTGTCTCATATTAGTATTTGCGAGAAGATGGAATTATTGTCTTGTGTTGGTTTTTCTTCTTTTGTATTTGATGGTCATCAGTTTGTTCCCAGCGGTATCATTAAGTCCTCAGTAGTGTAAGTTTAAGGGTACTTGGAGCCTGCTCGGGTTGCGGAATTTGTTCGAAAGAGTCACCGCGGCCCTGGAACGCAAAGGGCACTAGAAGGAACACGGGTGGGTTTTAGTCAGTAAGAGACTGACACTAAGTCATTTGATGATTTCCCATCCGATGAAAAAAAGAATATTTGGAGGACTGTATAAAGTGGACTATGTTTTGGACAAGGGTACCGCGCTAATATTTGGTGTTGTCTTGTGTTGGTACGAAAGCACAATAAGTAACTCAGAACAATTACTGCTTGATTTTAAAAGATCACCTGTTTCACCCACCAAAGTCCTGGTAAAAGATTTTGATGGTTGCTGAAACAGCTATAACTAAAATTTGGTTACTATCCGTTGCGCCATCCATCTTCAAACAATCGCTTACTTCGATCGCTCAAATAAACTACAAAACTACTGGACCTGGACCTATATTACAAAGTACGAGTAGCGCCCTGCAGTTTCACTCATGTAGTTCCCGTTCCCGTGGGAATACTTGGATAAAGTATAGCCTATGTTACGCGCTGATTATATAGCTTTCCACTGGTAAAAACGGCTAAAATCCAATCGTTACGGAGCTTATTCGCTACAAACAAACAAAAAAATCTTTTCTCTTTATAATATTACTAGCAGCGCCCCGCGGTTTCACCCGCGTAGTTCCCGTGGGAAGACGGGGATAAAACATAGCCTATGTTACTCAAGGTAAATGTAGCTTTCCAATAGTGAAAGATTTTTTGAAATCGGTCCGACAGTTTTTGAGTTTATTCGTTACGTACAAAAATACAAATCTTTGCTCTTTATAATATTTTGTATAAGTACATACATAGATGACACATTTTTCATAGTTTTCCATTCTAAATACAATTTTGCTGATTCTGCTGACCCCACAAATAAACCGTGTTCACACCACCTTGTAATAGTATTGCCATGTGCACTGGCACGTATGTAGCCACTAACGCGTAAACCCTCGTACACACTATTGATTTTATCACCGTTTGTTTCATTATTCATATTTAGTTAGCGCGTGTTGATGTTTGGCAAATTACTGATTCCATGTCTGTTTATGTTTGATTTGGCTATGATGGTATTCGTGATGGTGTTTATTATACATACCTATTATGGTTAAGCATCATAGTTCTGAAACATAATCTCCAACTACAACATGAGCACGAAAACGTCCATGAAAGCTGGTCTAATTGAGGTTATAAATTAAGGTTTTCGTGCGCGAGAGAATAGTTTTGGCTGAGCAAGAAAAATGATGACGGAAAAACCTACTAACCACACTTTCGGATATAGATTTTTTCAAAATCCCCATCAGTCCGCTGTTCCACTCAATTTAACTGCAAGTCACAAGTTTTCTTAAAAACATCCTTCAGTCATGAGCAGTAGCATGAATTGAATTTACCCTACCAAAAAGTCCGATCTTGCTGTAGGAATGACTAAATATTGACACAGAAACTAGAGCTCGAAGCAACACATACATATTTGAACACCTCTAATAAAAAAAACTTATTCGATTACATATATTTTACGCGACAATTTACAACGTCGACCCAATACCTATTCCAAACTAAATTGGTTGCATAATTTAATTCATTCTTCCGTACAATTCACAATTGGCGATCACTCCTCATTTGTGTACTGGGCATAACAATTTGCATAGGTTCCGTAAATAAAGACAAATTCTACCATTTGTAATTCCTTGATGTAAATCAAGGAATTACAAATGGTAGAATTACATGTTAATAGGCGGATTAAATTAAACTTCGTATCGGCTACAGATCTCTAATTATCTCACTCTATACTCCATTCACGATAAGATTAGACATTGGAACAAAATTGTTTACAGTACGTTCAACCGATTTTACTTCTTTTCCGTAGGCATAAGGTATGCATTAAAAGCAAAAACGTGATTATAATACCAACTGTTTACTGCAGCTACCATGTGTCATGCCACCAACGCAATAGAAGTCAAAATCGGTTAAACGGACTTTAAAAAAATGTATTTCAATGTCTAATCTTATCGTGAATGGGGTATAGTTTCGGATAGCTTGCAGGCTACCTACTCGATGATTACGTATTGGCTTCCATTTTCTGTCGCAATGTTCCGTTTGATACAGGAAAGTATTAAGTCTTAGCTCAAAAGATCACATTACATAAAACAAGTACGGTATTCATTTCTTAATAACTGTTTAGCTACATGATGTGTTCGCAATTCAGCGGCCTTTCCGTGGGCCAAGCCACTGTATCTGACAGAGTATAGAGATGATGGTTGAAGTTGCATGAATTTTGCAAGTGAACCCACCAGCGTGTAAAGACTCCTAACTATACACTGGCACCCCATCGTGAACATAATGAAACCACGTCGACTTCACACGGGCCTCTGACTTAACATTTTGCTTACATAATAGTTAGGGAGGGCACAGCACGTGCACTAGAGGGCCTCAGAATGGTGTGGGTTCCGCAAGACAAACGTTGTATTTTTTTTTAATAGGTCCAATTTTAAGGGCAGTAGGTATCGTATAAGATGAGATCGCGGAATGCGATAAGACCGCCCATTGTACATATGTGTTTTAGTTTTAAGTCTCCTTTTTGTGTTACTTTTGGTGTACAATGAAGTATATAGGTAATATCTAAATTAATGATAAATATAAACCAATAAAATGTATTAGAATGATAATTTGTAGATTGTAGCATTCGAGAAGTCCAAATAAGTAGTGGAAGAAAAAATGAAAGCAAAATATGTGTAATGGTGTAAATATAATGGACAACAATGTATGTATGTCTCTGTAACTCGGTAATTGTAAAATGCGTAAAATTATAAAATATCTTGAGAGATTGTAAAGTTTCGATTAATAGAAAGATAAAAACTTCTTTCTTATACCTGTGTCTATCTCAAAATCTACTCCAGTTAACTGAAATCTGACCAATACTTTCTGAATTACTCATCTGGTTGCAACTACTCATTGCAACAAAATTCTTGCTTACGGAACCCAAAGACATTTCAATTAAGCTTTTTACCCTCAATGCTGTCCCCAAAATTTTTATAACATTAACTGCACTCTCGGATTTTTTAAGCAAGAGGGTCCCCTCTTTGGGGTGCAATGAAATGTCTCCATCACCGAGAACCATGACATATATGTACTGATATTGATTTGATGGATTACTTTGTACATTTTTCTATTTCAAATAAGTTCGTGTAAGGAGTTTTCTACCTATCGTATTTACAGAATGAATATTTCAATTTTCAGTTTTTAAAAGTCGTTCCCGAGACTCATATCAGTATTTTCGCACCTTGTACCCTGTACAGGTATGGCCGTCATCAGCCTTTTAATGTTCCCACCGCTGGGACATAGGCCTCCTCTCTAGGAAAGGGAATGGGCCTAATCCACCACGCAGGCCTAGTGCGGGCTGGTGAATGTTACATGTCTTCGAATTTTTGGTTCTAGGTGCCGGTTTCTTCACGATGTTTTCCTTCACCATTTTGAGAGCAGTGGTGATGAAATTAATGACACAAAGTAATGTGCCTGGCTGGGTTTGAACCCGCGACCTACAATTCGCAATTCGAAGCCGTTACCACTCGGTCACCACTACTACCCCGGCCACCACTGCTCCCCCGGCCAATACTGCTCCCCTTTTTTCAACACTAACTTTTCCTTAATCTGGTCGTGTATGGTAATGGGATATGAGTTTGGATTTTCGAAGACGTTCGTTTTGCTTTATTAACGTTGCCTGATAGTGCTTTGTAAAACCGACTGATGATGTGACAACATGAACGAAGATGTATCTAAACCCTTTCCAGACCCACAGAATATAATAATGCTGCCTACGTCAGTTGTCACACCGTTGTCACTGGTCTGAAAGCCGAACCACACTTCATTGGTCGTAATTTGTGTAATCAATACGAAGCTGTGGTAGTAACTGAGTTAAATTGTAAGTTGGCTGTGATCGCAAGCATATTGACCAATTCAACTTTGTACGATCTCCAACATGGTCAAAATTGCTATTTCAATGAACTGCAGTACGGTGAAAATGAGATCCAATCTTAAGCAGCTATGAGACATTCTGTAAGCGATAATAATGCGCAGATAGTCTAAATTGATATTCCCGAGTGGAGGAGTTAGTGGTAAAAATATTGAATGAGTACTGTGTAAGGACAGTTAATAGAAAAATGTTTATTTGGGACTCGCACAAAACAAACAAAATAGTAAACAAAAAAAGGAATACAAAAATAAATTAACAAAAGCTGTAGATATCAATTTTACCTAAATTTAAATGTGCGAGGCCAAAAAGGTTCCTATCTCAGCATATGCTGCGATAAAAAAAATATGTCACAGCGCTGGTATTCTGATAGGTCCTGTACAGATTACTTTTATACTTTGATACAAATTATGCCACGGTATAATAAGAATGTTAGTCGACCGCCAGCGAGATGGGCGTTTAAAACTTGGATGATGATGGAACAGGAGCGTGGGGATTGAAACGGGAAAAGAGAAGCTTTTGCCCAGCAGTGGCTAAAATCGAGCTGTGGATTATGATTCTGACAAACGGTACCTAAATGCCCAATGCCTTTTTGACTTTTCGACAGTCTCACTATGCCTATAAAGTTTAATGGCGGCCTACAGAGTTTTTCAAGCAGCTGAAAGTTCAATTTGTGAAGCATATCCGCTTGCACGGAATATAACGGAACAACACTTACGGATTTCCATCCGGAAAAGAACTCTGAAAGAAACGCACAACATGAAATCAACCACAGTCTTCAAACATACATAATACATGGCTCGCGCCCCGTCATTTCCCGCAATATCCGATGTCACGCTTCCACGACGTATAATTGTGTAAACAGACAACTTTCCATTATTTCTACAGATCATTGAGGAAGTGAAAATGTCTAGAGCTAGACTTTCACTCTGATCAGAGGTTATGTTCTAACGGAATATTCAATCAGACGTCCGTCGAAGTTCCCGTTGGGAAAAAAGTGTAATGATTTCGCTGGCTGGTTCGTAAACTAGTTCGAAGTACAAATATTCATGTATTTTCTCCCTTTAGTTGCATGATTTTGTCTCATGAAACCTACCAAACTGTGAACAACAGTCCTTTTAATTTACTTAATTATTATTACAACTATAACATATTATATAATCATTGCTTATCCGTGCAGTTAAGATATTGTATTGTTTATTATGACATGGTAGTTCCTCGCCCGGTAATCGTACATTGTATCATGTATCATGATCATTATCTCATTGAAAGGCCCACTTGTACTCTGCAATTCCCCAAATCCCCACAGTCCTGTGTCACTCACTAAACTTACATCTACATTCCAGAATGTGGACACTACGATCGAGCAAAGTTTCACAGTTGCGGTGTTGGTTCCACACACTGGAAGAACAAATTTGTCTTCGTCATTTCCGTGGCGACTGCATGCCAATTGCACCGCTCCAGTAATAAAATAAATAACAGTATTTATCAAGCCGATATATTTCAATAATAACAGATCTCTTCATAATATCTAGCTGCTTATTTATTAACCTAATCATAGGCTCATATTGTCCCATCCATCATTTCTGTTTCTGCCAGTAAGTTACATATTACCCTTCTAAAAAATGCTATATTTTGATGTGTTCTTCCGTTATCAATCGACCACGGTACTACGGTAGGCAATTTAAAATAATATTTGAATCAATTATATACAAATTGGGGGTCGGGTGAGGGTGTTGTGCCCATAACTGTTTTGTCACATCTGACGCTATTTTGGGTGCTGTCTAAGTTATGAACGAAGCATTCAGACAAATAGTTGTTCTGAAAAAATCTCAAACAAACAAAACTAAAGAGAAAAGCTAGGTGTGCCCAACTATAGGGTGGCGGCTTTGTTCGAAAAAGTCACCGTAGCCCTGGAACGCAAAGGAAACTAGGAGGAACACGGGTGGGTTTTAGTCAGTAAAAGTCTGACACTCCCTTCCGCTCCGCCCAGAGCGGGAGAAGTCATTTGATGATTTCCCATCCAGAAAAAAAAAAGTCTCATGTGTCCTCCAAAATAGTATCCGGGTCAAATCCTATAAAGTGGCTTCAGCGTATTTGTACGAATCTTTTTTCATTTTATTATGTGTTTGGTATTGGTAGCTATCTTGCAGTGATTAGAATTGACTCAAAATTTGCAATAAAAGAGCCCAGAGAGAAATTCTTTCAGAGATGCAATTTTCTTTTTTTTTTCGTGTCAATCCTTCAGCATAGTATTTCATCGTTTGTAAACAATGCTTGTCCCGTATCATTTATAAGCTGTTTCGCTTACTACTTACCCCACCCCCAAATATCTTTAGCAGTAATCTACCCTGGTTCCTTGAGCATCAGACCGAGAAAACTGTCACGCTTAAGTGGAGAGAACAGTTCGGGTGCCGACCACCTACGGTACAGTACGCCTCATGTAGATTAGGGTTTATCGAATGCCGTAAATTGTATGTTATTCTCAACTGTTAGAACATGCTGTTCTTAGTAATTGGGTGTCTTGTAGCGGTAATAGATTCTCATGATGATAGTTTATGTGGCATTTTAAAGGAGACGTGGGTGGGTGTAATTTCTGTGTGTCTCCGGTGATTTTTACCCGATAAAGTGTTTTAATTTTACAATTTTTTTTAATGTTTTTTGCTATGCGTATGTACTATTTTATTCCTACTACGACTTCGACGATTATTTTATCAGTCAAATTGATTTTGTGGTTTCTAGCGCGACTGCTGAATCAGAGTCGTCAGTTCGAGAAAAGTGACAGTGGTTATCCCATTAGGAATGTCTCAGTAGACCATAATTTTGATGTTGATGGTGTAACAGATGGATGGATCTCCCTGTACTTTCCCGGTCGTGTCGGACATTGTCGTCCCAACGGACTTTGAAAGTAAGAAATGGAATAGAGAGCAAGTTCCCTCTCTATGCTCGTTTTAGCACACACTTGGACATTAAAATATCTCCTGCGTACTTTGATAGACTCCGATAGAGCTCCTTCGCACGTCCTGCCGCGCGGCAGTGGCGCTGCTCAGAAGGGGCAAATTTCCATACATAAAAAGAGCAGAGTGACAGCCGCGACAAGTAATTGTCAACCATCGTCGATGGGCTGAAGGAGAACCAAAAGCTGGAGGAGCTACAATAATGTTTCCTCGTTGGAATCCATTTTTGGAATGAAGACCGTGGAGGAACCTAATCAAAACAAGTCACGCGGTTGTAGTTGTAATAAGAAGACATGTGCTGCATCGTGCTGCTGCCGCACTGCTTGCGACTAAATGTGAAGGGGCCTTTAAGATTGGCCGTCCTGGATATCCATGTCGAAATTCGGCCAGGATATCTGTCTGACCAATCATTTTATTCTCGCATAAATCTACGCTTTCAGAGTAATCGTATTGTGTAAATCGATTAGACATGGCTAGTTGACTTGTTATGGAAATGCCAAGCCAGAAATGTCTGCTTTGCTGTATAAGTACTAATTTCCTTTCAGCAAAGAAACAAGTACTGAGAGAGTGGCTGACGTAAAAGCAAGAAATGAAGAAGAAATTAGTCTCATGAAAGTACAACTTCACTAAATATGCAAAAACTTATTAGATCGTATATACAAGCTAGTAGATAGTATACATATATACATACATAGGAGATCGACAAATTCGTCCACATTCCTGTTAACGGGAAAAGTGCCCAGAACACCGGCTGCATTGAATGGCAATGCCGATTCGTGAACCAAAGAAAAGGCCAGCCCTCTGGTCACGTGAAGAGTCGACTAACTGCTTGCTGATTTCACGAAAAACTCAACGAGCACTCGTAACCCATGGCCCTAGTGTTTGAACCCCAAACGGCTCAAACACACAGAATTCCCAATAAGGTTGTTGCATTTGCGTCGTTAAAATATTTAAAATGATTTAAGTGCTAATTTCATTCAAAAGAACGCACTCAACGTAACAACTTCAACTGTCAATTAAGTTGCCAAGTTATTAGCTTCCAAGTACCCTTACATGCGAACTCGTTATAGTTGGCGAACTTCAGTTAGCTCGAGTTAGCGCACCTCTCAAACTTGTACGTTTGAAATATTTAGTTAGCGAATAAGTGGGAAAATTAGCGCTAAAATTTTCATGGAAAGTCTGTAATAAAATTATGGAGAGAAGTGGGTCCTGGTTTAGTCGTAAAGTCGCTGGAGGCGGTGGGGTGGAAGAAGTTTTTATGAGGGTGTCATTTGTGAATGTGAGTGAATGTTTATGAGGAAAAATTAAGTAAGCGGAGTGCAAGATTAGGTTAGCTGGCCTAACCTAATCTTGCACTCCGCTTACTTAATTTTTCACAGAGTTGCTGAAGAGTTGAGAAAAATTGTGTTGCAGTGACCTATGTATGTAAGTACCTACCTATACTCCATTCACAATAAGATTACACATTGGAACAAAATTGTTTACAGTCCGTTCAACCGATTTATACTTCTATTCCGTAGGCATAAGAATGGCATTAAAAGCAAAAACCTGATTATAATACCAACTGTTTACTGCAGCTACCATGTGTCATGCCGCCAACGCAATAGAAGTCAAAATCTGTTGAACGGACTGTAAAAAAGATTTATTTCAATGTCTAATCTTATCGTGAATGAAGATAAGTTGTAATATAAAACTGTATCTATTGATTGCTTTCATTGTTCTAGCATCAAATTATAACTTTTGCAGGCCTATTGGTAAAATACGGCTGAACTTCTCTTTCATCTGTTTACCACCACGTACCTGTTTTACATTTGCAAATAAACTTATACTTACTTACAATATTAAAAAAAAAACATGTTTTCTTAAACGTATGTCAAAGATCTTCAGTTGACAGCTGTGACCAGCGGCTTAACGTGCTTTCTGAGGAACAGAGGAGGTCTCTGTATGTTAAGATGGTCACCCAGACATGGATAACCCGCGGCAAGCATTGCTTAACCTCGAAGATCGACCCGTGCGTCGACGAGCTACTCTACTAAATAAAATCTCTTCTTTCTATAGGAAATTTGGATAACACTGGAATAAAATACAGCATGCTTTTCAACACTAGCATAATCAGCCTCCTCTCTAGGAGAGGGAATGGACCGTAATCGACCACGCGGGCCCAGTGCGGGTTGGTGAATGTCACATGTCTTCGAATTTTTGGTTCTAGAATATGCCGGTTTCCTCACGATGTTTTCCTTCACCATTTTGAGAGCAGTGGTGATGAAATTAATTACACAAAGTAATGCGCCTGGCTGGGTTTGAACCTGCGACTTACAATTCGTAAGTCGGGGTCGTTACCACTCGGCCACCACTGCTCCCCCGGCCACAACTGCTCCCCTATTTTCAACACAAACTTTTCCTCAATCTCTTCGCACTAAAGTAAGATAAACAGATGTTTCATTAGATGTTGTATGTTGTTTTCTCACGCAGTTCGCACAAACATGTTGGGGTTAACTCATTTTAAATATTATTTTAATGTTTTCGCGGAGTTTTCAAAATATTTTTCAATGGAATTGATTGAGTGCTTAGTTCAGAGGTGCTCAACATTTTCACGAAGTGTCCGTCATGTTTAGTTGATAACCATTTTTTTTTTTACTTTCCTTAACTAAAGAACTAAAGTTTTGTATTCTATAGCTTTTTCAAATCACTGTACAGACACAATAACTATTTTTGACCCCACTTTAGCCGTTTTTTTTTATATTGATGATCGTTAAAACCTTCATAGACCAGCTGTTTTATTAGTCTATCAACGTTTTATGTGACAGAGGATGCTTCGATGTGCACAGCAAATCACAACCCTAATATCTCGAACTTTTATAACTTAGAATAAATCATGGTCGTGAAATCCCAATGGCCCGTCAAAGCAGGCCTACCTGTAAGTTGAGAACCGCTGCTCTAATGTTTACTCCGCCTAAATTCATCACCTTGGGAAGTCGGTGACCCATTTACGTTTTTGCGATTCATGTAATAAATATATTCTCGGGTGAAATGACGTCAGAGGATGGTCAGTGTCATGTTACTGCGACCAAGGTGTGTTTACCTTCGAGCAAGCATTACAACGAAAACAAGTTTTAATTTCTAAAAAAATGCGATTGATCAACGTACCCAACGTAGGTACTTCATAGTAATCCAAATGTAAAACTCCAAATGGCTTAAAAGTATTTATGAAGAGATTTTCTTTTTCCAAAACAATTTCTCTTAATAGAAATTTCCAAAATAGGTCAATCATGGTCCAAATCAACAATTGAGGTCACCAAAAACAACCCTTTCCCAACCCAATTATAAATAGCAACGGAACCCAGAAAACCGATCCCATTTATCATCCAGTATTAAATTACCAGTAAATGTTACCGAGGACTTTGCAAAATTTAACTAAATTGATCAATAGGACCGTGAATAATGCGAGTTTCTTAACGTTCTCAATCGCTTCAGCGTAAGCGTCAATTTTTATTGAAACTGAATAAACGGATCTTTTTTACATACAATTGGACATAAGTGAACGTTTATGTTATACCTCGATCGAGGACATTAAAAACGCGCACTAAGCCCTCTATAACCTGACCTCCCATTCTATTAAAACCCTGTGCAGTGCTGGGCCAGCCCACGCTAAAGTGTTACTACTTTTAATGTTCCCACTGCTGGGACACAGGCCTCCTCTCTAGGAGTGGGAATGGGCCGTAATTCACCACGCGGGCCCAGTGCGGGTTGGTGAATGCCACATGTCTTCGAATTTTTGGTTCTAGGACATGCCGGTTTCCTCACGATGTTTTCCTTCACCATTTTGAGAGCAGCTTGGTGAATTAATTAATTACACAAAGTAATGCGCCTGGCTGGGTTTGAACCCGCGACCTAGAGCAGTGGTGGTCGAGTGATAACGGCCCCGATTGACGAATTGTAGGTCGGGGGTCATTGAGGGAGGGCAGCAAGGGACAGGCTGAGTAATGTTATTATTATTTGGGGGATTTAACGCTAGTGGTTCAGCGACGCTGGCTGGCTCGTTAGGCAAAAGTCGGGGAGGAGGCTTGAGGCCTACAGTATCAGGTTCCTTTTATATGGATCGGAAATTATCCAAAGACACTAAAACGCACACGTGTTCCTCCAAATGCTCTTTGCGTTCCAGGACCGCGGTAACTCTTCCGAAAAAGTTCCGCGAGTCTGGACCGTACTTGGGGCCCTACTGCGACGTCTTAAACCATTCTGATTCCGGTATAAGAGAGAGAGAGAGAGAGATGGAGCTATTTAAGACGAAGAGCACTATCCCTTTTTCACGACGGCAACATGGTATTGCCATTTAGCATAGGATAATTTATTTGCATAAAATATGGTAGATACCAACGTAAACGGTCTGAAGTAAAAATTTAGCTTCTGAAATTATAATTAGGCGTCTACTATATTAATGTAATTAGATAGTATATACAAGCTAGTAGAAAATATAAATAAATGTACAAACGAAGTTAAAAGGGGAAGAACTCATAGGGCATCGAAAAATTCGTCCACATCGCTGTCAACGAGAAAAGTGCCCAGAACACTGACCGCACTGCCACGTTGAATAGCGCTGCTGATTCGCTGACCAAAGAAAGGCCTTCTGGTCACGTGAATAGTCGAAAATTCTAAAAAATGTTTCTGATATTTTGCTAAAACCTTCCCCTTGTTATTCAATATTATTTAACCCGTGCCATTCGGTATTTAGATCAGGATCATATCGTGTAAACCTTGTCTTATTTATGAGGTTATTCAATCGCGGATTGCGTCATGAGCAACCTAAATTTCTAACCACCTAATCATTGCAATGTTCTGGTCGGAAAAGCTGATTTTCTATTTATTGAAGTGGTTAGCAAACCCCTTGCCATTTTTCTATAATTTATTTTGTTGCGCTGATACCGTTTCCAAGTGGATTGAGGCATTTTCACAGATGATGTATTTGTATTGCCGCTATAACAACAAATACTAAACAACAGAATGAAATAAATTTTTAAGGTGGCTCCCATACAACAGACATGTTTTTTTTTTGTGCCATTTACGAAATGGAACCCTTCGGGCGGCAGTCCGACTCGCACTTAGCCAGTTTTTTCACTAGCTCTGTGGGTACACCATAGACCAGAATCGCTGAATGAAAGTCTCAGAAGCTTTAGGCACTATTTCAATTTCGAATTGAGTAGTAAAGCTTTGCAAATAATTCTTAATGTGTGCTGTGTTAATTTTATGAATCTGTCTCTCAGAATTGAACCGCACAAATAAATGACCTACATATTTCCGAGTTAATGTCTGAATTGACCACCATTTTTATGAGTTTGTTGGCTTTTGAATTTACGTCATTGGCAACCTAAAAAATGTTGTTCATGCTCTTTAACCCTTATGGGTTGGGCAGATGTCCAAGTGCTGTCAATGGTTGTACCTGTACCGGGCAGTTTTATCAGGAATTAGGGAGACAGGCTATAAAGCTCTTGTGTTTAGAGCCAAAAATACTCTTCATTTTATGTCTGCACAGAGAAGAGTGGATTCGTACATTGCTGTGAGCTTACAGAATCAGAAACAAAGATATATGTACGTGGGAATCAGAGACGCACATGACCAGTCGATGTCACCATGTAGAGAGGCTTATGTGTTCCCATTCCTTAACAATCCGTATTTCGGCTGAAATTATGAATAACTAGCATCGCCCCGCGGTTTCACCCGCGTAGTTCCCGTTCCCGTGGGAATATGGAGATATAATATAGCCTATGTTCACCGGAGATAGTGTAGCTTCCCAACAGTGAAAGATTTTTTCAAATCGGTCAAGTAGTTCCGGAGCCTATTCAATGCAAACAAACAAAAAAAAAACAGTCAAATCTTTCCTCTTTATAATATTAGTGTAGATAATGTTGAATATTTCGTTAGTTCGGTACAAACCTGAAACAATTTAATTCATGTGATCCAGCCAAAAGTACCTACTCCTTTTTATATCAATATTAAAGAGAGAACTTCACTTTTGTTAGCTCACTTTATTGCTATATCAAATTGTAAGATCTTTGAGACTTTCTCATATATCCGAATCTAAAAATCGACTACAACATTCCAAACCTAAAAGAAAGTCGCAGTATCGTAAGAAATACAAAACAATTTAACCGTAAAAGATTGATATCGGTAACCGTATTCATTGTGTCTTTTGAACTAAAGGTCGACAAAAAAAAACATCTTCCCCTTTCGAATAAATATCAATACGCCACATACGCCGAGGCCCGAGTGCTTTACGATCCAAAACTAGACACAATTTACGATCGAATATCCTCCATATTAGTCACAAGTGGATGACTTTCGATCGATTCGATTATTCGATTATTTATTACGCGATTATAATCATTCGCGCGTAATGTGGGATACCAATTCGTTTTACAAGTCACCGAGCGATTATTTTTTTACTGGTCGAATCGGTGATAGTGTTTCTTAGGGTGTTAAGAAAAGGAACTACAAACATTGCCAAGTTATCAAAACATGACCGACTGGTAAATTCGCTCTGAACAGTTGCACTTAAATCCCAGCTAGTCTGAGTATTAAAATCAAAAATAGAGAACTAGAGAGACATCTATCAATATACCTACATACATTACGTCTGTACAATGCTATTGTAATATGACGATTATATAATAACAATGTTTCCCATCTTTGAACTTCTAACAGCTGAAACCAGTCGCTCTAGGCATCGTTAACGTTGTCACATGAACAGACGGAAATGGGCACTACGCAAATAGTCAGTCTATCAGCAAAATCTATTGTAATAAAGTCCAAAATGGATTGACATGACTGTTCTACCGAAATGTCACGTAATCAGAATCATTTATTAGTAAACATAGGTGATAATTATAAACAAGAGCTTAAAAATTAAGAAAAATATATTATAGTAATCAATCCGTTACATATAGGTATTTTGACAAACGCTATCGCCGATAGAATGTCGCTTCGTCTAGAGCCCAAGCTGGTTCAACGTTATCTAACTGAATAACTTCAGTAATCTAATATTCATCTACTTGTTCCATCTTATATCGCTGTACCCAGTCGATCTTATCTTTCACACGGCATTCTTCATCAGCATTCAATCGTTCCATAACAGGTCTCGAATGTTCTAAGCATTAAATTGTTATGGGCGTCCAATTTGGCACGGTACTAAATTGATTAGCGATATCACTGCCAGTTTATTACACAGCGATCATTCAGCCGAGAAGATGTATGAATTGTGTTTGGTTTTAATGAATTGAGAACTCTCTCTGGGTCTTTTTGTGAGAAGATTCGTGCTTGTAATACATTTCCATAGTTTGTCCTACAGTGAGGTAAAGAGACTCTTCTAGATTGGGCTCTTCAACATCATGGGCAAGCAACACACTGACATTATTATCCTTACCATATTTTAGCCCACCGTCTCGATAAACTATTACTGATGTTACTTAAACTCTGAAAACTGCCATTTAAAAAGTCACCTCCCGTATTTCCACTCTAATAAAGTCAACAAAACAAAACTTTCCTGAACTGAGTTTAATAATAAATGCAGGTGTCATTATGCTGAGTAAAAACCTGTGTCGCCCGACTACCCTCGTCACGTTGAAATGAATATTTTTGCTCCCACATCTGCGATGTAGGTCGATTGGCTGGATTTGGCTAACGCTTTGTTGGCTCGGGTCTCTCTATTTGCGACGTCCTCCTTTGTTTTACCTTCATGGTTTGCAGGGCTTGAAAAATATGCTTGTTTATCAGCTTGTTATGTACTTTTGTGCTAGGTTTGGTCAACATTTTAATAGCTTCCAGCAAGTTCCAGTAAGCCCCCGAAACTTACAAGACCGGAATTGCAATCATTCATCAGAATTTCAAGGTAAAGGCAAAAGTAGACTCGAACGAAGTCAAAAAGCCATTAGCACATTCAAATAGGTTCTATCATTTTGTTCTTATTTCTTTCCGTTAACTATTTAAGGTATCGGTACTTTTAAAAGCACCGATACCTTTACTGGGCGCTTTGTTTATTTCCTCTTTAGTCCCAGTTTAGTGTATTCCTCATATGTGAAACATTTATAAAACAAGTTTACAATGGGCGGTCTTTTATAGGCTTAAACACCTTCCCAAATGAACTCTTTAAATGACTTACAAACAACATTAAATTAAACACTACAATTTCTAAACGACCTCCCTCAGTATGTTGTCACATCACATCGTTACTCTTCCCTAAAGCTGGCAATGTCCACATTGCACAGTTAATGACGACCATTATGATGATGATGGTAATCTCTCGACCCTGAGCCGTGGGAATGTACAACAACTGGCGAACTTCGCGGACAATACCTAGTTATTGCCTGCTAAGTTCTTGTTTGATGGCATCAAGACTTAGGTTACATTACAGGCCAGAGATTGAAACTAAAATAGTTAACAATCAAGTATTATCATTCAGTTAAAAGAAGCTGAGCAAGCATAGAAGATAATAAGAGGATCCTTCCTCTAACTTCTAACTTAAATTTGTACCTTACGATTCAAAATGAATATTTTTACTGCCTCAACGTGAATCTTTATTACAAGAAAAAACAAAAACATTGTAACTGCAAGTAGGTATTGACCTACTTGCAGTTACAATACTTTTGTGCCATTTATTCACTTCTCTGATTGCAGAGAAGTGAATAAATGGCACAAAAGCATAACTAAACTATAGAATTTTTAATTAATCTTAAGCTTATTTAATTGCTATAAAATAATTTATTGGTTTAATTTATTCAATTAATTAATAATTATAATTTTATTATTTATGTAACCGGTGCTATCTTGCACTAGGAATATGACATTACAGATCTCACATACACAAAAAGCGAAAACTACATATCTGAACCTATTCTCGTTGACCTGAATAAAATAAAATCCTCGCCTATTTGAACAATATGCGCATACTGATTATCACCCCAAAAAGATATTCAAACTATTTTTTGAAACAGCATTCATATTCTAATTCCTTCCATTGTCACTATTCATCATGAACTGTTTCAAGGTCCGGCTCCTCACCTCAAACTATAAACGTATTATAATACTAGGAAACCTTATTCAGGGTAATGCATATAAACTACTCGACTTTTACTGCAACTACACTGTCATTTTCTTCTCCGTCTATCATTTGCTAAGCTATTATAAACCAGTTGACTTGTCTTCGCTGATGTTTATAGGGCTATTTGCACTACTTCGGATGGCCATGACCAAGAGTATTCGTGGGCGGCAGCAATACAACTAAAGTTGGAACTAACACTGCAGGTGTATTCCGAGAATTTGTTTTATTGACTCTAATAGGCAATGTGGACACAATTGTTTTATGAAAAAACAGGGTGTATTATTTTTGAAGCCAAGATAATACACCTCCACTTTTTAAGCTAGTTCTAAATGCGGCTATATCTTTAACTTACCCTACCTTAACGGAATGCCACAAGGTTCCATTCTGGTGCCTGTGCTGTTTAAATCTTTCCTTGTTGTAAGTAACTCATAAAAGTAAGAACATTACGGGAATGCGTAGTAGTAATTCAAGTATCATTAGAATTCAGAAGCAGCGATAAAACCGAGGTATTAGTTCTATCTACAATCGGGTTCAATACAAGAATAACCGCAAGCTGAATTGTATTTAAGTTCACCAAATGCATTTGCCAATTTAAATAGCTAATCTATAAGAAACTTTCTGTCTCCAGCTTAAAGTTCATTTCACATTAATTGTTATAGCACTTAGAATTGCCGACGGTTTCCCTAATTTCTATCGAAAGGGACATTTTATATTTCTTTTAAATTTATCTCTTCGTCCCTTTGCATCGTAAAATCTTTCATTGCCTTCTGTGGCCACAGTCGTAAAATCCTTTGTAAAAAATACATGACCAAGTTTATAAAATTCTGATGTCTATTTGAGATTCGTAGATGTTTCTATTATTCGGTTTATGACGTCGTAATGCCCTGTATGGTGGTTTGATGGTGTACTAATGTGTTTTAAATGGCATTTTCTATTTTTGTTCCAGGTAATACTTTCTTCGTGTCATAATGAGGAGCTGGTGAAATCTTGCCGTCATATATTTTAAACAATCAAGTTAGGGTTTTGTATTGTTTGGTATAAGTATCTTAGATATAAAATTTTCGTATCACGGTGTTTGTGGTTGAACTCCTCCGAAACGACTCGACCGATTTTCGTGAATCTTAGCTTAGCGTGCATATCGGCTAGGGTGGCGAATCGGACAACATCTATTTTTCATCCCCAACAATTTTTTTATTTTATATGGCAAAACGATGTTTACCGGGTCAGCTACTTTTTATATAACAACGAATGATTTAATTTCGATTTTTTTATAATTAAGTATTGATTGTTATAACAACTTATGATACATCCAAGAGACAAATTTCATTTCATATAAGCTTCAGTAGATATAACATAAACGTAAACGAATGATTAAAAGTTATAATGTTCAGATTGTATAAGATTTTGTCGAATAGAGAGACAAAGATAGAGATAGCATTCGGCTTAAATTATGGTCGCGTGATCAAGGAAAGTCGAAAGGTTAATCACAGGACAGTATGTAGGGCTTAAAGGAACCTAACATGAATGGGATTACGGGACCTAACCTATCCACGGCAAGGTGCCCTAAGTTCCGCTGACCCCTCCTTTTCTTTGATCAGCAGTTAGATAAAATTATAGTCATACAAAATGATTATTAGATCAAAATAATATTATACTAAAAACATATACTAAATGAACGTGTTGTTTCATATATGTTGTTATAAACACATATGTATAAAGTTAACACTATTGAAAATAGATAAAATATTTTTATACTTACTAAATAAGTTTCACCCTTCCATCTTCAATTAGATCGGAAAGCTTAATTGGAAAATACAATTCCGCCGTGTCTTTTAACGGTCAAAAACATTTATTACAAACAATCCTCTTTTTCTACAACCTTTATAAAGTACTTATAAAACTCCAAGAAACTGATCGAAAGTAGAACACAAAACAAAACATACTTTTGCCAACGGGCCCCTTCGTTAGAAGGAACAAATTTAAATACAGAAATCACAAAAATAATTTAATATTCAATTCTTCTACATTGTCATGTGTAGGCGTATCATTTCCAACGCCCGCGGCTTACACATTCCATATTCCTTTTATATCGATATTTTACCTTCATAATCCATGCTATTTTTACTCCCACGCAAAAGGAGACAGAGAATCTTTGCTAAAACAATTTGCAAATAAATTAGCTCAAGGCAAGTCAGTAAGACGTGCATGTTAGGATTTACATTGTAATCTTTGAACAATTATGTCCAATAATACGCTAAACTGTCCATTTATGTTAAGAATGGGTGGACACTTGGACTGGAGCATTAACCTATACGCTCATAATATTGTTGCAAAATCTTAACTGGCACATTGCAGCGGTGTAAAAAACCTCGACGTTTTGCGTAAAAATGGTTACACGTAAATTATTTTTGAAGCAGACATACAATGCGACAGTTTGTTTTTTAGTTATGGACTATACACATGCTTTTGATTGCCCTTTAATATGTTTTTGTAGCACTTTAGACTCAAATACTATATTCTCTTTGCCTTTTAAGGTAGGTAGCTTAAAGCCAAGATAATACACCTCCACTCTATGAGCTAGGTCTAAATGCGGCTATGTCTTTAACTTGCCCTACCTACACGGAATGCCACAAGGTTCCATTCTGGTGCCTGTGCTGTTTAAATTAGACATTAATATAACATCCTACTCGGAATGAGATGCGGTGAATGCAAAATAATTTGGCTTGTTTATTATTGTGGGTGGACGGGTGTGATTTCTTAATGTTCCTTGTAGTGGACAATGGTATGAAAACTAGAGGTTAACTTTTGTATAAAAGAAACAGTTGTTTAATATGGTTTGATTATTTTTCTTTATAAAAAATACGACTGTATAAAACTTCTGTTATAATAACAATCCAAAATGAATTACTAATAAATAGAAATACAGCGTAGCATGTTAATAACTCTATTACCAACTCCAAACTTATTTTAAATATTACAAAAGCCAACAAGGATAAAACAATCCATCTTGTTTTTCTTCCATTTCAAAATAATTTCCATCTGGAATCATGATATCAATTATCAAGTTTCTCTAGCCCGTTCATTTTATGGGCAAGGCGGGGTCTACCCTGTGGCTTTGTTATGGCACGGCCAAACGATTGACTCGATGTTTTGTTGTGGTTATTGAACGACGAAAGTTTTTGTTAAGTTGGTACTTTATTTGGGTCTAGTTATTAATTATTTCAGTCTGAATTCTAAGAGTTTGTTAGTAAGTAAGAAATCAGTTAAATTGTAAAATCCATGGTAGAAATTAATAAACCCAATAATTAACAGGGCTAAAAGCCTTATATGAAGATGAAGAACAATTTAATGATGAATTAGTACTTCTATATGACATGTGTAAGGAAAAAACTATTGACATGTACTTGAGTAATTTTTGACAGGCTCACGAATAAAGTACCATCTCAACCGCAAAAAGTATTAATGCGAAAGTCTATCGTCTGCTCAAGCCCTATAAACCGTAGAACCTCTATTTTCGCACAAATTAACTGTATCCCAGCTTTTGTTTGCTTTGAAAGCAGTTTTCCTTTAATTTCGAAGTCAGTTTTAGTTCACTAGTTTGCCTAATGAGTGTTGGCATTTAGTTGTTTCCATTCGAAATGTTAACTAGATCTTCTGGGTTGATCTGTGATTCAGTTTTATATTTTGTTGGTGTTCAATTGGAAGCTGTTTGTTGATTCTCAGCTTAATTGATGTGTAAGATACTGTTGCTGGGTTTTCCTTTTTAAGTTTTTAATTTAGTAACTCGAATGACGTCGTTAGTAAGTTCGCTACTTTTTAGATCCGAATAAATTGTGATAACTATATAAACCTTATTCTAACCTATATTTCGCACTCACAGGATGAAAGGGGCTTGACTCAAAACTTGTTACTTATAATTTTACTTTAAAACTACAGGTCCATAGCAGAAAGCGAAGTAATCTTCAGACACCTTAATCAAATCTTTATTCTTTCCTCGCCTGCTCAATCTTATCAGCCAGACAAATTATTAAAGGAAGCTCTAACTCATGGAGGATTCAACCGGTTCTATCCTCGCCCCTATTTTGTCGTGGGCGAGAGCAGCATTCCCAAAACGACCTGAATTAATTGAGCCTACAATTAAACAGACAGGTTTGACGTATATCCAAAGTTGGTATGGGAATACAGCTTATACAGGTTTTATTTTTAGCATTGAGTTAAACGCTGTCTTTGACGCAGCACTTGAATAGAATATATTGCATGATAGACAGCGAGATTAACTTCAGTGCTTAGCAAAAACATGACAAACTATAGAACATAATACGTATTTGTCTCGTTCAAATGAAATAAGCAGCGTTCGAAGCAAGAGTATTAATGACGTTGGCAACTCAGGTTGATAGGTCAAAGATCACAGAGCTGCAATGAGTCTAACAATCTCTTGCACTGATCTTTGCTCTTCTAAGCAGCACTTTAAAGCATTTTCATTTGTTGACTTCCAATATGAACTAGCAAAATTACTATTACAAACTTTATTCTCGAAATAAAAGCCAATTAAAATGTATGAAGTTAAACCGTTTGAATATGATATTACTCTAATATATATGCCAGTTAGCCTAATCTAAACTTTGAATTTTGATTAACACTTCCTTGTATGAGAATATCTTTGCCCTGTTTTGGTATAGTAAAATGGCAGTTTTTATTAATAAGAAGAAAGATATTGTTCAAGTTAAAGGCTTTTCCAACAACTAGCAGAAAATATCTCGGCGCGGACATTCCATTCCTTCTAGTTATAGACAAGACGGGTTCGCGATTGCTAAAAATAACCAGGCCTATCATATCACTGAGATCATGTGATTACTGATTAGCTATACCAGATACATATAAAACTAATTAGTGAGACAAATTTATTTATTTTTCGAAAAATTATAACTAAGTATATATACATTTAAAATTAAAAAAAAACACTAAACTAACTAAAACTAAAAATAGTTAAAAAATTGCGTCGAAAAATTCCTCCGCATTAGTGAGATAATTACGTTTATTACATTAGTTATATAGAAGAACATGTATATAATATCCAAGAAAAGAAGCAACTAATATTCTCTCCTAACTTGCTACAAAAACGTCAAATAATTGTTGTAATAGATACAGAAATAGCATATTTGTTACTATTTTGAACTCTTCAGCAGTGTTCTTAAAGTTGTCTTTTAAAATTGTGATGTCAGTTTATGCTTTAGTGGCAAATATGTTAAGTTACAAATTGGTTTCGATATCGTTTGCTAGTGTTATATAAAGAAATGTAATTGTTTTCTATGTGCCTTCAGAGATATCTTTGTTTACTTCACCAACAATCCGCATTTCGCCAATCCTCGATTTGATACTATAAAATAAATGTTTTATACTTTTATATATTCTTAAATCTCCACAGTAGATCTGCCTCTAAACATCACACTAAAAATAAATCTCTGTTAGAATACAAAGCTGAAGCACGACACCATCCAATTTAGCAAGACATCTCAAAAGACATAGTTCTATCGTTCCTGGATCCATTTCAAGAAAACAAAAGAGAGGTTGGAAGGTCAAGTTGTAATGGTCGTTGATGCAAAACGTGAACCGCAACGTGCAACTACGATGCAGCGATAAGAATTTGCACGATTCTTTGTTGAATTTCGTAAATAAAGCGATATAGCGCTTTATTTCAGTTTATTATTGGCATACTTTTAATGCTAATTGCTAGATTTTAGACAGAGTTTTCCATAACAATGGTTGTTGTCTATAATGGCAGATAAATTGTTTAATGTTACCTTTTGTGTATTCTTTCACATTATGTTTGATGTGACAGCGTAAGTTTAGCTGTTTGTTTATTACTATCTTGAGAAAAACTGGTAAAAACGAGTTGAGTTATCAACCTGTGCTCAAGTAACGCAAATGTTTTCCTCTGCGCAACACGTTTCAACAATATAATTTTATCATAACCTATCATTTCGTGTAAGTTGTCGTCTTGGAATAGCTGCATAAATTCCTGAGGAAAAATGTTGATGACTTTATTTATGTTAAGTACAACGTTTTTCCTATATATATATATAAATAATGAAAAACAGACTAATGAGTCTTGGTTGAAGTAAATTAGAAACGGATTATGCTTCAATTGTCATTGCTATGAACAACAGAAATTTGAGAATCCATTTATAATTCCACAAAACCCTGAGTGGGCCACTGATTGTATCTGATTAACCTGTAAGGGTTCATAAATGAAAATGTTGATATTAAACATTTACTCTTTTAAACTTACAAATCTAAAAGAATATTAATATTTGAATGTGGAAAACCATTTCACAGTCTGTTCAATTCACGTTTCGATAATTTGAACAAGTGCTCTGAAGGAATTCATGAATACAAAAGCAATTTTCCTAAAGGAGATCGTATAAATGAAATACTTACGGTGCCTTAAGTACTCGTACATTAGGAAGATCATTATCAATTATCCGAGTTCATTTTGTTAGGTTTTTCAGCCCCTCGGTTCGGTAGCGCCAATTGCCAGTTCTTGATCCTATCTTACTTTTATTTTTTTCTTCAAATCAATTGAAAAACAGATGTACAAAACTGTTATACACAAGTACAGATACGAACAGCACTCATCTTGCTACAATATTTGAGTTTCTAGGGAAATTATTTTCATCGCAAAGGCGTTCTCGCTAATCGCAAACAATTTAAGGCATCCACCGGAGCAATTCACGGAATATGATCTTAAGCATGATCTCAGGTTAAAACGGGTACCGAATATATCTTGGTAACGCTGAGTTGCCAGGATGTTAATGTCGCCATTACCATTTAAATTTTAGAGGATTAATCTTGAAAGCCGACACTTTAGCGTTGTTTGGATATTTGCGAATTTTCGACTACAATTTGGGGTAAATGTTTTAGCTACACAGTTTTCGTGTTTACCCTTTATATTTAGTTCTATTGCTACCTTGTCTCAAGACTCATGGCTCTCTTGCTAGAGCATAATCAGCCTTTTAATGTTCCCACTGCTGAGACTCAGGCCTCCTCTCTAGGAGAGGGAATGGGCTGTAATACACCACGCGCGCCCAGTGCGGTTTGGTGAATATTACATGTCTTCGAATTTTTGGTTCTAGGACATGCCGGTTTCCTCACGATGTTTTCCTTCACCGTTTCGTCCGTTCCGTCACTGACTGATAAATATGCTGATGATATTATCTATAGATGTTTAAGTCTATGGCTCATAGTAACTACTCATAATGAAGTATTGTAACCTGATAGCACTAAAAGAACAGTCCCGAGCCCTAACAGTAAACAAAGTATAAATCTCTTCAGGGCTACAAAAAGGCTAGTAAATTAATTAGCACTAAACTACAATATAGGGAGTGGGTTCGATCTAGGCGCGGCACAACACAAATGTTAAATGAACGGAATGCTCGCGTTAACCTAATGATGATGAATGTAGGCCAATTTGTAACACTTGTGTGCATATTTTAATTTAGGAAGCTGACGGAAATTCTGGTTTAATTTTTTATGGCCAACGAGAAGTGGCAGCTCATATAGTTTCAGTATAGTTTGTTGGGTTTCTCTTGAATAAACGATTGACCTACCAATGACTGATTTAAGTAAATTCTATGCAACCTTTTCTTGTAGTCTTATAAGAATATAAGAAGCCCAATACCAATTATATAAAGCTAATAATATATAAACCTATAGTATTTTTAAGAATTTGGAATCAAAATATGATGTACGTACAAGCAGCCCGTCCCTGCTTCGAGTGGACATATATTTATCACTACATAGAATAAAACAAAGTCGCTTTCCGCTGTCTAATGCGAGTATAATGTGTGTTGTCCATACGATAAAGACTTTTGTATGTTTTTTTTTTTAAATTCGCATCTAATTTAGTAGAGATTCAGTATCAGCATTGCACCCATGCGAAGCCGGTGCGGGTCGCTAGTTTGATATTTTTTTTTAAATCGCTCCCGTAGTTTCTAGTTCACTTTATTTATCGGTCTTGTAGTTTTTGAGTTAATATACAAATCTTTCCTCGGTATAATTTTAATGTAGATGCAATCTATGAACCTTGAAACAACCTCTATCTTCTATTGTCTTACAATTCACACAAATCGGCGCAGCTGCAAACACATTTTTCATCCCAGATCAAAATATTTTCGGGTATGATTCAAACAGTGAACTCAGTACTCTGCGGCTAAATAAGGCGGGTACAGCAGTTAGCGTGGGTGTACAAAAACTGCCAAATTGCTGTGAATGAGAGGAATTATGAGTGCACATTCCTGTTCCAAGGCTTTTTTTTTAATGAGAAATTATCAAATGATTTCTCCCGCTCTGGGCGGAGCGGAAGGGAGTGTCAGACTCTTACTGACTAAAACCCACCCATGATCATTCTTGTACCCTTTGCGTTCCAGGGCCGCGATGACTCTTTCGAACAAATTCCGCAACCCTAGCAGGCACTGACCCTATGGGGGACCCCGCCTTCTTTGTTGACATCACTTTGAGGCGCGCGTGGAACACGTTGTGCCGTAAACGGACCTGGTTGTTTTCGCGAACTGCCAAATTGCTCTGAATGAGAAAAATTATGAGTGTATATTCCAGCTCCAATGCTTGTGATACTAACATCCGTCGATCAATGTTCACCAACGGTGGCATAATCAACAGTCTATCTATCTATCTCAGGCTTAACAGAACCTGCATCCTTCAGTAGTAATTAGTGAAGCCTAAAGGAGTGCAAAAAAATATACCAATTTACAAATTCTAATACGCTGTCTAAAAATACATCGCCTACGTCCCTTGGTCTATTTATCTTCCTTAATATCAATTGCACATGGCAAATTTTCGATCTCTCTCTCAGCTCTGAAACAAACTTTGCTAAGGTTTATTTCTGGCCCAAAGTCTGAAACTACATTTATCATTCAATAAACTCTGCCGAGCCTTTCTTGCGCCATCGTTGACAAATGGTTAAGCCTTCAAAAGCCTATTCTACATTGCTAGGTCAACATATCCTTACTGCGCATGTTTTATTTTGTTATCTTCTGTGTTTTAACTAGTTCATACCAGATTTTTAGATACTGTAAAATCTTTCAATGCTCATTTTATTTGTGACTACTTTACTAAGAGAACATAATCTACGATAAAAAGTATCTTGCCTCCTATTCCAGGATATGGTGTACCCGTAAGCAAAGTTTCATCCAGTTACGTTCAGTTGTTTAGATATGAAAAGATATCAAACTGACAGGCAGACTAACTTCGGATTCAATAATATTAGGAGGGATGGATATCTAATTGAATAGGCTTTCATTTCTTTATTGAAGAACGAGCAAAAACGTCGATGATTGCTTTTGATTAATTGGTAGTCAGTCAGCAAGTATGGTTGCTGAAGGTTCTGCTGAAGCTAAGAATAAAATCGTGAGTAATCCATCGATTCCTCATAAGGAACTGCAAGTGACACAGGAAGTTTATGTGTGTACCTACATTTATGGATAAGACTCGGTACTCACTGAACACCCCGAAAGGAAACTAGAATGAAGATAATGTATGCAGGTGTGTGATTCATATCGATATTTAAAGTATGGAGCGGACACGGTTTGTGGACTACCAGCGATGATCGGAAGTCGATGTTTATAAGGATAATTCGATTTCCGTTTTTCATTTGACCTTCCGTATTGTCAATATTGTCATTGAGTTTCTTACCATTATCTTATGCTGATGTATTTTAATTCCGCATTTAAGTCTTAGTATCTACGACTGGACATTAATTCATGTTTTCACAAGAAAATCACCACTTCTTCTTCTATTATTTCCATAAAATGTGCATACTTAATTATTTGGAGACGTCAAACAATAGTTTCGTCAAATTGTGAATTTTATCTGCTAAATTTGTTGATAAATATGCAAGTAACGCTGCACTGTAGGTTTGTAGGGCGAAAATGTAGAGACTACTTTACATAATACACAAATATGCCAATATAGGAATGTCATCAGAATATTGAGTCAGCTACCGACTTCCATTCATCCAGAACACGACCTTGTTGGCGGTTATCAACTTACGGTAAATTTTACGACCTTATTGTATGAAGACTAGGTAAATTCTGATAAGATAGATAACATTCGCAAACCCGCAAGGCAAGCCCCCTCCAATGAAACCTAGCCACTCCGAGCCAGTACGCCGCGCGCTTTGTCCACGGACGGACGTACCGCGTCTCCTCTAAATTAAATACGACCACCGAATAGGCAAACAGGATACTCCGCATTCGGAATAGTGATGAGAACAAACAATAGTGACGTTCATACCAAAAAGGAACCGTTTAAATAGTGCTGGCCATAACCTACTAATTGTTGTGAATACGCTGACCTTGAAAATCGACTAGAAAAATGGATTAGTCAAAGTATTTTTTTTCGTGATAAGTGAGTTAATTGAAATAGAGATGGGATTCGTTTAGTCGATTAAATTATTTAATTAATAGTGCGGGAAGTAGAAATTGTATAAAATGACAATGTTGGCGGTGAAGAATTTTTTCATGCCGGAAAAGAGAGTGGACTCTCCGAGATTTTCGAGGATGCCCGAGGCATTAATGAGGTCCATACGACGACGCTCTTTGCGGGTGAAGAGGACCAAGTCATTGGTACTTGTGAACGAAAAAAGGAAATCCGGTGAGTGGTAGCGTATGATACATTTTTATTTGCGTTTATATTATTTCTTGATACAGATGTTCAACATGAACATTTGTATAGTCTCTGAATTATGAGTTCTCCTTAACTTTTTGTTAATATGCCTATAGTTTTATGTTAATACTAGTTTAATTGATTTTAAATTGATATGTTTTAGAATTAGCTGACGCAATAATGCGGCTAACACACATTTAAAACTCCAACTTTTGAAGTGTATCGAAGTTTTTCCTTTAATTTATCACGGTTTACTAAGAAAACTGCTCGTTAAGATAACAACAGCTCCAATTTTACTGAAACGAATTTCTTTTACTCACTAATGACACCTTTGTCCAGTAATTAAAAGTTCTCGAGGTACCATTAGGTAATCATCATCAATAATGGCTTTGATAACTTAAAACTCGACCATTGATTTTTTGCCATGATACTATCAGGTTCAGTAATTGCAGATTGATTTTTAGATAGAATGGCCATTTACTTTACCGAGAACAGTAGCCAATTATTAGAAAACAATTCAGATTTAAATATTCATAGCACGAACGTATTTTGCAATACTGCGTAATTTTGAATGCTCAGTTTGCTTTTTAGATTATTCTTCCGTAAAATTGATCCTATTATTGTTAGTAATTATGTCATATTTGATGTTTGAACGACAATATTTGCATCTTGAAACGTTGAAAATATTTGCAGTATGTTTAACCGTATCATTTATTACCCCTATCTGCTTAGCTAATAGTTAATAACCTGAAGCAATAACAAAACAATTATGACGTTTATGAAAATTCCAATTTCATCCAAGACAAATAAGTTTTATACAATTCCAACTTCAATTGTCTCACGTTCTTATTTGCAATTCTGTTTTCCTCCACTACTTTCATATTACTTGTGGCCATTTAGAGACCTTATCGTCACAGTTCAACGTCATTGTACGTGACATCATTAAGCATTGTTTCATGTGTTTCTATGTCATATTTTAAATGGTCACTGGCCATAAAAATGATCATAGGTGCCCACTTGTTTTAGTGGACGAAACCATTGTTACCGACCGTTTACTATTTGGTTGGGCTACGTATTAATTGGTTAGTAGGACAATAGCTTAATCGGTTTGATTTGATCACAATAGATGCAATTACAGAATTCGTGAACATTTTGTTATTGAAATGATATAATAGTATAAAATAAGAGCCACTGCAATGTTTTTATTGTAGTTAATTTTGATTTTTAACAACTATTTAACGAATGAATATAACATGGAACGGAACGTAAACAATCAGTGTCTAGTGACATCACTGGTGTTATGACAACGAAAAGACGAACTTAAATTTTAATACATTACAGTTCATGATCTCTGACAGACAGGAGTGACTTCATCGTCCGTTTTCGCGAGAAAAGAAAAACAGTCAGTTGATAATCGCAATTTTGGCAATACATTAAAGCGTATTAATTTTTTAATTTTTGTATGGTCTATTTTACACGGAATTCTTTTAAATGAAAGCAAGATGAAAATATTGCATGTCCCTTATTGTCGTCATCACATCGTAAAATTTTGGACACTTTATGAAATGTCCATGTCAAACCTAAAGTCCATTCCAATTATCGCGGGGCTCCCGTTACTACGTTCAGCGTTTAAAGGAACCTAACATAAATTTTACAACGGGAGTGAAATAAGCTCCTCTCATCCCAATCGAACCTAACCTATCCGTGTCTTAAGTTCTCTCAAACCTCACCCAACCTAACCAATGGATTTCCACCAATTATACAATATTGCCACAACATACGAGTATAAACGTTGTAGATTATTTGAATCCAATCTACATGAGCAGAAATTATCTGAGTGAATAAACCTATTTAACGCTTGTTACATTACAAAAGAATTCTTGGATACTGTTACAGTAATTCGCATCGTAGCTATTGAAATAGAAGGTTGCTCTGCATACCAATTAAGTGGCTACTCACATTTCTTTTGTTTTTTTTTCTCCGTCGCTACCCTAGTTCACCTTAGCATTTTAATTGAACAGCCTGATACAGATCAACAGATTCTTATTGCAACTGTTTCGTAGTCTTGGTAACTTACTACGTCTCAAGGTTTTCGCAATGTCTGCCATTTACATTGTTCTTTTGATCTTTAGTACGCAGTTGACAATATGTTTTATATCCATCGGCTGTAAAAATATCCATATGTTGTGCAGTTATGGGTCTTTTATAAGTCACATGTGGTCTTTAGTCTTGTTTGCGCTTCCAAGCTTGATTGTTTATCGATACTGTTATTTTATATATTATTCTTGACATGATTCCCATATTTTTATCGCTGCATCGTGTTTTCGCACGACATCCATCCCATCTCTGACCTTGCAGTCTTAAATAAATACCATATTTATTTTAATTTCTTTTAATTTATTTGCAAGAGATGATGTATAAATTTAAACATACCGTTGTAAACAGCGATGAATTTTCCGTCGATATACTAGTAAAAAAAATAGAATGCCTAAGTTTGTCATTAAAAATATGAGTAATAGCGTATACATATTTTAAAGGTTTATACCTAATTTAAGTAAAGTAAGAATTGGTCACTGCTCTCAATTTAGAAGCCGCAGTAGTGACGATTGTTTGCTCCGACATTGATGACATCCGGACACTATAAGAATAAAACAAAATCGATTAAGAAACGATGTTCATGAAAATCGACTAAATCTAACTAATAAATGCAAGGGCTCGGACCACAGATAACGTAAATATTTCTAATCTGTTGCACATTTATCAGTTGCGTTGCGTTCAGGCTTGATTAGCTTTTAGATCGATGAGTTTAGCGATAAAATCTTTTTATGTAAAGTTAATTGGAGGGCAGACATGCAACGACCGCTTGTCCAATGCAAGCGGGGTGCGAGTTATAAAAGTTTAATTCTCTTAATTAAATTACTTTCATTAATAAATATCATGTTCGAGAATTAAATTTGATGTGTTTGAAGATGGGCCTGATAACGAAAGGCGATGGCTGCTAAATGGTGTTGGAATTATTTGGAAAATAAATGATTTTTTTTTTTTTTAATTAAAGGTCAAACCACATCCTTATCTATACTTATAATAAATCTGTAGAGAGGTCAATTCTGTACATGGAATATATTTTCAAAATAACTATCAGGGGGTGATTAGTGATCGATACTGGTGCCAAAACTGCAATCAGTAAATTTTTTGTCTGTCTGTCTGTCTGTCTGTCTGTCTGTATGTTCTTTATAGTAACAAAAACTGCTTGACCGATTTTAACGAAACTTGGTGTAATTATTCTTCATACTCCTGGGCAGGTTATAGTATACTTTTCATCACGCTACAATCAATAGAAGTAGAGCAGTGAAGGGAAATGTTGGGAAAACGGGAGAAGTTACTCCATTTTTTAAGCTTCCGTCGCGTGTGTAGCCTTAATGGTTAAAGTTACATAGAAATTAGGATTTTGATTAATTCTACCCCCAAGGGGATAAAATAGGGGATGAACGTTTGTATGAAACTTTGCCAATTTTAAACCGATCGGGCTGAGAGTTTCAAAATCGGGGGTAAAGTAACCATTCCACGCGGACGAAGTCGCTGGCAGAAGCTAGTTGATAAATAAATATGAATTCGTACTAAATCGACATAACATAAACTGTAAGGTGATTAGATTATTTACATAGTTATTAAATTGACATTACGTTCTGCGGTTTAACAATTAGCTCTACTTATGTAGGTACTAATTGAAGTAAAGCAAATACAAATGTCTAAACAATTTACTCTGACTACAAACTAAATTACATACGTGTGTTTGAGACGAAAAAAACTAAGAGTACCTAAGTAGTAAATATTACCGAAAAAAAATAGCCAAAGGCCATAAAATAATTTTAATTGCTATAAATTTTATCTTAATAATAACAATAAAGGAAACTCACATTTTCAAAATAAATAAGCTAATAAAAATAGTTTAGGGCATAAAAACGACTAAAAGTTTTATCCCGCCAACGGACATCACTAATTATGAGTAAATTGCACCTGGCTAGCGCGTGCCTACTTAAATGTCACACTTGACGTTATAAAACCAATTAAACTTGACCCTTTTTATAAACAACGACTTACCATTTAATTAGTTCTTTTATAATCGGTTTTAAACTATTTTTTTTATGAATAAAATTTACCGAACGAAATAATAATTATGCAAATGAAATTCTTTCTTCTTCAGATTCCATTGATGTTAAAAAAGGAACAGCTTAGTTTTTTTTTTGTAAATTTGTGTCATCCGCTCATGGCGGTTTGAAACTGTCATAGTTGGAATGTCAAATTAAAAAGAAGTATTTTCAAATTCCTGATACCTAGTAAACTTCGTGCATCGTAAATGCGTTTTTATTAATAGTTTTAATGAGATGAATTTTGGCAACGTTTGAAAATGTGTAACACTAGAATGGACATTTTATAATCTTCCGCAACATGTTTTTCGTACAAAGATCTTTTCCCACAAATAAATACTTGCAGATGCGCCAAGTGAATCACGTGTTTGGACTTGTGAACTTAAATTTCCTGCACATTCATACATATTCATTTATGTATAAATACATAAATATTCATACATAATAATTATGAAAAATCAAAACAAAATACAACAATTTACAATGTGACATGCATGATGCTAAATGAGTCGCCGTTATTGACATTTTTAAGAAAAAAACTGAAAAAGAATCTATTATTGCTGTTTCACGTCGAAACAACATTGTTTCATAAATGTATGTTCGAAAAACTTTTCTTTTGACACTATTGCTAAAAAACTATTTTCAGCATCTTTTTGTATTTGACCTTACGACATTCAGCCTTGGTCGTGAAATAAAAAAAAGAAAATCCCCGACGAGACGACCTCGTGTGAAACGCGCCAGACAAAACGTATCTTTTTTTCTATTTTTAAATTACTTACAAATTATTTTGACGACTGTCGTCATGTGTGAGAATAAATAATATTATTACGTAGTTTGCCATTGTTTTACTGGTTTCTGCGATATGTTTTTTTTTATTGGTGAGACTTGGTGTGTTGTTGAAAACACCTCTTTACCGCACAATTCAAGTGCGTTTAGTAAAGTTACGTCACCATCACCTCATCTCGGTTTGACCCGCTGACGATCGTCTGCCAATTCTTATTTCTGTGCAAATCTGGCAAGGTAGCCTGTCATTGAAGTTCGTATTTAACATGTTTACAAATGTTAACTGAAACTAAAAGAAATATTTAAAGAAAGTTAAATAGTCCAATCCTCGGGCAATTAACGACAATAGGGAAGGTGCAATTACAGAATTCTAAAACATTTTGTTATTGAAATGATAAAATAGTATAAAGGAAGCGCCACTGTAATGTTTTAATTGTAGTTAATATTGATTTTGAACAACTATTACGAATTAATATAACGTGAAACGGAACATAAACAATCAGCGTCTAGTGACGTCACTGGTGAAAAGTGAAAAGACGAACTTAAATTTTAATACATGACAGTTCATGATCTCTGGCAAGTGGCAGACAGGAGTGACTTCATCATTCGTTTTCGCGGAAAAAGAAAAACAGTCAGTTTATAATCGCAATTTTGGCAATACATTAAAGCGTATTAATTTTTTAATTTTTGTATGGTCTATTTTACACCGAATTCTTTTAAATGAAAGCAAGATGAAAATATTGCATATTCCCAATTGCAATAGTCTATAGTCTATTAGAAAAAGCTAGAGCTGTTTGTGTTGGTTCTCATATGATTTGACCAGTACAACTGTATGGACTTTAAAAGAGACCTTGACCTCTGAGTTTGTTTCGGTGTTTCTTCTCAGGGTAGTCAGCTAGGAAACACCGGCCTCATCTAGTTTATAACGACCAAAAATATTGACGTGTAAAAGTGTTATTTACAACCTACTTACAAAATAAATATCATTTATCATCATTTATCATTTATCATTTAGTCAGTCTAAGAAATGATTAATTTAGAACTAATTTCTAAACTTTCTGCAACTACGAGGCACTTCTATTCGCTCATAGATAATTGAAAATTATTTAAAATCTTCTTTTTTTAAAACAAGATGTTACCTAACATGCTCTCACATTCAGAGGACCTGTTCTAAGAGTGTTTGGCTTCACCCGCATCTGTGTTGGACACCGTCCAAACATAAGTAACTTTGATTAAAACCTATATTTGCTATCTATATCTATCTATCTCATTGGTGCATTTGAAAGGTAGATATCCTACTGTCATACAAGTAGGTACGTATTTTTTTTTGTGTTGTGGTTCCATCGTTTCACTATCGATGATTTTGCCAATGTCAAGGTTCGGAGAGGTAATGATGATCGGTTCTCATTTACGATTGTAAAGTTGAGTCAGTTTTTATTGTGAATCGAGGTTCAAATGAAAAAAATATTTTTGGATTGTACGTAATATAAGGCCGAGTTTATACCTGACTGCCAACTCAACTACATACTGCACCTATACTGTCAACTCGATCTGTCAAAAATGTATGGAAAATTAGGCTTTTTTGACTGATTGGGACTGACATCCGAATGTAAATGTTTAAAAATTTGTAGAAATGGCACTCTGTCGCCGTACTACGAAGTGCCAATGCTATCATTATTCAGTGTGAGGGAAAGGGATAGTGATATTCGTCTTGTGTAACTCCGTCTCTCTCTGACAGGAATCATGATGGATTTAAGACGTCATGGTAGGGCTTCTGATATTCGCAAGAAAATCTATTTACATTGCATCGTTCGCGTTAGCAATTGATCACTGTATACCTTAGTAGCACGCATTGTAAAGCAACTTGCATGCGAGCTGGTTGAAAGTGGAAACGTCGCCTAGCATTTTTTTTATGAAGCGAATAGGTACCTACTGCTAATCAAATTATGTACTTATGTCCAGAAGGTAATCCCTACCGTTCGTTCATGTCTAAAGCCATTTTAAACCACAAATCACGAAATGCATGAAACGCCAAGCATGTTTAAAACATAATTATGTCTGTCAACTTCAAATGGTTACAGAAAGAACGATGATTCATACTCGTTTAGCGCCAAAAGCATTTATTGATTTATAGTGCAAGTTGGGAATAAATCGACGATGTGAAATGAATCAGAAAATTGACAACTACAACTACATTACTCATTCAGCGATCAGAAGTCAATCTTTGGAAAGCGTGGCGACATTTGTTTACTACTATTAAAAGGAACAAGTCTGCTAAACAATTTACAACCGCTGCAACTCCTGAAAGCCGGAATCATCTGTGGCCACCAGAAAAGTGCCGAAACAATGAAACTTGACCAGTCCCAGCGAAATGCCTTGAATCCCGCAAAGAATTAATCACAAAAGAACAAGATGACAGTAAAAATATGTACATACTACCAGCACCCCGCGGTTTCACCCTCATAAGTTTCGATCCCGTGGGAATATCAGGGTAAAAATTATCCTATATATTAAACCTGGTTATAAACCATCTGTGTGCCAAATTTCATCCAAATCTTTCTGTATTTTTTGCGTGAAAGAGTAACAAACATCCATCCATACTTACAAACTTTCGCGTTTATAATATTAGTAGGATTAATGAAACCTATGTAGATTTCATTTCCCAACATATTTGTTTATAGTGGCAGTGTCATTAATTGCTGCAATAACATCAAAACAAAAGACTAAAAGCCGCCAGCAATAACAATATCCCTTAATACACTAAAACCATAAACTAATAAACACGAACAACATGGCAGGTAAAAGCTATCCAATATAAATGCAAAGTGCCCATTCGAAGCAGTGACCTAATATGGGGGGAATTGGGTCAGAAGTGTCGGAACAGGCCATTGGATCTGGTCCAATTCCTCGCTCACTGGCGCACCCCTTTAACGCCAACCTTGAATTTAAATTGACCTATTCTACCTCTAGGAACTGTCCCCCAATTTAAATTAACCTCTGGCACCTCTAGGAATTGTCCCCCAATTTTAGAGAATGGTTATGGAGACTGTTCAAGTTGGAGGTAATTTGCTGGATCATTGTTATAGAGCTTTTGGCTGGTTAACGTACCGATGTTTGCTGTTTTAGCAGTTCCATAAAGCAACTCATTATAAAGTTCTTACGTCTTTGTAAACTAATCATTTAGTTAGACGTACTTCTCCATATGAATCTACCATTGCGAATGGACAACTTGTCACTTTAATTTTTCATCTGTAAATATTGTCGTTCAAAAGTGCTTTGAATAGTCCAACTGGTTTAGAAATAAGACAAAGAAAACTGACTATCACTGCTCTCAAAACAACAGATGGCAAATGTCAAAGAATCTGGCAAATGGTCAAATCAATTAGCTGATATGCGATATGTTTACTTCTGAAATCTGCTCTACCGGCTATTAGTTATTTATCTACTTTTTACTAGACAGCGTAATAACAACTATAAAGTTGTGTACCTTCATCTGCTATGAATCGACGCCAAATCTAAAGATAGTAAGGTCGATGGATACTGGTTAGTCATCTTCCTAGCCTTATTCTTCCTACCACGACTTCTCGCCTTATTTTTTGGATGGGAAATCATCAAATGACCTCTCCCGCCCTGGGCGAAGCGGAAGGGAGTGTCAGACTTTTACTGACTAAAACCCACCCGTGATCCTTCTTGTGCCCTTTGCGTTCCAGGGCCGCGGTGACTCTTTCGAACAAATTCCGCAACCCTAGCAGGCACCGACCCTATGGGGCCCCGTCCTCGATGCTGACGGCTCCTTGAGGCGCGTGTGGAACACAACGCATCGTCGACTTAGCCTGGTTGCTATCGGACGGCGAGCCACCCACGCTCACCGTCCACAGGCATCAGCCACTGCGCAATAGCACAGCGGCCGACTTGTCTCTGGAGGAGGCTGCAATGGGACCAATACTGGCACTCCATTTCAGCCCCTTCCCGAGTATCGGGAACGACTTCTCGCCTGGGTCGCGGAATTCGTCCGAAGAATCACCGTAGCCCTGGAACACAAAGGGCATTAGAATGAACACGGACGCGTTTTAGTCAGTAAGAGTCTGACACTCACTTCCGCTCCGCCCAGAGCGGGAGAAGTTAATTGATGATGTTCAATCCTTAAAAAAGCATGTCATCTGTTTGACTACATAGTATAAAACAAAATCGCTTTCCGCTATCTGTCTGTCCCTATTTATGCTTACATCTTTAAAACTACGCAACGGATTTTGATACGGTTTTGTGTTCAAGTTATTCAAGAGGAATGTTTATATGTTTGATACATGCATAATATAGTAGAGATTTATGTATCAGCATTGCACCCGTGCGAAGCCGGGGCGGGTCGCTAGTCTTTTATGAAGCAGAATGTCCAAATATTTGACCTCCACTTACTGCCAGAGAAATGTCAAAACTTCTTCAATATCAACCCCGAAACCATCAATCCTCGCACAGTAACAATGTCCATATTATCTATGCGTCTACCTTATTTCTGTCCAAACTTATTCTTCTTTATTCTTCCAACAAAGACAAACAGAGAATAAAACCTGACTATTAGGGAGCATACAGACACTATCGAAATTGCAAAAGTTTCGCGCGCCGAGCTCATAATAAATTCATTTAATGTCGGCTTACCCGGGAAGCTGTTGCATCAACACAAGTTATGAGAGTCAGAGGAAGCGAATGAATAGAGACCAGAATTTTTCATTTCGGTAAAGATATAAGAGATCGCGTTTTTGGTTCTTATGTTGTACAAAGTCTAAAATCTTCATAATCAGCCTTTTAACGTTCCCACTGCTGGGACACAGGTCTCCTCTCTAGGAGAGGGAATGGGCCGTAATCCACCACGCGGGCCCAGTGCGGGTTGGTGAATGTCACATGTCTTCGAATTTTTGGTTCTAGGACATGCCGGTTTCCTCACGATGTTTTCCTTCACCGTTTTGAGAGCAGTGGTGAAGAAATGAATTACACAAAGTAATGCGCCTGACTGGGTTTGAACCCGCTACCTACGATTCGTAAGTCGGGGCCGTTACCACTCGGCCACCACTGCTCTCTAAAATCTTGCCTTTGAAATTTTGTGTTCCATTTTCGATCTGAGTTCCAGCAAACCCCTTTAGCCACTAGGGTAACGGAATTTGTTCTAAAGAGTCATTATGGCCCTGAAAACATTTAAGTACCTGTTTTTTTTTTTGGATGGGAAATCATCAAATGACTTCTCCCGCTCTGGGCGGAGCGGTGTACCTATGAAATGAAGCGGGTTAAGTTTACCTATAAAAAGTATAAAATAAAAAGTATTTTTTTAGAATTATTTATTTTATTTTTACTTTTTAAAGGGAACTAAGGTTTTTGTATCGGGGGTTTTTTAATTTTTTTATTTAATTTTTAAAACAACACGGCCAACCCTAGTCGCGTGAACTTAAGTCGTGTGAATGTCTGGTAAAACATACCTGATAAAAATGCTGTAAGTGACAATCGCACGATGTACTCCATCAATTTACCATTCGTATGACTGCAGTGCACGCAAGCAAGCGATGACCGTATAATTGCTCAACTGAAAGAAAGAACTCGCACAAGACAAACATATAAACAAACAATAGTAAACAAAAAAATAAAACTGATAGTAAAATAAATTAAAAAACAAACAAACAATAACAATATTAATTAATTTAGTTGTGTGAGGCTAAAAAGATTCGTATCTCAGCATATGCTGCAATATTTAAAAAAAAAGTATCACAGCGCTATTTCTGATACTGCACCTCGGTTTGAAAAGCCATAGTATCCACAATATCAAAAATCCATCTAATCAATTTATGTAAATTACGCTGAGAGCCAGCACTTTTTGAACGTCAAAGTTTAGCATAAAGACCGCCCGTCACCACTTCCTAGTGTTCTAGCTGAAAAGAAGAAGTATCGCAGCAAACTCGCCAACAACATATCTGTCATAAAGGCAGATTTAGGTATTCCTTGATTGATTACACTTATGATTTATATCCTGACGACTCCTATTAAGCGTTTATCATCTACATTGATTATGCGCACAGCCAAAGTATGGAACTCACTGCCAGCATCTGGGTTCCGCTCATCTCAGGAAGAGTGAACAGGCATCTTCTGGGCTCGTATTCCATTGCAGGCCTCAATCATCGCTTTCGAGTGAGAGCGAGGAACTCGAGAACTGCCATTTAAGGAATAAATCTATACTTATATTATAAAGAGGTAACGTTTGTGAGATTGTGAGTTTGTGACGGGTAATCTCTGGATCTACTGAACCGATTTTCAAAATTATTTCACCAATAGAAAGTTACGTTATTGTGGATTGTCATAGGCTATATTTTATCCTCTTATTGCTACGGGAACGGGAGCAACTCGGGTGAAACCGCGGGGCGCTGCTAGTAAATAATCATAAAATGCAAACTTTTTGTATGCAATTCAGTTATTCACCCAGCTTCTCGCTTCCTCCCATGACTTATATCTCTCCCCGCCAAGACGAGTGCGCCTAACAATTTATTGGGGTCAGCGTGGGGCTTACGTTATTGAAAAGGTTCTGCAACATATTGCGGTGGAGCCGAGATAGGCACGACACTCTTGGGATCAATATGCGGATCAAATATGGCTGATGTACGCGGATCTTAGGTGAAGAGGTGTGTTCAGGTAAGCTTGTGTCTTTGGACGAAGCTAATCTTTTTACGGGAATTTGTTCCAATTTACCTCTGTATTATTTTTACACGACTGCCCAAAAAAAGGAGTGTTATGTTTTCAGGGCTCATGTATGTATGTATGTTTGTGAGTTTCTTTATTCCACCATAACTTCTATGGCTTAACCGATATCAATGTATGTATAAGGTATCGTTAGAAGCGTTGAGTTATCCCGGGTAACATAGCCATGTTTCATAAATAAAAACGAAACTATTTTGTTTTCATATAATTTACGACTACGTATACTATCATCGTTTCAAGCTTGCTAAGAGTACGTAGCAAAAAAGTAGGACGGTTCCTTTGAATAGTTCTTTACAGGTCCCCCGAAAGCAATGAAAAGATTATTATCTGTCTTGTTTTTTTTATGTTCCGTTTGCAAACTTGCTACCTTGCAGATATTGCTTTACTATGTTCCTGAATACAAAGTCCAATTTCGTATGCAGGTGTCAGCTCTAAAACTTGTTACTTAGTTAGTATTTGCAATCGAATAGCTAAATTTAGTCATATTGGAAATAGTCCAATTTAAAGATACGTAGGTAACCGAACAATAAACTGGCTGATGCATTTAGTAAGATCCTAAAACTATTAATTATGATTATTTTATTATTGACTAGCAGCGCCCCGCGGTTTCACCCGCGTTGTTCCCGTTCCCGTGGCAATACGGGAATAAATTATAGCCTATATTACTCAGGGTGAAGATAATTTTCTCATTATCATGCAAGTCAAACTAAGGACATTTAAAAGACTGCGATCATACTAAAAAGGTCGTTTGATTATTAATTCTATAGTATCCTGTTGTAAATTTAGATAGAGCTGCTAAGCTCTATCTAAATATTCTTCAATTTATGTACATTGTAGAAAACAGAGTAAATTATTTCAAGTTTTATCCCACCATTTATGATTCTTATGGCAAACAAAGTTGCAATACAACTTCCACAGTTTAAAAAAGTAAAAAAGCGTAAAAACTTGTACGTAAATAAACAAACCGGCCGCGGCGTCCGCCCAACTTAATCGTTCTGATGTAATCGATAAAATCTAAAACATTCGTCATAATATCGCGTCTACGGATGAACAACACTGATGTGAGTCATATCGACATTGATTTTGACCTCCACTTGCATTGTAATTCTAGGTGCAGCGTTCGAAACGTGAGCCTTAAGGTATTACAATAAATTGTAAAGAACATAGTACTGTTTACACTTTACTGTTTTGTTATTTAGGTAAATAACTAGCTTCTGCCCGCGACTTCGTCCGCGTGGAATAGTTACTTTACCCCCGATTTTGAAACACTCCGCCCGATCGGTTTAAAATTGACAAAGTTTCATACAAACTTTCATCCCCTATTTTATCCCCTTGGGGGTAGAATTAATCAAAATCTTTACTTAGCGGATGCCTTTTTTTTTTTTTTTTTTTTTTTTTTTTTTTTTTTTTTTTTTTGGATGGGAAATCATCAAATGACCCCTCCCGCCCTGGGTGGAGCGGTAGGGAGTGTCAGACTTTTACTGACTAAAACCCACCCGTGATCCTTCTTGTGCCCTATGCGTTCCAGGGCCGCGGTAACTCTTTCGAACAAATCCCGCAACCCTAGCAGGCACCGACCCTATGGGGCCCCGTCCTCGGTGCTGACGGCTCCTTGTGACGCGCGTGGAACACAACGCGTCGTCGACTCAACCTGGTATCGGACGGCGAGCCACCCACGCTCACCGTCCCCAGGCGTCAGCCACTGCGCGATAGCACAGCAGCCGACTTGTCTCTGGAGGGGGCCGAAATGGGACCATTACTGGCACTCCATCTCAGCACCCTCCCGAGCGTTGGGAGCCGCAGCACCCGCATCAGAAGCGGCAGTGGCGGCGACAGAAGCCGCGGCGGCGGCAGAGGCGGCGGTGGCGGCAGACCTCTTGCCCCTGGTCGGGGCGGATGGCGCGCAGGCCCTTCCCCCAGCCCAGTGCTCGGCCGGCTTGCCAGCAGCCGCACATGCACTGCAGTGCGGCGTGGCCTCGCAAGAGCCGGCCTTATGACCGGGCTGACCACAGCGGAAACAGAGTCCGCTGCGGTCGACCTCCGAGGGGCACATAGCTCCCGTGTGGTTGCCCACATGGCAGCGGTAGCACCTCAGAGGTCTGGGTTCCAGCAGTTTTACCCGCGCAGACACCCATCCCACCAAGAGCCTTCGGCCCTCCGACACACTTCTGGCCGCCGCCACGGGGCAGCTCACCACAAGGGTTTGCATGCCCGTGTTGTCAGGCCGGAGGGTGCCCGCCTTGACGAGCTCGGCAGAGCACCCCCCAGTCCTGGCGACGGCGGCCACAACTTCCTCCTCCGTCACGGAGTCATCCAGGCCCACTATGCGCATGTCGATGCGCTTAGTCGGCCTGGACACCCGGACCTCGTCCGCGGGTAAGACCGCCCTCAGCCTTTCGGCCAGGGCGTCCGCGAACGGGCCACTCTCCGCTCCGGCGAGCTCGAGCTTGCGGGCACCGGTTAAGGTCCTCCTGACCCCGATGCCCCCGCTGATGCCCAGCTCTTGGAGGCTCACCGCCTCCTTCGCCCGCTTCAGTACGGCGAGATACGTCACGCCCCTCTGTTCCGCTTCCGGCTGCAGTGTGAGCACCACAGCCGCGGATTTCGGGGCGCGAAGCCTCGCCGCGATGGCATTGGCCTTCCGCCGCTGCCTCTTGGCCTTGTTCCTCCTCGCCTTCTTGGCCTGCCGCTTCTGGCCAGCAACCTGCCACTCGGCCCCGGCCGCAGGAGGGTCCGAGGGTGGGGGTGGGGGCGGCTGCGGCACTACTGGCGCCGCAGCCTTAGCCGCTCCTCCTCCAGCCTTCCTCCCACTCCTCTTCCGGGCAGACTTGGTCGTCGCCGGCGTCGCAGCCGCCGGCGCCACAGGCGCTGGCGCTGCTGCGCCCTTGGCCTTCGCCTTCGCCTGGCCGGACGTTCCCGGGCTGGCAGCCGCGGCGGCCGCGTACGAAGCCGCCTTCTGCTGTTGGCCCGGGGCCTTCTGGTTCGCCTCCCCTGGGGGACGCCGGACCATGTCCTCCAGGGTGGAGAACTGCTTCCGGAAGGGAGCCAGCTCCTGCCGCACCAGGCTCCGCACCTGGCTCAGCACTTGGCTCCCCTCCATCGCCGCCGGACTCAGCCCCCCTTGCGGCTCCTCAGAGGCCGCTCTGGCCATCCCCGCCAGGTCCCTCCGGAGCGACTCATTCTCCCGAACGAGTCGCTCCGTAAGAACCGCGAGGCGGGCGACCTCCGCCCGCAGCTCAGACGCCTCTTTGGCCTCCTTTGCCCCGCCGACGTTAGCCGCCGCTGCCGCCAGGATGGAGGCTTTGGCCGCGCTGATGGCCTCCCGCTTCGAGGACTGCTTCCTCTTGAAGGCCACAGCGCGAATCGCGGCCTCCACCACCTCCTCAAATTTCTGGCTTCTCTGCTCCTCAGCAGCGGGAGGCACCTCTCCCGGGGACTCTGAGTCGTCAGAGTCGAGAGGAGGCGGAAGAGTAGAGGGAGCCCCACGACCGCTCCCTCCAGGGCGACGCCCCTCCTCCACCAACCTCCCGGCCCGACGCTCCTCCCGGGTAGAGGGAGTCAGCCCCCTCCCTGCCTCACCGCCCCTGCCCCGCCTAGCGGTGGGGATCTTGCGGGCAGAGACAAACTCCCCCTCGGAGGACGACTCCTTGTCATCCTCCCGTCTGGGCCGCTTGCGGAAGAACTTGATGTTCTCCGCAGCAGCCCCCCCTCTTCCGTCTCCGGAGCCCGCCGAGCTGACCGTTACTAGGTCATGTGCAGAGCCAGAATCTGACCCTGCACCTCCCCGGCGCTCAGGCGAACTCCCCGCATCACAATCGAACGCCATCAGCTCCTTGAAAGAAGCGGATCCGGATGACGTCGATCCTGAGCCTCCTCGGCTCTCGTTGCCACTGGCAAGTGGAAGGCGTTTGTTGCCCACCCCAGAGTACGGAGGGCAGCCCGCCGAAGCGGGGTGGGATTCCCCGACCGCTGAGCAGTCGGGACCCACCTGGGGACTCATTTTCCAAAAGCCTTTGTCCATTCTTTTCCTTTTAGAGGGTGCGGTCCCTTACTCCTGCGCCCTTTCTCCCTCACAGGGCCTCTCCTCCCACCCACTCACTGCCTTCCCAGCCACGTCTGATGAGCAGACGCGTACCAGAAGGCAGCGAGCGGGATTCCTCGCGTGTGTGTCTCTCTTGGTCTGATCCCTCACTTGCGACCTTCCGGCATGAGTGGCTCTACCGGGAAAGCTCGCAAGATCATTGGGACACTCAAGCCCCACCACGACGACAACGTGGAGACACATTCGGTGGGGACTTAGCGGATGCCTACGTCATAACATCTACCTGCATGCCAAATTTCAGCCCGATCCGTTCAGTTGATAGATCACCATGTCAGTCAGTCAGTCACTTTTGAGTTATATATATTTAGATTCACAATACAGTAAGGCTGTTTATCGATAACACAAAAACATTGTAAAAGATATATGTTTGTCTATACTAATATTATAAAGAGGAAATATTTTTTTGTTTGTTTGTACGGAATAAGCTCCGAAAGTAATGGACCGATTTTAAATTTTTTTTCACTAATGGAAAGCTACATTATTAGCAAGTGACACAAGTTATAATATAAATCTGTAATCCAACGGGAACGGAAACTACGCGGGTGAAACCGTGGGGCGCTGCTAGTAATTTAAAAACAACTATTTACATAACATAACATATTAAATCAGCTTGTTTATAATTCAAATAAAAACCAGCATAATGTCACAGCATTATAATTCAAAGTTTATATCCGTCTCGAATCAAGCAATCGATCGTTAAATTAAATCAAATTACTTTCAATTATTTTACCATTCGTTTCGAATTCGAAATTATCATTTAAATCTTTAAAATCAGTACACAAATCAACAATTACCTACAATCTAACCTTTAGATTTGACTCGCGGTTTATCGATTTAAAAAATAATTTGTATCGAATTGAAGTTACAATGAATGATCACTTGAAGTAACCGTAACGAATTCTCGGATCTGACAAGAATCTGACATCTTAAAAATCGAACGTTAACGGTATCAAAGAAAACGTTCAAAAATAAAAACTACACAATAAATAAAAAGCAAGCATGAACTTCGAATAAAGACGCAATCCGTCCAAACTAACGGAATAATCCAATTTTCTCAAAAAGTTCCAATTTTGAAAACTTTAAAACCAAGCGACGAGAAAATAGGTCGCAAATAGTGCTGCACGACGATATAATGGAAATATCGGGAATCGGGATTGAAATTGTAGAAACATAGACATACTACGCGGCGATAAATAGGGATGTGTCGTGTAGAATTCAATTATTTATTTTTGTGAAGTGAACTTTGATACTTTTATTACAAATCGTAATGCCATTTGTAATAAAAGTCACGACAGAAAAAACCTTTCTCGGAAACGATTACGAATCGCTACTTAAACAAGTCAATTTGCGTTAATGGCTTTTATTTATTATTTCCTTAGTTCTTACGTAAATGCCATTGGTTTGTAATAAAGTGTAATAAGGGTTTGAACCCGCAATCCAAAACAATAAGCATAACAATAAACCGTAACATTAGAATTTAATATAAAACCGTAACGGGTATAGTATCCCCGACACATTTAACAGCACTAGCGGCGTATAGTGCAATCGGAAAAGCCATTTGCGAAGCACAGAGGTCGGCGACGCCATGACAGGCGACCCAGTTGCACCGTCCCTTTTTATAACTACAATAGAAACTCGTTAAGCCTTCTGAAACTAGGAAATTGCTCGTAAGTCATAACTTCTGTTGATAGGTCTTCTAGTGTTTTGTCTTTAAAGAGTTTTATTAAAGTGTAAGGAGATTTGTGTGTCGTGATGTCAATGGTCTTGGTGTAGATTCTTTGAATTGACATATGAGCAAGAAGGCGTTTACGAGGTGAAACTCATAAGTAAGATATAGATAGATTTGTTGGATTCTGATGTTAACTAACTGCCCCCCTAGCCAAGTAACAAACGTTTCGTGTCGAATTCTATTCTCCAATCGGTAACGCCTCGGTTTTAGCAACTGTAGAAAACGATAAGTTGGTAGCCATGTTGTCGCGCCTGAGTCGGCCGCTCGTTCTACAATGTATTTAGAAAAACGACCTATTCTTTAGTCTCTTTAGGCGATTGATCCTACAAACATCAAACAGGTTAAAATTTAAACTCTGTTTAAATGCTTTAAACATTAACTTTAAACATTTTAACACAGGATGTAGCGTTGAACATTGTAGAAACGATAACAATTCATTCTATCATTTTGAACGATGTGAACTTGGCTACGAATTTTCTATTCGTTTGCTCTAACCACGTGACTTATCGTTGAGACGATTTCATTCTCATACATTTGATTCGTTTTCGACTAGCGTTAACGATTGTAGATTATCAACTTGGCTAGGGGGGCTGATGTGATGCTAACTAACCTATATTAGAAACTAGCTGTCCGCACAACTTCGTTTGTGTCACATTTTTCATGACTGCTCCGCTCCTTTTGGTCTTAGCGTGATGATATATAGCCTATAGCCTTCCTCGATAAATGGGCTATCGAACACTGAAAGATTTTTTCAAATCGGACCAGTAGTTCCTGAGATTAGCGCGTTCAAACAAACAAACTTCAGCTTTATAATATTACGTATAGATTACCATGAATGTTAACATTTTAAACGCCAGAGCATAGACGCATCCGTGTAGCCGCCACACCAAGATACACGTTCACCGTATTATTTTCAAGTACATGGTAAGCTTTCGATTGAATTGTCATTTATGTGACACCGGCGTTCAATAGGATGATGCTGAAAGTTTTAAATTTGCTTAAATTCATGAATTCTGTAAGATTTTTCCAATTTCTAAACCTGATAGATGATTATTGGACACCAATATTGTAACACAGTTATTTGTTAGCATTGCTTATTCTACGCGTGACATCAACCGGCGGTCTTAGTGTTCTCATCGATCCTTCACATAATAGTAGAAGCGAGGGATTCAATTAATAGACGAAATTATTGGAAGAACATGCTTCAAATACCTTGAAAGTACAACTCCATCTCAATAAGACCGTGCCCTATCGCCGCATACTCTTACCAAGAGAACTGCAACAGCATTGCAAATTGACGCATTTTAGTGCGTTGACGTTACGCAAGCCGTCCCGTCGATATGAAAGCAAATAAACGCACAGCGGATACTGAAAGTGCAGGAAGTCAGGGTTGATACCTGCCGTGAGTTCTAGAATATTCTCCGATCTGTAGATGAACATGATAAGTACTACAAGTTTAGTTTATCTAACATGGCATTAGTGACAGGATGCAATCAGTCTATCTTAGATAACAGAGAGGAAAGAAATTAGAGGATTTGAAATTCGTTTCTTGTCGATGTACGTAAAGGCTTGTAAGTTTTTCATAAGATTTTTGGACTGAATACCAATTAAAATATAAGAAAATTATAACCTTGTACAACATGATAGAACATGAAACGTGGTAAAGCTTGTTCTGAACCCTGACCTAACCTGAAAAGTACATGCATTCCATTTTAAGCAGACTCTAAGATTTAGAACAAAGAACTCCAGCTTACCATAACTCTAGTCAAACAAAAATTGGAGGTGCCTTATAACATGAAAAAAATACCCCTCTCACTATAGCAAATAACCATTAATCTTCCAAATTTTTAATATAACCTTGTTAGCATCTTCGTTATTAATCCCGGTTTTAACTCTAATATAAAATGATTGCGTCCCGCGTTCCAGCCCTAAATCAGATGCATCCGACAAATGAGGCGGGATATCGACCGGTATTAACATATAGATAGGTACCTATAGATGCAGATTATGTACAGTCCCTTTGAATATGGAGTTGTATATAATGATTTGTATGTACTTTGAGTACATATTGCTGTCTGTAATAGAGTCAGGTGAGATTTTACTGATATGTAACGAATAGAGATGTGCAATGCTGTTGTCATTGATTTCTCGATGTTAATTATATTATCGACGATACTTACTTAATGAATGTCATTGATTATATTTACAATGCCATTTTCAATAGTTTTCTTACATTATCTAATCTTTTCTAGTTGATTTGTCTGAGTTTTGTCCTGTCAATATTATTTTAATGTGTGTTTAAGAAAATCCAAAGCAAAAAATATAGCACACTTGCATCTCATGACAACTAAAGTACTTAGAAACAAGTGCAACAATGACTAAAAAACGTATATCAGAGGTAACGAGTGCATAATAAGCAACAAAACAATACAAATCGGTTCGATTCTCATACATTGTCCATTGAATTGGAAAAAGATGAATGGAAATCTATTCATTCGACACTGTTCACCAGATCGGCGTACTACTTACGGTTCACACTCTTTCTTAAGGGTAAGCAGCACTACTACCTATATCTACACTTCTACACTAATATTATAAAGAGGAAAGATTTGATTGTTTTTTTTTTGTTTGTTTGCATTGAATAGGCTCTGAAACTACGTGACTGATATGAAAAATTCTTTCACTTTTGGGAAGCTACACTATCCCCGAGTGACATAGGCTATATTTTATCCCCGTGCTCCCACGGGAACGAGAACTACGCGGGTGAAACCGCGGGGTGCTCCTAATTTGAAATATAACTTGATTTACAATTTTCTGAAATAAGTGTGATAAACATAAGCCAACATAGCAATAATTAGGAATTATTGGGGATTGTAAAAAAACGTGCAAAATTGTCTGATTTTAAACAAGAGACTGTCTTTACGGGCGTCCGTACCGATATTTAACTCGCTAATTTAACGACATAGATCAAATAAAAATGTTTTTAAAATAGGAATAGACATTTATATTTTTTTTATTTACAAATAAAAATATTGGCACATTTGGCACGCGCTCTCAGCAAGTCGTAAAATCAAACGATATTCGAAAGGCGTAATATCTTCCAAGATAATATTATTTTTTCTTCTGAAAATAAAACTGCTGCGAAAATTTACGAGTTCTGAAAAATAATATTTGTATTGGTATTACGCAACTTGTGTATTTAATATTTTTCCATGACGTTGATGATGTTAAATTTGATACGGTTTGCAAATTTTATTTTCCAGACTGCAAATAAACAAAGCCATTGTTCTACATACAAAACTCACAAACCATACACATTGTTTTAAACACAGTTTTTCGATGAATCTATAACAATTTCACCGCTAAACTATACTTTAGTATATTATGCCGCTTTAAATCAATTTTAACGTGATAAATAAGTCAAATTAATCACACATTTTGGAACATTTCCATAATTCGATTTTTATCTCGTCCAATTAAGTGAATTCCATATACGAATTTCGGTCGTTTCGGTGCGCGGGCGCACGTGGCGGGCAGGAAACGGAAGCCATTGTTTAGCCGCGCCGCACGAGCTGAATCGTAAATCGCGATTCGATTGCGCTATCGATATTTTATTTTTGTGGTGGCACAGCCCTATTTTTGTTGTTGATTTTTTTTAGTGGCTTTTTTTTGTTTCGGTTTTCGGGCGTTTGTTGCCATGGGGTTTTAGCAACCGCATGGGTTTTGTATTTCCTTTTTCAAGGTTCGTTTGTCAAGCTTAACCAAGCAAAATGTGAAAAACCGAATTATTTTGATTGATACATGTATTTATGAACTTTATTTGATTTTCGGCGAATTCATTTAGTCTGAAGTGGGTGTATCATCCATCATGAGATAGATGAATGACGTCAAGTCATGATTTGATATCATCCATGACGCAAATACAGTTGATACCTACTTTAAAAAGATTTCTAATCCATAAACTATATTAAATATAATATGGCATACTTAATATTAGAACTATGAGGTCGACAACCCATTTAATGTGCTTCAGTGGCTTGAAAATAATTTTCTCATGTTTTATTTTTACATTTTTATCTCAGTAAGTATATCTTTACGATTCATATAGAAAGGTTCATTGTACTAAAAACTTTTTTTTTAATTTTTCGCAACTCAACAATTTTCTTCTTAAAATTCATACTCGTTTCGTAAGCAATATTCAGAATATAGATATTTATCCCTCTTTATATAGCGTATATGCAAATAAGTAAGCCTGTTTATTCCCTCGACCAGGTGGATGTTATAATAGCGAGTACCGTCAGTTTCCTGTGTCACCAACTCACCAGTAATCATATAACTACGTTTAATATAACGCTAGAACATATGAAATAAGCATGTTACTTCAAAAATATCAGAACGGTTGCTATTGATCGTATTAACCATAAACTATAGAGGTCAATCTTTCCTTCACATCTTAGTTGCGTATAAGTATGTATTATTATTTATCTTTTAATATTATTTAGTATGTATTAGTATGATAATCATGTATTGTATGTTATATTTAAACTGTATTGTTTTCATTTTTCCTACTTAATACTTTTACACACAATGTCTACATCTCTTTTTACTTGACTCTCCTATCGCAGGTATGCTGGAAGAGATTTCTGTAGAAATAAGCATCACCTTTGTACCTATTTTTCTGTTTCCTTCTTCTTATCTTTTCATTAAATGTGTGTACAGAAATTGTTAAATAAATAAAATAAAATCAACAAACCAATAACTTGGAAATGGCCACAGGAAAGAAAGATTTTCTTTTCAGAAAATTTGCGTAATCACAGCATTCACAGAAAGACAGAAAGCGAAAAGAATACAATCCTTTTCGCTTTCACATATTTATTTCCCATGCATTCACGTCGACGTGTCATCTGTCATAATTCTAAATCAATTAACGTCATAAAAGAATTATTTGCATCATAAACACAAACAGATCTTTTACTTCTTAAACACACGACAAAAAAGGGTCCCTGTTTGTAATAGTAGGCGTTTCCATGGTAACCGCCGGTGAATTGTTTAATAATGATCGCGAAATTCACGTATCAGGAAACATGTAATTATGCTTTGAAATCTTTGGAAGAGCGTTTGGAAGAGTGGTTTTAGGGACGGGATTGTTCTAAGAATATGTAAAATAACCTATCGATAAAATGCGTAGTTTTACTTTTTTTTGTTGTACTTCTGTTTAAGAGCATATACAGAGCGGATACATAGGTCTAAAAAGTTAGTTGAAAACATTTTCGATAAATAGTGTTACAGTCAAATTAGACCCATTTTAAATTTTCCACACATTTAGAAAATGTTTTAACTAACTTTTTAGACCTATGTATCATGCTTATATATGTGTGAAGTTTCATTAAAATCGGTACAGTAATTCCGCAAAATAGTGACTTGACGTATGAAATGTCATACGGCATACACGCTCTTAAGGGTGCATATTCCGAACGGCATTTCGTACAAATTTTCAAGTCGTTATTTTCCGAAATGACTAAACCGATTTTAATGAAACATTACACACATAAGCATAATACATAGGTTTAAAAAGTTAATTGAAAACATTTTCGATAAATAGTGTTACAGTTAAATTAGACCCATTTTAAATGTTCCATACAAACATAAATTTCCAGTTATCTTTTTTTAAATAAGACATTTCGAAAAGGTTTTAACTAATTTTTAGACCTATGTATCCTGCTTATATGTGTGAAGTATCATTAATTAAAATCGGTTCAGTCATTTCGCAAAATAGTGACTTGAAAATTTGTATGAAATGCCATACGGCATACACGCTTTTAACACTTTTAAGAAATATAGGAAACTGGTAATCTGGAATAGTTTGTTTGATATTGAATAGCAGTAACAAATAAATATTTATCTGCCCCAAAATCGAAAACACTGTTTAAAAATGTTAGCAGCCCACGAGCACACTGACTAATACAAATGTATTCAACGTTATCTTCGTATCTTGTAACAGTACTCCGCTTCCTTATTTTATCTACCGATAAAAGATTATCTAGTTCAATACCCTGCGACAATCGTCAGTGACTTTGCATATGTCTTTATAGGGAAGCATAAATTAATTCTATATCTTATCGAATAGGTACTGTATGTACGAGTATGTACTAGCGATATGAGAGTTATAAACTTATAATATTTGTTTATTGTTTTATTATTTGATCCTCGCGTTATTCATAAAATACATCTAATTAGTTATTGCTGCTAAAATATTAGTAATCAATACAAGAATCATACACAGAGTACGTGATGATTAAAATTAAGCCTATAAGTATTTATAGTTGTAAGTATTTATTTTTAAATTACTACCTAAATATATTTACTTACACACATAGTATTTTGTGGTTGACTCAAAAAAAAACAATCGCCAAAACTATCGATAGTATTATTCAAAAATGTCCCACCACTACTCAAGATTAGGGTTTGCCTTCACACAAAGCTTCCTTAATCTATTCGCGAAGGGCTCAATGCCATATTATTTGTGGGCAGATGTTCTCCAGGTAAACTGGAGCAGATGCTGAAAGAACAATGCTCAAGAAACGGACGACATTGTAGGTTTAATTTAATTATTTTGAGCACACTTGCGTCTGTTGCGAAGTTTAGAGTACGCCTTTAAGGATGGGTTTGTCGTTTAGAGTGGTTTGGTGTTGATAAAATAGAGCGTGATGTTTTTTTGTAGAACATACAAGTCGCGTATAGTCTTTTAATGGATTTTCGTGCGTAATACAGCTGTAGAACATTTTCTTTCTGGTCATCGGAGTCGTTTAAACTTTCTAACCTCTCATTGGGATATATATTTTCAGTGTAACTTTCTTTCTTCCTTTTTTAAGAAACGTTGCCCCACACTAGGATTTACTCCTGTATCGTGGGTGCGTTCACTAACATGAAAAATCACATACACAAGACACCCAGACCCGGAACAACTATCTGTAGGCCATACAAACATTTGTTCCGTGCGGGGATTGAACCCGCGTCGTGCAGCGCAGCAGCTGAACGCTCCACCACTGCGTCAACCATAACCATGTGGTCACTAACTATTTTGTAAGATGTAAAATAAAAATATCCGTGAATAGCATGTAACCCTCGACAAAAAGGTTTACCCAAAGCTTTGCAGAAATGCGTTTCCTACAAAAGTTTGCAATCAAATGGTTATCTTATTATCCAACGACTTTCTCGCGACATCAGCTCATTTCACGCCTCGCTGAGCACTACGCAAAACATAATACTCTTTTTACCCAACTTGTTTTTCCGTCATTGAATACGTATTTTACAAAACGAGTGCTATTCCGATGTACCGTTAGTGTTTTTGTGATAATTCGAAACTATCAACCACGATATAAAAGCATTTAAAAAAGGAACAAAAGAAAAACAACTTTTCCGCTGTTTTGGGGCATTGAAGAAAAAAATTGATAACTGCTTCCTACTGCTCGTTTAGAAGCCATAAGGAGAATGTACACAGATCTATGTAACTTACAGACCGCAAAGAAAATGCCGTTACAAGGCAACGCCGCCGTTGCCCAACAGTGATAGTACGGGCTACTAATTGCCTACTACAAAAACTATAAAAAGAAGATTCCGAAGCAGATGTTGCTAAAAATAAGAACACATGCAGAGCTTCTAACACTGTCTTTACACCTTCAAAAATCTTAAGTTGCTGCACTGCAGAAACGTTTAAAGACCCGTACTCATACACAAAATACCCTTTGTACTAAAGAAATGCTCGAAAATCAAAATCAAAAGACACTTATTCAAACTAGGCTGTTAGTCAGCACTTTTTGAACGTAACATTTTCCAAAACGCCCACCCGTCAACTCGCTGGGAAGAAGTGGCGCAACAAACTCCCCAGAAAAGCACACATACTGACAAAGACTAACCCCAACATATTGCCTGACTACCAACAGTATAGTGTAATCAATAAATCTAGCCTAGGCCACAGGAGCGGTCTCGTTCGTCATCGACCATAATAATAACTGCTCGCGTGATAACAACGTGTTCATTTCAAAGTAAATCATTTAACATTGTATTGTGTCGTTTGCTTTTAATTATTACGTGTTAGCTATTATACCAGCGACTTCGCCCGCTTTTATGTCGGATATTATCCCAAGGGGTCATACTTCTGGGATAAAAAGCCTATGTGCTATTCCATAATCTATCTCTGTCCCATCATACAGAAAAGTTCAGCCATTTTCGAGCTTGCCTGAGTAACAAACATCCATCCAAACTTTAGCATTATTAATAAGTTGTTTTTTTTTTTGAGGTAACTCTTTATTTCGATATCATACTTAGTAAAATATCGACATTAAAAGAGTATCGATGTGGGTGAATCCTCTCGCTACAATTAAAAACGGTGTTAAAAAAACATAATTTGAAATACCGATCGCCACAAGTATTACCAACACTACAATTAATTTTGACAGTGAAATTGTAACAGACCAGAAACAGAAGAACGAAATAATACATACATATACAAAGATTGTATAATAGGAATGTTTATTTCGTTTTTACATAATGCTAACATTGTTTTTCATACCGCACGTTTGCATGGCAAGTATATTTTTGCCATTCCGAATCATTATTCGTTTAAAGCGTTTTTTTTTCTGGATGGAAAATCATCATGACTTCTTCCTCTCTGGGTGGAGCGGAAGGGAGTGTCAGACTCTTACTGACTAAAACCCACCCGTGTTCCTTTCTCTCTCTTTCGAATTAGTTTGTATTCTAACATTTGACGTAACAGAAGCGCTTGCACTCGGCATTATCGGATGCGCGTGCGTCAATTAATCAGCGTTCAGCGACTTGTGGCGCCGGGTGATTCAGCGGTTGTAATCGGTTCGAGTTATAAGCTTTTTGGTTCATTTTTCTTTAAGTATTTTTATATTTTATTGGGTAGAGACTGTTCCGCATCACACATCTGTAAATAAAGTTTTTTATAATCTATGATCAGACCGTTTCGTTCGTTGCATCATATTATTGAAATTCAAGATGTAATAACAGCATAGGAAATGATTAAGACAAAAAAAATACAATCATAAAAAACACCAAAAATAAAAAATAAAAACTTTTGCTAACATCCCTTACTTAGCAACGGATGCATAGACCTCTCGAGTTTCAGCCTTATGCCCTTCCTTATGAAAATTAATTATAATTAAGTGTTTAATTCTCAAAATGAATATTTTCAGACACTCACGCGTCAATGTTTTGGTCATTATTATAAAACTAGCTGCTGCCTGCGGCTTCGCCCGCGTGAATGTCGGAAAATATCCCAAGGGAACATACTCCCGGGAGAATATGTATCCTATGTATTATTGCAGACTATAATCTCTCTGTCAAATTTAATCACGATCCATTCTGTAGATTTTGCGTGAAAGAGTAACAAACATCCATCCATACTTACAAACTTTCGCGTTTATAATATTAGTAGGACTAGATGGCGTTAGTACTCGTATTTTCTAGCTAATATTTAATGACTGTGACGTCATGGGGATGGGCTCTTGTTCATACCACACATAATTCCCATAACATCTATGATGCACCTCATCATAGAGTATTTCATAATTAAATAACTTAGCAGAGCATTGCGTTAACGGTGACAGCTCCTTTTAAAGCAACATCTCGACGAGCGATTAAACGCAAAATTGCATTCATTAGTCCATATACTCGCTATTTTTAGACCTAACTTGATCAGTAACTTAATTACAGCTCGTTATTCCTTGTAGTGTAGGAAATAAGGTTTTATTTTACGTGATTTAACTGTAAATGGAAGTTTGTAATTGGGTGTTGTCAGATAGGGTTGGCCGTTTAGTTTTTAAGTTGATTTATTTAAATAAATTGTAATTTATTGTTTTTTTTTTGCGAAAAAATGTCCTGTAGTACCATAATCTGCTAAACTAATTTATACATAGGATTCGAAACCTTGTAATATTAAAAGCGACACATTATTTCCTGCTCGTTTACTTTTATTTTTAAACAAGAAAATATAGAAATTAGCATGAAAACGACACAGAACATGTCGTGTCAAGGATAACTGGTAACAACCTCGAAATGTTTTAACAAGGCTTTTAAATAAAATTGTTTGAAGTATGGCTATTATAGAAACTTTTTTTTTACAAAATAATACAACTATACTGGCCAGCGTGACTGGCGGCAATATAACTATGGTTTATAAAATTAACTTCCTCAAACTTGTGAAAATATGTGGCTTCATTGTTGCTCATTAACAACATACAAACTTAAAAATACAATTAAGCATTACTTGTAACTCACTTTGATGAAACATTTTTCAGACTTGTTGTGTACCTACCTCATGTCAAATCAATTTTTAAGGCGACCCCGACCAAAACCTTGCGATAGTGCGATTTTCTTCGCTATTCAGAGACTAGTAGTAAGAGCACTTTATTAATGTTCGATGTCTTGTAATCATATTCCACGTTCTAATTTGTTTTTATGTGTTATAGTTAAATTTAAAATCTACTTAAAAAAATGACTAAAATTGTTGATTTTGTGCATCTTTTGCTAAATGCAACGCTCTAATCATATGAGGATTACACTAATGGACAGACAATTTAAAAATCTATATTTTACACGTTTTATTTCATTTCAAAAAATCGCTTATCTTTTTTAATCAAAATAATTCCAAAAATTGTATGAATTCTATGATAAAAGTGCGAGCGGCAAAGAGGGACTGAATGCTAAAGGTTATTTGGTCAGGGAAACGCCTTAAGCAATTTTCAGTAATAGCACTTACATATTCTGAAGTACGTCGAAGCACGTTACTTTTATAATAATACCATCTAACAATGGTTATTGAAATATATCAGTAAAACGTACCTAGTCATAACATAACTTGTTAACCTAAAGTTTTGTTAGCGAAGTTATTCCTAAACATAATCCTTGTTTTATACACCGCTGGCTTCTCGATAACACCACCCCGAAAACCATGAACATGACAACCAGGACGAAAATTTGACAAACTTCGTCGGCGCCATCTTGTTTATTGATTTCATCGTCGCGTATCAAGCTTGCTCTATGCAGTCTCTGTCTAAGTAAATAATCATACTGGATACTTCCTCAACCCACTAACTGAATACGCGATACCAGAGACCGTTCCCTCAACTCACTAACTGGGTTGTTACCCAGTACCGTTGTCAGATTTTCGGGCTTCCATCAGCCCATAAAGACCGTCACAGATCTTCAAATGAGAGCAAAAAAGAGGTCTCAGACTAAGACTCTCAGGACGTAATGTATGGTCATCCATCCGTGCACAGACCTTGTCAAGCATTGCTTAACCTTGAAGATCGATCCGTACAGCGGTTATTCAGACACGGTCATCTCTAAAGACGATGAAAAATAACTTTTTAATGAAAGGTTGATAACCTTGCAATCACATGTTAGTCAACGCTAATGTTATTATAGCAACTTAATTTAAGACGCGCGGCGCCAGCGCATGTCGTGTGACGTCATGGTAATTACGGGGGTAGGCAGAGGAGAGAGGAGTAAGTGATGTTTGAAGAAAGGTTTAAATGAAAGGAGATCGTTATTATCGTAACTCGACTGATTTTAATCGTTTTTTTTTTATTTTGACGTCTTATAAAACGTAAACGTCCCAACACTAGTACCTACTGGTTCGTAGGTGCCGTTTGTGGAATATAATTTTAAATAATAAACTATTCCACTAATGGCACCTGCGAAAAATGTACTAAATAATACGGGTGCCCAATGTGGCATACGTCCATTTATCTGCTCTGTGTCATTGAAATACAAATGCTCTAGCAACAAGGCCGGTACAGTCACGCACTATTGTACTGTTAACGTCGGCAACTTGGAAAACAATAGTTTTTGTTTTGTTATTGAATGTACTTCAAGCTATTAAGGTTAAATTAGGGACATAAGAAAATGTCAATGGTATCAGCGGCCATGACAATTTAGTTTTTAAATTTTCGAATGTCCGGAAATGCAATTGACTCGCTTCATTGCGTTTTGTGTTAAATATGATTGCAGATCTTGATATTAAGTGTCTAGACAGCTACTTGTTGCCTGACGCTATTGTTACCCTCAAAAATTAAAGTCGATTAAATAATTCTATAAAAAAAAAACATTCGTTAAACATAACAAACAGTTTCAAATCCCAGAATAAGCCAAGTCTAAAAATCACTCAAAGTATGATTAAATAGACACAATTACAATAATTTTGTGCGCTCTCAACAGCTAATTAAAGACACTAAAACAAACCACCCGCACATCAATGCTCTTTAGGAATTACAAACACGTAATGATAAAATAATATTATCATTGAACATTCCTGGCCGAAGGATCTCTTTGATCTTTGTTATAAACTCCCACGTATTACACTGTTTAGCTAACTTTGTAGAATAAGGCCCATATTCCAAAACATACTCCGAATCAACTCGAACTTCAACTCGAATTTCAACTCAAACATCAATGAAAGCTTGTCTAATTGACGTTAAAAATTGAAGTTTTCGCTCTCGAACGAAACCTCACCTAGGTTTAGTTGAGCAAGCGCATTTACGACTATTTTGCTTGCTCATCTCTCGAATTTTCAATTTTTGACAAGCTTTATTGACAGTTTGAAGTTCAGATGGAGTTTGAGTTCGAGTTGAGTTCGATTTTAGGATTTTTCTTACCTTTTTGTTATTAGTATATTTTCTGTCAAATTTTTGCAATTATTGTGCACCGTTTCTTCAACTTCTTATAATGCGTACTACTGTTTTCTAGATTTTAGGACATTCTCTCATTTTGACCCGCCATTGTCTGTCAAATGTGTTGCCAGGGATTTTGTTTTCACTTCTTCTTCAGTGTGGTGACGGATGTCCTTTTTGGAGTCTGTCTTATGTACGTTCAAAAAGTGCTGGTTGAATTATTGACTTTTGATTTTAATTTTGGAATACATATTTTAAAACTAATTAAAGATGTACTCAAATCAAAAGGTCATTAGTAAATCACTCTCTCGATGTATCTACGAGTGTGGATCCGTAAGTCCAGTTGGTGTTTTTTAAAATCGGTCCACGATTTTTTAGGCCTACTACAACGTCAAGTAATATCATGTGCGTCTGTTTGGGAGGAATAAACCATTTTTTTTTCTTTCTTTCTATATTAAAAACTAAAATATGATATAACTTAATGGGATTGCAAAATTTTAATTTAGTGAAACAATTTAATGAAATAATTTTAATCAAATATTTTGAATAATTTACCCTAATGGAATGATTTTATCTATTTTTAATTTGTGTTTGTATATTATGTATGATTTTATTATGCAAACTTAGTTATATGTGCATGCTGTGGTCTTCTGTAACTGAAGGAGCACACGTAAAGTAACCACTTGTATCATGATCCAAATAAATATATAATAAAAAAAATATATACAAAGATAAAAATCTTTTCTCTGTATAATATTAGTGTAGATAACAGTTGCCTATTATGGCCACTTACTTTTCATCCCGACTGTACCAAACCTACCCACCGTTTGATACCCTTGTGTCTGAGTTCATTGTTTCCGCTTGACTTCTGTTCCGACCTTTAGCATCACGGCCAGGGTCCCTCAGGTGGTTGGACATGAACCTTTGTCCTTTTATAAGCTAAGAGTTATCTCATTTGTAAATTCTGTGAATCTCTGTCTTTTGAGATAAGTTGTGGTCGGCATTCTGAAGAAAAGGTAGCTAAGAGTGGAATTAGTTATTTGATTGACGATTTTTTTATATTATTCACTATTCTTATTATAAGCAGATATAAGTGTTTCTAATGCGAAAAAGCCTGTGTGAGACTAGGAACAAGTATCAATGAGAACGCTAGTACACAAAGATGTATATGGTCTAATAAAAAAGCATCATTTTTTTAGGAGCTCGTGGCCAAATATAACAGCCTAATATAATATGCAACGCTTGCCAAGGTTTGTCTGTGGATAGGTGACCATCAATATTATGGAGACTCGTCTGTGCCTCGGAAAGCACGTTAAGCCATTGGCCCCGGCTGTCATTTGTAGCCGTCGACAGCTTTGGCAGTCGCTACGGATTGTCAGAAGCCAGAAAACCTGACTCCAGTCTTGCCAAGACGTAACGTGTTACCCAGTCAACGGATTGTAAGGTCTAGTAGGCAATTACAGTTAAAACACTGGTATTCAGCTGAATCCGGTTTGACTGGAAGCCGACCCCAATATAGTTGGGAAAAGGCTAGGCAATGATTATGATGATTTGTTGTGGAAAATGAAGTAGTGAGCATGCTGTAAAAACGGTTAAAGAAAACATCCAGAGGTTGTTTGTCTAGAACATACGAAGATACGTGACCTCTCTAACTCTCACTGGGCTTGCGCGGTAGATTTAGGCCCTCTCACAGAGGGGAAATTGGTATTACAATGAGAATGGGACTAAAACAAGATTCGATCTGTATTAAATATTAGTTACGACTCTTACCGCATACAATTAATCTCTTCAAAGCTAGAGTGAACAGGCTTCTTCTGGGTAAGCTCATTCCATCGTCGACTTTGTCTCTGTCACCTGTGACCTAGACTAGAGTCAAGAGCAAATCCATTTCACAATAAAAAAAAAAAACTTTTAATATTCCTCATTTTAATACCGTAGGCGGTCCAAAGTGTGCTCAAATAATGAGCACAGCGTGTGTCCACTCAAAGAAAAAATAACACAAGGAATTAGTAGTAAATTCTACTTGAATAGGCAGATGTCCTCTCCATTCATGTCGCTGTTTCTCAGCAAATACAAGGCGAAGCGCGATTTATCTCTGTGGACACACAATAGACGAATGGACTCGACAAATTATTTTTGTACATTTGAAAGTCGTTTGATCCATTCGAATTTCGATCTTATTTGTGGATCGTAAGGATGATAGGTTTTTGAAAGAAGTGTCAATAAATTGGTACGGATACAGTTTTTGGACATCTCAACAGAATTTTTTATGTAAATCTGTCGGAAATGGGTCTGATATATTTGACACGGCGGAACGTCTTCTTTCACTTAAAACTGGAAATAATTTTTAATTGGACTCCATAGTATGGAGAATTAAAGAAAGAAGGTCTCAGCTGCTAACCATTCGTTCTCTATTGTGTTCAGAATAGCTCGTGTCTTTTTTTGGCAATAAGATCTTTAAATCATCATTTAGAATATCTTATTCTGAATTAGGACAAATACTTCGATCTTCGTCACCGGACCCGATACGGCTTGTGTGTCTACAAATACCTGCCAACAACACGTGCTTTTCCTATTACAGGTTCCATCAAATACCGATCCAATTTACACGTGCCGTAACCATGGTAACCACGCATTAGATTCCCATCTTTGCTGTGAGGAGTAATCCTATCCGGCCACAGTAAGCAAGAACGGAGGTGTAATTGCATAATAAAAAAAACAACTGATTTGAAAAACATCCCAAACGCAACTACAAACTTCCAAAGAAATCTATCTCGGCAAGCGTTTCAAGCTCAGATTAGATGGGACCTATAAGATACGAAATGTTACTCTTAAATATGACCACACAATCCTGAACGACCTTGTACATTGATCGTCACATTTTTAATCTACCTTTACAAATACAAAGAACATAATCCTTTCCCATCAAACATTATCAGTGCGATCCAATTTACACGTGCCGTAACCATGGCAACCATGCATCAGATTCCCATCTAAGCTGTGTGGAGTAATCCTATCCGTCCACTGTGAGCTCTTAGCATTTTGTGTGCTCTCTAGAGTGTGTGGAAACCTAACACGCTGCGAATCTATCGGAGGCACTCGGAAGCATTCGGAGGCATTCGGACTATAGAGTTTCTTGATCTGGGATTTTATGGGTTGTGTTTGTTGATGGTAATTGTGTGTGTGGTGTTCTGTTGTTGTTTGTTATGTCTTCCTTTTGTGTTTTGATAGTAAATTCTTCTTGGTTCGAAAATCGATGAGTTAGCATTATTCAAGCAAAGAATGATGTAAACACAACTCGGGTTAAAGCTGTGACTGATAATTAACTTTAGCCGGGATTTACCACTGTTAAATCACCTAGGAATGTGTTACTAACCAGTGCCCTGTACAATACGGCGTTATTTTGTTAACAACTCGATTTCTTTCTTTAAAAACTTCTTCATAATACACTGCTTTCAAATAACATCATCACTACATAGTATAAAACAAAGTCGCTATCAGCCGTCTGTCTCTATGTATGCTTAGATCTTTAAAACTACGCAACGGATTTTGATGCGGTTTTTTTAATAGATAGACTGATTCTTAAGGAATGTTTATATGTACATATAATACATGCATATTATAGTAGAGAAAACATTAGTATCTACATTGCATCCGTGCGAAGCCGGGGCGGGTCGCTAGTACTATATAATTAAAATAACAAGAACTGCTAAAAAATGCCTAAGGCATTAAGCCCGCACTACACATGTGTGCGTAAACTATTAAATAAATAAACGTTCTTCAAGCGCCCAATTTACCTACATCACTAACAAAACCAGTACTTAAACTTCTTCTTCTTCTTAGTCGATACACTCTTGTCAGAGTGGTCGTGGTCATCATGGCAAGGCACGTCGAGCGATGAGCTTGGTCATGCGGCGCCATTCTTCGCGGACTGCAGCTTTCCGGGTGCATTCGTGAACCGAGCTTTCGGTTGCAGCCTTGATCTGGTCTGTCCACCTCATTGGAGATCTACCCCGTGGTCTGGTTCCCTCCACCTTTCCCTGCACTACGAGACGCTCTATGGAGTCGTTGTCTCGACGAGATATATGGCCGAAGAAGGTCAAAATGCGCGACTGCACTGTGGTTGATAGGCGATGTCTGATGCCAAGTTCTTTTAAAATGGAGGCATTTGTACGGAACTCTGTCCATGATACCCCAAGCATCCGTCTCCAGCACCACATCTCCAAAGCATCAACCTTCTTCTTCTCGGTTTCACGAAGAGTCCATGTCTCCGACGCATAGAGAAAAATGGGGAATATCAGGCAATACATGAGTCTGGTTTTTGTGGCCTTGGTAATATTCCTATTACCCCAAATCTTTTTCATTTTGTCCATAGCAGACCTAGTGATCGCCATGCGCCGCTTGATTTCGTCTATGGATCCGCCCTCGTTGGATATCAACGCCCCGAGGTAACTGTATGATTGGACAGTTTCACAATTCCCTATATGTGTGATCCCAGGTAAATTATTATTGGCGCGGTCGACAATCATCATTTTGGTTTTGGTACGATTTATTTTTAATCCAAATTCCCGGCTTGTAGCTTCCATCTTATGCAGCAGATCTTCCATATGACGAGCACTAGTTGCGAATAAAGTCGTGTCATCCGCGTATCTTAAATTTGAGATCTTCCTCCCGCCAATCACGACACCATCCGTCCAATCTTCCAAGGCAATTCTCATTATCATCTCTGTATAGATATTGAATAGTAAGGGTGAAGTAATGCAACCCTGGCGTACGCCTGCCTTAGGATGGAAATGACTTGACAACGTTTCATCTGTTCTGACTGATGCTGATCCGTTCTCGTATAGACCCCTGAGTAAGTGGACAAGGTGTTTCGGTGTGCCCATATCCAGCAAGGATTTCCATAAGATTGGCCACTTTACAGAATCGAATGCCTTCGAGAAATCGACAAAGCAAATGTATGTAGGCTTGTTGAATTCACGAGCTTTTTCGATGATCTGTCGCACAGTGAAAATTTGCTCGCGTGTGCCTTTTCCCTTTACAAAACCTGCCTGCTCAGGGGCAATTTCTTTGGAGAGGAAGGTCTTGAGGCGTTCATTCAGAATGTGAAGCAGTATTTTACTTGCATGAGATATTAAAGCAATAAGTCTATAATTACTACACAATTTTGTTGAGCCTTTTTTGTGAAGGGGAATAAACACAGTATAAAGCCATTCTTTTGGCCATGTACCGGTCAGCCAGATTTTATTGCATAGAGCATGGAATATCTGGACACCGTGATCACCCGCAGCCTTGATTACTTCTATCGGGATACCATCTATTCCAGTGGCTTTACCATTTTTCAGGTGTTTGATAGCGGCACGTACCTCTTCTTTAAGAATGTCCGGCTCCACATTGTTCCCTGGTTCTGTAGATGGAAATACATGTGAAAGTGGATCTTGAAACAGAGCCTCACAGTAACCTTTCCATGTTTCAGATATTCTATCAATTTCCGTGACTAATTCACCATTAATATTTTCAATAGCCCAGGTTTTCGACGAAAGAGTCCTTGTTAAAGACCGGATCTTCTGGTGGAGGTCTCTGGTTTCATATTTATCTGCATGGACTTCAATTTCTGCACACATGTTTCGCAGATTAGTATTTAAATCTCGTCTACATCCAGCTTGGATTTTTGCAGAGAGGCCATTAATTTGCCTGATGCTAGCACCCATCGATTTTAGTCTTCGCCTCTCCTCAACCAACTTTAGAGTATCATCGCTCATCCAGTGCTGTCGCTTTGAAGATGTCGAAGGCGTTTTACATTCTTTTACTGCGTTTTCTAAAAGGGTTTTGGACCTAAGCCACAGCTGATCTGAACTGTGTTCAGCTGACTGCGTATCCATCCATTGATCCCAATTGTTCTCAAGCACCGCTGTAAACATTTTGCTGTCTTTCACCTCAATCCTTCGTTGCTTGTTAATTTTTCTAGCTGCTTTAAGTCTCAGCTGCATCCTTGAAATCAACAGCTGATGATCAGATCCGCAATCGGCTCCAGGAAGAGTATGAGCATTCTTAATAGAGGTCTTCCACCTTGCTCTGGTGAGGATGTAATCTATTTGATTTTTATAATTCCCGTCAGGTGATGTCCAGGTGTATAGTCTGCGAGGATGGTGCTGGAAGAAACTATTTGCGATCATCAAGTTGTTTTCGGCTGCAAATTGTATTAGGCGTTCCCCCCTATCATTTCTCATGCCCAGTCCATATGGACCTACGACATGGCTTAGAGTATGAGCATTTTCTCCGATTTTGGCATTAAAATCTCCAATGACCATGAGCATTTCCCTATTTGGGACTTTTGAGATGGTTTTTTCCAGATCCGAATAGAACCTTTCCACCATGTCATTGCTAGAAGCGCTCGTTGGTGCATAAACCTGTATGATGTTTAGGTTCATGGGAGTCGCCTTTAGTTTAATGCTGAGTATTCGGTCACTTACGGGTTCATACCCCAGAACACAATGTCTTAATGGTTTTGGTAACAAGAAAGCGACTCCGTTTATGCTGTCAGTATCATTTCCAGAGAAATAAATTACGTTTTTTTCAGTGAGGAAGTGGCCATGACCTTTCCAGTGAGTCTCACTTAGACCGCAGATCTCAATGTTACATCTATATAACTCTCTTTCTAAGATGTCAAGCTTTCCAGTCATGAGCAAGCCACGCACATTCCACGTCCCAATCCTCTTGTCTTCCCGCAACTTGAATTTTTTTCCAGTAGCTGAATTTCCTTGCGGTGCCTGGTCTACCACAGCCGCATGGCCGGTAACACATTTCCCACCGTCTATCCCGGACACAGTACGGCGCCGGTTGCTAGGCGGGTCACATGGCGATCTCTTATTCTTCTCTTGTCGTACTTTCATGATGGCTTTCTATGGGAATTTAGTGCAGTAGTTTCCCCTTGCTTTCTGCACCAGACATTTTAGAGGTTATTTAGACCTCTAGGCCGCTGCAGCCTCTTCCGCCCAGTCACCCGGGCAGGTGTTTGGTTATACCGCCATTGCTCGGTCGCCAGAGCCTCGTCCGTTATCTAGCAGGGAGCACCACGGCAGCTACTAGAGAACTAGAACCATTGCCGTCGGCTATTCAAACGAACCACCGATGCGAGCAGGTGAGGTTGACTATTGGGGCCGACTAGATGGTTTGTGTCGTTCTCCCCCTTACTCCCCACAGTACTTAAACACTTCTTTCAAAAAAAAAAAAACAAAATTTAAAAGTCATATTCCCGCCAGCCAGTGACAAGTCCCAGGCAGTCATTTGGCGACGGAAGGAAGCCACAAGGATGCTCCGTCGCTTCCCATCGCACGGTACATCGCGTTCCCCTCCCCCCACCAGACAGCGTGACAGTGTTACTGCTAAAAGGGTAGAACAGATAAGGTACACAACACATTGCAGTCTACAAATTATTAATAAGCACATAGTCATTCTAATTTAGAACGTTAGACGCTTGATGAATTTCCACACGGGTGGTAAGATAAGCACATGTGGTTAAAAAATTTTGGCTTAAAAGTGAACGTGTTATAGTCGACACCAAATAAATGTGCAATAACGGTCCACCTACATTTATTGACAACCTTAATTCTTAAAACAGAAATAATGAATTAATGCTACATTGAATCGACATCCATCGTGATCCTGTATATTTACTAGTAATGGAAAACGATTCATTTTTTTTTGTCCATGTACCTACGAAGAGTTATCAAGGAAAGGGCAATGACCTTTATTGCACATTTATCTGGTGTCAACCATATTTATGGTACAAACATATCATATATGTTCCATGTCATATTTATGACATGGAACAAGAATATGAGAGTGAGAGTATCTTGGCAGTATGATGGTGTTGTTTGTCTTTTTTTAAATGGAGGAATCTTCAAATCTTGTTAATTGAACACATAATAAAGCTCAGACTTCAGTATCATGAATGCATGATGTCTGTATCATTTCAAATCATAGATTCAGCGAAAAGGTTCAAATCTGCTGTGCTTTTTAATTATTTTCTTTGTGAGCTGAATCAATTAAAAATATTTACTCTCTTCAGCCAAATGATCAAGAGCATCATCTGCTCGCTTGGCGCTAATATTATCACTAACGGCTCCATAATTACAAAGCCGCCTATATTATTGTCATTATCAAAAGTTTCGTATAGCTGAGTAGCTGTAAATTCGTTACGTAGGCGTCCCGACACGTTACAGTGGGCGGGGTCAAGGTCACACAGCAATCATAACACTTTTCGTGTCTCGCTCCAATTAACTCCAGATTTGGGAAAGGTCAATTAGTTAATTTAAAAATGTCTGGTACTAGGAACCATATGTTGTGGAATTATTGAAGAGTCACCGTGGCCTTGGAACGCAAAGGACATTAAGAGGAACACCGAAGGGATAGTTAGTGAGAGTCTGAGACTCCCTTCCACTCCGCACAGAGCGGAAGAAGTCATTTGATAGTATCCCATCCATAAAGAAGGAACCATATAATGTTGTAGAGCTCTACAACATTATATGGCTAGCAATGAGATAGCTATCTATGATAATAAACATAATCACAGATTTTTAACTTAGCAAAAATTCGGTGAACCAAAATAACCTCGCCTAGGTTACCATAATGTAAGACTTACAGCCAAAATGAGAAACACATGATTACATAATGATAACGAACAACAAATTAGTATCAAAATTCAAAAGATAGGCATAGAAATATGGGTATGTACCCCAAGACTCAATAAACATCAGAAAAGATCAGGCACCAATCGAATGAGCTTTACAGTAAGAATCTTTGCTACTAACACAACATTTTTATCACATGTACAAACAATCTACTAAAGTAAAAAATCTCACTAGCCTTAAAGATTATCTTTTAAAGGTAACACAGTAGGTAGCAATCGAAGGTGAAATTGCATTCACTGAGAAATCCTTGCAACTTTGCCGAGGTCAAATAATCTTATTAATCCATGCTTACTCTCTGAGGTCAGCCTTCCAATGTTAAATTCTAAGAATCCTTTATTACTTCAGCAAGAGATCGAATGAGATCTTTTTGATACCACTGGAATTTCAATACGAATTCAGGTTAACCTCAAGTGAGTTTGACTGTCTCTGTATTTTAGTTTGTCCTTCTATTATAAATGTTAATTAGATCGATATTATCACAGATCTATGTGAAATGACTTTGTTGATAGCATTAGTTGTAATCATCGTCATCATCAGATCAGCCTCTTGTTCTCATCCCATTAATTTGTGTGGGGTCGGCGCATAATGTTTTATTCTTCTATACTTCTTCTATCAGTCATCTCAATCGTCACGCACTTTTATTTTTCTTTTTCAGTAGGTATTGAAAATCATCAAATGACTTCTCCCGCTCTGAGCGGAGCGGAAAGGAGTGTCAGACTCTTACTGATTAAAACCCACCCGTGTTCCCCCTAGTGCCCTTTGCGTTCCAGGACCGCGGTGACTCTCTCGAACAAATTCCGCAACCCTAGCAGGCACTAACCCCATGGGGCCCCGTCTTCTTTGCTGACATCTCTTTAAGGCGCGCGTGGAGCACGACTCACCATCGACCCAGGCCAGGCCTGGTTGTTATCGGACGGCGAGCCACCCATAGCTCGCCATCCGCAGGCCCGCGCCTACGGTGGCCGGGAATCGCTCTGCGTTTCCCGACGCCCAGGGCGTCTTCTTCTGACTCGTCACGCCTTGCCTAGCCATATTATCTTGCACACATTCCATCCATCTATTATATATATTTTTTTTATCTTCGTTAACTCTTACAGTCTACCTTCGTTAATTCTCAAAAGTTTCCTCCCTGAAGTATCCTCATTTCTTATCACATGCGCATACCAAGACAGGTTTTAAAATCTATGGCCCATATTCCAAAACGTGAACACCAACTCAACTTGAACTCCAAATCCAACATGAGCACGAAAACGTCAATGAAAGCATGTCTAATTGACGTTCTAAATTGAAGTTTTCGTGTTCGAGAGATGTTTTAGCTAAGCAAGCGCGTTCACGCATTTGCTTGCTCATATTTATAACGAGCACGAAAACGGGTGTTGGAAAATGGAATTTGAGTTGGAGTCATTTTTTAATATATTCCTATATCTAAGTAATCTGACGAAGATATTTGTCACACAACAGTAGTCTGCTCTATCCTAATTCTTTACCTAAATTGGTTTTATAACTAGGGTTACCATGTCTTAAAAGAGAAAAGCCGGACAGGCCAGCCAGTTCAGCCAGACGGTACTCCCTTTCTTCTCATAAAATTGTTTGTCTGAAAATCATTATCCATAACACGTTTGCCATAAACTGCAGTAACCATAATGTTCAAAACTCCGAAATTTTGTTCAGCATAATTATCTTTAGTTCTAAAAGTATTCTGTCATAATATCGAGTACTATAATAATTGAATCTCCTAATTTTACATGCCCTAAAGTCATATGTCCTAAGTATTGTGTTGAATAATGTGTATTATTCCGAATGTTCATATTTTATAATAAATATTTTAGTCCTAAAACATTTGCTAAAAATAGGTTTTAGTGACACAAACGAATCGCTGTAAACCCGACTCCACGCAGTCTTGTCTGCCCTACCCCTAGAGTGTAATTTAAAATCGCGTAGGCGCGGAGGGGCGAGGCGGACCGCGAGTTGAGGAGCAGGTGGTTGTAACACTCGCCGCCGCGGCTGAGGCTGGCCGGCGTAGCCGGCCAGAAAGCCGAAGCTGCGGTGGAGAGCGTTAAACCTTTCTGCGACGATAAACTCGCGTGGGACCGCCGGAGCCCCGCAGTGCCGGAGCCGTGACAGAAACCATGCCTGCTGCATGTTGCATGCTAGCTTGCATGCTGCGTGCTTGTTTGCATGCTGCGTGCTTGTTTGCATGTTGCATGCTAGCTTGCATGCTGCGTGCTTGTTTGCATGCTGCGTGCTTGTTTGCATGCTGCGTGCTTATTTGCATGCTGCATGCTTGCTTGCTTACAAAAACCACATGTTCACATTCAATTATTTTATTGAGTACATGTATAATATATTTATTTACGTATAATAAAAAATTATAATGCATCATCAGATATTTTTAATTATAACAAATAGAAGAGAGAGAAGCTCATAGCAATTGCTTTGTTATACGATCTAAGAATATTATTATTATAAATAAACAATATGTAATTTGAATTTAGGACTTATAACTTTTATTGAAAACGGTTCTATATATTTTGTATATTATTGATTGTAATATTTATGACAAACGGATTTAGGACATATTATATTTAGGGATTTCAATTTTATGGCATGAGATATTAGGTGATATTAAGTTCGGGTAAGTTATCATTCGGACAAATGATGATTAGGACAAAAAAAGTTATGGCTCTTTAAATGATGGATAAAAAAGTTAGGTGACACAATAGAGAACCCAGCCAGACATTTCGATAAAAAGGCCCGGGCACTTAATTTTATGGTCTTAGTATAAACCAAAAATGGCTTTTTATCATTTAACATAAACTCTTAAATTCTAAAGAAACAACAATATAATTGAGTGGATCAGTCGTGATTATTATTAATTATTCATTTCAATAATTGCTCAAATTTAAAAAGCCTATCAAAAGCCGTTTAAAAAGCCTATCAAAAGCCGGACGCCGTCTAATTTGGCAGTACACGCAAGCAAAAAGCCAGATTGTGTCCGGCTTTATCTGTCCGTCTGGCAACCCTATTTATAACTATGGCCAAGCTAAATAGAACGTTGTCATTCTGTTTTTAATAAAACGAGATGAGATTAAAGTAATATTGTTTCAACGGACCTTTAGAGAAAAAATACTTTGCGAAGCTTCGTGCCTAAGTGGAAAGTTGGAATGCCAGTTTTTATTCATTTGAAAATTAATAAAAAGTGGAAACAATGTGATACCAAAGTTACGGTTTATGTTAGTTTATATTTTTGTTGGCTCGGCTTTGTTGTAAAAATTTTCTTTATCTTTGTGTGGCGAATATCAACAAAGGTATTCTCTGACAGAGACAGATCGACACTCATATTTGCATCAACAATAAAGATTAAAATATTGTCTTGTCTGAACAAAAACTGTTTTCCTATCATTCAAAACTACACACTAAAAGTCATGTCGCACTTTTTCAAGTCCTTTCAACGAGGCCCCATAAATTTTGACATCATACAAGATTAGCCCCATAATTTCGAGTGCCAAAAAACACGATTAAGGTCTCGTTTCACACCTTGACGACGCCGTAAAACCCCGTGGGCTGTCCCATGAATGTTAATTTAACCCTATGTACGTGGGTCTAAAGAACCCCGGACCCCAAAACTGATTTATAGGTGTCTGGTTAGCAATAAAAGTAATTTTAGTACGGAACCCAGCGTTAATGATGGTGATTCGTTTGCTTGTAAACATGTCGTAAAAGTCTATTGAGGACTTTTTATTTTGTTTGATTTTAGTTTATATACTATTGTGAGGTTTGTGTGAATACTAACTAGTTTTTAACTGCGATGCTCCTTTTGCACACTGTAAATCAGTGTTTTTACGCCGTTCTTTCGTTTGGGACCGTTTGTGTCTTGTCTCATAAAATCGGCCCGATAGGAGTATAAATTGCGGCCTTATTGCGCAAGGTTTTCCGGCAGAGTCACTACGATACCTTTGCCTATGATTTGCTTAAAATAACAACTTCCGAATTTTGTAAACCGAACGTGTCAAAGAATCATATGCACAGTTTTTTGGAACATTATGTGCGTCTGTGGAAACACATTTACGCATATACATAGGTAGGCCGCAGGTCATCGAATGCCATTAATTAATAGAAAAAAACAACAACAAACATAAGAAAAAAAAACTGAAAACGTTCAATACCAAACTTGGCAAAGACGTTTTAAACAATTGTGTTATAAACCACTAGCGACCCGCCCCGGCTTCGCACGGGTGCGATGTAGATACTAATGATTCCTCTACTATAATATGCATGTATTATATATATATATACATATAAACCTCCCTCTTCAATCACTCTATCTATTAATAAAAACCGCATCAAAATCCGTTGCGTAGTTTTAAAGATTTAAGCATACATAGGGATATAGGAACAGGGAAACCGACTTTGTTTTATACTATTTAGTGATTACCGTTTATCATAGTCACATTATGGATTTTTATTGTTTTTTTTCTAATAACACTACTTGGCGATTTACTAGCCAGTGCCATGTCATCATGACAAACCTTAACTTAAACCAAAGATGGCAAATAACGTGAACATTGTTGAAGAATGTTGCAAAGTTATGGTCCAAGATATTCTTCCTTTGTAGATTCGACGCGGAAAGAGTCGCAATATGAAAGCTTTAGCGATTTGGAACAAATATTAAGTCAACAAAGAAAAGGCCTAAAAAAATCCCATAAAACTTTTCAGGACTTACGTATCTAGTAGATGCCATTATTATAACCGAAATTCTGATTCAATCGTTTAACAGGAAAAAGGTTACTAATTCAACTTAATAAAATTGATTGAGTCAGGCGTCTTGCATGTGCATAATATAGCGGGCGGGAGGGAGGTGCATACCTGCAACCCACTAATTTTCGCGGAAATTAAAACTAGATATATTATTTTCATTTTTTAACTTAATTCAACTTATTTAGTTCGTTCATAACTATGAAGAAAAAATAAAATGTATTTTAAATGAAATTGATAGTGATAAGATGTCCTTTATTTCTAGTTTAAAAAAAATGTATTCTCAATTTAGTTCAAGTAAGGACATTCAATTATTTTAATTTCGGTTAGGACACTTATTTATAAATTCATTTGGTATTTATTGTTAGTTTTAAACTGTACTACAGTGATTAATTAGATTACGACTTCAATTAGTGACTTGTTTACAAAGGATGTCATAAAATAATTTTCTTTAAACAATTTTTTTGTGTGACTATGTTAAATAAATAAATAAAACAACATCAGCTTCATCGCTACCGCTTATGTCTTAAAACCATCCGATTTCATGGCCACACTGTGACAAATGCTATCGGACAGGAACGTTCATTGAGCTTCGGGCACGCGCAAACGTTTTATGTTAGAAACTCATAGAAAATACCATCTTATTGGAGTTTTATTGTACCTTCTATCTTTTATGGATTTTCTTTAGAAAGTTATCATAACTTTACGATTGAAGATTTTATACCTATGCCTTGGAAATGCTGGTTGTTATTGGCTTAAATTTTTCCTAGTTGGTGGCCCCATATAGAGATAGTAAATTCCCGACTTTATATTTTAACTAGCTGACCCGACGCAACTTAGTTTGTGTCACATGTTTCATGACTGCTCCGCTCCCATTGGTCTTAGCGTGATGATATATAGCCTATAGCCTTCCTCGATAAATGGGCTATCTAACACTGAATGATTTTTTCAAATCGGACTAGTAGTTCTTGAGATTAGCGCGTTCAATCCAACAATCGAACTCTTCAGGTTATATATTAATATAGATATGAAAATACATATACGTATATACATATATTTTGTTTGTTTTTACCTCTTCACGGCTTAAGGGCTGATTGCGGATTTTGATGGATTTTTTCGGCATTATGTTCTTTTTGGAGTAGGGGCACTGCTGAAACAATCTAGTTGATTCAATAAATATTAGTTTCCTTTCCTGATATTTACTAGACCTACATACATACGTGGGTGGCCAAATTCTTTAAGGGAACCGCAGTTAATGTTACAGCTTACAAGTTCTGTAAATCTATGAAGTTAATGTCAGCTTGATAATTTTCCTAAAATAACCATTCTACTCACGATTTCAGCGGTAGACATGAATTAACATGTTAATAACTATGCTAATAGTTTGTTTCAATAGAAGTTTGCTATTGCGTTGTATAACACTTTAGCTCAAGTTGACATAACAAAATTATCGGAGTTTTTCGCAATTTAGCACTCATGAGTTGTGTAAGCAACTAGCAGTGCCTCGCGGTTCTACCCGCGTAGTTCCCGATCCCCCCCTTTTAACAGGATAATGCTTATGTTTCCTAGCTGACTAGTCTGAGAAGAAATACCGAAAAATCACTCAGGTCAAAGTCTCTGGTTGCGGAATTTATTCGAAAGAGTTACCGCGGCCCTGGAACGCGAAGGGTACTAGGAGGAACACGGGTGGGTTTTAGTCAGTAGGAGTCTGACACTCCCTTCCACTCCGCCTAGAACGGGAGATACATTTCATGACTTCCTATCAAAAAAAAAAGTTAAATGTCTCTTCTAAAGTCCATAAATACTCCTGCAAAAAAAACTCAACATTTTATTGCTCAACTTGTGTAGAATTAAATCGTGATTAAATATACAAACAGATAGACCAGCTAGTAACGCTGGTACGGAATTGTTTTACAATGAAACCAAAACATCCACCGTTTGCTGTTACACTAGGTACCTACTACTATTCATTTTCAAAACATATGACGCGAGTATTGAGGATATAACGACCAAAGTAATGCTGATTTAACTCTTCTGAAGAATTCTTTAGGTCCATCTTTAGGAAAATAATATCTCATGGCAATGCGACTCCTAATCCCAGCTTAGCAGATGGATTAGCATAAGCATAGCGTAATCAGCCTTTTAATGTGCCCACTGCTGGGACACAGGCCTCCTCTCTAGGAGAGGGAATGGGCCGTAATCAGCCACGCGGGCCCAGTGCGGGTTGGTGAATGTCACATGCCTCGAATTTTTGGTTCTAGGACATGCCGGTTTCCTCACGGTGTTTTCCTTCACCGTTTTGAGAGCAGTGGTGATGAAATTAATTACACAAAGTAATACGCCGGATGGGTTTGAAACCGCGACTTACAATTCGTATGTCGGGGCCGTTACCACTTGGCCACCACTGCTCCAGCAGATGGATTGATGGTTGCTATATAATGTTCTCTTTATTAGCTGTCTGAACTGATGCTTAGCTTCTTTTGTTAAGTAAAGGAACAGAGAGTGTAGAGAAAATGGTAGGTATGTCTATGTTCTTTTTAATCTAGGTAGAGCAAAATGCCGACTGAGGCTGTCACCATATGGTTGCGGAATTTATTCGAAAGAGTCACCGCGGCCCTGGAACGTAGGGGCACTAGAAGGATCACGGGTGGGTTTTAGTCAGAAAGAGTCTGAAACTCCCTTCCGCTCCGCTCAGAGCGGGAGAAGTCATTTGACGATTTCCCATCTAGAAAAAAAAAGTAAGGCTGTCGCCATAATGTCTCTCTCATCCATCATTTAAAGAAGAATCTCATTTCAAACAGACATACCGCAGCAAATAATTAAACAAAACTACTAACTAAGTATGCTAAGTAAGTCGGTATGTACTGGTCTGCCAATGTATGTAGGTAATCCATCTACGTAGTTATGTATCTACAATACATAATTTTTCACTAAACAAATTACCATAGATACTTATTTGGGTTAATCAGCCAATGGATTAGCGAATATGAGATAACATTGCATTAATTACAATAGTTTACTAGTGTAAATAATTATTCCAACCGGTTTAAAGTTACGTTTGTTCACGGCTTCACGGTTGATTGGACAAATGATAGAACTGGTTCCAATCCTCGGTTTATCTAACACTAGCTGCTGCCAGCGACTTCGTCCCCGTGGAATCCCCGATTTTAAAACATTCTTTCTCGCTGTTCCGCTCCTATTGGCTTAAGCGTGATGAATTTTTCAATTCGAACCAGTAGTTCCTGAGATTAGCGCGTTCAAACAAACAAACTCTTCAGCTTTATAATATTAAGTATAGATTCTGACCGTGTCCAGGAAGTAAGGGGATACCAGTGAAAGTTGCATCGTTACATGAATATAATTTAAATACATTTATTAGTTAGAATAAGTTATTTAACTTCTTGTAAAATGTATTCGATAAGTGGCTTCCTACTTCCCAATGATCGATTCTGTGGCCATGTTTTTGTTGAGTAATGATGCTAATGTAATTCTAATATCGTTTATCGGATTGTATAACTAATAAAATGTACATACTAACTCTTTCAGTCTATAGCAACAAAAAATAAACTGTCTTGCGAACGTCACTTTTGATGTCAGCGCCATCTATAACCTGAGATGAAAAACACGTTTTCATTAATCCCGCTAGATGTCAGGTTTTCTATTTCAGTTCATATTCAGCAAATTCAACTTTAATAACCTATTGTTATCTCTCTTTACAGATTCGTTTGTGAATAGCCAAGAATGGACCGCGTCACGTGGTGTAACAGAACTTCGCGTTGGAGTTTTGGGCTCACCGGACAGTGGGAAATCTGCTCTAGTCCACCGGTACTTAACTGGGGCGTATATGCAAGAAGAAAGTCCTGAAGGTGCGTAAAAATGTTAAACAATTTCATTAAATCACTTTAACCAAAACATATTAGAAATTAAAATTAAATTTACAAAATTGCCATCTAGCGACGAGTAGTGTTACTACAGACACTTCAAGCGAGTTCAAAATGAAGTTCGTTTTGTTCAAGCTAGATGGCGGCACAAGCCTCTATAGTTTAGTTTCTACATTACGCCACTAGATGGCAGTACGTATAGGAACATCAACATGTGGAAAGTTCAACGAACTACTGAGGGCGTTATTGCACTGATTACACTCTCCTGGAGGGTTTGATTAGTTTGTGGGAGTACAAGTGCTATTTATTTACCTTCACCTACACACTGGAAACTCGATCATTATCAAAGAGACAGCGATAGTGGTAGAAATTTACTTATTCCTGGGAATTGAGTATCGTATATCCTTCTTGGTATTTTATTAGTTTTCACGAAGAGGTGGACTTTGAATAATAGGCCTTATTAGAAACGTGGGATGCTGAGCACTTTTAGCTGACGAAAACTTCATCACTTGCGTGGGTTTTGCTTATCAGTTTATGGATGGGTATTTTAGATAGGTACGATGTTTATAATGAATGCTTCTCGTCCTATTAAGTGCCCTTTGCCTTTCTTATAATTTTACCAAAAATTCGGAGTTCAATTTTTAATTTTTCCGCGCAAGTCGATCGAAGATGGTAGTGATAATTATTAGGGATGCCTCGATACGCCTTTTTGCCGATACGATACCGATAATCTTATAAAAATATCGGCGATACTGATACCGATACGCTTATTTAATTCAAAAAGGAAAGTCGAATAAATAAAACACAATTCATTAATAGTTTTAGTATCTAATCAAAATTAACATTTATAAGATTTTCATAGTACGTTTGCAACGAAATAGATGGGATAACAGGCGCGTTTACATTACAGCGCGAAATTTGAAAAGTATCGTTGAATCTGCCATAAAAATATCGCCGATACCGATATATCGGCAAACCCGAAGTATCGCCGATATATTCGTACCTATCGGATGCATAGTGATAATTACCTACTGCTAATGTTTAGAGGATAGAAAACATGATTTTTTTTCCTAATTTTTACATTCTATTTCAGGTGGTCGCTTCAAAAAGGAAGTGATAATCGATGGCCACAGCTACCTTCTACTAATACGAGATGAAGGGGGTTCACCAGAAATGCAGGTCAGTTGATTAGCCACTATACAAAAATACCTAACTATGCTACCCACATATATGTAAGTATATGTACATGTATGTATATCAACATGTCATGTAATCATATCTTAGTAGTGTACTAAACTTTTTAATTGCTTTACATCTAAGCAATCAAAAAGTTTAGTACACTACTGATTGATTGTGAAATGATTCAGTCAAAATCAAAAGTCATATTTATTCAAACTAGGCTGAGAGACAGTCTCCCAAAACGCCCACCCGTCACCACTTCCTAGAGTTTTAGCTGGGAAGAAGTGGCGTAACAAACTCCCCAGCAACACATCTGTCTATTGCGTTTTAAGAACTTGAATTTATACAATAGTATGCAAAGGTAGAAAAAAAATCCAACATGGAAATCATAAATCAATTCACTATAAAACATTGTAAAGAGTAGATTGATTCAATAAAGTAAAAACAGATTGAACTAGGCTACATAGTCATCAAAAATCAAAGTAAGTAGGTAGGTACCTATATACTAACTAATTATGAGGTTGAAATTAAAATGGTATTTTTTTAATGAAATTTACTAATTGTACTTACTGCGTGCCATTAAAGAGTTGAATCTAGAGTAGAAACATCATCTTTTAATGACTGAAATTAAGATTCTTCTCATTGGTTTTTTAACTTTTGCAATCATCTTTACTTCAAATGTTACTTAGTGTACTTATACCTAGGTTATCATTGAGTTATTCAGGTACAGGTCGATTCAAACTTAATGACAACTGTGAAGTTCGCTTTTCACTGCGCAGTACCACACCCCTCACCTCTGTTGCCGTATGAGTCGGAGTGTTCCGAACCGCTATTAGGTTTTATTCTACCTGTACCACGGTAAAAAAAAACATTCATAGAATATTTAATTCTGAGTAATCGATTACAATATATGTATGTATACTTGAACAGGTGATAATATTATTAGGAACAAGTGAATGTAATGTCCCGTAATCAATACCTAATATGTATTAAATAGTAGGTACCTGAATATGTAGTTTATTGTGCTTTTAGCGGGCATTGACCTTTTATTACCTGCTTATCAATACCTTGTTTAACAACAGAAGTTCCAAAAATTTTGCCCATACCTACATGAAATATGTACTTGTACCTAAGCTCAAATAGGTACGTTCCCTCGTCCTTCGTCGCTAAAACAATTCAATTCTAATATTTGCGTCTCCAACAAAACATCTAAGTTAGTAAACAACTTTGTATACCTTCATTACAACGAAACGAACTCTTTAGACAAGCTTCGATGGAAATCAATAGAATTTCAATGAAATATTCAAGAAAATGGGTATCGCGTGTGAGGTAACCGATGTGGTATGGACTAGTTCATATTGTACAGGAGTCAGGCAGTCGAGCTTTTGAACATGTAAGTATGTATTTTGAAACAGATAGTGACCTACTCTTGTCGGTGTGGTTCCGTTGTAAACGCGGTACGGGAAATGTATTCGGGAAAGCTGTGCAGTTTTTCGAGAAATACCTACCTTGGACTTGTGAACTTTACTTCAAAATTAAGTGCATTTTGCCGATTTTCGTTAGCTACCTACTAACGTTCTAGTTTTAAGAGATCACATCTACTGCTCTAGACCTAGCTAGCCTTTTACTCTGAGACTATAATATTGATCCTTATTTTTTGAACAGATTATATGTACATAGGTCCAGTCGTTGACCCGAGATAAGAATCAGTCAGAATGGTCTATCATTGATTTCGTAATGGTTGATTTTTACAAGTTTGGTAATCTAAAGCGTCACTATGACTTTCAAATGGTCAACCACTGACACACCATTGAGGGAATGGTATAGAATGGTAATCTCGTACATAATGACAAATGAATTTAGGGATATGAGTATGCGATAATCTGCTAAAAATTTAACAGTTCCTTTGATCGTTAGAACATTAGAACGTTGTTGTACACTCATCTCTTTTAATAGCTCGGTTATCAAAAAGTATTACGATACCTATGAGTCCTATGACAGACCAATGATCGACCATTATGAATTTAGCAGATTATGAACTTTTAGCCAAATGACAATGGGTTCATGTTGGAATGACTTTATAAAAATAACAGACTTGGGGCCCTGAATTCAATCGTGCGTGACGGGCAAATTACTAAGTACAAAATCTCAAATTGCATCTCCCGTTTCCGTGCCGTTCGCAACAACGCGCCCACACTCCCTCCGGCGCCAGGATGCTCCTATCGATTTGCGCTATAAACCGAGGGTACCACAGTTTAACAGACGTCACATTTTTTTACTATAAAGTACGCTCCTATTTACTTACTATACACAACAAGATCGTGAGCTTTTACGATCCTGTCGTTTTCAATTTACAAGCTGCTCAGCGGGTTTACGATATTTACGTAAACATTGGGCTTTACTACGAGTTGCGCTTGCGTAGTTAAAGTGCCTTTATAAATTTAAAAACCTTGTTTTTACAGTAAATAGGTAGGGGACATGGATTCTCCTTTGGCGGAGATGGTTATAAAATTACATATATAACGATAAAATATATAAAATATTACAAATATTTTTATAGAAATTGTTTTTTTGCTAATGGGACGATATCTGTATTTTTAACATTTATTATTTATTTTACTTGAAATCTATATATACACTTAACCTAAAAATAAACTAAAATACTCCCAACTACCAAATGGCATCAAAAAACTAATAAGTAGTTCTGTTTATCGTTGTGTATGTTTCGTCAATTTGCTAGACTTATGAATAATGCACTGTCATAGAATTTTGATAGGTACTTTTGTACCAATCAGGTACCTACGTAAGTACGTTGCCTTACGTACCTTGAAGTCTTGGTTATTATTCAACCATGATTTTTTACCTACTTGTGTGTTCAAACTCGGCCAAGCGAATAAAACCAACAACCTCCCTTAAAGTTGTTACCGTAAAAGGGTTACCGGCCAGAAATAGAAAACTTCTAGGATCCTTTTTTTAGCCAAGGGTTCCGTAACGAAGTTACTTACTGCAAAGTGCAGCTAAATCTGGATTCTGAGTAGGTTTGCGATTTTATTATTAGATTTTTCAACTTTGTTTGAAACTGTATATTTCTATGGTACCTAGTAAAAAGCTTCTTTATATTTCTCACTGCTGCAGCTAATCTGTCTAGCCATCTTCCAAATATTTCTTTTTGACACGAAAATTACCATAAAAATTCTCCAGAAATTCCATTCCAAATAGTCGCGTCCCTAAAAGGTAGGACCACCTCTTTTTTTTAAATTATAAAACTCGAACAAACGTATTTTCTTAGCGTAGATAACTCCATTTACATAGCCATGTAAAATCTTATGAAAAAAAATCTCTAGATCCGTACTTCACCATACACTGGTCTTGCCATCAAAACAAGGCAATCTATTCAAGCAGCTAGTTTGATTATCGTTTTAATTGAGTCGAGTGGCGACGACATCGACAGTTCCCTCGACTTAGGGCTGCCATCAAGGGCACTAGAAAGTAGAAGGATCACGGGTGGGTTTTAGTCAGTAAGAGTCTGACACTCCCTTCCGCTCCGCCCAGAGCGGGAGAAGTGATTTAATGATTTCCCATCCAGAAAAAAAGGGCTGCCATCTTCTAGATGAATGTCTCTGGGCAAAAAAAAAAAACCGTACATTTGGAAAACAAGTTTACACGGACACGCCAAAAAAAAAATAAACGATTTAATTTTAATTAATTGTTTTACAGTTTCATCTTTTAAATAATTTACTGAAGCTTTTGCGATTCATACTACAGCCTCGGTTATGCTGCAGCGCCGGAGTAAGCTTGGCTAATGATTACGGATGATTTTTTAACAAATGTTTGTTTTAATTTGTTTCGTTATCTTTCAATCAATCTAGATGCCCCTGACAGGAAACATGTAATGAGTCCCGGTCCCGGACACTTTTCGAAAACTCCACCCGGCCAGGGCCCCTAGTCTGCTATTTTTATAAATTTGTCATTCCAATACGATCCCATTGTCATTTTGCTAAAAGTTCGTAATCTGCTAAATTCATAATGGTCAATCATTGGTCTGTCACTGGTCTCGTAATACTTTTTGATAACCGAGCTATTAAAAAGAATGACTGCACAATGAGGTTCTAATGGTAAGTCACTGATCAAAGGAATTGTGAAAATTTTAGCAGATTAGGTATATACTGCATACGTCTGTCATTCATTTGTCATTATGTACGAGATTACCATTCTATGACATTTCTTTCAATGGAGTGTCAGTGGTTGACCATTGGAAAGTCATAATGACGCTTTTATGTTAGTAGATTGTCAAAATCGACCATTATGTGATTAATGATAAACTATTTTGACACTATTGTAATAGCAGACTTGGGCCCTAAACGCATCCCGCACGCCCTCCAAACCAGGACCAATCCGGACAGGTCCGGACAGTTCCGCACAGCCCTATCTCGAGTCGATATCGATTTGTGATTAGTTTGCTCTATTGTTTCTGTGATTGTTTCGTGAAGGCTACTCGGTTGGTAGTTTAGATTAGTTGGGTAATGGTTTGGTTAAATAAATATAGTTTTGCTGTCAATCCATACTTCAAACGAATAAAGATAGAATGACTGTTCACTTTTGCTGATGCGCCATGCAGAGCATTTTTTTCAAGTGAGCTAATCATGCAGTTTTAGTTTTCAGCAAAATCAGGCTAAATACTCCTTTGATTTTTTTTTGCTATTCCTCTTGTTTCGGATTTAGCGATTCACTCCCATTTGAAAAATACACTTCAACTTCAACAAAAGTGAACAGCCATCAGCGAAAAAATAATAAGAAATGTGTCTTTTCGTTTCATTATCAGTGGAGTGATTTCAGTAATATTTTATTAAGAACTGTGAAGTAATTGACTCATCAAAACCCTATTTGCGTCCACTTGGCGGATGAAAAAATAAATTGCAACAAGTCTTTCAAAATGAAATGGAAGTTTCTAAAAAAGTTTTATATGTAAGGCAACAGTTTTTGAGATATGTGCTTCCGAATTCGTAAAAAATGTGCCCCCCCCAATCTAACTTTTAAACTATGAAGTTGAAAATTGACAAATAGAACTTCACTGACACTTCCAACGAAAATTGATTTGAATATCACAGCTTATATACTTTTAGAGATTTATTTAAACTATATGTACAATAGAATAGTGGTACATCGGCGGACTTAACGCAACAAGGCATTCTCTACCAGTCAACCTTTGGGTTAAAAAGACAACACTGTGGTAGAAGAACAGTGAACTACGGAACCCTTCACTATGCGTGGTCCGAAACGCACTTGACCGGTTTTTTTTTAACCTACTCGTACCTCATAAACCGCACCCTCGTCAAAATCCTTAAATACACCTCAACGAAGCTAAAAGACCTTCAGATCCGAAGACACCAAACCCTCGATCACTTAGATTTACGAGCGCGTGTTGACGCGTTATCTAACCCTTCCGCGGCTCTGACGTCATCGTGTTAGTTCGGATTGACCCGCAGCCCGCAACCCGATTGTCCCGATATAATAAAGTCATCTAAATATAGTCGCATGCGTCCCTTCTATTGTGTGACCAGGAGTGACGGAGTCTTCGGATAGGCGAACTTGTTTGGGCAATTTTATGATGTCATATGAGCATTGTTTGGTTATTGTGTAACGTCAATCTATCTACCTAGCCTTTTCCCAACTATATTAGGGTCGGCTCTCAGTCAAACCGGATTCAGCTGAATACCAGTACCTATTTTACGTGGCGCGGCTGCCTACCAGACCTCCACAACCCATTAACTGGGTAACACAGTACTTATTGGCAAGACTGTAGTCAGATTTACGGGCTTCTGACAATCCGTAACGACTGCCAAAGATCTACAAATGACAGCCGGGACCAACGGCTTAACGTGTTTTCCGAGGCACGGAGGAAACTCGGTATGTTAAGATGGTCACCCAAACGTCAATGTAAGGAGAAAATGAGATGTCAGTCAGTAGGTAACCCTTTCTACATTTGGGGTGGAAAATATGAAAATTCTTAAGAAAAAGGGACGGTCATTTAGAAATCCATAGTGAACTTCTATTTGGTTCCTTAGGTATTCGATTTTTGGTAAATAGGTTAAATATAACTCGTTTACGTCAATCTTTTTTTTTATGCATCATCATGGGCCATAGCTGGACATAGGCCTCACCAAAATGTCGCCACAACAACTAGTCCTGTTTGTCTCGCATCCATCAGCTACCCGCGACCCTCACCAGATCATCGTTCCACCTTGTGGAAGGCCTTCCAACGCTGTTTCTTCTGGTACGCGTTCGCCACTCCAGAACTTTTCGGTCTCATTGACCATCTGTTCTGCGAGTGATGTGCCCTGCCCACTGCCACTTCAGTTCGGTGATCCCTCAGGCTATGTTTGTAACCCTGATTCTATCACACAAGGAAACTCCGTCCATTGCTTTTAGGGTGACTTTTGATGAGGCCCACTGTGAGTGACCACGTTTCGAGTCCTTACGAGATCCGTGTTTTTTTTTTTTGTTAAATTAATCTAAATGAGACTGGCTTGGTCACACTTTCAGGCAATATAAAAATAACTGAAAATACATAATATAAAGGATATTCTTTATTTTCGAGAGTCCTTATGTAACAAACTTTACATCTAGGTCAATTTTAACACTGAAACACTCAATCCGCTCGATCGCTTCTCGCAACCATAGTTGCAAAGAAAAAGTTGTCAGTTTTGCTTCGTGCAACCGTGGTTGCAAGGCAACGAAGTCTTTTTAATCTAATTTAGTTTCTATACCAAACTTATTTTTGTATTGTTTATGTATTTAAACCAAAGACAGAATAAAGAAACAAAATTCCCAAATAATGCCCCCTTCCCCTGGTGACATGGTCTCCCTACTCGGGCACGCGCCATATATCGGCACCTCGCCACAGCAATTTGAAACAAATTGGTCTACTATATGAACGTGGACAAAATAAAAATAAAAACTTTTAGATGAAAGTTAGGTACGGTATCCAATCATTGATCGGTGTATCTGAAACATGCTCGTGTAAATTGAAGGTTTTGTTTTTAGTCTAGCTAGAGTTATTTATTTTCGTCTGAACTTTGGAGGCCATGTTGAATTTGTTTCAAGTTTCAGGGTTATAACATGTACCCGACTTTCATCCTACATCCTTTAGTAAAGACAAGGTTTTGCAAACAAAACATTTTCAATTTGTTGAGAAAATACTCGAGGGCTTGACAGCAAATCCTATAAAAAAAAGTTTGGTAATGTATTCTTTAAAGACATAGCTGTACTAACAGTTACCATCGAAATCGTAAGTCATTAATTCAGATTAGGCTGAGAGCCAACACTTTTTAGATGTCATAATCATCAACAGTAAATTAAATATGTTTAAAACTCATGCGGTACTGAGTGATTGACTGACAGACTACGCACAGCTGAAACATCTGCTCGTAGAAACCTGAAAGATAGCATGTAGGTTCCTTGGCAGGGAAGCACTTAGAGAGGATTTCCCGAAATTCCTACAGGAACGGGAAAAAACGTTTTTATTGAATTTTTATATGAAGACAGTCCTCCAAAATGCCCACTCATCAGCTTTATAACCTTACTAGCGACCCGCCCCGGCTTTGCACGGGTGCAATGTAGATACTAATGTGTCCTATATACTATAATATGCATGTATTATATATATAAACCTTCCTCTTCAATTCAAAATCCGTTTTAAAGATTTAAGCATACATAGGGATATAGGGACAGAGAAAGCGACTTTGTTTTATACTATGTAGTGATATGCCCCGAAAATTCCTTTTCAAAGGCAATATCCGCTTATCCGTAGTCCAGATACCCGTACCACATTCTAGAAAATCATACCCAGCGTCCCAGTCCCGTCTATAATGCACTCTGCATTAAGCCGAGTCGATTCTGTGCCCATTCCGAGTCTTTCTAATAGTTTGAAATTGGAAAAGCCTCGCATTGTTCCGTGCTCTGCCCGCCTGCCCCATTTTACCCCGGGAACTCGGAAGCAACCGCTCAGGAAAGTTACGCTAAGCGTTTTTAATTGCTCCACTTGTGGTGATATTATCTGTGTATTTACGTGGAAGGGAGATTCAAAATTCGAAGCTACAATCTTGAGGCTGAATTTTTTTTTTGTATATTTGAGAAGGAGAGTTTTTTTGTTTTGTTTTTTGAGTGGGAGAGGGGCAATACGATGCCATGTCCTAGTTGATAGCTCGCTTCAAATAGTATAGCGTATTTTAACAGCATTATACAAGGACACAGGCCTCCTCTATGTGAAAGTGGGTGGCATAATACACGAGCCAGTCATTTTAAGAGGCGGATCGATAAATACATGTAGCTGATGTAACCCATTAACATGTTGCATATTTCAACTTCCTATCACAAACAGTTTTAGACTCATGATCGATAATGATACCAGCTGATAAAGACCAGCCAAATTCAAAATTCTCGTTAAAATTAAGTCAATAAAGCCTATGTTCACCAAACCTTGTCTATATTTACAAATCCTTAGCCAAAACTACACAGTAACCAATTCGTATTTACTTTGTGCTTAACAAAGCTTAAACAGTAGCTGCGGGCTTCGACCGTAGTAACCAACTTAACTTGACAGACGGTTAAATAGAGAACTAAATTTAAATGCACTGTATTTGACATGTCGCTGTCATTTTCCTTTGCAGGCAACGCCATAACTAAGTACCAAGTCATGTTGGGTAACCCTTTACATCTCCAGCTTCCAACAGATTAAACCAGCCAAGCACTTGGAATCAAAAGCCTTTGTCTGTACTGTATTATGACGTCACATGTCCTGAGAAGCGCAGATTGTAACGTCAAGCGTATCCTGCCAGCTATTGTCCTTCGAGTAATTGCTGTGACCCAGTTGCATTGAGTGCCGTTGCATCAGGTTCCCTTACACAACGTGTGGGTGAGAAAATGCCTGCTTTAAACAGAAAAGCGCAGACTTTAAGTAGCATCATATAACCCCACTAAACTAAGTAGTCTGACACTTGGAACATCAAATGCGAAAGGTCACGCGTGTTCCAGGCATTGTTGTTCTAATTTTAAATCGTGGAGTCCCTCGTTACTCGTTTAATTTTTTATTTGGAAATATGGCCAGTGCCATTTTCATCATACCGTTTTACAAGTAAAAACTGCTTTTAGAAAATGTTTTTTAATTCTGCTTTTGATAAAGGCACTGTTTTATTTTATTTCAAGTCTGTGAGTTGCCGTGGAATATTAAATAACGGTTAATCTAAACTTACGTGATATGCCTTCTCACCCATCCACAGGCTGACCTCGGCAAGCGTTGCTTATCATTGAAGATGTCTGTATTTTGCATCTCAGAATTCACCTCCTTCCTTTCAAGCTTATACTATAACACATTCAATCTAATTCTTCTTCCACCAAATACATCCTCAAAACAAGTACTTACCTCTAAAATATCTACAAAGCTACTAGGCTGACAGAGCCCCGTAAGGGATCCTTACATAACTACTTTTCTCATGTCGTCACACAATACGCGTCATGCGAGTTCTAACAGGCCCGTCCTACTTGCACTCTCATTGCATCAGCTCGGGCATAAAGGACACACTTCCTAGAAAATTGGATCGCGGGCTTTCAAAAGGAAAACTGGGAAATGTGTGCTGGGATACTGTTTATGCAGGTTCTTCGGGTGCTATTTCTGCAGAAATTAATGTGTAGGTCTTTATGGTTCGTTTCGAATGGACGAAATACGATTTTACAATAATTAAGACCACTTAAAACGAAATGCAATACTTCCCAACTTCGCGTATATAATTTAATTCAATCATCAAATCCTATACTACTAATATTATATGCAAATGACTAATTTTATATGTTTATTTATTAGTAAAACTCATAGAACTCGTATAACGGCTAAACGGATTCGGTACAACCAAATCCGCGCATTCATTAAGGAAACTTAGTACATGGGTAGACCCTGTCCTTTATTAGGACTTTCATAGGATACTTTTTGTTACGGCAAAACGATCCGTTTTTTCTGGATGGCAAATCATCAAATGCCTTCTTTCGCTCTGGGCGGAGCGAAAGGTAGTGTCAGACTCTCACTGACTAAAACCGATCCGTGTTCTTCCTTAATGCCCTTTGCGTTCTAGGGCCGCGGCAACACTGGGTGGGGCAGTGCGATCGCTATAGGCCATAGATATAATAAACAAGGAGATATGCCCTGTAGCCGAAAATGTATCGGAACCTGTGTCTCCTGTTTTGCCCTACCACCCGGCAACTACTACGAATGCAGTTCAGTAAAAGCAATAGATACGCAGTCGCGCACACACCCGCATTTTTGAAATCGGACTGTACTACACAATCAATTATAAACCTTATCCTAATAAACACAGCGTATATTTACAGTACACCGTGCAACTTACTCACACAAAAACAACGGTGGGTATCGTTGTGCTGTGCAAAAGCAATTTATTTTACATATACGCTAGTGATTGACTTATCGATTCTGGCATTTATTACACACGCCATGCTGCCCATGTATAACAAATAAATAGCATGAATATGTTGACTATTTTAAGCAAAGGTCACTAATATATTATCTTAAACATGCCGATTACTATAATGCATTCGAAACTTTATCGAAAGTAAAATACAATTACCATAAAAAGTAAGGAAGTAGCACGAGGATAAGGCATACATACGATAATTCAAAGCCAAAAACACTTGAACGATTATTTACCAAAAATTTATTGCAATCTAAGAAAGTTTGGTACACTTTTGTAATATTTCATTCAACAATCGACATTGTTGTCGACAGTGTATCTGCACAATTACATCACTAACTCGCGGCAAGAAGCAGCGGCCGTACTATGCGATACATCGGCTTGCTAAAGTATCGTTTTGTGATTTTTACATTGCTCATCCAGTCACTTAGCGACAAACTTAGGTAGTGGTTAAGGAGCAGTGTATTCATTGTAATATGTTATTGTCGCTGTGACATTTGAAAACAAAAATAACATAGTATAAGCAAGAAATATTTTACGATTTGTTGTTTTTCATGATTTTAAAGACAAATATAGTAAAATACTTGTATTTTGATATGGTAAGTGATTCCATAATTAACAAAGTTTTGGTTTATGCTTCGGTTTTTACAAGAAAACACTGAACAACACGGCATTCTTATATCTTATCACGCTCACGGTCGTAAGCGCACTAGTTCGCGGATTCGACCATTGCGTAAGACATGCTCGCCCAGAGCATGTCGCGAGGACACCGACACGCCCCCTTGCCACTTCTCCTGTATTTTATATTTCTATGCTATAGGCCGTATTAAATGGAAAAAATAGTTGAAAAGTTGAAATGGAGACACAACTCTCAGCAGTAAGAAAGCTATAGAGAAGAAGAGAGACGATGCCGTGGTATATCCTCCGCCTTTCAAAAGGGCGAGGCCATTGGCCAGCTAGTAAGAACGAACTCCATCACAGCACATCAAGCTAATCTCAATTCATCACCGTACCTATCCTTTGCTGTAATTAATAAACCAGAGGCTATGAAACATAGATTAGCACCTTGATTTATTCATGAAGGTTAGAAAACTTCGCGGAGTTAGCTTGTTGAATAAATTATTACTGGGTGTGGTGGTATTGAAGTGAGGATTGCGTTGGCCTTTGTAAATACGGGGTGGTTAATGTAATGTGGGCTTGATTCGTGGAATTGGGAAGATTTTCCAGTGACTGCCACCCCACCATCACTCCACCTACATGGTTCTTATATGATTTGAACATTACATGTTTACGATTGTATGGACTTCTTGAGGCAATCAGCTAGGAAACATCGGCTTCCTCTAGTTTAAACTATCCAAAAAAGATTAACGTTTAAAAGTGTAATTTATAAACTACTTGCGGCTCGCGCACGAAGGGTTCCGTACCATTATCTGTTGTTAAAATAATGTCTGTTGTATGGGAGCACCCCTTAAATATTTGTTTTATTTTAATATTTTAAAGTGAACATATACTTACTTAAATATTCTATGAATATTTCAAACGTCTTACTGTTGCCGTTATCAATATCGAGCAAAAGCGAGCAAAAAAATCACGTTTATTGTCATTATATGTTTATTTTATTCTATATTATAGTATTTGTTGTTATCGCGGCAACACTACATCATCTGTGAAAATTTCAACTGTCTATCTATCACGGTTCATGAGATATAGCCTGGTGACAGACTGACGAACTGACAGACAAACGACGGGCAAAGTCTTAGTAATAGGGTCCCGTTTTACCCTATGGGTACGGAACCCTAAAAATACAAATCTTTCCTTAAAATATTAGTTTTGATTTACAAAATAAATATTATTTATGATACCAGTGCCCAACACGACTGGGCACACTGATACCGTTTTCGTTTTACCTTTTTTTTCTGTTTGCAATCTTCCCTCGGGTGGACGGACACTCAACTGAATAAAACCACCCCGTTATGCCTTCGCACAATTTCATTCAACTTGAATATCTGGGCCCCGAGTCTGCTATTTTTATAAATCTGTCATTCCAAAACGATCCCATTGTCATTTGGCTAGAAGTTCATAATCTGCTAAGTTCATAATGGTCGGTCATTGGTCGGTCAATGATCTCGTAATACTTTTTGATAACCGAGCTATTAAAAAGAATGACTGCACAATGACGTTCTAATGGTAGGTCACTAATCAAAGACACTGACAAAATTTTTGCAGATTACCGCATACGTCATTATTTTTTTTTTATGTACGAGATTACCATTCTATGCCATTTCTTTCAATGGAGTGTCAGTGGTTGACCATTGGAAAGTCATAATGACGTTTTTTATATTAGTAACTTACCAAACTCGTCAAAATCAACCATTATGAAATCAATAATAGACCATTCTGACACTATTGTAATAGCAGACTTGAGGCCCTGGTTATCATTTTACCCTTTTACTTTCGAAGGAAATGGTGACGTTATTTCATTGGCACGTACTATTAGTACCCTTGAAAGCGTGGGCTCTAGACAAATAAACGTTCAAATGTTTCTATTACATAAGTTCCTATTCAATTAAGTCAGCCCTCGGTTACAAAGGGACCTATTTCGAATTTAAGCTAGAACTTTCACCTTTGACATAAAACCATTAAGGTACTTACTTACTGTTACCTACTCTAACAATATTTAACAAAGAAACGAAAACGATCTTTGTAAATTTATTTGTCGGAATAAGATAAACAAAGTTGAATATATTTTCATCATAATAACATCAGTGTTTATTCGGTAAAAAGAAAAATATGGTATTCGATGTCGTTTGTAATTTGTAATGCCTATTTACCTTGATCAAACATGAAAAGCGATATTATGTTGTATTTTTGTCAGACATGCTTATGTTCCTCGCCCGAGGCACAAGAGAACCTCAAACGAATGTTTTCAGAGAGCAAATTAATTAGGAGCTTGAACAAACTCGGTACCTACCTATGCCCCGAAACTAAATCGAGAAAGTTTTCGACGAAATGAATATGATGAATATACCTGATTAACTAGGTAATTGAGGTTAGGAAACTAGTTATTAGATCAAGCAAGTCCCTTTGTATATCTCCCATAGTTCTGAACACCATTATAACATTTCTTATTGAAGAATTTAGAGCGAATTCATTAAGAAAGTAGGTTCCCAAAGACTACAAAAAATGAATTCATTTTTTGTAGTCTTTAGGTCATGAATCATGACCCATGGGCCCAAAAGTGTATACTAGGTACGTGAAGCCGTAAACCGTTTATACCCAAACATCGGAAAAAACGGGTTAATGAAAAAAACGAGTTCTAATTTAAAATTATAATAATCCATTTTAAAACTAGAAAATCTAGCTCTACGATAAACAATCTCGACGACGCGTGCAACTATAAAATCATAATAATTTTAATTTTATTACCATAACAACAAGCACTTTACCTGGTCTGTTTAATCCACGTTCCACGACAAAATAGTAGACAGGAAATTCTCGATCAAATTATTCCCTCACTAATTGACGGAAAGGACGGTGTAAAACTTTAGCCCTCTGGATTTGAACGTGGATTGAAAAGCGGTTGGAAGCGCTGGATGCGGTATTTGCGATACTTTACTTGAATAGTTTTATCAGGTGTCAGTAATAAACACCGTATAGTTTTTATCATGTGTAGTGTGTACCTAGTGTCCTGTGGAGTAGGTACCCATCCTGTAAATGGCCAGTAGGCTTGGAAGAGAATAGTCATTCGTACCTCCTTCTCGGGGTAAAACGAAACAAACTTTTGTAACTTTTTTTGTCACTGCTGCAAAGAAGACGGGGACCAGGGCCAGTACCTGCTAGGGTTGCGGAATTTGTTCGAAAGAGTCACCGCGGCCCTGGAACGCAAAGGGCATTAGGAGGAACACGGTTGGGTTTTAGTCAGTAAGAGTGACACCCTTTCAGCTTCGTCCAGAAAGCAAGAAGTCAATTGTAGATTTCACATCCATGAAAAAGGCCTGGCTTGGAAACTGAAGTTTCCGAAGGAAACCTTCTTTCAGAAAAGGAAAAGTCTTGACAAAAAAAAAAATACATAGGTACATAACTGCCTGCACCACCTTTAAGTTTGCTCATACTCGCCCTATTGAATGAGTTTGCTCATTTTACTAGAAAGATAGCAAAAAATAACACCTCCATTTATAACTCAATCCGAGCCAATAAACTACACCGTACGATAATAGACCTTAGTGCAATCATTTTAAAGGTCCCTTAAGGTTTTACTACAATATTAGATCAAGATGGCCGTCGTTCGGCGACGCGCGACAGTTTGGCGCCCGTCGACAAATCGTTGCCATTTAATAAAAACTTCTAGATTTATAAGTTAATCGATTAGGGGCTGTCAGATTTACGTTCTATTGATGTTGTAAAAATCAAAGTCATTCTTGATGATCTTATTAATGTATTTTGAACTATTTGTGCAAAAAAAAACAAATAAAAATGTTTCCATGTTGAAATATAGTCTGTTTTGTAGTCTATGCATGATATTAGCTTCCTGGAACTGCTCCTCACAGGTCCTCACTTGATTCTCATGAATTTTCATTCCCACCCCCTTTGATAAAGCGGGGCACTATAGCTTCCGAGAGTAAAGCTTTTACCTTGATGAGATAAAAGTTTTCAGGAATTGGTACCGTCAAATACCTGCAGACCTATTTTACCTGCACTATAATGGCGAGTACTGACGATTCAATTTATAATAAAAATGATTATATTTTCAGCATTATAGACTTGTCACACTGTCCTATGGTTCAAAAATGTGAATTATGAAATCCTGCTGAGGACAACACTATCCCCTAAACGGATGTCCTTATATGATAAAATGACGTCAACAGACCTTATGGAATGAACATGAAGCGGATAAAACATGCAGTGAGATAGCAAAAGTTGCTGCATATGAGGTCAAAGGGACGATGGGGAGACCAAACAAAGCATAGGGGTATTGTGTTCCCTTTTTAGACGAGACTCGTGCGAAAGCGAGGGAACAATATGAGCTAAGCCACAAAACAAAATCACACCGACTCAGTGTTGGTCGTTTTGTCGTGCTAAATTCTTTTAGGTCTTTTTCTCTTCACATGCTAGGGGGCAATTGTGTTACCTTGAAGTATGTAGCTATGTAAGCCTACAGCGTACCTTGGCTTGTAATAAGGTTCATTATTCAATGCAGTCCACTTACCGCCGTTGATACGATGATGAAAGTTCTTCTTCAAAATCTAGACGGTAAAAATGCTCCTTTGTCCTCGTTACCTTTCGTTGATCGAACTGTACTACAACTACGAACTAATAAACAGAAAAAACTTTTTACAAAAAAATACAACCGACTTTTACACAAAAAATCAAAAAAGTGCAAAATAACTTTAATTTCGGAACTCGGTGTTGGTGGTTGCTTTTTCGTTTTTTGAACACCGACTTCCGAAATTAAAGTTATTTTGCACTTTTTTGATTTTTTGTGTAAAAGTCGGTTGTATTTTTTTGTAAAAAGTTTTTTATTTTTCACTTTTTAGTGGTACCGACATCCCCTCCCCTCCCCCCACCTAAACGAACCAATCACATTGGTGTAAAAAAAACGCACTGCTCCTTTGCAGAGTAAACTAAGAGGTCGTCAATGTAGACAATGTAGATATTTTTTTTAGATTTTTCGAAAACCGCTTGGTCGATTTCGATAACATTTTCATGGGACCATTTGGGAAGTATACCCTTTCCAACAAAAAGAGAATTTTTCAAATCGGTTGAAAAGCGACGGAGTTATGCGCGAACAAACATTTAAAAAAAAAAAAAAAACAAACTTCCGAATTGAGAACCTCCTCCTTTTTTAGAAGTCGGTTAAAAAATATTAGGCGGTATTATGCATAGAAACCACATCAAACGAACAGTATTCAAGATATAAGTAACACAAATGAACGCTGAATAAAACAACCTGTAATTGGAATTGAATGAAAGACCGAATGATTCGAGTCCTATATTATCTGTCATCAACTGACATTTGTCCGTAGGTTAGAGTTACGTAGGGTGTAAGTACTTGTAGTCGGAAGGGTGGGATCGCGTGTGGCGCCATAGAGTCGCCACTTTTGTATACAAAGCTGTAGTGGGGTTTGGTGGCTCTAATTATAAACCTGTCAATCGTCATGTGGAAAATACATTTGGTAGGCTATTAAATCCATTAAATAGGTATTTAATGTAACAACTGATGAAGCGTTTTCTCGTGTAAATTAGCAGTAAAAGTTATACATTGAAATACCTACTTATTGCATTGTGTTTTACAAATTATGGTTGGTGAATTTACATAAATTACCAAGTTGGTGCAAAAGAAAATAAAGTTTATGCTACTTCTTAATTAACTTACTAAAAAAAATGATCGTTTGTCCGAAATTACTCCTTGTTAGTAGCTATGAATTATGTAGTTACTGCATAATGGTTGTGCGAAAGTTAAAGCAAATAAGACTAAATTCTGATGTTTCGTAAAATAAATATGAAAAGAACTTGAATAATAAATTAGACGTCTAGTTTTTATTTGCTAAGACATAATAAGCACGTTAAAAACAGCATGATTATGTAAATTCATGATAGTCTAGTAACGAGTTCATACATTTCATGTTTCAATTACGTGTAGGAAGATGGTATGATATTTTCGCTGTAATTCAATGAATGGTGACCATAAAATAAATATAGCTTATGTACCTTTTACCCTTTTACTCCATAAAAGCTTTTAACACCTCTGTCGAGGCTTTCAAAGCTTGTTAGTTAATTCAGGCTGTAGCTTAAAATACAAGCTTTAATGAATTACGGGCATGCAAATTTATACCAGCAAATTGTTTTTTTTTTAAATAGAATTTCGCTTTTAATCAAATTAATTTTTTTAGGTAGGAACTTTAAAACAAACAAAAAGTTCACTGATCATTATGTGAAAAGGTTTACTACTTTAGGCATTATTTATTGAAAGTCGATAAGAGATCAATCATAACTTCATCACGAGAACAACATTTGACTGGATAGTAGAAATTGAAGAAAAAATCAGAAGAAGCCAGAAGATAAAATGTGCAAATAAGTTGAATGGCGCGCTATTCCGCCGGCACTTTGAACTTTTTAACTTTATTAAAGTTTCTGCTTCCAGAGCCGCGCAGCGCCCAAGTTCTCTGAAATGTTTCCTTTTATTTTCCTTTTTAATTTCCTTGTAAACATCGTTTCCCGGTTTTCTATTATGGAGTATGTTTTCCAGACCGTGCTTAATATTTCCGTCTACAACCATTCGTCCGCCATTGCACGACTGAAGTCAAGTTGAAGCAGATGAACAATTATTTTCGTTTCATTTATTATTGTACTATTTAAACATGTCTTATGATGATCCACAACAATTTGTAGATATTCTTAAAATGCCTGGTGACCGCTCAGAATGTTCTGCATTCTACAATAATGAAGAAAAGCGTCAGCCCCATCGATGGAATGTATTCATAAATTCGGACCCAGACCCAGCAGCGCGTGTTACCTGCACCTGTGCGAATCGTAAATAAGTTTTATGTATTTATTATTTACATACAAATACACTCCACAGGGACTTTGCCTGCGCAAAAATGGAAATACTTGGAAGAGGCACACTGTGTACAAATTACAAAATTGTGTGTTACTTATATGAAGTTGTTTACCTCAAGGGGAGCAGAGTCATAGTAGGTATAGGGAACTTGTACCTGAGTTTGATGTTAGAAATAATTTTCTGGGAATATGCTAATTTGTGTGAATTATTCAATTTACCACTGCCTATTATCCTGAAATCTTTAGGTTTAATTAAGGCGCGCTGGCACACGAAACCGCAAGCCTGTTCAATATTTGAACACGACAGTTACTAAGCACCTACCTTTAGTAGCTGTAGTACATGATAATACATATCGGAAAACAAAAGAATCTATCTATCAATTTTACTTTCTTACTAACCAATCAATTTGATACAATCTTATAACAAAAATTTCTACGACCACAAATTACAAGTAATAAACTCGCACCATGTACAGGAAATTGCTTAAACATAGAAAGAAAAGCCACGGAGCCATAAATCAATGAGTTGTTAAAATTCAATAGATTTGAAATTGCCTTCATAATAGTTCGGGCTCAAGAGACACCGTTACTTCACATTGAAAGTGCGTTGATCTCATAGGTCACGCATAGCGATCAACTTGCAAAATTGTGTGTACTGAAGGTCAAATATTTGGAGATGGCTACACCAGATTTCGTGGCTTGATAACCGTGCTCCGAATTTCAATGAAGAAAGTTCAAAGAACTGATTTTTTAAGGTGAGTAAAGACTTACGGCTGACGTTAATTTAATTTATTCTTGGGATTGTATTTGAGGATTAGATAAACAACTTACATTACAAAAATAAAAATAGCAAAGAATACATATTGAGTTTTCAGAATTTATTCTTTCATATTTGCAGTATCAATTAATCGCATTAACGTAAAACCAATCCCGCGAGGCTGTTGATTGCAGCTGTGTTAATTACCGGTGCAGGTAATTAGTTAATTATTATTTTATGACATCTCCACCAAGTAAATTATGACCCGAGAAGTAAAATTGATTGAGTCAGGCGTTACTTTGCGGAAATCCATTTTAAATTTGAAAATGAAAACAATATATCTAGTTTTAATTTCCGCGAATATTAGTGTTGTCGCGCAAAGAATGGCCGGTATCAATTAACACTAGTACAACAATAACAACAACAACACTCACAGTAACAGTATTAACAATAGTTTTAATATACTACATATTTGTGATAAGGGTTTCCGGCTGTGTGTTTTAGAACAATTAGAGATTTTTAAACATAGTAATAATAATAATTTTGCACTGTTGAATGACCAGACGAATTTGGTTTCTTCCCCTTTACTGCGAATGTTTGTGGGTAGTTGTACACAAATAACCAACGGTGGCAGTGTATAAAAGGGGGGTGCCTTGTACTAAATGCTCACCCCCCCCCCCTACTGCCCCGACGTCAGCCCCCTCGTCGGCGCCCTCTTCGCGCCCAGCGTCCCCCTCGCAGGCCGCCTCTCAGGCGAGCCCCCGTCCCCCCAGCCCCATGGAGGCTGCACCCGCAGCCCCCAAGACCCGCCCCCCACCCCCCCTTTTCATTCATGATAAAGGGAGGTGGACGGAGATTTCGGCGGCTTGTGCCGTCCTAAAGATAAACTTCACGCACGCCCGTGCCGTCCAGCAGGGCATTAAAGTCGTGACCCCCTCCGCCAGGGACTACAGGGAGCTGCACAAGCTCCTTACGTCCAGGAAGGTTTACTTCCACTCTTTTAACCTTCCGGAGAACCGCCAGATCAGGGTGGTGATCCGCAATGTCCCGAGGGAGATCCCCACTCAGGAGATACTAAGCGACTTAGAGTCGCAAGGTATCCCTGTAGCGGAGGTGCACCGTATGCACCGCCGCGGGGGGGAATCTTTCAATATGGTCCTCGTGGTCTGTGACCCGACCGAGGGCCACCACCCTATTTTCAAAATAGCCAAGATCTGTGGCCTCTCTGGCCTATCCGTGGAAAAGCCGAGGCAGAGTGGCATTATTGGGCAATGCCACCGCTGCCAGCTTTACGGCCACTCACAGCGGCATTGCTTCGGCAAGCCGAGGTGCGTGAAGTGCCTGGGAGACCACGGTACTCCCGACTGCCCCCGCCCCAAGGACCGCTCCCTCTGCGCAGACCCGCCCAGCTGTGTGCTGTGTGGAGAAACGGGGCACACCGCAAACTACCGCGGTTGCCCTAAGGCCCCAAAATCGTCGGCTCCCAAGCTGGCGAAGCGTGCAAACGCGCGCCAACAAAGGGAGTCTCCCTCCACCATCCCCCTCAGCCCTCAGCGTCCCAGCCCCTGGAACGCTTTAAATCACCAGGCCCACTTCCCGGCCCTGAAGTCCAGTGCGCCCGCCCCCACGACTGGTTCTGCCCCTAAGGCCCCCGCTACCCCAACCAAGGCCATTCCGGCCCTGATGGACGTAGCCATACCCCCATTCCCTGTGTCTCCGCAGACTCAGGTGCCAGCCCCGGTGCAAGCAGTTGCGCCTCCCCCCCCCACCACTGTTTCTGGAGACATCTCCAAAAACATAATCCTGGTCACGTACCAGGCGTTTTACTCGCCTCGTGCGCTGGCCATGGCTAGGGCCCTAGAAAACTGCGGTGGGAACCACCCCGCAGTTTTCAAAGACTTCGGTGACGTTGTGCACCACGTCTCCGTCTATACATCCCTAATCTCCCCCAACAATGGATAAGTCCCATTATAAAAGTAGGATTAAGCCGACAGCCCTCCGCGTAGGGTTTTTCAATGCCAATGGCCTTAGGAGCCAGCGTGATGAGATCGCCCTCTTCCTCCGCGACCATCACTTAGACATACTTCTGGTTCAAGAGACCTTCCTGAAGCCCCGGCATCGTGATCCTAAAATTGCGAACTATCGTTTAGTTCGCAATGATAGGACCCGATGTCACGCAGGAGGTACTCTTATCTATTACAGATCTGCCCTCTACTGCATCCCTATGGATCCGCCCCAACTAGATATCTTTGAGGTCTCAGTCTGTCGGCTAGGCATGACTGGCCATCAACCGATCACGATCATCTCAGCCTACGTCCCGCCTAACACCTCGTCGGACGGCCCCGCTGTGAAAGATGATCTGACCAAACTTCTCGGCATGAGTAACTCCGTCCTTCTGGCGGGGGATCTCAATGCCAAGCACCCCTCCTGGAACAGCAACACGACTACTGCCAGAGGCAGAGTAGTGTTTGATCTGTGCAGCTCCCTCAACTTTGATGTCATCGCTCCGATGCATCCAACCCACTATCCCCACATAACCTCCCATCCACCCGACGTGCTCGACATCGCTCTCCTCAAAAATGTCAACCTTCGGTTGCATTCTGTGGAGGCGCTCGAAGAGCTTAACTCGGACCATAGGCCAGTGATCCTGGAGCTTGCTCCTAGGTCGGGGCCCATGGACCCCTCCCATCCTCCTCCCACCAAACTGACCACTGACTGGAGACAAGTAAGCGAAAAGCTGAAAGTCACCACGTCAGCTCACCTGGACCAGATCCCAGACAATATCGAGACTGTCGCAGACACGCTGGCCGCGGTCAGCTCACTCACGGATCACGTGCAATCGATCCTGAACGAAAGTTCAAAGGAGTCTCCGGTGACGAGCGATCATCACTGGAAACTCCCGGACGAAGTGCGTGAGCTCGTGACTGAGAAGAACGCGGCAGTTCGTGCCTACAGTGCTTTTCCCTGCGAGGCTAACAAAGTTCACATGCGCTACTTACAACGCAAAGTAAGTAAGAGCATTGCTGAGCTGCGTGAAAGTCGCTGGGATAAAATGCTGGGCGACCTCGAACCCAACCATCAAGCGTTTTGGGAACTCCAAAGGAAATTGCGCTCCTCTGAAGTTGCCTCTATGCCTCCCCTCACCCGCCCCGACAACTCCATCGCTTTTGAAGACGATGAGAAGGCCGAATGCCTGGCCGACAGCCTAGAGGCCCAGTGCTCTCCCAGCTCTCAACCAGTAGACAAAGCACACCTGGACAAGGTGAACGCTGAAGTCGAACGTAGAGCCTCCCTCCCGCCAGTCGAGGACCCCGAGGATCCTCTCCCCCCCGTCACTCCTGACGAGGTGAAGGAGATCATCGGGCGACTCAAACTCAAGAAAGCCCCTGGGTCAGACGGAATCACCAATAAGGTGCTCCGTCTCTTCCCGGCAACCCTGATCATGTTGATGACCGCCATTTTCAACGGCGCTCTGTCCAACAACATGTTCCCACAGACGTGGAAAGAGGCTACCGTCATAGGTATCCCCAAACCAGGGAAGCCCAAGTCCTCCCCGTCCAGCTATCGTCCCATTAGTTTGCTCAAAGCTCTCGGCAAGGTCTACGAGAGGCTTATTTATAAGCGACTCAAAGACTACGTTGAAGCTAAGAGCCTCCTCCCCAATGAGCAGTTTGGTTTCCGGTCAAACCACTCTTGCGTCCAACAGGTCTTCCGTATCGTTGAGCACATCAGCGACCGCTATCAGCGCGGCTTAGTTACGGGGGCCCTGTTCTTCGACATAGCGAAAGCGTTTGACAAGGTCTGGCACAACGGACTGATATACAAGTTATATCAACTGGGTGTGCCAGATCGTCTCGTGCTCATCTTGCGAGACTATTTGTCAGACCGCACCTTTCGGTACCGTATCGAAGGTGCGCTTTCGTCTCCCCACCCCATTCATGCCGGAGTACCGCAAGGCGGTGTCCTCTCTCCCTTGATATTCTCGCTGTACACCAGCGACATACCCACCAGTGCTCAGACGCAACTTGCCCTATTTGCCGACGACACGGCCATCTACCGCTCCGGCAGATGTGTAAAGTCAATAGCCAGCCACCTCCAGAGATCCGCCGACGCACTAGGCGCCTGGTTTCGGAAATGGAGAGTGGAAGTCAATCCGGAAAAGAGTCAAGCGATCCTGTTTCACAGGCCGCGGGCTCGATTCCCTCCACCAGACCCCAGTCCGATCACCATGTTTGGCAAGCCGATCCCTTGGGTGAAGCAAGCCAAATACTTAGGTGTAATCCTTGACCGAAAGCTTACTTTCGGTGAGCACATAAAGACGGTGCGTAATCGCGCCGCTTTCGCTCTCGGTAGGCTCCACCCCATGCTGAATGCACGCAGCAAGCTTTCCCTTAAATGCAAGTTGCGCATTTATATAACGTGTATACGCCCGATTATGACCTATGCGTGTGCTACTTTTGCGCACACTAAGTCGTACCGGATCCATAGGTTGCAAGTAATCCAAAACCGATTTCTGCGGAAGGCCACGGGTGCCCCGTGGTTCGTTAGAAACGATCGACTCCATGTCGACCTCCGCATTCCAACTATTAAACAATTCATGAAGCGCCTTAACAAGCGTTTCATTGAGTCCGCCGAATCCCATCAGAACCCCCTCATTGTATCGGCCGCCCGGTACACTCCCTCCAAGATTAGTAGGATTCGCCGTCCACGGCACTCCCTAGTCGAACCCGACGACCCCATCACCTTACTACAAGAGAGTAATAGGGAAACCAGTACGATTAGAAAAAACAAAAACAGACCGCGTTCCGTATTCCGGCCTCGCCGACGAGGCCCATCGCGACGCCCCAGTAACATCCCTCCCCGACTTTTGCCTAACGAGCCAGCCCGCGCCGCTGAGCCATTAGCGTTAAATCCCCTAAATAATAATAATTGACCCAGCCTGTCCCTTGCTGCCCCTCTCAATGACCCCGTTAAGCCGAGGCCCGTATCCCACAGGGGATGCCCTTAGCGAAGCGGTCATTTAGCTTTTAGTAGTTTTTAGCCCTGGCTGGGGGCCTTAAATTCATTTGAGGCCACCACAGGATTGTCCGGTTGAGCAGTAACCAGCCTTAGTGTGCTGAACTGCGAGTGGTCCATTCCAAAAAAAAAAAAAAAAAAAAAAAAAAAAAAAAAAAAAAAAAACTAAATGCTCAGTCGCAACTCAACGGTCAGCGAGTCAACACGTCCCCTGAGGATGCCTCGTGGAGAGGCGAAACACGTGTCGGTAATGGTGTTGGGTTTTGCATTGCCTTCCTGCATGTGCTTAAAATCCTTGCATTTGCCCAGTAATCTTGCATGTGCATAATATAGCGGGCGGGAGGGAGGTGCATACCTCCAACCCACTAATATTCGCGGAAATTAAAACTAGATATATTGTTTTCATTTTCAGACCCGAGAAGTGATGTCTGATACAAATTATACCCATAATGCCACCTTCCTCACCCCCACGTTTGTTTCTAATAGCCAGAAATTCCCGAAATTGATCAGAAAGATTGTTCCATTAGAAATTGGAAGCAATACATTTAATGTTATCTAATATATTCATTTCACCCTCTTCCGTATCAACTTATATATTTCCTGACGAAACTTTAGTGAAGATAACTCGATGAGACTACCCTCTTTCGCAGAAACTTTGATGCAGTCGTAATAATACTGTGCATGAAGTCTTCTGTGTATATTCTTGAAGTAAAATGTATCGGTCCTTCCGGTTGATTTAAATTGCTATGTCATTTATTGATAACTTTGTGTGTATGTGTAGTATTGCTAATCTTACTTAATACTATAAACGTGAAAGTTTGTAAGTATGGATGGATGTTTGTTACTCTTTCACGCAAAAACTACTGAATGGATCTTGATGAAATTTGACACAGATATTGATCATAGTCTGGAATAACACATAGAATACTTTTTATCCCGGGTTTATGTTCTCTTGGGATAATTTCCGACATCCACGCGGGCGAAGCCGCGGGATTTGCTACGCATTTAAATTAGAAAACGAAAGACAATAATCTGTTATTATTCAGCTGTAATATTTTTTTAGTCTAATGTCTAGTTATATTTTACCCTCTGTGTAGTCTACCCGTGCCTCCTGTTCCGTTCAGGCTTAAGACGTGAAGAGGTAACAAACAGACAGACTGGAAAGTTACATTTGCATTTATATAATACTAGCAGCGCCCCGCAGTTTCACCCGCGTTATTTCCGTTCCCGTAGGAATACGGGAATAAAATATAGCCTATGTTACTCAGGGTGAATGTAGCTTTCTAATGGTGAAAGAATTTTTGAAATCAGTCCAGTAGTTTTTGAGTTTATTCGTTACATACAAAAATACAAATCTTTCCTCTTTATAATAATTTAGTATAGGATATAGATTAGCGTGATTTGTTTACATTAGCAAAGTCGTAATCAAAACCATCGTTCGCCATTTTCATTTTCGTTGGAACAAAAAACCGGCCACCAGACCACGTCACTTCATCGGCCCGGCTCTTGACAAGAGGATTAGTGATGCCGTTTGTTGTTATTGGCAGACAGGAGGACCCTAATGCCTGTTTTCTGTCCCTTCCTTTAACGTAATCTCTTAGTCGCCTTTTACGACACCCTCAGGTGAAGGATGTGGGGATGGGGTGGGCAGACCTTGCCGGAAACCACAAGCAACCTTTTAAGATACTTTCACTTTTATACATAATCCGTAAAACTACCTGCCTACGCAAACATGAATTGATAAAAAATACTACATAACTACTTAAGCCATAGTTTTACCAATCATAGTTATCATAATATCAGTTTTAAGCAAATGGTTAAAAGAATTATAGACTCAAATCTTAATGAATATTCATCAATGGTTCTTTTATTAGGTAATAGTACTGGTATTACCAGAAAGGACATAGTGGATGGTGTTACCTCCTTATTAAAATTAAACATAGGAAAGCTTATGCTTTGTGCTTTTCCTTATTCTGATAGTTTATCAGTTGACCAAAACAATGATATTTCAAAGCTGAATAATACTATTCACTTGCTGACATGTTGTCATAGTGACAAATTATTGTTTTTTGACACTAATAAGTTTGTTAGTGGTTTTAAATTAACTCAGGGAGCTTTATCTCTGTCTGGAAAATGTAGACATATGATTGCTATGTTGATAGCATATAATATTAACGAGGTTATAGCTAATATAACAAATATTAGGTTAAGTGACGAGCCTGTGTTGTCTAGTTGCACTAACAACCTAGGGACTTATTATTTTGATTCCTTGTGTAGTACGAAGGAGGACCCATCAATAATATCATCATTCTTGGAAGTCTCCAATCAGATTGAGTTTTCTCTTCCTGATAGATCCTGTACAGGTATTTTAGACTCCTCGAGTGTAGCTGTAGAGATCACTCCTGATAATTCTTTAAACTGAACTGCAAGACAACAGAAGTTACCCCTTCAAATAGCCAATTATTATTAGTGAATAATAACAAGGTATCTTCTGGCAATTTAGTTAATTGTAAGAAACTTTAAAGTGTAAGGAACTTTAAAGTATGTTGCCCTCCTAAAGGAGGGCAACATACTTTAAAGTTATTTAATCAGAATATTCAAGGTTGTTCTTCCAAATTACTTGAAATAGAATTGTTTTTAGAAAAAACCAAGTATGATGTAGTTTGCTTAACTGAACATTGGTTAAAAGATCACCAAATTAATAGGATCCATTAATTTTGAAAATTATTGTGTAGTTAGCTATTACAGCCGACAATGTATGATACATGGAGGATCATTAATTTTAATTAAAAGTCATATCAAATCTAAAGAAAGAAAAGATATTGTGAAAATGTCAGTTGAACACACCATTGAATTGTCCTGTGTTGAGCTAGATAGGCATGTTGTAGTATGTGTTTACAGACCTCCAAGTTACCAGAATCTATCTGTGTTCGATTCTGTAATGGAAGATGTGTTAAAAAAAGTCAGTACTAGTAATAAATCAATAATTATATGTGGGGACTTTAATATTAACTTATTAGAAACTAACTCGAATAGCATCGGATTATTGAGCCTATTTAAATCATTCAATTTGTCAAATGTTTTTATTGAACCTACCCGAGTAACAGATTCTTCTGCAACTTGCATAGACAACATATTTTGTAATTGTGATTACTTACATAAAGATATTATAAACAAGTTGCCTTCTGATCACAGTGGTCAAACAATAACATTCTGCACCTATATACCATTACAAAAAATTCAAATTAATTTTAGACCAATAACAGATATAAAATTAGAGAAATATAATAATACTTTGGCCAGTCAATTATGCGTTCAAAGCTTTAATAACTTAATTTTTTTTTTTTCTCAATAATTAACACTCAATTTGAAAACACCTTTCCAATAAAGTCTAAAAGTATTTACACTAAGTTTATATTTAGTGATTGGGCGACACCAGGCATTCGTATAAGTAGAGAAAAGTTATACGAACTATATGGCCTAAAGCAACATGTGAATAATACAAGCTTTCATAATTACGTTGCGAAATATTCTAAAACATTTAAAAGGGTATGCAAAACTGCTAAAGCTTTATTTATTAGCAATAAAATAAAATCAGCGGATGACAAAATAAAAACTACCTGGAAAATAATAAATAATGAAACAGGTAGGAAGAAAAAGCGTGATATAGAATTTAATTTAAATACTGTACATGGCCCCATAAACTCAAATGCAGAGGTAGCTCAGGAATTTGAAAACTTCTTTGCTGATATTCCTCGTAAAACTACAGACGCTCTTAACTCGTCACCCGCACTCTCTGCTGCCTTACTTAGAAAGAATGTCCAGGTGTGCCCATCAGAATTCAAGTTTCAACATACAGACCCCCTGGCTATTATAAAAGCTTTTAAAGAACTTAAAATTAAATCAACAGAAGATCTTTGGGGAATGTCTGTAAAAATCTGTAGATCTATTATTGAAACTATTGCCCCTTACTTAGCTCTCATATTTAACTCTAGTGTAGACCAGGGAGTGTTTCCTGATCTCATGAAACACAGTAAAGTCGTTCCACTTTTTAAATCGGGTGACAGTCAAGAACCCAATAATTACAGGCCAGTGGCAATCCTGCCCGTTCTTAGTAAGGTATTTGAAAAGTTAATGCTTAATCAGATGCTACAACACTTTAATAAAAATTCCATCTTCCATGACCAACAGTACGGTTTCACCAAAGGGCGCTGTACAACTGACGCCGGTGTCACCCTAATAAAGAACATCTTTAATGCCTGGGAAGATTCACAAGATGCTATTGGAATTTTTTGCGATCTCTCGAAGGCGTTCGATTGTGTGAACCATGAGACGCTTTTGTTGAAACTCGAGCATTATGGGATTAGGAATACTTCCCTTGATTTGCTTAGATCATACTTGATTGACAGGCAGGTTAAAGTCCAAGTAAACGGTGTAAACTCACTAGGGTCTAAAATGACAATGGGCGTTCCGCAAGGTTCAATATTGGGTCCATTCCTTTTCTTAGTTTATATAAACGATTTGCCCCAATTGCTTCCAAATCAACCAAAGATGGTGTTATTTGCTGATGACACATCATTAATATTTAAGATAGACCGACGATCACTAAATCTTGATGACGTGAATAATTCTATTCGTCAGGTCCAACATTGGTTTACGGCAAACAATTTGGTACTAAATGGAAAAAAGACTAAATGTATTAAATTTACTTTACCTAATGTTAGAAGCAACGAATGTGACATTGTATTGAATGGACAAAAACTGGAATATATTGATCAGACGGTTTTCCTAGGAATCACTTTAGACGAGAAATTGCAATGGGGACCTCACATAATATCTCTTGCGGGGCGGCTTAGCTCAGCCGCTTATGCTATTAGAAAGATAAGACAGTTAACAGATGTAGAAACCGCGCGTTTGGTCTATTTTAGTTATTTTCATAGCATTATGTCGTACGGTATTCTGCTGTGGGGTCGGGTTGCTGATATGGAATCCATATTTATTTTGCAAAAGCGTGCTATCAGAGCCATTTATAAGCTTGGTCGCCGCGATTCTCTTAGGGAACTTTTTAAAAAGATTAATATTATGACAGTCCCTTGTCAATTCATATATGAAAATATTATGTATGTGAGGAAAAATCGACATCTCTTTAGCAAAATTAGTGATAGACATAATTTTAATACTAGAAATAGAAATAAATTAGATCAACCATTATATAGATTAGCTAAAGTACGTACATCTTTCATGGGGTACAGTGTTAAATGTTACAACAAAATACCTTGTGACATATTAGAATTAAATGAAAAGAAATTTAAAACCTATGTTAAAAGCACGCTTTGTAAACAAGCATACTACAAGCTAGATGATTATATTCAAGATAAGAATGCTTGGAAACATGCTGGTCCTGCTCCATAGGACAATATTGGGTGTAGTAGACAAAGCCAAACTTGTCGGCCTGTATGTGTGATCTATCTGCTATGTATACAGGTGTAGTTACTGATTTTTTATAGTTAATTTAACACACACTGATTCATTTTTGGTAATTGTATAAAACAAGGATTAAAAAAAATTGTAAATATGTGAGTACTATGTCCCTGACTAGCAAATTTATTAATTTTACCTCTGCTGCTGTTTCTTTGTTGTACCTGTTAATAGTATAGTACTTAGTTTTATTCGGGTGCATCGTCCTCACATATAACCAATTGGCTAATGTATACAAAATATTGTAAAACTTATACATGGGTGAATTTCAACAAGTGATTTTTATATGTCATTTCGGTGGGATTTTTTAATTTCAATGCTATCTACATATTTTTAGTGACAAATAAAACTTTAGCCTATTTTATAACATTGTGCGTGAGTGGACATCAAATTTCATCAAAACTTACATAAATATATAAGGATGAATTTTTAAGAGTCCACTGAAATGAAAAGTGTCTACCGAAATGATAAAAATGACCACCGAAATGATAAACTGTGCACCGGAATGAAATAAATCCACCGATATGATACAGCTAAGAACAACCGTGCCGGGCAGCCAGGGTTCCGTACTTTGTTAGGTTTGATTTCCACAAATTTTAGATAAACACTGAGACAGGACAGTAGACAGTTATTTTAATATCATCATTAATATATAGATATTACAATTACTATTACATATATCATTCTTTGAGGTTACAATAACCTCAAAGAATGATATTATTGTAATATTTATTATGATATGAATGAATTGTTTCTTCACTTAAATAACCTTTGGTAATTTTTCTGGTTGTTGTTGTGTGAAAATGTTGGAAAACTTTATCGTAAATGCTGGTAACCATAAATAAATATTTTTGTTTGTTTATGAACTAATACTAATTTACTTGATATATTTTCAAAAGAGTGAACGAAGCGCGATAAGAAAGCTTAAAGTTTCTGATTAATATGATGGCTGCATTTGTAAGTTATGCCATTAATAGTAATACATAATGTGTACCCGTTGCACTAAGAGAAAAATGCTAGGTATAATTTAGTTAAATTGGTAACGAAACGAGAATAGTGTTTCTACAGGTATATAAGTAAAACTTCTAAAATTAAATCAACTCTTATATTTTATACTGGGAGCTACTACCCGATAATATCACCGTGGACTCGACAATATACTGTCATCAGCTTGACCGACTCCGTACAGAAATCAACAAAAAGCGCCGTGAACAAACAAAGATATACTTCCTTCACGACAACGCTCGGCCGCACATAGCCAAAGTCGTTCGTCAGAGCTATTGGATTTTGAATGGGAGCTACTGCCACATCCACCTTACTCTCCCGATCTAGCGCCAACGGATTTTCATTTGTTACGCTCTCTCAGTAATCATATACAGGACAAAAAGTTTGATGATAGAGCACAGTTAACAGATTTCCTCGAAAGCTTTTTTGCCTCACGGCTCCCAAGTTTTTACGCTGAGGGTATCCATGCTTTACCTAATCGCTGGAAATGGGTTGTAGATAACAACGGTGCCTACTATAAAGACAAGTAATTGTAAATTAAAAATATAATTTAAAATTGTTTTGTTTATTTGCAACGCTCATTACTTTCCTACCAACCCAATATATACATGTAGGTACTAGCTACATAGAAATATGTGTATATTATATATCTTTAATCTTAAACACAAATATTAAACAACAAATACACCCGAATAATCTAATCTACACTTACTTACATTACAAAACTATGACTTTATATTTGATAAAGGATCTCTAAAACTTTATGGTTTTATCATTTCGGAGATACATTTAATTCCGGTGGACTGTGACACCGAAATGAAACTATTTTTGTCCCCATGTTACTGAAATGATAAACTTACTTTTTTGGCGGAAAAACCGCAAGCTTTGGGACCGCTGCGTTCGCGCCGAGAGCTTGAGCCGGACTGATCCGAAGTGAGGAAAGGTGAGAGGGGCGTAACAACGCAATGTTGACATGGATAATCTACTAAAACTTACTGTCCTCTGAAATGATAACTTTTTTCCAGACAAAAGTTGACTGCCTGTCAAATCCATGAGAAAGAAGATAAACAAACAAAAATAGTTTTATTTGATCGAATATATTATAATTTAATGGTAAGAGAATTGATTTAAATCCATATTATGAATCTATTGGCAGGGGAAGGTATTTTATGAGCGGAATTGGGTTCAGGACAGGCCACCGTGATGATAAAATAACACTTTGTAATTTTTTTTTTTGGTATATTAGAGGGTAGAAATCAATGATTTTTTTTGCCAAGGTAGAGAAGTACTTACGTTGTTGAGAAAAAATATATAAAATAAAAAACCAGCACATTGCACTACCGTTCTCAGGTTTGCCGTGTATTTTTTTTGCTTGCGCAATTCACCCACATATTTGAAAAGAGTAACTATGGAGTTTCTTGTCCGTTCTTCTCCATAAGAATCTACTTTTTGCGAATGGACAACTAGAGTCACTATAATATTTTTATTTTCAAATGTTTTGACGTTCAAAAGTGCCGTTAATGGTCTAGTTGAAATAAATGAATTGACTTTGACTTTGACTTTGATAACAAAACACAGGTTTCAATGAATAATCTCTTCAAAGTTAGAGTGAACAGGCTTCTTCTGGGTAAGCTCATTCCATCGTAGACTCTGTCTCTGTCACCTGTGACCTAGACTAGAGTCAAGAGCAAATCCATTCCACAGTAAAAATAAAAAAACAGGGACATCCTTACTCATGTTAAGTGAGTTTGTTTGTCACTTGTTATCGGCTGTACGGGATTGGATAAAAGTTGTTACACGGATAGACTATGCCCTGAAGTAGGTACCTCTATACTTTTCTTTAAAATGGCAACGCCACAAGCAGCGGCTAGTGATTTATATAAAACTAGGAATTTTATATGAAAATGTGCCTCCAATAGAAAGAAATGGGGAAAAAATTTCGTTTTCTTATTTAATAACAAAGTAAAGCGAAGAGAGGACCATAAAATGTTACGCTTGTAGGTTACGCGAGTCGGTTTAAAATCCAATAAAACGAAACACGAGCTCTCATCGCACTGTCATTTTAAAACGTATGTTTTTGCACGGAAACGTTGAAGCGTAGACTCTATCAAGGTCATTTGAACCATTATAGAAGGTATTCGCTGTTACCTTTGAATAAAAACGACAACGCTGTCAAAGTTTTTGTCAGCACGTTACTTGAAACGGTCGATAAAAATGCACATTTAGTCGTTTTATTTGATATTTGTATTTCAAGGATGTACAAATTAAACGTTACCATGTTTCTGGTTTTGAGACCTTCAAACAAAAAAATAATAATGTGAAATACGTATTTAATTTGACAAAAAAAGAAGTTTCTATTTTATTTTATTTGAAGTTCCGACACGTGGATTCTTTACCTTAATCCGTTACATCAATCTTTTTCCGGATAGTAAAAAGTTACTAGGTTTTTAATTTTACCCCGCTTTAGGGGAGATTAGTTAAACCGGGCCCCAACACTTTAAAAATAATTTCCTGGTCCGCATTTCAGCAGAATAGTTTTTCTAAGTTTTCAATCTTCTAATTCATTATGATGCCTGCGGTGGTGCTTAAGCTTAGTTTTATAAGTTCTTAAAGATATTCCCGTAAAACATAGCCAAGTCGTTTTAATTCAATGACAACAAGGTTGAAAATTGCACAAAACGACTTTCTTGACCGCAAATGGTTTCCTGGACGTGCACTAAGTTGTAGACAATTTAATTAGTATGGGGTTCTTTAATTAGGTCGTAATTTTCTTGTTTCGTTGACTGCGGCCCTGGGTGTTTGTTTGACCAGAAAATAAACTCTATTTACATTAATTAAACTAACATTTTATACGAAACAGTTAGCTTATGTTTCTACACGTGTTCTGGTAGCGATCCTGTTGCGATAAAGAGGGGAGAATAATGCTATTTAAAATGTCGATCTTCAATTTGACCCGTATTAATTATTTTATTTCAATGGTCACACAAAGAATGTGTAAGGGTATAAATTGACCAAAAATGGCTAAATTTTTATTGCTGTAGGTACAATTAAGACTATACATGATTAAATTAAGGCTGTAAAACGTTTCACTATTTGCATAATATACAGTTAAGTTGTGTATGTGTGCAAATAATGCTTTAATATAGTTAGCTAATGTAAATGCTAATGTTGTTGTTATTTCATTGCTTTATCTTATGTTTTTCTTTTTCTCACGTTACCTACCTACAATAATGAGCAAAAAAGTTACACGTAAATCTCTCAGTCAAGTTTCCTTTGCTCTGTGAATAGGATCAAAGCCATTATTGGCTCATTCGTCGCGGTGTTGCTATATAATCTATGTAGGGTTGACAGTTGAAAAAATATTAATGGTCGTAGCGTCCATTCTGTGAGACATTAGAATGGGAAAGTTCGTCAGCGCCATTGATCTTAACATAGTTAATTAAATACAGTGACTGACTTAAAGTAGAACTAGCATGTGTTAACGATTGCTCTTTATTTCCACTGACACGGTAATTGGCTCTGCTAAAAATCTCAACCAGGAGTCGTGCCAGTTTATTGCAAAAAGTTTTTAAAGCTGGCCCTTTGCCCATAATCGTGACAATAACCCATTTTAAGTTATATCTTCCAAAACATCGCGTGTCATTTTTCCTTTCATAGTTTCATTCTCAATGCTGCATGAAAAACTTGTACTAGGTACGTATCGGATTTGCCTGCAGTATCAAAATCCGTAATATTTTTGTTATTGTCTGAGCCAAAGATGCAGTTGAAGTTCAACAACCCTGGACCAAATGAAGATAAATATGCATTTGAAGAATGGTTTCACAATGTTTTGACCCTTAGCACGTGCGTAATACAAATTTATTCTATTGAATGTGTCTCATGTTTAGCTGTCGGTAACCTCTTTAAAGGGCGTTCAACGTTCATACAAATTTGTACTAGCAGAGGTAATTTACTCTTTTCGAGCCCGGGACTACGGGTAAAAGGACCTGAGGTCAGAAAAACTTGATGTTCAGACACTGCAATCGAGTCTTGTTTATGGTTAATATTGACGACTCGGACCAAGAATCCCAATGGACTAGACAAAAGCGTATACTCGAAAGGGATGGATATAGAGTACTTCAAAACTGGGGGATACCAGACTTTAAAATATTACCCCATAATTCTCGTTAATTTTTGTATATGGATTTGGGAGGTGTGATTAGTACGTGAAATGAAAGTAACGAGTTTTTAGCACCATAAACCAGGGCTTTAAATAACGTTAAAATTTTATAACGTTATCTTCCTTCTACAGGACTTACTTACCGTTTTTATTAAAATAACGGAAAGTGATTTAACGTTATTTATGCTTCAATATAACGTTATTCTTTAGTAACGATACTTGTAATATAACGTAAACCGGTGTTATGTGAATTGATGGAGGATAATAAATCAAATGCTTCCTGATTGATAAAATTTTTATTTTGTAGTTTTTCTATAATAGCAGAAAGGTCAGCATTTTTTTCTCTATTCGCCCACATTTGGATCTTAATGCAGCTAATTTCTTCTTTCTTCTCTCAGCTAAAATTGTTATCTGGTTTAATTTTCTAATCAATTTCCTTTTTCGAGGCGACGTACTCAGAGTCGAAAATATTTCACCAGGTTTAATCTGAAATAATAATTCGATAGTAACCCACACAAAGAGATATGGAAATAAATAAAAAAAATAATTTTCATAGTTGCATTTACTTCAGGTTCCAGCGATAATCCTGAAGCCACCTAAAAAAAGGCAGTGATTTACAATGTTCTATATTCAACTAAATTCAAAATTGATAAAATAAACAAATACTTGGATTGTTGTGTGTTGGATTGGATTTTCGTCGCAGATGGATCAGAGATCGAGATTTCCTCAGATTTCGTTCTGCGTTTTTTAGCGAAACTCTGGAAGAAAATATGTGGGTCAGTCCAAATTAGTGAATAATGGCCTCCAATTATTTCGACCGGTTGATGCAATCCAGGAAAGCAATCTGGTGTCCTTTGGAAATCTAAAATATTTCATTTTTCAGGTAGTCCGGTTGAGTTGCCTTTTGATTTCATGACCAATAATTTTGAGTATGAAATTACTAAATAGACTAAAAGAAAAAACAAAAACAACAACATGACTGTTGCCTTTTCCCTCAATAATGGGTAATTTTAATGCATGCCATCTGGTATCCCTAAAGTACGTATTATTCTACTAAATTGAAATGACAGAAAGTTATTTATTCTCGTAAGACAATAAAGTAGAGATGAGATATACCTGCCATTCTCCATACCCGGCCTTTAAGGTATGGGTATCACTAAATACCTGGTACAAATACCAGGTATCAAAATACTTATAAGTATTTGGGTGTGGTAGGATTTCGATAAGTAAACGTATGTGATAAGTATGGTATGCCTCCAATATAATGTAGGTACGATGTTTCAAGTACCTATACGTAATTTTGCATTTGAGATATGAAATCTTACCTTCCTACTTTACCAGGCTTAGGACTGTCGGCTAAGGGTATGACGATGGTTATTAATGAATTCTAGTTATTTCTATATAAATTAATGCAAAATAACATAAATTATATTTAAACTGACTAACTAGCCGGCGTAGTTAAAAGATTTCAAATCAATTTATTTACAATCGTAATTTTAATTTGCAATATTTTTTTTAGTTTTGTCAGGTTTTTTGTTTTTTTTTTTGTTGGACGAAAAATGTAATTATGCTATTATGTTCCTTATGCACGTAAAAATCAGTACCCATTTTGTCTAAATTAAATCAACCGAATGTTCATAAAGCACGAATGACGTTTCGGGTCCCTTCGTAAGCTGTCGGGTAGCTTCGGATTGCCTCGGCGTACCGAACTACCGATAAAACTGGGCGCTACCTTGTGGTAGCGGTTCGTATCGTACTATGCGTCTGACGTCATACCTTCAAGGTATTTACCCAGTATTTCGGTCCGTACCCGGTCTATGTACTGGGAAGCACATACTTGGTATATATACCTCTACCAGTATATACGTCTCATCTCTACAATAAAGTTCTATAGAATTTGAACGTGTAATACTAACGTAAAATGAAATTTTAATCACATATTTCAAGTATTTTTAACGCTTGTTTTCTAAAAGACTTTTTATCAACGTATGTCGAGCTAAATATTTAGTGACATTTTAAATTTTTATGATATATAAATGCGAAAATCTCATACTTACGAATGAAAGGTTATGTTCTCAGATTTTCGTTCACTACGGCTATTACAGCCGATAACACAGCAATACACCATGTTGAACGTCTTTCTCTTAAGTTAGAAACTTCGTTCCCACTATTTAAACTACAGATTTAATAGGGGTTTCCAACAAAACACGATTAAAAACGAATGCACTAGTACTGTGTTGGGCACATACCACAGATGTGCCCAACAAAAAAAGTGATACGTCGACAAAGACAACAATAAATAGTTCTGTCCTTGTTATCCTAATATGTTTCTGTATATATACATCCTTTTTGTCTCAATATTGTTTTTAGCTTGTCTTGTCCATTTAGATTCTTGGTCCGAGATTGACGATATTCATTTATGTAATGTATATGATTTTTGCTAGACAACAGCAAGTCTGCAATGTTTGGTCGCGGTGCCCGCGGGGAAATAAAAATATCCTATATCAGTTACAAATTGCGAGTCAACGATACATTTCTCCGACCATGACGCTGTATTTAGTGATTTATGCGCGGTCCAGCAAAAGTATCGTATGGCACGAACAATGTAGGCGAGAGCGGGTCACGTCTCTAGATCGGGTTACCTGGCCGACGCTATTCACTCTCCTATTCATGTTTCGAATAAAAAAACTAAACTGTAACTAACTTGGTGTTTTTTTTAGGGCTGACGAAAGTAGCCAGTGATTTTAAAGGAGACTGCGTGTTGTACAAAAAAAATGTACTAGGTATAATGCACTTATTTCTATTGTGATATGTATTTTACTTTTAAATTTTTAAATGTGTAAGTATTCTGTGTGTAAAAATGTGTAATCTGGATTTTTGTAACATGTACCTACTACATTTTCATCATCCTGAACATAGTAGTTTAAGCTACCTTTACTTAGGGACAGGGCCTTTTGAGGCTGAATTTCGGGATATAGCACGTTCGACAGCCCTACATTGATAGGGCCTATTGTTCGTCTTCTGTACCCCGGCTTTGAGGGGACACGTAAACCTGTTTGGAAGGTACTTGATATGCTTCGAATTGCACGTAGTTGAAGCACATTGTTGTAGTACATGAACCGAGATTTTAGAACAGTACAAGCTGGGGTATTTGACTTTAAAAATACCTGTGCAGGCTGCAGACAGTCTGAAGAAACATGCCATTTATGAAAAAATGGTAACAAATATACTACCTACATACGCCTTTATTTAGTAAGTAGAATTTGCATCACAATGCATATCTTTTTTTTAAACCGGATATGTTATCATAATGATTTGCGGACGTACAAACTGTTTTTTTCTGGTACATTGGCCTCAAAAGATAATGTGTGATATGAGCGGAACCATAGCGAAAATGTTCTAATAACTATAATGTCGTACCCAACACTAGCTACTTCCTGTCGTAGCTTCCTTAATGTGTTTTTGTTGCTGGAAATTTCTTTTGCAGAAAAAGTGCCTCTTAGCCTACTTGGGTGGCTAATGGACTTTACTTAAATGCGTTTGTATCTTCAAAACATCATTTGATGTTCAGTCGTTAAAGCATGTAATAGAAGTTATAAAAATATGAAATAATGGCTTAGTTATTGGCTGTATAGCTTTTTTCGCCGCCTACTTGATGTTTTTTTTTTTTTTAATCTTTATTCGTGATTGTGGATACATGTCCTTCTGCCGTCCTACTTGATGTCATTTGTCAGTAATATCACGTAATTTTTTTTACCAATATTCCGGGGTAATTTCTTCACTGCACCGGGCGTGGCGCAGTGAGCGACGACACACGGTCACTGCACGCACAAGTTCTACTCGAATCGAGCTGCGTTCGATTACTTCCTCGTAGTTTCGCTTCCCCGACCCCACGGCGGTGATAGAAGATGAAAGTGCATTCTAGATAATGTAATTTATGTAGTACTTACGTAAAGTAGAATAAACTTATAAGTATAAAAGCGCTTTAAGCGAAAGTCTAGTTCGATAATATTTTACTAAGCTTTTCAAACAACAATTCGAAATGATAATTAATCAAGTTTTGTCTCTGACTGACCTTGCAACGGGGTCTATAACCGTCACGGGTTGAACTTAGGCCGTCTGAGGCTCAAGGTCTAGAGAGTTGGCCCTCGCAGTCCGTTCACCCACAACCCCAGAGTCCTTTGCCAAGAAAATTTCTATAATATAGGATTATTCAATGAATAGTAAGTATTACAGCGCGGTTAATCTCCTATTAGTCCACTGTAATTCATTTTGCTATCCATAATTGGATGATGTGGATTTTCAGTCTATTTTGCCATTCGAAAGCCTGCCGATTCTGAATTTAGGTATGTAATTGTGTTTTAGTAGTTTATTTCGTTAGAATGCCAGATAATGTAGTAGTGAATACTGCGCACATATAATTAAAACTGAAATAATCGATGACGTGTCCAATTGATTGATGATGTTGCTGACGCCTCCGACGTAAATTAAGTCATACTCGTACATTGGTCTCGTACTGTACTGTGTTCTGCAACTATCCACATATATTGAAAACAATAACAAGAATCATCATTCGGAACGTTGTTATAACTTTACTGTGCAATGACTTCATTGTTTTTTAATAGTTCTTGTTTTAGTTATCTCTGTAATGATAATCCTGATATCCGACGCCAGGAATAAAGGCTTGCAGTGGTTGCATTGAAGTTGCACTCAATGTTTCTGTCTCTTTTTGTAAAGGGCGGACAGGGTGAGGGAGGGAAATGGAAATAAACGAAGGCTTCGCCGCCCAAGCTAGGAGCCGCCCGCCCGCCCAGTCGCTACCAGCGCGCCGCCCTGGATACACCGTGACGCTTTTACCGATCAACTTTTTTAATGTCATTGCACTATAATAGTTCCAAAATGAATAATAAAGTTTAAAACGTTGAAATATTACATGTGATACGTTTAAATAAGTCAGTGATATATTCATGGATTGGTAAGAATTTTATTTAGAAACTAAGTTTAATTTTATCAGTTTATCAGCTTTATATTGACTGGAATATTATGTGTGAAATACGTGGATGTAACCTATGTGAAAGTTCATGTTACTTGGCACTTAAATACCAATTTCCTGCACCGTAGTGTTTTTTAATGACAACGTTATATGCATCTTTAACTATAATGTTATATCAAGCCAGTATATTTTTACGCATATGTGTAAAGTTTTTTCATGCAATCTAGTGTTATATTGGGTTATATGTGTGTCAAATTTATGTCATCAGCAATATAATTTCACGCGTCGTTTAAAGTATTTCACACATTTTGCAGGTCGGGCAGAACAACCTTCGCTTCCAAATTTCACGGCAATGATTTCATTATGACATGCAATCTCCTCATAATCCTTTATTCGTTTGACGTTTATAGAAATTAGTATCTCATTCAATAAGGCCTTGATTAGCGTGCGCGTTTATTCCGATTCAGCTATCTTTTCCTGATATTTCGATAAGATAGGACGACATAATTAGAAAATTGTTCTTTTGCTTATTAAAAAATGAGGACGTTTGCACTGAATTATCAGCGATTTCTTGCTTATTTGGCAATAATTGATTTGTATTTTATGCAGCAGTAAAGTAAAATCCACACGAATAAAACAACTATTATCTAAATGAAACGACAGAGGAAATTAAACGCTATTTTTGTCTTGTCCTGATATAACAATGGATCTGATGGACTGCTTAGCGCTTTATTTTTAAACTATACAAAACGGGTTTCCGTTAGACAAAAGAATTTATTCTGTAGAGGGTGGAGTAGTTTTTCCAAGGTTTTTCCTCTCGTGTCATCGTCACGCACTATGCCGCCGGATGACGCTCCTCAACCGTCGATTGTTGTACAGAGGAAAGGGGTGACACCCTCCCACGCACGCATCTTCATTCAAGTGGAAGCTGAGTTAGTCATACAGTTTGTGCTGCTGCTGAACCTACACGATAATAGACATCTTTTACGTTTCAATGGTTCGCGAAAATTATGTAGATTACACAAACACTATTGTCACAGTTACATACTAATGAGTTAAGTCATCTGTCATACGTAGCGATGGTGTTAAAAGAAAGTGGCGTTGTTAAGTTACATCAAGTTAAATGTATATATAACTACCTGCTATCCGAGTATCTTGCGCTTACGTAAATAAATACTTATACAAAATAATACAGCAATTTCTTTTATAATCGTCACAAACACTATATTTCGTCAAAAATCACTGCGTAATTAAATGTTTACGGGCTGTCAAAAAAATTAGGACACCTTCCCTACACAAGTATTCAATTATATAATGAATTATGTTCCTGACATTATTACAAATGGCATAAGCTATAATATTATACAATTACGTTGTCCATACCACATGCGTTATGTTTGCAGACGCAAGTATCATATAACCCTTCCGTTTTAAATCCCTACGACTGCACGAAATTGCCCCACGTAATTATAATGGGTCTCCGTGTAGGGAGCGGTTTTTTCTCTACAAAATATTTCGCAATGGGGTTACTGCACGTAAGGGTCTTTCTTGACGTAAGAATATTGGATTACTTTAATGCAGTTTGTTGTGTTAGCCGTGTCGTTCAGCTGCGATTTTGGCGACTTAAAACAAAAATCAAGATGGGCACGTTAAAACTTCGACGTTTAGGTAAACTATTATTTAGAAACGACGAAGAAATCCGTCCACTCATACTTCTTATAATTATAATATTATTGATTTTCATGACCGAACCAAGGTTTCGCGGGAGACTCGAGGCGAAGATATTTATATTCATAAATCCATAATCGAGTCACTCAGTCTATAAAATACCCAGTAAAGCTTTGAACAATCTTTATTAATTTTCTTGGAAAATGACAACGTCATTTTAGATACGTTTCCGCTTAATAAATTAAATACGATAAAATTGCGAGAAAATTGTCTCTAAAATTGTATTATGCTTATCAGATTTGTTTGGCAATGTACATATTTATAACATGTTTTATCTTTTGTTACAGTTTACGGCTTGGGTGGACGCCGTAATATTCGTGTTCAGCTTGGACAACGAGATCAGCTATAATACGGTGTCGAACTACTTCAGTAAAATGTCCCATTATAGGAATTCCGCGGAGATTCCGATCATATTGGTCGGAACCCAAGGTGGGTTTATTGAGGTTCTCACCTTCCTCTCAACATTGCTCTATTTTAATATCTAATCTAACATTTCTATGAAATTATCCGTGATATAAGTAGGTATCTTTAACATTTAATGCTTATAATTTATAATGATACTCAAATGACTTCATTTCCTTATTTACTTTTTACGTGATAAATTACATTTTCCCGTTTATTTACGTTATTATTTTATGTTTTCTTCTAAAGCTAAAGATGATTTTATTTATAGTGACAGATACATAGTGCACGCTGACTAATACAAATTACTCGTTCTAGTTGTTTTTATGCTGTATGAGAGCTACCTATAATTCACATACATATTGGGTGTACTTATTATATTTTATTACAGTAGTAGTACCTATTAGAAGCAATAATTTATAAAGTCAAAGATTTTTAAAACGTTTTATGTCATAAATATTTGGCATTACAATTAGAGAAACAAAATGCAAACTTAAACTCGTAACAATCAAAGTAGTTATCCTATTAAATATATGTTACACAGTCAATTTACATAATTACGTACACGCGCCCGATAGACGCATTTCCTATTAAATGATCGGTTGCTCTTCCAGATGCCATAAGTGAAAGTAGTCCACGCGTGGTAGACGACAACCGCGCTCGCAAGCTGTCGAATGAGCTGCGAAGATGTTCGTACTATGAGACCTGTGCTACGTACGGTCTGAACGTGGAACGAGTCTTCCAAGACGGTAAGTGTAACGTTTCTAACGAACAACGAATATTTATGTCGGATGATGTCAGCTTACCTATGCTGTTTTTTCTACAACACTGTTTTTGGAATGTTTCTACCGTTGTTAATTTACATGAATAGAATTGTTATTTACATTTGCTAGAATTTAACTTTTGCGCAAATGGAGACAGGTCCTCAGAATAATTTTGTCAAGCCAAGTTTAAACAGCTATTTCGAACGAATATTTAAAATTCAGAATATCTATTATGAACAACAACTTTAATGAATTCTCTATTAAATGAATACATAATGATAATAAAAAAGAATACCCTAAATAAATAGCTCCTCCTCCTGTTTATTATTTCCTAAATACATACTTCATAGTGCTTTGTATTTTGCTGTCTTTTTATCAATCGGAAATATGTCAAGTCTCGACTGATATAATACGCGTGATTTTTTTTATCATTTTAAGAATAATCTTATCTGATGAACATAGATATCTACTTTCTGCATGAGTACCAGGATTCTGACAATTTACAAGCGTATTCTTTAATGAAATTAGACGTATCAACTTTTTACTGATTCGATCGATAGAGAGTTATAAAATTACATAATAGAGTTTTTTTTTTACGATCACGTCGTCTCGCGTGATGCTACGATGTGATGAGTGTACTACAAACGTACCTATTAGCTAGTCTGTGGATCTCGTTTCGCTTGCGGGGTGTTCTAGCGCACGCAGTGGCAACACCGGCCCCCAGGCGCGCGGTCGTTTAGTTCGTTCTCGTTCGTTCGTCGCCGCGACATCGCATTGTTTACATTTTTTTGACGTTTTTAAAGCGTCGTTTGTGTGAATATTACGTTTATTTTCTATCTTATCCTGAATGGAAGGATGGAGAGAACACTTATTTTCAAGTCTAACATGTCGCCTATATCGAGTTTGAGGCGTCGCAGTTCGTGCTACAACATACAAAGAGCTGAGGAACGCGATCGTAGGAAATCGTCTAAATTTGAATGTGCGTGAAAATGTTATTGTTCGATTAACCGTTTAGATCTAGTTGTCGTGCTTTTTGGATATCGAAATTGTGAAAGTTTTTGTGTGGTGATTATAGTGATTGTTTTGTTTGCAGCGTGTCAGAAGATCGTGGGGACTAGGTTGTCGGCATCGTCCCAATGCTTGTCTGGAGGTTCCAGGCCTGTGACACCTCAGCCGTTAGTGAATTCGCCAAGCCACAACCACTCCACATTCCTTTACAAGGTAATTATTGCAATATTACTTCCTAGCGTTCGACTATGTTCGGTAAAACAACTTTGTTCTGATCACGAAGCAATTAGCTTATCCACGATCTCTCTTATCGATAGAAAAGTGACCCACTGGCCAGGTTTTCTTTTTATCACCAAAAATTCTTTGACCAAATACCTACTAAGTCTAATCCTACCAAAAAGATACAAACAAAAATAGTGCAAGAAAGAACTCACAGAAAGAAATGTGTCAACTATTTTTGGACATAAATACCACATGTTACTAAACATTATCTTTCCCATCTTGCATATATCATCTTCCTATTACACAATAGGATGTTATTATCATTGGTACCACTAGAACAGATAAGCATAAATCATCATTAAATTGAATTAAGGAGCAAAAAGCCAGTATTTAATAGACTTTGATACTTACAGAGGTCATGAACTATGCAATGTGTGACACTTTACACATATGCCTTGGTCTCAATGACAAAATAAAAAAAAATAGCATGTGTGCATGTTTTTAAATTTGAAAACATATGGCTTTTGTTCAGTGTATTCAGTCATTACTATTTACACATTGGGAAGGTAAAGACAAAAGATTGTGACTTAAAAAAATGTTATTGTTTTTTTTAATCAATGGTAGGTAGGATTACCTACCTACTAAACATAATAGGTATTTATAATTCATTAGACTTAGAGAAGTCTGCATTCTTATGTTAAAACACTGATGATAGATTTCTACATGTTTATTGTTATAAATAAGCATGTGACTATTTGTCTTTTTTTCCATAAAATTAAAAAAGAACACAAAATCTGTTTGTTTTTTTACCTCTCTGTGAAACTTTTAAGACAACAGGAAAAACTTGACTTACCAACATGGTAATGTAAGAAAACAACTTGTCAGGTATCATTAGCATTACTTACCTGTCATTTCAAACAATAATGCTATAAATCTCATGAGGGATGGATAATTTTAATCTATTATAAGGTAGGTAAGTATCTATGTACAAAAGTACATTATACATAGCTGAAGGATAAGCATACAAAATGCTTCATAGAAAAACTTTAAGTATAACAAGAGAAGAAGATACTGGTTTTAGAAGTGGCTTCGCTTCTGTGGTTTTGCTCCAGTAACTTATTCCACAGAACTTTTATCAAACAGAAAAATTGAGCGACAGACAGGGAGACATTTATAAGTGCAAGAATTTTTGTTACTTGATAACCAAAATATTAAGGGAAACGGACTAAGGAGTTCAGACCCCAATCGCCAATCAACCCTCCACCCACCTGAATATAGTCAAGAGACTGATTGCAGGCAAAAAATAAATAAAAAATAAATGGTAGGTTGTATTTGTCCACAATCTCATCTGGTGGATAGTACCTTGTCGCTATTCCATCAATTCGTACCAAGCGTTTCCAATCGTCTTTTGTAAAGCGCACAGCAAAGGAGTGGAACTCTGCCTGTGTCTGTGTTTCCAAACACATTCATCCCTGATCTCTTCAAAGTTAGAGTGAATAGGCTTCTTCTGGGTAAGCTCATTCCATCGTCGACTTTGTCTCTGTCACCTGCGACCTAGACTAGAGTCAAGAGCAAATACATCTGACAATAAAAAAAGGAATGATGGGGTCTTATCGATACATTATTTCCTTTATTGCACAAGAATTTTATTTCTTAACTGATGATTTGATAAACCTGTCACATCATTGTGTGTTGAGTCATTTCTTGATCATGGACACTATGTTTACATTCATAGAGACCATGAATTGACTGTTTTATTATGGATCCACTTGATATGTCTTCTCAATTATTGTAGGTATGCATAGGTTTTGGGCAATGGTACTTTTGTTTAGTTTCACAAACTAAAAACCAGGCCAAGTGCAAGGCCTACTAGCATGTTAAGGATTCTTAAGGAATTACATTTTTGTAACTTGTTATCTACTTTCAAAATAGACTTCCTAAGAACTATATATATATATATTTGAATTAGGTGTGGTAATTTTTATCAAATATCTGATACTAGCTGCTGCCCGCGACTTCGTCCCCGTGGAATCCCCGATTTTAAAACATTCTTTATCGCTGCTCCGCTCCTATTAGCTTAAGCGTGATGATATATAGCCTAAAGCCTTCCTCGATAAATGGTCTATTCAACCCAAAAATATTTTTTCAATTCGAACCAGTAGTTCCTGAGATTAGCGCGTTCAAACAAACAAACAAACAAACAAACAAACTCTTCAGCTTTATAATATTAGTATAGATAACTTGAAAAATCTATTTAATAATATAATATTTGAAACCCTTACACTTTTCATGTGATATATCATATCACACGATACGTATTTTTTTTATTTGTTTAAAGAGGGAAACCTTTCTTTTTCTTGTCCAAATTGCCCCCAAAAAAGTGAAGCTAATTTCAAAATGTATTTATTTTCGGTACATATCCATGTTTTGGTCAGAGATTATACATGTGTTACCAAATTTTAACTGAATCGGTCCAGTAGATTCGGGGAAAATTGGCTGTGACAGACGGAACGAGAGATCTCATAAGGGTTCCGTTTAGAGCTACGGAATCTTAAAAACAGTTTAGACATTGACTAATTACTGCTAATTTTAGACACTTGTCCAAAATAAACTTTCATTAATTATTTGGTGGCAACATTTAGTAAAAAATTTACTATAGGTATTTTTAAACCTAGACAATTATGTTCGCGCCTCATTAGTTCCTTTTAATAGTTTAATTATATGCTCTACTGACAGTCTGAATGCCGGATTTTGTGAAGCAATCATCTAGTCATTTTAAAATTAGATTTATGTCTTCATTCAACACCTAATAGCTATTTCGTTTACTATATATAGTTACTTTTTCTTGTTATTGTACCAGAAATGGCTGAAAATAATGTTGTTATGCAGTTACATATTTTTAAGTTTTAAATGCTTGGGGTAGCTTCATAACAGGGTCGTGATTTTTTTAAATTTTAATGAATGAGACTAAATAGTTGAGAATTTACCAATTTAATGCCGCAAAACAAATTCCACAGACGTCATTAAGTTTGAATCGACTATACCTATGACTTACAGAAAGTTAAAAGACAAGAAGAATAATTAAAAGGCTAAAAAAAGAAAGCAGCCATGCCGTCACTTATCATGAGTGCTAAATCGCTATCACTAAGTAATCTGTATGACAACCAAAATAATGGTGGTGAATGTTTGCGTTCGTGTATTACTGGGGCAATATCTTATCTTAATCCAGCACTTAGGAATATGGAGCGGTTTGCAAGTGCTGCACGTTGAAAGCTGGTTAAGCATAGAGCTGATATAGCATACATTTATCTAGTTAAGGGGTAGGCAGACGCCCATGCAGCGGCGTTAGCATAGCGGCGCGGGCGTCTCTCTATCCACCGCGTCTGTCTGTTTGTACGCGGTAAACTCAAAAACTACCGAAAGGATATTCAAATATTTATTTATCTTTCTAAGAGATGGAGTAGGTGTATATCATTAATTAAGGTTTTGTTTAATTTGGCTAAAATATGTCTATCATTGTTGAAGACCGGAGTGGGTTGCTAGTTTAATAAAAATTAAATCAGAGAGAGGTTTTTTTGCAATAGGTAATCTCTAGAAGTAGAAGTACCTTTTTTTTCTGGATGGGAAATCATATAATGGCTTCTCCTGCTCCAGCGAAAGGGACTGTCCGACTCTTTCTGACTAAAACCCACCCGCGATCCTTCTAGTGCCCTTTGCGTTCCAAGGCCGCGGTGACTCTTTCGAAGAAATTCCGCATCAAGTAGAAGTACCTAATTTGTTAATTACTGATATTATAGAATTCTTTCTGGTTGAAAGCTGTGCAGAATAGAATAAAAATAGTGCTATCTCTATTTTATTATTGGTCCTTTGGAGCCAGGATTTCCGCAATCTGGGATCTATCTGTTTCCTACAAAACACCGTGAGCTCGACACTTCTTAGGCCGCAATAATTGTTACTCCAAATGGAAATTCCATTCTAAATAATCACTATCATCAACGGCCAAAAAGGAAATTGCTATAGTCAGAATCGCTCACTTGATTATGTTTTTCCTTTAAAGTACCTTACTATTGGATAAAACGAAATTAGTTGATTATACAAGGTGTAATAGAGATAATGCAAAACTTGAAAAGGGGTCATTGGTCATTGTTATTTTGATAAAAGTAGGTAAGTACCATAGAAATATAAAATACAGTAGAAGTGGCAAGGGGGCGTGTCGGCGTCCACTCGACATGGTCTGGGCGAGCATGTTTACGCAAATGGTCGAATCCGCGAACTAGGGCGCTTCCGACCGTGAGCGTGAAAAGATATAAGAATGCCGTGTTGTTCAGTGTTTTCTTGTAAAAACCGAAGCCTAAACCAAAACTTTGTTAATTATGGAATCACTTACCATATCAAAAAAAAAAGTAAGTATTTTACTATTTTGTCTTCAAAATCATGAAAAACAACAAACCGTAAAATATTTCTTGCTTATACTATGTTATTTTTGTTTTCAAATGTCACAGCGACAATAACATATTACAATGAATACACTGCTCCTTAACCACTACCTAAGTTTGTCGCTAAGTGACTGGATAAGCAATGTAAAAATCACGAAACGATACTTTAGCAAGCCGATGTATCGCATAGTACGACCGCTGCTTCTTGCCGCGAGTTAGTGATGTAATTGTGCAGATACACTGTCGACAACAATGTCGATTGTTGAATGAAATATTACAAAAGTGTACCAAACTTTCTTAGATTTCATTAAATTTTAGGTAAATAATCGTTCACGTGTTTTTGGCTTTGAATTATCGTATTTATGCCTTATCCTCGTGCTACTTCCTTACTTTTTATGGTAATTGTATTTTACTTTCGATAAAGTTTCGAATGCATTATAGTAATCGGCATGTTTAAGATTATATATTAGTGACCTTTGCTTAAAATTAGTCAACATATTCATGCTATTTATTTGTTATACATGGGCAGCATGGTATGTGTAATAAATGCCAGAATCGATAACTTTCCGATTAGTCAATCACTAGCGTATATGTAAAATAAATTGCTTTTGCACAGCACAACGATACCCTCCGTTGTTTTTGTGTGAGTAAGTTGTACGGTGTACGGTAAATACAGGCTATGCTTAGTACACTAAGGTTTATAATTGATTGTATAGGACAGTCCGATTTCAGAAATGCGGGTGTGTGCGCGACTGTGTATCTATTGCTTTTACTGAACTGCATGCGTAGTAGTTGCCGGGTGGTAGGGCAAAACAGGAGACACAGGTTCCGATACATTTTCGGCTACAGGGCATATCTCCTTGTTTATTATATCTATGGTAAGTACTCATAATTTTGAACAAATTTGACTACTGATCCCATTGTAATTTTGCTAAAAGTTCGTAATCTGCTAAATTCATAATGGTCGATCATTGGTCGGTCAATGGTCTCGTAATACTTTTTGCTGCATAATGACGTTCTATTGGTAGCATAAGCATATAGCATAATCAGCCTTTTAATGTTCCCGCTGCTGGGACACAGGCCTCCTCTCTAGGAGAGGGAATGGGCCGTAAACCAGCACGCGGGCCCAGTGCGGGTACTCTATTGGTAGGTCACTGATCAAAGGAAGTGTCAAAGTTTTAGCATATTACCATAAGGTAATCTGTAAACGTTAGTCATTCATTTGTCATTAAGTACGAGATTACCACTCTATGAGATTTGTTTTAATGGAGTGTCAAAATCAACCATAATTAAATTAATGGTAGACCATTCTGACACTACTGTAATAGCAGACTTGAGGCGCAGGTCATTAGGTCGAATAAAGCAAAAACAAATATTAAAGGGACAGTTGGTTTTTTCCCTGTTTTCAATTTTAGGTCTACGTATAGAAAAAGTTGTTTATTATTGGTACAAATATCCATTCTTAGATTTTGCGCTATTTCTATTACTGAAGTACACTATGTAAAGTTGCATTTTGCAAATATTTTTTTTTTATTTGCAAAGTGCAACTTTACATATTTTATTTATATTTCCTCATAACAAAAAACATGACGTATTGATTCGGTCACTCGGAGTCGATGTTCTAATAATCTTATATAGTATGATATCAATGTTTAATCTTATTGCGTAATACTAAGCAGGTGACTGTACTACATTGCGATGTTAGTGAAAGCTTACAATTTTGTCTCTCACGTAATCATATAATCTATTCAATTTTCGTATCATTTTTGCGATAAATGATTGGTCTGTACATTCAATAAATGCCAGTGTATTGGTGAACAAATTCCGCTTGAATAAATAGTTGTTTATATTATTACTTAGAATATTTTGGTCAGCACGAACCGCTTTATAAGCATTAACAATCACAAATTGATATGGATAGTAGTGCTATGTATGTTTAGTATGTTAATTACTTGGAGGTCAATAAACTCATGCATAAACATCCCGACTTAAGCTTACATCTGTAATCCATAGCATCATCGTAATGCATCAGACAAATATCATCATCGTAATGCATCAGACAAATATCATCATCGTAATGCATCAGACAAATATCATCATCGTAATGCATCAGACAAATATCATCATTCGTAATGATACCCTTGAAGTTCTACTAGCTAATTTTATGTCCTATACAGGATGAACAATTTAATGTCGATTCCTGGCTAGAAATATTGATTTACTCTATTGATTGATTTACTAATGTTTATTATTTCATCAAAATCTATTGAGTATTTTTCGCTGTTCCTCATTGTTTCGGATTTGATCATAGATATAATAAACAAGGAGATATGCCCTGTAGCCGAAAATGTATCGGAACCTGTGTCTCCTGTTTTGCCCTACCACCCGGCAACTACTACGCATGCAGTTCAGTAAAAGCAATAGATACGCAGTCGCGCACACACCCGCATTTCTAAAATCGGACTGTACTACACAATCAATTATAAACCTTATCCTAATAAACACAGCGTATATTTACAGTACACCGTGCAACTTACTCACACAAAAACAACGGTGGGTATCGTTGTGCTGTGCAAAAGCAATTTATTTTACATATACGCTAGTGATTGACTAATCGGAAAGTTATCGATTCTGGCATTTATTACACACACTATGCTGCCCATGTATAACAAATAATTTTAAGCAAAGGTCACTAATATATTATCTTAAACATGCCGATTACTATAATGCATTCGAAACTTTATCGAAAGTAAAATACAATTACCATAAAAAGTAAGGAAGTAGCACGAGGATAAGGCATAAATACGATAATTCAAAGCCAAAAACACTTGAACGATTATTTACCAAAAATTTAATGAAATCTAAGAAAGTTTGGTACACTTTTGTAATATTTCATTCAACAATCGACATTGTTGTCGACAGTGTATCTGCACAATTACATCACTAACTCGCGGCAAGAAGCAGCGGCCGTACTATGCGATACATCGGCTTGCTAAAGTATCGTTTTGTGATTTTTACATTGCTCATCCAGTCACTTAGCGACAAACTTAGGTAGTGGTTAAGGAGCAGTGTATTCATAGTAATATGTTATTGTCGCTTTGACATTTAAAAACAAAAATAACATAGTATAAGCAAGAAATATTTTAAGATTTGTTGTTTTTCATGATTTTAAAGACAAATATAGTAAAATACTTGTATTTTGATATGGTAAGTGATTCCATAATTAACAAAGTTTTGGTTTAGGCTTCGGTTTTTACAAGAAAACACTGAACAACACGGAATTCTTATATCTTATCACGCACACGGTCGGAAGCGCACTAGTTCGCGGATTCGACCATTGCATAAGACATGCTCGCCCAGACCATGTCGCGTGGACACCGACACGCCCCCTTGCCACTTCTCCTGTATTTTATATTTCTATGGATTTGATCAAGCACGACTTTTTCAAAAATTTACGCCGTATATTTTAAACGTTTTTTATTATCCTAAGAATAATAGGCATGGGCGTAGCAAGGCTTGGGCTCAGGGCGGGGCAGCAGTCTAAAAATTAAATTAAAAAAATATATGACGCGTTAGGGGACACTGGTCCGTAACCCACCTTTTAAGTATACAAAAAAAAAAATACTAAATTGAAATCGCTTCATCCGTTCGCGAGCTACTAAGCCACAGACAGACAGACAAACAGAAAGGCACGTCGAACTTATAACACCATGTTAAAAATACCATGTAACTAGCCAACTATACCTGCGGTCTTACCCCGGTTAATTTTTTCATACAAAACGGTTACACCCTATAGTACCTTGTACCATTATGTATAGTTCGAATTATCCAAAGCATTTTCTTATTGCTCACTTACCTACATTATGAAATCTTTTTTTCTATATGAATATGAATATGAAAATGTGCCTCTAACTTTTGCCGTTTGGGCTTTGGATAGGTACCTTGTAGGTCAGAGCCAGGGTGGGGTAAGCGCCCCACCATGCCCCACCGTGGACACTAGGTACTTCAAAACTATGTCAATCGCTTTAATAAATAGGAAGAATTTAAAGTAAATATGATAAATCAAATAGCTAGCCCATCCACTATGAATCTACATAAAAACGGTAAACATTTCACCCGGCCCATGTTTACGCAATGCGCGGAAATATCAAACTGAATGTTTGTTTGATATTCGATATTCTTTTAGATTCAGCGTAAAATGTTAAGTAATTGGCGTGGACTAAACTAACTAAATATCAGGCCTAAATTAGGTATATGTAACAAACATTTTTGGTGACTTTGTTCTATTAAAACCCCTTCCTTCATATTAAATTGTAAAGAAACAGGTAGGTAGCATTGCCATTCATCGGTAATTCTGATTCTTTGGCCAGGGAAGGACCATATCTTGGTAACGTGAAGAGCCGAATAACCATAGATATAATAAACAAGTATTTTATATTTCTATGCGAATAACTGTCTAATCCACTTTTTCCATTAACGCCAATATGGACGAATATAATTTCCACCAGGTAAACGTTATATTAAAATAAAATAAAACATTTTATAATGAATATACAATACTTACCTTAATCTCAGACTTCTATAATCAAAACAAGATTGTAATGTTATTATCTTTCTACCTACACGCTTTTATTAACCTTGAAATGCTTAGAAACTAGTTTGACTAAAATATGAGCGACCATATTTGAGTTATGTGACTGTCCACATAAAAACGACGTGTTATCGACACTCCTTTATGCTGCTATTGTAATCTATACTAATATTATAAAGCTGAAGAGTTTGTTTGTTTGTTTGGTTGTTTGAACGCGCTAATCTCAGGAACTACTGGTCCGATTTGAAAAAATCTTTCAGTGTTAGATAGCCCATTTATCGGAAGGCTATAGGCTATATATCATCACGCTAAGACCAATAGGAGCGGAGCAGTCATGAAAAATGTGACACAAACGAAGTTGTATATAATATGTAAGTGTCAATAAAGAAGCGTTCCAACTACTACTGTACTCTACAGGGTCACAGGTGGGGTTACCAGGTCCTAAAACATGGAAGCCAGACCGTCTAGTCAGTTCAGCCGGATTTTCGGGTAAAGTTGGACGAAAAAGGCTCGACACCCTTTACTTATCAAGGAAGGGGTGTTTTAAGTTTAAAATTGTATGTATTGATGGCTTTTAAACCTAGGTTTTTTCATTCTATCATAAATCGTATTCACTTCTAATGTGAAATTATATATCAGAGAATATTTTCTCGAAACCGATGTGGGTATGCACCGCGATGTGGTCGCAGTGGACAAGGGACTCACTCCGTTGTCCATGGCAAAAGAGAACTGGCGCAAACCTGTGATACATACTACAGATGACCGCAAGGAGGTATGGAAAGGCAAGGAGCTCCACGGGCGCTCCTATGGGTCCGATGTACATAGATTTCTCAGCGTCCGTGGCCTGGCTACGTTTCGGTGATCTTTTCGGAGAAACAGAAGGTTTTGTATGTGCAATTAAGGATGAAGTTATCCGAACGAACAACTACCGGAGGCAATAAAAGTGAATAACCAATGAACAGTCAAATTTTAAGCGTTTATAAAGTACAAGTCAATCAAAAGCCGGAAAGGCCGGACGTTGTCTAATTTGGCTGAACACGAACGCAGAAATCCTATGTCTGCTATTAACCGGACACCTGGCAACCATCACTGGGTCAAATTCTGCGGAGTATTGCTACCTATTTTTTGAAGAACCCTGGAATTATCTCCTTTGTATAGTCTGCACTTCACAAGGCTAAGATTAAGGATGACTGTATAAAAATTCAAGCACCAAAATAATTATTCACTGCACACACAGAACCTTTAATTGTTATCAATTGGTTTCCTTATTATTGGCTGCCCTTCACGAACACGGCTGATGGCCAAAGGTACTAAACAAAACAAAGGCAAACACAATCATTCAACTCGCTTCATAAATAAAACTAGATAAGTATTTAGGTGGTATTATTAATTCACTCAAAAATGCAATGGCACAGATTGCTCCTCTTAACAAAGACTTTGATTGTTCTTCAACATCAAGGCATTTATTTAAGTAAATTTAAACATTTACAGGCACTTGAATTCAGATAGCTAAGTAACTAATTTGCTCATTTCAAAGCGACGACGATTTCTATCTATTGGAAACTACTCAACTTAACTAACTACAGCGCCCCGCGGTTTCACCCGCGTTATTCCCGGTCCCGTGGCAATACGGAGATAAAATATGCCTATGACACTCCACAATAACGTAGCTTTCTATTGGTGAAATAATTTTGAAAATCGGCTAAGTAGATCCAGAGATTACCCCTTACAACGTCACAAACTCACAAAAATTGCCTCTTTATAAAATTTGTGTAGATAACAGGCAAGCGACTTTATGGAGACGCTTTAAAATCAAAACATGTTGAAAATCTAATATATAATATAATATTTACTTTAGAATATAACAGAATAGAATATCTTTATTATGTACTCCATCATTACAGAAAGTATAGATGAAAACATAACATAGGGTGATACAATAGGCGGCTTTATCGCTAAAAGCGGATTTTTCAAGACAACTTTACTATCTGCTTCGTTAGCTCCTACCATCAATTCACGACTTTTTAATACACTTCTAATTACGCACAATAAATCGAATCTAAATTCGCGATGCATCACATAACGATCGACTCAGACGAAGTTGCAGACAGCCATTCAAATTAACTCGAATCATTCAATCAAAGACAATGCAATTCTATCGATCCGATATAAATATCTCTTTTGAGGATCTCTGAATGACGTCCCGGTCCTAAAATAGGTTAACAATAGACTATTGTCCTATATTTGTATTGCCTTGTGACGTCACAACAATATGGGTAACGCTTTGAGATGTTATTAATAGTGAGTCATACAAAAGTTCTTATAAAACTTCAATTTAAGATGCATGAAATACTAGGGTTTCCCTGATCTGAGCTCCTCACACAGGAAAGGTGCATTTTCCTGGATAAAAGAAGCCAAACCTGGATAAAGAGGGCATTCAGCGATAAAGTAGTTTTCTGTCATTGGAAGAATTTTCGTAATCGGATCAGTACTTCCTTCTACCTAATACAATATTAGTTTCGGTATATTTCTGCTCACCGGCGCCGGCAGGGATATAATAATTATATAAAAAAAAGAAAGAATAATATTTATTCAGCACATACATGACATGCATACACGCACTGTACATGGTAAAAACAAAAGAAAAAGATAGTTATGACAAGAACTAAGTGTGTGTCCCACGATATATGATATACACACGACATATATATGATATGTTTTGGAGCGCTGATGTTTATGCCGATACATCGCCGCTCTAAAACACAAATTACATGTTACCCAAAAAGCAGCCAAACTTTAATGGGACTAGGACACGTCTGCCGCATGTCGAACGATTCATTGGCTAAAGGAACCACAATGTAGGTCCCAAAAAATGGCCGGCGGTATCGCGGCTGACGCAGGCAGAGATTGCGGGACGCTTATCGACAGGATTGGTCTACACTGGCCCAGAGCCGGGAAGAATAGAGGGGAGGCCTTTGCCCAACAGTGGGACGTGATACGCTATAAATAAAATAAATATATCTCACCAATTCACCTTATTTCCACTTCAAGAATTGTTTGTATGTTTGTCAATCAACAACGCCGTAACGGATGCATACATGAGGTCACTTTACGGGCGTACAAAGACTTCAGAGCTGTACATTGAAAGGCATTATCATCGGCAATTGAATACACTATATAGTGCTTGGATATTTACATAAACGTAGCCTGTATACCTAGCTCTTTATGCAAAACTGCGCATTTAGTCTAAAAAGTATTCAATTCAAAGGCATTGTATAGGTCAAGGTTATTCAAAACGTTAAACACCTCATCTGGTTCGTATCGACGTTTTCATAACGCCTGCTCATATGGAAATGTCTGACTCAGAATCTAATTTCCATATACATTTCCGTAGGAAGCTATTACTTTTCCCTTATAAGAAAATGGAGCTATCAGCCCACCTACACAGCGTTCGGCTTTGGAATATACTCGTACGAACCGCTTATTGTGACTTGACAATCTTGACATACATTTTTCATTATCATCAAGTTTTAGGTATTGAAGAAGTGTATAGATCTTCTCTGGTATCGGCAGAAATTGTGTCATATTAATGACAACATAGCTGCTTAAAATAGTTTACGGATAGTCAAAGCCAATAAATGCCTTGTTGCTATTCCAGCAATTGGCAGCAAGCGTTTCCAAACGTATTTTTATATTTTATAATGCGCATTGCAAAGGAGTGGAACTGTAGGACCTGCGTCTGTTTTTCAGAAGGCATTCAACCCTAATCTCTTCAAAGTTAGAGTGAATAGGCGTCTTCTGTGTAAGCTCATTCCATCGTCAACTTTGTAATGCCATTTCATAAAAATAAAACAATATACTGACACAAGTCAAGTTGTTTAGGGGTACTTACCGTGCGTGTTAGTAATTGAGTTGTGAAGGTCAGGAGGCCCGTTAGAAATATTGGCCAGTTACCAAAGTACCAAAAAGATCAGCATACGTACAAGCATCGCCTCTCCTGGAGGTTATTTTAATGGCCTCACCTAATCTCATTCGTCTTTGTTCCAGGATTCTCTACCCCGTGGTCACCACACACTCTCAGCCTCATCCCACCACCTGCACAGAGGCGCGCAATCCTTCGACGCATCATCAAACAGCAGCGGAATCTCATCTACCCACGTTGTCGAAATCCACAGCACGAATGGCTCCGACACGTCCTCACGATGGGGCAACTCCCTCGGCAGTCACGGCTCTTCATCAGGCCTCGTTTCCATCGCAACAGAGAATAACAACGTCAAGTTCACAGCCCCACATTGTCTGGACAACTTACAGCCACCGAAAGATTCTAAGGACTTGCCCACACCGTCGTCAACGCCGACCACGTCAAGGAAGTCTCGAAGGAGATCGAATCTCTTCACCCCTTCCAAAAAGGGGGATGATAGACTGAAGAATGGGGAGCTTGGGTCTGGTAGGGCGATACCGTTAAAACAGGGGTATTTGTATAAGAAGAGCAGTAAGGCGCTGAATAAGGAGTGGAAGAAAAAGTATGTGACGCTTTGCGATGATGGGAGGCTGACGTACCATCCCAGCTTACATGTAAGTTACAATCCTCTTCCTTTATTAAACATCTCCCAACCTAAATTGGTCCTTACATGGCATTAAAATTTAATAGTAAAAAAAACGTGTGATTTACAGTGGAAAAATAAACACAAACTCAGCTATCAAATAAATATAAACCAGTCTAAAGTCGTAATCAATGCATTATTAAAAACCTGATTTCTAGAAAGATATTCAAATTAGTCAGAAGAAATACTTCTAGTATTAAAACCTATTTGTATTTCTATTCCTACCTATAAACATAGAAAGATAGGTAGAATGTACTTTAGTGTACACCAAAAATTGTTACACTACTCTTTAATACAAACTTAATTATAAGGTTACGATGGCGGTGTTGCGAAATTTGTTCGAAAGAGTCACCGCGGCCCTGGAACGCAAAGGGCACTAGAGGGATCACGGGTGGGTTTTAATCAGTAAGAGTCTGACACTCCCTTCCGCTCCGTACAGAGCGGGAGAAGTCATTAAATGATTTCCTATCCTGAAATAAATAAATAACAGGATACGATGGCGGTCTTATCGCTGACAGCGATGTCTACCAGACGTCCTTTGGATCTGGAAACAACTTAAAACGAAGATGTGTAGTAAAAATATAAAATACTGAATCCTGTATCACTTTAACATTATTTTCATAAATTTCCAGGATTACATGGAAGACGTTAACGGCAAAGAGATTTCTCTCCAGTACGTGACAGTGAAGGTTCCAGGGCAAAAGCCACGAGGCTCCAAGTCCATCATCACGACGGTACCGGGGTACAACGGGTACAGCAGTCTAGACATACATGATAGTATTGGAGGACTGTCTATTGGTGAGTAAGATTTTTCTAAGCACACTCATATCTATTATTTTCTTCTCTCATTTGAAAGGTATGGGTGCCAGTGTAATTGCAGGCAATAAGCATAATCAGCCTTTTAATGTTCCAACTGCTGGGACACAGGCCTCCTCTCTAGGAGAGGGAATGGGCCGGAATCCACCACGCGGGCCCAGTGCGGGTTGGTTCACCAACCCGCACTATCCGCACCGTCTTAGAATTTTTTGGTTCTGCTCATGGCCGGCTTCATGCCGGTTTCCTCACGATGCTTTATCTCTGGTGCAATCGATATTTTCTAGTATATTCGATAACATCATGTTTATTACTAAAATATTCCACGAATTTAATTCATATCGAAGAACGTTCCTCGAAATTATTCTTCGTGCAGTTCTTTAACAGAAGTGGAGAAAAGACTGCCCTATCCACATAAACACTTTATTTCACTTTAAATCAAATAATTAACATTAATTCCCTCCTTTCCAGGCTACAAAGACAAACCAACCCGAGCGACAGACAAAGCCCTAATGTCAGCGTTTGACACAATGAAGGAGCCTGCGACCAGCCGGCAATCCCTGGCCTCGGAGGCTGAAGTCGGCTCCACTAACGGACAGGACAAGGACACTCCTCATGTCAAGAAGAGGCATCGACGGATGAAGAGCAGCGGGGTGAAGAAGGATGGAGACGAAGGTATGTTGTGTGGGGACTAAGAGACTGAGCACTGAGGTTTTGCATAGATATTTTATTTGGAGCTTTTCTCAGACAGTTTTGAATCTCTAACAATTAAAATAATGATTTCCTTTCATATTACCAGTATACGGGGTTTTAGAGATCGATCAGCAGTTCAGACAGAGTTTTGAGGTTCTTCCGTTAACAGTTACGCTTACGCACGTGTGCACACACAGAAGCCAGAAAATGTGTCACCAGTTTTGCCAAGGGGTAGCGTGTTCCCCAGTTAATAGGTTTTGGAGGTCTGGTAGGCAGCCGGTCTGTTAGGCAGGAAACTGAAACCCAAAATGGCTCGGCAGAATTTTCAGTAGCCACCCAGTGGATTGTGTGTCCTGATGCCGACTATCAATGCATATATCCATGTTCTAAACGCAATTTCCAACCATTCCAGAAGGCGAATACGCAACATCATGCGAGTTCACAATAGTGAGCCTGGACGGCAAGCGGTGGCGCTGGGAAGTGTGCGGCACTGGTAGTGGCAGCGCGGCTGTGGGCGCCGCCGCTGCTGAGAGAGACGCCTGGGTCGCCGCGGTGGAGGCGCAGATACTGGCGTCGCTGCAGGGCCGGGTATGTCAACAATACGTCATCATCATCATCATCGACAGGCCGACTTCGCCCATTGCTGAGCATATGAAAACAAGCCTTCTCTCTGAAATAAATCATCTGTAACCCACCATGTGGGGCCCATGTTGTGTTTGTAAGCCGTAGATGGGTCTAATGGTCCACTAAGTCCCTGAACCGTCTCCAAACCCAAGTAGGAAGGTGTAACTTCAACCTTGCCGAAAAACAGTAGGGTGTGGATGTGAAACAATCGCAAACTATGCTCAGCCCCCAAAGCTTGCAGCCTGTAAACTAAGCCCTGGCATCCAAAACGCTGTGGAAGTGGTAAAGTTTTAGGCAGAACAAATCTGTGTTAGTTTCTTGCCAGCAACACGAACAGCAGATGTCACATTTCAACGAATCTATGGTTCTAGGTCAGGCCCGTCCTATATTTTGTTGACCGTTGAATAACTCACGTTCTGGCGTGAACTAGACTCTATAAGAAGCAGATTAAGTGCCACATAATGCAACTTGTAACACCCCGCAGACGTCCCGGCAGCCGATGCCGACGGGCGCCAACTCGACGGGCGACGTGCGCGCCACCTACTACATCCGGCGGGTCAACGGGAATGATAAGTGCTGCGATTGTGGCGCCGCTGGTATGTACATGTTCTACCTGCATATCTTTTGCACTAAAACTGACTAAAATATAGCATCAAATAATTCGTCCTCAATACTGTCACATGCCGAAACGGACTCGGCACTTAAAAAAGTTGTATATAATTAGGGGCCATCTATAATTACGTCACACGAATTTAATGATTTTTGACCCCCTCCTCTTCTTGTCACAGTTGGTCACATTTGACAGACCCCCTCCCTAGTGTGACGTCACATTAATTATATGTTTTTTTCGTGTATTCATGATAAAAACAGATTTTGAATTGTGACGTTACGAAATTTAGAACCTGTCCCACCCCCTTGTCACACAATGTCACTTCGTCGTCCCCCTTCCTCCCCCTTAACGTGTGACGTAAGTTATGGATGGCCCCTTATGTCCAGAAATAGACACAGGAGTGAGTTTTAGATTTTTCTTATCGCAATGATAAGAAAAATCTAAAACTCACAGGTTTTGTATTAATTCTTGATGGTGCGTATTTTACATAATTATGCAAACAACTAGATCGAGTTAAAACTCAATTTGAATAAACATTTGTTATGGTATCGAACTCTCTGACCTTTAGCGCAAATACTTATGCGGATGAGGTTATTAAACTTTCCAAGTATTTATTATAATATTAAAAAAAAACAACTATAAACTTGTTATTCATTACTATGCAGTTCACTCTTCATTTTGTTATACACAATTTTTTAAGCACTTAAAACATAAAGAGGTACCAATTAACAAACACACAGACAGAGTAAATTTCGCATTTATAATGTGTGTGTTTTGAGGAGCTCGTAGCTAAAGAATAACAGCTGAACGGGTCGATCTTCAAGGTTAAGCAACGCTTGCCAAGGTTGGTCTATGGATGGGGGACCGTCGCAACATACCGAGTTTCCTCCGTGCCTCGGAAAGCACGATAAGCCATCAGTCCCGGCTGTCATTTGTAGATCTTTGGCAGTCATTACGGATTTCCAGAAGCCAGTAAATCTGACTCCAGTCTTGCCAAGAAGTACTGTTTTACCCAGTTGATGGGTTGTGAAGGTCTGGCAGGCAGCCGCTCCACGTTAAATACTGGTATTCAGCCGAATCCGTTATGACTGGAAGCCCACCCCAATATAGTTGGGAAAAGGCTAGGTAGATTATATGTATAAGTTTGGAAGCATGTGTGTGGGAGTGCTGATTATTATGTAGTCAAAGCTTATCTTCTATATAATAATAAGTCGGGTTTTCCTTCCTGACGCTATAACTCCAGAACGCACGAACCGATTTCCACGATTTTGCATTCGTTGGAAAGGTCTCGGGCTCCGTGAGGTTTATAGCAAAGAAAATTCAGGAAAAAATTCAACAGAAAAGCGGGAAAATCTTTTTTCATTTTTTTATATATGGCAAAACAACGTTTGCTGGGTCAGCTAGTTTACTTATATTTTCTTTTATTTGTAATACAGATCCGGACTGGGCGAGCTTGAACTTAGGCGTGTTGATCTGCATCGAGTGCTCGGGCATACACCGGAACCTCGGCTCGCACATATCGCGAGTGCGCTCGCTGGACCTCGATGAGTGGCCGTGAGTATCTTTGAATTGATCCTATACACATATATTTTGCTAAACTACTAAAGTACTGCTATAATAGGGTAGTTGACTAAAAAATTCTAATTAGTCCGTCAGATAGATTTTAAAAAAATATTGGACACGTATTTTTTCTTTTTTCACATAGACAAAAAACGAAGACGATACAACGCGTTAAAAACTCGTGTGACGTCACTACTCGCTACAATTTTTAACGAGCCGTGACGTCACAAGCCCCCACTCCTGAACTTTGATGCTTTGTATCTTCGTCAGTTTTTATAGATTAGATAAAGGAAAAAATACATGTCCAATATTTTTCTATAATCTAACTGACGGACTAAACGTAATCATATATTTTTTACTCAGGAAACATCCCTATTCAAGCGTGAAGAAAAATATATATTTGTGACCCTCCTTTTTATGGATGAGAAATTATCGAATGACTTTTACTGTTTTGCACGGAACGAAAGGGAGTGACAGACACTTACTGACTAAAACCCATCTGTGTTCTTCTTAGTGCCCTTTGCGTTCCAGGGATGCAGTGAATTTTTCAAACAAATTTCACAACTAACAATAAGCCCTACATTTGATATGTCACAAGGCAGTGTGTGCAGTTTGAAAAACTGATCCGAAATATTCTAAATGGTCGCCCAAATGCGACCCTATGCTCAAAATGAACGTAATTTACGTTACGAATCCCTGATTTAATTATGTACAGAAGTTCATATGAGTACTAAATTTCAAATGTATCGGTTTAGCCAGTAGATTCAGAACAAATTGGCTATGATATAAGCACAGACTGATACACGAGAGAATCCTTTAACGAATGATACAGCCAGATCGTGTTGCAACTGCAAAGAAACGGAAGAAAACAACGTCCATTGGGCGCAAGTTTCTTACGTACATATGGGGTGTGTACGCGCGATATTTCGTGTGCTGTTCAATGCAGTACCGCATAGGTACGGCTGAAATTTCAGGGGAGGCATTCATTCATAATTAAATATTATAATGAAACTATGCTATGTAACAACGGCTAGCTTAAAATTGTGTTTATATGCGATGATCAATATGTTTTATTTATATGCGTAATTAAAACGTGTATTTTTTTTTGCAGTTTGAGCCACGTGAGTGTGATGGTATCTCTGGGAAATGATCTCGCGAATTCAATATGGGAGGCTGACTTCAGAGGTCACGTGAAGCCCATGGCCACATCTAGTCGAGAGGAGAAAGAAAGGTATGGACTTTTCGTGTTCTGATTACATTCTTCATTGAAGACAAAACGACATTCTGTTAGACCATGGGCTGTCCTGCCGGGATTATTGGAAAAGATTTCCTGCTAATGCATGATAATGCCCGCTGCCACGCCGCATTACTGACTGGACAGTACCAGGAAGAAATCGGCATTCCCACACTAGACTGGCCATCCCTTCAGTCCTGACTTGGATCCGATTGAACATGCATGGGACGAGCTGAATAGGCGGGTACAAGGAATATTTCTAGCTAGGTGTCGAAAGAGGACCAGAAAACTGCGTAGTCGTAGAGTGACAGGAAATGCCAGAGGATTCCATCAAGATATACATTCGCTTAATGAAAAACCGCTTACAGGCCTATTAGGGCCGGGGGACGACGACACAAAATATTAAGAACTAATCAAGATAAATTGTAATTTTTTTTTATCTTTTCATATTACTCCTATTCATGAAGACGTCCACAACTTCGACCTATTGCAATGATTCTTTAAAGGGCTTGCTCAGTTTGTTAGGGCAATTTGGCTTAACGTGAACATTAAGTATAATATTTAATGACTAGGGTTTTTAATAGTTTATACCTAAAAGAAATGAATTATAGTAATAAGGTTGCAGGAGAGTGTAAAAATAGTTCATATTTAGCATGTCTATTGCTAAAACTTGTCGCTGAAAAAGTTACAATTATGAGTGTTTATTTTCCAAAATAAATCATTTGCGTTTTTAATCATGATATTATCTTATTTTGAATCCGGTAGTAACATATCCTAAGGTCATTTAAATGGAAAAAATAAAACTATAATTTTTATTAAGAATGGTAAATTAATAAAATATCATCTAAAAAATGGGCAGGCGGCCTAATATTATTTTCATGCCTTGCCCAGCTTAAGTACCATTAAGTACCATATTGTGGTCATAACGTGAGCACAGCAACCCACCGTTCTTCGCCCTACAAGGCAATTGCAACAATATTGAGTAATTGCTTCTCTGCCTTTCAGATTATATTAATTATAATATACCTATACGAAATATAATTTTCGGCTTATGTGCCTGCTTTGAATTTTTCCTCGGAATAGATTGCAATTGCCAGATAAGGGTAAACCTTCAAGGTTTCACGTTTAACAAAACAGCGCCAGGGTCATCGTCATGAGCAGATTCAGTGTCCAAGGGTCAATTGAAGTGGTATCAGAGTCCATTATAACTATAACAAAAACCAAAAACTTCGCAAAAATAACTGAAACAACATTCACAATACACTTCATAAATAATATTTTCATTTCGATAACTAGATTTGTCATTATTGACAGTTAGTAGTGTTGCCAGGCAGTAAAAAAAATCGATTTGACAACGATCAAACTAATACTATAATCGGATGTAAAATGATTTGATGGCCTAAAACGACGAGTGTTTTGTTTGTTTTTAATGTAATTAAAGGAACATATAAGTATAAAACCTTTTGAAAAAAAACTTGATTACAGATTTTTAAGAAAATACATACTTTTTACTCAGTTTTAGCAATCGATTATTATCTTTAATAATCGATTGAAATCACAATTATTATTAATGTGGCCACACAGAATCGGTCGCCAAGCATAAAATGGCGACGCTTTTTAAACTCAATCGGCTTAAATACTTATTAAACGACTTTTTTTTATATTTAACTTCCTGCAACGAGAATCAAAAAAATATTCATTTCAGTTTTAATTATATTTTTTCGTAAAAATACTTTTCGCATAGCAACTTGTCCACGTAAAGCCAATAATGAGCAATACCCTTTAGGTAGAAAAATAAATACAATTTAAAATCTTTTTGGTATCATTTAAAAGCTAACAAAATTACTTATACGTGTTTTTATTAAACATGCGTTTTTTATTTTGATATGTCTTAGTACAAAAATTAAGTTATCGTTAACGAAAGATGCTTACTTTGGATCTGATTTTATGGCTTCTCGCCAGCGTGCGGTGAAGCGAAAAGCGCTTACGTAACCATCTAACAGCCTTACGCTCGCGTTTGTTTGATTCGCCTGCGTAGGTAGGTATTTACGTAGGTTACAATGTACTGATCGCTGATTTTGTCAGGTTCGAACCATACTTTTTAAGTTGAGGCCATGATCTGAAGATGGAATTGGAATTACTCTTTAAATAAGAGTAATAACTCTTCAAATAAGAGTAATTTCAATTCTTTCTTCATATTTTTGCTCCAGAGCTTTTAATCCAGAAAATTAATCAATTAAATTACGGCATTATAATAATTTTTAAAAATATAATAAAATTTTAAAAATGGCATTACTTAAATGCATAATGCATAGGTACTTCTGTATTAAGGCTGAGATCAAGCAGCCTTTGAGCGGCTGCTAAAATGGTCCTTTCATTTGGGATCACATGGATTCGCATGGTGGTATGCTCTTCATTGCATACATTCTGCGACCTACTCGCAAATTTTCACTAATGAATAAATACATTTCATAAAACTCGCGGTTACTAAAGTCTGCCATCGTGACCGGTAGATAGAAAAACAACATACGTGTGGCGCGGGGCTTGCTCGGAAAATCGATTACACGTAACGGCGGTGTTACAGCAGAGGAGAGACGCGTCTCTCCTCTGCTGTAACACCGCCGTGTGTAGCGCGCTCATTCTTATTATTACGAATAGAGAGTGTCTATTTTTTACTGATTTAAAGTCGGAGAAAATTAAATAATGGAAATGTGTTCTGTTTTGTTGTTGTTGTGTGTTGTTCTGCTTCTAAAGTATTCCTGTACAATCAACCAAAGGTGGTAGAAGGTAACGTGGCAGGTGCATTAATCTAATATTTTCGTTACCTGCAGGTGGATCCGCTTAAAATACGAGCGGCGCGCGTTCCTGAGCAGCGAGGTGGTGGCGACGGGCGTGGAGGCGCTGCGCACGGCGGGCGCGCGCGGCGGCGTGGCGGCGCTGGCGCGCGCGCTGTGCGAGCCGCCGCCGCGCGCGCCCGCGCCGCACGACCGCGCGCTCGCGCTGCGCGCCGCCGCCGCCGCCGGACACCTCGCCGCCGCGCAGCTGCTCATCTGGGTGCGTACAGCGCGCGTGCCTCGCTACTGTCCATACTGACAGGATACCACTTACGGCCGAACCCAATAACCGATCTATCACATACTGGAGATAGAAAAACAAATGAAACAACAGAAAAATTATATAGGTTTTCTGTTGTTTCATTTGGTGGTTTTCTGTTAGACAGATACACAGGCATAGGCCTGTGGGGCTTAACACATGTACCTGTCTAACGGAAAACCACCAAATGACAATGGACATAGTTTATTTACTGGGTGTAAATAACGAAAACTAGAATCTGCCCGAATCTAGGAAAATGTAAAACTACCTACTTGATTTTATAATTTGTTTTATACATGACTAAAAATTGCTCATCAGCCTAAAGTAAAATATATTCGTATATATTCTAAAAATTTTGTCACTAAAAAATCAATGAAAGGTCTGGGGCTTTGGGACCTCACTCTAATCCTATACTAATCTCGCTAAAAAGGCACTACTTAGACTCGTGCAATTTTTATCTTAATTACACAATACTATACTATTAAAAAAAAAAGAAAACCTCGCACAAAACAGAAGGAACATAAGAGCCTAACACATAAAGGCTATTTGTGCCAAACGCTAAAACTAATTTTATAAATTAATAGATCCATTTATATTACACATAAAAAGTACCGCAAATAACAAACAATCCCCGCCCGCAGCACAACGGCAACCCGAACTACCCGGACGCGGACGGGCACACGTGCGTGTTCTACGCGCGCGCCGCCGCCAACCACCTGTCGGGCATCCCGCCGCAGTACCCCAGGACGCTGCAGCTGTCGTGCCCGCTGCACCCCAACCCGCCGCACTCCACGCCCAGCTCCGCCACCAACTCCACCAGCTCCAACTCGAGCACGAAAAGCGCGCTCAAGAACCCTGAACCAGAGTGCAACTGCATCATCTTCGAGCTTCTCAACGCTCAAAGCGCCAGCAAAGCGCTCGTCGAGCTCCTCATTGGCTTACAGAACAACCAATACATGAACGGCTACGATTACAGCGGTTCCGTGGCCAACTTTGCACACAACACCCTCGGCAGGCCCTCGTTGGGCCCCAATTTATCGTTAACGAATGGCAAATGCGGCAGCGTAGTGTAAAACGGTTTTTTCTACATCTAATTGTCGGTTTTCGAATAAATGTTGATATTGTGACTGAACGTTGTTACCGTTATGGTATATTTATACTTGATGCGTGTGTGTGATGCAGTTCTGTAAGTCCAAAATTGTGATTTTTTTTTTTTGTGAAAGCCCAGTGATTGTAAGAATGCTTGATAAAGTAAAATACTCTTATGGCATGTTTTTACAAATTTGTCTTATAGCAAAATTGTTTAATATGAGAAATAATTTATATAAAATTCTAGCCGTGAAGGCAACTTAATATTCATATTTAAACATTATAATTATTATGAATGTACTTATTACGGTGTACTAACAAAACTGCGGAACACACATTTTTGTATAATATAATACTTGTAGTGTATTAATATGTAAAACTTATGCATATTACGCACGACTGACGGTAAATTGTTTGACGTAATCTCAAATTCTTACATAAAAAAAAACTTTGCGAAATTCGTTAAAAATCCGTGTCTGTCAATTTAAAAAGTTAATTAGACAAATTGTTAGTGTAATTGAAATTCAGTAAAATTTTCGAGTGTCTTCATGCTTAGTTCACTAGGCAGAGGTACTTTTGACTGAAAACACTTAAAAAATGTGAAGAAAACGTACTGGCAGCTCACTAGCGTATCTATCGTGTTTTCGAAATCAACAACTTGAGCCATCGTGTCGAAATACTAAGTGTTTTCAGCCGATCTATAATTTTTTCATTACGTATTTACAGTTTTACATATCCGGTGTTAATAGTTCAAATTTTTAATACAATTTTTTTCTAGTTGAGTAGTGTAGGTACCAATTGCATTTTAGGAATCCTTCATTTTCAAATAAAAAAAAAAATATAAATTATATACACGCAAAAAGTATCTATAGAATAATATATTTTGAATTTTCCCCATAACTTTCACGTAGAATTAATTTCACTGTACTGCAAAGCTGTCTATATTTAAAATATAATCTGTACACTTTATTTTCTTAACGATATGAACTAAATGTCTATGGTTACAATAGTTTTACAGTTATAGTGTGCTACCGAAGTAATATAATAGCCAATATGCCGAAGGGCATACGTAATTTTATCTAGAACAACTAGTCCACGGAATGTTGCGGAGTTCGTACCAAATAAGTACCGATTTAGACCGAGATTCTACGGATTTTGCTACACCGGAACTACGGATTTCGCTAATTCCGTCTCTAAGGATGTTGCTAGACGGATTTATTACAAGTGTTGATTTACTTAATTAAATTGAAACTGAGGTTTTTTGGATGTCAGCAAAATTCGTACAGTTGAAGTTTTAAAAATAGGATTATTAAACAAGCAAATATCTGTGTAAACGTTGCTGGGGGAAAGGTTGATGTGGTTATTTTATAAATCTCTAGAGATTCAAACTCAAAGTCTTTATAAGGCGCCTTTGATTCAAAGGCGCCTTTGAGGTACGTCAGTCAAAAACATGAAACTAGTTGCATGTTCCAAAGCATAAGATCTCTATGGAGAAGAACGTGCAAGGAACTCTATGGGCATTCTTTTAAATTAAAAAATGCCATAAAAACAACACACTAATGCAGCGCCCCACAGACTGCTTTTTATCTGTGCTAAAACGCACGGCTCCAAGTCGAGGCCGTGTTAAAAAATAAAACGACTTCAACCTTACCTCGGTAACTCAAACCGGTACTTATAACCAAGTTTCCAATAAAGTCACAGTGTAGCATAGATGTTATTAAATACTAATCGTTTAGAAGCGAGATCTCAGCTCAATGCTATTTGTAGGGTATAGGATAATAATTTAGTGGTAATTTCTCATGCTTTACCCTAGAGCCTTTGGGTGTGGCGTCCGTGGTTCTTTAACTGTTTTTGTGTTTATTTTGTGATATCATTTACAATATTGTTGATCTATGAAGCGTTGAATTGTGATATATTGTGACAGAAACAGGCTAATATATATTATAAGCTATTAATTCCCGTAAAGTCAGGTTAACGACTAGGAACACATCACACTGTTTACTGTGTTCCTATAGGGAACGTGCAGAAACTATAGGTGGCAGCACAGACGCGTCAAGTATATTTCACTTATAAGTTTCAAATTTACCAACGCTAGATGGCACAGTCTACTTCGTGCACGTTCCCCTAAACGGAGGGTGCAGGAAGTATAGGTGGCAGCACAGGTCAAACATTTGCAACACTAGATGTAGATGGCATAGTCTACGCTGTGCACGTTCCCTATTGGTTAAAAGTTTGGGCCAAAGGGACCCGACCATCTAATTTTGTCCAATGCACATCAAAGGTAAACTGACCTAAAGGTCCTTGTTACCAGGTAAATAAATTAAAAAAAAAATCAAAGGTAAACAAGTAATGGTTAACGTTACGGTTGCAAAGGTTTCAATATTTCCTGTAAAATATACTTTTTTTTCTGTTTAAGTAATTAAGTATGGTGCAGCAAATTTTCAATTTTTATTTCAACATTTTTGACATGTGTTCTAGAAAGTGGCTTTTAGTCATGAATGTGGATTTAAAACTTGCCCAAAATTGAGCATTTTTCAAGAATTAGCTTCATATTTTAGCGCTACTGCTGATTCATGAACGTTTTAGTTCATTCAATTGTAAGTTAAAGAATCACGGACAATATATTAACATTCCAATTTGTAAATTATTCAGCACCCCAAAGGCTAAATAGTTGATGTGATATACTTAAGGTCTCCCTTAACAAACCAAAATGTACTGATCCTTCTGTGCCTACTCTTAGGTAGTACGCTTCACGACTATAGGTCAGGAGCTGAACGTACACTTAACTAATTCATCATACATCACAAGCTCCTGGACTATTGTCAATGTTTCCAATTTGTAAAGTACTTCATTGTAATATTATCGCGTTTTTAGAATTAATCTTTTAGATGTTCATGCTTTCAGTTTAATTTTATAACAGTTTTAAAAATGAGGTTTGTTCATTTTTGGCCTGAGTGTGGACTGCTGTTTTGAATTACTCTTAAGGCTGTACAGTGGCCGTACTACGAGGTGCCAATGCTATCATGATTCAGTGTGAAAAAGGGATAGTGCTATTCGTCTTGTATAAATCCGTCTCTCTCTGACACAGTAATCATGATGGATTTAAGACGTCATGGTAGGGCTGCTGATCGGTTTTTTGTTTTAACAACTTACTGAAAACAACTATTTTTTGCGGCTGTGTTCGCGCTTCTCGATATGCTTATGATAAATGTGGATTCTATTTACTAGACAGCAACATTCAAATTCCCTCGGAATCATGCAGCACCAAAGCTTTGGCACGTTCATGTAAACGCCTGCTTAGGCCTAGTTCCAGGATAAATCTGAACTTTGTCAAAGACGCGTTAGGTGTTGAAATTGGATGAATTTCCAACAGCCAATCAAATCACTTGATTTGTGCTTCATTTGCGACGCATCTATAATAAAATATACACGGTGCAATCCAGGTGTAAGAGTTTAAAAAATTGTTGGGTTTGCCTCTGATCTATAGATTTATTTTCTAAAACATCAAGCAAAAATATAATGTATTCATAATGTCGGTCTGCCTCAGCCTGTTATTAGGAGAGTTTATTAAAGAAGATATTTTATGTTTGAAAATTGTGGTACAGCCTTTTTAATCCGTGGCCTGAGGAAATCTTTGGCCTCCCGTTTGTGAAATGCAAGGAGATAGAGAGGTACATTATATTTCTGTCATCGTATGTTGTTATTCGGCTGTGATTGCGCGTTTAGCCTACCATCTCATTTCACCACTGTGATAAATAAGCGCAAGTGTTTCTAAGTACTTTGTTGTTCAGGCCAATTTTGTCCGCTCAGGCCACGGAATGAATAATTTTATTGTATATTTTGAACGTTACAGTGAGAACATTCTCGGCTATCTCTAAGAGGGCTTTGTACAATTAAATCTAATATTACTTATCTATTCTTTAACTTAAAGCGTTACTACATGTCTTGTAAATGTTACTTATAAATTAGAAAATTAATTCATTTTAATTTTACGCAAAGTAATAAAAAAAATAGTTCTGTTTGTACATTTAGTGATTAAAATCGTTTACCGACGCAGTATTCGACACATTTGTATAAAAATCACATTAGAATTTCTGGGCACTTTGTATAGTGTATTTTAACATTATTTTATTTAAGTCCTCTGTTGAAATTTTATTGATAATTTTAAATTATGTTATGTTGCGTTACTTGATTCGCAAGGTTTATTAAGATTTTTTTAAAGTTTTTTTTTTGTAAATTCTTTTTAGAAGCCAAAGAGCTTAATTGTAAATATATCGTATTATGCAGCTATGCGTTTGTTAGCTGTGGATAATTCTTTCGTTATTGTAATTTTTAAGAGATCCGTTAACGTTTTTTCTTGTGAGAATAAAATGATAAGGACGTAATTTCATTGTTTTACTGAGTACCCGTCTCATGCATACCCTAAACACAGATAATGTTGTGGCTGCTTTTGAAACTAAGGAGGGACCTCCACGAGCGTTGAGTTTGTCGTGTTCAGACGGCGATGTTATCGCGGCGATTCAACGAGTGACATTGAGGAGCAAAAGGAGCAAAACGTCAATGCGCTGTGAAGCGCGACGTATAGGGAACGTGCACGGCGTAGACTATGCCATCTAGTGTTGCAAATCTGAAACTTTTACTTTGTAAACATTTGACCTGTGCTGCCACCTATACTTCCTGCACCCTCCGTTTAGGGAAACGTGCACGAAGTAGACTGTGCCATCTAGCGTTACAAATTTGAAACTTTTAAGTAAAATATACTTGACATTGGCGCGTCTGTGCTGCCACCTATAGTTTCCGCACATTCCCTATAGTGCGTTTCACGAAAGAATTCCCTTCGTCGTATTGTTGGCTGCCCTGTCTGTCTTAACGTCAAAGCATGGAGATTTTCCGTAATGCCAACATTACGGCGAAGAGAATTCTTTCATGAAACGCACTTTACTTCGGGCTCACTGGACTTATTCTCCATTTTGTGCCTATTACTACTGTCAATGTTGTGGGCCCCTAATGGATCGTCCACATAATACAAGGTCATAAACTTCTAAAGAATTTTGTCTGTGCAACTAAGTCTGCAGAAAAATGTCGGTGTGATCGAACTTTTTCATCTCTGTTCATTCTCAGTTCAAAGTTTATGCAGAAGAAAGGCGTGTGGACCCACTAAAACGTTCGAGGCCCTCGTGTTCCAGTTCACTTATTGTATTTGGCCACTAGTCATAAGGTAATGTATCTTGGACCCTTGTTATCTGCTTGAGGCCAGGAGAGCAAGGGCCAGCCTAGATAGATGATGAAGGATCTTAGAATAGCTGCATGAAACACTAAAGGATGATTTCCACTAAATAGCTCGTATCGGATCGGATCGGAAAGGTTACGAACGGATACGATGACAGCCGATCGCGTCCTGCAGGATTCCGACACATACTATCGGCTCTGTACCGTTGCTTGCGAACGTAACCAACAAAGTATAACGGTCTTGTTCTGCTTTCGACTCGAGGTAATTTTTCAGAACGGCTAAGACGGTTTCTGCTGACGGTTGGTTGGTGATTTTTGGACTTGTGATTGCTGCGTATTTGTAGATGGTAGGTTTTTCACGATAGCCGTAATATAGGTATCACAGATATACTATATATGAGGCCATGAGAACCATAGTGGCCTAACTAATTTTTTACAGTCCAAATTGAACATTTTGATAGACTTAGAGTGGCCCAAAAGTGATACAACGAATATTTACTAGGATTCAGCATAATCACTGTTATGGTTTTTAGTCTGTGATCTTAATTTCAGGTGCCATAATGGCCTAATTAAGATATTGTATATGGCTTGTCCATTGAATTAGGCCACTATGGTTCTCATGGCCTCATATATACCTATAGATAGTCAATTTAGATATTCAAGTGGGATATTGCACCATTAAAAAAAATGTGCATGAAATCTTGGGAAGTATTATAAGTTCAGTAGTTAACCAATCCCAATAGAAGAATTTGGGAAGCCATAGAGAGAGACTTTCAAAACATTTGAAATTTCCCAAATTGCATAGGATCTACTTATGAATGGGTAGCATATCGACGGTTAAAAGGAAGTAGGGCATAAGCGACATTTTGGTCAAAAATGAGTTATATATGCCATCCTACGTAAAAAAATCCGCTCTTTCGAATGCGCTTACTCTCATGGCTCTACGGTGAGTTTTTTGGCGTTTATGCCCTAGCAAAAAAAATCGTTTTCATAGTATTAGTTTTAGTAACCGACGAAAATTCAAGTAATTTTTGCTACAAAGGTGCTTGTGCCCCTACAAAAATGATTTATTTTGTGTTTGTTGTCGGTAATGCTTTTTTACTTCATAAGGGTGTCGAGCTTTCGGTTGTTTATGCCTTTTAAGCTTTTCCCTCACAAAGTACGAACGTTGTTTATAGCCTACTTCCATTTCGTAATTTAACATAGCTATGGCGCTTGTACCCTATATACGAAATTCATTTTCATATTACTCTGTCAGTTATACCCTATTACCATTCAGTACTTTATGGAAGCTATGCAGGTTATGCTCTATTACCTAAATTTATTTTAATATCACACTGTTGGTTATACCTTACTTCCGCGTTCAATATAAATACAGTTTTGTCGATAATATCTTATTACTTAAATTAAATTAGATATCATGGTGTCGATTATAACCACATTATAACCTACTTCCACGTTTAACAATCACACTTATACGTCACTTATACTACAATACCCAATAAGCTTTTATTATTTACTATAATGTTTGTTACCTTTTTAAATGTTAAATATTACGGATACATACCAAGTCGCTGGCCCCGGGCAATAAAGCGGTAAACACCGGTTACGCCCTTTTTAATGTTATTTGATTTTTGGCTTCTCTGAGTATCAGTCTATCACTCTAATTTTTTTCATATTTTTAATACAATATTTCAATGGAATAAATGACAATAACAGCTTTATTGAATGGAAAATTCTCTTATGACTAAATTATGTATTATTGCATTACTCTAAGAAACATTACACAAAAAACCGTAAACATTTAATACGAACTAATCATAAGAGATTTTATTCTGTACAAGCTATTACGCCTTTCTTCCCGGAAATTTATTGTAATATTACGAAAAGTAAAGGGAATAAAATGCCACTCTGTGGTACCCTGGCAGAAGTACTACCACGAAGATGATGTATCTCCGATGCATATATGTACGTTGCCGGCGACCAAACAGGTAACTACGAAACCAGTCAATCAACGATAAAGATACATTAAGAGAGCATAGGATGCTAAGAAAAAAATCGAAATCAAAAGCGTTGTTGAAATCAAGTAATGCCAAGACCGTTACATTACCGCTTTCCATGGCTGACCTAGTATCTTCTTCTAGTAGATACAGAAAAGTTGAGGATGTGGCAAATGACGGGAAGGATTAAGTCCAGCACGGGCAGTAATATTTTGCGACTGATACAGTCACTTCCTACTGCATTCGAGGTAATCGATTGTATGCCGTATACAATTCATTATATTGACTCTTGTTGTGTTTTACCAACCCCCCATGATCTTAGAAAATTCCAAACTTTGGATGGGTCCCCATTTTGAACAGAGTTTTGAATGTGTTGGCGCTTTGCATTCCTACATACTTTATTACAGCGATTGAGGATTGCGGCTTATTTGTCCCTATTTACATCAGTGCAGACGTTTAAATTTCGACTTTGCCGTAACCTTCTTGATCATCAACTTTTTAATGTCATCTGTCAGCCACGGCGCCGGCAAATGCTTTTACCGCTCAAACAGGTGCGTGAAGGTCATAATAGCTGCACTAGTTGTGAAAATTTTACTTATTCGTCGACTGACGTGGATGCAAACAGGGGAGACCAATCTATATTTCTCACATCCTCGCAAAGACTGTCAATTTACATCCCACCAAAATTACGTTGCATAAATATTTAAGCTTTTGTGGCCGAATTTTATATGAAAGGAAAATTAGGTAATGGTAGGAAAAGGCTTCAGCTGAGCATTGACCATGGTTAGCGATGTGATCAAAACAAGAATCAAGTCAAAAAGTGAAGAATTGAAAGATTGAAGACTTCGTCTCTAACTAATATTACAAGCAGTAATATTAGTTAGAGACGAAGAGCGATGGGCCTTTTTGAGGAGGCAAGTATTAAGTCACCCATGATTATACTGTGACTGAGAAGGAATCAAGATTTCTAGGAGCTTTTTCAAATGAGGAAAAGAAGTTGATATGTAAAGGTTTTGACCATTTTATTTTTGTTTCCAAAGTATAACAGCTAATATAAATTATGTGATTTTATTTAAATTAAAGTTAAATCAATATTTTTTTCTTTTTTAAGTGGTTTTTGTGTTTGTTTCCAAAGTTTATTAATTAATAAAAATTATGGTAACTTAGTATTTTTCTTTTTTAAGGGGTTTTGTGTGATTGTTTCTTAATTATTTTTTTTTGTGATTTGTAAGGTTTTTTTTTTATAAGTACAAAATATGAAACCTTCTACTGTTAGCGAAGTAGACAAAATATTGTAGTTAAACTATGGCGTCAGACCGATTCAGTCGGGGTTCACAGACGAAAGTATTCATTTAAAATTTAATGAAACAAAAATAAGGTAGTAGTAACATATTAATTTTGTAAAATACTGTCTAAAATGGTTAAAAATAAAAATAAATCACATTATTAGATCGGTCTGTTACAATGGTTACATAAAAATATGTTTTATTGATAAGATTCTAAAATGGCGATTAGTGAATGATACATCTAAGATTTGGCTATAAGATTTCCCTGAAGAAGGTGGTAATCGTCTAGTACACTCGAGATTTAAAGTAGAAATTACGTCGTATTATTTTCTTACATTCTTGAATCTCAGTGGTCGATGTGTTTATAAAGACATTAATGATGTTACAATTGAAAGAGAATCGTCTATAATTTGTATTATACATTTTTTCAATTATTTCATTAAATATTTATACTATGAAAAATATTTTTAAAAGGTTATATTGGTAAAAAAATTAGCTTTCATTTGACATTTTGAACGCCTGTTTTGGATCACTGTACGCTGCACTATAAACAAATTAGCTTCTTTTATTTCTCCTGTAAAATTCGATTTTTGATATTACCGCTTTATTGCCCGGGGCCAGCGAAGTGTTCGTAATTAATTCTTAAGTTCCCTACCTACTAGCTGCAGTATTAGCTACCTACCCATCATCATCATCATCATCAACAGCCTGTTGCAGTCCACTGCTGGACATAGGCCTCTCCAATTGCACGCCACTTAGATCTATTTTCGGCTTTTCGCATCCAGTTTCTGCCAGCCGTCCTGCGCAAATCGTCACTCCACCGTGCGTCTCGGCAAACGTAGATCCCAGATCATTCAGCATCTGTTGTAGGTCCTGCAGCGTTTCTGCCATGATGACGATCATCTACAAATCGCAAGTAATAGATGTATTCGCCATTGATGTTAATGCTACGTTCTTTCCAGTTCAGCGTCTTGAACATATCCTCCATTGCATTAGTGAACAATTTCGGGGAAATAACATCCCCTTGTCTCACTCCTCGATGCAACGGTATGGGACTTGTTTGTTGATTCTGTACTTGAACGGTCATGGTGGCGGCCTCGTAGAGACATCTCATCACTTGGATGTATCGCCAGTCTACTTGGCAGCGCTGCAGGGACTTCAGAACAGACCAGATTTCAACCGAGTCAAAGGCCTTTTCATGGTCCACAAATGCTAGACACAGGGGCTGATTATACTCTTCGGTCTTGTGTATAATCTACCGCACTATGTGGATGTGGTCTATGCGGCCGTATCTGCTCCGAAACCCAGCCTGTTCTGGTAGTTGGAATTCGTCGAGCTTTCGCGCAAGACGGTTCATGATCACTCTTGAAAACAGCTTATAGACGTGGCTTTGAAGGGATATGGGTCGATAGTTCTTCAATAGGGTCTTGTCTCCCTTTTTGAAGAACGGAGTAGAAGTGTGGTCATCTTAACCACACTTCTACTCCACGCCTCTGAAATTCTCCTTTCAAACAGGACAGCGTTAAGCTTCTGGAGCTCCCTCAGTACGGGTTTACCTCTAGCTTTCAGCAGCTCTGTGGTAACGCCGTCTTCTCCAGGGGCTTTTCCATTTTTAAGCTGCCCAAGAGCGATCTCGATTTCGCCAATACTGACTTATTTATTTATTAAAACTTTATGCACTAGTAAAAAAAAAAACCGTACAAAGGCGGACTTAATGCCATAGGACTTCTGGCAGGTCTTCGGTTAAATGGCGTGTCAATGTGGCTCTAGAACCCTCATTTTTGGGATCAGGACGAGATGCATGCGATGCGTATAACCGGCTATGGAAGTCCTCCACTTCCGAAAAGACTACTGGCTTCAAAGAAACAACTTCTCCACTTGCTGTGGTCAACTTCATCAGGTGACTTCTACCAAGAGACTGTACGAACACCTTTGACCCCCGATTCTGCTCGATTGCTCTTTCAACCGAAAGAGCATTGAAGCCCCGGAGGTCCTGTCGTACGTGCTTGTTGATCTCTCAGTTTAGAAATCGCTTTGCCGACGAAGTGACGGGTGGGCTTTCACGTCATTCCTTCATTAGCCCTAAAGTCCCTTCTGAAAGCTTGGATTTCCCTTTTTGGCCCTTACGCTGTATATCACAGAATCTCGTACCTTTTTCCCTGAGGATCCGAGTCACATTTTAGAGGTTCTGGTTTACGTCTGTTGTGGTTTCCACGGCAGCGAATCGGTTTTCCATGTTTGCCTGGAACGTTTCAGATCATGCCATGGTTTGGAGCAGAGTTGATCGGAGTCTGGACTTCATCAAACGGACACGTTCGGCCTTGAAGTTAATATTCAGAGAGCCTCGGATAAGTCGGTGATCGCTACAGGTATTGAACCTATTGATCACGTCTCTGAATATATGCCTCTTGTCATTCATGATGAACAAACATGAGATCGATATCTCATGTTTGGTCATAGTGTCGGGGCTTTGCCACGTCCACTTCCTTTGGGTCTGTTTCTTGAAGAAGGAGTTCATCAAGAACAACCCCTCCCGTTCGAGGAAGTTGACGGGGATTTGCCCCCTATGATTTCTGCTTCCAAAGCCATGGTATCCTATTACCTATTCGCAGCAATACTGTACTCCCACTTTGGCATTAAAGTCCCACATGACAACGATGTACTATGTCTTTGTAGTGAAGTGGAGGGCTCTCGATATGTCATCGAACATATTTTCCACTTCGTCGTCCGAGTGTGTCGAGGTCGATGCGTACACTACCTCTCGGTGAGCTTCACAATAAGGTACGCTACCCTGTTCGACACACTTGACATTTCCACAAAGTTGTTAGATAGGGACTTGTTTACCAGAAACCCAACGCCGCCTTGGGATTGTTGGTCTCCCTCTCGGAAGTACATCAGATGACCCGATTCCAGGGATAACCCTGGAATCGGGTCATCTGATGTACTGGATGTGCTTGCTCTGAAGAAGGGGGGAGGACACCTTATGGTGTCCTCCCCCCTTCTTCGGACTTCACTCAACCCTAGTATTTGCCACCTAATTTTCCCAAGTTCCACCTCGAGTTGCGTCAGATGCGAGTCAAGCCGTAGCGTGCGTCGCCAGGGTCAGTTTCAGTTTATGGTGGTGGTGGCCTCCTGTAGCCCGGAGATTCTTGGCACCCCCCGCCCCGCCGTTACCGTGGTCGCCACCATGACCAGGAATAGCGGGACCGCCGGGAACTGGAGGCCGTGGTTTTTTGTTATTCTGCATTGGAGGTATTTGCCCATAATCGCCACGCTGGGCAGGCGGGTTGGCTACTTAACCACTCCTTTTTAAGTAGCTTTGTTTTTTCCTTATTGAAAACATAAAAAATGTCTTTTTTTATTTAAAAAAATCCTACTATCCGCTTGTTAGTAAATAGGTAAGTAGGTGACATGAAATGACTATAATGACGAACTATCATCTTTGAAATCTACTATTTGGTGTAAATTAGAATCACTTGAACGGGTAGGGTATACTGAAACAGGCCCCTAAGACTGAGGATCCTTAGTCTTTTTGTATGAAAATCGACTCCCTAATAATTATAAAATACGTCACCCTATTTTACGAGTTAGGGACAAAATTACAGTGTAGTGTAATACCCGTTTTAGCTCTTATCCTGATGAAGGATCGTGTTGGTTGCGCTACTTCATTATTTTTGGGATGTCTTTTCATCCATATTTCCATAGACTCACGCAATGCCAAATGTTGATTATCCTTCTTTTCCTTTGCTTTCAAGCGACATTGTGTGTCACTAATGTCTTATATCCTGGTATTGTTTTGAAAGCCGACTGTTTCTTGTGCTCTATTAGCTTCTATACGACCACTGTGAAAAGTACCTTATCCTTCTTTTCCTATAACACTTATTGAACTGTCTAGTCTCTTATACCCTTTTACCTTGCTGTGTGAGAAATCAGTATGTCGCTTAGGCTTCTTATCCTTTAATATTTTACTTTGTCATTTGTATCTTATTCCATATTTCCTCATTGGAAAATTAAAAGCTATTGTTATAAGCGACAAAAACCACTTTAAATAGCGTCAAATCATTAAAACCAAAAACACCGGTAAATGCTCCATTTTTTTCTGATTTTATAACTGTTTTAGTTTTCACGATATCTTAATAAATGACAAAAATACGTCAGTTTTTCTAAAATTTAAAACTTTGAACGGCTCTCCTGAACATTTCATTTTTTGTCGCTTATACCCTATTTCCTTTTAACCGTCGATATCAATATTAAAGCTCAGATATAACAGTGGAGGCCGGTATTACAATTATAAACATTAAACACTTCTTCAATTCTGTTTTGTTCGCAGTTGTAGATGCGAAATATAGGTTTGTCGTAAGTAGTAAATGCAGGATCATACGGCTGCAATAGTGATGGGGGAATATTACTGATCTCGAGTTTTGGTCACTGTCACTGAGACACAAGAAGCTTCACCACGAAACAAATGCTTGCCAGGTACTAGCAGCAGCATGAAATACCGTATGTTTTCGTGGCATATGAAGCGTTTCCAACCTACCTACAACAGAACTTAATGAGGCCTTAGGTACCCAGGAAATCAACTTTTGGGAAACCAGGATAACAAAGTATTCAACTATCGTTTGAGCGGACTCGCAGAATAGTTTATGATGCTTTTGAGATATTACAACTTAAATTTGAAATGAAAAAAAAAATAGATTCAAATCAAAGCAACTTGATTATGTGGTCCTGGCTTGCAATACCTCCGACGTGCAAATTATCAGCAGAGAAACACACCGCCCCAAAACAGTGTTTTTGAAAATTTTAGTTCTAACGATACCCTCTTGTAATATGGAAGGACAAAGTATTCGCCAGAAATAGGCTACCTATTTACCTACTTTAATTCTGAAGTTGTGATTTAGTAAATCGATGTTGAATTACCAGCATAATATTGTAATCTTCCACGCATTTTGCTTAGGTATTATTTACACATAATTATAATTAATTTTATAATATACCTACTTTCAATCAATCACCAATTTAAATAGATATATTTCCTTTGATTTTAATAAAAAAAAAATCTCTTCTCTACATAGTATAAAACAAAGCCGCTTCCCGCTGTCTGTCTGTCCCTATGTATGCTTAGATCTTTAAAACTACGCAACGGATTTTGATGCAGTTTTTTTTTTAATAGATAGAGTGATTCAATAGGAAGGTTTGTATGTGTAATACATGCATAATATAATATAATCAGTCTTTTAACGGCCTCCTCTCTAGGAGAGGGAATGGGCCGTAATCCACCACGCGGGCACAGTGCGGGTTGGTGAATGTCACATGTCTTCGAATGTTTGGTTCTAGGATATGCCGGTTTAACGAAGTTAAGAAAGAAAGAAGAAGAAGAAATAAAAGTCATCCAGCCTCGTTTCAGCAAACATGCTAGATGCACTGCAAAACCGAGGCAGTCCCAACAACATCCTCAGCCCGTTATTATATTGGACACGCAGGGCGCTCTAAGCCTTCTGCGTATACCTAACTCACAGGCTGCACGAGTAAAACGTCTGGTAATAAGCTCTGAAAAGAGTTAGCTTTACCTCCTTAGTGCACCGCGCAAACCTGCGAGCAAGCATATTGGATCGGGCCGCCAACGCCCTACGTTCCCTATCAATATCCTGGTCGTCCGTAAGACCATCCGTGACCACGTGACCGAGATATTTAAACTGAGTGACCACCTGCAACGGAATTCCACGCAACGTTACAGGTGGAATATTTGCAGGTGTCTTTTTAGGTACTTTAAACATCATAACTTCACTCTTAGTGGCATTATACCTCAATCCATGAGCCTCCGCATAACTCTCACAGACAGCCAGCAGTTTTCTTAGACCGCAGATTGATGGGATTTAATATAATAGATATTTAGTCATAATCAGCCTTTTAACGTTCCCACTGCTGGGACACAGGCCTCCTCTCTAGGAGAGGGAATGGGCCGTAATCCACCACGCGGGCCCAGTGCGGGTTGGTGAATGTCACATGTCTTCGAATTTTTGGTTCTAGGACATGCCGGTTTCCTCACGATGTTTTCCTTCACCGTTTTGAGAGCAGTGGTGAAGAAATGAATTACACAAAGTAATGCGCCTGGCTGGGTTTGAACCCGCGACCTACGATTCGTAAGTCGGGGCCGTTACCACTCGGCCACCACTGCTCTCTAGCTATATTTAGTAACAGCATTGCACCCGTGCGAAGCCAGGGCGGGTAGTAGTAATATATAAATAGTATAAAACAAAGTCGCTGTCTGTCCATATGTATGCATAGATCTTTAAAACTACGCAACGGATTTTGATGCAGTTTTTTTTACTACATAGAGTGATTCATGAGCAAGGTTTATATGTATACTACATGCATAATATAGCAGAGATTTAATATCAACATTGCACCCGTGCGAAGCCGGGGCGGGTCGCTAGTAATATATAAACTAACCTTTTGCTGGGCTGGATGTGATGCGGTATTTCTCCAGGAACAAGGCTTCGATCACTTATCTGCTCTTTCCGATTTCAATATACATAGGAATATATTGTATTTTCCTTCACTTCGTTTTCGCTTTAGATGGCGCGTCCTCGCGTTGAGCGGTCTGCGTTATTTTATATTGCAGATTTGTAGGTACTATAAAAAAAAATATCTGTACAGTGTAGCAAACATTAAAAAACTATTTATTATTTTTCAATATTTATTTACATATTCTAAAAAATGATTAATTATTTATCGAGTAAGTATGTATTGTTTTATATATTTTATTTATCCACGTCCGTATGTCACTCACTGCAGGGCTATGCTGCAGGGTGCCGATTGAAAATGCGCTGTGTCGGTATCTGGTGACTAGCAAATGCTGAGATGGTAACCCTTTCAGTATAGGCACGTTCAGCACAATTTTAATCTTCATCGTTGTTATGTTTTATTATTGTTATTTTTTACTTTGTATTTTGTTGCTGTTCTATTGTGTCTGGCAAATAAATGTTTTCTATTCTCTTCTATTTGCCTAGCTGTTTAGTTAAATGGGGTGTTAATTAGGCCTCCACTTAAACGGCGCCGTTCAATATAAAGGCTAGGCCGTCAATTAAACGGTTGATTAACTTGGTTGGCTGCGACATACAGATATAAGAAGAATTCCCACAGGAACAGGAAAAAACAGAAGATGTGCGTACGAAGTCTCTGGCTAGAGGTAGTTAAGTATAATTCTAGATTGAAGAAGCGTCTGTTGAATTGTTCAATTTGGTCGTAAGAAAATCAGATAACTTAAAGGATGGACAAGGACATTTACCTAATGTCCTTACCGTAACCGTAATCGAGTCCGCAAATCTACGAGATTATTGGATTTGGAAACTACGGAGAACTGATATTGGATAGAATTGCGTTAGCAAGACATAGTAGGTACCTATTCTGGAGTTTCGATTTTGTGTGTGACCATAGAAATATAAAATGTACGATGGTCGATGAACTAAGATGTATCTATGTATATTACCCATGTGTTCTAGTATATACATACTGCGTAAGTAAAGTATACATAAGTTAAAAGTAAAATATGTACTTATATACTTTACTTTTTTACTTATGTTAGTAGTAGACAAAATATAGGGAAAAGCTGTTTTTTCACTATTTACACGACTACCCAAAAAAAGGGGTGTTATATTTTCAGGGTTCATGTATGTATGTGTATGTTTTTAAGTTTCTTCAATCCTCCACAACTATGAAAACTTACAAAAAATAAAAATGGGGAGCAAAAAGTTAATGTTAAACAAAAACGGAAGTATTTTGTTATAACGAAAATTAATTATTATTATTTACAAAAAAATAAAAGAGATTATAATAATGAGATTATATAATGAGAATTAAGATAGATAATAATAATATTTTCATTGCAGTTGGGGAACGGTTCCTTTGAATAGTTCTTTACAGGTCCCCCGACTGCAATAAAAAAAAATTTTTTATTTCACTTTTTCACATGGCAGGCGTATTTTTTAATTACCTATTTGTTTTTTTTTTTAGATTGTTTCACACATAATACTTATACGTACAAAGGAAGGCACGTATGTTACTCTTAAAAAGTAATCCGATTTCATCTCGCACCGGAAATTACAAGATTCTGAATGAGATAACCTTACACAAGGACCACAAAGGCTCAGTGGAGCAAATTATAACGTTTGTATTCAGCTGTCTCTAGGTACACTACAAAGCGAGGCACATCGCGATGATATACACGGCATTCAATCGAGAACTTCCTTGTTGGAGGACTTGGAGGATATACGGGGGAAAATATAAAGCGTCTGTGTCGAAGTTATTTCTAAGGTTACAGTCCAAAATACAAGATTAAAATTGACATAATTGGAGAACCAGATACTCCTACAGTAATAATCGTTTAAGTTCAAACATCCTCCTTCCCTAGCATTACTGCTTTGCAGAAGGAGGTGACCGCTTCCCATGCCTCCTCGCTCCAGACCATGGATTGAACCAGGGCCGGACGCGAGAGGTCTCTGTCAAGAGATACCGCCAAGATGACCCTGCCCCGGGACATCGTATCCCCCATCGTGAGGGCTCTCACACGCATGTTGGCGTCTACCGTCGAGCACCCCGTGCGGAAATCGAACTGGTTCTCTGCCAGATCCAGCCCCAACCTTACTAGGAGCCCGAGGAGAGAGTTTGGGTTTGCAATTACTCTTTCAAAGAGCTTTTCCACCTCATCGTTTTTTTCATAGACCTTTATTTCCAAACTGCGTTCCCGTAAGTTTTCCTTACCTGAGCAAGTGCTCAGTGACGTCAGAAGATATTTGATTGTGTTTGTGTGCACAGAGACGTCAGGCGCAGGTAACTAAGTTTGTGCTTAAAGCCGCGTATCCACTAGGCAACATGATGCACAACATATTGCTCATCATGTTAAACAGCATCGAGCTACTCTTATTTAGTAAAGTGTTCATGTTGCGCGCCAGCTGTTGTTGTTATGCACAACGTTGCCGAACAGGCTGAGCATCTCGTGTTGCGCGCTAGTGGATACGCGGCTTTACTTGTCGTCGGGGGCGGGCGCTCCGATGCGCTTCGATTGTAAATGATTTTAGCTGGCCGTGGTGATTTTTATTTTTTTATTTATTGACCTGCTACGACTTCACAATTATATATTTAAAAGGCATCAACATAAGGTACAAGTTAAAGGTAGACAAGTTAAGTAACTTAAGATTATATGTCGAGATGGCATAGTGGTTAAGGTTTTGCGTCTCATGCTTGATATTAGTAGGTTCAAATTCGGACTAGCACCAAGTGACATTTTCAAGTCATACCGTGATATAGTATATTTTCATAGCTTTTTAGATCTAGATATCACTTAAATTTAAGTGAAGTGAATTTAAAGATGAGTAATGTTCTAACTCTACTTAAGCGTTTGACGCGTTCTCAACTGAAAATTAACTTAAAAAAGGGACTTTATTCAGGAATCCGTTCTCAATCTGATTACTATACGTTCAAACGACTACTAGTACAACAGGAAACATGCAATATTTTCATCTTGCTATTATTTAAAAGAATTCCGTGTAAAATAGACCATACAAAAATAAAAAAAAGTAATATGCTTCAATGTATTGCCAAAATTGCGATTATAAACTCTTTTTCTTTTTTCGTGAAAACGGACGATGAGTCACTCCTGTCTGCCAGAGATCATGAACTGTCATGTATTCTTAAGTTCGTCTTTTCGTTGTCATAACACCAGTGACGTCACTAGAGGCTGATTGTTTACGTTTCGTTTCACGTTATATTAATTCGTGATAGTTGTTAAAAATCAATATTAACTACAATAAAAACATTGCAGTGGCCCTTCTTTTATAATATTTTATCATTTCAATAACAAAATGTTCATGAATTCTGTAATTGCATCTTCCCTATTGTTACGCGCGATTCTCTTGAAGTACTCATTTAGGTAAAGCCCCTTTGTACCTATCTACATCCGGAGATCTGAGCAAATTGTCAAGAGATACAATCATAACGTTATTATCAGGGCTCTATCCGCCCGGCCTATTCCTGGTCAAATAGCCCGGAATATTCCGGAATAGCCGGAATGATAATGTACCTACATCTGAGACTGACATGAACGACTGGGGCATGAAATATAGCCCGTTGTTTCAAGTACTATACTTACAGAGTACAGGCCATTTCCTTAAGTTGATCCGTGGTTATTCGAGGCTAAAAATGGATTTCCATTTCATTTTATTGCTTGAGGAAATAGGTATAATATAATAATAAAACTCTTTATTACGAGAAATAGTTCTACAGGTTATCTCCTTACATATCTTTGAACTTAGGTTTAAATATACACTAAATGTGTCGTGTCCAAGGAGTGCTTTGGCATTCGTACTAGGATTACCCTGTATGACAAATGCCGTCACCTTCCTCCACGCCCAGTAGCACCAGATGTATATTTAGCTATTATTTTATATATACTACACTACTACGTTACTCAATATATATGTAGAAGATAAGACAATACGGAACTAAATAAAAATTAATCTAATAAAACTAAATTTACATAGCAAAACTAATTGGGACAACTAATTGCCCCCCCAAACGGAGATACAGTAGCCCAGCAGGGATTGGGCAAGTGCAAAGTAAACTATTTTCAATGTTTGAAAATTTGTTACTGATCTGAGTTTCTTAAATACAAAAATGAGCTTACGGATACGGGGAACGAGCTTATCGATATGAATTTTCCAATTCAGGAAACTATCAATGTGAATTCCAAGGTACTTAACATTTGTGGTCCTGTTGATGTGGAGACAGTTACAAACCACGTTGGAAGGTCCACAGCGGTGCGCCCGGACTGAGTACGTGTCTGGTTGGGGTTGACCCTTTTGAGATGCGGAGAAAGTTATGAATGAGGTCTTATCAAGGTTAAGCGTCAGAAGATTTTTAGACAACCAGTCCGTAACGATTCTAAAGCTGTCTTCCGCATGTGTTTTGGCTACTTCCCAGTTAGAACCTTCTATGAGCAGTGCAGTATCATCAGCGTATGACAAAATTTTAGTATAGGGGAGGTTTAGCATGCATAAGTTGTTAATATATACCAAAAATAATGTCGGACCCAGGACGCTGCCTTGAGGCACACCATATGTAATACACTGCTCATTACTAAGAAGACTACCAATCCGCACAGACTGACTTCGTTCCGCAAGGTAATCACGAAAAATGTCCAGAACAACGCCTCTTATGCCAATGGATTCCAGCCTAGTGACAAGAATGGGTACTGAGACAGTGTCGAAGGCTTTAGATAAGTCAAGAAATATCCCTATACATTTCTTACCCGAATCTAGTGTTCTGCCGATATGTTCCGTCAGGTCAAGTATTGCATCTTCAGTTGACCTTCCAGGCCTAAATCCAAACTGATTTTGTGCAAGAACGTTGTTTGTGTTTAGGAAGTTAATTAGGCGTACATTAAGTGTTTTCTCTATAACTTTAGAAATTGTCGTCAGCACTGAGATTGGTCTATAATTATTGACACTGCCTCTGTCCCCACTCTTGAATATAGGATGTACAATGGCTCTCTTGAAAACCCTAGGAAATGTACCATGCATGAAACACAAATTAATTACATGGGTCAGTGAAGGTAGGATAAACTTGCGCGTTTCCTTTAGGAAATTTGCCGAAATTCCATCCCATCCAACGGCACAATTGTTACGCAGTCCCATAATAACCGTCTCAACCTCTGCCTCATCAACACCTAGTAGTGCCATTGAAGTACCTGTCAAATTAGGATCCCGGTTATTATTTGTGTGGGGAAGGGGTGCTTGTGAGACATCCACATGACCCTGACTTTGGTTATCCATTATGTGGAGAGCTAGATTTTTACCTATATTAACAAAGAAGTCATTAACTATATTTATAGAAGAGCTAGGATCTTTTGAAATATTCAAAAGTTCGTCCGGTGTAAGTTTCTGTTGATTTAGCTGCGCAATGTTCTTGATAACACCCCATGTGGCCTTAGGATCACCCTTTGCCTTTTCAAATTCACCCTGGTCATGCACTTTCTTCAACTTTTTTAGAAGTTCATTGCAAAAGTTGCGATACCGGGTATAAGTCACTCGTTTAACCATATTTTTTGCATCTCTAACTGATTCTATATGCATTTTATCACGATTCTTTATACATTTTAACAGGCCAGGTGTTATCCATGGCTTGATAATTCTTTTCCTGTTAGAAATTGTAACACATTTAGTGTTCGTTTTTACTATAGCCGCTAAAATGGAAACAAGGTTTTCGGCTGCGAAGTTAGCGTCGTTTGAAAGAAGAATTGGACTAAAGTCTGTATTTTTAACTTCCTCTAATGCGGATACCATGTCGAATCTAGTAACGGGTTTCTTAGTGTTAGTCTGGCTCAGCTTAAGATCAATACAGAGCATGGTTGGAGAATGATCAGTAATACATGTATTCAACACAAATACCGTAGAAATATTATTTGTTTTAAGCATTACATGATCGAGACAATTCTCGCCCCGAGTAGGCATCTCATGTGCCGGGAGGAGACCATGGGAGGCTATCAGACTAAGGTATTCATCGGCATGGAGATCAGTCCCGTCAGGACTTATGTTGATGTTGATATCCCCCGTTATAACAATAGTTTTGAATGAATTTATAGAGGTTAAAACATTATTCAGGCTACTTAAAAAGTTGTCAATTATTTTGTGCGAAGGCGAGCGGTAGACAGCAACAATAGCGGTACTCTGTTGCTTGAGGACAAGACAATTACCATCGACAAAGGTTGGCTCAATACACGTACAAGATTCTAACATAGAAGACACGTAAACGACCACTCCATCATTCTGATTGGAGAATTTAGATCTGTATGAGACATAGCCATTAATCTCAGGTATATTAGTAACTTTACTTAACCAGCATTCTGATAGCACAATTACATCGCAGGTTAAGTCCATACTCATTAGTAAAACATTAAGCTCTTCAAAGTTACAATTAAGACTACGTATGTTCATGTGTAATATATTCGTAGTATTTGTATTCTTCAAATACTTCGAACAATGACCCGGTTCGGTTACATATGATGTGGCTATATTAAAGCTATCAATGTTATTTGCTACATTATTTATATTAAAATTTAAAGTGGCCATGGATAACATGATAAAATTACTGACTTAATCTTAGTATTAAAACAAAATAAATAACTATAGTTAATTTTCAATAGATGATGGTAAAAGTTGTGATGCTCAATTATTGTCGGGTTGCTATGAGAGAAAGCTACCTTGTGCACCTTACTTTGTGTATGTATTGAAAATAAATGCCTGCTATTTAACTTGACTTGCGAACAAATAAATAATAAAAATAAATTTATGTTGCCAGAGCAGTAACAAACTTTCTGTTTTAAATTTGCGTTTATATGTTGCCGCTGGGTTTTTTTCATGACAGCGTAAGTTAGGTCTAGAGGATCTATATGTGTAGCTATTGCAGAGTAATGTTTGCTTTGTGTTGCTTTCAGAATAATGTAATAATAATAATGTTGGTTGTTGATGAAATATGATAGATTAAAACTTAGACTAATTAGTAGGTAAACATTGGTAAAAAAGAAATATTCCGTGCAGATAATTATGAAATAAATAAGACATAGAAATGAAATTAAAAATTGAAATAGTCACTGTTTCGATTTGAGTTTCACCAAATCATCTTCTGAATCGATACGGGAGTAAGGCTCACCTTGTTTCTTACGCAAGTAGATTCGACCTCGCGATGACCAGCAGAAGTTGTAATTATACTCTGCGGCAAAGTCACGAGCCAAGAAGAACAGTTTCCTGTTGCCTTAAATGTGAGGTTCTCTGAGATATAAAGAGGAATTGGTGGTCCATCCAATTGTAGGTGCTGAGTATTAAGTTTATTACTTTTGTGTTGGTTATTGAAGGTTTTCAGTGACTGCAGAAAATTTTCTTTAGTTAATGCAGAGGTAAAATCAACAACTACCGATTTTGCTGAAGATTTTGTCTGGACTCTATACACATCACGAATATCCGATAACTGGATTGGCATACTCAATATCTTCCCAACCTTACTGACCATATTCGCGAGGTCACTTTTATTTTCCGAGGCTTTAGCGGGGATGTTTCTGATCTCGACACTGGATGTCCTTTGGTTTCTCTCCATTGTCTCTACTCTATCTTGGAGGTATTGTATACAAGCGAGGTTGTTTTTCCTTTCAGTTTCTAATTGTTCCAGTTTTGATCTCATCTCCTCATACTGCTTCGACATATCCAACACATTTTTGTGAATATCATAAGTGCTTTCTTTAATATCGCTTATGGTTCTTTGAAGTTCTTCGAATTTTCTGTCTTGTTCCGCTTTAAAGTCTGACAGCATTTTTCGCATTTCTTTCATAAAATCGGGCTCGTCCTGAGGCTTTTCTTCGTCCTCCATAGAACCTACTCGCATACGCTTGTTAATTCTGGACGTAACATTGTCATCAACGGATCCCATTGGGACAATTCCTGCAGCAGGCGGCGGCGGTGTACGATTCAACGGCATTTAAAAACAAGAACTGAATAACCAGTAAATTACCCAGAACGACGTTGCAGCACTGCACTGCTGAGTTTTGATGTACTGCACGGTGCACCGCTAAGTATTGCTGCACTGCACTGTATAGTATCTGTACTTTAAATACTGCAGATACTATCATATTGTACTATTAAACACTTACGTTTTAGGTATTTTATGCTTTTATCCATTGTAACATCTCATTATGTTCACGGTTTGACTTTTTAGATTATCTTCAGTTACATATACTGAAATTAATGAAGTGCTTGTATTAGTAGTGGAATTTGTTATTGAATGCTTTAAGCGTTGATTCTAAACGATTTCACTGAATATAAAATCACCTTTTTTAATATTTTTAATATTTATTTTCTTGTTGTGACATTTTATGTCAGAGTTGTCAAACTGTAATATTTTTCTTTATGTAATTGCTCTATAGCTTTACTAAAAAGGTTTAACTGTTTGTAAATACTAAAATTCACTTTATATTTGTGTTTAATAGATTAATATAAGATGTTAAGCTATATTCTGTTTTCCTTCTGTATAGCTATGTTATAAACTGTATTTCTAAAATTCTTATGAACGCTCTCACTTAGATTATTTGTAAACGGAATACTGGCTATAAACCTCACTGGCACTCTAACTGAATTGAATTTTGAATTGTTCCGGAAGAAAACATACGTTTTGAATTATGAATTATAGAACGTGAGTCTTGGCTATATAAAGGGCTGAGGAGCCAGGATTCGGCAGTGTGACGACAGGGTTCAACTGAGAACCATCTACCAGTATTACGCCGGAGTTCCATGGTGAACCATCTCCGAGGATAACGACGGGGTTCAACTGAGAACCGTCTACGAAGTTCTCTCCGCGGGAGCGCTGGAGCCCGCGTGCGGGCCTTACTGAGGGGCCTCGCGCTGTGCGGCAACCGAGGTTGCGAGCCGGCGCTGCACCAGCATCGGCTTCGAACCTACTGCCTGGCTTCTCTGGCAAGAGCCCAGAGGCCTAACCAAGTAACTTTTTAACAGTGTTTTGACCATTACTGAGAGCGTTAGATAGGTGGTGGTTAGGTGAACGTGTGTCAGTAGTAAGTGTAGTTCTAAGACATTTTTATAATAATATAATTGTACGTCATATTTCCTCTTTTATTTCATTTGTGAGGGAAAAACGTTACAACTGCTAGGTGTTGCTGCACTGCACCGCTAAGTTTTACTGCACTGCACTGCTGAGTGTTGCTGCACTGCACCGACAATGGCACCTCGAACGAGTCACGCACGGCGTTGTAGCTCTTCAATCTTGCGTTTAGAGGTGACAATACTCTGCACTCGAAGTTGAATCACTATGAATTTGCACTTTTTGCGATTTGTGAATTCTTAGTTGTTAATGTTTGATATAGCTTCCAAAAGCCGAAACAATAATAGTGGATGATTGCACTGACTTTAGCTAGACTTTGATTGGACTTCCGTAACTGTAGTATACGTAAAAGTGGTGAAAGAAATAAAACAAAAACGGACAAGATAAATGTGACTGTGACATACTCCATTCACAATAAGATTAGACATTTAAACAAAATTGTTTACAGTCCGTTCAACCGATTTTTACTTCTATTCCGAAGGCATAAAGATGGCCTTAATAGCAAAAACGTGATTATAATACCCAGCGCCGGCCCGAAGAAAATTTTTGAATGGATCGAGATCCAACTATCGCGCCTCTCCCGTTTGCTCCTAATACTATATACTTTACATTTGAAAGAAATTTCTTTTATTTTTCTTTACCATTAAGGCGCCCCCTAGGATTTGGCGCCTGGAGCGACTGCTCCGTTTATTTATGCTAATGCCTTGGAAACTAGACTTTAATGCACTTGATTTACGATCTTGCCGTAGGTAGTATGACCAACGTGTAATAAGAAAAGTCAAGTGCCAAAATGCTCCCAATAAACTGGAAATTCCCAGTAAACAGGTCGAAAAAACGAAGAAATAAATCTTCAAGATAGCGTGATCAAATGGGCACGGACCGATCAGCCAAACAATAGTTGAATCGGGTCGGTCATTTAGTTTCTCTGGCTCTTATTGAATTTCCATTATCGCTGGATTTCACTCAATAAGTGTTGAGAACGTCTGAGACTATTCTATTGGGGTTTTATTTTTCACTGAATATTCTAGTTACACATAAAGTTGGTTGAACTGTTTTGAGTGCATCATAAAGTTAAGACTCTCGCAGACAGTAGCAAGAAAACGAAGCGTAAAAGTGTTGTCGCAATGTCACGTAGATACGGGTAATTATTCCGCAGTATCGCATCGTAGGTAATCGTGGCTTGTTACAATTAAAAAGCTACAGTCATTCGTGTTAGTCTCCTGTATCAACTACTGTTGGGTAAGCCAGTGAGTAGAGAAAACTAGCCCTACAGTGTATGATTTTAGAACATCATTTAAAAAAACAGCGGGCGTACCATGAGGTGTTAAAACGTGAGTCTTCCGAGTGAGAAAGAGGGATAGAGTTATACACCTTATATAGCTCCATCCCTTTTTCTCGCTCGGAAGACTCATGTTTTAAGACGTCATGGTACGGCCGCAGTTGTCTCATCTCTGTCACATCGGCACGTCGCACCAGTCGGCTAAAGCCTTGAAGTCCGTTAGGGTCTCTCTTGAAGTCCGTTAGGGTCTCTCTTGAAGTCCGTTAGGGTCTCTCTTCAATTCTCAATTCTCAATTCTTTATTGCGTACCATAAGTTACAATAGTTGGTAGGGAAGTAAATAGTAGTCACAGTTATGGACCCTGTCGGGCACAGCAAAGATTAATTAGGAGAGAGGATGAAGACACTGTTTGTTTTACTTAATACTTTGTTAAAAAATATATATATAATAGCAACTGTTATTGTGGATATAAATTAATTTATGAATTTTAACTAGGTAAGTATTGTTTTATAAATTATATACATTTCATTTATTTATTAACATTAACGTAAATACCATTTATTTATGTTTAATTATTATTTTTTATTTTATCTAGGAATATACATTTGTACCTACTTTATAGTTTGTATTTATATATACTATGTTTGTTATCTTAAGGTAGAATTATTATTAGACTTTAATAGTAAGAAGTTATTTATAATTTATCATTTAGGTATTCATTTATGCTATAATAACATTTGTTTATAAGAAAATTCTTCAACTTATTGATAAAGATTTTATATTTTTCTAAATTCTTTATTATTTCAGGTAACTTATTATAGATTTTTATGGACATGACTAAGGTACTATTGGAGTGCATTTTTAGTCGCGATTGTGGTAGGTTTAGTCTATTTTTATGTCTTAGGATAATTTTCGTTTGTATATCTTCTCTTTTTGTAAAGAACTCTGGATACTTACGAACGAACTTACAAACTTCAAATATATAGAGACAGGGTAGGGACAAGATCTTTAGGTCCTGAAAGTGCGGTTTACAGCTGTCGGTATCATCAATATTTACCAAAATTCTAATCAATTTCTTTTGTAGGGTAAAAAGCGTAGGCACGTCAGTGCTATTGCCCCATAGAATGACTCCATATTTGAGCCATGCGTAGGCGTAAGCGTAGTACGTTACTAGTGCAGTTTTACGGTCGGTAGTTTTTTTGATCTCGCGAAGGGCGTATGAAAATTTAGATATTTTTGCTTTTAATTTCTGTATGTGTGTTTTCCAATTTATGTACGTATCAATATTTAAGCCTAGTAGAGTGAATTTATCAACTACTTCTAATTTATTGTTTTTAAAGCTAAAGTTTATGTTTATTGGTATTTTTTGGCGAGGGTAGAATGGGATTATTTTAGTTTTATTGAAGTTAATTTCTAAGTTGTGTTCAGTCATCCAGTTTATTGTGGAATCTAGTATGGAGTTTAATTTTTCATTCAAGTTGGAGTTATTTTCGCATGAAGTAAGTATAGATATGTCATCTGCAAACAGGACACATGGCTCATTTATGTTAGCAGGAAGGTCGTTTACGTAGACAAGGAATAAGAAACACCCTATTACGCTTCCTTGCGGGATTGAGGCGGTGATCTGTCTGCTGTCGGATCTGATTAATTCTATTTCATTTTTGCTGTTGTTGTAATGTTCGATTTCCACTATTTGTTCCCTATTGTTCAAATAAGATACGAACCAGTCATAGCATTTTCCGCGGAGTCCTATACTATATAGTTTTCTTAATAATATTTCAAATTGTACTTTATCGTATGCTTTAGTCATATCAAGTAGAAGTCCTATCGCGTATCTTTTTTTATTAATGATATCAAGTGCTTTTTGTATATATTTGTAAACGGTCAAAACAGTGGAACGGTTTTTCCGGAAACCGTTTTGGCATTCATTAAATATATTATATTTTTCACAAAAAGCATATACTCGATTACACATTGCTTTTTCGAATAATTTGGAAGCTGTCAGTAAGAGGGCAATCGGGCGGTAATTATTTGGATCAGTTTTATGATTTTTTTTGTGAATAGGTTTTACAAGAGCTTTTTTTAAAAGATTAGGAAAAGTTCCTTCTTCAAAGGATTGGTTTAATAATAAATAAAATGGTAAGGTCAATTCATCTGCACATTTTCTTAATAAGGTAGGTGGAAGTTCATCAATGCCGTAGCTGTTTTTATTTTTTAAACCTCGTAAGGATCAATGGGACTGAGGAAGATTGAGTTCTCTGTAGGGGATATAACTGAAGGTCCTTTCGGTTTGCCGGTTGAGGTGTTCGTAGCCTCTCCGATAGAAGCAAAAAAATTATTAAATATGTTTGCTACCTCTTTTGGATCAGATGTTAAGCTATTATTAGTATGTAGGGTTATATTACATTTCTCACTTGCTATTTTTTTATTTGTACGTTCATTTACTATGCTCCACATTGTCTTAACTTTATTATTAGATTTAGTCAGTTTATTTTTGTAGTGAAGTTTTTTTGCCGTCGTTACTGTTTTCTTTAAAAAAAATTCGTATTTTTTGTAATGTTGAGTTAAAATCGGATTGTTAGTTTTAGTTGTTAGTATTTTAATAATCTTTTATGTTTACAAGATTTTTTTGTGCCTACAGTGAGCCAGTATTTTTTATATTTAGATATTATCTTAATTTTTTTCAATGGCATACACTCATTTAACAGTTTAATGAGTGTGTCGTTAAAAGCTTCATAATTACTATTAATATCTTTTCCAGCTATTATGATATTATTCCAATCTATTTGTTGTAATTTAGATTTGAATTTTAATATATTTGTGTGATTGAATAATCTTTTTTTCGCGTACCACGTGATTCTTTTTGTTGTTTTGGGCAAGTTAAAATGTAAGATTGTACTATTGTGGTCTGAAAATCCTAGCTCTTCTACAGTTGTGTACATATCTTTGAATTTATGATTTGTAAATATTAAATCTAAGCATGTAGCTGTACTTGGCGTTACACGTGTTGGGCTTTTAATGTATTGGGTAAAATTATACTCCTGCATTAAATTGATGAACTGGTTTGATTTATTGTTATCTGATAGTATATTAATATTAAAGTCACCTCCTATAATTATGTTTAGTTTAGAATATTTATTATTTATATATTTGAGAATTTCGTTTAGTTGCTGGTAAAATACTTCTTCCTCTCTTCTATTATAGTACATAGTTATAATTAATAAGTTTTCTTTAGGCAATTCACATGCACATAACTCGAGTACATATTCTATAGATTTATCTGTTATATCACTTCGATGTATGCAGTCTATATGTTCTTGAAGTAGAATACAGACGCCGCCGCCTGTTCGGGTACTGCGACAGTATGATGATGCAACTTTGTAGCCGCCAATCTTAATTAATTCTATTTTTTCTTCTGAGAGCCAGGTTTCCGAGATACATATTACTTTGTACATAGAATTTTGGGTGACGAAAGCGTCCAATAAGTGCTGTTTGTTATTAAGACTTTGGAAATTTTGATATAGTATTTTAAATGGTAGGTCTCTGCTTGCGAAATGCATGGTTTTCTAGTTCGTTCGGCTTATCCATATGGTGAGATTGGTTTGTGTTATTCATCGTACTCATACGGTTTTCATGGTTACTCGTATCATGTAGTGATAGATGTTTGATGTTGTGATGGTTTTTATGAACAGGTTTTCCATCAATGTATAACTCATGGTTTCTTATTATTGCGTGCTGTCCGTTCTGTCTAGCCTTTAATAATTCTTCTCTCATTTTAGCTCTTTCTTTTCGTGATTTCGCGTCTAAAAACTCTGAAATTCCCAGTCCAGTTCCCCGAAAGTACTGACTGCTGCTGAGGATATATTTGGTCATTCTCTTACTGAGCAATTCTATTACAAGCGGTCTATTATGTGTGCCTTTTCGTCCTACTCGATACATGTCTTCGATGTAGCCTGATAGGTCTACGTTTACTATGTCGCGGAAAAGTTCTATCAGTCTGCTATAAAGTTCGCATTGAAGTCCGTTAAGGTCTCTCTTGAAGAAAGTTGACTTCAATTTCAGTGCAATGCAAAGTTATAACGTAAAAATTGTAGTGTTGAGAGAACTTGAATGTAAAATCTTCATCTGCCTGGCGTTATTAATCTTAACTTTCGCTAGTGTTCGCTAGAAGCTGTAAAGTTCTAGCTGCAGTACAATAGTTGAACTCACAATTGAAAAACTTACGTTCGTAGCGATATTGAACAATAACCTTTTTCAGGAGGTTTCAGTCGTATAGACTAGGGGTCGTTCAAGTATTACGTAAGCAGAATTTTTGATATTTTTGACCGCCCCTTCCCCCTCGTCAGCAAAAGTAAGCAAAGCTCTTACCCCCACTCCCCATGCTTACGTAAACAACATATTTATAAGTATTATAAAATCTGTTCTGGTTTCCTTATTGGTTCATGAAGCAGCAGTTAATAAGGCTAGAAATAAGGAATTTATAGTCTGAAATTAAGTTCGCTATTAGGGCGTTGATAGCGCAGTGGATAAGACCTCGCCGGATTGAAACCATAATCGACTAAATCGACTAAAATCTGAAAAATTAAATAAATCAATATTGCTGACGTAATCACATCCCGGATCCCCCCATCCCCAATGTCATTAAAAATTAGCAAATCAAGTATTAGGTAAGCACTAAAGGGGGGGTCCCCTTTAGTGCTTACGTAATACTTGATTGGTTTGCTTGCTTGGTTTTTCCGGGTTACGTATCATCAGTGAAATTTTTCTTACACGGTTCAACAAATTGAACCTATTTTAATATTAGTTTACGTATTGAATTATTTTAGTTACTTATAAGAAATATTAAATACTAGGTGACACTCGCAACTTCTTCTGCATGCGTCACATGCGAGCGAGAAAACAACAATAATGCATCAATTTTCATTGATGCTCCACTCCTATTTGTCGTAGCGTGATGTTATGTTAATTATAATTTTTAAATTTTAACTAGTATAGTCGACACCAAATAAATGTGCAATAACGGTCATTGACTGCCTTAATTCTTAAAACAGAAATAATGAATTAATGCTATATTGAATCGACATCCATCGTGATCCTTTATATTTACTAGTAATGGAAAACTATTCATTTTTTTTGTCCATGTACCTACGAAGAGATATCAAGGAAAGGGCAATGACCTTTATTGCACATTTATCTGTTGTCAACCATAATACTTGAGATTAGCGCGTTCAAACAAACTCTTCAGCTTTATAATATTAGTATAGATTTAGTATATTTTATCTTCGAGCAGTCAGCAAAAGGTTTGGTCCAAAACCTTTTATTTTTATTTATCAACAGAATCGAAGCATAATGAAATGGAAGCAAACCGTTTGAAAAATGCTGTTTCATGCAACGAGAAACCGACCATTCGACAATAAACTGAACCAAAATAAAAATAAAATTTACCAGTCCTCGTCAACGTTTTACTGAATTCTATTCGTTCTAAGAATGCTGACAATTCCTTTGTGAAGGCAAGTACACGGTATTAGTCGGTGGAATCCGTAACTAACTGTTACAATATTCAGGCACCGAACATCGAGTTAGAATAGCCGCTCATGAATTATTTAGGAGTAGAACATCTGAACCCAAAGGTTGGCGATTCCTCCTATACGTGGGTCTCGATGCTTTGTAATGTTTTGCAATGGATTTATGGATGTTGATTGGGCGTCAGGGCGATCTAGGGTTGGCTAATATCGCTCGTTATTGATTTCACAAAAATTTAACTGCTCAGCGAGACTAATCTCGCGGTAGGAAGCTCGCAATAAGTGTTATTGGGCTTTTATATTAGGAAATTCTCTGTGACACCCCCTTGTTGCTACTGCGTTAGATCTCACTCCGGTCGTCTTGACTTGCCGTCCCTTCTGATAATAAGAGTAATGGAAGATATTTATGCATCTGAATTGAGTTTTATTTTACTAGATATAAAACTCATAATTGTCTGTCAGTTGGATTTTCAAAAAAATATTAGACACGAATGTTTTGTCGTTTCATATCGTAAAAAATATAAAGTTCAAGCTATTCAAAGTTCTAGAGTTGGTGACGTCACAACGCTAGTAAAAATTGTAGCACGTAGTGTCGTCACGTGAGTTTTCAATGCACTGTATCTTCTTCATTTTTTGTTTAAGTAAAAAAATAAAAAATACGTGTCCATTATTTTTTGGTAATCTATCTGATGGACTAATCAGATTTTTTCAGTAACTATTTTTTCGCTCCGATGGCAAGCCTCCGTTGAGATTGGCCGACACAGCATCTAACACAGTTCGATGTTCCATGACATCAATAGTCCTATATTGATGTCATGTTTTGATGTCGAATAATTTCCAAGTTTCGCCCCCTACTTCAGTAAAATCTATAATCAGAGATCACGCAATACTGTAATTTCGGATACAAAACCACGGCTAAATAAAAAAAAACAAACAATGTCATATCCAATATTATGAAAACATCGCTATCGTTTCCGCATATTATATTGCCACTAGCTCGCAAACTATATTCCCCCGCATTTTCACACAGTATATTTACAATCATCACAGTTCAGAGGAATATGCGAATATTGTATGATTTCTATTCGCAAATAAATATGGTAAGCCAGTTGCCACCCCGGCTCCGCCCGCGCGAATTTCTAAAAATATCGCAAGGAAACATATTCCCGGGAGGAAAAGTATCCTGTGTTTTATTCCAGACTATAATCTACCTCTGTGCCAAATGTCATTACAATCTGTTTAGTAGTTTTTCCGTGAAAGAGTAAAAAACATCCATCCATACTTACAAACTTTCGCGTTTATAATTTATATACGAGTAGTAGGATTTAATGTTCAGCTATATAGGGTGTATAACTCTATCCCTCTTTTTCGCTCGGAAGACTCACGCTTTAACACCTCATGTTACGCCCGCTGGTGTTTGGAAAAAATCGTTGAACTATAAAACTATTTATGTCTAGAAATGACTGGGTGTTCAACATTTGGGAAAGAAACTTCGATAAACATAGGGGGTTTGGAAAAATTAAATCATGGAAATATTTTTACTGCATTATTGCCAGAACACGTGGGTAAGATCATCTCTCACTGATTCGCTTGAGGGAGGACGTGGTCCTCAAAATGGGCCGCGGAAAGTTTTTTTTTTTGACGTGACCACTCGCAATTCAACACACTAAGGCTGGTTACTGCTTAACCGAACAATCCTGTGGTGGCCTCAAATGAATTTAAGGCCCCCAGCCAGGGCTAAAAACTACTAAAAACTAAATGACCGCTTCGCTAAGGGCATCCCCTGTGGGATACGGGCCTCGGCTAACGGGGTCATTGAGAGGGGCAGTAAGGGACAGGCTGGGTCTAGTTATTATTATTTAGGGGATTTAACGCTAATGGCTCAGCGGCGCGGGCTGGCTCGTTAGGCAAAAGTCGGGGAGGCCGCGGAAAGATGTGGCGATCTGGTTCTTGGCCAGAAATCACGCCAGACAGACAGCTAGTGAAGCAGTAAGGGGAGGTCTATGCCCAGCTGAGGAACAGAAGTAAAAAATGCTATGACATTATCATAATGAAACAAGTTGTTGGAAAATTTCTCGTATTTTAACAGAAGCTTTCAGTTCAGTTCAAAGTCTTTGAGTTCTTATTCACCGTGACACGGTCACGTCGTCGGTCGTCGTCGTTGTCACGGTGAATCTCTCTGAACGTAACTCGAATACTTATTATTGATAGTGGTATGTATGTAGTATTTGAAACCCACCGACCCACGTCTTTGACGTAACTGTACAAGGACGAATATTCAAGTACAACTTCAAAGTATTTATTTCAAATAAACCATTTTTACAGACGTTCGAAAGCGTAGGTCACTATGGAGAAGAACGTGCAAAAAACTCCACGGACAGTCTTTTAAATCGTGTACTGTATTACAAAAACCTTGATTACATTACACTTGTTGCTTCTATATGACAATGCAAAGAAAAAGGAAACTATAAAATAAGTCAGTAGTAGTTAATAGGTGTCCAGTTTCTGCTAATGGCGCCCGTTCACGAACATGACGCGTGTATCGGCACCATTTAGCTAAACCATTTTTAAGGGAACAGAATGATCCAACACACGCGCCACCATCAGTGAGACATTTGAGTGAGCGTGACATGCTCTCAACTGCCATTTTAGTTCAAGTCACAAAGTAAACTATAACTTATCACATATGTTAATGGCTGTCCATGGTACTCACATTTACAACATTTACAATTTATGTAATACGTTATATCGTAGGGTATGGTTAAATTATAGAAAACAGGGGGCTAGACAGTAAATTTTATCAAGCAAGTATTCTAGATAATCGCGCTTATACAAACGCTGATGTTACTAAACGTACATAAATGTATGAATGTGCGTGTTCCCGTACAATAGGGTAGTTAACTAAAAAAATCTGATTAGTCTGTCAGATAGATTTCCAAAAAATATTGGAGACGTATTTTTTCTTTTTTCACATAAACAAAAAATGAAGACGATACAGTGCGTTGAAAACTCGTGCGACGTCACTACTCGCTACAATTTTTACCGGGCCGTGACGTCACACGCTCCCACTCCTGATCTTCAAAAAAGCATCAAAATGCTTTGTATCTTCGTCAGTTTTTATAGATTTGATAAAGGAAAAAAAACGTGTCCTTTCTTATTATTTTTCTATAATCTAACTGACGGACCAAACATCCCTATTGGAGTTATATTTTCGGTCTTCAGATAAAATTTCACAAAGTTCAGTTTTTTTTTTTCGTAGAGGCAACGCCAAAGCTTTAGCGAAGATTTTCTCCAAGGCCTCGATAAATTCACATAATATTAGTGATAAAATCTTCCATACGTTATTGGAGCGTTATCCTTACGTGTGAAGGCAAATTCGCGGAAAATTGAAGCTCCCACAAACTTCTGACGACGGAGATGTTAAATGAAGTTATTTACATACTGATTGTTGATGTTACTAATTAATATTTGAAATATAGGTAAGCGGGATGCGTAATGCTGAAAGTGTATGTTATAACTTTGAGATGTACGTACCTGCCTCTGAGAGATCAGTGACTGCTAGGGTTGCGGAATTTGTTCGAAAGTGTCACCGTGGCCCTGAAATGCAAAGGGCATTAGGAGGAAAACGAAAGATTTTAGTCAGTAAGAGTCTGACACTCGCTTATTCCGCTCCGCCCAGAGATCTTAAAGATTGCTTTCGCATACGAAACATCCTTAATGTTATGTTTGTGTTGTCATGTCGCAGTTTTTGTTGTTTTATGCAATTATCGAATCTTACCTCAATAAGTTTTATGTGGAGTTAAAAAAAATGAAGATCGTACTTGGCAAAAGTCATTCGACACACACACAACACACAAGGTGTGATTCGCTTCAGAAATTGCCTACATGTTGACGAAGCCCGAAATTGTTGGTCCCTTAAACAACGAATAGTCAATCTGTTTCTTTTCGTTTTTTGAGCACCGACTTCCGAAATTAAAGATATTTTGAACTTTTTGGATTTTTTTTTTGTAGAAGTTGGTTGTATTTTTTTGTAAAAAGTTTTATATTTTTCTCTTTTTAGTGAATACACCCACCTAAACGTACCAATCACATTGGTGTAAACAATAAACAAACATGCGATTTCAGCAATCCCGAAAGATTTGCTATAACTTATTGAAGAGTTCCGTTTCCTATCATCTCTGTTCTTCATCAGATCTTCACTAAACTAGAAAGGGACCACGTTGAAATACTAAAATGCTCTTCCGAACCATCGTACACAATTTTATTGTTTGCATTTTACATCGACTGTAAACTAACGGCCGAACCCAATAACCGATCTATCACATACTGGAGATAGAAAAACAAATGAAACAACAGAAAAATTATGTATATAGGTTTTCTGTAGTTTCATTTATTTTTCTATCTCTAGTATGTGATAGATCGGTTATTGGGTTCGGCCGTAAGCCACGCATCATTAGGGTTAACTCTAATACTAGTCGTCAGAACTCAATAAATGGAACCATACGACAAGCACCAGCTTACGAATATAAAAAGAATCATCAAAATCGGTACACCCAGTACAAAGTTAATAGGTAACACACAAAAAAATACAGTCGAATAGAGAACCACCTCCTTTTTTGAAAGTCGGTTGAAAAATGAAATTAATCTTAATCTTACTGTGTTCCTAGAAATAACTAGTTTCGATTCCTTTTTAAATTAAAACTACCTCAAGTAACAATCTAATTGACTAAAACGTCATCAGACTTAAAACTACAATTAAATCCTGTTCATCAGGTCTAAAACGAGAAAAAAAAACAATAATGTTAAATTCGATTGGCCGATCAGCGGGTGTACCATGAGGTCTTAAAACGTGAGTCTTCCGAGCGAGAAGGAGGGATAGAGTTATACACCCTATATAGCTCCATCCCTTTTTCTCGCTCGGAAGACTCACGTTTTAAGACGTCATGGTAGAAGCGACAATCTTTGTAGGGAGGCTGATGATAGTGGTAATAGATCATCCGATGGCGCGTAAGTGGATGAGCCTCCACGTGTGATGGATCATTGTAAAGTAGAAGGAAGATTGATCTAGCTTATTATACTGTGTATGGGCTTATAACAGCCCGGATTAAGTAGCTTAAAATATAAATATTGAGGGTCAGCCGGTATATTTTTTAATCATTTCACCGTGAAAACTTAAACGGAGTGAGCTTGAGCTTAAAGAGCGAGTCAGTCTATAATAAAACACAAACAATTGTCAAAATTGTGTTGTAACATACAAATTCATAATGTTTTTTAAGCGTCGGAAATCATCGAATGAGTTCTTTCGCTCTGGGCGGAGCGGAAAGAGTGTCAGACTCATAAACATTCCGCAACAAACACTCTTACTGACATTATTCTAAATTCAAAATGACGATTATATCTACAATGAAAAAAAAAACTTGTTTTTGACAAAGCATTTTACCGCATTACTTAATTTTCTTTATGAACTGTGCACTTTTTTGTCTAGTTAGTAAAGTTCCATATTGTATAGCTATCTCAACGCGACGCAGCGTCGCGTCGCTTCTCATTCGGTGCGAGCCCACTCTTACATACACGCAGGTATTCCCGTGAGCCTCACCCACGCTCGTCTAATTATCCCTTAACATTTTATAACACCTTTTCATCAGCATTAATCCTTTCGACAAAATGTTTTAATTGACGTGAAATATCCTTTTAATCTATCGTGGCTGGTGACGGTTGGACGGGTTTTGGGCTCGCACGTGGAAATTATCTAAGGGAAGGGAGGGTAAGATGGAAGGGTAAGGCAAGATGGAATCTTTCTACCTATCCCGAACCTTGCAAGATAGCTGTCGAGTCTCTACGCTCATAAAAACACTCAACCATCTAATACTAACAAGGTATATGCCACCTAACGATGGCTCACGAAGTTCTTTTTCTCTGAATCAATGCATTGAACTTATGTAGCGTAATTATTTATACAAGCTATGTAATATAATAATAAATCATTTTTATATACAAAGCTATAGATGGTTTGAACTGATACGAAGAAAAAAAAAAAGGATTTTCAAAGTATTATCAAGATTATTACTGACAAATATGGGGAAGATGGAAAACGTTCCTGTAAAGGGTTCCTGTATGGGGTAGTGAGTGAGGTTGTTTTTGTTTTTAGATAATGAATAAGTTTACAAGAAAAAGCAATAAAGGTTCTTGGACTGAAGAAATTATGCCCAAACAAGCTTTCCATTTTGCCCTCAGGGTGAGGGCAAGATGGTTTTTTAACGTTTTCCTTTCATGAGTCTTAGCCAATTTTCTACCTATTATTTGACATTATTTTACCACGTAAATTCATTTTAAAGACTGATTAGAATAAAAGTTTTGCATTATGTTTTATACCTACATCATAAAGTTAAGCCTTTCCTTCTTACCCTCCCTTCCCCTAAATATTTTACTTTGAATGGGGTGATAATATATATGTATAAAGGCGGCTACGAATGGTTGCGTCGTGGAAACCCTCGGCGACAGGTACCTACAGGTTTTTATCTTCAATAACGTGCTGTACTCAGTATTGGGCATGGACAGTAATAAAGTTAATTTATTGAAGTTTTGAAACATTGACAATAGTATTGAAAACCAATCCAACAAATCAACGTTATAATGATCTTTCCAACTAGTTGCGAATGTGTTTCATTTTCAATTTCATTTATATGTGTTACAATTAATTAAAGGCTAACACCAGATACACAATTTGTGGTAACATGATTTCTTAAAAAAATAAAAACTAAGTTAACAATAACAATTAATAATAGTACAAAAATACAGCAGATTTGAATACAATTTCAAGATTTGGAGAAATTAAATTAAATTAAATACAAATTTAAAACAACACACAACTTAATATATACATACGATTAAAATAATTACATTATGACACAACATTAATAAATTAAATTAAATTAAGTACATCACAGCCATTATTAAAACATTACATTTTAGAACCACACACAACATAAACAACTAAAAGACATAGTATTATAATCTAGTACTTTGTAAAATAAAGAAAATAATTATATTAGATGATATTGTTTGTATGTTTTCGTTCCGAATATAAGTCTCTTGTCAAACTTTCACGAGTAAAACCCAAAACTAGTCATTAGAGATTCTCTGCATCATCACCTGTAAAATAAATGTCACAAAACATGAAAAATCCATTTTAATCTCCTGAGCACTGCTGAGCGCTAAGTGACACGTTACGTAAGTGACACGTTACGTAAGTGACACGTTACGCAAGTGACATGTTACGCGAACGGTAATTCAGCGCGAGTGAAACAATGATGGCGTCGTATTTAGCCGGTGCTAATGAGCAGACGTAAGGTGTGCAAAAAAAGCAGTTGATACACACTGTAGGGTTACGGGATTATTCGAGAGTTATCGCGGTCCTGGAACGGAAAAGGCATTTCAAGGAACACGGGTAGGTTTTAGTCAGTAACAGTCCGACAGTACTCCTGCATCATGTGACGGCCAAAAAACACTACATTTTAAGTGTATATCACAGAGTACTTTTATATAGTGTATATAAAGAAGACCATGTCGCTCTAATATAATTAATAGACAACACTGCTTTTCTTAAGTTTATATTTGTCGCATAAACGATAAAATCTACAAGTCTAAAGTCAAAACTGACTTTTGACTTTAGTGACGCCAAAGAATGAATTTTTTTTGTTAAATTATAAGATAGAAGATCTGAAGTAAAGGCTTTAAATATTGTTTCTTATGTTTTTACACGTCAGTGAATTCTTTATTAACAGATAGGCAATGCAATTAATTAAATGTTATAAGTTTGTATGAATGAATTAAACTTATGTTTTTACAGAGAAACGCAATTAGGTCTTCATTTAATTACCTATTGAAGCCGCCCATTGTTTCACCCTATGTAATGTTTTCTTCATCTATATTTTCTGTAACTTATATTGTGTATATAATAAAGAGTATTCTATTATATTCTAATAGAAATATTATTACATGTATCTACATAAAATTGGGCGATGATAGATAAACTAGTGGCTAAATGAGGATTCATGCGGGTGTTTGCTTTGTCAATGAAAATTGGCGTGAATAATGAAACATCAAATTAGTGTGTTGAATTAGTGTGGGCGTTTTGTTGAGTAGCAGTTTGCCAATTACCAACATTACTTATTACGGGGATCTGTTAACTTCTGACTGTTGATATTCTCTGGTTAGAGGTACGATATCATAGATAATAATGGACGTAAAAAAGAATAATAGAGCTTATTTGTAGATTCCTATGAAAACAATAAATACTTACACTTCAATCCATCTTTAGAGCCCTGACTCAGCTATGTCGTGGTAAGCTTGCAGTCGTACTGGATGCAACTAAATATTATCAGTCTATTATAAAATCTAAAGATTTTTTGTTTATTTGTACTTAAGCAGCTCCGAAACGACTACTTTCTTTACCAATGCAAAGTTTTACGGGTTCTCAAGAAATAGGTAATCAACTTTGAAGTTTCTGCTGAAAAAACGAGAGTCACACATAACAGTGAAAATATATATGAATACAAATATATTATTTATTTATTTATTAAAACTTTATGCACTAGTAAAAAAACTGTACAAGGGCGGACTTAATGCCATAGGCATTTTCTACCAGTCGACCTTAGGGTAATGCAGAGACAACATGGCAGGTGCAACATAAAATAAAGACAAACAGAGAGGGAAAAAATACAATCATATATACATATATACATACATACAAATAAAATTAACAACGGCATTGAGAAAAACGAATCCTACGAATTAACGCTGTGATGATTCTACCAACTTCTTGCGAATGTGCTCACGTGCCTTCACCTTAAAGGACCATCACCGACTAGTTGCCGTCCTGATGTTCAAAGGGAGCGCATTCCAAAGGAAGATTGCCTGGACAAAGAAAGAGGAGTGAATAAACCCAGAACGGTGTGAGGGACATCGTAAAAGACGGTTATTGGTAGAACGAAGAGTTTTACTATGGGCAGCGCAAAGGAATTGAATTTGTAAAGTTATATAAGAAGGAGAAGAAGGATTATTAAGAAAAGAAAACGATAACAACGTAACAACGACGATTCAACGTAATATTTTATTTCCTTCCTGTAGTCAAAGATATATCACCAAGTTTACCTAAAATATTCAAAACAATGTAAATAACTCAACCGATCATATTCATAAATAAATGTAAACTTGATAATGACATACAGAACTCGTCGCCAATATTATGTAGATTGTGGGCGCCTACTATTGATTTTAGTTGGATGTGTGGCATAGTAGATCGTAATGAGGGCATGCTGTATACTGAAAGTAGTGGTTGCAAAAAGAGAGACGTTTGTTTTAAATTCAACTGATTTTATTTCTTCTTTTATTTATAGATTGTAGAATATCATATGAAAATATATATATTTTTTATAGTGATATTTATTTATTTATTTAATACTTTACGCACACAAATGTACAGAGGCGGACTTAATGCCTTAGGCATTTTCTACCAGTCAACCGTGAGTGATGCAGAGAATAATTGTGGTAGGTGCAGTACGAAAGAGAAAATAATAAATAAACAGAAACGCGATTAATATTAAATTACTATAATGATAACATATAAACTATATATACAATACAATGCTTTAATATATATACTCAAATATATATATACATATATATATGGATTTGCTCTTGACTCTAGTCTAGGCCACAGGTGACAGAGACGAAGTCGACGATGGAATGAGCTTACCCAGAAGAAGCCTGTTCACTCTAGCTTTGAAGAGATCAGGGTTGAATGCGTTCGGAAACACAGAAGCAAGCAGAGAGTTCCACTCCTTTGCTGTGCGGACTATTGAAAACGCTTGGTACGAATTGGTGGAATAGCAACAAGGTAGGGATGGTAACCTACAGTGCGTCTAGATGTCCTATGGTAGAAGGGATGAGGTCGTGGAGTTCATGGGCACACTCGCTGAAGTACAATCTGTAGAAGACTGACAAGCAGACGACCTTGCGGTGATGACCCAGGCTGTGATATGTAGGATGCATTAGAACAGATGGGCCAGAGTCGAACGCAATCAGAGCCAAAGGAGGAGCATCATCGCTGTGGAAGGCTTAAGATACGCTGGCATGACGACTTGGTGGCCTTCATGATGGATTGGTCGGAGAGGACAACTCACTGGGAAGAGTGGAAGGCTATGGGGGAGACTTCTGCCCATCAGTGGGTCACTACATCCTTGTAGAGATCGGCTTCCAGTAACACCGGATGCAACTGAATACCAGTATTCTACATGAAGCGACTGCCTATCTGATCTCCACAACCCAGTAACTGGGTAACGCGGTACTTCTTAGCAAGACTGCTGTCAGATTTTCTGGCTTCTGATTGGTCCACCGTACAGACTGTCAAAGACGTTCAAATGACAGCCGGCAACAACGGCTTGGCGTGCTTTCTGAGGGACGGGGTCAACTCGATATGTAATGGATGGACAGCCAATCACAGACCAACATTGGACTGCGTAGCTTAACTTTGAAGTCCGATGGCACGTGGATAGGTAACCGAGACACTTCCGTGCTTCGGATAGCACGTTAAACCACTGGGATTGGCTTTCATTCCAAGATTATTGATAGTTGTTACGGATAGACTGTTTTTTTTATCATACGTTTACCCCGTTGCGTCATTGCATGTTGAAAGATTTAAAGAAATAATAGAAAGTTATAAAGTCGCGACCAATTTTAATAGAATCTGATTTTCATATTCTCACCGCGCAGTACTTTAAGAGACCCCTGTCGCCCACTTGCCCGATCTAAAAATACTCACTTCAAAGAAAATAAAATAAAAATATTCATATGAAAACTTTTCTGCTGACCGTACTTAATCCGGGTTTTATTCAGTGGACAAGAGTGTAGTAGGACTCATTAGTGTGCCAAGTACCAACACGATATCTCGGGGGCAGAATAAATATACGCCAGGCAGGGTCCCGTAGTGAAATGATACGCAAACAGAAAGTAAACATATTATTATGATAAATAAATGATAAATGATTTTTATTTTATAAGTAGGTTGTAAAAAACACTTTTACACGTCAATCTTTTTTGGCCTTTATAAAAACTAGATGAGGTCAGTGTTTCCTAGTTGACTACCCTGAGAAGAAACACCGAAACAAACTCAGAGGTCAGGGTCTCTTTTGAAGTCCATACAATTGTACTGGTCAAATCATATGAGTTTATGAATATGTTATTTTCGGAAATACTCAGTAGCCCGAGTTTGGAAGTAAACGGCCTAATATCGAGTTCCTAGGAAAGCTCTTCTTGCCCTCCATTCGGCGGATTCAACGGAATTCGACACGAAACGGTTGTACCTTGGCTAAGGTACAACCGTTTCGTGTCGAATTCCGTTCTCCAATCGGCCTCGGTGTCAGCAACTGTAAATCGAAAGTAATTTTATAAATAATAAATATTGACTGTTTATTTTGTTTGTTTTTATTTATTTAAAACCAAATAAACAATCAATATAATAATTCAACAACCAATCAAAATATTTTTTGTACAGAGTAATACAGAGTCCAAAAATGCAGAGGTATCACTTACAGCAGAGATTAATGCAGGGGATTATAAAGAACTTTATTAGCTATCGATGATAAAGACAAATAGTGTGGTTAGGTGCAACGGCCACCTATGTGGCGATAAGTCCCCCTTTGAGGAGTGGTTGGAGAGGCGCCACGGCGGCGTTCTCACCTTCCACCTGACACAGGTACTCGCCGGATACGGATGTTTCGGGATCGAATTACCTGTTTCGAATTCGGCGTGAGGATACACCCGGGTGTCAACACTATGAGGATCACCCGGAGGACACGCTGGAGGCTGGAGCATACGGTAAAGGTCTGCCCGGTTTAGGTGGAGCAACGCAGTGTTCTCGTCGAGGCAATCACCAGCGCCGACCTCTAACTTCCGGTACTAGTACTGGTCCGAAACGAGGCAATCACCTCCTTCTGCGAAGCAGTAATGCTAGCGAAGGAAGAGGCGGATTGCGTTAGTGAGAGATAAATTGTTGCACAAAAAAGATTGTCTTTTTTTCACAACAATGTACGATACTGAAATATAAGACAGATATATAGGACCAAAGTTCAACCTTCCTTACAACCTGTCTACGCCGGAACGCAGCTATCATGAACGCGTCCAAAAGATGGCAACATTCGTGAATCAACGGCGACAACTTCACACAACAAAACTAGACTCGTACTTGGAACGCGCTCGCGCTTAACCGCCATATTTTTGTCGCGACACTATAACTTTTTGTAAAACTTCTTTTTGGTTAATAAACCACATATAATTATCAGGGTCGATCAAGTCTTTCATTGTATCGCCCACACAACCCATCAAAAACAAAATATTAAATCAGATATCCCGGCAAACTGGAGTGGTCATTAACAAGGGCATCGCTGTAATGAATCGAAACTCAATCATACGAGTAAATCAATCACATGAGAGGTCAACGAGGTTTGTTGTTAATGTCGAGAATATTCAAATGACTACCATTGAAGAATTTACTAGCGGTGGATAAGGTTTTTAATGAGATGAGATATGAGATAAGGGACCACACAATACATATAGAGTCGTTGTACAAAGCTGAGAATACGCGATCCTCTTTCGTTTTTAACCGACTTCTAAAAAAGGAGGAGGTTCCCAATTCGGATGTTTGTATGTTTTTTTTTTAATTTTTTTATTGTTTGTTCGCGCATAACTCCGTCGCATGCCAACCGATTTGAAAAATTCTTTTTTTGTTGGAAAGGGTATACTTCCCGAATGGTCCCATGAACACAACAAACAAGCGGTTTTTGAAAAATCAACAAAAATCTAAAAAAATATCTACATTGTCTACATTGACGACCTTTTAGTTTACTCTGCATTGGAGCAGTGCGTTTTTTTACACTAATGTAATTGGTTCGTTCAGGTGGGGGGAGGGGAGGGGGTTTAGGTACCACTAAAAAGTGAAAAATAAAAAACTTTTTACAAAAAAATACAACCGACTTTTCCACAAAAAATAAAAAAAATACAAAATAACTTTAATTTCGGAAGTCGGTGTTCAAAAAATGAAAAAGGAACCACAAACACTGATTTCCGAAATTAAAGTTATTTTGTACTTTTTTGATTTTTTGGACACGTATTTTTTCTTTTTTCACGTAAACAAAAAATGAAGACGATACAGTGCGCTGAAAACTCGTGTGACGTCACTACTCGCTATAATTTTTACCGAGCCGTGACGTCACAAACCCGCATTGCTGATCTTTGATGCTTTGTATCTTCGTCAGTTTTTATAGATTTGATAAAGAAAAAATACGTGTCCAATATTTTTCTAAAATCTTACTGATGGACTAAACATAATCAATACTTTTTACTCAGGAAACATCGCTATTAGAAAGACCGCTTCTTGCGGAATTCATGAGTCAAAAATACGTCATTGAGAACACTTGGCGCACCTTAACAAAGAAAATTTGAAAACTTTCTCAGTAAGAAACTCCAGTGCCTTACCTACTGAGGATATTTAAAACTTTTAAGCTCATCTTTGAATTCGAATTTAAATGCTGCCCCGAGATGTCAAAGTTTGTTAGCTGGAGCAAGGCAATGAAGGCTAGGTGAGATTAAAAGTTGGCGCAGTATCGTGACACGGGGCCGGGATAGCGGTGCTCGTGTTTTTGGCTTAGAAATTGGACTTGTTTTACTTATCTCAATCACCTGTAGAGGTGAGGTGTCAAAGATTCAAAGCATTTATTTCAATTAAACCTTTTACAGGTATTTTTGAATTGTCAAGTCGAAAGAGGTGAAGCTATCTGCACGTTCCAAAGCGTAGATCTCTATGGAGAAGAACGTGCAAGAAACTCCACGGACACTCTTTTAAATCATGTTCTGTATTACATAACCTTGGTTACATCCTTGGTCGCTTCTATATGTGAGGACAATGCAAAGAAACAAAAAGGAAACTATAAAAACAATTCAAAGTATAAAGATTAAAACAAGTCAGTGGCAGTTAAGAGGTGACCAGTCTCAACCGACGGCGCCCGTTCACGAACATGACGCGTGTATTGGCACCATTTAGCTCAACCATTGTGTGTACTTATAGCTACGATGACAGTCAGTAAATTAAGATGTAAGTATATCAGAACGTTAGGCTAGTCGAGATAGGGAGTTGGCTGTTGGCTGCTACTCCAGTTTTTAGTGACGATTATATGACGCATAAAGATGCCAACCAAACAATTTGTGACAGAACAGTTCGAAAGTTAGAAGCAATTTATTTAGGGCCGAATGACCTGATATCAGAACGTTCGGCCAACCTGAATTTCCATAACTGATCTCGAGGACTTTAGAGAAACTGTTACTGAATAAAGATTTAGTGACGATTTGGTGACAAACAACCAATGTTTTACTTATACTTGTAATGCCACCAGTAGGCCTTCCGATTTACGAAGTTGTGCTTTTGAAATCTGAACAATGTGACGATTTTCATTTATATGTAATTTCTAAATTTATCTCAGACATCTCTGACATGTTACGCTACACTATAGATAATTATGCCTTTGCTTTTACAAAATAACTTACTGACAGCCACTGTTGAATTTTGGGATAAAAACTTTTTACAATTAACAAATAAGGAGTCACACCAGAAACACCGACTGGCTTTTATCAATCTTGAAAAATATATATGGTCTGTGATGCCTCTCGTGGTGTAACCTTATTTGTGTGCTTGCAATATGTAAAATTATAAAATAACGGCTAATCGCTGGTAAGATCTTGATGATTTTTAACCGACTTCCAAAAAAGGAGGAGGTTCTCAATTCGACTGTATTTTTTTGTGTTCATAACTTTGTGCTGGGTGTACCGATTTTGATGAGTCAACCACTAAAAAGTGAAAAAATAAAAACACTTTTTACAAAAAAATTCAACCGATTTCTACAAAAAAAAAAAAACGAAAAAGTACAAAATAACTTTAATTTCGGAAGTAGGTGTTCAAAAAACGAAAAAGGAACCAAGAACACCAAGGTCCGAAATTAAAGTTATTTTGTATGTTTTGGTTTTGTTTTTGTGTAGAAGTCGGTTGTATTTTTGGTATAGAGATAGATGGAAACTTGGAGATGGTTATAGGCTAGCTGAACGCGAGCGAAGCCGCGAGCTAAAATAGTAGTTAATAAATCCATTGTTATTGTTTGGTCTGCTCTTAAGTCTCCATAATATCTCTTTTAGTTTTGTCAGATTATCACAAAAAATATCTGATAACATAAACATATGACCTACTATGTCCCACAATATAGCCACCTACTTCGGAATGTTCCTAATATTGGTGGAATGAAAGATTCCAATCCCAATAATCCCCAACACGTAGTTAATGAACCGGCCGTAATACAGGCACGCGCCAGTAGTCGGGAATGTTCGGATACCAGATGTTCGGCGGCGGTATTTGTTAGATTTCTCTACTACTGCTCGGGTTTGGACCTTGAAATAAGTGATCTCATAAAATAATCGTAAAGTGTGGCCTGTAAGCCATAAGTAATTAATAAATATGATGGATTAGACATTAGTTTTTTGCATGTGACGCATTCGTCTTGAGACTTTTTTTTTGAATGGGAAGTCATCAATACCTATAGTTCCAAGAAAACCAGCCAAGTGCGTCTCGGACCACGCATAGTGAAGGGTTCCGTACTTCACTGTTAAAATCTCTAAAAGTACATAAGCTGTGATGTTCAAACCAATTTTCGTTGGAAGTGTCTATGACGTTCTATCTGCTCAATTTTTTTTTTGAATTTTCAAATTCATAGTTTAAAAGTTAGAGGGGGACACATTTTTTACCAATTCGGAAGCACATATCACAAAAACTATTGCCTTAAATAAAAATCTTTTTAGAAACCTCTATTTCATTTTGGAAGAGCTATCTAATGATACCCCACACGATTGTTTGTTGGAATTTATTTTTTCATCTCTCAGTTACATGTATGGAGTGCTACCCCTAAAATTATTTTTTTCCATAATATTACAGCATTATTGAATAGCGGTTAAAAGATTGCACCCACCTACCAATTTTCATTTATGTAGCTTTAATAGTCTCCGAGTAAAACGGCTGTGACATACGGACGGACAGACAGACAGATATCACGAATCCATAAGGGTTCTGTTTTTTGTCATTTCGCTACGGAACCCAAAAAAATGAGAAGGATGAATTCTCAAATTAATCGTCAGAAATTATCTAACAGAGGCAAGGGTGTTATTTTCACATTAAGATGAATGAAATAATCAGCATCGTTATGCCTTTAGTGCCATTCTAACGACCGCCTCGGGAATTTGTCTTAAATATCAGAAATGCGAGAGATTGAAGCGAAATCTGTTGAGAATTTAAATTTTAATCCGTCTTTTTTGATAGAATAAACGATTATCCGGTCCATGAGTTTCAATTGGAGTAAAAATTTATGAAAACCGTTAATAATTGCAAACTGTGGATATTTAAACTCATTTTTGGATTTTTTATTCTGTTAAAAGACTTCTCTGGATTAATTAGCTCGTCCTAGAATTATGCATAGTAGTTGAAATTGGCTCGGATTAATTTAAAAAGTAAATTGCTTTTTGCAATGTACCTATCTCATATTCTCTCTTCGTTATTTTGTAACTTTTTCAGTGATTTATAAAACAGGTGGAGTTTCTTGCACGTTATATTCCTTAGAGATCTACGATTTTGAACGTGCTTGTATCTTTTTGACTGGCCAAACTTGACGATTGAAAACTGCTCCATTGAAACTCTTAACTTTGCTAAATCTCAAACAACTCCAGGTACGCAATTTGCTTTGCAAGGGATATACCTAGAGTTTTCTCTTTCCATATTATGTATGGTGAGGATTTTTAACCCCCGACGAAAAAAGAGAAGTGTTATAAGTTTGACGTGTACGTCTGTCTGTGGTTCCGTAGCTCGCGAACGGATGAAACGATTTCAATTTTTTTTTGTATGTAAGGTACATATATTACGGGCCATTGTTCTTAGACGTGGTTGTCCCCCAATGCGACGTATTTTTTAGAATTATTAATGCATACTTTAGTCCTTTAAGTTTGAGTTTTTTTTTTTAATTACTTTTTACTTTTCAAAGGGAACTTAGGTTTTTGTGTCGGGGGTTTTTTGTGGCTAAAATAACAGCACTGCAGATCAACCGTGCTGATCTAAAGGTTAAGCAACGCTTGCCGAGAGAGATTACTCCGAAACCCGACTATCATTTAGAGCTTTGACAGTCTGACGCCAGTCAAGCTGTCACCAATCTAGGGAAGGGGTATCGTTTTACCCAGTTAATGGGTCGCGGAGGTCAGGTAGGCAGTCACTCCGTGCCAAATACTGGTATTCAGCTACACCTGGTGAAGAAGTCGAGCTCAATATAATTGGGAAAAGGCAGATTGTTGTAATAATGTATGGATACTTTTTCAGTTCAGACAAACACCAAATTAAGTTATTTCCGCCCGAAAGCTGATAAATCAAAGACAATTCTTCAAGTGTCTTAAAACACGCGGAAACTTTTTGAAATTCCGTCAGTAAAAATTAATGCTGACAGCGCATTCCTTAGCATTTCACTACAATGGGGAAAGGCCGTGCCATATTTTAAATTCTGGACGTTGAATGGTCCATATTTCACGGTCCCTGTCACACGAACGAGGCGAAAATGTCCCTAATAGCGCTTATTGACTGACGGATGGACATCGAAATTTATGATGAGAGATATGGGATGCTATTTTAGTTAAGTAGTCAGTGTTTGGTAATTTATTTTCTTGATAATGGCCGCTGAGATTGAGAGTGGCTGGTGGGAGATAGAGGTTGGCTGAAAAATGTTATTGTACATTTTTAACAGCATGGAGGTGTGAAGAGCTCGTGACTATTAACAGCCTTACGTGTCGAATTTAATGGTTAAGCAACGCTTGCCCAGGTTGTTTTATAGACGGGTGAGCAGCCGTTACATATGTACCTACTGATATTCCTCCGTACCTCTCCGTCTTCCTCCGTTGAAAAACATTTTAAACCGTTGTCCCAGCCAGAAAATCTGAAATCATTCTTGCAATCAAGAGATACAGATTGCTTTGTTACTCGATTGTCGAAGTCAGATAGTTGCTTTTTTTTAAGGATGGGATGTCATCATCTGCCTAGCCTTTTCCCAACTATATTGGGGTCGGCTCCCAATCAAGCCGGATTCAGCTGAATACCAGTATTTATTTTACGTTTTAAGGATGGGATGTCATCATCAAATTAATGTCTCCTTCCGCTCTGGGTGGAGCGGACGGGAGTTTCAGACTTATACTGAAGCCCATCCATTGTTATAACAATAAATTATTTTATACAATGTCTTCAGCCATGTCATCATTTATTGTATCAAACGAAATTATATCGTTCGTCGTTATATTAAAAATAGTTATACCTAGCATTACACACCCAAAACATGCGAGGGTTAAGTACGCGAACTGCGCATAAAGGCTGTAGGTGTAGTTATATCTAGTTCTGGTTAAGGCTGTAGGTGTAGTATCTGTTATATAGTTTATGAATTGAATACGGTAATGATATGGTTATCATTATTAATAACAAGAAAAGATAATGCTTAAGCCACACAGCTATTACTACCATTCATTTCTGATACAATAACAAACAAACAATAACAGAAAACGTAGTAAGGAAGTTAACGATAGAGATGTTAATAAATCACAACAGTGCATGCGTTTACTGATCTAAGAACAGGTAAATGACATCTGTCACGGTACAGGAAGGGCGCGGTGACAACAAAGGACCTTGCGATACAAATGATAATAGTATAATGGTAGTCTATGGTATAGTCGCGAATACACAAAGTCGTTGTTGAGACAGGTATTGTGGCATAGCTTTGAAAGAATCTAAATAATTATCTTCTATACTTATAATAAATCTGTAGAGAGGTCAATTCTGTACAAGGAATATATTTTCAAAATAACTATCAGGGGGTGATTAGTGATCGATACTGGTGCCAAAAATGCAATCAGTAAAATTTTTGTCTGTCTGTCTGTCTGTCTGTCTTTCTGTCTGTCTGTCTGTCTGTCTGTCTGTCTGTCTGTCTGTCTGTCTGTCTGTCTGTATGTTCTTTATAGAAACAAAAACTACTCGACCGATTTTAACGAAACTTGATGCAATTATTCTTCATACTCCTGGGCAGGTTATAGTATACTTTTCATCACGCTACAATCAATAGGAGCAGAGCAGTGAAGGAAAATGTTGGGAAAACGGAAGAAGTTACTCCATTTTTTAAGCTTCCGTCGCGTGTGTAGCCTTAATGGTTAAAGTTACATAGAAGTCATGTATTACGGAAATGTTCTACATAAAATTATCTAAAAAATATCCCGAAACAGCATGTCTATCTTTTGTCAATTTTAAACCGATCGGGCTGAGAGTTTCAAAATCGGGGGTAAAGCAACTATTCCACGCGGACGAAGTCGCTGGCAGAAGCTAGTCAGGAATATAAATCAATGTTCAATTGAAAGTTGCGATCGAAAATTCACAAGAAGATTAGAATCCATATTTTGAAATAGAACATAAAACTTACAGTTGGAACCGCTACATGCATGAAGATTTTTAAGAAGGATATAGCAAACGAGTGTAATATTATGCATATAAATCTTTATGCAACAAGTTTGTTGATTTTAGATATTGTTGATGTAGATGTTATTGAGAAACTTCGGCATTCAGTTGCAGCTTTAAAGTCCACTTTTTCTATAAGTAATGAATATAATGATGCCAATCCATAAAGATTTACACGAACCAGTTACGAATAAAGAAAACGACTCACATAGTAGATGACTCAGTGTCAACAGTTTAGTTCGTCACACCTCGATAGATGGCGTTGCTTTTATGACGCGTAATCCTGAATCGCGGTGTTAAGATTCTCCGCGAGTGAACGACCCCCCTCGCAGTCTGTAGCTCGGTATCGCTTCTCGGCCTTTTGGCTAAGATCAAAGTGTAGTATCTGTTCTTTTCAGCTTAATATCTGAAAGTTCCCTCACTGAGGGACCAGTATATTAAACTGATTTTTGTAAGCTGACGGGATGTTCGGGGCTCGCTCCACTCCCGTCGCGGGTCGGCCCGGCATTGCAGTGCCGCCGGGATCGGCCCACTTAATTCAATTGAAATGAAATTTACTGACTTTGCTAAATTTTATGTGCTAGTTAAGCCCTTTTTTACCCGACTAGTCCGACTACAGCAAAGCTACTAAAGATTTCTTTTAGGCTGGAAGGGTTATGTATGATTTACGATTTAGCTGTCCAATTGTGTCAATGAATGTACATAATATGTATGTATGTTCTACTTTAGCGCCTAAACTACTGAGCCGATTACATGACTGAGGTATCAATAAATTCGAAAAACGTTCCGAGTGACTAGGGCATTTTCAGTACATTTAATACGCAAGAAAAACGAGTAGAACGTTAATTTTTGACAGCGAAAATAATAAAATTGAGATAATTATGCTAACTTTTGTGTAAAAGAGAGCCTGAGTACATAATATGCCATACTGTTTAAGTAAATGAATATGTTTATACCTATTGTTAATAAACAAGTGGAAGTGATTATGGATTAGAATGTCGGGTGCGTCAGGGGGGGGGGGGGTTCGAAATCTCTGGACCTTTTTTTCTATACGTGAATTATCTTATTGAAGAGCTGGGGAGGGCAGGTGTCGGCTGCCACATAAGCGACATGTGCTTTAAGGCGATACCTCGACCAAAACCTTGGGATAGTGCGTTTTTCTTCGCTATTCAGAGACTATTAACTCATTAGTTATGAGAAATAATCTACATGTAAAAGCACTTTATTAATGTTCGATGTCTGATCATCATATTCCACGTTCTATTTTTTTATATGTTATAAATAAATTTAAAATCTATTTTAAAATGACTAAAATTGTTGATTGTATGCATCTGTTGCTAAATGTAACGCTCTAATCATTTGAGGATTATACTAATGGATAGATAATTTATATATTATACACGTTTTATTTAATTTCAAAAGATCGCTTATCTTTTTTAAACCAAATTAATTCCAAAAATTGTGTGAATTCTATGATAAAAGGACGTGCGCAGGATGCGGGCGGCAAAGAGGGAACGAATGCTCAAGGTTATTTGGTCAGGGAAACGCCTTAATAATATAAGCTACGTTGTTGACATGGTTCTCTCTGAGCTCCTCAATAAGGGCTTATTGAGGAGCTCAGAGAGAACCATGTCAGATGCGTGAGGGCCCCCTCACGCATCTCCTTGACGAGTGAGCATTACGCCAGTTCTCATGGCATGATCAACAATGTCATGAACACCTAATCGTTCGTTTTTACAGCTGGTATGGGACTACAGAAAGTCCTGGAAGTTAGTAATTTATGGATCACCAGTAAGGGTTTTACGTACGTTTAAATATCTCGGCCACATACTATCTGACGACAAATCAGCAAGATTCTTCGTCCACGGCACTCTCTACTCGAACTCGACGACCCCATCACCCTAATTCAGGAAAGTAGTAAGGAAAACAGTACAATTAAAAGCACAAAAAAAGACCGCGTTCCGTATTCCGGCCCCGCCGACGAGGCCCATCGCGACGCCTCCGTAACATCCCGCCCCGACTTTTGCCTAACGAGCCAGCCCGCGCCGCTGAGCCATTAGAGTTAAATCCCCTACATAATAATAACTAGACCCAGCCTGTCCCTTGCTGCCTCTCAATGACCCCGTCAAGCCGAGGCCCGTATCCCACACCAGCCTTAATGTGCTGAACTGCGAGTGGTCCATATAAAAAAAAAGACTCTGACGACCTTATAGATGGAGCCGACATAGAACAGGAAAGAAGGGCGCACTCAATACGCTGCAATAGGCTCGCACGCAGATTTTCTCGCTGCAGCACTGTTAAGAAGACATTACGAAATTTAATAAAAGAACAACACTAACCAAGCATCTTAATGAAACTTCCGCGACACTGTAGTGCATTTACCATATTCGTTGAGGTGAGTGTTTATTAAAAGAGAAACAAAAAAAAAACAGTGACGGTCGCTGTTATTCGCTCGTGAATATTCTGGTTTCATATATTTTAGATCACTTTTATTTCTCTGTAGTCGGGTTACATTTTTAAACTTTATTATTTATCTTATATATAAAATTCTCGTGTCACAATGTTAGTTACCATACTCCTCCGAAACGGCTTTACCGATTTTTATAAAAAAATTTAACCGACTTCTAAAAAAGGAGGAGGTTCTCAATTCGGATGTTTGTATATTTTTTGTTTTTTATGTTTGTTCGCGCATAACTCCGTCGCTTGTCAACCGATTCGAAAAATCTAAAAAAAATATGTACTTTGCCTACTTTGACGACCTCTTAGTTTACTCTGCAAAGGAGCTGTATGTTTTTTTTACACCAATGTGATTGGTTCGTTTAGGTGGGGAAGGGGAGGGGGTGTAAGTACCACTAAAAAGTGAAAATTAAAAAAACTTTTTACAAAAAAATACAACCGACTTTTACACAAAAAATCAAAAAAGTGCAAAATAACTTTAATTTCGGAAGTCGGTGTTCAAAAAACGAAAAAGCAACCACAAACACCGAGTTCCGAAATTAAAGTTATTTTGCACTTTTTTGATTTTATATGCATATTCAGTAGGTCTGAGAATCGGCCAATATCTATTTTTCATCCCCCTTAATGTTGAGGGTGGTCCACCCTTAAATTTGATTTTTTAGACAATTTTTTTTTGTTTTTATTTTTTTATGATACAGCATACAAAAATACATACAACCCTAAATTTTCACCCCTCTGCGATAACCCTAAATATTTTATTTTATATGGCAAAACAACATTTGCTGGGTCAGCTAGTTTTGTTATGACAAATGCTTGCACTGTCTGGACAGGTCCACTCAAATCTGTGTGGCACTTTCCTCAAAAGGCTATCTCAGACATTAACCTACATGATTCTCATATGATTTGACCAGTACGGATTGTATGGACTTTAAAAGAGACTTTGACCTCTGAGTTTGTTTCGGTGTTTCTTCTCAGGGTAGTCAGCTAGGAAACACCGGCTTCATCTAGCTTAAAATGACAAGAAATATTGGACGTGTAAAAGTGTTATGTTTAACCTACTTACAAAATAAATATCATTTATCATTTATGTATATAAGCCAGTTTGTTTGTCTAGCTTTTTTTATGTTGAAGGTTCTAATCGGTTATCCTACCTACTGGCTTTACTAGCCACTAAAGAAAACTATGTTTTTCGTATTTACTTGATTTTAAATATGACCGTGCCATGTTATGTCACTTGAATATAATAAAATAAAAAAGCATTTACTCTATTTTACAACGTGCTTGCTTATATTTCTATGTAAACGTAAAGCCGTACTATGTATTTTCATAAGTGCTTTTATAATATTTAAGAGAATATCAGAGTTGAATCTCAAAGGCTGACATTGATAGAAAGGAGACAGTGCTTGCTACTATGCTGGCGTGAGACAGTACAGCTACTGGCGCGAGTAACTTGTGCTTTGTTGTTCATTATGAATATTTCATGTGTTTGTGGTAACAGTCATGTTTATTATTTATCTACTATGTTCAGACTATGTTGAATCAAAGGGAAATAAAATACTTCGTTAATTACTGGCTTTAGCTCATGGTAATACAGTCTATAACGGTCTCCAGAGTATAATGTTCCCGTAATGGAATGTCAATTATCGGGTGAAGTCGCGGGCAGAAGGTATTGAGGAATATTAAGTAGGGTAGTTGACTAAAAAATCTAATTAGTCCGTCCGTCAGATCGATTTCCAAAAAAAAAATATTGGACAAACGTATTTTTTATTTTTTCACGTAAATAAAAAACGAAGACGATAGAGTGTATTGAATACTCGTTTGGCGTCTTTTTTTTTTTTTTTTGAATGGACTACTCGCAGTTCAGCACATTGAGGCTGGTTACTGCTTAACCGGGCAATCCTGTGGTTGCCTTAGATTCTAAGGCCCCCAGCCAGGGCTTAAAACTACTTAAAAACTAAATGACCGCTCGCTAAGGGCATCCCCTGTGGGACACGGGCCTCGGCTTAGCGGGGTCATTGAGGGGGGGCAGCAAGGGACAGGCTGGGTCTGATTGATATTATTTAGGGGATTTAACGCTAATGGCTCAGCAGCGCGGGCTGGCTCGTTAGGCAAAAGTCGGGGAGGGTTTTGACGGGGGCGTCGCGATGGACCGCGTCGGCGAGGTCGGTATACGGAACGCGTTCTGGGTTTATTTTTCCTAAGAGTGCTGGTTTCCCTACTACTCTCTTGGGTCAGGGTGATGGGGTTCGTTTGGCGTCACTACACGCTACAATTTATACCACGACGTGACGTCACAAGCCCCACTCCTGAGCTTTGTCAATTTTTATAGATTTGCTAAACCAAAAAATACGTGTCCAATATTTTTCGATAGTCTAAGTGACGGACTTATTCGATTTTTTAGTCTACTTTAATATTCACTAATATTATAAAGAGGAAAGATTTGATTGTTTTTTTGTTTGTTTGTTTGCATTGAATAAGCTCCGAAACTACTTGACCGATTTGAAAAATTCTTTCACTGTTGGGAAGCTACACTATATCCGGTGAACATTGGATATATTATATCCCCATATTCCCACGGGAACGGGAACTATGTATATGGGTAAAATTAATAATAAAATAATAATAAATATTTATTCAAAATTCATATGGGTAAAATAGAATAATAAATCTTAGATAGTAATATAGGTAGAACACAGGCACAAAACAGGGATTCAAGCTCAAACAATAATTTGCTAGTAAAACCTCATTTTTCTTCAATAATCATATTAGGTAGGTACTTCAAAAGTAAGTAAGTAACATTTCCAGCCAACATTAAAAAATCTAGACCATTTCCTGCAAAGAAGCCATTCCTTAGAGGATGCCTCTCATTCAACGCCTCAACCATTATAAAGAATACAAGACTCTTCAAGAAATTCATTCTAAAACGGTCAATTGGACTATGGCCTTTATTCCTTGAGCAATAAGACCTAGAGCAACGCGAGCAACTGAGAGATTGCACCCATTTGTCACTCTCGAGTCATTTGAGGTAATTTTTATTGCTTTACTCCGTCGAGAATGTACTGTAATAGCAAGAAAGTCCCATGTGTTAAGAAATAAGGATGCGAGGGTGGGGAATAATAGGAATTAATTTAAACTTTATGAAGTTGAAGTTAAGGCGAGACTTTGCAGGAAAATGGCGTCGTTGAAAATATTTTCTGAGCGGTATTGTAACGCCTTCGTATTTGTATTGCGTAACTATTTTTAAAATCATGATGTTATTTTGTCTTGAAAATTTAAGTAATTTAAAATGGCCTGTACCTAAATATTATTATTTTTTGTTATGTATTTAATAAAATTAGTATTATTTCCAAATTGATTATCAGTTTTCGAGCGTCAATTTACAAAAGATGCAATTTGGTCTTGCATTTAGTAAATATATTTATATATGTTATGTATGTAGATGTTTAACATATACCTACATAATTATGTAAATCTATACTAATATTATGAAGAGGTAACGTTTGTGATTTTGTGAGATTGTGACGTTGTAAGGGGTAATCTCTGGATCTAGTGAAACGATTTTCAAAATTATTTCACCAATATAAAGCTACGGTATTGTGGAGTATCATCGGCTATATTTTATCCCCATATTGGTACGGGGACGGGAACGACACGGGTGAAACCGCGGGGCGCTGTTAGTAAGAAATAATAGAGCAATATTGTTTATAGTTACAGTTTCAACAATAGATACAGACCTAATTAAATTAATATTTGTATGCCACCTACTGTGGCAGGACACACAGCCCCATTACCCTGTAATTGTTCCATCCATTTTTTATCTGTATACACATATATGTATTTGATTTGACTTGAAAATATAGCTCCTAAAACGGCGACCCTTTTATAATTTCCAAAATGTTTAATCTTGAAAGAAAATGTCTCGCGATAATCTTCCCTACAATAAGCACTTTAGCACTTTACATAATTTTTCATCGAACAGTGATCGAAAGAATTTTGATTGTATAATAATAACTCAAAATCTCTAAAAAAAAAACTGATCTATTGTAACTATAGATTTTATTATATAAATAAAACATTAAAAACAAGACAGATATTAATCTTTTCATTGCATTCGGGGGACCTGTAAAGAACTATTCAAAAGAACTTTCCCCGACTGCAATGAAAAGATTAATATCTACCTTGTTTTTAATGATTTAGTTCACTTTTTGAGATAGCAGGTGTGTTTATTAATATTTTTAATTGTTTTTTATTTGATACCTTTTTGCTATGTACTAAGCAAGCTATAGACGATGACAACAAACGTAGTTTAATTTTCATAAGAATTTTTCTCTAGCCTATGTTACCCGGGATAACTAAACGCTTCTACCGATACTATATACATCGATATCTGTTAAGCCGTTTAGAAGTTATGGTGGATTAAAGAAACTCACAAACATGCATACATACATAAACCCTGCAAACATGACACTCCTTTTTTTGGGCAGTCGTGTAGTAAAAATATATGATGTCCCTAACTCGTATCGGCAATAAACATGTCTTCATCATACTTGTTACCTCTGGATTTTCGCTTCGTGGAGTTACTTCGAAGAAGCATAAAAGAAATTTCTTTCTACTAACTAATTAGCTAAATCGGTAATCCTCCTGTCAAAGTCTGAAAGCCTGGTAATGAGCTTGTCAGAGTCAATTAGTGTAAATGTTAACGTAATTTTATTTATCGTAAGTCTAAAAGAATATTGTTTGTCGTCTACCTAGCCCTTTCCCAACTATATTAAGGTCGGTTCCCAGTCAAACTGGACTCAGCTGAATACCAGTATTTTACGTGTAGCGGCTGAATACCAGACGTCTACAACCCATTAACTGGATAACACGGTATTTCTTGGCAAGACTCGAGTCATATTTACTAGCGACTGATATTCGTAACGACTGTCAAATGGTAATATTTAGGTTTCGTTCCTCTGTTAGTTTAAAAGATAACTGCTAAACTAGGCTTCTCGGATGAATTAAGCTGGACAATCCCCAAATCTTTGACCGAAAAGCGTACCTACTTAAACACCAATCAAAATTCAGCCTTCCATTTTCAAAAACACTCAGCCAGTTCTATTTCCTAACCTTCCATTAACAGCAGAATCGGTCTCCGGCATAACTTATTCACGTCATACTCGCGCAACGTTCGGTGATTGAATTTATTGGATCGTTCGGGTCACTCGGGAATTGTCGGGCGGCACGATTTTATGTCTACCCTCAGATTAGAATAAAAGAAAAGGTCTGTGTTCAATAGGTTATGATTTTTTTTTTTATAGATGGTAGTATGAGTCGCTTTAGATTCTAATGTGTTTTTAGATAAGGTTTTGGTAGTGAACGCAAATAAAACATGGAAGCATCCTAACTCAAAAAAATGACCCAAAGGCCAAAATGACGGCCTATTCGTTACATGGTAATTTAAACCCAAATACTTGGGAAATAAGGTCAATTTTTAATTGTGCAGCGTATTAGCAATAATGTTGTTGGTGTGGTTCGGCGAATCAGCGATGAGGTTTCGATGTGTGAGTTTGTTTGGATGAACGATTCCGCACCAACAAGGCTGACATACCATGAAGACAATACCGGGCACCTCCACCAATAAGTGACCAGGAATCAATTTTCGATATAGTAGGAACATTTTCCTTGCGTTTTTCTCAACTACATTGGGGTCTGCTCCCTGTCAAACCGGGTTCAGCTGAATACCAGTATTTAATGTGGAGCGTCTGCCTACCACACACACCTCTACAACCTATTAACTGGGTAACACGATACTTCCTTTCAAGACTAGTTTTAGTTAGATTTCTGACTATCTGTAACGACTGTCAAAGATCTACAAACACTGTATCGCAGTGGTAGAGTGATTGGCTGCTGCGCTGCATGTCGCGGGTTTAATTCCCGCTCTGATCAATTATTTGTATGACCTACAGATAGTTGTTCAGGGTCTGGCTGTTTGTGTATGTGAACTTAAATGTTTGTAAACGCACCCACGACAGGAAAAATTGTGAAGTTGTGTAGGGCAACGTTATTCTTGCAAAAAGAAAAATAAGAAAATAAATGACAGGACCGATGGCTTAGTGTGTTTTCCGAAGCATGGATGAATCTCCATATAAGGTCACCCATCTACAGACTGATCTCGGCAAGCGTTTTATTTTATACTAGCTGTCCGCACAACTTCGTTTGTGTCACATTTTTCATGACTGCTCCGCTCCTATTGGTCTTGGCGTGATGATATATAGCCTATAGCCTTCCTCGATAAATGGGCTATCTAACACTGAAAGATTTTTCAAATCGGACCAGGAGTTCCTGAGATTAGCGCGTTCAAACAAACAAACTCTTCAGCTTTATAATTTTAGTATAGATATATTGTTTAAGGTCGACTTGAGCGGCTGTTATTTTTTAGGCACAAGTTCGAGTTTTGCGATACAGTAGGATATGTTCCTATTAATTGAATTACCTACGTAAATAAAATAATTATGGTAGGCACTTTCTGGAAAAATATTGTTTATTAAAAAAGTGTTTTCCATAACAACAGCGTGGTGACATGGCAGTTTTTTTAGAGCTTATTATATTTTTTAAATAATTTAATAGATCGCTTGGTGAATTCTGTAAAGATACTCGTAACAACTGTTTACAATTTCTTTTTACAAGTCCTGAAGAAAATTATTGAGTAAATTACATTTGATAAAAATATCATTTTGATAACTCTTTTTTAAATATTTGAAAACAACAGGCTTAAGTTATCGTACAGACATTACATCATGATAAAAAATAACATGTTGTTTCCAAGCCACACATTGAGTAAGGCCACTATCAAAAACATTGCCTAACTGAGAAACATTTCACAGTTCTGATTCGAAACTTTCATTCACTTCACCCTTTTTCTGTTTTCTTAACTCTAAGAACGGTAAAGTCCAAAGTCGCTGGTTCTTCGCCAGTTCCTCGGCATCATCGAATGTATGAGGCATGTCCTTTCTTGCGGTCTCAGGTAGCCCAAAAGCAGTCAAAGCACCTAATCCAGCAATTGAACCCACTACCAGTAAAGGCAGCCAGTACATATAAACTTTCAAGTACACAATGTATGGAGATAGTACTGTGGCAACGTATCCGCAAATATGAACAATCGACACACCTGATCCTCTTACCGACGTGGGCAAAATCTCAGCAGCCCATTGCATAGACGCACTATACGACATATTCACAGCGAATCTGGCAACCACTGCAAATATCACTGTTTGTACTCCACTAGCAAATATAGTAAGTATGCAGAATATACAGCTGATTGCCATCATGGCGATTGTCAACCATCTTCTTCCCAAGCAGTCCATAACGAAGGCCACTATGATCATTGATGGGCACTCAGTGAAAGACACTAATGAGAAAGACATGAAAAAGTCAAAATCTAATTGACCTATGCTCCTCACCAGTCCATCAAAAACAATGGTGCAGCACATGAATTCAATGCAGACCAGTATAAACATTTTCCTTATGACTGGCCTCTTTAGAATCTCCAAACAACTTTCAGATTGTTCTTCTTTCGCATTGGTTGCTGATAGTTTGAATTGTTCTATGATTTTCGGTGGTATTTCTTTTTTATTTATTCGACCGATGACAAGAACTTTATTCACAGCATCATCGATACGGCCTTTTGATAACAGCCACCTAGGACTTTCTGGCAGGTAGAATGGTGTTATTAAGGCTAAGGCTAGTGGTAAACTAGTGACTAGAGAAATAGTTTTCCAGTGGCCGCAAGCGAGCATCAACCAGGGCAGCACAGTGACGAACAGAGAGTAAAATACAGCAAACGACAGGTTTGCTAATATAGTTCTGTATTTAGGAGCGACATATTCTAATATGAGAAGGTACGCCATAATCATGCAGTTGTCGTAAGCCATACCCATAACGAATCTCGCAGCAGCAAACTGGGTCAAATTTTGAGCGTAAGTGCTAGCAACGCCACCAATACAGCCGATTAGATTGCTGATCACAGCAGCTGGCACTCTTCCGAACCGATCAGCGATCCATCCAATGATAAATCCACCTAATATGGATCCAACGAAGAATATAGATTGAGCTGTTGCTTGATAACTGTTCTTGTCGCAGACCCATTCCAACTCGCTTGATATAGTAGGGTATGGTATCTCTGTTAAGTTGAATTCCCATCCATGTTGACACCGCACTGTACTCCACGTCGGATCAGGCGTCCGTCCTGTTGCTAACACATCAGTCCAGTTGACGTCAAACATTTTACACTGTGAGTATCCAAATCTAGCATGCTCATCTTTGGGCACTCCAAGATCCCTTCGTTGTATAGCAGTTAAGTTTTCTAATTCGGGGATCCTGCACCAGTGGTTGGGCGATACTTCTGTCATGAACATCTGGGAGAAGTATACAAAAGTTCCAAATGCGTAGAAGGGAAACGTAGAAAAGAACAGGAGCCATTGATAACGCCCACATTCTCCAGCGGCTGATATAAGGTCATCGTAATCAACTGTTTCTTTTGCCTTGTCCACTTTGTTTTCTATATCTGCTACAGTCTTCTTTGCAGCCATTTTTGTTAATGTTTCACTTGTTGTGTCTACTTCCACAAACTTTATTGAACTGATTAAATAAATTTTGGTTGCGTCTTTTATTATGTCGGTGGTATTATTTGCAAAGATAGCATGCTAAACTTGTAATTATGGTTTGTTGAAGGCTTTCTTTAGTCAATATTGGCTTATCTTTGACGCGAGAGTAATTTTATGTAATTATGGAGATTAGGTAAGTTTCCATATTATGATTTATGTAGTGGGTAATTACGTGACATAAATTCTCTTTCTATGGCTTCTGTAAAACGTATATTTATTTTTAGAAATTATGTACCTGCCTACGTCTAAGCTGGTCCATCATTTGTAAATTGTCTTGTTTACTGTCTATATTGTTGGCAACTCTCCTAAAGTATTGGCTCCACTACTAGAGTTGATAATTCTAACCTTTTTTTTATAGGAAATCGTCAAATTACTTCTCCCGCTCTGGGCGGAGCGGAAGGGAGTGTCAGACTCTTACTGACTAAAACCCACTCGTGATCCTTCTAGTGCCCTTTGCGTTCCAGGACTGCGGTGTCTTTCGAACACATTCCGCAATCCTAGCAGGTACTTCTAACTCTTTAGTTTGATCCTTTAATCCTTGGAACATTTGTATAGAATGTTACTTTCCTCTATGCATTTATGTACATATAAAGCAGGACAATTCTTGTTGTAGGAATTCCAAAAATAAAATTCAATATTAAAAACAAAACTATATTAAATATATTATTATGATAGTAACTCTCGGTTGGTATTGAATTGTTAACTACGGTTACATAAAATTATTCAACCATCATTTTACTCCGTAGTAACCTTTAGGCATGATGCAAATAGTAGCTATTCATAGTAACTTAAGTTAACAATGACTGTGTGATCTTTCGTGATATTGTTTATTTTTTTAAAACCTTTGTACATACAAATGCATGTTCTTAATATAGTACACGTCACGTCAGGGATCTAGGAATTCCTCAGACATTTTTCCGTTTACTTTTATCTTGGAATATTTAACAAGCATAATGACAGGCTTATTAGTTGTCATCATCTTTTTATTTCAGTTGGGTAATTAGTTTTTTTTTGCGTGATCAATTCAGAAATGAAGAACCCAAAAATCCCCAAAGAATTGTCGAACTTTGCAGTGGGTAGGCCACAATGCACATATGTACAAGATTCAGGATTCAAAACATTTATTTCAAATAAACTATTTAGAAGAACTTTTAAATTGTCAAGGTCAGCAGTTTAAAACATGAAGCTATTTGCACGTTCGTAAACGTAGCTCACTATGGAGGAGAACGTGCAAGAAACTCCACGGAAAAGAACGAAATTCAGTATATCCTAGATGCTAAATTCGCCGATCTGTAACACCCACCAATTCGTGGCGGTTCAAATCGGTGATATTACGGTTATTTCCATTCACAAAGAAGAGATCTGTGCCAGTGTCCCAGCAGAGGTCGTGTTAGAGGTTTATTATTTTGTTTCTTGCAGGACACTACTGTACTCCAGTGGCTTAAATAAACAACTTGGTTTGCGGTAGGGGACGGGATTTGTGGCTTGTAGTTCCACAAACATTCCGAAATGAGCATTGATTTACAAAACATACTTCTGATTACACGCAATATACTTCCTCTCTTGATCCAAAGACACGAACTTTTCAACTTTAAAAATGAAATTTAAGGTCCAAGACTTTGCTGTAACTCCTTATAAATTTTTACTTCAGATGTAACTTGCAAAGTTTTCTCCAGGGAAATTCATGTTACGGTCGAAGATCGAAGCACTTCCAATGTATTTTTGATGTTGGTTTCTGTGTAATATTTATGATTTGTTCCTCAGGTAAACGCTGGTTTGTTTGCTTTAGAACGTACATTCTGCCTTTTATTTGTATCGACGTAGCGGTGGCTTTTCCTCCTCCGAAATTAAAGTCAAACATTTATTTAATCTCGAAGCATGTTATATTGGACTAGCTTCTGCCCGCGACTTCGTCCGCGTGGAATAGTTACTTTACCCCCGATTTTGAAACTCTCAGCCCGATCGGTTTAAAATTGAAAAAGTTTCATACAAACTTTCATCCCCTATTTTATCCCCTTGGGGGTAGAATTAATCAAAATCCTTTCTTAGCGGATGCCTACGTCATAACATCTACCTGCATGCCAAAATTCAGCCCGATCCGTTCAGTGGTTTGGGCTGTGCGTTGATAGATCACTATATCAGTCAGTCAGTCACTTTTGAGTTATATATATTTAGATAAATAAGTGGTTACCTACATCAGATTTTTTGTTACTCTTGGAGGTTTAATTTCAAATATTGTAAGGGGTGTAACTTTACAAGTATTTTGCTAATTTTGCTTGAAGTGTTGTGGCTGACAGATGTTAGGCCTGTCTCTGACTAATAAATGCTTTGAATTGGGATATAGAAAGATGAAATGCAAGACTAGACTTGTACTTTTGTTACCTAAAGACAACGAAAGGAATAATTAGTAAAAAATGTCTGCCCAAGTAATTAAAGGATGATGAGGCTGTATATCTGTGGTTCATCGTCCTCACATATATGAAGTATTTTTTGTTTACCAAATATTGTAAAACATTTATTAGAAAAGAGTAACTATGGAGTTTCTTGTATAATCATAAGAATCTACCTTTGCGAATGGACGTTAGAGTCACTTAATTATGATAAAGGGGAATGCCAATTATAGGCCTTGCAATGCCCAAGAAATTTAATTTCCTAAAAAAAATGTAAATTTTACGTAATTAACTCTTCTATTTACGACGCGATACAAGTTAGCAACATTTTTTAATAAAAAACAAATATTGAAACGATACAACGAAATAAACAGACATTATTTTGCTAGGTTGCCAATTTAAAAACTGTACAAAATAAAGATTTGTTGCAAAACATTTACACATATTTATTCGTTCTTTTCTTTATAGAAGTCCCAATGCATTTTATGTTAATATATTTAGATTTGTAATCAACTTACAATATATAATATAATGATTTTAAAATGATCTACATAATGCACCGATCGATACTTTGTGCAATGGCAACACTAAAACTTGTCAGTTGACAATATTAGAAATGTCATTGTCATTGTCAAATCAAATGTAATATAAGAATTGTCACTTTGTTTGCATTTGCATCATAGTGATTCGCTGCGTGTATTTTGCTATTAAAATCGACGTTTTTGACCATGAATACTGATTCTGGCAATTCTCCTATTCTGATAATGACAACCAACAACAATTTAGCTTTAATATGTTATGTAGGAAGAGTTTTCAATAACTTTTTAATACTTGTGTAGGGCACATTAAAAAATCCTTATAATTTGGAAACTCCAAGTTTATTTCAATAATTTTCTTTTATCAATATATTATTTGTGGGGCATACTAATATTAACATCCGATGTTACTTGTGGGCACTCAGGGCCTAAATCACTATGGCGGCTTGGCATACCCCTTTAATGATGACGTTTAAAAGTGCCGTTTAATGACCTAATTGAAATAAACGTTTTGACTTTGACTTTGTGAAATGTTGACCTTCAATGGGCCTAGTGTAGTACGGAGTTTTAATGAAATGCGAGGCCAGAATGTACTGGTTTGGCTATCACTGCTCCCTATCGTATGTTTATTTATAGATATTTGCTTCAGCTTACATTAAATCCAATAGCTCTCTACTTATCTACCCTATTAACCCGAAGTCAGGTCCGTAACTAAAGATAAACCTTTCTTTTATATTTCATTATTTATAAGTCACAAAGAAAGGTACATAATGAGGTTAATATTCAACAATCCGGTGATGTTTGTTCAAGTTCCCAGACGTGATCCGATTGTCCGCCTCGTCGCTACTAACGAATTCGTCTCCCACACAGATATAATATTTTTTTATATTTATATGGTCTCCCAGTACTTTTAAAATTGGAACAGATTCAGTAAACCTATCTTTTCACCCGAGTAACGATTACACTGACCACCTCTCGCCATCAAACGTAAAAGTTTGGCGAGTTTTAGTTTAAGTAACACCTCTTTTTTTGGATGGGAAATCATCAAATGACTTCTCCCGCTCTGGGCGGAGCGGAAGGGAGTGTCAGACTCTTACTGACTAAAACCTACCCGTGATCCTTCTTGTGCCCTTTGCGTTCCAGGGCTGCGGTGACTCTTTCGTACAAATTCCGCAGCAAAACCTCTGTGTCATTACTTCAGTAAATAAAATTAAAAAAAGACGTTCCGATTATGTTTGGGTACTAAGGAATATTTTGCTGTAATTTAGACCACGGACTGAAACTGGTATAATAAATATGTACTAGATTTTTTTGGTTTACTTTTACTACCGGTGTTATTTTGGTAAACAATTAAAATTAACTATATTTAACATTTGCCATTGGCATACTGCAAAAGGCAGGTGAATATACCGGTGATTAAATTGTAACCAGAACAAAGATTGTATTTTTGTTTTAGCTCAGGTTACTTAATTGGAAACGGATCGGAATGGAATTCAGCAAGGCAAGGATTTATAATAGCTTTTTTCCCAAAAACTCAATCGCATAAAAGTCGGCATCGACGGTCGACGAGGACATGTTAGAACGAGTCAATTCCGACCCATCATTCATGAAACGCATTGTTGCTGGTGACGAGACGTGTTGACGTGCAAGTTTGACACGCAACTTAGTCAACAAGCTTCAGAGTGGCGCCTTCTAACTGAACGAAACCAAAAAAAAACACAATGTTATGCTGACTGTTTTCTTTGACTATACATAAGAATAGACGAAAAAGGCTAGATTTGTGGTCGTGCAACCAGCTTATTTCCCAGATATGGCTCCAGCAATCTTTTTACTTTTTCCTAAACTAAAATTACAATTTCGGGGCACCCGTTTTCTTTCGGTAGAAGTCATAAAAATTTGCGGCGAGAACTGAACTGAAAAAGCGTTTGAAAAATGTTTTGATGACTGGATTATTCGTTGGCGTAAGTGTATCTGTGTATATGTCGCAGGGAAATGAGGTTATCAGGGATTTCACGAAATCCCGGTAGATGTCGAATATTCTTGTTTATTACGTCTTCTTACTAAAACTATCTAGTGATATGACAAAACACCAATTTATCGTCAGTGATATGTCGAATCCGAAAACCACCCGAATTATTTTTTTACAGTACTAAATCTGCGCAAACGAAGTCGCGGGCGTAGTTCTAGTAACATAATTATTATATACCTACATTTTGTGATATTGACAACAAAAGCCTGTATTTAGTTCAATCAATGACTGTTCAAGAAGGAGGAAGAAAAAGTAAGAATCAAAATTCATTATTTAAATTGTTTTTGTTCGTTGAAAAGCAGAACTTGTCGTTCAAACTAAGTTAGTTTCAGAACAAAACTATTGAATAGCAACTGAGCTTCGATTCATATCCACAAGTAGATTTCAGAAGTTCTCAGAACGACTCGTAATACATATTACAACTTGTTAACTAACAGTTTCAACAGTACGAACACATTTACCGTATGTTGTTTTGTGAGCATTACGCAACGGAACACACCAGTGCTCTGTTTTTTTCTGGAACGGGAAATCATCAATTGGGCGGAGCGGAAGAGAGTATCAGACTTTTACTGACTAAAACCCACCCGTGTTCCTTCTAGTGCCCTTTGTGATTCCAGGGCCGTGGTGAAAAATTAAAAATTAAAAGTCATTTATTCGAACTAGGCTGAGAGACACCACTTTTTGAACGTCAAATTTTACATAAAGACAATCCTCTAAAACGCCCACCCGTCACCACTTCCTAGTGTTTTAGCTGGGAAGAAGAAGTGGCGCAACAAACTCCCCAGCAACACATCTGTCTGTTGAACTTGATTTTATACAATAGTATGCAAAGGTAGAAAAAAAAATATACAGCATGGAAATCATAAAACAATTAACTATAAAACATTGTAAAGAGTAGATTGATTCAATAAAGTAAAAACAGATTGACCTTTATAGTGTTAAAAAAAAGGTGACTATTTCGAACAAATTCCACAACCCCAGTGCCCTACACCTGTGCCACATTTTGTGTCGCACTTAAATCTTAAGTCGTTTCCACAAGTTCCCATTACTGAAAAATTGTGAGAACGAATTATATGAACGTTTATTTTATAAAGACTTAAATTGTTGGTTCACATTCAAATTGTTACAATCTCAGTGACAATAAATGTCAATAACTTAGAAATTTTAGATATTTTTGACAGTTTGCGACGCTACCGCACTGATTGGAATGACGGCCGCCGCACAGTGGGCTGATAATCGATTTTCATAGACTTAGGGATCAACTTAGCAAAACATTTCCAGACCTAAAACTGAAATAGCATTAAATCGATCAATATACGATAGCTAAACCCATTTTTGTCGACAAAGGAAAAAAAATGCTTAGTTGATCCGTAATAAGTCTATGAAGATCGATTTTCAGTCCACTGTGCGTCATGGCCCTCGCATAATGAACCACCATATAAACTGACTGGGAACCAAATCCTAGTAGATAGAGATATTTGCAATCGCTATACGAATGAGAACGTTCTTTGATTTCGGGATAATACGCGATTCTTATGATATCGGCCACGGGAGTGAAACTAGCTAAGGAAACTTCAGACTTCACGCTCTACACATAAAATGCATTCTTCAATAGGCGCCTTGCATTGACAGCTTCATTCCTCTCCCCATAAGTCATTGTTGAGACGGAACGCGACGTGACAATCGAGGACCATTCGTAGACCAGTATTCCGACAATCTGTAGTCAGCCAGAGTAGAGAAGTGATTGATGGGGGATTGTGGAAATGAACCAAAAGCAAAGGCAGAATAATCGAATATTATAGCGTGGCAATTTCTGCGGTTTCACCCGCGTAGTTCCCGTCCCCATGGGAATCTATACTTACTTTATTATATAAAGCTGAAGAGTTTGTTTTTTTGTTTGCTTGAACGAGCTAATCTCAGGAACTACTGGTTCGAATTGAAAAATTCTTTTTGGGTTGAATAGACCATTTATCGAGGAAGGCTTTAGGCTATATATCATCACGCTTAAGCTAATAGGAGCGGAGCAGCGATAAAGAATGTTTTAAATTCGGGGATTCCACGGGACGAAGTCGCGGACAGAAGCTAGTATATGTATAAAGCTGAAGAGTTTGTTTTTTTGTTTGCTTGAACGCGCTAATCTCAGGAACTACTGGTCCGATTTATAAAATCTTCCAGTTTTAGATAGCACATTAATATCGAGGAAGGCTATTAGGCTATATATCATCACGATCAATAGGAGCGGAGCACCAATGAAGAATGTTTCGAAATCGGGGCGTTAGTAACTATTCCACGCGGACGAAGTCGCGAACAGAAGCTAGTATGGGGACAAAATATAGCCTATGTCACTCGCTGATAGTTTAGCTTTCTCTTGGTGAAAAAAATAGTTAGTTTAGTGGTGGTGGAAATGGACCAAAAGTAAAGGCAGAATAATCAAATGTTATAGCGTGGCAGCCCGATAGCGTCTTTTGTATGCCGTCCGCCAGAGCACGTTTGCGTAGTTGAAGTACGGCTGTGACACGTTCGAGCGGTAACGTCTCGCGTTCAAAATATAATGAACTAATAAGTGAGTTTGTCAAGCCCGTTCTTAGTGCTAAAGCTATTTTCCTAAACAATAAACTGTGTTTGTAAGAAATGAGCCTTAATTCACTCCCCACCGACGGCGACGCTATAATCTTATATATAAAATTCTCGTGTCACGGTGTTTGTGGTTGAACTCCTCCGAAACGGCTCGACCGATTTTCGTGAATCTTAGCGTGCAAATCGGCTAGGGTGGCGTATCGGACAACATCTATTTTCCATCCCCCTAAATGTTAAGGGTGGTCCACCTCTAAATTTATTTTTTATTATTTTATATGGCAAAACAACGTTTGCTGGGTCAGGTAGTGTTATGTAAAAGTTTTCATAACGTTTGAGAACGGGCTTAAAAGCCGTTCCTCCTTAAAATGTCTCTCCGTTCATGCAACCTCACTTTAATGGTTACTTACGAATATTTGGGACTCTATTTACATAATATGTGGCCAGTAAAATGTGCTTATCGATACCCCTCGAAAGGGTTGAGGGCATCGTTAAGAGTTAAACCTCGGTTCAGAGTTTCGTAATCCTCATAAATTGGATTAGTTTTATTTCTTTGATGATCTCGTTTGGGACAAGTTTTGACAACTTTATTGGTTCGAAGTTTTGGTGGATTGGCAGCGGGAAGTGTGGGTTGATTTTGTCGTTTCTCGACTTGGCTTTTAAAGGGAATTGATAAACAGGCTATTTCGAGCTCGCCGTGACTATCTTACTACTGAGTTGGATTTTCGTAACTTTGTTGTTCACTACAACGATTCTGAGACGCAAAGATTTTCTGTTTTCAATGAATTAAAAATGATATTGTTGTGGTTTTCATCGTGCTATTTAGTGAGTATTTTATGGTTAAACCTGGTGGGGCAAAAAGTATTACTGAATTTTTCAATTTGTTGCCTCGGAAAGCACGCAAAGGCGTTATTAAAATTAAAGTGCACACACTTGAGCACTTTAATATTTCCTGCGTACTTGGGAAATCTTTGTTGAAACAAGATTCGGTCGAATAATTTCGATAAGATTATTTACTGTTGCGTGCCACAATTCGTTACCACAAGCGCCATCTAGTATCGAGTAGCAGAACTAGTAGAATCATGAACCTTCGAGACTTTTCTACGAAAGAACATTCTAGAATTCTCGAACCCTAGTCAGTCGCGACCGATATGTACGCGAACTTGCTGCAACTTTCTACAATGGAAGGTTGTGGAATTACCCGGCGTCCTATATAAGGCCGGCACATACTCCAACCGGGTCTGTCGGTTAAGCAGTAACCAGCCTTAGTGAGCTGAACTGCGAGTGGTCCATTTAAAAAAAAAATCCGACCGGGTCAGTAATGGATTTGAGATACAAGTGATAACTTCGAGGGCGATCTTCAACTGCGAACTTAAGTGATTAGTAGTGCGATGTTGTTTCATAATTAGTGAGTTTAAAGTGTATATTAGTGTTCTGTAATTAAAGTGTCATTTTTGGTTATTCAATTGGCTGTTTTTATTGTCACGAACCCGAAGCTCGTAACATTATTTTATTTTTATTTAAAAAAATACTCTACAAGTTCTGTTTTGCCGATTAAAGATTCGGATGAGACAAGGTTGTACAATGCCAACATTGTCGAATAAAATCTACAGTCTCAGCTGTGAATAAGGAATTGGTCTGCGGACCCTTACTGAATATGTAATCTCATTTTGTCTGCACATCACTTAAGCATGAAATATTCATACATGTGGTGGCCTATGTTCTTCTATTAGGGTTTGGTTTCCGCACTTAGTCCTAGTATTGCACCATTGTGCGTGAGCCATGGCGGCCGTCACTCCAACCAGCCGACCTCCCTCCAGAAGCAGATCAGTCCACTCAGTGTGTTCAGCATTTCTGTAAGTGAATTCGGTGTCTCTATTGTTTGCCTCTGTATCTCGGCCACACCTGTGCACTCAAGGAGCACATGCGATACCGTTGCCTTCTCCTCCATGCATGCTCTGCATAGAGGACTGTCTGTGATACCTATCGTGTGTAGGTGTTTGTTCAATGAGCAGTGTCCGGTGATGGTCTCCGCCACCATTCGCAGGCTGCTTCTATCCATGCGCAGAAGGCGCCAAGATGGGCTATGTTTTGTATTTATTTAAATATTGTCTACCTACTAGCTGACCCGATTTCGTTTGCGTCACATAAAAGAGAGAGAAAAATCAATGTTCTTGCAACATTTTTCATTGATGCTCCGCTACTATTGGCCGTAGCGTGACGTTAATTAGCCTTCCTCGATAAATGGGCTATCAATTCAAACTATTCGTTCCTGAGATTAGCGCGTTCAATCAATCAATCAAACAAACCCTTCAGCTTTGAAGATGGCTGTTACAAGCAAGGGGTGTTATTTTGACGTGCCTGTGTGTGTGTGTGTGAAGGCCAACCTCATATGACCATAACGTTTATTGACACACACAATCAATGTCTTACTAATATTACAAACGCGAAAGTTTGTAAGTATGGATGGATGTTTGTTACTCTTGCACGCAAAAACTAATGAATGGATCTTGATGAAATTTGACACAGATATAGATCATAGTCTGGAATAATACACAGGAATTTTTATCCTGGGATTATGTTCCGTTGAGATCATTTCCGACATTCACGCGGGCGAAGCCGTGGGCAGCAGCTAGTAATATATAAAACTCTTCCATTACTGGTGACTGAGTGACTGAGTGAATCACTGACTGGGTCTGTTAGTAGCAACAACCAAACAATAAAAACTACTGGTCGTAAAGAGCTGTGTAGGTTCCCAGTGAAGTGTCGAGAAGCAATAAGAATTGAAGCCGTCATTCCTGTGGGAACGGGAAAAACGGCATATGCGCGTACGAAGGCACGGGTAAAAGCTAGTTATATATATATCACTAACTCATCATAAAAGCTGTTACCCACTGCGACCTTATCCTCAAGATTAAGGAAACTTTCCCACAAAACTAATAAGTAACATTTATAAGTTAGGGATTATACTTGTATTAACTTTGGGAGACAATAAACCTCCATATTTTCGGTTTGAGACATATCAATTCGTGCCTAAGGTATTATGTATTAATATTATGTTTGCCGATAAATACGGCCGCCAGTGTATAGCAAAATTCTCGCGGTAATGGCCACTTACGATTTACAATGTGCGAGCAGAAAAATTGCTACACCATTAAAATAATATGGAATCCTTTTTCGAAAATGTGAAAATAAAATGTAACTGCTGTGAACATTGACTTGTACTCATGTACAGTAAGGATAGGGCTTCAAAAATGTAATATGTTGGAGTTTAACAACTATACAGCAATAAAACTAATGCCACATAGTATGAAAGCTTGGGAAAAAGTTATTAAATGGCGGCTGAGAGAAGAGAGTGAAATCTCACAGAACCGGTTCGGTTTTATGCCTGGTCGGAGTACAACGGATGCCATTTTCGCTATCCGACAGCTGTGCGAGAAATACAGAGCTGTGCATAAAAACTTGCACATGGTGTTCATTGACCTCGAAAAGGCATATGACCGGGTGCCTCGTGAGGTTTTGTGGTGGGCTCTTAAGGAGAAGAGTTTGCCGGGAAAGTATGTGCAGAAGATTTGAGCGGTGTACAGTCAATGCAGTTCCCAAGTCCAGTCTGCAGTGGGCATCACTAATAGCTTCAATGTGGCTGTCGGTTTGCACCAAGGGTCGGTTCTCAGCCCTTACCTCTTCTTGATAATAATGGACGCTCTGACGTTGGATATCCAGGAAGAAGCGCCCTGGTGTATGCTGTTTGCTGATGACATTTTGCTGGTTGCCGAATGCGGCCTAGAGGTCCAGAGTAGAGAGGGTTGGTCTGATATTGAGTAGAACCAAAAAACAATATCTGGGCCCCAAGTCTGCTATTTTCATAAATTTGTCATTTGTCACGATCCCATTGTCATTTTGCTAAAAGATCGAAATCTGCTAAATTCATAATTGCCGATCATTGGTCTCGTAATACTTTCTCTAATGGTAGGTCACTGATCAAAGGAACTGTCAAAATGTTAGCAGATGACTGCATAGCATACGTCTGTCATGCATTTGTCATTATTTACGAGATTACCATTCTATGTCATTTCTTTCAATGGAGTGTCAGTGGTTAACCGTTGGGAAGCCATAGTGACGCTTATATATTAGTAGATTACCAAACTTGTAAAAATCAACAATTGTGAAATCAATGATAGACCGTTCTAACACTATTGTAATAGCAGACTTGAGGCCCTGTTCTGCGATTTTGGCGGTCTCTCCAGCCCTATACCAATAGCTCTCACGGGAACGCGATCTGCTCCGAAATTCGGTACCTCGGGGCCGTTTTCCAGAGGAAGTCGATATAGGCCGAGGCGTAACTTACGGATAAACTAAGGATGGATGAATTGGCATCAAGACATGGATAACATGGATGAAATGGCGAAGTCGGAATGTGGATGATGATGATGATTGTATATCGGGTTGGTATCTGACGGCTTCGATGTTGGACTTCATGTCCAAACGCGTGAATGAATGAAATAAAATATTGAGTAAACTCGAGTATAAAGTAAACCTCCATTTTTTCAGATGAAAAGAAAATAAAATTTGGCAGATACAGATACAGACAATGTAAATACAAATAAAAGGAAACTTAATCTTAGGACAGTTACATTTTGTGACCCGCGGCTGCGTTAAATAGGTCCAGTTCAGCAAAAAGCCAGACAACTAGGAGCTGGTTTTTTTTTTTGGATGGGAAATTCATCAAATGACTTCTCCTGCTCTGGGCGAATGGGCGAAGCGGAAGGGAGTGTCAGACTCTTATTGACTAAAACCCACCCGTGTTCCTTCTTGTGCCCTTTGCGTTCCAGGGCCGCAGTGACTCTTTCGAACAAATTCCGCAACAACTAGGAGCTGCCTGACGCTGTTTTTTTATTTTTTTAAACTTTATCAATTACCTCACGAGGAAAATCGACTTAAAAATTTGAATGTTTTCAGCCATCATCATTTATTGAGTATTAATATACTGATGATAATATTTGAAGATCTATTTGCAAACTGTTTACGAGCACAGTCTGTTGTCATGTTCTATATCGGTAAGGCAAACACGAGTCTTCCTTATCTTATCACGTTTCCAGCTGATTCTTGTCAACAAACATTATGTGAACTGTGTTTGACATGACATTTAACTTGGCAACACTGTCGTTGGTATAAGCTATGATACGTGGTAAGTAAAGTGGGAGTGGCAAATGCAATAAACGAGTCTTTATTGTGGCTGTTTCGTTTTAGTCTGGCAATTTCGGTTATTGACACACCGGTGATGACAATGTTAATTAAAACGTTGAATATTGTTAGTAAGAAAGTAACTGTCTCTGTCGGTCTGTGGATGGGTGACCATCTTAACATACCGAGTTTCCTCCGTGCCCTGAAAGCATGTTAAGCCGTTGGGTCCGGCTGTCATTTGTAGATCTTTGGCAGTGGTTACGGATTGTCAGAAGCCAGAAAATACCGTACCAAGAAGTACCGTGTTCCCCAGTTATTGAGTTGTGGAGGTCTGGTAGGCAGCCGCTCCACGTTGAATACTGGTATTCAGCTGAATCCGGTTTGAGACAGAAAGAGACAGTTCATCTGCCTAGCCTTCCAGGCTAGGCAGATGAACTGTCTCTTTCTGTCTGTCACTTGTTGACGTCTTAATGGCTGAACAGATTTGAATTAAACTTTGTACGTCGGTAGACCATGTCTTGGGATAATTTTTAAAATCTATCGTGATTCTCAAAGATAGACGATACCATGGCGTCATGTTTATAAGGAAGAGTGAATGATCACTATAGCCATGCCAAAAAGAAACTATAACAAACTTTCGTCTTCGTTTCGTCATTTTATAGCGACCGTACCAGTGTTAGATACCTTTATTTATTGAATTAATTTAATAACTTGCTAAACGCATGGCAACTTAATCACATAAGAAAAAAAAGTCCATATTTAATACAGAGTTAGCGGTTCAAATTTAGGCATACAAACGAGGCACCCAGGTAGATTTGGTTAGGGCACTAGGAGGAACACGGGTGGGTTTTAGGCAGTAAGAGTCTGACACTCCCTTCCGCTCCGCCCAGAGCGGGAGAAGTCATTTGATGATATACCACCCAGAAAAAAATGGTGGATTTGGTTGCATGAAAATTCTGTTACCGTGCCATTACTAACCAATAGAACTAACAATACTAACATAACATTTAAGAAAAATCTGTTACTAACGCAATAACAATATTTATGGACTAGTCATGGTCTGAAATAAAGAATATATTTTATTTTAATTGCTCGACTTGGCGGCGACACTGCCGTGTACTCAGATCTTTCATGTTGTGTGTATGTAAAGTAAGCACGGTGGCTTAACTGTTGAGTTTCCCCGTTTTATGACCTAACGTAGACATAATAATCTTCATAATTCTTGTGTACTTCCGTAAGACGACGCGTTAATTACTTGAACGGTAAACAACGTTAGGTGTTGGGAACAAAAATAGTTTTATTACTCTATTTATCTTTTGCTTACATACGGAACATGTTTTGTAACTATAGTAACTATTGTCTCTTATAAAATATAGGAAAGCACTGTATTTTGGAAGTTGAAACTCACGTAGGACCCGTACCCGGGATGAATCAAAGCATATATTACAGATAAACCATATCCAGACACTTGAATTGTCAAAAATTCGGTCAGTAAGAAAGATGTAATTTGCACATTCCAAAGTCTAGATTTCTATGTAGAAGAATGTGCATGAAACAAAAAGCTATCGATATGGGCACATGAGAAAAAGAGATATCATGTAGATGTGACTGTCAAATACTCTGTTCAACAGAGGTAGAATTTGTTCACAAGTTAAGGGTACTAGTAGTGTTCTGTGAGATCAGGGCCCCAAGTCTGCTATTCCAATAGTGTCAGAATGGTCTATCATTGATCTCATAATGGTCGATTTTGATAAGTTTGGTATTCTACTAACATAAAAGCGTCATTATGACTTTCCAATAGTCAACGACTGACACTCCATTGAAAGAAATGGCATAGAATGGTTATCTCGTACATAATGACAAATGAATGACGGACATAATTATGCGGTAATCTGCTAAAATTTTGACAGTTCCTTTGAACAGTGACCTACCATTAGAACGTCGTTGTGCAGTCATTTCTTTTAATAGCTCGGTTATCAAAAAGTATAACGAGACCTTTGGCCGAAAAATGTTCGACCATTATGAACTTAGCAGATTACGAACTTTTAGCAAAATGACAATGGGATCGTGTTGGAATGACAAATTTATAAAAATAGCAGACTTGGGGTTTTGGATTGCTCTCACTCTCATCCACTCTGCGAGGATGTTCGATTCACCAAGCAACACGCAAAGTAAATGTGAAATAAATTTTCCTAAAAACATGATATGTAATAACCACACCACTGTGTAATATACAGAACACCATAATTGCTTTATAATTTTGTAAATGAAAGCTGCTGGAAAATGGTTCAACTAATTAGAAGCTTACTAACATAATTTAATTGCTCGCCAGTGTATACCCCAAAATTACGGGCAGACTTATATTTAAGCTCTGCTGCGTCATTATTTCGTGTTTCTAGTGTACACTGTAGGTATATTTTTTATTTACAATTTTTTGTTCATACTTGTTCATAACGACCTGCAGCTTTTTTGCTGGTATTTTGTCTTTTGTAAACTGTCAAGCCAATTAAAAAGATGGAGATGGTTACAACTCTATATTTGGCTTGTATGTTTTAGAGAAGCTTCTACCAGTCCTTATTGCTAATAAAATAAAATAAAAACTGTTACTTTCACATCATATGATGATAATGTTACGTTACAAATTCTGACCTCTTTTTTACCGGGATGGGAAATCATCAAATGACTTCTCCCGGTCTGGGCGAAGCGAAAGGGAGTGTCAGACTCTTACTGACTAAAACCGACCTGTGATCCTTCTTGTGCCCTTTGCGTTCCAGGGACGCGGTGACTATTTCGAACAAATTCCGCAACCCTAGCAGGCACCAGTGGCGTGCAGTGGTTCGAGTTAGGGTAGGTCAGAGAAAAAATAACCACATTATTCAGGGTTGATTTTTAATGAAATGAGTTTTTTTTTTTAAATAGCCTATTAAAAAATAAATAAATAAATAACACCACATTTCAACCCTGAATAATGTGGTGTGTTTTTTTTGGACATTTTTTCTGGCCTACCCTAACTCGAACCATTGCACGCCACTGGCAGGCACTGACCCTATGGGGCCCCGTCTAAGTTGCTGACGGCTCTCTGAGGCGCGCGTGGAACACGACGCACCGTCGACTCGGGCCTGGTTGCTATCGGACGGCGAGCCACCCATAGCTCGCCATCCGCAGGCCCGCGCCTACGGTGGCCGGGAATAGCCCTGCGTTTCCCGACGCCCGGGGCGTCTTCTTCTGTTGCGGCGGCTGGGGCGTGAGGTTCCCCTCTCTCTCACGCGTTCCGCCTCCTCCTTGGCTAGCATTACTGCTAGCGAAGGAGGCGACCGCTTCCCATGCCTCCTCGCTCCGGACCATGGTTTGAACCAGGGCCGGATGCGAGAGGTCGCCGCCGCCGATCGCCTCAACGAGGACACGGCGTTGCTCCGCCCAAGCATACCTCCACCGTGTCCTCCGGGCCCGTAACGACCTGTAGCTATTGATTTATACTGGTATTTTGTCTTTTGTAAACTGTCGAGCCAATGGAAAACATAATGATTCTTTTTGCGTTGAGTTTAGTTAAATATATTGAATTTGCTTTAGACTATTGCAAAGTACCTAGATATTTAACTGTGAGAAGGTTTGGGCATGAGCTACGAAGACACACAAAGTTACTCCTTAACGGTAAATAGCCCAACCACTCATTATGGCTATAATGTCAGATTAGTTCTAGAGTATAACCACTAAAATTAAAAATTAAAACTTTTTTACATTAAAAAAATACAATCGCCTAATTAAAAAAATAAAAACGCTAAGAAGTGTAAAATAGTTTAAATTTCGGAAGCCGGTGTGTAAAAACGAAGAAACAACCAAAAACACCGACTTCCGAAATTCAAGCCCTGTCCCATTTCCATTTGAAACTTCGAACCACATTAGTGACTAAACTAGACGACCAAACAAACACGACTTGAACTATACAGGGCGTGTTCATTCTTCCCTGTTTATTTTGTTAGCCGCGAACTTTGTAATTACGTGCAAGCGGATTGGACTGAACCCCACGGGGGTACAGCTGACCTCCGCGGGGTTCACTTGAGCACTGTTACAAAGGAGAACTTTGTTAGTTCGCAACGCTTGAAAACCGCTAATTGTGTTACAGTTGTAGTTGTTTTAAGGAATTTTGAGAGTTTAATTAATTTACAATTTCAAGTTCTGGGAATGACGGAAAATTTGAGTTATTGTTATGAAAACCGGTAAAGTAATTCTGAATTTAAAAATGCTTGGGTTCAAAAATATACATGGTAAGTTTTTGAATTAATGACATTTTAGTTGAATTATTGTTGAGGACCTTCTGTGTATTTCCGTTTCACAATAAGTATTAAAAAAATCGTCAGTAAAAAAACTATGAGACTCACAATACAAATATTTTTAGTGGCAGCTATAGGTAATGACTTGTTTATCATTCAGTGTACAAGGGTTGTATTTTTTGTGTAGTTATTTTATAAATACATAGTTTATGATTTACTAATAATCGTCTCTAGAGTCCTATCTAACTCTGCACCAAAATTTATCAAAATCGGTTCAGCGATGTATACTTCAAAGCGTGACAAACAAACAAACAAACACGCTTATGCATTCATAATATAACTTGCGAAGGATAGTGATCGTTAGGATTAGGATAGTACAATATTTAATAATAAACACTTTTGTACTATGAACCTAAATATATACTATTTATACTTCCTGTACTACAAACCTACAATATATCTCATTCGAATAAAATACACATTTGTATGCCACATAGTGTTCTATGAAACGCCTCTCCCTGAAATTCAGACCGTTAAATTGTTCAGCCTAGCTCGGATGCTCTTATTAATCGTGGAACCTCTTTTCTAAACAATTTGTATGCGTGAGAGGTACTTAGTTAAAGCAGGTTTTTGTACAGCGTTCGTGAAAGTGTTGTTTTAAATTTTTAACCGACTTCTAAAAAAAAATTTTTTAATTCGAAAGGGGTTTATTCCGGAATGGTCCCATTTAAATTTCATATAGATCTGATGATGGGTTTCGGAGACAGATAACGGAACTCTTCAATAAATGATAGCAATTATTTTGTACTTTTTTTTTTTGTAAAAGTTTTGTAATATCACTTTCACAACACCTTTGGAGCAAATAACAAAATGTTTTATTTTCGCTATAATTTTTTTGCGATTATTCTGGGATGCTAAAGTGTCGGTGCGCCAAGACCGATGGGCAGCCGGGCAGGCTAAAAAAAGGCTGGCACTGACTCGTCCGTGACGTATTGGCCGGTAAATGGGAATATACAAAAAACTTGCATTATACAAACTACGGGGTAGACCTTTGACCAGCATGCAGCAGTGGGAAAATATTGGTTAAACAAAAAACTGTTGCCATATAGTTTTATAGAACTAAATTCCAAGCTTACATACATCAACATGGATATTTTTTTGCGAAAAAAATATGCCGTTATTAGGTTGTTCCATTATTTTCGTGGAGTACCCAGTTAAAGACAAAAGGCTCGTCGAATCATATTTCATGAGAGTTTTTTCAGGGATAGCATAAGCGTAATCAGCCTTTCAACGTTTCCACTGCTGGAACACAGGCCTCCTCTCTAGGAGAGGGAATGGGCCGTAATCCACCACGCGGGCCCAGTGCGGGTTGGTGAATGTCACATGTCTTCGAATTTTTGGTTCTAGGAATTGTTTGTTTGTCTGTTAATGTTAGTCTCCGGAAGTAGGAACTGAACCGATTGTGAGAATTCTGTCTCTGATAGAAAACTGCGCTATCTCTTTAATCATAGGATTTTTTGTGCCATAAATATGCGTTGTTACTGGAAAGAAACCGCGGACAAAAATAAAGTTTATCAAAAATCCAAGCATCTGTATCTGAGTATATCACGGCTCTTATAAACATGACGTCTACATATAACCACCACTAAACGTTCGGGTCGCAAAGTTCAAAGCAGCGTTCGTCGCTACCATTCCGAATGAGTAAAGAGGATTCGGTCAACCAATTTAGTGGACTCGTGACGTAATTTGGAAGAAGCCCCTGTCCACTCTGATGCACAGTTTTTTACGAGTTGAGAAACACTGAAAGCAAGGGTCAATTTAAATGGTTGCAGAACGGATTTTTTGTAAAGAAATTGTACAAGGTGTAATGAATAGTATCACCGAAGTGTTATTTTATGTGCATCGTATAATTGTTTCATGTTTTCTAAATATGGTATAAATTTTATTTTAAAATGTGAGAGTCAAAACGGCTCAAGGATTTTGGATTAAACTCTTCACGCGGACACACAGTGTCCTGATTAGGACATATGATATTTTTGTCCCAGGCGTTAATTCCCAGGGATAATTTTCGATTTTCACATCTATCGTGATTATTAACAGGCTATACAAAAATGGGAAACGATAAATTGTTGGCGTCCTGTTTATAAAGATGAGTCAAGGGCCACTCAAGCCATCCTAAAACAAAACTACTATAAGTAATGTTCGTCCAACGGTAAGCATGTCCTTTTTTATCGGAAATCATCAAATGACTTCTCCCGTTCTAGGCGGCGCGGAAGGGAGTGTCAGACTCTTACTAACTAAAACCCATCCGAGTTCCTCCTCCGCGTTCTAGGGCCGCGGTAACTCTTTCGAACAAGTTAAGCATCCCTAGCAGGCACTGACCCTATGCGGCCCCGTCTGCTTTGCTGACATCTCATTGAGGCGCGCGTGAAATACGACGCGCCGTGGACTCGAGCCTGGTTGCTATCGGACAGCGAGCCACCCATAGTTCGCCATCCGCAGGCACGCACCTACGGTAGCCGGGAATCGCTTTGCGTTTCCCGAATTCAGAAAAGAACGTCCTCTACAGCCTAAGGGTGCAGTCGCAAGAATTCTCGAACATTCTCGCAAATACGCGCGCCTTGTCGCTTGTTGAGAACCCGAGACGAAATTGACGCTTCCGTTCCATTCTGAGGCAATGTAAATTTCGCCTAAACTACACAGCCGGTGCGCGCAATCTTTCTTTTTACTTTTTCTTATTCGAATTTCAAATGCTCCTTCCTTCTTTTCTAGAGTTTGTCAAATTGTTTTTCTCAACTAAGCAGACGTTGAGATACTAGTACGTGCAACTGTGTAATATATGTATTCTGTTTACTTATTGTAAACGTTGCAGCAGACATAGTTACAATAATGGTGATTGTATTTTTATGTTGCTGACAACATTTACCAGCACTTACTGTTATTACTTATAATTAAGCGTCAAGGTGTGGCAAAAATGAATTTTATGGAGGAAGGTGTTACTCAAGTTAACAACAACATGTAATTATTGATTGAATTAATTTATTAAAAATTGACGTGTAATAGCCGTAATAGTGCATCTACATTTCGTGTATTAGTGTAATGTGTACTGCAATGTAAAGAGACTCTTTATTGTGTACAGCATATTTATAAATGATAATGATAAATGATAAATGATTTATTTTTGTAAGTAGGTTGTAAAAAACACTTTTACACGTCAATATTTTTTTTTTGGCCGTTATAAAACTAGATGAGGCCGGTGTTTCCTAGCTGACTACCCTGATAAGAAACACCGAAACAAACTCAGAGGTCAAGGTCTCTTTTGAAGTCCATACAATTGTACTGGTCAAATCATATGAGAACCATGTAGGTTGGTGTCTGAAGTGGTCTTTTGAGGAAAGTACCACACAGATTTGAGTGGACCTGTCCAAACAGTGCAAGCATTTGTCAGTTATCGTATAGCTCAAACTTAGAACTTTAAGGAGCTCAACGATTTGACGAACAATACCAAAGTAAGGACATTTGGGTAGGCCACCTAAAGAACTCAAACCGCCAGACTAACATGAATGAACCCCTGACGTAGCGATCTAAATGGTCCCCATATTCACAATACGTTATATGAGGACCATGCAGATCAGTGTCTGAAGTGGTCTTTTTAAGAAGGAACCACACCGTTTTGAGTGGACCTGTCCAGTCAGTGCAAGCCTTGGTCAGAGTCGATTAGCTCAACTTAGAATCAATAAGGAGCTCCACAACTCGACGAACAATGCCAATGAAAGGACATTTGGGTAGGCCACAAAAATACTCAAACAGCCAGACAACGTTAAAAAAGTACTTGAAGAGGAAAAAGCTAATAATAACCCATATAGTCCTCACATTCACAATAGGGAATAATATTAAAATTTAAAATAAAAAATATGATACTTTACAAAGTAAGTATTCATGTCAAAATGAGATATTGATATAAAATAATAAAAAAAAATATGATACTTTACAAAGTAAGTATTCATGTCAAAATAAAAAATTGTAATAAAATAAAAAGAATACTTTAAAAAGGAAACATTCATGTCAAAAGTAAATGAAAATGTCAAACTGTATAAATATAAACAAAAGCGCACAAAAGAGAACAAAACAGAAAAACATTAAAACATTGGGCCGTGTACAAAACTGAAGCAGCTCAATCCCAAGCCTTCTTGTCCTCAAGATAATCTTTAACTGTATAAAAAGCTTTCTGGCATAGCTTACGTTTTATAAATGATTTGAATTTATTTCTGCTTAGTTCTTGAATAGGGCTAGGAAGTTTATTATAAAAATGTATACATTGGCATCGAAACGAACCACCTATTTTTTTGAGCCTGGTTTTAGGAACGACATAATTGTGTTTGTTCCTAGTATTTATGCTATGGATATCACTGTATTTTTTAAACAGATTAATATTTTTATGTGCATACAAGAGGTTTTCATAGATATACTGGGAAGGCACAGTCATAATATTAATCTCTTTAAATTTGTCTCTGAGGGACTGTCTGGGACTTAATTTATAAATTGCACGAATAGCCCTTTTTTGTAAGACAAATATTGTCTGAATATCGGCGGCATTTCCCCACAGCAGAATGCCATATGACATCACACTATGAAAGTAGCTAAAGTATACTAAACAGGCCGTCTCTAAATCAGTTAAGCCACGAATTTTCCTAACAGCATATGCTGCAGAACTGAGCTTTTTTGACAGTTTGTCTCTATGGGGGCCCCACTGCAGCTTCGCATCTAAAGTAATGCCTAAGAACACTGTGGTATCTTCGGGTTTCAACTCTTCACCCTTTATTGATACAACAGTGTTCACTTGTCGCACATGAGGTAAGGTAAACTTTATACATTTTGTCTTTTTTCGTTTAGTAAAAGATTATTAGCATTAAACCAGTTAACTACAGTTGCAAGGGCAGAATTTACATCGTCAGTAACTATCTGCTGGCGTTTTAGTTTAAACAAAAGCGACGTGTCGTCTGCAAATAACACTATATCGTGTTTGTCTTTTATGAGGTACGGCAAGTCATTAATATAAATGAGAAACAAGAAGGGACCTAAAATTGAGCCCTGGGGGGCCCCCATCCTGATTACAGATCCAGGAGATCTTTTACCGTTGACATCAACTCTCTGAATCCTATCACTCAAGTACGAAGTAAGAAGATCCAGAGAGGCGTTCCTGATTCCGTAATAGTGTAATTTCCTGATCAATGTCTCATGGAGAACGCAATCAAACGCCTTGGACAAATCGCAAAAAATCCCCAAAGCATAGCATTTGTCCTCCCATGCATTATAAATGTGTCCTAGAAGTTCAACACCGGCATCAGTTGTTGAACGACCCCTTGTAAAACCAAACTGCTTATTATGTAAAAAATTATGTTTATTAAAATATCTTTGCAATTGATTTAAAATCAGTTTCTCAAAAATTTTACTAAAAGTAGGTAGCACTGAGATGGGTCTATAATTGGAAGGGTCTGATGTACTACCTGATTTAAATAAAGGTATTATTTTACTATATTTCATTAGATCAGGAAACTCACCACGGTCTACACAATTATTAAAAATAACAGCTAAAGTAGGAGCTACAATGTGTATTATAGACTTAGCAAGGTCAACAGAATTACCCCATAGATCTGCAGTTTTTTTAACATTCAGTGAATTAAACGTCTTTACAATATCAGTAGAAGTGACATAATGGAATTTAAATTCAGCATCACAAACTGGAACGTTTTCTTTAAGTAAAGCTTCTGCAGCACTGGGTGATGAATCTAGATACTTAGTTGTCGATACGGGAATCTCTGCAAAGAAATCTTCAAATGCCGCGGCGACTTGCGAATCTGATTCAATAATACTGTCATCAATGGCAAGGCGATAATCACTACTTCGATTGACAGACCTTCCTGTTTCGCTATTAATAATATTCCATGTCGTTTTGATCACATCTATACTTAATATTATAAAGCTGAAGAGTTTGTTTGTTTGTTTGTTTGTTTGTTTGTTTGAACGCGCTAATCTCAGGAACTACTGGTCCGATTTGAAAAAATCTTTCAGTGTTAGATAGCCCATTTATCGAGGAAGGCTATAGGCTATATTTTATCCCCATATTCCCACGGGAACGGGAACTACGCGGGTGAAACCGCGGGGCGCTGCTAGTTACTACTATTTTTAATTTTTGAACCCAAGTACCTCGACGGTTAAAAGGAAATAGGGTATAAGCGACAAAAAGTGAAATGTTCAGGAGAGCCGTTCAAAGTTTTAAATTTTAGAAAAACTGACGTAATTTTGTTATTTATTAAGATATCGTGAAAACTAAAACAGTTATAAAATCAGAAAAAAATGGAGCATTTACCGGTATTTTTAGTTTTAATGATTTTACGCTATTTAAAGTGGTTTTTGTCGCTTATGACAATAGCTTTTAATTTTCTAATGAGGAAATATGGCATAAGATACAAATGACAAAGTAAAATATTAAAGGATAAGAAGCCTAAGCGACATACTGATTTCTCACACAGCAAGGTAAAAGGGTATAAGAGACTAGACAGTTCAACAAGTGTTATAGGAAAAGAAGGATAAGGTACTTTTCACAGTGGTTGTATGGAAGCTAATAGAGCACAAGAAACAGTCGGCTTTCAAAACAATACCAGGATATAAGACATTAGTGACGCACAATGTCGCTTGAAAGCAAAGGAAAAGAAGGATAATCAACATTTGGCATTGCGTGAGTCTATGGAAATATGGATGAAAAGACACCCCAAAAATAATGAAGTAGCGCAACCAACACGATCCTTTATCAGGATAAGAGCTAAAACGGGTATTTCACTACACTGTAATTTTGTCCCTAACTCGTAAAATAGGGTGAAGTATTTTAAAAGTATTAGGGAGTCGATTTTCATACAAAAAGACTAAGGATCCTTAGTCTTAGGGGCCTGTTTCAGTATACCCTACCCGTTCAAGTGATTCTAATTTACACTAAATAGTAGATTTCAAAGATGATAGTTCGTCATTATAGTCATTTTCATGTCACCTACTTACCTATTTACTAACAAGCGGATAGTAGGATTATTTTAAATAAATAAAGACATTGACATGACATGGACACCTTATGGTGTCCTCCCCCAAGCACATCCAGTACATCAGATGACCCGATTCCAGGGTTATCCCTGGAATCGGGTCATCTGATGTAAGTACTTCCGCGAGGGAGACCAACAATCGCAAGGCGGCGTTGGGTTTCTGGCAAACAAGTCCTATCTAACAACTTTGTGGAAATGTTAAGTGTGTCGAACAGGGTAGCGTACCTTATTGTGCGCACCAACCTCGACACACTCGGACGACGAAGTGGAAAATATGTTCGATGACATATCGAGAGCCCTCCACTTCACTACAAAGACATAGTACATCGTTGTCATGTTGACTTTAATGCCAAAGTGGGAGTACAGTATTGCTGCGAATAGGTAATAGGATACCATGGATTTGGAAGCAGAAATCATAGGGGGCAAATCCTCGTCAACTTCCTCGAACGGGAGGGGTTGTTCTTGATGAACTCCTTCAAGAAACAGACCCAAAGGAAGTGGACGTGGCAAAGCCCCGACAATATAACCAAACATGACATGTCGATGCATGTTTGTTCATCATGAATGACAAGAGGCATATATTCAGAGACGTCTCCATGATCAATAGGTTCAATACCTGTAGCGATCACCAACTTGTCCGAGGCTCTCTGAATATTAACTTCAAGGCCGAACGTGTCCGTCTGATGAAGTCCAGACTCCGACCAACTCTGCTCCAAACCATGGCATGATCTGAAACGTTCCAGGCAAACCTGGAAAACCGATTCGCTGCCGTGGAAACCACAACAGACGTAAACCAGAACCTCTAAAATGTGATTTGGATCCTCAGGGAAAAGGGTACGAGATTCTGTGATATGCAGCGTAAGGGCAAGAAGTTCAAGCTTTCAGAAAGGACTTTAGGGCTAATGAAGGAATGACGTGAAAGCCCACCCGTCACTTCGTCGGCAAAGCGATTTCTAAACTGAGAGATCAACAAGCACGTACGACAGGACCTCCGGGGCTTCAATGTTCTTTCGGTTGAAAGAGCAATCGAGCAGAATCGGGGGTCAAAGGTGTTCGTACAGTCTCTTGGAAGAAGCCACCTGATGAAGTTGACCACAGCAAGTGGAGAAGTTGTTTCTTTGAAGCCAGTAGTCTTTTAGGAAGTGGAGGACTTCTATAGCCGGTTATACGCATCGCATGCATCTCGTCCTGATCCCAAAAATGAGGGTTCTAGAGCCACATTGACACGCCATTTAACCGAAGACCTGCCAGAAGTCCTATGGCATTAAGTCCGCTTTGTACAGTTTTTTTTTTACTAGTGCGTAAAGTTTTAATAAATAAATAAGTCAGTATTGGCGAAATCGAGATCGCTCTTGGGCAGCTTAAAAATGGAAAAGCCCCTGGAGAAGACGGCGTTACCACAGAGCTGCTGAAAGCTGGAGGTAAACCCGTACTGAGGGATTTCCAGAAGCTGTTTAACGCTGTCCTGTTTGAAGGGAGAATTTCAGAGGCGTGGAGTAGAAGTGTGGTTAAGATAACCACACTTCTACTCCGTTCTTCAAAAAGGGAGACAAGACCCTATTGAAGAACTATCGACCCATATCCCTTCAAAGCCACGTCTATAAGCTGTTTTCAAGAGTGATTATGAACCGTCTTGCGCGAAAGCTCGACGAATTCAAACTACCAGAACAGGCTGGGTTTCGGAGCGGATACGGCCGCATAGACCACATCCACACAGTGTGGCAGATTATACAGAAGACCGAAGAGTATAATCAGCCCCTGTGTCTAGCATTTGTGAATCATGAAAAGGCCTTTGACTCGGTTGAAATCTGGTCTGTTCTGAAGTCCCTGCAGCGCTGCCAAGTAGACTGGCGATACATCCAAGTGATGAGATGTCTCTACGAGGCCGCCACCATGTCCGTTCAAGTACAGAATCAGCAAACAAGTCCCATACCGTTGCATCGAGGAGTAAGACAAGGGGATGTTATTTCCCCGAAATTATTCACTAATGCAATGGAGGATATGTTCAAGACGCTGAACTGGAACGAACGTAGCATTAACATCAATGGCGAATACATCTCTTACTTGCGATTTGTAGATAATATCGTCATCATGGCAGAAACGCTGCAGGACCTACAACAGATATGCTGAATGATCTTGCTGAATTTTCTGTAACATAAACATTGTTTCGCAGTAAACATTTTGACTTTGACTTTATTAAAACCAAGGTCATGTTCAACGAAAATGTTCTACTGGAACCGATTGCGATTCACGGTGCAATTCTTGAAGTTGTTCAAAAATATGTGTACCTCGGGCAGACATTGCAGTTAGGTAGAAACAACTTTGAGGGCGAGGTGAATAGAAGAATTCAGTTAGGCTGGGCAGCGTTTGCGAAGCTACGTCGAGTCTTTACATCGTCGATTCGATCGATCGAAAATGTGACTCGGATCCTCAGGGAAGAAGGTACAAGATTCTGTGATATGCAGCGTAAGGGCAAGAAGTCTAAGCTTTCAGAAGGGACTTTAGGGCTAATGAAGGAACGACGTGAAAACCCACCCATCACTTCGTCGGCAAAGCGGTTTCTAAACCGAGAGATCAACAAGCACGTACGACGCGACCTCCGGCGCTTCAATGCTCTTTCGGTTGAAAGAGCAATGAAGCAGAACCGGGGGTCCAAGGTGTTCGTACAATCTCTTGGAAGAAGCCACCTGACGAAGTTGACCACAGCAAGTGGAAAAGTGGATTCCACAGTGCCTAAAGACGAAAGTCTTCAATCAGTGCGTCCTACCCGTCATGGCATACGGAGCAGAAACGTGGAGACTGACGGCTCGTATGGTCTACAAGCTTAAAGTCGCTCAGTGGGCTATGGAAAGGGCTATGCTCGGTGTGTCTCTGAGGGATCGCATCAGAAATGAGGTGATCCGTCAGAGAAGCAAGGTCATCGATATAGCCTACCGGATTAGTAAGCTGAAGTGGCAGTGGGCTGGCCATATTAACCGACAACCGTTGGGGTAAACGAGTTCTAGAGTGGAGACCGCGTCTCGGCAAACGTAATGTAGGACGTTCTACACTACGTTTGGTACGGTGGAGTGACGATTTGCGCAGGACGGCTGGCAGAAACTGGATGCGAGAAGCCGAAAATAGATCTAAGTGGCGTGCAATTAGAGAGGCCTATGTCCAGCAGTGGGCTGCAACAGGCTGTTGATGATGATGATGATGATGATGGGTAGGTAGCTAATACTGCAGCTAGCAGGTAGGGAACTTAAGAATTAATTACGAACACTTGGTATGTATCCGTAATATTAAACATTTAAAAAGGTAACAAACATAATAGTAAATAATAAAAAGCTTATTGGGTATTGTAGTATAAGTGACGTATAAGTATGATTGTAGAACGTGGAAGTAGGTTATAATGTGGTTATAATCGACACCATGATATCTAATTTAATTTAAGTAATAAGATATTATCGACAAAACTGTATTTATATTGTACGCGGAAGTAAGGTATAACCAACAGTGTGATATTAAAATAAATTTAGGTAATAGAGCATAACCTGCATAGCTTCCATAAAGTACTGAATGGTAATAGGGTATAACTGACAGAGTAATATGAAAATGAATTTCGTATATAGGGTACAAGCGCCATAGCTATGTTAAATTACGAAATGGAAGTAGGCTATAAACAACGTTTGTACTTTGTGAGGGAAAAGCGTAAAAGGCATAAACAACCGAAAGCTCGACACCCTTATGAAGTAAAAAAGCATTACCGACAGCAAACACAAAATAAATCATTTTTGTAGGGGCACAAGCACCTTTGTAGCAAAAATTACTTGAATTTTCGTCGGTTACGAAAACTAATACTATGAAAACGATTTTTTTTGCTAGGGCATAAACGCCAAAAAACTCATCGTAGAGCCATGAGAGTAAGCGCATTCGAAAGAGCGGAAAATTTTACGTAGGATGGCATATATAACTCATTTTTGACCAAAATGTCGCTTATGCCCTACTTCCTTTTAACCGTCGACCTAGACTTGGCTATATAACAAACCTTTTTAAATAATTTAGTATAATTCTTAACATATAAGTTAAACTCTACTGTATTAATATAAGTTCTTTCTTCATACAACTCATAAAGCCGTTCTCTACTCTTATAAATACCAATGGTGGCCCAGTCACTGAAGGTAGTGTTACAGTTAACTGAAATGGTTTTGGGAACAAATGTTGTATCAAACTCTGCGCAATACATTTTGAAAAAATCATTGTAATATTGATTAGGGTCATCATTCGTTGACAAAGTTGGCATTTTATTTAAAAGTTTAGCCTTAAATGTTTCCAAACGAAACTTTGATTTTGGGTTAACAGTGATATCCTTTTTTGTTTTAGTTTTATTTATATTTGGTATAGAGATAAATTGTCCACAGTGATCTGAATCTATTAAATTAATCATTTTTGTATGGGTAGGTACAACATCTGTGTAGATATTATCTAGGCAAGTGGCACTAGTGGGAGTTATTCTAGTAGGCTCCATGAAAAGGTTTGCAAGATTGTATGACTGAAACAGACTTATAATTTTCGTACTTAAACTAGAATTTTCTAACAAATTAACATTAAAGTCACCACAGATAATGATAGACTTGCTTGAATTACCAATTTTGTGCAAAACTTCATCCATTACTGTTTCAAAACTATCATACAATCCTGAAGGTGGTCTGTACACACTTAATATAACATACTGCTCCAATTCAATACAGGCTATTTCAATAATCCGCTCAACAGAGAGGCTCACTATATCCTTACGGTCCTTAAATTTAAGATTATTATTTATTAAAATTAATGAGCCACCATGTATAGCATTTTCTCTGCTGAACGAACTACCAACCTGGTGATTACTATAATTGAACATAAACTGATGGCTTTTAAGCCAATGTTCCGTTAAACAAAGTATATCAATATTGTTAAAATTAAGGAAAAATTCAACTTCTAAGTCCTTATTCATAAATCCTTGAATATTTTGATGCACCAGGTTAATACCTAGTATTTATTGATCTTAAAACATTATTTGAATTATTATTGGCATTGGTGCTAGAGATAATCTCTGTTGTCCTACTTTCTAATTTAAATTATAATTTGGGTCAGTATTTGTTGCCAAGATATTGGCAGAATTATTTATAATGTCATTGCATTGCTCAATAGAAGCAAATTGTTTAGCCAAGTTCTTGGCTGTAATATTAAAATAATATGATAGCGACATAGCTATCTGTCTCCTACAAAAGTTTGTCAGATAGTATCTGTCTACAAGATACCTATCTTTTGTCAAATAAAAATTATCACCAATAATATTGTTGGTGTCAATTAAATTAAATAAATTATTATTGAATGTCACATTGTGCAATATCATATTCAAATTAAATCTAGTGAGATTTTCTTCCTGTGGCAAACTTTGGCTATATGGCAATGTGAACATAACAATTTTTCTTAATCTAAGGTTACTTAATGTCCTATAATATTGGAGCAATTCTCCTTTGTTCAAATTGCCCCTATTACCAACAAAAATCACAAGTATAGTATCTTGGTTAAATTTACTTTTTACAATTTTTTTCATTATGTCAAATAATGAACATCCAGGCATACAATTGTTTATTATGGAGTGGCCCGGGTATTCACTTGTCAAAAAGTGGCCTAAGTCCTTACCTATTTCATCGCAGTAAATAACAACTTCTTTATTTAAAATTTGCTGTGATATACAATTAGTAATTTTTGTTGGCAAACTGGCACAAGACTGCGGTAAGGCTGTATCATGTAGGTATTGACAATGAATGATCCGGTGCTGAGGTAATAGATGGTGATTGACACCGATCACAGTTGCTTTGTTGTGAACTTACTAACTCATTCATTGCCAACACATATTCCCTCATTTGGTTTTCAGAGGCGGTATATTTGATCGTCATTGAATTTAACTTCTGCCGTAGACGGTCAAGTTCACACTGCAAGTCTTCAGTGTCAGTTTGGTATTTTTTTGTACTTTTTTCTAAGTTTATTGAGTAAATATCTAATTGTTTTAATAAATCTAGCCTTTCCCTATTGAGTTTTACATTTTTTATAAAGAACTTTTGTTTTTTAACCATTTTTCTTGTCTTAAGAATATATTTGTTGATTTTTATATATTTTTTAAGTTTATTTTTGCTAGTGACTAATCTCCTAGGTTTAACTGATTTAAATTCATCGTCACTAGTCAAATCTATAATATTGGAAGGGCTAAATTGAGGAACCATTGATGGGGCAATAGGCACCAACTCGCTGAAGAGACTTTGATTTAGCGAAACAGTGACGTTGTGATTTACCGTCTCCAGTTGTGAAATTTGATTATGAGCCTCTTGCAGCTATTGTTGCAATAAATATTTGTGATCCAGAGCTTGTTCATACTCTGTGCTACATTGGCTAAATCCGTCCACAACAAGCTGGAGCCTATCCCGGTCTTCTATGGCCTCAGTGTATTGACTGTATAACTGAGCCATTTCACTTTTTAACTTCCTATTCTTTTCATGGGCTTATTATACAGAAAGGATAGTTGATCAAAACATTACATAGGGTGAGGGAATGGGTCACCTTTGGCTTTAGACTTTCTGTCTTCTAGTGAATACGGCTGTCGAAATCCCAAAAGATAAGGGACTGACCACGTGAAATTTTGACAGCGGATGTCAATCTCGTACATTTTTGATGTTTGTTCAATCGCCTATGACTCGCTATCGCTGACAGCATGTCAATTGTTTAGTGCCTCTTATCGCTGAACGCGACAATGACAACTTTTGAATTTTCGTAATGAGATCGATCAGACAGAACATAATTTCCGTTGTGAGGGAGAGAGACGACGCTATGCCTGATGAACTATATACCTTTTCAGTATGGTAATCACACGTCATAGTAGAGCGGTAGTGCGCCCAAAGATTCATCATCGTCTGCCTAGTCTTTTTCAAACTATATTGGGGTCGGCTCCCAGTCAAATCGGATTCAGCTGAATACCAGTATTTTACATGGAGCGGCTGCCTACCAGACCACCAAAATCCATTAACTGGGTAACACGGTACTTCTTGTCAAGACTAGTGTTATATTTTCTGGCGTCCGACAATCCGTAACGACTGCCAAAGATCTACAAATAACAGCCGGGACCAACGAGGCACGGAGGAGTCTCTGTATGTTAAGATGGTCACCCATCCACACACCGACCTCGGCAAGCGTTGCTTAACCTTGAAGATCGGTCCATCCGGCTGTTATTATTTAGTTACGAGCTCTTCAATGTGTGTGCGGCTAAAGATTATCACCTAAATGATTTTGACATATATTTATGTATGAAGCACCTTAGTGCCTTCAACAATAGCTGCTCACAGGAACTAAACTGTTTTGATGATATGAACTTAAGATCAGATGATCATAATTCCCTACCTATTTAGTGTATGGCTAGTTCTAGCCGCGTTGCTGCGAATACCGACATTATTCTCCTACACGTTTTGTTGACAAGTTTGGCTCTAAACATATTCTTGGTATTTTGACTACCTATGAGTCTATGTAAACTGAATATTATGTTAGGTAAAGGACATTGCTCTGCGCCCATACATTGTTCGCCCTGGGACCAAGAGCATCGGAAAATTATGTTTTTTATTGTCGATCATAAGAAAACTCCTATAGTATCCTATTTTTATAGCGGACTAGCTGCAGAATAGATTTATTTTAAAAATGTATCAGATTTTGAGGTTATAATCGACACTTCCGAAAATCACAGCCAGGTGAGTCGTTTTTTTTTAAACAATCAGAGTCCGTTGAAATAGCCCAGTCGTAACATGCAATATAGTCCCGAAAGTCACTAAAACACATACAATTACAAAGCAAACGACGCTAATGTAATTACAATCAGAGCATAGGCAACTGACAGGACAGTGACAAGTGACCATTATTGACGTCAAAAATAGGGATGACAAAAACGATACGATTTATCGATGATTTACGCCATACGTTACACACTATAACGTCAACTTTTTTCAAACCATAATATAAGATAATACCATTATGACAATGTCCTACTTTACTTACAATAATACCACTCTTCTATACTTGTGATATAATAACATCTGTATCTAGTCAGCAATATTGTTTTTTTAGAGAAAACATTTACAATATATTCAGTACCTAACAATAAGTATTTTTTACCCCACTAGGGCGAAACCCAAATATAATAAACAATTAATTATCGTGTATTCCGATACTTCTTGTTGGCCAGGGCCATTCTGGACAATATCCTTTCTACGTGGCAGGGTTGCGGTTTTTTTTTGAAAGAGTCAACGCGGCCCTGGAACGCAAAAGGCATTTGGATGGGTTTTAGTCCGTAAGTGTCTGACACTCCCGCTCCACTCAGAGCGGAAGAAGTAATTTTATGATTTCCAATCCATAAGGATTGACGATCGACGAAGATGACTTGTGGGTGAAACACGTAGATAGTTATGTTAGTCAGTAAACGAACATAACTATCTACGTGTTTCAGTTTAGTTTTAGTTACTATACTTAATTGTATGGCAATTCTCATGTTGGCCAAATGTACATTTTTGTAAACTTTTTATTTGAATAAATTATTTATTTTATTCATTCTTATGGACACAAAAATTATAAAAATGTATAAATTAATTAATTAATCACAATAAATTATTATTATTAAAATGATTCAATTATATTCAAGCATCATGAAAACTGACAATTTCCCGAAGTAATCCCGAAATTTCCGAAACCTCGAATAAGGAATGATTTTGAAGAAATAAAAAAGTCCTAAGCAGAAAGTTATTCAATATTCACGAAACTAACTTGAAACAATCCTTCAAACGAAACTATTATAACTTCAATATTTTCTCATGAATATTTTTATCATAGAAAATAAGCAATTCGCGCGTATATTCCTCAGTAAACATGACGAAAGATTGGTGTGTACTCGGAGTGAAATTACTTACTCTAAAATCCAGTATTCTTTGACCCCTTTTAATTCATAATGTTTTCAGCCTATTGGGTTTTCCTATACTGGATTTAATAACAAATGTAACAAAGCCTTTTGTATTGTTGCTGTTTCGTTCTAAGACAGCTCTTTGTAAAATGGTTTTAGCCAATTTGTTTAGAAAACAATCTTCTTTCTGAGATTTCAGTGAAATGAAATTGATAGGACAACATTTTATGTGACGTGTTTTATTCAGTTAATATTAAAAGAGATTTGAATCTCGCATCTCGAGATTTTGCAGAGGATTTGGTTTTCATGCTGCTTTATGAAAAATTGAACGTTGAGAGTATATTTAATTTTTTATTGCTACATAAACGGAATTGCATTCACCGTCCCCCACGATTGATATTCCAGTGTTCGGGCAGTGTAGTGGCTTGTGTATTTATTGTTAATTTGAATTTTGTTGTTGATTTTAATTGTATTGTATTTTTTATTACTGTATTTTACCACCGAGTCTAGGAATTGACAATGCTTAATCGGCGTTGTTGTCACGTGCATCAAACCAATTGTGAAATAATTGTTGTTATTTTTTAGATATTGTATGTATGTGATGTGGCAGTACTATATAAATATATAAAGAGCTGTTGAGTGCTTTTTAGAACAAAGCTAACCTCTAAACAATAAAAAATTAAACAAAATAACTACGACGTTCCAGAAAAATAAACTCTCGCTTGAAGGGTTCCGTATCTATAAAAACGGCAAAAGAATCACGTTTGTTGTTACATATTTCTTTTATTTTAATTTAACTATTTATTTTTAAAGTGAATATACATATAACTAAATATTCTGTGAATATTTCAAGAATCTACCTGTTGCTGTTATAAATATCGAGCAAAAATCACGATTGTTGTTTGCGAGCCCCCTTTAAAATTTATTTTATTCTGTTTTTATGTATTTATTGTTAAAATACATAAAAAATAAAAACAAAAAAAAATATTGTAAAATTTCAACTGTCTAAATATCACAGTTCATGAGATACAGTCTAGTGACAGACGGATGAAAAGGACAGCGAAGTTTTAATAATAGGATCCCGTTTTACATTTTGGTTACGGAACCCTAACAAACCGTCATCTCGTATTTGAACAGGAAAACAATTTAAGTGGATGCCTTTTTCATTAAAGCTGACAAACAATAGTATTGGATCGCGAAGTAAATTAGTTTTATAACTTGTTTGGCACCGTGGCTGTGTCGGGCTAGAACACATTGTAAAGGCGCATACACACCTATTAAAGTGACATTGCGCCGTTTAAAAATAATTATAGTGACTTAGAAACAATATAATTAATGCTATCGTGGAGCCCCTCGCTGAATATGGCCCCCCTTTTTTCATCTACACTAATATTATAAAGAGGAAAGATTTGATTGTTTTTTTGTTTGCATTGAATAGGCTCCGAAACTACTTGACCGATTTGAAAAATTCTTTCACTGTTGGGAAGCTACTACTAGGCTATATTATATCCCCATATTCCCACGGGAACGGGAACTACGCGTGTGAAACCGCGGGGCAATGCTAGTACCCTTTAAGACCAACCAATTGCACTTTCTGTGATCTGAATTTGTTAAACGACAGAGCTGTTCAAATGGGCGTTTACTCGTCGGGTGACAGCGAAACGAATAAGAAAATATATAGCGAAACGAATAATATAAAAATGCGTTTGAATCTCTAAACAGACATGCCTGTAACTCGCGTGAACGTGTGCAATTACCTTTTTGCCAAAACAAATTTTAATTGGTGCGTGCCCTTACGGCATGCAAGCTACTAGCACACTTTTGCGAAAGTAATAGACATGTGTATTACGAACTTAAAAGTCAAAGAAACTGGCAAGTTTTATTTTTTATTTTAGCCGTGCATACCCTGTCTGAAATCTCTGTGCACGCCACTGTGTACGATCTGTCGTCCCGAAGTCACGATACAGTACAAGTGGGAATACTCGCTTAGGACACAGAATACCGTGTTCCTTTTTTCCTGTGACGGTGAAAATAGAGGAAAATGTGTGTGTTTATAGCTTTACTCAGAATTAAGGTGTCGTGTTATCGCGGGAAGGGAGGCCTGATTTGTAGTTATAGTGTAGGTAAAGGTACTCGTCGCTCTGAGTACGTTTGCGTTTTTCTTAACTAAAGGACACACTAAAAAATGAAGCTGGCTTTGTTATTTTCTTTCCAAAAACTACCTTGGATTCGGCATTTTTTTGGATTAATAGGTAAAGAGATTTTAATAGCTTGTTTGTTGCTGTTGTATGTGGATTTCTTTTTTTTCTGATCTCTCGATGCTCGTACTAATATTATAAAGAGGAATGATTTGCTTGTTTGTTTGCATTGAGTAGGTTCCGAAACTACTGAACCGATTTGAAAAAATCTTTCACTGTTGGGAAGCGACGAAAACGCTAGCGGAAGGTAATCTATGCTATTATTATAAAAAGCTGAAGAGTCTGTGTGTTTGGTTGAAAGCGTTAATCTTAGGAACTACTGGTTCGAATGAAAGAGATATGATAAAGAAAGAAATATATATTTTGGTGGTTAACCCATTTATCGAGGAAGGCTATAGTCTATATTTTATAATATCACGCTACGACCAATAGAAGCAAAGCATCACTGAAAAATGTTGTAAAAAACGGAGTTCTTTGTAGGGTTCCGTAGCCAAACGACAAAAACGGAACCCTTATGGATTCGTCATGTCTGTCTGTCTGTCCGTTCGTATGTCACAGCTGTTTTACTCGGAGACGTTTAAAGATACGTAAATGAAAATTGGTAAGTAGGTGCAACCTGTTAACCGCTCTTCAATAATGCTGTAATATTCAGGAAAAAATAATGTTAGGGGTGGCACTCCATACATGTAACTGAAGGATGAAAAAATAAATTCCAACACACTATGAAGTTGAAAATTCTTAAAAAAATTGAGCAAATAGAACGTCACAGACACTTCCAACGAAAATTGGTTTAAGCATCACAGCTTATATATTTTTAGAGGTTTGAGATTTAAACAGTGAACTACGGATTTACGGAACCCTTCACTATACGTGGACTGACACGCACTTGGCCGGTTTTTCTCTATCTTATGTGACACAGATGAAGTTACGTGGGTCAGCTAGTAAATAAATAAATAGGCCATTGCTTTGCAAATCAACGAAGTTGTTAATACTAATTCACATAAACGATGGCAGAGTTTCTCAAAAATTATTATAAATAATACAGTCGACTTGGGAACCTCCATCTTTTTGGAAGTTAGTTAAATAGAATTGCAAACATTTATCCGACACAGACACAACACAACAGCAACAAAAAACAATGAGAACAATAATAAAACCAACGACCGTCGTTGAATAAAACATAAAAATGATCCATTTTTTTTTTTAAATAGCGTAGATGACTATCACAAATGTAGTAACAGAGTTATGAAAATACTCATGATTAATTTTCAAATTGAAACGTCTCAACAACCCTTTACACATGTAATATTCCTCCAGCCCTTTTACTACGGAAGGGCGCAGATATCATCATACTAAACTTTCATACCAAAAATGCTGAGACAAAATAACGTTAAGTTAGTGATGGGCTTACCTTTGTCCGATCCGTCGCCGACTAATCACACTCGAATAATTAATGTGACCTAATTGTCAGCCTTTCCGACTAGTCAGTCTATCTCTATTATTTTTTTTAAATCGTTTCATAAGTTTTGTTGATGAAATTATCAACAAATAGTTGGTTTACTTTTGGGTTTGCGATACTATAGATTTTCACATCATAAAAATTCATCAAAATCGGGTCAGCGAAGTAGGCGCGGAAGCGCAACCAAAAAATTAACTTATAATTTAGAGTTAATTATTAGAGTGAAAATATGAGCTCAGATGATCTATTTCTTGTTTTTCAGTCTCTACAAGTCGACGACTTGTTGGCGACTATTAATAAACGTGATCGTATAGTCGGCTTACCTTACAAAATAAGCGACTAGTCAGTACATCACTAGTGAAAATGTTTTATGTTTACGGCAGAAACTGATGACGTATCGCCACGTGCCGAGATATTGCTGTCACTGATGAACGTGCCTCTCGAGGAATGGTGCAACTTTAATGCCTTTTTGTGATTACTAGGGCTTAGTAAATGAAGATTTATATTGAAGTGATTCACTATTATTCGATGACAAAAATTGCCTATGCTATTGACTTAAACACCATTTCTATAAATATCTATCAAATCCCTCAAAACCCTGCTTATGCCCAACACTCACTAGAAGGAACAGTGTAAAGTACCTTTTTTTTCTGGATGGGAAATCATCAAATGACTTCTCCCGCTCTGGGCGGAGCGGAAGAGAGTGTCAAACTCTTACTGACTAAACTAAAACCCACCCGTGATCCTTCTTGTGCCCTTTGCGTTCCAAGGCCGCGGTGACTCTTTCGAACAAATTCCGCAACCCTAGCAGGCACTGACCCTATGGGGCCCCGTCTACGTTGCTGACGGCTCTTTGAGGCGCGCGTGGAACACGACGCGCCGTCGACTTGGGCCTGGTTGCTATCGGATGGCGAGCCACCCATAGCTCGCCATCCGCAGAACAGAAGAAGACGCCCCGGGCGTCGGGAAACGCAGGGCGATTCCCGGCCACCGTAGTGTAAAGTACCTGGGAGTACAGATAGACGACGGTCTAAGATGGAATAAACAAATTGATGGCCTCATCACCAGAACGATGCGCTTGATTCACATTTTGAAGTCGCTCAGACAGTCGGCTAATGCTGACACGCTAAAAATCATGTGTGTGTTAAATGAAACAACGCACACTTTCAAACATATTCACACACACATCCACACACAGTCACCGCTATATTCACACACACAAACCGACCCCACATCACGCATCACCACACATCCCCTCCACATCTTACTCGTACACGCACAACTATTACTGCTGTCATGTTTAAACGGTAGATCGACACTGTCCACTGTTGTATAAATAACTAGCAGCACCCCGCGGTTTCACCCGCGTTGTTCTTGTTCCCGTGGCAATACGGGGATAAAATATAGCCTATGTTACTCTGGGTGAATGTAACTTTGTAATGGTGAAAGAATTTTTTAAATCAGCACTGTAGTTTTTGAGTTTGTTCATTACAAACATACACACACGCACACACAAGTATAAACATTCTCTTTATAATGTTAGTGTAGATGGTCAATTTATAAACTTACGAGTAACACTGGCTCTTAAAGGTTATACTATTATACAGGTTAGCCTAGTTAAATAGACAGGGTTACTATTATTATTTGTACAGAAATTTTGCAACACACTGTAATTACCTACGCCTACGCCTACAACAAGTCTACTCGTTAGATATACCTTGTGTATATTTCTTTTATTTATTTTTGGTAAATAAACGTATTATTATTCTCTTTACTCAGTTATACTTAGATATTAATTTGCATTTTTAAATATTTATTAAAATAAGTAAGTTCTTTCTTTCTTTCTAAGTAAGGGCTGCATAGGAAGGTATTATTATATTTTGTGGCATATTCTCTTTTCGTATAATTGACAAAGAAGCCCCTGTATCTAATGACCAATAAATGCATTATTTCCTAATTTAAATGATATTAATTTCGTTAGTCCATTAAAAGCAAAAATTGTATTTAGCTCCCGAAAAATATTTGATTGGACTTTTTGTTCTGTTTCTTGACCATTAATAAAATTATTATTCGTTGTCTCAGTTACTTGTGCCGAATGAATCTTACGTGTATTCCTCGATAATTATAATTCCGAAAATATCTGCCTTTATAAGATTGTGGTGATCCCCTGGGCCTGTTATTTCCACGTGAATTAGGGTAACCGTGTTTATGTTATGGTATATTTGGAATAATATTATCTTCGTTCATATATATGTTCCAATTTGATGATTGTCCTCGTCCTTGAACACCTTTTCCTCCATGTCGTTGCTGATATCTCGAATGTTTGAAATAGTACCTAACCTTTTTAACCGACTTCAAAATATGGAGGAGGATCTCAAGTCGATGGTATTTTTATTGTGTGTGCTTCCTCGTATCTTTTTACTGGGTACATCTACCGATTTTATATTCGAAAGCGGATGCTTGTTATGTGGTTCAATTTAAATTTGAGTGGGATCTGACCATTAATTAGTATTTGATTTATCCCTAATAAAACGTTGGCTTCGACTACATTGATGATGTTACAACTGTTATTGTTGTTGTGACTAGTCTAGCGTGCTCAAAGTAATACACCCTGTAGCAAGACTGCTGTCAGGTTTTTTGGCTCCTCATGACTCCTCATGACTCATGATGACTGTCAAAGATGTACAAATGGCAGCCGAGAACAACGGCTTAAGTAACCTGTTAGATGATCACCCCTCCATAAACCTACCGTTGCTTCACCAGGCAAAACGACTCGTGCCGTTTTATGTAGCCACGTTTACATAAGTAAAAAAAAAAGCTTTATTAGTTAAATGTGTGTCACTCATGTGTCACTTCTTCAATCCCTTTCCGTTACGGTTACGTTAAAACTTATTAAATTACAACTCAGAATGTTCTCAGTATTAGTAATAATATAATTTTAAAGCGTTCCTGTGGCTTTTGCAACTTTAGAGTGTTGAGTACCAGGACATCAGAGATAGGAACAGAAGGTCGGCTTCGTGCAGTGAGTGCAAGTGCACTGGTGACTAGCATTTGCCTGGAATCCGAGAGCCACAGCGAAACATTCTTGTATCATCATCTGCCTAGCCTTTTCCCAACTATATCGTGGTCGGCTCCCAGTCATACCGGATTCAGCTGAATACCAGTATTTTACGTGGTGTGGCTGCCTACCAGACCTCCACAACCCAATAACTGGGGAACACGGTACTTCTTGGCAAGACTGGTGTCAGATTTTCTGGCTTCTGACAATCCGTAACGACTGCCAAAGATCTACAAATGACAGCCGGGACCAACGGCTTAACGTGCTTTCCGAGACACGGAGGAAACTCGGTATGTTAAGATGGTCACCCATCCACAGACCAACATTGGCGAGCGTTGCTTAACCTTGAAGATCGATCTGCGCGGCTGCTATTCTTGTATACACACTATAATTTTGATCAGTTAGAATTATGGTTGAAATGGTGCGAGAGAAGAATGTCTGGAAGGCTTTGTCGTTGGCTCTTGTCCAGTAGGACAAAACAAAACTTTTTACAAAAAAATATAACCGGCTTCTGAACAAAAAAAAACACAAATTGTATAAAATAACTATAGTTCGGAAGTCAGTGTTTTTGGTAGTTTCTTCGTTTTTGTCTTTTTAATGGTGAGTTAAACGTACCCATCGCAGCGTATGTGTTATAAAACTGATTTAGATAACAGCATTTTTTAAATTGATTGAAAAATGGTAACAAAAGATCAGTTTTAGGAACGAAATTTCCTAAAACTGATCTTTCTTTCTTTCCTTTGTTGGTTTTATCTTACATTTCTTTCTTTCCTATAACTGTACCGAGCCGGGCCTTCTGTTTTTATTTGTTTGGTGGTGCCGAGTTTCAATTAAGAAACACCTAATGCAAGGGAAACAGCGAGCGGAGGAGATGACGGATGTGAAGTGGGTGAGTTAGAAGCGGCAGCGGGTTTGGAGTGCGGCTGTCATTTTAAGAGAATTTTTGGTAATGTTGTAGAGGAAATATTGTTTTTTCATCATTCATTCATCATTTGACAGCCTGGTATACAAAACCATTGAACTGGACACAGTTCGCTATTAATAAAATAGTATAGCTAGCTATTTCGAAAGTTTACGTGAAAGAATGCTTTGGTAGCGTTGAAAGACCTTCGACAAGCTAGACCGTGAGCTGGTGAAGAAAGCAGTTCACGTGAGGAACAGGCAAACCTCATGCCCCAGCCGTGGCAACAGATAATGGGCGTCAGGAGTCGCAGTGATCCGCGGCCACAGTAGGCGCGGGCCTTTTTTTTTCTTGGTGTAAATTCATCAAATGGATTCTCTTGCTCTGGGCGGAGTGGAAAGAAGTCTCTTACTGACTAAAACCCACTCGTGTTCCCCCAAGTGCACTTTGCGTTCCAGGGCCGCGAGGACTCTTTCGAATAAATTCTGCAAGGCGCGGACTTGCAGACAGCGAGTGTTAGGTGGTTCGGATAAGGACCAGGCCCGGGTCGACGGCGCGTTGTGTTCCACGCGGTCCATAAAGAGATGTCAGCATAGTATTGGGGGCTGGCTAGATTCAATATCTACCAGGGTTAATTTGTTCAAAGGAGTCACCACGAGCCTAGAACGCAAAGGGTATTAAGAGGAACATGGATGGGTTTTAGCCGGTAAGAGTCTGACACTGCCCTCCTCTTTGCCCAGGGTAGAAGAAATCTTTTGATGATTTCCTATCATTAAAAAAAAGCAAGACCGGTTGATGTGTCAACGCTTAGGGGAAGCTCATATCCAGCAAGATAGAAGCCCTTCTTTCGACCGAAATGGATCACTGAATCTTTATAAGAATAAGTGCACTTTTGGCTTAAACTTTGGCTGTTTGAAGTGGTAGATAATGTTAAACAATAGAACAGAAACTCCAAGAAGATGCATTCGTCTCAATTTAGTTTCCTCAGTAAAAACGCTTGAGCTGTGACCTAAGAGCGATTTTTTATACGTATGTACGCGATCGCACCAACGTTAACAACAACACATAACGTGAAGAATGTTTACGTTAACTCGATCGACTACGTTAAAAAAACTAGCATTTAATCGTAAGTTGTCGTTTCCTACAAACTTTGTATTGAAACATATCCGCTTGTCGCTTCTAGTGTGAGCGTAATTAATCTTATTAAAGCTAGGTTGAGCCCCTTTCAGACACGACTATACATTTGTTAGGTACCTACCTATATCTTATCCCCGAACCTTCTTTGGAACCGTCTTTGGAAGAGCGGGGGTATTTTAAAATTGCATTAGATCGCATCGCATTTGTACGCCGCAACTTCGAGATTAAGGTGGAACATTAAATTCGATTCGACTGGGCAGCCTTCGGAAAGCCGCACAATACCCTCCGTCTCATAGAATTATTATCTCCCGATCAATTTTCGATCACGGTGGATTGGCCACAACGGGTTCTAGCCATATACGCAGGAGATGCGCAAACACTGGTAAACTCTTCCTTTTTTTGAGTATGGGAAATGATCAAATGACTTTGGGCTGAGCGGATGGGAGTGTCAGACTCTTACTGACTGAAACCCGTCCGTGTTCCTCCTTATGCCTTTTGTGTTCCAGGGGCGTGTGTTCGAACAAATTCCGTAACTATAGCAGGTACTGACCCTATGGGGCCCCGTCTTCTTTGCTGACATCTCTTTGAGGCGTATGTGGAACACGACGCGCCGTCAATCAGTGATCCATTTCACGCCACTTCAGTTGTAAGAAAGGCTTTTTTCTTTCTGAAAATGGGCTTTCCTCAAGCGTCGCCACATCAACCGGTCTTGTCCATCTCGCATTTAGCAGATTCCAGCGGCTTTGGACCTTAAAGTATTGGAAATCATCAAATGACTTCTTCAGCTCTGGGCGGAGCGGAAGGGATTGTCAGACTCTTACTGACTAAAACCCGTCCGTGATCTTAATGCCCTATGCGTTCCAGGGTCGCGGTGATTCTTTCGAGCAAATTCTGCAACCGTAGCAGATGTGCTCTCTGTGTTACTTTAATAGTTGAATGAGATGTTAGTCTCGTCTCACAAACACAAACCGCAGTGTCTTAAGATGCTTTGAGCAGTGATTATTGCTACTGGTGACACTTGGTACAATGACGATGAAAGTCACAAAATAACACGTCACACAAGGCAACTCTATATCATAATCTAAATCACTTCAAATAGCATTGAACTCGGGTTTAATTAAATTACGTCATAGCAATTAATGTAGACAGATGTAGCAATCACATTAGAATAACAATCCTCAGTAGGCTGTGTGCAGACTCAACAGTAACTGTTTTCCTGTCAACCCTTGTTATATACATACATGTGTGTTATATAAGATAATTAGTAGCATCCGCGGTTTCACCTGCGTAGTTCCCGTTCCCGAGGGAATATGATACAGACCCGTGATAAGGGTTGTCCGCCCCTAACATTTCTTTTAATTTTTTTGGAAAAAAAAATAATACGGCATTAAAAAATACATAAAACCTTAAATTTTCACCCTTCTATCACCAAATCTTATTCTTTAATAGTAATTTTAGTAATTTAATAATTTTTCATCTATAACTCGACCCGCTCTATAACTGATCAATCATCACTTGGTAAGTTGATCCCGCCAGTTGAGACAAACATTTAATTTAATTATTTTATTTATTTTTATTAATTTGAGTTATTTTATTAATTTTATTAATCTTATTAATTTTATTTATTTTAATTATTTTATTAATTTTATTTTATTTATTTTATTTATTTTATTTATTTTATTTATTTTATTTGTTTTATTTGTTTTATTTGTTTTATTTGTTTTATTTATTTTATTTACTTATTTATTTAATAAATCTTGATATCTTGAAAAAGGTCCTAAAAAGTTTGGGTTGCAATGGATTTGAATTTAATTGAATACTAGTTAGCTACTATGCAGAGCAGTAGTGGCCGAGTGGTAACAGCCCCCGCCTTATGAATTGTAGGTGCATGACTGCTCCGCTCCTATTGGTCTTATAGGCGTGATGATATATTTATAGCAAATAGCCTTCCTCGATAAATGGGCAATGTAACACTGATGAATTTTCAAATCAGATCAGTAGTTCCTGAGATAAGCGCGTTCCAGCAAACGAACAAACTCTTCGGCTTTATGTATCAGTATAGAGTTCCAAATCTTGATCTCGAACTGAGCTTCTGCTAGAGGCTTCATTCGCGTGCATGTCGGATATCATTCCAAGGAAACAAACTCCCTGGATAAAAGAAAAGACCATAGTGTACCTATGTGTCATCCAGATCCGTTAAGCCGTTCCGGAGCGATTTAGTAAACAAACATGCGTCCATCTTCATACAAAAAATTTGCATTTATTATTTATAATCTATAATATTAAAGGTTTCAAATTCGAATATACATATCGGTGGTATACATTTAAAATGACGTAAGTCACTGTTAGATTTTCAACGTAACGTCTACGTCGTGCTAAAGTGTTGGCAAAAAGGAAAAAGCTTTGACTTGAAACATTAAACCTCTCATAATCCTCGTCGTAAAACTTTGTGGGCGTAAAAATAAGGAAAAACAGTCACTTAATTTGCTTACCTAATCAAATTAAAATAAAACTTCTGTATTCCATATTTTGAAATAAACAAATGGAATTCCAAACTAAAATTATAAACGTTTTTGTTTGTTCGAATAAGCTCCGAAACTACTGGACCGATTTTAACCATTTGTTCACCAATGGATGGTTACATTATCAACGAGTAACATTGACTATTTTATACCCGTATTCCCACGGGAACGGGAACTACGCGGGTGAACCGTGGGACGCTTCTAGTCATATAGATATAATTACTAGCTGACCCAACAAACGTTGTTTTGCCATATAAAATATTTAGGGGTGGGTATAAAAAATACATGTTGGCCGATTCTCAGACCTACCCGATATGCACAGAAAATTTTATTAAACTCCGATAAGAGCGTATACGAATTGTTTACAATTTGTTATGATGGGTGTCAGAATGACATCGATAGAATATTACCATGTCAAAACTTGCAATTCAAGTTTCAATTTGTTTTTGTTTCAGCAATAAATTTATCTTTATCTATACTAATATTATAAAGCTGAAGAGTTTGTTTGTTTGTTTGTTTGTTTGAACGCGCTAATCTCAGGAACTACTGGTTCGAATTGAAAAATTCTTTTTGGGTTGAATAGACCATTTATCGAGGAAGGCTTTAGGCTATATATCATCACGCTTAAGCCAATAGGAGCGGAGCAGCAATAAAGAATGTTTTAAAATCGGGGCTTCCACGGGAACGAAGTCGCGGGCAGCAGCTAGTCTTTAATAAATGAAACAAATAATTACGGTGCAGTATAGCTGGAAGTAGCTGAATTTTATTTAAGTTCAGCCACTTGCGAAAAATAACGATGGTCATTAAGTACCACGAAGTATCAGGCTTCAACCCTTTTAAGAATGTCATTAGGAGTGAACACACCCTCAATTAGGCACTTACTTAGACCCTTTCTGAAGTACCTATTTATGTCTGTCTATGTATCAGCCGATGTGGGAAAATCATCAAATAACTTCTCCCGCTCTATGGTGAGAGTAAGAGACTGTCAGACTCTTTCTGACTACAACCCGTCCGTGATCCTCCTAGTGCCCTTTGCGTTCCAGGACCGCGGTAACTCTTTCGAACAAATTCCGCAACTGACTTATTTTAAATTCTTCTACAATTTTTTTACTCAAGTATAATAAATAGCTTTTTAGTGGATAGCTTTTTCTCAAGAATGGTGGGGTCAACTTCCAGTGCAAACGGATGCAGCAGAGAGACTGTATCTTTGACTTTCACAACCCGGTTAGGGAACCCTATCTAACCATAGGGTTAGATAGGGCTCCTATCCATCCACAATATACACGTTCCATCTACAATATACTCGTTTTGCTAATGTATAAAGGTAAACAATCTTGATGTGATTTTTAACACAAGCACATATTAAACAAATAAACTAATTTACACAACAAAAAAGTAATGATTCAATTGATTTAGTCGTCGTTATTTTCGTATTTACATTGGTTTTTAATTCCATTTTATCATTAAACTGAGTTTTTAATTTTATTTAAAAAATAATTATGAAAACACCCTAAACAAAACGAGTAGTGTCGATTTTTCTGGTTGCTATCCATCTGTTACGATAGCCAAGGATCCTCAAATGCTGATGCTGCTGGTCTACAAATGACAGTCAGAAACTACGGCTTAACGTAACTTCCAAGGCATGAAGTATTCTCGGTATATAATGGATGGTTACCTATCCACTGTTGTTTAACCACGCAGGTTGAACCCTTTTTTTTGCGGATGGGAAATCATCAAATGACTTCTGACGCTCTGGGCGGAGCGGAACGGTGTCAGACTCTTACTGACTAAAACCCACCCGTGATCCTTCTTGTGCCCTTTGCGTTCCAGGGCCGCGTTGACTCTTTCGAACAAATTCCGCAACCCTAGCAGGCACTGAGACTATGGGGCCCCGTCTACGTTGCTGGCTCTTTGAGGCGCGCGTGGAACACGACGCGCCGTCGACTCGGGCCTGGTTGCTATCGGACGCCGAGCCACCCATAGCTCGCCATCCGCAGGCCCGCGCCTACGGTGGCCGGGAATCGCCCTGCGTTTCCCGACGCCCGGGCGCAGGTTGAACCCTGCAGTTGTTACTGTTGTTGCTCACCACAGTTAAGGCAAGGTTGATAGCGGTTTTCATTACCCTAGCGCTATCTAATAACGAGCTGAGCTTTCTGTGCTAGTACATTCTAGAATTCTCGAAACCTAGTCAGTCGCGACCGATATGTACGCGAATTTTCTAGATCTTTCTACAATGGAATGTTCTAGAATTAACTGGCGTCCTATATTAGGCCTTCATCTTCAACTGCGCATTAAAGTGATATTTAGTGCAATTGTTTGCAGTGTTGTATAATTAGTTTAAAGTTGTAATTAGTGTTTTTTTTTTTATTTAAAGTGTCATTTTTGGTTATGTAATCGGCTGTTTTTAATCGACTTCTAAAAAAGGAGGAGGTTCTCAATTCGGATGTTTGTATTTTTTTTTTAATGTTTGTTCGCGCATAACTCCGTCGCTTGTCAACCGATTTGAAAAATTCTTTTTTGTTGGAAAAGAAAAAATTTTATCGAAATCAACCAAGCGGTTTTCGAAAAATCAACAAAAATCTAAAAAAAAATATCTACATTGTCTACATTGATGACCTCTTAGTTTACTCTGCAAAGGAGCAGTACGTTTTTTTTTACACCAATGTGATTGGTTCGTTTAGGTGGGGGAGGGGAGGGGGTGTAGGTACCACTAAAAAGTGAAAAATAAAAAACTTTTTACAAAAAATAAAACCGACTTCTAAACAAAAAAAAACAAAAAGTATAAAATAACTTTAATTTCGGAAGTCGGTGTGTTCAACCACAAAAAAGCAACCAAAAACACCGAGTTCCGAAATTAAAGTTATTTTATACTTTTTGTTTTTTTTTTTGTTTAGAAGTCGGTTTTATTTTTTGTAAAAAGTTTTTTTTTACTGTCACGAACCCCAAGCTCGTAACGATATGAAGGGACGTTCTTGTCCATTTTTTCAAGGATACTTTTTTGAAATTATGTAAACAACATGTAAACGATGTGGGCACGTGACTTTAGAGTTTTTCCAAGTTTAAGTAACTTTAGAAAGTTGAACAAGTTTGTTTTATGTTATGGCAGTTACTTGAACGTGTTTACCTTTTATGCGGTGCTTTGAGGGAAAGATAAATATAAATTGTTTCCGAGTTAAGATAAGTAATTTGGAAGTCATTAGTGTTGGTACATAATTAAATTTGCTTTTCTGTTTCCAGTTAATTTAGAATTGTTGATTCTCGTAGCTATAGATATGAGTTCATATTAAGCGCTTTTACGATTTATTAAGTGTAAATAATGTTCTTTTTTTACACAAAAGGAGAAGATGGATAATATTATTATGTTTAGATTGCTACATAAAAGTATAAGAATCAACTTTATATTTCAATATAAAAGTAAATATTATATACATTTAATATAACATAAACTAAAATCCCCCTAACTACAAAATGGCATCAAAAGTTTTTCCCGCATCACTATTGGAAATGAGCCTCCCAAAAGGCTGGCGGTATTGCTTATCCTTTGTCCGAAGTAAAAGCCCCATAAAGTGTTGTTGCGTTACATGCATGCACTGCATGCACAGGACTTCACAGGAGCATGCAGCGCATGCGGCGGAGTGCGTGTGTGTGGGGGGGAGGGTTGCATGGATGGACGGTGGGGGGGGGGGGGGGTCACAGGTTCAAACCCAGGCGCATTAATTTCCCCACCGAATGTGTCTCCACGTTGTCGTCGTGGTGGGGCTTGAGCGTCCCAATGATCTTGCGAGCTTTCCCGGTAGAGCCACTCATGCCGGAAGGCCGCAAGTGAGGGATCAGACCAAGAGAGACACACACACGCTTGCTCGCTGCTCTCTGGTACGCGTCTGATCATCAGACGTGACTGTGGGAGCAGCGAGCAGGTGGAGAGGTGAGGTGAGGAGAGGGCCCTGAGAAGGGGCGGAGCGAACAGGGACCGCACCCTTAAAAGGCACAAAATATGAAAGACGCTTGCAAAATGAGTCCCCAGGTGGGTCCCGACTGCTCAGCGGTCGGGGAATCCCACCCCGCTTCGGCGGGCTGCCCTCCGTACTCTGGGGTGGGCACCAAATGTCTTCCGCTTGCCAGTGGCAACAAGAGCCGAGGAGGCTCCAATTCGTCGTCGTCATCCGGATCCGCCTCCTTTAAGGAGCTGATGGCGCACGAATTCGCAGAGGAGGGTTCGCCTGAGCGCCGGGGTGGCGTGGAGTTGGATTCCGGCTCCGCGCTAGACCTAGTAACGGTCAGCTCGGCGGGCTCGGGAGAGGAAAGAGGGGGGGCTGCTGCGGAGAACGTAAAGTTCTTCCGCAAGCGGCCCAGACGGGAGGATGACAGCGGGTCGTCCTCCGAGGGCGAATTTGCCTCCGCCCGCAAAATCCCCACCGCTAGGCGGGGCAGGGGCTGTGAGGCAGGGAGGGGGCTTGCACCCTCTACCCGGGAGGTGGAGCGTCGGGCCGAGAGGTTGGTGGAGGAGGGGCGTCGCCCTGGAGGGAGCGGTCGCAGGGCTCCCTCTACTCGTCCGCCTCCTCTCGACTCTGACGACTTGGAGTCCCCGGGAGAGGTACCTCCCGCTGTTGAGGACCAGAGGGCCCAGTTTGCGGAGGTCGTGGAGGCCGCGATCCGCGCTGTGGCCTTCAAGAGGAAGCAGTCCTCGAAGCGGGAGGCCATCAGTGCGGCCAAAGCCTCCATACTGGCGGCAGCGGCGGCCAACGCTGGCGGGACTGCCTCAGACGAGGCGTCGGAGTTGCGGGCGGAGGTCGCCCGCCTCGCGGTTCTTACGGAGCGACTCGTTCAGGAGAATGAGTCGCTCCGGAGGGACCTGGCGGGGATGGCCAGGGCGGCCTCCGTGGAGCCGCGAGGGGGACTGAGTCCGGCAGCGCCGGAGGGGGGCCAAGTGCTGAGCCAGGTGCGGGACCTGGTACGGCAGGAGCTGGCTCCCTTCCGGAGGCAGTTCTCCATGCTGGAGGACATGGTCCGGCGTCCCCCAACAGCGGCAACAGCGGCGACTCAGAGGGCCCCGGGCCAGCAGCAGAAGGCGGCTTCGTACGCGGCCGCCGCGGCTGCCAGCCCGGGAACGTCCGGCAAGGCGAAGGCAAAGGCCAAGGGCGGAGCAGCGCCAGCGCCTGTGGCGCCGGCGGCTGCGACGCCGGCGACGACCAAGTCGGCCTCGGCGAAAAGGGGTGGGAGGAAGGCTCGGGGAGGAGCGGCTAAGGCTGCGGCGCCAGTGGTGCCACAGCCGCCCCCACCCCCACCCTCGGACCCTCCTGCGGCCGGGGCCGAGTGGCAGGTTGCTGGCCAGAAGCGGAGGGCCAAAGAGGCGGCCAGGAGGAAGGCGAGGAAGCAGCGGCGTAAGGCCAACGCTATTGCGGCGAGGCTTCGCGCCCCGAAATCCGCGGCTGTAGTGCTCACACTGCAGCCGGAAGCGGAACAGAGGGGCGTGACGTATCTCGCCGTACTGAAGCGGGCGAAGGAGGCGGTGAGCCTCCAAGAGCTGGGCATCAGCGGGGGCATCGGGGTCAGGAGGACCCTAACCGGTGCCCGCAAGCTCGAGCTCGCCGGAGCGGAGAGTGGCCCGTTCGCGGACGCCTTGGCCGAAAAGCTGAGGGCGGTCTTACCCGCGGACGAGGTCCGGGTGTCCAGGCCGACTAAGCGCATCGACATGCGCATAGTGGGCCTGGATGACTCCGTTACGGAGGAGGAGGTTGTGGCCGCCGTCGCCAGGACTGGGGGGTGCTCTGCCGAGCTCGTCAAGGCGGGCACCCTCCGGCCTGACAACACGGGCATGCAAACCCTTGTGGTGAGCTGCCCCGTGACGGCGGCCAGAACTGTGTCGGAGGGCCGAAGGCTCTTGGTGGGATGGGTGTCTGCGCGGGTAAAACTGCTGGAACCCAGGCCTCTGAGGTGCTACCGCTGCCATGTGGGCAACCACACGGGAGCTATGTGCCCCTCGGAGGTGGACCGCAGCGGTCTTTGTTTCCGCTGTGGTCAGCCCGGTCATCGGGCCGGCTCATGTGAGGCCACGCCGCACTGCAGTGCATGTCCGGCTGCTGGCAAGCCGGCCGAGCACTGGGCTGGGGGAAGGGCCTGCGCGCCATCAGCCCCGACCAAGGGCAAGAGGTCTGCCGCCGCCGCCGCCTCTGCCGCCGCCGCGGCTTCCGTCGCCGCTTCTGCCGCTTCTGCTGCGGGTGCTGCGACTCCCAACGCTCGGGAGGGTGCTGAGATGGAGTGCCAGTAATGGTCCCATTTCGGCCTCCTCCAGAGACAAGTCGGCCGCTGTGCTATTGCGCAGTGGCTGATGCCTGGGGACGGTGAGCGTGGGTGGCTTGCCGTCCGACACCAGGTTGAGTCGACGACGCGTTGTGTTCCACGCGCGCCGAAGGAGCCGTCAGCACCAAGGACGGGACCCCATAGGGTCGGTGCCTGCTAGGGTTGCGGAATTTGTTCGAAAGAGTTACCGCGGCCCTGGAACGCATAGGGCACAAGAAGGATCACGGGTGGGTTTTAGTCAGTAAAAGTCTGACACTCCCTACCGCCCCACCCAGGGCGGGAGGGGTCATTTGATGATTTCCCATCCAGAAAAAAAAAAAAAAAAAAAAAAGGCGCATTAATTTGAGTAGTTAATTTCATCACTGCTCTTAAAACGGTGAAGGAAAACATCGTGACGAAACCGGCGTGTCCTAGAACCAAAAATTCGAAGACATGTGATATTCACCCGCACTGGGCCCGCGTGGTGGATTACGGCCCATTCCCTCTCCTAGAGAGGAGGCCTGGTTCCCAGCAGTGGGAACATTAAAAGGCTGATTATATTTTTGACCCCATGTGAGACTCACGAATATCAACGTCAGGTTAAAATAGAATAAATATTATATTTACTCTTTATATATTATACCATTACAAATTACATTACAAGCATAAAAATGACTGAACATAACAATAGGCGATCTTATCGCTAAAAGCGATCTCTGAGGTTAGGTTGCATTGCCAAGATATTACCGCACACACAGATAATATAATACTACAGTACAGATACCCAATCCCATACAAAGAAATGACACCTCCCTAAGTCTTACTATTGAACTAACTATATTATTTTCTTAATTTTTACGACAGATGGTAGCATCAGCGGCTCACTGATTTCCAGAGACTGTAGTTTTACAACGCCATCTAGGAGACAGCCTAGATACTAGGTGTCATCGATACGGTGAAATCAATACTACTAGATGGCGTCGTTTTTCAATTATTGTTTCTCTACATCTCTCTCCAATCGAGTATGACATCGCACCGTTCGTTCTATCTAGGACAAATACAACAATACAACAAAAAATATCTTCGAGTTGGTTGTCGTACTTAATAGTTTAATTTTTGTGTTTAAGCTAGCAATTTTCAGCTTAAGTAGAAGACGGTGTGTTTCCAAAGCAAGAATAGGTAGGTATATAAATATAGGTACCTACATATCTTCGTGCAGTTGTTAATGCGTTTATTTGGTTTATTCCATTGACATAGAAAAGTATGGACTGGAAATACCTACAAAAAAAGGGTGCACCTATAAATATAAAATGGCTGCCATTGCTAGGGATGTATCAATCAAGGGACATAGGTGTTACTATAACGAGTATCGATATTAAATACGAGTTTTACTAGTTATCACGTTTGGATCATACCTAATCTAATATTATGTAGGTACTTACTTAAAGTCCATTGTAATTGTAACAGAAAAAGATTAGTACCTAGGTTATCTTACCTTCCGTTATCTATATAAATAAATAAAACTTAAGTGTCTGTTATAAGGTATAAGTCTGAATAAGACGCAGGAGTATTTATGTTAATGTTTCAGCAGCGGAACTAGTTTCGGAGATTATTAGGTACGGCAAGTCGGCACCGGTACAACAGTATTCCATTATGATATATGTTTGTAAATAAACGAATGAATTAACAAATAATAAAAAGGCCTGTTACATGGAAATTAACCCAAATATCAATACTTTAGCCATAAATTCATGATCGCGTTACAATAGTATCATCGAATGTGTATTATTGTGAGTATTAAGCATATTGAAGAATGTTACTAGGTATGCCAAATCGCTTGAAATTTTTTCTCAGTAAAGCCTGTATGTATACAAATACACTAGTTTTTGTTGTAGTCAAAAATACCTAGTAGTTTTGATTTTATAGGCATTCAAAGTTTAGAAAAATATCGAGTCCCGCTAACAGTCACGTGACGCCTATGACGTCATGTTACAACGCGCCTCGCGGGCCGCGGCCCGCTTCGTATCAAGTGGCCAGCGGTTATAGTAGGTGTAATAGCTTGCGCTTGTTGCGCAGTATTTTGTTGTGTTTTTATGCGCGTATTACGTTAATAGTCTAATAATAGTAAATATTATTCAATTAATAAAATGGATGAAGGATTCGAAATATTCCTCACATATATGAAGTATTTTTTGTATTACCAATTATTGTAAAACATTGGTTTGAAAAGAGTAACTATGGAGTTTCTTGTCCGTTCTTCTCCATAAGAATCTACCTTTGCGAATGGACGCTAGAGTCACTTAATTTATGATATTTTTTATTGATGACGTTCAAAAGTGCCGTTAATGGCCTAATTGAAATAAACTTTTTGAGTTTGAGTTTGAGTTTGAAAAAGGGCAATCGGATAATCTACCTAAAATACCTAGATGGATTAATGGTTGTGCATTATTTATCAACAAATAGTGATTCCGTTGGCGCCGAAATGCGAGGAATAAAAATGCAAAAGTACCTAAGTAAACTTTCCTTGCTACTTATACTTAATAGTTTATCTATTCTAAATTGTTTTATCAAAACAAAATACCCAACTAATATAATGGAAGAATGCAACTCAAATAGTAGAAGTACCTACCTTTTTTTTTTTTTTTTTGGATGGGAAATCATCAAATGACTTCGCATTTATAATATTAGTAGGAAGTAGGATGGTACTTAGGATGTAGATGTAGTGGATTGAACGTTACAGATGTAGGTAGGTACTAAACCTTTTTTATTTGTATTTTTTTTTAATAACAAAATACGTAAGGCCATTTATTTTTATTTACAGCTATGGCGATGATTCTATTTTATATTCAAGTAAAAAGAGTAGGTGATGTATGTATGGTTAAATGTAGAATCACTCCACCAGAACACGGCGTACCTACGTACCACACCTTATCATTGCAGTTTAGAATGCAATGAAAAGGACCAAGAAGTTTTAAATGTAACCTGCGAAGATTGTGCCGCCAGCAGAGATGGCTGTAAACATAATATAGCATTTTTAATATGACTAGGGACATTGTCAAAGCGAGGAGAAAAAACAACTTTTCCGGCGAATTGGTAGTTGTATTTTTACAGTTAGACACAACACATGATTTCCTAGTATTTGGATTCGACATTTAAAAAAATATTAAGGTATAATATCGACGGTACAGGCGCGCGACCGCGAGCGGACCGAGTGAGCCAGACTGAGCGTGTTGTGCGATGACGTCACACCGTCACCGGCAGCCCGCGTCGCGCGTCGTGGAGTTACAACTTGTTTTACTTCTAAATCGGGAGCTAATTGACATATCGAAATTATTCTTTCACTAGTATTTTTTATTTTTGACATGGAATATGGAGTGCTAATAATCAAAATTAGTTAACATTCTTCATTAACCTGTGCAAAGACAATTGCGATTGATTTTGATTATTTCATGCACCACATTTCACAATACAACACACAGGCATGTTGAGCTTCTGTTTTCCAATATTTACATGTAGTTTTAAAAGTAAAAACCTCGTACCTAATTTTCTCGCAAATCTCAATATTACAAAAAATTAACAAATGTCACTACGTCACGATAAAATGTTGCCATAATTAGCAACAACTTAAAATATAGTTGTCTCTTTTATCAAATAAGACTATCTCACTAGAAAGAATGAGACATAACGATATTTCAAGTTCTGAATCATATTTCACTCATATATTTGTATACCTACCTAAGCAAATGTTAGAATAACGCAGCATCTCCATGTTTCTCCTATCTCAATTGTTTATTCCTATACGCGCTTCGTTAACTTACTAAAGTCGAATTGGTCGCTATGGCGAATTTTACAATAAGTAGGTACTTATTCATGTTTTTAAATTTTATTATCTACTCTACTCAAATCAATGTTCATCTGTCTAACCTTTTCCGAACTATATATATTTGCACCGGATTCAGTTGAATACCAGTATTTTACCTCCGACCTGATGAGATCTTCACGTCACCCATCCACAGACAGACCTCGGCAAACGTTTAACCTTGAAGATCGACCCGTGCGGCTATTATATTTTAGCCACGAGCTCCTCAATCTACTCAAATCAATCAAAACTATAAAATTTCTTGTAATTTAGCGGTAATGTTACTGCGGCCAGTGCTGCGGCATGGAAATTAAATGAAATAGGTACCTAACTATACTCCATTTACGATAAGATTAGACTTTGAAATACATCTTTTTTACAGTCCGTTCAACCGATTTTGACTTCTATTGCGTTGGTGGCATGACACATAGCAGCTGCAGTAAACAGTTGGTATTATTATCACGTTTTTGCTTTAATGCCATCCTTATTCCTACAGAATAGAAGTAAAAATCGGTTGAACGGACTGTAAACAATTTTGTTCCAATGTCTAATCTTATTGTGAATGGAGTATAGGTAGGTACTAGGAGAGGAGGAAACAATACAAGTAGCTTCTTGTATAATATTTTTATAAAAATAATTTAATACTCCAAGCAAGTACCTAGGTTCATAGGTACATAATAAAACTTATAGGTATAATGTTACAAAGTGACCAGTAGGTAGATAGTTATATACCTACGCCAAATTTTGTTTCATGGACATCAAAAAAATTGAGAGGTGTCAAGGGACACCCGGAAGGAACGAAGTTCTTGTCTTGTCTTGAAAAATCGTAGGTACTTACGCATCTGAATGATGATTTAAAGTTTTAGGTAAGTACCTACCTAATTGATCAGTCTCACTAAATTCATCTGATCTCTCTGCAGTTATGTTTTGTACAATTGTATTTTGTAATTTCTTTCTCTCACGATATTCTCTACCTACATCTTTGTGCATTTGTCTTTTTCCTTGATGTTAAAGTTTGTACCTAAGTAATCGATGCTTTAGTATGAAATAAAAAATTGTACATGTACATACACACACACACACACACACACACACACACACACACACACACACACACACACACACACATCTAAATATATCAGACATAACTGCTTAACATACCCATCCAAATCGTGACCTCACTAACAGCTGCTTAACTCCACCCATCCTTTTCGCAACCTTGCCAATAGTTGCTTAACACACCCATACAAATCGTGACACAAAAATACAAACATCCGAATTGAGAACCTCCTCCTTTTTTAGAAGTCGGTTAAAAAGTGTCGTTACAACTTTTCGTATGATTTTTTTCCGTCTAGCCCCCTTTCACAACGCGCGATAAGGAACTTCGTTTCAATAAACAAACTATCGGAAACCTGTGTCTCCTGTTTGCCCTACCACACGGCAACTACCTACTACACACACAGATCATTAAGCAAAAGATACCTACGCAGTCGCGTACACGCCTGCATTACCTACTTAAATCAAAACATACCTACTACACAATCAATTATTATAAAACGAGTTAAATAAAATCCGAAGTTTTTACTAGCTTAGAAAACTGGACAGGCTCTTGCACATATATAGGTATATGTACGACATATATATAATATATGTGTGCGAGACTCTTTGTCCAGTTTCCAGGTTCTAAGTATAATAGTCATAGAGAGGTGTCTTTTCTAAAAATACGTAAAGAAAACAAAAAATATTGGACTTAGAGAAAATAACTTTGAAACTGAGCAAGTACCTAATAACAGTCAACAAAGACAATAACAAGCCGCTCAGATCCAATTGATACAACGGGGCAAAGGCGGATTCACGCGGCTTAATTCTCTATTTGCATTAGCAATAAGGCATAATATCGTGTTTCATTTCACTCAGTGTTCCGACGGACATGACGGAAATAGAATTGACATTGAAAGATAGAAGAGCTACCTACTTTTAAAGTTTCTATTGTATTAAAAGTTTTATTGTTTCGGGATCTGATAATTATGTACCAAAAACATATTAACATTTTTTTTTCAATTATTATTTTTATGTGTAACATACAAGATTTAAGGAAAAAAATGTTATTTGATTTACAACTGAACGTTTATTTAGTAGGTAACGATTGTAGCTCGAGACACTTTAGGCAATGACAAGAAAAATTGAGTAAAGCGCCATCTACTGCAAAGAGTTCTAAATAAACAGCATGACAGTCTTCTACTTTCAACTACTTCTAAAGTTCGAATTGAAGTAAAAGGCTTAATTTATAGTTTTTGTTGAAAGTACGTGATTTATGAGTGTAAATAGCTAAATCAACATTAAACAAGGAAGTTTTGATTTTTACTTAGCTTACTTCAGCCAAAATCGATCGTATAACGCTTTTTAGTGATTGTTAATTTCATTATTGTTACCTATGCTGCCATCTATGATTTATTATTACTAACTAATTATACTTTGTTCGAGTTGAGACCCCATGCCGCACAGGTTTTTTGTGTTTATTCAAATATTTAGATACCTGTGACAATAGGGATGCTGCCTGAGTAAAAAATATATGATTATGTTTAGCCCGTCAGTTAGATTTAGATTATAGAAAAGTATTTTTCACGTATTTTTTCCTTTATCAAATCTATAAAAACTGAAGAAGATAAAAAGTATCAAAGATCAGGAGTGGGAACGTGTGACGTCAGGGCCCGGTAAAAATGGTAGCGAGTAGTGACGTCACACGAGTTTTCAACGCACTGTACAGTCTTCATTTTTTGCTTATGTGAAAAAAGAGAAAATACGTCTCCAATATTTGTTGGAAATCTATCTGACGGACTAATCAGATTCTATGGTACAGCCTGAAAGCCGGGCTTCAAACCGCAATTCAGCTGCGGTTGTCAGGAATTGGTCGGATCGTTGCGAAAATTTAAATATCTAGCATACCCAAGCGGCTTGGTCTGCGTTACATTTTTCATGAATGCTCGGCTCCTATTGGTCAGAACGTGATTTTATATTCTTCCACAGTAGGTAAATGAGTTATCCAAGGCTAAAAACGATTTCAATTTAAACCAGTAGTTCCTGAGATTACCGCGTTCAACCAGTACCGACGGCTCATCAAACTCGTATGTAGATATTTCGGCTTTTACAGGACTTGAATCTCGATTTTTTTCCGAATAAACATTACCTACTGAAGTGTTTACATTTAAACTATGAAAGCACTCTCTTTACTTTTGATATTAAGCTAAGAATCAAGGATTGAAGGACAAACTTAACTTTTCAGTTGAATAAATGTTCTCCCATTCATAGATACCTAGAACGTCATGGTAGATTTTTCAACTGCAAATACAAGTTCGGAGTCGTAATACTTTTTTTTTTAATGTGATTAAATATGTGTGTTATTGCAGTGGCATAAGACCTTCCGAACACTATATAAAATATTATCACGAACTGCAGTTTTCTAATATAACATTTTAAGAAATTCAATTACCTCTACATTATCATCATCTCATCTGCCTAGCATTTTTCCAACTATATTGGGGTCGGCTCCCTGACAAGCCGGATTCAGCTGAATACCAGTATTTTACGCGGAGCGGCTGCCTACCAGACCTCCACAACCCATTAACTGGGGAACACGGTACTTCTTGGCAAGTCTGGTGTCAGATTTTCTGGCTTACGGCTCGTGCTTTCCGAGGCACGGAGAAGTCTCGTTATGTTAAGATGGTCACCCATCCACAGTCCAACCTCGGCAAGCGTTGCTTAACCCCGAAGATCGACCCGTGCGGCTGTTATAATTTAGCCACGAGCTCCACCTCTACATTATATTGTGTGTTATACTGGAGTAGAACATACCTAGTATTAAGTTTACCTATTTGTATGTAAGTACCTAATAAAAAGCAACATTCTATTACATACAGCAAAGTAACTTGTTGTTTCAAAGAGACTGTCGGTGAAAAGTAAAGAAAAACATATTTTTTTTACGACAGTCCAACAGGTATGTCAGTCATTAAATTATACATTACTAGCGACCCGACCCGGCTTCGCAAGTGTGCAATGCTGATACTAAATCTCTACTATATTATGCATGTTTTGTACATATATGTAAACATTCCTCTTGAATCAATATAACTATTAAAAAAACAGATCAAAATCCGTTGCGCAGTTTTAAAGATCGAAGTATACATAGGGACAGACAGACAGCGGGAAGCGACTTTGTTTTATACTATACTAGCGACCCGTCCCGGCTTCGAACGGGTTCAATGTAGATACTAATGTTTCCTCTACTATAATATGCATGTATTATACATATAAACCTTCCTCTTCAATCACTCTATCTATTAAAAAAAACCGCATAAAAATCCGTTGCGTAGTTTTAAAGATTTAAGCATACATAGGGACAGACAGCGGGAAGCGACTTTGTTTTATACTATGTAGTGATAGTGATTAATGAATTTAAATTTTAGAATCGAACTCAGTCATGTGCAATTTGGTTTTTAAATCGGTTTATACCACGAAAAGGTTGTCTTGAAAAGATCGCTTTTAGCGATAAGGCCGCCCATTGTGTCACCCTATGTAATGTTTTCTTCATCTATATTTTCTGTAACTTATATGGTGTACATAATAAAGAGTATTCTATTCTATTCTATTCTAAAGCGACTTAAGAAATTGTTCTACTCAAAAGTGGTATTATATCCATAAAACCCATAATCTCCCTTTGCATTAACAGTTTCAAAACAGATTGGAAAGGTAGCAACAACGATAGTGGACACAATGGCTTAAACCAGTTTGCTTAGTCTAAATCAAAGGCTGAATTCAAAGGCGATAGGGTCCATGTGGGACGTCCCTTCTCTTCGCATAATGTTTTTATCCATATATTCTTTGGCATAATTATACTTAATCATATTTTTTTGGCATACAGTTATTTTTGGCATAATAATCTTTTAGCCTAATTTGTTTTGGCATGTGTTTGATTTGCACTTTTTCATGTCACACCAACATGTCGTAAGGAAAAATTGGGATGCAAGAGCGAGCAAAGCGAGCTCGGGACTTGGGGCACCCCAATTCGGGCAGGTTAGGGAAGAAGAATGGCGGGATCTTTCAGGCTCCGTCATCTATTTCGTGGTTATTTTTTTAAACCACTCAGAAGGAAGAGCCCCGCGAAGCGTTCCGTCAACCGATCCTCCGTCGATTTTAGGCATGGGGTGTGACATACGTACGTAAAACAGATTATGATATACAAAAATATGTAAAAATAACCTCAAAATGAGACTTAAATATACAAAAAAAAATACAATGCATTTCCTAAACTTTTTCATACCATTTGATTCAAACTTTTTCAGTTATAAAGGTACTCACTGTATTTTCCATATTCACTGCATTCAAAGGATTAATCAAAACTTTGCTTTAACACAAGTTTCTAATGATACCTACCGTCCGCTGTCCACTTAGAAAAAATGATTTGTTCTACCTACAACGGTAAAGAGCCGAGAAATGTCATTAGAGCGACATTGTATAAACATGTGTATTTAGTGTCTAACATTTTAGAATTTAATTATTATGCGTATTAGTACCTAATGCCCTATAAATATACTTTAATATAATTATGCGTAAATTGTTGTGCGAAAACAAAATTAGGATAAACAAAAGTATAACATGTTATATTATATATGATCAAACGAACTTCTTAAGTGAAGTTCGATCGATATAATATGAGTGGTTTCATTTGAAGATATAAATAAACAGGTAGTCCTTTCACCTACTAGGCAACCCTCGCACGCTTTTTAAAGTTATTTATAGATTAACAAATCGATTTCTTTTCAAATAATAATCGATTAAAGTATCGACTCGTCTACCCCTCACTATACAGTGACAGTAACCTCATTCTTTTAGAGTTGCGACTTGGGTTCAAGTCCTCTCGTGTTATAGTAAAAATGAACTGGGTTTTGGGTGGGTTGGGTATTTATATCTTCAAGTGAAACCACTCATATTATATCGATCGAACTTCACTTAAGAAGTTCGTTTGATCATATATAATATTTCGTGGTTTCATTTTCGATATAAATAAACAGGTAGATGTTCAGAGACTGTGACATTTTTGCATTTGTTTTATGCCTCTTGGATAGGTATATAACAATTCAAACACGAGAAAACACAAATCATAAGCTTCTTATATTAATCAGCAAATATTTAGGTACATACAATCGCTTGGTTCCATCGATATTATACTTAATAATTAATCATGGGTATGGTTGTGTAAACAAACGGATTTTGCAAAATCAGATTTTTCTACAATAGGCCGATTATAAAATTTAGCAAAGGCTTGAGAGGACGTAGTCCAGCCGGCAGTTTTTCGGATGAGATCAAGACTTAGTCCAGCCGCGCGCGCCGTTGACGTGGCAGCATGGCGGGCGCTGTGGGCGCCGTAAACTGACACGTCAATGCCGCTCGCAAGCAATGTCTGTTTGATCCACCTGCTTATAGTCTGTGCTGTCGCGTTCTTGTAGGGACGCTTCACAGTAATTAAGAGGTGATCTGTGTCTGAAGGCCTTAATGCCTTCGTTGCAGACATATAGTCGACTAGCGTTGTGGCTGGACAAATAAAAGGATTTTCTAGAAAATATGGTAAATACAAAACCGGCTGCTCTCGTCCTATCCCAGAAGTTTTAATAATATCCGTTATAACAATCTCAATTCCGTTTGAATTTATTTTAATATTACTTATTTTTATTAAGGAAAAAGTTTGCACCCTGTGTGCAGTGCACAGAGCCAATAAAACAACAAGTTTTTTAGTTATTTTTTCTAAATTAAGCTGAGTATGTGGAACCCATTCCGAGATATGGTCCAGCACTATTTTAGGATTCCAAGTAGTTGAGTATTTGGGTAAAGATGGTCTCAGTTTGAATATCCCTTTAAGAAGGCGTTTGACGCCCTCGTCTGATGCTATATTGTTTCCTATGAGCAAAGATAACGCTGAACGGTGGCTATTAATTGTGCCGTAAGACGCACCCTTATCATACTGTTCAGTTAAAAAATTGACTATGTGAGGGATGGAACTCTCGAACACATTACAATTATTGTCCTTACAGTACTGCCACCATGACTTGTAACACACACTATATTGCTTTAGTGTCCCTTCTGCTAGTGAGGCGAGCAATCAAGCGTAAGGCGGCTGGCGGCATACCGCGGCGGGAGAACGCGAGCCTGAGAGCAGCGCTGCTCCCAGGGAAAGCGTCTGGTGGAGCGGGTGTTGTTGTCTGAAATGCGACAATAGTAGTTTTGGGTGCGGTTTTAAGACGACAATTTCTCCAATTATAAGATTTACTAACATGGGATACCATGCTTGTGCAGGCCACAATGGGAAAACCAAGATGCCGGTAGCCTTATCCAATATAATTTTTTGTATGCAATTTACTATCAGAGAAAATGGTGGGAAAGCATAAAATAATTTTGGGTTCCAACTTATAGTAAATGCGTCGACGGCTATTGCATCTGGGTCCTGTTTCCAGGAAACATATTCGTGACACTTGGCATTGATGCGAGAGGCGAATAAATCAATCTCTGGTTGACCTAATTGTTTAACAATATATTCAAATGCAGGTTGTGATAACTCCCATTCGACGTCGGGGTTCACCCTGCGTGACTCTTCGTCAGCCTCGACATTGTCTTTGGTATTTATGTACGAAGCGAATAACCACAGCTTTCGCACCTCACACCATTGCCAAATATCACGAGAAAGTGAACTTAAGTGTGGGAATTGAATACCGCCCATGCGGTTTATATAACTTATCGCGGTAGTGTTATCCACACGTAGTAAAATAGCACAGCCAGTTAGGTCCCGAGCAAAATATTTAAGGGCAAAAAATACAGCTAATAATTCCAAGTAATTAATATGACAATGGATTTCACTTTCTTTCCAAGCACCGTTAACTCGTACCCCGTTACTAAATGCTCCCCAGCCCGTGCGTGATGCATCAGTATAAATTTCCCGCGCATAGTTTTGGGGCTTTATTAGGTTATTTGCTTTGTAAATATTTTGAGACCACCAGTTCAAATCAATTAAGATGTTATGGGGAAGTTTAACTTTTGCGTCAAATGTACCATGTTGTTGTAGAAATAAATATTTATATCTTTCTAATATTTTTGTATACAACCAACCGTAACGCACCGCTGGGCACGCTGCTACGATAACTCCTATCAGTTGGGAGACATTTCTTATTGAAGTTGTGGGTAATTTAGAATACTTTTGTACTAAAAAGGCTACCTTGTTGCGTTTGTCTAAAGGTAACGATAAAGTCATATCAGTGGTGTCATAAATGAATCCTAAAAATTTGCAATTTGTTTGAGGTTGCAAATTGCTTTTTATGCTATGGCAAGTCCATAGGGTAATGCGTTAAACTCATAAGTTATTGTTTCGTTTGAGTCTTTCACGATATAATGAAATCGAAGGTATTTACGAAATTGTTCAGCAACAGGGATAAGTAGGTACGCTTCCTTCATATCTACGGTCGCCATGTACCAGTTTGATTGTACCAACTTACAGGCAGTCCTACTATCCTCCATTTTAAAATGAGTTTTAGGTATAAACCGATTCAAAGATTTTAAATTTAGAATAAACCTTTTGCCACCGTTGGGCTTTGGAGCTAAGAATGTACTAGAAATAAACTGGTCTGACCTGGGCTCAACCTGTGAAATAGCACCTAATTCAGTTAAATTCTCGATAGCTAATGACATGTCACATTTTTCCCTCAATGACCACTTAATTCGAGGGATAAGGGTTTGGACTGGCTCGCCTATAAACGGAATAGGTATTCCGTTCATGATCCAATTAAGAATACTGGTATTATTAGTAATGTGGGTCCAACAATTATAGAAATGCTGTACCCTACCTGCATGTACCTGTGTTACTGGCGTGCAGGGGCACGTGACCGGTTCTGGTTCGTCTTGGTTTGCGACGTCGCTATCGCCGTCGCCGCTGCTGATCGACGCGCTAACGTGGGGAATCTCCTCTGACCCCCTCGCCCCCCCCTGTTCGTTGGGTAACGAGAAGGTCCTGTCCAGTTTCCCTGAAACTGATGGCGCGCAGACATTGTGTTCTGGGACTGAGCATCACCTTTTACAGGTGGTGGACCAGTTTTCTTTATCTGTAGCCCCTGCTTTTCAATGGTTTTGGACGCCTTTATTTTATCCGGTAAAGTGGAACCGAACAACGTCTCATCTCGCTCGCTGTCCTGTATGACATTGAGGAAAGGCTTCGCTAGCCCTGGTGTGATCATTTTAATCCGAGCCTGGGTTTCGGAATTATGTAAATCGCATAAAATGCGACAGCCATCACTGAGTGTTTTGATCGCTTCGATCTTGTTATCGCTGGCTATTAATGACGTCATCGCCTTGCTAATAGCAGTAATGCCTGCACCTAATTGTTGTTGAGATGACTCAACTTTTTTGTCACGTAACCTTACCATTTCTGGGACTGCGGCTGAGATCTCAATGTTTAATTTTGGCGCTTGAAGTAAGGTACAATTACTGGGTATGAGATACTGTTTTAATATTTTGTCTCTCATTTCATTAACCATTCCCTTTTTGAGTAATGGTAACCATAATTTGGTTAAGTTGTTATGTATTTCCTGGCCCCATATAGGTCCTTCGTCAGTTGCTTCGCCAAGGGCGGACAGGATCTCTGGATCCAATGGAGGTTCAGGATGTTCCACCGGCGGCGGCGGCGCCGGTGGTAACGACTTCAAATCGTCCTGTTGAGTCAAAACGGGCTCCAGCAAAATGTCAGGCGGGGGCCCGGCGGGGTCAGGTAAAACGACTGTGTCTTCAGACGTAAGGCAAGGTTGCGGTTCAGTTTCTATAGGTGTTTGTGATAAATCCCACGTCACCGTTTCATCTCCTAAAGAGAAAAATAGTCAACGTAACTCAACTATAAATTATGTGGGTATGAGGTACGGTAAAAAGTAACAGTTCTAAATTTGAATCTATTACCAATTTGTTTGTAACGCCTCGTTCGATTATAGAATCTATGGCGGGTAAAAAGTTTGCCGCGTTCAAGATTGAATCTATGGCAAATTACCAGTATCACGACTATCACTTTGACCAGTACGTGTACGGTAGGTAGAAGTAACAGAGATTAATATTAACTAACCTTGTTGGTTATCGTCGTCCGAACCTGAGAAAAATTCTTCTTGACGCCGTCGTTTATGACGGTGTTTATCCCGTAATTTTTCCATCTTTTTCATATAATAATCAATTCGTTCTTCATAGGACCTTTTAGGCATCGTGAATTCAAAGGATTCCCGTTTTTTAAAATTCGAACAAGGAACTTAACAATTGAAGGTAGGAGCGCGTGCACTCGTTGCCTCGCACGGAAAAAGAATGAGGTTACTGTCACTGTATAGTGAGGGGTAGACGAGTCGATACTTTAATCGATTATTATTTGAAAAGAAATCGATTTGTTAATCTATAAATAACTTTAAAAAGCGTGCGAGGGTTGCCTAGTAGGTGAAAGGACTACCTGTTTATTTATATCGAAAATGAAACCACGAAATATTATGTCTTTAAATTGTATGCTAATGACTAGGGAACCTGCGGCTCTACCATGACGTCTTAAATCCATCATGATTCCTGTGTCAGAGAGAGACGGAGTTACTCAAGACGAATAGCACTATCCCTTTCCCTCACACTGAATCATGATAGCATTGGCACTTCGTAGTACGGCCACTGTTCACGTCCAATAGGCGTGTCTGCTAACTCTGGCCTTGTTTGATCAGGCTCAGGCATACAGTCAAGTGTTTCTCTCGAGGACTGAACCAATATTGTGACGGCAAGTGTTGACGACACGTTGTTGATGTATCTTTTGTTATACGATGCCTCACCCATCGGAATGTTGATGGTGAATTTGGTCCTCGTCTGACGTGTGGAGTGTGTCTCGTTTTTAGACAAACTCCACACGTCTAAATAATAATAATGCTCTCGTTGGGCAGCTGGATCAAGGGCCTGATTCAGAAAGCAGTACTTCTGGACACGGCTCGCATAGTCAGGAGGTTCCTCTCACGGGAGCCCTGACCGCTGGTAGCTTGGACCCTGTTCCCGATACCGGTGGGCTACTATTTTTTTATATTTTTATATGTTTTATTTTTTTATAAAAATATTTAAAAATGTGATAAATATGTACATATAATGAATAAATGGAATAATAATAATAAATTAATAATGTACTTACTAGGTCTATTACTACTATACTTTACTACTATACTTGAGTTCAAAAATTAAAAATAGCAGTAATGTTATTAAAATGACATGGAATATTATTAATAGCGAAACGGGAAGGTCTTGCAATCGAACCAATGATTACAGTCTTGCTATTAATGACAGTGTAATTAATTTAGATTCCGAAGTCGCCGCGGCTTTTGAAAATTTCTTTGCAGAGATTCCCGTCTCAACAACTAAGTTTTTAAATTCATCACCCACCGCTGCAGAAATTTTACTTAAAGAAAACGTTCCACTATGTGATGCTGAGTTTAAATTCCAACATGTCACTTATAGTGATATAATAAAAACTTTTAATTCTTTGAATTTAAAAAAAACGGCAGATCTATGGGGTAATTCTGTTGATCTGGCAAAGTCCATTATACATATTGTGGCACCTACCTTAGCTGTTATTTTTAATAAATGTATCGACCGTGGTGAGTTTCCTGATCTAATGAAATATAGTAAAATAATACCTTTATTTAAATCAGGTAGTACGTCAGACCCTAGTAATTATAGACCTATATCAGTACTACCTACTTTTAGTAAAATTTTTGAGAAAGTTATCCTAAATCAAATGCAAAGATATTTTAACAAACACAAACTGTTACATAATAAACAGTTTGGTTTTACACGGGGTCGTTCAACAGCCGATGCCGGCATTGAACTGTTAGGACATATTTATGATGCATGGGAGGACAAGTGCGATGCTTTGGGCATTTTTTGCGATTTATCCAAGGCATTCGATTGTGTTCTCCATGAGACATTAATCAGGAAGCTGCACTATTACGGAGTCCGGGACGCCTCTCTGGATCTTCTTATTTCTTACCTGAGTGATAGGATTCAAAGAGTTGACGTCAACGGTAAAAGATCTCCTGGATCTGTAGTGAGGATGGGGGTCCCACAGGGCTCGATTTTAGGTCCCTTTTTGTTTCTCATTTATATAAATGATTTGCCGTACCTCGTAAAGGATAAACATGATATAGTGTTGTTTGCAGACGACACGTCGCTTTTATTCAAACTGAAACGTCAGCAGCATAACATAGACGCTGTAAATAGTGCCCTTACGATTATAGTTAAGTGGTTCAATATTAATAATCTTCTACTTAATGAGAAAAAAACGAAATGTATAAAGTTCACGTTACCTCACGTTAGACAGGTGAACACTAGTGTGTTAATAAAGGGGGAAGAGTTAAAACCCGAAGATAGCACACTGTTCTTAGGCATAACTTTGGATGCGAAGCTACAGTGGGGCCCCCATATAGATAAATTGTCCAAAAAACTTAGCTCTGCAGCATATGCCGTCAGAAAAATACGTGGCTTAACAGATTCAGAGACAGCACGTTTAGTATACTTTGGTTATTTTCATAGTGTGATGTCATACGGCATTTTGTTGTGGGGAAATGCCGCTGATATTCAGACAGTATTTGTGTTACAAAAAAGAGCTATCCGTGCAATTTACAAATTAAGTCCTAGACAGTCCCTCAGAGAAAAATTTAAAGAGATTAATATAATGACTGTGCCTTCTCAGTATATTTATGAGAATCTTTTGTATGCACATAAAAATATTAATCTAATTAAAAGATACAGTGATATCCATAACGTGAATACTAGGAACAAACATAATTTTGTCATTCCTAAAACTAGGCTCAAGAAAATAGGTGGTTCATTTAGATGTCAATGTATACGTTTTTATAATAAACTCCCTTCATATATCCAAGACCTTAGTATTAATAAATTCAAATTGATGGTAAAACGTAAGCTATGCCAGAAAGCTTTTTACACAGTTAAAGACTATATTGAAGACCAAAAGGCTTGGGATTGAGCTGCTTCAACGATGTACATGGCCTAATATTACTTTTATCTATTGATACTTTTCTCAATTTTAGATTTGACATTTTATATTCTCCTGTTTGTGCAATTTTGACATGAATGTTTACTTTATGAAGTATTATTTTATTATTGTGACATGAATATTTACTTGTTAAAGTAGTAGTTTTTTTTTTTTTATTTATTATGTTTGACATGTATACTTACTTTGTAAAGTATTATATTTTTACTTAATTTATTTTTGTGAATATGAGGACTATATGGGTATTATTTTCTATTTCTTTCCTTTTTTAAAGTATATATAACGACGACGTCTGGCAGTTTAAGTACTTTTGTGGCCTACCCAAATGTCCCTTCTTTGGTATTGTTCGTCGGGTCGTTGAGCTCCTTATTGTTTCCTAAGTTGAGCTACTCGACTACTGACAAAAGCTTGCACTGAATGGACAGGCCCACTTAAATCTGTGTGGTTCTTTCTTCAAAAGACCATTTCAGACACTGATCTGCATGGTTCTCATATAACATATTGTGAATGTGAGGACTATGTAGATCGCCATATTAGGGTTTTATTTCAGTTTGTCTGGCAGTTTGAGTAATTATTGCGGCCTACCCAAATGTCCTTACTTTGGTATTGTTCGTCAAATCGTTGAGCTCCTTGAAGTTCTAAGTTTGAGCTACACGGTATCTGACAAATGCTTGCACTGTCTGGACAGGTCCACTCAAATCTGTGTGGCACTTTCCTCAAAAGGCTACCTCAGACATTAACCTACATGGTTCTCATATGACTTGACCAGTACGGATTGTATGGACTTTAAAAGAGACTTTGACCTCTGAGTTTGTTTCGGTGTTTCTTCTCAGGGTAGTCGGCTAGGAAACACCGGCTTCATCTAGCTTAAAATGACCAGAAATATTTGACGTGTAAAAGTGTTATGTTTAACCTACTTACAAAATAAATATCATTTATCATTTATCATTTTATCATTTATCATTTATTATAATACCAAATATATAATTAAATATACCAATACCAATGTACCATTTGCAAGAGAATAAGCAATACAACAAATATAAAGGTAAATAAAAATAAATGTAATGTAATACAAAAGATAAATATCGTAGGTAAGAATAGCATACACGTGTGTTAGGTATGCTTAGAATAACGAATGATAATATATAAATAAAAACCGCTTTTCCTCTCTCCTAATTAATTTAAAGTTTTGCTGTGCCCGACAGGCTCCATAATTGTTTCTATTTCTCATATTTACCATCTGTATGTGTACATTATGGATTGCAATAAACGATCTTGAATTTTGAATCTTAGACGTTTTTAACCGCCTTCCAAAAAAGAATGAGGTTATCAATTCGACTGTATTTCTGTTTTGTGTGGGTGTACCGATTTTGATGATTCTTTTTATATTCGAAAGCTGGTGCTGGTCGTGTAGTTCCATTTAGATCTGACGACTAGTATTTGAGTTATCCCTAATAATGCGTGGCTTAGTTTACATTGACGACGTTCTCATTCCCTCTTGTCGATGTAAAATGAAAAAATAAAATTCTGTACGATGGTTTGAAAGAGCATCTTAGTATTTCAACGTGGTACCTTTTGGTGAAGATCTGATGAAGAACAGAGATGATAGGAAACGGAACTCTTCAATAAATTATAGCAAATCTTTCGGGATTGCTGAAATCGCATGTTTGTTTATTGTTTACACAAATGTTATTGGTACGTTTAGGTGGGGGGAGGGAGGGGGTGTACCACTAAAAAGTGAAAAATAAAAAAAACTTTTTACAAAAAGTCAGTTGTATTTTTTATAAAAAGTTTTTTTTTTGTGTTATTGTAGTAATTGAATGTCTATTTTCCGTCCTGCAACTAATGCTATACCTACACATATACATTATGTTCAAATTATAGGCGTGGACGCTGACAACCTAAGCACATGTTAAATATTACATTGAGCGCCAGTGTTCATCAAAAACACTCTTTCCCTATGTTGTAACGCTGCATATATATTATGTATGTGTTTTTGTACAACTGAAGCTAATAAAAATACATTAAAAAATATGTATAATTAACGTTGTCAATTGCATTTTGATCTTCTGCGTGATTGAAGACTGTGCAACTTTGTTAATCAAAGAAAAAAAAACATATTTTGTGTTTTATTTTATGACTCGTGTCGTTTTCACCTCACGAAGGTTTGTCCCACAATGTACATATTTTTCCACTTCTCCCTCCCTCAATGGTTAAATTTTCTTTATAACTATCTGTTTTAAGGTTTAACTATCCTCTTTTATTCTCGTCTCATTTTTTGTTAAATAGCTTTTGTCCATGTGTAAAAAAAAACCAAATAAATCGTACTGCAGCTGCTGAATTTATTACCACGGTGTGCTCAGAAACATAAAATGGTCGTTCCAGGCTTTGTGGACAAATCAGTGCAATATTTCTTTGCTCACGACATCTAGGCATTTGTTTTGAAGACAGGGATCCATTAATTTGCATGGAACATGCATCAGACTACGGTCGTTTGGCTGGTTGTATGACGGGCTTTGAAAAACTAATAAATCAATCTGCTAAGCCAGCCCACTAATATTGGGGTCAGTTTAAAGTCAAACAAATGTAGCTGAATACCAGTATTTTCGAGCAACTGCTTATCATAAACTCCACAATCCAGTAGCATAATCAGCCTTATAACGTTCCCACTGCTGGGATACAGGCCTCTCTAGGAGAGGGAATGTGCTGTAATCCACCACGCGGGCCCAGTGCGGGTTGGTGAATGTCACATGTCTTCGAATTTTTGTTTCTAGGACATGCCGGTTTCCTCACGATATTTTCCTTCAACGTTTTGAGAGCATTGGTGATGAATTTAAGTACATAAAGAAATGCGCCTGGCTGGGTTTGAACCCGCGACCTACAACTCGTAAGTCGGGGCCGTTAGCACTCGGTGACCACTGCTTACACACTGCTCGCACAATCCAGTAATTGGGACCTATTAGCAAGACCAGTGTCAGAATTTCTGGCTTTTGACTAACCGAACGACTGTCAAAGATCTACAAATGACAGCTGGGACTAACTGCTTAACGTGCTCTTCGAGGCACGGAGGAGTATCTTTATGTTTAGTCTTTTTATAGATGGTTACCCATCCACTGATTGACCTCGGTGTCAGTCTCTATTTGGCCGCAAGCTCCTCAAAAAGATTAAAACAAGGAAGTGACTTAAAATATATCAATAACTAGCTGCTGTCCGCGACTTCGTCCCCGTGGAATCCCCGATTTTAAAACATTCTTTATCGCTGCTCCGCTCCTATTGGCTTAAGCGTGATGTTATATAGCCTAAAGCCTTCCTCGATAAATGGTCTATTCAACCCAAAAAGAATTTTTCAATTCGAACAAGTAGTTCCTGAGATTAGCGCGTTCAAACAAACAAACTCTTCAGCTTTATAATATTAGTATAGATAGTATAGATTTGGATTCAAAGTCATAGCTTCTTCGTGACATGCTCTTCAAGATTAAACAAAATGGCCATACTGAATTTACCCCGTTCAACGAAAATTCTAACAAAGTAAATTAATTTAAAAGAATCAGGAAATTAAGCATGTACTTGTACTTAGGTACTTACACTTCGCAGGGAAATGACTAGTTAGCCAAGTCGATAAGCAAATGACCATGTAAGTGGAATTTGCTAAACAAAGCAATGATTTTATGCTTCAACATTTATGACTGGGAAAGTCGTTATTACTGAATGCCCAAAGTAATATTACAGGGTCAAATAAGATTTATGTCTTCATGATTGCAAATCGTGATACCCCTTATCCCCCCCACCCCTCAATGACCAACACTGAACAAAAAAAAGAAGGTTCCCGTACACTTATGTTTAGTTGTGTTTAATGTAGGTACATACTGTAGACGTATCACTTTGTAAATAAACAATGGGTAACATGAAGTATACACGGTGAGATGGTGATAGACCGGCTGGACTGTTGAAAAATTAAAAAGGAATATAAAAAACGTTTTTTTCCGGTTATGGTACGTAGGTAACCCTTCTTGTCTGAGTCCGACTCACACTTGGCCGTTTTCGTGGTTGTTCCTAAACAAGCCTATAGCTATTATATAACTAATTGCTACATAATATCACGAAACGACCAATAGGAGCGGAGCAACAATGAAAAGTGTCTCTTTCTCTTGAGTCTGCAAACTCAAAAACTCAACTCAAACTCAAACTCAAAACTCAAACTCAAAGCATTTATTTCAATTAAACCCTTTACAGGCACTTTTGAATTGTCAAGTCGAAAGAGGTGAAGCTATCTGCACGTTCCAAAGCGTAGATCTCTATGGAGAAGAACGTGCAAGAAACTCCACGGACACTCTTTTAAATCATGTTCTGTATTACATTGCGTTTAATACATCCTTTGGTGCTTCTATATGTGAGGACAATGCAAAGATAAAAAAGAAAGGAAACCACAAAACAATTCAAAGTATAAAGATTAAAACAAATCAGTGGCAGTTAAGAGGTGACCAGTCTCAACCGACGGCGCCCGTTCACGAACATGACGCGTGTATCGGCACCGTTTAGCTCAACCATTTTTAAGGGAACCGAACGATCCAACACGCACGCCACCATCAGCGAGACATTTGAGCGAGCATGACATGCTCTCAACTGCCATTTTAGTTCAAGTCACAAAGTAAACTATAAGGTATCACATGTAAATGGCTCCATGGTACTCACATTTACAATATTTGAAAATAAAATGCTTCTACAGTATACAAAACTATGGTTTACATTAACCAAGCAAATACAGTAAAAAAAAGATAAATTATTTATTCTCAAAATAATATAATAAAAAATGAATAAATAAATGAGACAAAAAAAAAAGGGCGAGCATCTCTTCCAAATATATAATCCTAACTTGTTAACCCAAGTGGGTGAGGCTGTGGAGCAGGACCGGCATTTAACCAAGCATTTTTATCAAGGATATAATCTTCCAGTTTATAATATGCTTGCCTACATAGTGTGCGTTTTATGCATGTTTTAAATTTTCTCTCATTCAATTGAAGAATATCGACTGGTATTTTGTTATAAAATTCTCTCTCTGCTAGTTCGCAATGAGCTTATTTGATGTTTTTCTAACAAATATAGATCTACACTATTGTCACAGTAAAAATATGGAACAGTATGGAAACTAAGCCCATTTTTGTTGAAATAATTACCTACGCTCCAGTAGAGAGTTAGGGTTGTGTGTGTTTGTAATAAGTGTTTTATTGGAACGAAGTTCTTTAACACGGCTTGCGGTAGGAGTTGACTGGGAGAAATACCATGCGACTTTCTTCTTTGTTTAAAATGTAAATAATGCCATTGTAAAAAAAAAAATTACAAACTGAATAGGTATTGTTTATCATTTCTATGCCATTTTATTCCATTTCAATTATAATATCTGCCCTATTTGATGAAGGATTTCCGTAAGTATGTTGAAGAAAAAAAACTTTTTACAAAAAATAAAACCGACTTCTAAACAAAAAAAAAACCAAAAAGTATAAAATAACTTTAATTTCGGAAGTCGGTGTGTTCAACGACAAAAAAGCAACCAAAAACACCGAGTTCCGAAATTAAAGTTATTTTATACTTTTTGGTTTTTTTTTGTTTAGAAGTCGGTTTTTTTATTTTTCACTTTTTAGTGGTTCACTCCCAGCTAAACATACCCATCACAGCGTACGTGGTATAAATTGGTGTAAACAATAGGTAAACAAACATGCGATTTCAACTATCCCGACAGATTTGCTATCATTTATTGAAATTAACAAAAATACCGTTTGTTCGATTTCGATAAAATTTTCATTGGACCATTTGGGAAGCATACCCTTGCCAACAAAAAAAGAATTTTTCAAATCGGTTGGCAAGCGACGAAGTTATGCGCGAACAAACATTAAAAAAAAAATACAAACATCCGAATTGAGAACCTCCTCCTTTTTTAGAAGTCGGTGAAAAATTATTGTTACTTATTTTGTGAAGTAAGTAAGTTCCTATGTGTATGTTTCGAAGGGTAGATTTCCTTTGCCAAGACTAGAATATAATGTTGTCGTCAAATTATAGTAATTTATTTTTTCATACTCTAGAATTCATTTATTCCATAAGTTATATAAATTATAATACATTATAAATTACAATCAGTATTGCAAAACGAAAACCTGAGTGGCCCATCTATAGCCATTATAATAGTGTAGGTATTATCTATGAACACGACACCCGCCACTGAGCGCACCGCGAAGGTCCCTTAGGGGCCTCGTAGATGCGCGCGTCTGTGTGAGTGTGCCGTTTCGATCGTTTGTTCGTAGTTTCGGTACTGTTCCATATTTCTACTGTGCTATTGTGGAATAGAGGAATGGACTGTATTTTTCGCTGGTTTGGAAGAAAATAGGTTGGTAGGTTGTTCTGTATGAACGGGGTCTCCGTTCTCCCAATCACGGAACAAATCCAAACAGAGATCACTGAGTACGACTCACCTGATATCTCTGCGCGCCGGGCTTCGGATGATCACAACCGGTGTTAGAGAGGTAACCGCTGACCACGAAGAATTGCAGCACGAGTCACTACACGGTAGTGCACAATTTGTCCTTGTTTCTAGTTTTCACTCACGGAGTGCCAAAAACATGTGTTGATTGAACGAACTTGAGACGCCTACTACCCCGCTTTTGCACGCGGGTTTTTTGAGATGCTTGCAGTTGGCGATCTGGTGAATCCGCGCATGCGCGGGATCGCGGCCGGCCATTGGATTGGCTCGACCAATCGCGTGCGCCGACGGCGCGACGTCAAGCGAGCGCACACAGATAATCTATGTCAAATTCGTCCAATGATGGGATAAATACAGAACATACCCCCTACCGAAACCATAGTGATGGTTTCTATGGAACTGAAATTACCTTATTACCTATCTGTATTTAAAAAAATTAAAATTAAACTAAACTAGGAAATGACCTATGACTAATCAAAACTTTTTGTTTGAATCTAGTTGGTATAAGGTAATGGACAAAGTTTATTTGTTGGTCTTTGTAAGACACTTTTTTCAGTGCGTAGCGTCACACACCGAACTATTCCGTCAGGCCCTGGGTGTAATTTTTCTATTCTGCCTAGAGGCCATTGACAGGAGGGAACATTGTCAGTTTTTATTATCACTAAATCCCCAATCTTAGGGTTAGCGGAGGATGTAAACCACTTAGCTCTCTGCTGAAGAGTGTTTAAGTATTCGTGACTCCAACGTTTCCAGAAAAGTTGGGAACACCTCTGAACATACTGCCAACGTGACAGTCGGTTAATATTTAGATCTTGAACATTATACTCGGGTATAGATATCAAGCTGTGACCAATGAGAAAGTGTCCGGCGGTTAAAACATTAAATTCATCGGGATTATCGCTAGCAGGCAATGGACACAAGGGACGCGAATTTAAAATAGCTTCTACTTTACAAAGTATAGTGGAAAGTTCCTCAAACGTTAAGGATTTTTCCCCCATACTTCGCACAATGTGATATTTTGCTGACTTTATGCCTGCTTCCCAGAGACCACCCATATGTGGAGCACTGGGGACATTGAATTTCCAGTCAACCTGCCTTTTAGAGCATCCATCTAAAATTTCATTATGACTCTCATGTAGAAACCTTTGGATTTCAAACAGATGTTTACTTGCGCCAATGAAATTAGTACCGCAATCAGAATAAAGAACAGAGCATAGACCGCGACGCGCTACGAATCGGTCTAGGCACGCAAGGAAACAGTCAGCAGAGAGAGAAGAGAGCACCTCAAGATGTACTGCTTTGGTTGAAAAGCAGACAAACAGTGCTAAATACGCCTTTGTCACCTTAGCATTACGACGTAAGCTTTCTTTAATTAAAAAAGGACCTCCGAGGTCAACTCCGACGTTAGCAAATACCTTATTAGGTATCAACCGAGTTGGTGGCAAAGGTGCCATTTCAGGTTGCAGTGAAGACGGTTTACATTTAAAACACGTTTTGCATTTAGATAAAACGGATCTAATGACTCTACGAGCAGATAATATCCAAAAATTTTCACTGATTATACTTTGTAGTGTTCGCGGACCTGCATGTAAATATTTTTCATGCAAATAATTGATCAATAATTTAGTAAACAAACTATTTTTGGGAATAAGACGCGGATGTTTAGCGTTAAAAGGAAGCTCGGAATGACCGATGCGACCCCCTACCCTCAGGAAACCGTCGGAATCAATAAAAGGAGATAATTTTCTCATGGTAGCAACATGTTTTTTATCTTTTATCAGTTTTAATTCCGTTTCAAAATAGGCATTTTGAACTAATTTTATTAACCTATCATGTGCTTCATTTAATTCACAGGTCAATAACACCTTCGATTTGAGAGTAGTATCATCTCTTTTACGTCTAAATCTTAAGATCCAAGCAAAAGATCTTTGCAGTTTGGTAAACGATGAAAACTGCTGACAGATTCTTTCACAAAATTCTATCTTGGATTCATTAAAATCATTATTGTTATTTTCAGTCAATAAATTTACAGATGTTTTTAATTCCGGTATTTTATTATTACTCTTATTAACCCACACTGTCAGGGGCCAATCGATGTAATCTCGATACATCCAGTCTGCGCCCTGTAACCAACGTTGATTACAACTGACAAGTTGTGCCGGAGACGCTCCACGAGAACAAATATCGGCTAAATTATGTTCGCTACTAACATGCCGCCAAAAATGGGGTGGCAACACCTCAATAATTTTTGTAACGCGATGACTTACAAAAGTTTTCAATTTATAAGGTTCAGTTTGAAGCCACGACAGTACGACTGTCGAGTCTGAAGCTGCTATTATTTTGTTGATTTTAACGCGAGAAAATGTATCAATTACGAACTTAATTAGTTTGCTCAGCAAAACTGCACCCATCAATTCTAACCGAGGAATCGTGACGGGTTTAATTGGTGCAACTTTAGATTTCGCGGTCACTAGGCGAACCTTTACGTTACCCTTTTGCTCGCGACTAATAACAAACACACACGCTGCGTACCCGCATAACGAAGCATCACAAAAGCCTACCAAGTCGCATTCCGTCTCACCAACTCCTTTAACAGAGGAAGTTCTACAATAAAATTATGCCACGATTTTTTTATGGTTTCGGGTAACTTTTCGTCCCAACCAATACCAAGCTTCCAGAGTTCCTGCATAATCTGCTTTGCTACTAAAGTGCATGGTGCGATAAAACCCACGGGATCATAAATCGACGCCAGCAATTTTAGCACTGATCGTTTGGTTGACTCGTTGTCCGTCAAATTAACCGAAAACACAAAATTATCGGATTTTGGAATCCATTTAAGACCTAAAACTTTAATGGTACTATCGTTTTCATCTTTCACGAATGTTACGGAATTTTCTCTGTTTTCGGAGGGGACGCGTTGTAATAGCTTCTCACTGTTACTCATCCACTTTTTTAAAGTAAAGTTGGCACTTTCAAAAATATCAATTAATTGTTCCTGTACTAAGCAAGCTTGCTCAAAAGTATTACACGAATATAGAACATCGTCCATGTAAACTCCCTCACGGAGGACCTGAGCAGCGAAGGGAAAACGTTTTCCTTCATCGTTCGCTAATTGTAGTAGCGTCCGAATTGCTAAGAACGGTGAACAACTAAGTCCGTACGTCACGGTTTTTAATTCGTATAATTTTATTGGATCGTTAGGCGATTCACGATACAAAATGTGCTGATATAAGCGATCTTCTTCTCTTAAGGAGATAGCGCGATACATTTTACAAACATCACTTACTAAACAATACTCAAATAACCGACATTTCAAAATGATTGCCGAAATATCCGGATACAACTTAGGGCCGACTAACAAGATATCATTTAGAGACACGTTATTGCTAGTCTTCGCTGACGCATCGAACACTACGCGCAATGGAGTGGAAGTACTAGTAGATCGCAAAATACTATGATGTGGAATAATGTATTTACTGGGCTGCTCACCCTGATAAAGTTCCATATGACCAAGGTCTTCATATTCCCGCATAAACTCTTTGTACTTATCATTTAAATCTGGAGTACGCGCGAGTTTACGTTCCGTGTACAATAACCTACGCTCAGCTGCCGCGCGCGATGTACCTAGCGGTGAGCGGTCGGGCACGAACGGTAGCGAGACTTTATATTGGCCGTTCGACTCCCGAGTATGTTCATTAGAAAATATCTCCTCGGCTAGCTGATCCATTGGGTTTATTGACGGTGTGCACGGCACTTCCTCAATTTCCCAAAAACTGCGTAACGTTTTTTCGATCGACTGTTCCTCGTCATATGAAACTGATAAATTAAAATTTTGCGAATTATTATCACTAAGTGGATATAATTTTCCGCTAACAACGTAACCAAAAACTGTTTTTATAACACTCGGAATACTATCCTTAATTACTAATGGCTTATCTCTAATGATATCTGGCACTATGTCATTACCTAATAAAATATCTATGCGCGAACGCTTAAAAAACAGTGGATCCGCTAACTTATAAGTGTCATACTCGTTAATGACGTCATCTGTGAAAGAAACATTAGGCATGTCGGCGGACACCTTTGAAAGTACTACTAAATTAACATGAAATGTTGGACCGCTCGAATGAATCGGTTTTAACGTGCAAGTAACCATTCCTTGGTTTTTAACTATGCCCCCACCTATTCCATGAATGGTAAAAGGACATTTTTTACGTTGTAATCCTAACTTCTGAGCACACTCGGTAGTTATAAAAGAACTCTGAGCGCCAGAATCTATGACTGCACGGCAGTCTTGATATTGACCAACACAGTCAATAACATGCATACGTGTTGTACCTAATACTACTCCGTACTCGAAATTATCAGTAAACAAAGTTTGCTGCACGGGCGAGCTTGCTGTTTCACTTACGAAGTGAGACGACACTAGCGCTTGCTGCGTGTTAGAAAGAGACGGCTGCGCCGTAAGGGAGTTCGCCACGGACGACATTCCCGCGCTTTCTGTTTTATTAATTTTGTCTTTATGTAATAAATAATGGTGTGGTAATGCACATACCCCACAAGTCATAGTACTTTTGCAAGCATTAGACTGATGATCGGATTTAAGACAGTTAAGACAAAGTTTTAGTAAATGAACACGGTTCATTCTTTCATCGACCGACAATTTACGAAATTGATCGCATCGATATATCATGTGATTTTGTTTACAAATCATACAAGTAAAATTTGAGTGATTATTGTTATTATTATTACGGTTGCTATTATTCGGAGCTCGTGCCGTATTTAGTACCTACCTACTGACTTAGACGAAGATTTAATTTGGCTTTTATTTTGTGTATTAGTACTAGACTTCGACGTATTATTCGAAGTGCTGTCTATAAAAGTATGTTCGAGAACTTTAATCTGTTTGTTTACGAAAGTCATTAGTTCAGCAAACGTAGGTATCAACTTTTGATCACGGCATTCTTCGAATAATTTTCGTGTATGAGGGTCGAGTCGTTGTAATGCTAAGTGACACAATAAGAAATCATCTAAGTTTTGAATATTCAATGCTTTAATCGCTTTTAGTGAATGGTCAAAGGTTTCAATAAATGAAGTTAAGTTTGACGTAGTATCCTTAGTTAACGGTGAAAAGTTCAACATTTTATCGAAATACCTACAGGCTAACGTTCTGTGGTCGTGATATTTATCAACTAAACTTTGCCAAACTAATGTGTAATTAGCGGCCGTGATAGGTAGATTTTTAACAAGATTTAAAGCTGGACCTTTTACGCATGAGAGTAAATAATGAAATTTATCGATATCTGAGAAATTCCTGTTGTGAACTAATGATGAGAACGTGTCGTAAAAGGTTGTCCAATTTTCAACTTCTCCGTTGAATTGAAATAATGTTAACTTTGGTAACGCGGGTGTGGGTACTACTAACTCATTTTTATCTAAGGCAGGATAGAAATCGGATTCGGATTTAGACTGCCTACTAGCGACTAACTGACATGAATTATACATTTCGTCGAAGGTTTCGAGTTCACTCATCGACATTTTAGCAGTTGGTTTTATTTGCACTTCTATTTCGTACAAATCAAAAATGGTGGACTCAAACTTCGTACGAACACTTTCCATTTCCGAAAATAACACCGTAAACATTTGAAACTTATCTGGTTCAGTTCCCAACTTTTTAGATAAGTCATATAGTTTTTGTATTTTAGTAAATAAATATTCCTTTTTAATTACTAAGATTTTACGTTTCGTTTCTAGAGCTTCCGCCATTTTGGAAGCGTTGCTCAAGTAAAAATAAAAATTGAAAAATCCGGCTCGAAGGACCAGAATGTGGAATAGAGGAATGGACTGTATTTTTCGCTGGTTTGGAAGAAAATAGGTTGGTAGGTTGTTCTGTATGAACGGGGTCTCCGTTCTCCCAATCACGGAACAAATCCAAACAGAGATCACTGAGTACGACTCACCTGATATCTCTGCGCGCCGGGCTTCGGATGATCACAACCGGTGTTAGAGAGGTAACCGCTGACCACGAAGAATTGCAGCACGAGTCACTACACGGTAGTGCACAATTTGTCCTTGTTTCTAGTTTTCACTCACGGAGTGCCAAAAACATGTGTTGATTGAACGAACTTGAGACGCCTACTACCCCGCTTTTGCACGCGGGTTTTTTGAGATGCTTGCAGTTGGCGATCTGGTGAATCCGCGCATGCGCGGGATCGCGGCCGGCCATTGGATTGGCTCGACCAATCGCGTGCGCCGACGGCGCGACGTCAAGCGAGCGCACACAGATAATCTATGTCAAATTCGTCCAATGATGGGATAAATACAGAACAACTATATAAATTAAAAGATAATACTGTTATCAATGCGTTCGAGATATGGCCTGCAAGCACATCGGAACGCAGCCAATACTATAGAATAGAATACAATAGAATAGAAAAACTTTTATTTAACACAAATTAAAGGAGAAGAAAAGTACAGAATGCGCCGAGAATATCCCAACCGAAAGGGTTACCACCTCAGCCTTTGCTGGGAGTCAGACACCCAGCGCTGGTTTTCAGTTGGCACCCCGCAGTGACGCACGGACGATGGTAAATAAAATATATACTTGAACTAAATATTGATGTTTGTGTAGGTACTAAGGCAATGACCGGTGATTCCTCTGATCTGGTTAAGCATTTAAAACCTCCTAGGTTGAAAAGCGAGTGGCCACTCATTACTCAAAATGCCGATTCCTTTTAGGTATTTAGTTTATTATTTACTAGCTGTCCGCACAACTTCGTTTGTGTCACATTTTTCATGACTGCTCCGCGCCTATTGGCCTTAGCGTGATTATATATACCCTTCCTCGATAAATGGGCTATCTAACACTGAAAGATTTTTTCAAATCGGACCAGTAGTTCCTGAGATTAGCGCGTTCAAAAAAACAAACAAGCAAACTCTTCAGCTTTATAATATTAGTATAGATTTATTTCGTTTTTTATTTATTCCTTTTATTTTATTTTTTATTTACTGCGCGGAAATACCTTCCTGTGGTTGCACGCCCAATCTCGCGCTCAAAAGCCTAGGTTCCCGATAAAGCTTAACTGTATTCATTGTTGCTCGTTTATCCACATTGTATTAGTCTATACTTAATATTATAAAGAGGTAATGTTTGTGAGTTTTATGACGTTGTAAGGGGTAATCTCTGGATCTACTGAACCGATTTTCAAAATGATTTCACCAATAGGAAGCTACGTTATTGTGGAGTGTCATACGTTATATTTTATCTCCGTATTGCCACGGGAACGGAAACAACTCGGGTGAAACCGCGGGGCGTAGCTAGATTAAAACAGTGATTAGTCTTTTAGTTAAATTTATTTAGTACATTACATATTATGTTGTAAAGAAGAGACGTGATAATTAAACATTTAGAAACGTTGAACTTCGCGTTTAAAATATTTTACCACGTTTATATTTCAATTCTACGTTCATCGAGAAGGGTGAACAAAACCTACTGCATAATTCAGAAAATATCAAGGCATAAAGGTATGGCTCTCTCTACCTGAACAATAGGAATTAAGTCTTAAAGGCTCATAAATGTTACCACAACACAAACAGTATGTGTTTGCTTATGAATTTACATTGATTTTAAATGATTTTTAAAATGCGTTGATAATCCATTTTCTTGAAAACGTTCTGGTATATAATCTCAGAGAGAAACAGGCGTAATACCTTTAGTGTTTTTATTATGAAGTCCGTACAAGTCTTACTGTTGGTGTCATTATTTTTAGCTGCCGCGGTGATAGTGGAGTCTGCACACGGTATGTTTATTTATCTAACTACTATAATAAAAAAAAGAAATAAGAAAAGTTTGTGTGAATGTTTGTTACTGAATTACGCCGGAATGGCTGAACGGATCGGGATGGAATTAGGCACAGAGATAGGTCACAGTCTGGAATAGCACGTAGGCTTTAGCTCGGGTGTATGCACCCTTGTGATAATTTCCTATATACAAGCGGGCGAAGCTAAGTTAGATGCTACTTTATTGTACACGAATTTTGTCGATAGGCTTACGCTCGCTTTACAGATCGTACTGCCTTCATCGCAAATGATTAATTGGCTTTATTCGAATGAAGTTAAGAATGAGGCGGTTTTTAGGGTTCCGTGCCAAATGACAAAAAATGGAACCCTTATGGATTCGTCAATATGGTTATTAAATTCGTCAATATGGCTATTAAATTCGTCCTTATGGTGCAACCTGCTAACCGCTATTTAATAATGCTGTAATATTATGGAAAAAAATATTTTAGGGGTGACACTCCATACATGTAACTGAGAGATCAAAAAATAAATTCCAACAAACATAATCGTGTGGGATATCACTGGATAGCTCTTTCAAAATAAAGTAGAGATTTCTAAACAAGATTTTTTATTTAAATGTTTGAGCCGTTTGGGGTTGAAACTCTCGGACCGTGGGGTCCGAGTGCTCATGCGTTATTTAAAGAACTTGCTAAACGTTTGGTTGACACTTCGCGTGACCCAAGGGCTGGATTTTACTTCGGTCAAAGGATAAGCATTGCCATACAACGTGGCAATGCCGCCAGTCTATTGGGTTCACTTCCAGTCGATAGCGATGCGGACGAGTTTTTTGATGCCATTTTGTAGTTAGGAGAATTTTAGTTTATTTTTAGGTTAAGTGTATATATAACTAATATTATAAAGAATAAAATTAGGCAATATTAGTTTTTGAGATATGTGCTTCCGAATTCGTAAAAAATATCCCTACTTCTAAATTTGAAACTATGACGTTGAAATTTCTAAAAAAAAAAAATAGCAAATAGAACTTCACATACACAGACACACGAAAATTGGTTTGAACATCACAGCTTATGTACTTTTAGAGATATGAGATTTTAACAGTGAACTATGGAACCCATCGCTATGCGTGGTCCGACACGCACTTGGCCGGTTTTTAAATGGTTACCATTACAACTTTATTGAGACCTGACTTTGGAATAGGTTTCCAGGCCCAATTTATTAATTTAACGGGTATCCAATCACTAAGGGTTCGTTCCACTACGAAAACGTGTTAAATGTCTGAAAATATTTAGAATATTTTTACGATGTTTATGTTGAATTTCATATTGATGTTGACAAGTGTAAAGTTTTTAATATATTTAATTTATCGTTTGAGTTACTTCTAATGAAAGGTATGTAATATAAAATTTATATAAAAACCTACCCGACACGAAACACGGCTACACGACAATCTTCGCAACAAACAAGCAATGCTACTTTTTGAGATGAAGTAAATAAATACATTTCGCTTATTTGCTATTTAGATTATTTTAAGAGAATGTATTCCTAGTTAAAAATACTGAACTACCGAACATTAACTAGGATTGGTCCATTATTTTTAAGATATGTTCACAAACAAAAAATTATTGTTTGACTGGTTGTAACTGATTACAACCAGTCAAACACACGTCCATTATCATTATTGTTGCAATATAATTAGATCGTTCCTCTATTCCTTGATTAGGTACTTAAAACTCTGTAAATACCGATTTTTTTTGTTATTAATTCTGTTAAATAAAGCTAACAAATAAAGTAAGCTTAACTACAAACTAAAAAAAATTGTCCTCAACGCTGTCAGCTGGTGCCCAAGAGACTGGCGGCATGCCACATTGAATGGCAATGGAAAGCCATTGCCATTAAACGTGGCAATGCAGCCAGCCAAAGGGCTCTGGCCAAACTAAAAGCCAGCTCTTGGGTCACGAGAAATGACTGTAAATAGTATAGTTGTTAATAGGGTATTTTACTGTAAAAATCTAATTAGTCCGTCTGATAGATTTACAAAAAATATTGGACAAGTATTTTTTCTTTTTTCACGTAAACAAAAATGAAGACGATACAGTGCGTTGAAAACTCACGTGACGTCACGTCGCTGGTAAAAATTGTAGCAACGTAGTGACGTCACGTGAGTTTTCAACGCACCGTATCGTCTTCATTTTTACAGTAAAATACCCTATGCTTGACTCACACTTAACCTCAAAAAAAAATTATTTTAATTAACTGTTATTTTCAGCTCCCTATTGCGCTGTCAAACATCAATGCTCGGATGAGGACAACCCCCCGTGTGTATGTGTGTTCCCGTATGAGGACAGTATCATTGGACATTGTAACTGCCAAGAAAAAAGAGTGATCGATGTGACATGAATAACTCTGATTTTGACTTGATTTTCTCTTCTTTTGTCAAATTCTTTAACCAATAAAATCTGTGAATAAAAAATAGTTTTTTTATTTACTACCTGTTGAATGTTAGATATTTAGGTAAGCTTATCTTTTTTGTCTCTGTTATGTGCAAGTTTATTTTTATTTTAAATTCTGTTAACAAATATATTCAAAACACCATTTTTTTTTCTTGAAGGGAAATCATCAAATGACTTCTGAGTGGAAGGGAGTGTCAGACTCTTACAGACTAAAACACCGTGATCCTTCTAGTGCCCTTTGCGTACCAGGGTCGCGGTGACTCTATCGAACAAATTCCGCAACCCTAGCAGGCACTGACCCTATCTCCTTTGCTGACAGTTCTTTGAGCCGCACGTGGAACACGACGCGCCGTCGACCTGGGCCCGGTTGCTATCGGACGGCGAGCCACACATAGCTCGCCATCCGAAGGCTATTCAAAATACCATCATTTATTGTTTGGCATAAATGTCTAAAATTTGTATTTGTTTTCAGATGTTTTGGTTCCATTACAAAAGCAGAACACACGCCCTTTCGAACCCACGCCAGTGATTTTAATGAGACGGACAGATACAGGGGATATAGGTAAATAGTCATATACCTATTTTTTTAAACTTTATGTACAAAAGTAGTACATGGGCGGACTTAAGGCAACAATGGTTTTTACCAACTGTTAAATGTAAACATTATGGAATGTAATGTCGGATAGCACGGCACGCCAACATAAATTACATCATCTGGCGGGCTCTTGTCACCGCCGGGGTGCCAGCTGTATTAGAACCAAATGGCTTGGCGCGAGACGATGGGAAGAGGCCAGACGGGGTGACCATAATGCCTTGGAAGGTGGGTAGGCCTTTGGTGTGGGATGCAACACGTGTCGATACCCTTGCGCCATCCCATCTTCTTAGCATAGCTGGTTATGCTGGGGCGGCTGCGGCAGGTGCAGAAAATCTCAAACGGCATAAATACAACAACTTATTGGGAATTATGTATTTGAACCGTTTGGGGTTAAAACATTAGGGCCGTGGGGTCCGAGTGCTCATCGACTTTTTCGCGAAATTAGTAAGAGTTGGTCGACTCTTCACGTGACCAGAGAGCTGGCTTTTACTTTGGTGAACGAATCAGCATTGCCATTCAAAGTGGCAATGCGGCCAGTGTTCTGGGCACTTTTCCTGTTGACAGCGATGTGGATGAATTTTTCGATGCCCTATGATTTTTTCTCCTTCCCCCCACTTTGTTATGTTTTTAGAGTATGGATTAAAATGTAGAGAACTAAAAAAAATATTGATTTAATAAAGTCACCGCGGTTGGTTTGGTTTTGGCTCACAGGAGTTGCAGTGGTCAGAGAATAGGAGGGCCAATAAGTCATATAATAATAATAAGCCTCTAAATATGAGACAATATTAACATAATAAGCTTGAGGAGCTCGTGGCTAAAGAATAACAGCCGCACGGGTCGATCTTCAAGATTAAGCAACGCTTGCCAAGGCCGGTCTGTGGATAGGTGACCATCTTAACATGCCGAGTTTCTTCCGTGCCTCGGAAAGCATGTTAAGCCGTTGGTCCCGGCTGTGTTAGATCTTTGGCAGTCGTTACGGATTGTCAGGATCCAGTAAATCTGACTCCAGCCATGCCAAAAAGTGCCGTGTTATCCAGATAGTGGTGGAGGTCTGGTAGGCAGCCGCTCCACGTTAAATACTGGTATTCAGCTGAATCCGGTATGACTAGAAGCTGACCCCAATATAATTGGGAAAAGGCTAGGCAGACGATGGTGATTAACATAATAACCTTGTTGGTAGTTATATATTCGAATCATTTAGGGTAGAAACTCTCGGGTCGTGGGGTCTGAGTGCCCATAATTTACGTAAAGATTTGTCAAGCCGTTTAGTTGACACTTCTCGTGACTCAAAGGCTAGCTTTTAACTCAGACAAAGGATAAGCATTGTCATACAGCGTGGCAATGTTGCCAGCTTTTTGAGTACATTATCTTTGGCCAGCGATGCGATACCAGTGAAATTTTTGAGCAGTGGTGGCTGAGTGGTAACGGCCCCGACTTACGAATTGTAGATCGCGGGTTCAAACCCAGCCAGGCGCATTACTTTGTGTAATTAATTTCACCAACACTGCTCTTAAAACGGTGAAGGAAAACATCGTGAGGAAACCGGCATGTCCTAGAACCAAAAATTCGAAGACATGTGACATTCACCTACCCGCACTGGGCCCGCGTGGTAGATCACGGCCCATTCCCTCTCCTAGAGAGGAGGCCTGTGACCCAGCAGTGGGAACAGGCTGATTATTCTACAGTTTTTTATTTAAATAATATAAGTAATAGTTACATTATTGATCGAAAAATAGTTAGTTAAAATCTATACTAATATTATAAAGCTGAAGAGTTTGTTTGTTTGGTTGTTTGTTTGTTTGTTTGTTTGTTTGTTTGTTTGTTTGTTTGATCGCGCTAATCTCAGGAACTACTGGTTCGAATTGAAAAATTCTTTTTGGGTTGAATAGACCATTTATCTAGTAAGGCTTTAGGCTATATATCATCACGATTAAGCCAATAGGAGCAGAGCAGCGATAAAGAATGTTTTAAAATCGGGGATTCCACGGGGACGAAGTCGCGGGCAGCAGCTAGTATAATATAATGTGGTTTGAGCGTTAAAAATATCTATACATACAAACATATATCTATATAATTATGATCATTGAATTTCAGATGCACTGGCAGCATTACAGAGCTACACACCCCTGGTGAGATATCCTGGACCTGCACATTTGACGAGGCGTGACGATTCAGGTAATATAATGGGTATGCCGGAAATAAGGAACTTTTTAAAAACTGCTGCTGCTCCAGTTAAATACTGGTATTCAGCTGAATCCGGTTTGATTGGTAGCCAGCCCTAATTTAATCGGGAAAAAACAGGCAGTTGATAAAATATCACCGTATAAAATAATATTTTCGTGCGTCTGTCTGTTCGTGATGAACTCAAAAAGTACTGTACGGATTTTCATGTGGGCACCAATCGATGAGGTTATTCGTGAAGAAGGTTAACTTCTATATTTTTTAAGGTTTTGTGTAAATTGATTAAAATATAAAGAAAGAATAAAGAAAGAAAGAATAATATTTATTCAGCACATACATGAAACGTGAAATGATAATTATAATGCTGATTGTTGCGCTGAAAAATGTGCCTAATTAATTCTTTAGCATGTCCTGCGTCACGTTAATCGTAGAACCGACAACCGTTGGGGTAAACGAGTTCTAGAGTGGAGACCGTGTCTCGGCAAACGTAGTGTAGGACGTCCTCAGGCACGGTGGAGTGACGATTTGCGCAGGACGGCTGGCAGAAACTGGATGCGAGAAGCCGAAAATATGTAGATCTAAGTGGCGTGCAATTGGAGAGGCCTATGTCCAGCAATGGACTGCAACAGGCTGTTTATGATGATGATGTGTCGTGCGTCAACCTTTGAATATACATAAAAATAATGCACATTTGACATTGACATGTGACATTCACCAACCCGCACTGGGCCCGCGTGGTGGATTACGGCCCATTCTCTCTCCTAGAGAGGAGGCTTGTGTCCCAGCAGTGGGAACATTGAAAGGCTGATTATGCTTATAATTATAATTGTATCGTTTATTAGTTAAAACGCTTTATAAAAAAAATCAGTCGCAGTGGTTTCTCGATAGAATTAGAACTCTAAATCGACCCATGCGAAGCCGAGGCGGGTGGCTAGTACATGAGAATTTTCAAATGCCTGCTTGTTTTCAGGAGTCAGATACTGTACCTACAACGTCCACTGTGACGGATGGATAGCTGATGCCGTAAACAAATGCGTTTGTGTGCATCCAGAAGAAGACAGCATCATCGGGCGTTGTGTGTGCGGAGACAAAATCCTTGTGAAACCTTTACGAAATAATTAAATTATGGCTTTTGTTTTGTATTAAATGTTTAAGAAATCTGCCTTTTTTTTCTAGGAACCTGTGTAGTTTGCGGGTTGGAGTTGCTCGCTACCATCTTTTTCTAATAATAAGAATAAGAAATTTTATTTGATAAACATGTGTATACAAACAGATTAAAATAATATATGCATGCAAGATCTTAAATAATAATGGATCACGACATGTCTGCCATTTCTCATGGCGTGCAAATATCTTGGGTAGGTACAAGTATTTTTGATTAAATCATTGGATTTTAAATATTTATATATATATCTTCATTTATTGAAAGCAAAAGGTAGTATGGTTTTTATTGTTTTATAGTAAACAGTATGATTCAGAATATAATACGGGTAAGGATTTTTGTATGTCAGTCAGACTTCCCGACTGTCTTTGCCTCATTCCTAATTTGTATAGCTTTTAAGGAGTCTGCAATTCTTTTCTCAAACTAACCAATAAATAAATCATTTCCTCCAGTCGACTCATCACTTGACACCCCCAACCAAATTGACAGATAAAAGCTTGACGTTGATTGTCATGACGACTATAGGGAACGTGTAGAAACCATAGGTGGCAGCACAGACGAGTAAATACCAAGTATATTTTACTTATAAGTTTCAAATTTGTAGCGCTAGATGGCATAGTCTACTTCGTGCATGTTCTCCTAAACGGCAGGTGCAGGAGGTATAGGTGGCAGCACAGGTCAAATATTTACATCGTAAAAGTTTCAGATTTGCAACACTAGATGGCATTATCCACGCCGTGCACATTCCCTATTTCGAGTGGAATACAGGAATTTTCCTTCAAAAAAGCCATATAATCCAAGACACGCGCTGCAATTGGAGTCCACCTCGAATAATTAAATTGACGGATAACGCTACAGGCTTGTTTTATTGGTACTTGTCAAGGATGCTTTTTTTTCGTTGTCATGGCAATGGTAGAAGCAATTTGGAATGGGGAGAAAAAGCGCCAATTTCTCTCGGTAGGTGGCGTCTTGTCGTTGGTACCTGACGCACTGTCAAAACTTGGTCAAAACAAAACATATGTTTTAAGTGATTAAACTTTTTGCATTATAAAATTAACGAAATGCCGCGATGCTGTGCTTATAATTGTGAAAATATTGGAATTCATCGTTTTCCTAGAGACAAAAAATGCTTGCAATCTTGGATCAAAGCAATACGTCGGAAAAATTGGAAGCCGACTCCGACTTTATGTGCAAAACATTTTAAACCAAGTGATTATTATGAAGAAAGCAAGTATAAAGGTGAGATATTCAAACAATAACAGTAAAAACATTTATTAAGAGGAAATATAAGTACCTATTACATAACATATATGCATTTATTTACAGGTATTAAATTGGAAAAGAAGTTATTGAAGAAAGGCGCCATCCCCTCGACTTTCTCCTTTTCTAAGTGTGAAGAGCAATCTAAATCAAGAAGATCATTACGCTATGAAGCACGCTGTGCAAAGAAAGAGTTATTGGGACTCTCAGAACTGAAACGTGACAGAACTCATCTTCATTATCCTCAGTTACTATATTAAAATTTAAATCATATGCTTCTAATCTGGAACAATAAATACAGAAATTAATTATACACGTTGTGATTTATGCACAATAAAAATAATGGTGTCGATTTTTGTGTAAATATTCAATACCTACCTAGCTATGAGAACAGCCTTCTTTCCTGTTGTTTTAGCTTTTCTTTTGCGCAACTCTTCTTTTAATTGAGCCACAGTCGACGAGGAATACATTTTATTTTACGAAAGACACAGGAACACCTAATTATTTTATTTTGAAAACAAAGCATGATTAATGCATAACCCCAAAGAGTTGCGGACGGCTTAATGAGGTACCAACGATTGTCGCGCCATCTGTAATTGACTTTGCCTTCGCCTCCCCATTGGATGTTGCGAACGTTTATTTTCTTGCCTACGTTATTTGTAAATCTATACATCTATACATATAAATAAAAGTGGAGCGTCTGTTTGTAATATTGGAATAATCGCTTTTTACTACATGCATTTGTGAATATATACGGTACATACACCTAAATTTTTTTTTTTAAATTTTTGTCTATCTGACTTTTTGTTTTGTTTTTGACAGGACTTTTAGTGGAAGGTATAGGTACCGGCACGGATCTTGAGCGCCCGGCGTTAGGGTGGGGATAGCTTTGCGCATCGTACACATATGACAAAAGAAAACGACACACCATTATTTATCTTATCCCTTACATTCTCTAATTTTGGGAAGTAGAGAATAAATAAAGTTTTATACTTATTTTATTATTTATTCACGATCAAAATATTTTATTTCGCCTAAGCCAATATGGCCACTAGAAAGTTGTAAAACAGGCGGGGATTGGTTGGTAAAATCTGCACGAAATAATTTTATTGTTAGTTTTAAAGTAAGTTTCACGTTCAAAAACAAGAAGTGAAAAATAATAATTATAACAATATAATGTTTGCTGACAAAAAAGTGTATAACTAAAACCGCTGCAGTTTAAAAATTGTTGTCAGTTTCATTGTCCTGCAGTGTATTCGTTGTTGTGCGTTAATGCAACATGAACAGACAACGAATCCCGAGCCTTGGCTATAACGCGCTGCGCAACGGGCCAATCACCGTACGGCGTAATCATTCGCTGCTTCCGCGCCTCTCTTCATACCACTAAAGAGACCCAATATTTGACTTCTGCGCACGCCAAGCTCAGCGCTCAAGATCCGTGCCGGTAACTATAGCTGATGTAATAAGGAGTAACTAAGGCTACTTTTATTTTAGAAAAAATCTTTTATTTTAGAAAAATAAAGTAATGTTGCAATGTCCAAGTACTGCCCAGTACCGCGCGCAGCTCACGCGCATGCCACCACCGTGCCTTCACGTAGGGCACCTCCCACCACTTCTCTCACCAACGAATCAATATCACAAAGAATCGGGGGCTAGAAACTATACCACACGGACGAAACACGGGCTAGTATATTATAAAACTCTTCCGTTACTGGTGACTGAGTAACTGACAAACAACGCACAACCGAAACTATTGGTCGCTGAAGGCTGAAAGGCATGAAGCTCCCATTTTTTTATGCAAAGGAAATCATCAAATGGCTTCTTCCACTCTGGGCGGAGCGAAAAGGAGTGTTGGACTCTTACTTACTAAAACCATACGTATTCCTCCTAATGCCCTTTGCGTTCCAGAGCCGCGGTGACTCTTTCGAACAAACTCCGCAACGCATGTAGCTCTCACTCCCTAGGGAAACAATAAGAGAGGATATCTTAAAATTCTTACGGGAATGGGAAAAAGCTAGTTTGTAAACAATGAAAGAATACAGTACACTTAGCCCGACTTATAACGCTGTGCTTAAACTACAACTGTTACGTTATTATGAATATTCAACCTTAGTAGGCTGAATATTCAAGCACAGGGTTTCAAATTTACATACCTTAAATAATATTTAGGAATTTAGTGAGACCATTGTTCAGAGGTAACTGAGGCAAGTGATGAATTTAATAATGAAACTGGCTGAAGATTTTTAATGTAACAGGGAACTTGGGAAATTTATGTCCTAATTAACAGGAAAATGTTTTTTTTTCATATATACATTGGTCTTAAAAAAAAATAGATCTAAGTGGCGTGCAATTGAAGAGGCCTTTGTCCAGCAGAGGACTGCAATAGGCTGTTGATGATGATGATACATTGGTCTTATAGTCGCGGAAGGAATCTTGGTTAGAATTAATGGTTGAGCGTTTTCAAGATTTTCGTCTAGTTCTGAGTATTTCCTAATGGTAAAATCAATTTTGTTTGTCAATGTAGACCAGACTTTAGAGTACCAGACAATGTTACCAGAGTTTGGTAATAATTTAAATTTTAAATTGACAACCAGTATAATTAGATCACCCATACAATATCAGAGGCTTAAGTTTGGCATAATTTTCATCTATAAGCAAAAAGTCATTTTGGCGAGACTGAGGGGAACTAAAACATTTCCCTCAAATCCAATAAAATTTAATCTGAACTTCGTCAAGAACTTAAAAGAAAAAAATCTATCAAAGCAGCGAACTTTCGACTTTTTGCAACATCAGAAGTTATTTCATTTGAATGAATTGAAACTTATTTAGTTTGACTTAAAGCGCGCTCGTCTGGAAAAACCTTTGATAATATTGTTAAAAACTTATCCCTTCAGCTCAAAAACATAATAGAGCGACAAGTTGAACAGGGAACGTTGTTGATAAAAACTGGCTTTGTAGACAGAATGAGAAGTTATTTTTGGAGAATTAAAATGTATTGTTACATGTATGGTTTTTATTTGACTTTAAAATTAAAGTTAATTATGAAATTTATACAGAACTAGCTCTATAGCATACTGTACAAAGTTCCAAATACATCGCAAGCCATATTTTTGGGCTTTTTTCAGTATAAATGGTAAACAATTTAAATATACAACACTGCAGTCGATATTTGAGGTAGTGGCGATAGACTAAATAATCGTTACAAAAAGTATAAATATGCACATATCGTAGATCTCTCAGCTTCGTACTAATCTGGTATTTCAGCTGTGATCACTGTGAGCAAATGAACTGGAAAATGTATAGTTGAAAGTCTCCCAAATGCTGGACCGTTGACCTGATAATGGCCGCGGGCAATCCTTTGAATGCGAGATGCAGAGCACTGGTCAATCTGGTGCCATTTAAGGATGGGCTCATGACCAACAGACAGCAGTGGAAGTCAGTCTTTCGGCGGCAATGATGAGCGAGACTCCTCAATTCAGAATTGGCTGTTAACTTAAAGAATACAAGCATTGAAATTGAAACTCACAACAAGCACATACCACATCACACCACTACACATCCCCTCCACATCTTACTCGTGCACGCACCACTATTACTGCTGTCAAGTTTAAACGGTAGATCGACACTGTTTACTGTTGTATAAAAATGGTGAATTTATAAGCTAGACACTGTCTCTTAAAATACAGGATAGCCTAGTTTAAGAGGCAGGGTTACTATAATTATGTACAGAAATTTTTGCAACACACTGTAATGCCTAGAATAAGTCTACCCACTAATTCTACTTGTGTACATTTCTGTAACTATTTTGGTAAATAAACTTTATTATTATTATTGATCAGTGGCTCTTGACCAGCGGGTGTACCATGAGGTGTTAAAACGTGAGTCTTCCGAGCGAGAAAGAGGGATAGAGTTATACACCCTATATAGCTCCATCCCTTTTTCTCGCTCGGAAGACTCACGTTTTAAGACGTCATGGTACGCCCGCAGGTATAATACCTACCTAATCTTGTATTTTGTTCCTGTGTATTTTTTGCCTTTCATCCCTTATTTTCTGTTGAATCTTTGAAAACATTTAGCCACCCTTTTTAAGTCCGATCCGGGCAAGCAACGGCGACGTTTCATTTTTCGACCCCCGAAATTGAATCTTCGGAAGGGTTCTCTCTGGGTAAACAAAAATCAAAACGAGATCCTTTACGTAAAATATTATTCAATAGAACGAAATTGTGAGACAAAATATTGGGACTTTTTTTTGAAAAGCGGTTGATATTCGGGATGTCACTTTACCTATCCTTCGAGGGACCTTTTTTTTTTTTTTTTTTTTGGATGGGAAATCATCAAATGACTTCTCCCGCTCTGGGCGGAGCGGAAGGGAGTGTCAGACTCTTACTGACTAAAACCCACCCGTGTTCCTGCTTGTGCCCTTTGCGTTCCAGGGCGGCGGTGACTCTTTCGAACAAATTCCACAACCCTAGCAGGCACTGACCCTATGGGGCCCCGTCTTCTTTGCTGACGGCTCTTTGAGGCGCGCGTGGAACACGACGCGCCGTCGACTCGGGCCTGGTTGCTATCGGACGGCGAGCCACCCATAGCTCGCCATCCGCAGGCCCGCGCCTACGGTGGCCGGGAATCGCCCTGCGTTTCCCGACGCCCGGGGCGTCTTCTCCTGTTGCGGCGGCTGGACAGAGGGGCTTCCCTCTCTCGCACGCGCTCCGCCTCCTCCTTCGCTAGCATTACTGCTTCGCAGAAGGAGGCGGCCGCCTCCCATGCCTCCTCGCTCCCGACCATGGCTTGAACCAGGGCCGGACGCGAGAGGTCGCCGCCGCCGATCGCCTCGATGAGGACACGGCGGTGCTCCGCCCAGGCAGGGCAGACCTCCACCGTGTGCTCCACCGTGTCCTCCGGGCGATCCACACAGTGATGACACCCGGACGTGTCCTCCCGCTGGATCCGACACAGGTACCTCCCGAAACAGCCGTGTCCGGTGAGCACCTGTGTCAGGCGGAAGGTGAGGACGCCGTGGCGTCTCTCTAACCACTCCTCAAAGAGGGGACTTATCGCCGCAATGGCGGCGTGCCCAGCGCTGGGTTGCAGCAGTCGCTGTCTCCATACCTCCGTGAGATCCCGCCGGAGCTCCGTCCGTTGCGCAGCAATCTGCCGCGGCAGCAGAGTTTCGCCCCGGCGTAGCGCCTCCACGCGCAACGCGTAGACGTGCGCGAGGGCTCTCGCCTCTAGATCCCACGGCAGCAATCCGGCAAGGAGGTTCGCCGCCTCGCCGGAGACCGTGCGGTATCCCCGGATCAACCGGATGGCCATGACCCTCTGGGCCGAGACCAGGTGGCGCGCTGGCAGTCGCCTCAGCGACAGCGCCCACACCGGGGCCCCGTAAAGGGCCATGGACCGCACGATCCCCGCGTACAGCCTCCGGCAGGAGGCGTTTGGTCCCCCTAGGTTGGGCAAGAGCCGCTTGAGCGCAGCCCCGGCCCGCCCCAGTTTGGGAGCCAAACGGCGGAAGTGCTCCGCAAAGTTCCACCGGCTGTCGAGGACGAGACCCAAGTAGCTCATCGTCGACCCGACGCCGATGCAAACCCCTCCCACCGTTATCTGGGATCCCGATGGTGGCCGGTTCCGAGGGCCGTGAAAACACATGGCCTCGGACTTGTGTAGGGCCACCTCGAGACCCAGTTGCCGGATCCTCCCAACGACTGCTGCAACCCCGCGTGTCATCAGGTCGACCGCCGCCTGGTGCGACCCCCCCTGCGCCAGAACCAGCGTGTCGTCAGCGTAGCAAACAACACTGACGCCGCAAGGGAGGTCGCCGCGCAGCACCCAGTCGTAACCGATGTCCCACAGGAGCGGCCCCAGAACCGAACCCTGTGGAACACCGCACGACATCTCTCGCCGATTCCACTCTCCCCGGTGACCGGGGTAGATGACGGCTCTATCCGTCAAGTAGTCCTCGACCACGCGACAGAATGATGAATAGAAAATAAGGATTAACAGAGTTTTGCATTTGAAAGTTCATCGGAAAATGGCAAACATCGTAAGATTATAAAATAACTCGAGAGATTGTAAACTTTCGATGTTCATTTACGCATCAATCCAATAAATAGAACCGTACACTGATTGTTCACGATCGTGTCGTCAGTTTATGTCGGTTTACAATTTCTCGGAATGACTTCGAAAGATTACAAACTATCAAGTTCTGATGCGAAAAAACTGTATTCCAAATGTTCAGTTGACAATTTTACAATATCTCAAGATATTTTATAATCTTACGCATTTTACAGTTATCCGGTATATATGTATGTATGTAACAATTTGTGTTTGGAAGCACTAGAAGCAAAAGAATTTAAAATCTACGGAGACTGTTCATTTGATGACGACTTGCTTGACATACCCAAAAAATAAATACATGTGTGCAATTCACACGTGGTAGAAGTGAAACCTTCAAAAATTTTGGCTTCAAGATAATGAGACGAAGCGTCAGTAAAAAGAGACAGACACATGAATTTATGTGTCTGTCTCTTTTTACTGACTAATTTCGGAAGTCGGTGTGTTCAACAACAAAAAAGCAACCAAAAACACCGAGTTCGAGAAGTCGGTTTTATTTTTTGTAAAAAGTTTTTTATTTTTCACTTTTTAGTGGAACCTAAACCCCCTCCCCTCCCCCCACCTAAACGAACCAATTACATTAGTGTAAAAAAACGCACTGCTCCAATGCAGAGTAAACTAAAAGGTCGTCAATGTAGACAGTGTAGATTTTTTTTTAGATTTTTGTTGATTTTTCAAAAACCGCTTGTTCGATTTCGATAAAATTTTCATGGGACCATTTGGGAAGTATACCCTTTCCAACAAAAAAAGAATTTTTCAAATCGGTTGGCAAGCGACGGAGTTATGCGCGAACAAACAATAAAAATAAAAAAACATACAAACATCCGAATTGAGAACCTCCTCCTTTTTTAGAAGTCGGTTAAAAAAGATATTGCACGTAGTCTGGAAATATGTTTCGTTTCATTTCAATATTTCAGAGAAAAAGCGTTACATGTAGTACAACTCTAAAAATAAAATATTCGTTTAATCCTGGACGCTCTTGGTACGGAAATTGGATTTTTCTTTATTGTAATCTGTGCATCTTTTGATGTCACCGTCTTAGAGCGGAGTCCGGGCAAGTTGACAAGCGGACATAATGGACATTCCAACTTGTGAGACACACTGAAAACGAAGGATGATGCTCTTAGGCAAAATTAAATATAAGTACATAATTATATTATATATGTATATTAAATTTACCAAATTTTATCAAAAGTGCACGCGAAAGCAGTGGTGGCCGAGTGGTAACGGCCTCGACTTACGAATTGTAGGTCGCAGGTTCTAACCCAGCCAGGCGCATTACTTTGTGTATTAATTAATTTCATCACCACTGCTCTCAAAACGGTGAAGGAAAACATCGTGAGGAAACCAGCATGTCCTAGAACCAAAAATTCGAAGACATGTGACATTCACTAACCCGCATTGGGCCCGCGTGGTGGATTACGGCCCATTCCCTCTCCTAGAGAGGAGGCCTGTGTCCCTGCTGTGGGAACATTAAAAGGCTGATTATAATTACTAACACTGATAGCTTGGTGATACGACACAACAATATTAAACATAAAAATAGGATAATTGTCATTAAGATCACATTAAATTAATAGTTAATCTTTTGCTTCCTTATTAATCGATTCATTTAACCAATACATAATAATGAAGTTCCGACGGGATTTTTACAACTACGGTGTTATATGGACACCGTAGTTGTACAAGCCCTCCCAATAGCTCTGGGACTCCTCCACTCGCAATTTATTCGCGTGGAAGCGTCACTGCGGAACACAAACAATCTAATTAGTCCGTCAGATAGATTTCCAAAAAATATTGGACACGTATTTTTTCTTTTTTCACATAAACAAAAACGAAGACGATACAGTGCGTTGAATACTCGTGTGACGTCACTCGTGCTACAATTTTAACCACCATGGCGTGACGTCACAAGCCCCCACTCCTGATCTTTGATGCTTTATATCTTCGTCAACTTTTGTAGATTTGAAAAAGCCAAAAATACGTGGCCAATATTTTTCGATAATCACGGACTAAATAGAATCATATTTTTTAACTCAGGAAACATCCCTATTGGGCTGACAATGAGTTAGTTATCAAGCACGATGTACATTCAAATGTGTGGTTCAAGTTATAAGATGAAAAACTAAATATTCTGCGAAAAGTACGACGTGAAAATGTTTAGGGCAAACTGCACTCAAAAGTTAACCCAGAGGTAAAGGTAACCCAGGTTTTTATTAAAATATTCAAATTATTTCAAGTTAACTTTTCAATAATTTTAGTTGATGAATAAAAAAAAGCTAAATTGATTAAATTAATATACTTACTTAAATACGATTAAAATCTGGGTGGTACGTCATTATGGCGTCTTGATATCGTGAGAAAACGCACGATCCATTTTTGGATATTTGCCACACGTTCATCTGTCCGGTAAAAAAAAACCATTTCGTGCCGCCGGGAGCGTTGACAGCGGACTGACAGAGCAATTGACTTTTTTTAAGGATATGGAATATCATATGATTGTATCCGCACTGGGTGGAGCGGAAGGAAGTGTCAGACTTTTACTGACTAAAACCCACCCGTGCTCCTTCTTAATGCCCTTTGCGTTCCAAGGGGTACATCTGTCTGAAAATTTAGTTGTTATTCCATGTTTGTAAAATTAAATAAACATTTTGTAAAGTTGAGGCGGCATAAATGCATTATGAATGGATTTAAAAAAGAAAAAAAAAAGTCTTCATAATAGATGAACTTTTTGTTTCCCATATAGAAAGGCAAAAGTAAGATATATTATTAATTTAGTACCTCGAACCAAGAATCTCTTGGTCCGAGTTTAGTACCTACTCTATGGTCTTGAGCAAAAATAAAGTCCTATAATGATTTAGTGTTTATTTAATTCATTCATTCATTATAATGAATGGAATTTCAAGAGAAAATGTGGTCACAGCGACATTATAAACGAGTTACTCGAAGTAAAATAATACCTACTGAAGATTACTTAGAAAATATGTATTTGCTTTATACTATCCTTGTAAAGCTATTTCATCTGAGGAATAGTCAAAGGGATTCCATTGAGCGAAAGAAAAAATAACTGAGAAGCGGACCCTAAAATTCCGGCGAACGTAGGGCTTGATCGATTGAGTTTAAGTTATGCTGGCTGTGGTCGGTTTGCAGATGGAAGACCATCCAATACCAAACGAGACGCCTCCGTGCCTCAAAAAGCACAAATTTTGGTACTCATTTGTCGGTTCCGGATCCTGTTAGACTCAGAGCCGACCCCAATACAGTTGGGAATAGACTTGGTAGATTAGTTGTTGCATTTTACAGAATAGGTACATCACAACTTCAATCCATGCTTAGATATTGTAGTATTTTTTTATAATTTTGATTCTTTTACTGTCAAAGGGGGAACCAAAACAAGATCTATTACAGTGGCAGCTTTGTAGTGATCTCTAAGCTTGATCTAAGCGGTGTGTACGTGGGTTCCTTCCTTCTACGAAGAGTACCTAGGGTCCAATCGTATACCTCGACGCTGGACAAACACCCAATACGAATACATCATGTTGTCAGGACATCTCAAAACACCTTTATCAACAACATCCATAGACTGACTTCGTCCAATGCTAGCATGGGCCTCACTTTTCCGGCACCAAACTCTGCAACGTTTTTACTCGTCAAAATTCTACTGACGGTAGAAACGATGTTATCTGCCCATTGCACTGCCGGAAGGCAGCGACTGAGTTACGTTCAAGGACTGGTAGAACAGTGTTAGCTAACATTCTTCTTTTACCAGTCCTTGGACGCAACTTAATCGCTGTCTTACTCATTCTGTTAGCGCCACGAGTCCTCAACTCAATTATTTTTTTGGTAGTGGGTTGGAAATCTTGGGCGGACGGAGGGGTATGTCAGAGTCCTACTGATTAAAATCACCTCGTGATCCCTCGCACACTTGCACCGAAGGCTACGAGAGCACTCAAGCAATCTTTAACGCAGCTCCCGACTAGTGCCAGCGCACCTCTGCGGGGCCGTCTAGTTAAGTGGGGGGATTGAGGTGTTTCCCTCTCACTTCCCCTGCTACGTCTAAGAAGGGCGCGCGGAACAATACGGGCCGTCACCTTAGGTCCTATATGATGGGGGCGGCGGTTGTCCCCGAGTCTGCAGACCCTGGACTTATTTCGGGGGACTGGAAGAGGGCATTATCTGCACTCCGCCAACGGCCGGTGTGCCTGCTGCGGGCCAGGAGAATACTTGAAATCTCCCTCTCTCTTTCCGCTGCTTTCTTCTGTGCCATGACATTTTCTCAGAAGGAGATCACAGCGTCCTACGACGCTGCACTGCCTACCATGGAAGGAATCACAGCCAATCCAAATCAAAATCGAAGTGACAGGTCGATTCAAACTTCCAAAACACGAGCACGGCGCGGCGTCCTCAACTCACTTAACTTACTTCTTTGTTCCTATATCTTACTGCTATTATTATATTTAGGATGCGAAAGTTTATATATGGATGGATGAATGTTTGTTACTCAATCTTTGCAGAGCCTGAATGGATCTGGATGGAATAGGGGACAGATTACATTTCATTCATGTGGGCGAGGAAGTTGGAAGTAAGCGAGTATTTATTTATGTCTTCGGAACATTGTAAACTCCGTAAGATAGTAAAATATCGCGTGAAATTGTAAACTAGTTTTCCTTAATAAGACACGGACATATTGGAAACAATTGAGGGATTTATTGTACTTATACAAAACGATTTTTTCATAATATGTATGTACATATCGAGAAATTATAATCGAATACAGAACTCTTCAGTTTTCAATTATCCAATAACATATATGGGTATAATAAGCATAATCAGCCTTTTAATATTCCCACTGCTGGGACTCAGGTCTCCTTTCTCGGGAGGGAATGGGCCGTAATCCACCACGCGGGCCCAGTGCGGGTTGGTGAATGTCACATATGTTCGAATTTTTTATTTTTGGGACATGCCGGTTTCCTCACGATGTTTTCCTTCATTGATTTATCATGGCACAAATGTAGAGAATAATTTCACTAGAAACTGCACTGTTTCTATCTCAACTTATTTTTATTAGACTAGTACGAAGTTTACATAAATGTGCCACGGGTATTCTTATTTAAATAACAAAGAAAAGAGGATGATATTATTATAAAGGGTACAAAAGGGCAAAGTAACAAGGGCAAAATATTAGCTGCCTGAAAGAAATGAATTCTTTTTCTTCAGCTAAAGTATGAAGGGAAACTTTTAATGGCTTACATGAATACGTACTCAAAACGTCAAGCGTTGATTGACACAAGATTAATCTTCCCGTCTGCTCTAAATATGGGAATATCTTTACGTCAGTTATAGTACGAGTATAAAGTGATAATATGACTCTCGTCTGGGATTTGAATAATATTTTATTTCATAAAGATTCATTTGATATACTGGCATGGGCGTACTCAGCTTCTGGCCTAGTGGGGGCAAATCAAACTTTCTAAAGTTAGATCGTCCGCGGCTGTTTTGTCATACACACTACACAAAGACATCTATCTACATGATACATTGGTATCTATGTATATGTAGTGTGTAGTACAAACAGCCGCAAATGATCCTGTTTTATATGTTGTTAAATAAATAAAAGTAAACTTGAATATGCATTTTTATTTTATTTTAATTATTTAATTAGTTTTTTTTTTTTATGGTAATTGCACCATGCATTTTGCCAATGTTTATTGCGCGGTTTATTCAAAAGTTAGCACACATTAAGACCCCATTTACACTTTGATTAGTGATTAGGCGAGTTCATACTTTTTCTGCCAGATTTCCAGCTGTCCCCCCTACCCCCCCCCCCCTTGGGTACGCCCATGTATACTGGTATTGGAATATTGGAAAAATGCTAGGCAGATTCGATTGATGGTCTGTACGTTATAAACAGCATATAAATCTGTATAGTAGTATCTGTAAATCGCGAATATACTGGAATAGGCGTATATGGTACAGAGAGTAAAATCCCGTAAACCTTTATTCAAAAGGGAGGATCCTTCGACCGGATGGTTACTGTGTCCGGTGCGCAACGGCCCTATAGTTGATATTCGGACTTTTGTATACATTCAAATTCAAAGCACGAAAAATGGATTTCGTACAGTTAGTTTTTCTTGCGGCGGAATTGATGTCGCTACACTATGTTGAATATCAGTTTCCATGCAATGTTAGTCTGTTCCACTATAGACCGTTTTTTTTTATGGGAAATCATCAATTGACTCCACCCGCCCTGGGTGGAGCGGTAGGGAGTGTTAGACTTTTACTGACTAAAACCCACCCGTGCTCCTTCTTGTGCCCTTTGCGTTTCAGGGCCGCGGTGACTCTTTCGAACAAATTCCGCAACCCTAGCAGGCACCGACCCTATGGGGCCCCGTCCCTGGTGCTGACGGCTCCTTGAGACGCGCGTGGAACACAACGCGTCGTCAACTTAGCCTGGTATCGGACGGCGAGCCACCCACGCTCACCGTCCACAGCAGGCATCCCACTATAGACCTGAACTCTGTTTTTATGTACTTAACAGACTGCGGCGGGATCTCAAGAAATTTAAGCACTTTCCAAGAGATTCTATTAATAGTTGAGGCTCCTCAAACTTTGCTTGTCTACCTGAAGTTCAAAACATTGACTTTAACAAGAAAGTTCGTGAACACCTGTAAAACCTCATAGGCGAAAATAACGTCAAAAGTACTTGTTTAATAATTGTGGGTTGAGTCCACCAAACTGCTTTATTAAATAAGTAATATTGATACTTTTGTTTTTAACTGGCCGTGTGAATAGTAGAAGCGAGAGATTGGCAGGGCGCGAAATGCAACGCCACGCGTAGAAAACGCTAGTGATGCGCGCGAGATCGACTCAACTATATTTTAGTGTTGGGATTCCAACAGTACTTTGATATAGATAAGTTCATCATGAGTGGGTAAGTAATAATTTAATTCAAACATAGCAACATTCTTTTCTCACCGAATATTTAATGACAAATTATTTTTATTATGTTAGTAGATTGTAAAAAACACTTTTACACGTCAATCTTTTTTGGCCGTTATAAACTAGATGAGGCCGGTGTTTCCTAGCTGACTACCCTGAGAAGAAACACCGAAACAAACTCAGAGGTCAAGGTCTCTTTTGAAGTTCATATAATTGTACTGGTCAAATCAATGAGAACCATGTAGGTTGGTGTCTGAAGTGGTCTTTTGAGGAAAGTACCACACAGATTTGAGTGGACCTGTCCAAACAATGCAAGCATTTGTCAGTTATCGTGTAGCTCAAACTCAGAACTTTAAGGAGCTCAACGATTTGACGAACAATACCAAAGTAAGGACATTTGGGTAGGCCACAAAAAGAACTCAAACCGCCAGACTAACATGAAAAGAACCCCTGACATAGCGATCTACATGGTCCTCATATTCACAATTACAAAAAAGCCTTTTTACAGAATCTAGATTTTTATCAATATTATTTGTAGCGTAGCGTAGTTGTTCTTCGTGTACATTATTCCTAGAACAACTTCGTTGTGACCAGCGTTTCTGTCACACATGTTCGTGAGAGGTACCGTAAGAACCGCGGCCCTGGAACGCAAAGGGCACAAGCAGGAACACGGGTGGGATTTAGTCAGTAAGAGTCTGACACTCTCTTCCGCTCCGCCCAGAGCGGGAGAAGTCATTTGATGATTTCACATCCCAAAAAAAAGGAACATATTATCAATGGGAATAGTCAGAAGAAGTTTGATACTCCTTACCAGAGGGTAGGGAGTATCAAACTTCTTAGATAGGGAGGTAAGGACCTCCCTATCCACTTGAGGATAGCCTATCCTAAAAAAAATACGTAGATAATCAACCAAACAGTCAAAAGGCAAAAAAGAAAGTATAATCTTAAGGCGGGAGAAATAGGCCTCATTAGGAAGACGGCGCGCTCCCCTGATATCACTCTGAAACAATCTCGTTATACTGGAGAAAATTGTGAAGCAATCTGGATAAAGACAGTACAAATTTTTGTAGCACTGAGGCTCTCAAAGTTGTAAAAAAAGTTTTAAGTTTAGTTTTGTCTCTGTCTGATAGATATTGTCTCCTGTACATATTTATGTCACATCCCAAATATAAACTTGACTTGACGTAAGTACCTGTAGGCTACGTTTTTGTTAATTTTAATTATTTAAAAAAATGTTTTATTCTATGTAAGCGCGTTAAAATGAGTCTGAAAAGTCTATGGTGAATGAAACGTAAAACTTTTTCCACATCAATGCCAAGTAAATAATTACATTTCTCAGCAACAGAATTTAATCGAAACTGCCTTACGTCCTTATTCTTCTATCAAAATCAAAACATAAACAAATTAACATTTCTCTTCCTTTGTCTCAAGAATTACCAAGATAACTTTAAGAGCAAGGAATCTTCACGCTCAATAAAACACGAAAGCGTAGATTAAGGAAACTCATCATACATCAAGATATCCGGCTTCGTAAGTGCTCGTGAATCTTCGGCCGTTCTCGGGTCGCGGTCAAACGCACGAAAGAAAACCTATTTGATACCAGTTTGAGATCCACTGCTTTTCTGTTCTGAGAAAGTTTTTGACGTATGCCGATTAGATTTTTATGCCGTATTGAGTTGCAAAGTGAGCTGAATTCGTATCAAGGTTGAACGTTTAAGTGGAGGTTGAAGTTTTGAGGAGATTTAGGACTGTATATTGTACAACTTAATTAGTTCTTCACTTTTAGTAAACTTTTGTAAGTTGAGAAAGTTACTCTGAATGGAACGCTTTTAGCGGAAAGTTACTTAAGTCGATATTACTGGATTCCTGGAACCTTACCCCACTATAAGTAATAGGGTATCGTGACAGTGATAAAATGCAATAATTTTCATAACCGATAACTGTGGGGGTCTTCGAGGCAAGAATAATAATCAATGCGGGGTTCGATTTTCAAAGTTAAAAAAAAAATGCTCGCTTGCTTTATTTCAATTCTCTGTGAATGGGTGACCATATTAACTTGCCTAGTTTCCTGCGTACCTTAAAAATCACGTTAAGCTCTTGATTCTGGCCTTCATTTGTAGAGCAGTTGCGATAGGTAGGCCGAAGCCAGGATATCTGACAACAGTCTTGACAAGGGTGTGACGAGATTGGTCGTCGGAGAGCCAATGTGACGTTGGGTCACAAGATGTGAGGCTTTCCACCTTCCAACTGTCCCAGTTTGTAGGATGGTATTAATGTAATAATAAACTTTATTTGTGACTTGATTGTTTATTTTATAATTAGACTAAGAAACCCGGGTTTCTAAAACTGTTACATGTTATAACTGGTATGTAACTATTGAAAATATTATTGACTGTGCTCTGGTTGAGCAATTTGATAGGACTGCACGAAAAAATCTGAGCAGTCTAAAAAAACGAACTTTAAAATATTTTTGAAAATAGACATTTTCTTTTCATTACAATAAAAGTAAGGAGTTTTCAGTCATCGTGGAGGTTTAAAGTCCACGAGACTGAAAACGCTACGACATCGTTACAAGGGGTCGTGTGAAGGAGGTTCCTGAGGTCAGATCCTGTTAGACTGGCAGACCCCAATATAGTTAGGAAAAGGCTAGGCAGATTTAGTTACTGTGGAGTCAGTTCCATATTAATATTTCAGAAGACATTATGTCGAACTCTTTTTGTTATAAAGCTTTAAAAGTTTTTATCTCGACGCTTTTGTTTTCAGAGTCATCTTTGTGAAACGATATTGATTTACCAACGAAGAATACGAATATTCTCATTGCTTTTCATGAAAATATATTTGGACATCGTTACATAATCAGCCCATAATTTTCTTACGGCTGACGCACTGGCTTTTTCTCCATTGCTGTTGGAAAAAGCAGACAGGCATCCAAAACGCGGGCACAGTGTGGGTGGATGGATGTCAAATCGTTGTTTTCTGTTGAAATTTGACGTCACGGTTGGTACCTACAGTGGTTGAGCGGTTGACTTTTGCGCTGATGCCAGTTCGATTCCCGCACGGTATTAGTTTGGCTTATAGATAGTTGTTCCGGGTCGGACTGTTTGTGTAAGTGAGTATATAATTTTGTAAATGCACCCACCACGTTTATAAAAAGAAGAAAATTTATTTATTTATGTACACACATACAATTATTAAGAGAGAACATTACAATTTTGTACAAAGGAACTGCTTATTTCAAACGAAATTTCTTCCAGCAGACCTGCGAAGAATTTTTATGTTATATCCACTCATCTACAATGAAATTCTAATCCCAGCTTCATTGTTTTAAACATATAAATTGAATTATATCATCATTACTGACTCGTCATTGCTAAGTTTATGACCTTTTAGATATCTAATAGGAACGAAAAGCGACAGTGAAACTTGAGAGAATATTGAACCGAACAAATAAACGCCTTATATTATATTGAGATACCTCTCAAACCCTCTATCAAACAAATAACAGAATTTTCCATAGAACACAGGCAGCTCGTGGTAACCTTAAACTGGGACTCGGCGCAAAAGTTAAAAGCCACTTCTTAAAAACCCGATACCCAGACATGCTTCATAAATGTTTTCAATAAATGTGAATCTAATATTACTCAGTATCGAGACCTTGACATTATTGTGGAAAATTCAACAGAGGCCCTAGAATTTATTGTTGTGAATAAGAATTCCATTCAACAAAACGATAATGCTATAGCTGCGAAATTTGCTGCGGAAAATGGACGATGTTTTAGGAGAAAATATTTTAAGGTATTATGATTTTCCTGGCTATTGGCCCCGTGGTTCTTAGACCTGTGAGCAACTAAATTGGATAATACAGAGTGGTTTTTTTGGTATGAGAATCGTTTTTGCCTATTGTTCTTAAAAGTTTTGAGAAAGTTATTAATTTTAACTCGTCATTTCAGACTACTTCCTAAATAGAATACGTAAAATGTCAATCAAGAAGACTTATCGCCGCAATGCTGGCGTGCCCAAAAAAAGAAACTCTACGTTTTAAGATTACTTTAAATATGCAGTATACTTGAATATGGTTTCTCAGTAATTATGATATAATTCTAAGGGTGTATATCTTCCCCACCGAATGTGTCTCCACGTTGTCGTCGTGGTGGGGCTTGAGCGTCTCAATGATCTTGCGAGCTTTCCCGGTAGAGCCACTCATGCCGGAAGGTCGCAAGTGAGGGATCAGACCAAGAGAGACACACACGCGAGGAATCCCGCTCGCTGCCTTCTGGTACGCGTCTGCTCATCAGACGTGGCTGTGAAGGCAGTGAGCGGGTGGGAGGAGAGGCCCTGTGATGGAGAAAGGGCGGAGGAGTAAGGGACCGCACCCTCTAAAAGGAAAAAGATGTACAAAGGCTTTTGTAAAATGAGTCCCCAGGTGGGTCCCGACTGCTCAGCGGTCGGGGAATCCCACCCCGCTTCGGCGGGCTGCCCTCCGTACTCTGGGGTGGGCACCAAACGCCTTCCGTTTGCCAGTGGCAACACGAGCCGAGGAGGCTCCCAATCGTCGTCATCCGAGTCCGCTTCCTTTAAGGAGCTGATGGCGTACGATTGCGTAGTGGAGGGTTCGCCTGAGCGCCGGGGTGGTGCGGAGTCGGATTCCGGCTCCGCGCCAGACCTAGTAACGGTTGGCTCGGCGGGCTCTGAAGACGAAGGAAGGGAGGTCGCTGCGGAGGGCGTCAAGCTCGTCCGCAAGCGGCCCAGACGGGAGGACGACAAGGAGTCGTCCTCAGAGGGCGAGTTCGCCTCCGCCCGCAAGATCCCCACCGCTAGGCGGGGCAGGGGCTGTGAGGCAGGGAGGGGGCTGGCTCCCTCTACCCGGGAGGAGCGTCGGGCCGGGAGGTTGGTGGAGGAGGGGCGTCGCCCTGGAGGGAGCGGTCGCAGGGCTCCCTCTACTCTTCCGCCTCCTCTCGACTCTGACGACTCGGAGTCCCCGGGAGAGGAACCTCCCGCTGCCGAGGAGCAGAGGGCCCGGTTTGAGGAGGTAGTGGAGGCCGCGATCCGCGCTGTGGCCTTCAAGAGGAAGCAATCCTCGAAGCGGGAGGCCATAAGCGCGGCCAAAGCCTCCATCCTGGCGGCAGCGGCGGCCAACGGGCCTGCCTCAAAGGAGGCGTCAGAGCTGCGGGCGGAGGTCGCCCGCCTCGCGGTCGTTACGGAGCGACTCGTTCGGGAGAATGAGTCGCTCCGGAGGGACCTGGCGGGGATGGCCAGGGCGGCCTCTGTGGAGCCGCGGGGGGGACTGAGTCCGGCAGCGCCGGAGGGGGGCCAAGTGCTGAGCCAGGTACGGGACCTGGTGCGGCAGGAGCTGGCTCCCTTCCGGAGGCAGGTCTCAGTGTTGGAGGACATGGTCCGGCGTCCCCCGTTGGCGGCGACGCGGGGGCCCCCGGGACAGCAAAAGGCGGCTTCGTACGCGGCCGCCGCGGCTGCCAGCCCGGGAACGTCTGACCAGGCGAAGGCGAAGGCCAAGGGCGGAGCCGCGCCGGCGCCTGTGACGCCGGCGACTGCGACGCCGGCGACTGCGACGCCGGCGACGACGACCAAGGCGGCCCCGGTGAAGAGGGGTAGGAGGAAGGCTGGAGGAGCGGCTAAGGCTGCGGCGCCAGTGGTGCCGCAGCCGCCCCCACCCCCACCCTCGGACCCTCCTGCGGCCGGGGCCGAGTGGCAGGTTGCTGGCCAGAAACGACAGGCGAAGAAGGCGGCCAAGAATAAGGCCAAGAGGCAGCGGCGGAAGGCCAACGCCATTGCGGCGAGGCTTCGCGCCCCGAAATCCGCGGCTGTAGTGCTCACACTGCAGCCGGAAGCGGAACAGAGGGGCGTGACGTATCTCGCCGTATTAAAGCGGGCGAAGGAGGCGGTGAGCCTCCAAGAGCTGGGCATCAGCGGGGGCATCGGGGTCAGGAGGACCTTGACCGGTGCCCGGAAGCTGGAGCTCGCCGGAGCGGAGAGTGGCCCGTTCGCGGACGCCCTGGCCGAAAGGCTGAGGGCGGTCTTACCCGCGGACGAGGTCCGGGTGTCCAGGCCGACTAGGCGCATCGACATGCGCATAGTGGGCCTGGATGACTCCGTTACGGAGGAGGAAGTTGTGGCCGCCGTCGCCAGGACTGGGGGGTGCTCTGCCGAGCTCGTCAAGGCGGGCGCCCTCCGGCCTGACAACACGGGCATGCAAACCCTTGTGGTGAGCTGCCCCGTGGCGGCGGCCAGAACTTTGTCGGAGGGCCGAAGGCTCTTGGTGGGATGTGTGTCTGCGCGGGTAAAACTGCTGGAACCCAGACCTCTGAGGTGCTACCGCTGCCATGTGGGTAACCACACGGGAGCTATGTGCCCCTCGGAGGTCGACCGCAGCGGACTCTGTTTCCGCTGTGGTCAGCCCGGTCACAAGGCCGGCTCGTGCGAGGCCACGCCGCACTGCGTTGCATGTGCGGCTGTTGGCAAGCCGGCCGAGCACTGGGCTGGGGGAAGGGCCTGCGCGCCACCCGCCCCGACCAGGGGCAAGAGGTCCGCCGCCACCGCCGCCTCTGCCGCCGCCGCGGCTTCCGTCGCCGCCACTGCCGCTTCTGCTGCGGGTGCTGCGACTCCCAACGCTCGGGAGGGTGCTGAGATGGAGTGCCAGTAATGGTCCCATTTCGGCCCCCTCCAGAGACAAGTCGGCCGCTGTGCTATTGCGCAGTGGCTGATGCCTGGGGACGGTGAGCGTGGGTGGCTCGCCGTCCGATATCAGGTTGAGTCGACGACGCGTTGTGTTCCACGCGCGCCGCAAGGAGCCGTCAGCACCGAGGACGGGGCCCCATAGGGTCGGTGCCTGCTAGGGTTGCGGAATTTGTTCGAAAGAGTTACCGCGGCCCTGGAACGCATAGGGCACAAGAAGGATCACGGGTGGGTTTTAGTCAGTAAAAGTCTGACACTCCCTACCGCTCCACCCAGGGCGGGAGGGGTCATTTGATGATTTCCCATCCAGGAAAAAAAAAAAAAAAAAAAAAAAAAAGGGTGTATATCTTATGGCTGTAAGGGTGCTACAAATTCTTAACTTCGGGTTTCATAATTAGTCACCTGATTAAGATATTAGTAAAATTTAAGTAACCAGCAAATGGCATTTTCAACTGTATATATAATGCATGGCTTATTCTACATTGATAATGTTCTCATTCCCTTTTATCGAAGTAAAATGAAAAAATATAAATGTGTACAATGGTTTGGTTGGTGAAGATCTGATGAAGAACAGAGATGATAGAAAACGGAACTTTCGGGATTGCTGAAATCGCATGTTTGTTTATTATTTAAACCAATGTGACTGGTACTTTTAGGAGGGGGTATACCACTAAAAAGTGAAAAAAAAAACTTTTTACAAAAAACAACCGACTTCTAAACAAAACAAAGTATAATTTAATTTTAATTTCGGATGTCGGTGTTCCAATAACGAAGAAACAACCAAAACACTCCGAGTTTCGAAATTAAATTTATTTTATACTTTTTTTTTGTTTAGAAGTCGGTTTTTTTGGTAATTTTTTTTTTGGAACAAACCTGCCACACTATTCCTAGCTACTATAACTTCTGAAAGCTAGAAACAACAGTGACGGTCATCAAAAAACGGCAAGTAAAAGAAGATTGACGAAACCCGGAGAAATTTTACTTGTCATGTTATGAATCACATGTATAAGTACACTTATAAACTTGGGTGCATCTGTGACCCAAGATGCACACAAGTTTATAAGTGTACCAACTAAACTGTTGCAGTAGATTCGGAGAGAATAAGCTGTTGCAAACGGACAGAGTCCATTGTTCCATACGGACGTCGATAACCCTAAAAAACCAGCCGATGCGGTTCGGACCAAGCATAGCGAAGGGTTCCGTAGTTCACTGTTAAAATCTCATATCTCTAAAAGTATATAAGCTGTGATATTCAAACCAATTTTCGTTGGAAGTGTCTGTGAAGTTCTATTTGCCCATTTTTTTTAAATTTTCCACTTCATAGTTTAAAAGTTAGGGAGGGACACATTTTTTACGAATTCGGAAGCACATATCTCAAAAACTATTGCCTTAAATAAAAAACAATTTTGGAAACCTCTATTTCATTTCATTTTGAAAGAGCTATCCAATGATACCCCACACGATTATGTCAAAACTATCATACAAAAAATTGGAATAGCAGTTTTGAAGATAAATGGCAACATTGGTTTGCCCAAATATCCCTGACTGCAAAGCCCCCTGTTGAGTTGTCACCGTAACACCTATCTAAGAACATGCACCAATCAAATCCGAACCCATCACTGAGAACCGCATGAAAATCGGACTAGTAGTACTGGAGATAAATGGGAACATTTGTTTGCACAAACAAACATCCTCTCACCCCAAACGCATAAACTGTCTCCGTTCCGTCGTGGGTAAAAATACAAATCTTTGCTCTTTATAATATTAGTATAGAAGTATAGATGCCTCCTGTACATGTCCCAAATATTTCACAATGTCAACGATCGATCACTCTAGTCACGCCCTAACACCGCGTGCCTACCAGCTAATTCAATTTAAATTTTAATCTCGACCAAAGTTAGACGCATTTATAATCAATTTATACTAATATGATCATGTTTTTCTCATATAAATATAGGCGGCCGTACTTATGTATCGACTGTACCTAGGGTGAGTAGGCACAATGAAGTTTTTCTTAGTTATTCTGTTGGTTACCGTAGTTTTAGTTTGTAATGTTGCTGCTTTTAACTTGATATCGGTTGACCCTAGGGCTACGTCACGTAAGTAACCTTTATTTATACTCCTCATTTGAGGGTTCCGTAGCCAAATAGCAAAAAACGGAACCCTTACGGATTCGACATGTCTGTCTGTCCGTCCGTATGTCACAGCCGTTTTACTATTAAAGCTACATAAATGAAAATTGGTAGGTAGGTGCAACCTGTTAACCGCTATTCAACAATGCTGTGATATTACTAGACATTACTAGGGATAACTCAAATACAAGTAGTCAGATCTCAATTAAATGATCTCAATTAAAAGGGACCATACGACAAGCACCAGCTTTCTATTATAGAAATAATCATCAAAATCGGTACACCCAGTACAAGGTTGTGAGGTAACAAACACAAAAAAAATACAGTTGAATTGAGAATCTCCTCCTTTTTTGGAAGTCGGTTAAAATATCTTGAAAGGTTGTAAATTCTCGATACATTACCAACTGAAGGAATACTTTTTACGCATCAGGATTTGATAGTCATAATCTCTCGAAATTTTAGAACCCGGTAAATTGTAGAACCGATTTCTACAATTTACCAGGTTTTTTGCCATTGCAGGCCAGTGATTCCGGTGAGAGTCAAGTTCATCTTTCCATCTTCACCTTTTTCGCCTAGCATTGAATAGGACCCAATTAGTGTTTTTTGGCCCACACCTTGGCATGTGGTGGACATTTTTAAATAGTATGTGTTTGGTTTAATTGAATTGAGGAGCTCGTGGCTAAAGAATAACAGCCGCGCAGGTCGATTTTCAAGGTTAAGTAACACTTGCTAAGTTTGGTCTGTGGATGGGTGACCATCTTAACATACCGAGTTTCCTCCGTGCCTCGGAAAGCACGTTAAGTCGTTGATCCCGGCTGTCATTTGTAAATCTTTGGCTTTACGGATTGTCAGAAGCCAGAAAATCTGACACGTCTTGCCAAGAAGTACCGTGTTCCCCAGTTATTGGGTTGTGGAGGTCTGGTAGGCAGCCGCTCCACGTTAAATACTGGTATTCAGCTGAATCCGGTATGACTGGAAGCCGACCCCAATATAATTGGGAAAAGGCTAGGCAGATGATGATGTGTTTGATTTATGTAATTGGTTCTTATACAAAAACTTTATATTTACAGCTCCGCAAGCCTACAACCTCTGCAGTGCTCATTCGGACTGCCGGTACTTCACTGATGACTGCTTCTGCGGCCTAGGGACTGACGGCCTCAAGCATTGCTACTGTATGGGAATCCTACCATCCCCAGTAGGTTAACAATAACCTACCTTTTTTTAAAGTCGGTTCAATGAAGGTACAGATCGCATAATGCTAGCTAAATTTCGTGTTTTTTTTTTTAGTTTCTTTTTTATATTGGCTTATAATTTTTTTGATTCTTTAATTGATTTTGGATAAATAAATTATGGAAAAGTATGTTTGTTTTATTTACCTTTTTTATCTCGGGGGAAACCTTCAGCAGGTGCCTGGACTGGATGGATTGTACTTTGTAAGTCGTATAAAGAAGTAGACCTGCATATATTTAGTGATGCATCGCATTGCATTCGGTGCATGTCTATATGTCCGAAGTACAATAATAAGTATAATCAGCCTTTAAACGTTCCCACTGCTGGGACACAACAGGCCTCCTCTATAGGAGAGGGAATGGGCGGTAATTCACCACGCGGGCGACCAGTGCGGGTTGGTCTTCGAAAGTCTTCAAATTTTTGGTTCTAGGGCATGCCGGTTTCCTCACAATGTTTTCCTTCACCGTTTTGAGAGCAGTGGTAATGAAATGAATTACACAAAGTAATGCGCCTGCCTGGGTTTAACCCGCGACCTACTCGGCCACCACTGCTCTCTGGACTCGAAGTACAAGTCATGATGCAAATTTCTTGGTACTGTTACCAAGCCGCCCCCGTTGTCTTTTTAAATAAAAGAACAATAATTCTACAGAACCACTTTAATACACTATATTACAAAACAGACACACAAGTACTTAGGAACTTATAATTTGGCAATGTCCCTCTTAATTACTCCCTTAATTTGGGCACACGGGTTCATACAACAACGTCCAGATTCTAACTAATTAATCATATTATTTCTGTGCATTAGGTAAAAATGCAACATCAGTAATTTCATAGTATAAACAGGGGAAGTAGGTTATCTCCGGCCTAATTCGCGATATAATTGCCTACTGTCTTAGGGTTGTCACTTTAACACATCTCTGTATAACTAATTCAGTGATCATTAGTCAATAAAGTTCAACAATGGTTTGATTTTACAACTGCAAGTACTTACCTACTTAGTTAATATACCTACAATACTGAGAAATCGGCATAACTAAACGTAAACAAAGCAATAGCGGCAAATCAATTGATAGATCAAAAGTACCTACATCTTCTATACTTATAATAAATCTGTAGAGGTCAATTCTGTACAAGGAATATATTTTCAAATTAACTATCAGGGGGTGATTAGTGATCGATACTGGTGCCAAAAATGCAATCAGTAAAATTTTTGTCTGTCTGTCTGTCTGTCTGTCTGTCTGTATGTTCTTTATAGAAACAAAAACTACTCAACCGATTTTAACGAAACTTGGTGCAATTATTCTTCATACTCCTGGGCAGGTTATAGTATACTTTTCATCACGCTACAATCAATAGGAGCAGAGCAGTGAAGGAAAATGTTGGGAAAACGGGAGAAGTTACTCCATTTTTTAAGCTTCCGTCGCATGTGTAGCCTTAATGGTTAAAGTTGCATAGAATCAGCTAAGAAAAGATTTTGATTAATTCTACCCCCAAGGGGATAAAATAGGGGATGAACGTTTGTATGAAACTTTGTCAATTTTAAACCGATCGGGCTGAGAGTTTCAAAATCGCGGGTAAAGTAACTATTCCACGCGGACGAAGTCGCTGGCAGAAGCTAGTACCTAATATATTCTAGTAGGAAATTAGGCCTACCTACCTACTTTCTCTGTGTGATAGAAAACTAATAATAATAAGTAAGTAGGCATCATCAAGTAAAAATTATATGCTAGAATAAGTTTTCCTGTTCATTAGGTAATCTAAACAGAGATAATTCTGGAATCGATGAATTATTGAGACACCCAAACACACAGCAATACGTTTTCCTGCGACTGTCAGACATTTTTTATTTATTTAGCGGTGACGCGCGAACCTCGTGCAGTGTTAGCCCCGACTGGCGCACTGAGAAACGGGTCGAGACTTGTTAAAGTGTGCGTGCGTCGACGCATAGATACTATGGCGCACACATACAAGCCGCGCGCGGTGCGTTTGTATGAAGATAAACTACTACCCCTGTTTATACTATGGTAATTATACAGGAATAGGTATAGGAAAAGTACACTGTTTATAAGTAAAAGCTGATGTATGCTTTATTGCCTTGTAGTAAGGGTTATAATAGTACGTTTGCTTATAGCCAAAAGCCGAGTAGCTCCAATTAAACCAACTACGATAATTGGCTTGACCTTTGCGCGGTGCTGGTTGGTGTTGTTGTGTGTTTGTGACATATCTTCACGACAGGGTGATTCACGCACTTAGGGCTTAAGTCAGAAGTGTCACCTTTTTGACTGACTCGACGGTTGTATTAGGTGGCTGAAGATGTTACCAAATAAATTACAGCCGTTTGTGCGCACCCATATCGCTGAAATATTGGACAAGACAGCTTTTTTTTTGGCTGAAATCATCAAAATGACTTCTCCCGCTCTGGGCGGAGTGGAAGGGAGTGTCAGACTCTTACTGACTAAAATCCACCCGTGATCCTTCTTGTGCCCTCTGCGTTCCGGGGCCGTCCCTACAAATTTAAACCATAGACCAGACCCATATATCTCGCGAAACAGATGTAAGTCTTTTGCAATCTTTAGATTTGTAGTGGTCAGTCTTTGAATTCTTGAGATACGACATCTCTAAATGGCTTAGTAATCCTTCAGTAACAAAGGAAAAACTCGGTCCGAAGTTTCTTTACTTGTTACAACCGCAAGTCCATGACCATTTATAGAATTCAATAGATTTTCAAATTTCACTACTCTTAAACAGTCAGTGGCATATGTTTTGAGATTATAACTAATTTTACTAAATCACCTTAAAATCAAGTTTTAGCACTGATGTATTAAAGCAGTCATTAAATTTTATTATGAGGCTATCGCAACACACAAGAAACAAAGAAGATTTACCAAAAGGAGTCCATTGATTAAGTTCAATGTTTTTCTAGACGAACATAAATTAATGCGTGTAGGAGGTCCATTCGAAAATTCTCAATTTTGTCGCAACTAAAAAACATCTTTTATTAGTACAGTCCACTCATATTGTCACAAAGTTGTTGTCGAATTTATTCACAAGAAATGTTGCACGAATCACGTTGAGCCGAAACTGTTACTAGCATTCATTGGACAAAATTATTGGCCAATTGGTGGCAGACGTTTAGCTAACAAAAATGTATTTTATGAAATGTCGTATGAAACATTTCATCACTGGACAGGACTCTCCTCTCATGGGAAATTTACCACAGCAGCGTTTGATTCCCGGGGTTTATCCCTTTGAAACAGTAGATGTAGATTATGCCGGAACGATTACATATGTCAACCACTAGACAAGGGCGTGGTCGTCGTCTCACTAATGTATACGTTCTCTTTGTATGTTTCACGACTAAGACGGTACACATCGAGTTGGCAGATCATTTAACAAGCAACAATTTTTTGTCAGTTCTCCGTAGATTCGTTTCGCAAAAAAGGAAAACCTAAACACATCTATTCTGATAATGGGACCTCGTTTGTTGGAAAATATCAAGAACTTTGCAATTGCAAAGTTCGTGATCGTTGACCAGTGATTTGGCAAATGAAGAAATTAATTTTCATTTTATCCCTCCTTATGCTCCCCAGTTTGGGACTAGTAGTAGTAGTATTAAATCTATTAAGTATAATTAAAGAATAAGATAACAATTGTTTAGTACACCTAAACAATTGTTATCTTATATTTGTGTTAGTTGAAATAGAAGCTTTACTCAATTTTCGCGCGTTCACACCACGCTTATCGGATCCCAACGATTTGTCGCCGCTAACGCCTGAAAACTTCCTAATAGGACGGCCACTGACAGCACTACATGCACCAAACCTCGAGGACTGATCTTTTACTTATTTGACCAGATACCAGAGGATACAAAAAGTGAGTGTGTTGCGATACCAACCCGCACTGGGCTCGCGTGGTTACGGCCCATTCCCTGTCCTAGACAGGAGGTCTGTGTCCCAGTAGTGGGAACATTAAAAGGTTGATTATGCTTATGTTGTATGCTTTTGTAGAGGATATATCTGGTCCTGATGGAGCAAATAATACGTCTTAGATTTGCAACAGCAAAAGAAATGGCGATCCTGCTACTAGCCATTAGAAAAGTACACTCGTGTGCTCATTAAGGATGGGAAACTACCTCTTTTGAAGTAGCGATTGGGCCGCGTCATGAAAGTTTTACTTGGACAGGACGGCGTCAGTCGCGTCGCTGATATCAAGACGACATGTGGAGTGGTTCGACGAGCTTTCAGCAAGATATGCCTGTTACCTCTATCTCAGATACAGAGGATTCTGGTTGAGAGACGATCTTTCAATGACGATGTTCAGAATACTATCGTTTACTGTAACGCCTATTCAAATTCAATAAAACACGCCTTACTGCAGAGCTAAGCTGTTAAGAATTTATTTCATAAGTATAGTACTACAGTGAAATTCGTTTATTATGACGCCGCTTATATTAACCAACCGCTTAGTATGAAGTAAAACGGAGCTAATTTTGGTTTTCATATAAAATTATTTAAAAAAAGTACGGATATAATGACTTCGTTAATTGACATGTCGCTTATTATGACCTATTTTTCAGAAATTATGTTTGGTTATAGTGAGGGACATGACTTCTAATTTGTTTCTGACTCATTTTGTTATGATTGATCTATGTATGTCTATCAACATTTTCTTTTTGTGTTTCTCATTATTACACGATATAACTAACAAAGATGGGATTTTGTTTAATTCCTAAGATGACGCTTTTTATGACGTCTGATTAGTATGACATATTTTTCAATTCCCTTCGATGTCATTATAAGCGGATTCAACTGTATATACCTACTACTAGTGTTTTTTTGTCTGCATCTTTTCTTTGCACGGAATACACCATTTAAATCATCGGAAGTATTTTATTTCAATAATCTGGATCCAAAAGACCCATACATTCACATTGACCAGTGTTTTCTTCATGAACTCTCATACAAAAACACCCAACTGTGTCCCCTGGTCCAGTACACTCGGAGTCAGAAGTGCAAACTGAAACTGATAAAACGTTGTTATTATTCAAAGAAAAAAAAAACAAATGAATTTAATAAAAACTATTGCGAGTCCATTCGACAGCAGAGGTCGACCGACTTGCTATTTTTTTTTAAGTAACGGCATTGCACCCTTCTCAAGTTACATGAGTTCATATAATATTGTTTTTTTTTTAATATTTTTGATGACTATGTAGGTTAATCTGTTTTAACTTTAGTGACTCAATGTACTCTTTACAATGTTTTATTGTGAATTGATTTATGATTTCCATGTTGGATAATTATGATTTTTTTCTACCTTTGTCATGTATTAATGACTTGGCTTACTATTGTATAAATTCAAGTTTTTAAAATGCAATAGACAGATGCGTTGCTGGAGAGTTTGTTGCGCCACTTCTTCTTCCCAGCTAAAACACTAGGAAGTGGTGACAGGTGGGCATTTTGGGGGACTGTCTTTATGTAAAATTTGACGTTCAAAAAGTGCTGTCTCTCAGCCTAGTTTGAATAAATGACTTTTGATTTTAATCAAACGTGATTTTCTCCTGAACATTTTTCATTCACAATTTTCATAATCCGTCCTCCATAATTCACATTTTAATTGAGTTACGTGGTTCGTTTGGAACACTCGCTGAAATTACCAATTACATTTGAGTTTTTGCCCACTTAAGTTGAGTTGGAGGGAACTAGGCGTGAACATTCAACTTGATTTTCGATGCTGCGGAGCAGCTCTTCCGTGGTGAAGACTGAATTTAATTTAGTGGGCATTATTTATTTACTAAATAGTAGAATAACTACAGATCGAAGAGATAAAGCATTGTCTTTTTAATGGCACCATATGGAACAGTCAGTGTTATAAAGGATTCCAGAGCTAGCCTTTTTTATGGATGGGAAATCATCAAATTTTCATTAAATTTGATGATTTCCCATCCATAAAAATTTTTTCTGCTCTCATCCATAAAAAGCTTTCATCCATAAAAACTTTTTCTGCTCTGGGCGGAGGGTAGTGTAAATTATCTCGCAGTAAGTGAACATGATACTTTTTGGCGAGACTGGATTGGACTAAGATTTTGTGGGTTCCGAGAATCCGTAACGGCCAACAGTTCAACGTGGTTTCAGAAGGGGTGCTCGGTATCATCTGTTCACAAAGTGAGCTCTTATCAGCGGAGGCCACTTTGTGAATAAGTGATACCGACAAAAATTTCATACTGACAACATTTTAGAATTCCTATAATACTAAACATACTTACGCGGAGCTACATTGACTACCAGCATCAGGAACGAGAACAAAAGTGAGATTCGCAACAACTTCATGTTGTCGTTAAACAAAGTATCAATACTGCCTACGCATTTATTGCATACGAATTTATACATATTTTTGTAAAGAACCAAGTATAAATTCATTATTTATGCTAATTTATAAGCCGTATTTGTACATCGAACATTGATCATGTTTTGGAACGAATTTTGAGCCTTACATGATAAGCGTATTAGAATATGGGTAAGTATAATAAAACAAGGTTAATTTAAAAGAAAATGTATAATATAGTAATTTGATCTGTATATAAGTTAGGTACCTACCTTTCTTTTTTTCTGGATGGGCTCTTACTGACTAAAACCCACCCGTGTCCCTTCTAGTGCACTTTACGTTCCAGGACCGCGGTGACTCTTTCGAAAAAAATCCGCGACCCTAGCAGGCACTGACCCTTTGGAGCCCCGTCTTCGTTGCTGACAGCTCTTTAAGTTACATAGGTACCTGCGGTTTGTAAAAATTGGTTATCCAGTTCCCAGAGATTTTACACAAATTCAGTTACACGAATTCAGTGATTGGGAAAAGTGATTCCATTGAAGCAAGGCAGTAAAAAACGGTTGAGTATAACGAAGCTTTGTGATAGAGTATTCGTCACATTGTTGGTAAAAAAAAGAAAACAGTGTTTTGTGTTTACTCAACAAGAAAACGAAAAAGATAAATCACAATATATTTTTTTTTTTATTACGGAAACAGTAACAACATTATGTTGGTTGTGATTCCACGAATCTTTTTTGTAATAATCTACACAATGTATGTTCCGAAATAAATGACTTAAGTATGTGTATTTTTTTACTATCGTTGGTAGGCGGTTATCAAAGTAAATATTCTAATCCCGACAAACATTGTGGATTTGTTTATTTAGTATATCATTTATTGTACATCTTATAATACGAACAGGACAAAAATTTATAAAAACAAGTGTACAATGGGCGGTAATGGGGTTTTAATGTTTTGGATGGAATAAAATGTACCAGTTTTTTTAATTATTTGAATTATTTATATGCTAATGATACCGATTGGGAATTATCCTGCCTTCGTCTTCGAGATTTACATCTTGTAGTTTACCCTGTAAACGCCTAACAATTCGCACAAGTATTCAGCGTCATAGAAAGAGAAAAAAGATACCTCCTTCTCTTTCCCCTTCCTACGACGCGACCCGCCTAGATTACAGTCCTCATTGTTACCCGTGCGCTCACGGCGTTCGCACAAAGTGTTCTTTCTCAAGACCGAAAAAGTAACTACCTACCCGTTTTAGTTTTTTTTTTTTTTCGTGTAAATTAACGTTTATAGTTTTTAAACGGATTTTGTACTCGAGCGAAGAAGATTCGAACGATACTTTTGAAGGTTAGTAATTTGTATAATCTTTTTTTATAGAGTGCTTAACACCTTCAAACCTGCAGCGAGTGTGTACCAAAAGCTATATTATGCTTCTTATTTTGCCTCGAGCCAATACGAGATATTGGCCAATGGCTACTTTGTGCTCCGAGTTAATACGCGATATTAACCAGTAGCTACTTATGGCATGTTTTTCATGCACATAAAACACAATTGTGTTTTTTAAGCTCCCCGGCTTTGTCACCGCTTTGCACTGCTGCTATTTACAACCATGTTATGGTGTAACGACAGATGACGAGGAAATCACAATAACGCCGGATGATGTTGGCTTTGAAACAATACCAAGGTTATCGCTTGAATGCGACAACACTGCCCAGACTGGTGAACCTGTGCTCGACGCTGCTGCGGAAAGCGCTGCCGCTACTACTGGAACAGGGGACAATGCCGGAGATGCCGCCGCAATGTCGGATATAGAACCCGAATTGCTAAAAGCGTTAGGTGAATTTGAACCTGATGCTGAGGAATGGGGCGACAATATCCAAGAGGATATTGCTAAACGTTTTCAACTTTTATAGTCACATGGTTTGAAAAAGGAGGCAAAGGAAGAATTAGCAAAGAAATATTTGTTTCCCAAAAGTATGTCTTTGGTTAAAGCTCCAACTCTAAACCCGGAAATAGCAGCTATGCTCACTGAGTCCTTCAGAAATAGGGACCAACGAATGCTGAATAAGCAAGAACAGCTTGGGCGTGCTTTAACTGCACTAAGTTGTGCCGTAGTAACTATTTAGTAATCTGTGGTTGTGCTATGACTGTCTTGTTGAAAAAAAAAAAAAAAAACCAGATTCACCTGAAGTCATACGGGTTCTAAATGATACCGGGAAACTGCTCGCCGATTCCCATTTCTCGGAAACGGAAAGTCGTCGCGCAATGATAATTCCACTGGTAGATAAATCATTGATTGAATCTGAAAGACAGAAAACGAGACACTACGCTGTTTGCTGAAAAATTTGGTGACCTCGTTAAAAACACCCGCGGTACTAAGCGGACTGGCCAGTACATACAGTCAACAGTATCTGCGTCGAACGGTTCCAATTTAAACTGGAAAGGCCAACCTCTTCGAGGCCGCCCTCCCCATTGAGGTGCCCAGAACTACCAGTACCGGACCGGCGGACAGCGCAACCAGTACGCGAACCGTCGCCGAGCACCAGCACAGGCGTCTACCAGTGCCCGCCGCCAGAACGCTGCACCGCCGCCGCCAGCGCGCCGCCAGCCCCAGCCTGCAGCGCGCCCTCCACCTCCACCCGAGCGCTCGAACACGTAGATTCGACCCCCCAGGTACACGCCGGACGGCTGCAATATTTTTTTTACCTGCTTGGAAATCGATCACTAATGATGACTTTATCTTAAATACAATATCGGGTTATCGTATCCCTTTTACGACTACTCCGGAACAATCTGTATACCAATTACCCAAACGGTAATTTTCAAAATCTGAGTTATTAGCACTTGACAAAGAATTAAAACACTTATTAAATATTAAAGCCATTAGGAAATGTAAACCTGTTCAAGATCAGTTTATCTCTGATATTTTTTTTAGTACCCAAGAGTGATGGTGATTTTAGATTTATTTTAAACCTTAAAAAATTAAATAAATTTGTTCATTGCGATCATTTTAAAATGGAGGATCAGAACCGCGACACGTCTTTTATCAAAAGACTGTCATATGGTAAATATCGATTTAAAAGAGGCCTACTTTTTGCTGCGCATCCATGAAGACCATACTAAATATTTACGTTTTTATTTTGATACTGACCTATAAGAGTTTACCATTCTTCCGTTTGGCCTTTGTTCAGCTCCGTACATTTTCACAAAAATTCTTCAACCGGTTACAACCTTTTGAGGTCTAAGGGTTTCATTTAACAAATATGGTGGCATTTAACATATAACAAATATGGTGATTGCGTCACCAACCGTGATGAGACAATTGATTGTTTAACAAAATTAGGTTTTGTCATAAATTACAAAAAGAGTAATTTGATTCCCTCTACTTCATGTACTTATCTTGGTTTTGTTCTCAATTCAAAAACAATGACTATCGAACTACCCCTCAAAAGACGGCAAAATATTTTACAAAAGATTCAATATGCCCTAGATTGTATTTCTCAGCGAAAACAAATTCAAATCCGCGATTTTGCTCGGCTCTTAGGCACACTTACCGCGGCCTGCCCTGCGGTAATTTATGGATGCTTATACACTAAAGGTTTAGAAAGGGCTAAATATTTGGCCCTACTGAATAACGGTAACCATTTTGAGATGCGCATGTCAGTTCCAAACAGTTTGTGATGTTTTGATATGGTGGAAAAATAGAATAATGAAATTTTGTAATCCTATTCGTCAAAGTAAATTCGAACTCGAAATTTTTACTGACGCTTCCAAGACTGGGTGGGGCGCTGCTTGTGACAATGAAAAAGCTGGAGGTCCGTGGACTATTCGAGAACGTTCTTATCACATAAATTACTTGGAATTGTAGGTTGTATATTATGCCTTAAAAGCCTTTGCTAAATTTCGACAAAACTTTGAGATTTTACTGCCTGTCGATAACACGACAGCAATTTCATATTTGAATCGGATGAGAGGTGTACAGTATCCACATTTGAATTTTATCACACAATTAATTTGGCGGTGGTGTGAAAAAAGGAACATTATGATTTTTTGCATCTTACATTAAATCATGCGAAAATATTGATGCAGATAGTGAGTCCAGAAAAATAAATATTGACACTGAATGGGAGTTAAATTCTAACGCATTTTCAAAGATTGTGACACACTTTGGATATCCCAATATTCACCTGTTTGCCTCACGTGTTAATACAAAGTGTGATAATTACGTGTCATGGAAGAGGGATCCGTATGCTTATAACATAGATGCTTTTACTCTGGATTGGTACAGTTTTTATTTTTACGCATTCCCGCCTTTCTCACTCATTTTGAAAGTACTAAATAAAATCATTGCTGACCAGGCGACTGGCATCGTGGTAGTACCATGCTGGCCGTCACAACCTTGGTACCCACTTTTTCAAATCTCTTTGTGTAAGTGAAACAATAGTATTCCCCCCTGAAAGATTTCTTCTTTCAGGCAAGCTCACCCGCTTTACCAACATCTTTCCCTGGAAGTGAGCGTGTTATGCGGGAAGGTTTTATAAAACAAGGCGTTCCCGAATCTTCTGTGGAAGTAATGCTATCGTCAATTTCCCAGAATACTAAATCACAATATTCTTTTAGTCTTAAACGATGGTGGGAATACTGTAACTGTGATTTTTATAATGTAAGTTTAGTCTCTCTCCTAGATTTCCTCACAGAATGTATGAAATCCGGTTCTTCTTACGGTACCCTAAATAATCACCGCTCGGCAATATCATTGATATCCACGAATATAATTGGACAAAATGACCCAGTTAAAAGATTTTTCAAAAGAGTTTTTAATTTAAGACCCTTTTTTCCACGGTATAATTTTACCTGGAATCCTAACATTGTATTAAATTATGTCGAAATTTTATTTCCTAATGAATCACGTAATTTACAAGACCTTACTAAAAATTGGTTATTTTACTCGCATTAGCTACTGGTCAAAGGATCCAAACACTTTCATTGATAAGAATTCAAAATATTCATGCGTTTACTGATAAAATTGTAATAACGATTACAGATTTGATTAAGACTTCGGCTGTTGGTCGTCAACAACCAATATTAAACTTGCCTTTTTTCACTCAAAGACCGGCTATCTGCCCGGCTTCTTGCTTACAGGCGTACATTAAAACTTCTAAACCCAGAAGGATGAGTTATGTATCTAACCTGTTCCTAACAGTCATGTAAAAAGCCAATACAGGGCGGCAACTGCCCAGACAATCAGACGCTGGATCAGAGATATATTAGAGTTTAGTGGCGTCGATACTACCATATTCAACGCTCACAGCACACGCCACGCATCCACCTCGGCTGCGTTGCGTGCTGGCGTGAGTTTAGATGTTATTAGAAGATGCGCGGGATGGTCCGATCAGTTCGCAACATTTGCCAATTTTTATAATCGGCCAGTTATTGATTTAAATCCTAGCCTTAAATGAGCAAATAATATAAGATTATTATTTTGTTGGAAGTATTTTAGCCTTTTCATTTCAACATTTATCGTATTATGTGTCGTTCTCTGAACATCTACAAGATGTAAATCTCGAAGACGAAGGCAGGATAATTGAATGATCAAACGAACTTACCTGAAGTGAAGTTCGATCCAAATTATCCTGCCTTCGTCGGAGAGATTTAAGGTCCCCCCCAACCCTATCGATTTTTTTTTTCTCCCATCGAATCAATGTTTCATGAAAAAGATCTCTAAAAACATGAGGACTGTAATCTAGGCGGGTCGCGTCGTAGGAAGGGGAAAGAGAAGGAGGTATCTTTTTTCTCTTTCTATGACGCTGAATACTTGTGCGAATTGTTAGGCGTTTACAGGGTAAACTACAAGATGTAAATCTCGAAGACGAAGGCAGGATAATTTGGATCGAACTTCACTTCAGGTAAGTTCGTTTGATCATTCAATTATTGTTGGATCTCATACTAAAAAATCATAAATAAATTCTTTTATTTATTGTACGAATCGTAGGCAGTTAGTATTTTGTGAACATTTACGTTTTCAGTCACATTTTCAAAGAGTTTTAACAAAGTGGCCCTCATACCACACGCACATGTGAACACACAATGTTTTAAGATCTAAGCATACATAGGGGCAAACAGACAGCGGGAAGCGACTTTGTTTTATACTATGCAGTGATAACAAAAATCTACAGAAAATTCGTGGCAACGAGTGAATGAATATTTTCAGTAAAAATAACATTATTTACGGTCTCCTGGCCTTAAGTTTGTTAGTAACCACATTAGTTGCCAGCATCATGAACTTGAATAAAAAATCTGTTAAAAAACAAATGTACATTATGATGACTTACAAGCCAGACACTTCTCAACTATGAAATGTTATACACAATCTACTCTAATTCCTGCGCTTTACAACTACTTAATTAATGCATGCCATAGTTAGTTAGAGAGAGGAAGTGCGGCATATTCGGAATATCAGTTTGTTTACAGCTTGCAGTTTCAGTATACGTAGTAGTGAAAACGGGTTATCTCAATAAAAATACGGATTATTTTTGAAAAATATAAAGCTTTGATGATACAAACAATCATGCTAATGAAAAACCAGAACCATTCTCAAAATGTATATAAAAATATAGAAAAAGACTCCAAAAACGCGATTTTTCTTAGAATGCAGGTAATTTGGAATGTATTTATTTTTTCTATAGCTTAATACCTGATACGCCAACTCCAGTAAATCCATTCTGCTCAGTCCATGAAATAAATTGTGCATCGTCAATATGTAGGTAGGTACTCAATCATCAGGTTTTCAAGATCTATGCTCAAAACTGACCTTCGTTCGATAACTTTACTAGTTTTTTACCCATGACTGAACGGAGACAGTGTATGCGTTTGGGGTGAGAGGATGTTTGTTTGTTTGTGCAAACCAATGTTCCCAATGCCGTGGAAACCACAACAGACGTAAACCAGAACCTCGAAAATGTGACTCGGATCCTCAGGGAAGAAGGTACAAGATTCTGTGATATGCAGCGTAAGGGCAAGAAGTCTAAGCTTTCAGAGGGGACTTTAGGGCTAATGAAGGAACGACGTGAAAACCCACCCGTCACTTCGTCGGCAAAGCGGTTTCTAAACCGAGAGATCAACAAGCACGTACGACGCGACCTCCGGCGCTTCAATGCTCTTTCGGTTGAAAGAGCAATCGAGCAGAACCGGGGGTCAAAGGTGTTCGTACAATCTCTTGGAAGAAGCCACCTGACGAAGTTGACCACAGCAAGTGGAGAAGTCGTTTCTTCGAAGCCAGCAGTCCTTTCGGAAGTGGAGGACTTCTATAGACGGTTATACGCATCGCATGCATCTCGTCCTGAACCCGAAAATGAGGGTCCTAGAGCCACATTGACACGCCATTTCACCGAAGACCTGCCAGAAGTCAGTACTGGCGAAATCGAGATCGCTCTTGGGCAGCTTAAAAATGGAAAAGCCCCTGGAGAAGACGGCGTTACCACAGAGCTGCTGAAAGCTGGGGGTAACCCCGTACTGAGGGAGCTCCAGAAGCTGTTCAACGCTGTCCTTTTTGAAGGGAGAACTCCAGAGGCGTGGAGTAGAAGTGTGGTCGTCTTGTTCTTCAAAAAAGGAGACAAGACCCTGTTGAAGAACTATCGACCCATATCCCTTCTAAGCCACGTCTATAAGCTGTTCTCAAGAGTGATCACGAACCGTCTTGCGCGAAGACTCGACGAATTCCAACCACCGGAGCAGGCTGGATTTCGGAGCGGATACGGCACCATAGACCACATCCACACAGTGCGGCAGATTATACAAAAGACCGAAGAGTATAATCAGCCCCTGTGTCTAGCATTTGTGGACTATGAAAAGACCTTTGACTCGGTTGAAATCTGGTCTGTTCTGGAGTCCCTGCAGCGCTGCCAAGTAGACTGGCGATACATCCAAGTGATGAGATGTCTCTACGAGGCCGCCACCATGTCCGTTCAAGTACAGAATCAGCAAACAAGTCCCATACCGTTGCATCGAGGAGTGAGACAAGGGGATGTTATTTCCCCGAAATTGTTCACTAATGCAATGGAGGATATGTTCAAGACGCTGAACTGGAAAGAACGTGGCATTAACATCAATGGCGAGTACATCTCTCACTTGCGATTTGCAGACGATATCGTCATTATGGCAGAAACGCTGCAGGACCTACAACAGATGCTGAATGACCTGGCTGACTCTTCTGTACGCATCGGCCTACGGATGAACTTGGATAAAACCAAGGTCATGTTCAACGAACATGTTCTACCGGAACCGATTGCGATTCACGGTGCCGTTCTCGAAGTTGTTCAAAAATATGTGTACCTCGGGCAGTCATTGCAGTTAGGTAGAAACAACTTTGAGGGCGAGGTGAACAGAAGAATTCAGTTGGGTTGGGCAGCATTTGGGAAGCTACGTCGAGTCTTTACATCGTCGATCCCACAGTGCCTAAAGACGAAAGTCTTCAATCAGTGCGTCCTACCCGTCATGGCATACGGAGCCGAAACGTGGACACTGACGGCTCGTATGGTCCATAAGCTCAAAGTCGCTCAGCGGGCTATGGAAAGGGCTATGCTCGGTGTGTCTCTGAGGGATCGCATCAGAAATGAGGTGATCCGTCAGAGAAGCAAGGTAATTGATATAGCCCACCGGATTAGTAAGCTGAAGTGGCAGTGGGCTGGCCATATTAGTCGTAGAACCGACAACCGTTGGGGTAAACGAGTTCTAGAGTGGAGACCGCGTCTCGGCAAACGTAGTGTAGGACGTCCTCAGGCACGGTGGAGTGACGATTTGCGCAGGACCGCTGGCAGAAACTGGATGCGAGAAGCCGAAAATAGATCTAAGTGGCGTGCAATTGGAGAGGCCTATGTCCAGCAGTGGACTGCAACAGGCTGTTGATGATGATGATGATGAATATTCCCATTTATCTCCAGTACTACTAGTCCGATTTTCATGCGGTTTTCAGTGATGGATTGGGGTTTGATTGGTACATGTTCTTAGATAGGTGTTACGGTGACAACTCAACAGGGGGCGCTGCAGTCAGGCATATTTGGGCAAACCAATGTTGCCATTTATCTTCAAAGCTGCTATTCCAATTTTGATGCAGTTTTCAGTGGTGGGTTAAGGTTTGATTGTTGCATGTTCTTAGATATGTGTTACGGTGACAACTCACAAGGGGGCGCTGCAGTAAACATGTTTTTGCAAAAAAACTAAACTACTCCGATTTTGATGTAGTTTTCAGTGATGTGTTCGGGTTTGATTGGTGCATGTTCTTGGATAGGTGTTACGATGACAACTCACTAGGGGGCGCTGCTGGTTCATAATAAAATTTTCTCTAAAAAGTTTGAAATAAAAGGCAAAATTGAAAATTTTGAAAAACCCACGACGGTAAAAACATAATTGAAAAAGAATTAGATTATTAATAAAAAACCCCCAAATTACAAAATTAATGTAACCTAAGAATATCCGACGGGCGCTGTCATCACTATCTGCAAACTAGCTCATTGAATGGCAGCCCTGACAGATATTCTTAGGTTACATTAATTTTGTAAGTCGGGGGTTTTTATTAATTATTTAATTCTTTTTCAATTAAGTTTTTACCGTCATGGGTTTTTTCAAAATTTTCAATTTTGCCTTTTATTACTCAATCAGATTGACGAATCGAAATTACATATTAATTATACTCATTTACCCTATTCCAAATTAACAACATTACTACATAACCTTAAAAAATCATATAACTTTTTTAATTCTAGTAATATTCCAAATCCAATTTTGGCAATACATTGGAGCGTATTAATTTTTGTATGGTCTATTTTACACGGAATTCTTTTAAATGAAAGCAAGATGAAAATATTTTATGTTCCCTATTTTGATATGCAATTATTCGACAAGTGTTTCAAATATGTTGCACTTCCTCTGCAAATAAATCGATTCGTGTCCATTAACAAGATCTAGGTTTCAAAATGAGTTAGAATAAGTAACATGTAATTTTAAATCTGCTCTGGTAGGTAATTTGCGTATAAGGAACAAAGTGGAAACTAGTTTCATCATAATAAATGCCATTAAAGTATTTACTATAACTAATCAATTCCATTCTTCTGCCGGTAGCAAATAATACTGTCCACTTATTATCCTACTTATAAATGTAATGCAAGTAATAGTCATAGAAGTGTTCTCGCAACTGTTACTGTATCATCATGAAGGTCTCACTTATGCAAGTCGTGCTGCTCCTCACGTTCCTCTGGAACATGGGCCACCTTGAGGCTAGTCCCCTAGATACTGCGAGAGGTAATTATTTATTTTTAATGCTTTAATTAATTAAATCAAGCGCTAATTGCACCTTAGACTTTCTATTTATTTATTTAACCCATCTTTACCCATCGTTGCGCAAGCGCAACATTTCAAATTTGTTTTTTTTTTTTATTAATAAAATAAGGAAATAACTCTACGAAATCTAAGCCAGTCTCGAAAAGAAGAACTAAAAGATGGGACTACATTTTTTTAAATGGTTTTTTCAATACAAATACATATTATTTGTGTCATTAAACAACTGCTTATTGAGTCATCTCGGGATCGATGTATTCATCCAATAAAAAAAAATTAAATGAAATGAATCTATACTTTTTACACTATGTAGAGTTTTAACAATGTTTTATTTATGATGTAAACCCTTTTTTTGGACAAAACTGCTTACACATGTTATTTATCTTAGATTTCTAGGAATTATTGCGTATACGCAACGTTGGGAGTAACAATAGTCAGTTGTTATTGTTACTCAGCTTGCCATTCATGTTAGAAATAATGGGTTCTCGCTATGCAAAGAGTAGAAGCTCTTTTGTTTTATTAGTCAGTCGGTTATAGAACGTCAAGCTAACAGTGTCCCATAGTAATTTCAGAAAAACGATAAATGAGTATACGATACGATATAAAAACGACAAATCAGAAAATAAAAAGTTGAAACATTATGGCTTGGCAGCGAGCACTAACTTCTCAAGACATTTTGAGTACCTTAGAAGAGGAAGAGGATTTAGAAAATGCCACTCAAATTGATGCTGTGTACATCCCCCCGGTGGTTGACAATCTTACAGACGAGGAAGGCCTAGATGATGATGCGCTAGGTGACAACGACAATATTGTGCCCACTGATATCGCTGGAACATATGAAATACACACCGATTTAGCCGCAAAGTCTGAAAATACACAAGATGAGCTCGGTCCTTCAACTTCGAAGAAGCCAAGACTGTCAAAAAAGTCATCAAAATGTGTTCCAGACTGGAAAAAAGAACATCCGACCTATATCAATTTTCCTACAAATGATGAAGCAGCAATGATACAAAATATTGAAGAACGTTTAGGTGGAAAAACACCTTTTGAAGTATTTTCCCTATTTTTTAGTGATGAAGTTTGGGAACAGATTATATGTTTTTCGGAAAAATATGCTCGTGACCATAACCGTCATTTATTTACCCTCACGGTAGCAGAACTCAAAAGATTTTTTGGTATATTATTATTGTCTGGATATCATTCTTTACCAGCAACGAAATTATACTGGTCAAAAGATGAAGACAAAAATGTATCAATTGTAAGAAATTGTATGAGTCGTAACAAATTTGACTCTATCAAGGAAAACATTCATCTATGTGATAATGCTGACCTGGATAAAAATGATAAATTCGCTAAATTGCGTCCTATTTTTGATGTAATCAACCAAAAAAATATGCAGTTTGGAGTATTCTCACACAACTTGTCAATTGACGAAGAAATGGTGCCGTATTTTGGACGTCATAGTTGCAAGATGTTCATCAAAGGAAAACCTGTAAGATTTGGATTCAAGATATGGTGCTTGTGTAGTTCAAATGGTTATCTGTATCGGTTTATTCCATATGGCGGAAAGGATGGTAACGACAATAGAAATGATTTAGGTCTAGGAGAAAAAACTGTATTGGACCTATTGTCAGTCATTGAAGATCCTCGTAAACATCGCGTGTTTTTTGATAATTTTTTTTCTTCACATAAATTATTTTGCATTCTGAAAGAGAAAGGCTATTTTGCCACTGGTACTATTCGAGAAAATAGAACAATGAATAAAACCTTGACAAATACGAAAATTCTTCAGAAAAAAGAGAGAGGGTCATTTGATTTCAGCTTTGACCAAAAACATGAAGTACTATTGGTTCGATGGAATGACAATTCTGTGGTGAGTGTGGCTACTAACAACGCAAAAATCGAACCTTTGGTTACGGCAAAACGTTACGATAGAAAACTAAAAAAAATGGTGAATGTGCCACAGCCTCAGGTTATAGCAGATTATAATAAAAATATGGGAGGCGTCGATCTCCATGATAATGGAATTGCCAATTATAGGATTCGAGTAAGAGGGAAAAAGTGGTGGTGGCCACTGTTCATCAATTTGATAGATAGTGTTTTAGTCAACTCGTGGAAGATTTACAATCTGGCAAATGAACGATCTATGAGTCAATTAGAATTTAAATCTTACGTTGCTGTAAGTTTGATGAAAACCGAAGAAGCTCAACTTGCAGATAATTCGCACTTTTTGGGAAATACAAATACAAATTTAGGGAGACCATCCAAAAACGCATTACCTTCCAATATTCGCTTCGATAATATTGGTCATGTCATAGAGGAGCACGAAAATAAACGTCGAAGAAGATGTAGACAGTGTAGAAGTACAACAATTTATATGTGTAAAAAATGTCAAGTACATCTTCATGCTGATTGTTTTAAAATATTTCACTCACGATAATACCTAGAGTATTAGCGCCAGTGAAAAATAATAAGACTTGCTTGTAGAGTTTCAAGTCCAGTAATCCCTACGTTGCGTACACGCAACATTTCACGGAATGAAAAATAATTTATCAATATTTTTTTTTTCTATAATTTTCTCTTTTTTGATGTATTTATAAACGTAATAAACAATAAAACCATAAAATATGCATTTATTTTTACCCTTGGGAGTTAATGGGTTAAATACTGTAATGTTTACACAACTTAAATAGTTTGTTGCTATAGCTATAAAAATACAATTTATCGAGAGAACAATCTCTCAAGATATTTCATAATCTCACTTATTTTGCAATTTTTCGTATACAGGAACATTTATAAGCATTGCACAAACATGTTGATACATATCAGTAATAGAACACATTTGATTATTTTTTAGAATATTTTATCCGGCTTTGAATCAGTAAAATATGGAGACTATCAATTTATATGTCAGCGCTCATGGTGGGATAGAGCGGGGGTAGCTTAGCGCGTTTTGCTTTGCTGCACAAAGCGAGTAACCATAAAGTCAGTCAAAGTAAACTTCTTTTGGTAACGATAATTTTTTTGTAAACATATCTATATTTTTTTAAACTTTGTGTACAATAGTGGTATATGTGGGTAGTTTATATTTAATTTATCAAAGTTAGCACACTGAATAAAAAATAATCCTGTATGTACTGGATATGTTCCAGTACATACAGGATTATTTTTTATTCAGTGTGCTTGGGTTCCCCAAGACAGATAGGTTAGGTTCGAATGGTATGACCGGAGCTAGAGTGAGCGAGCGAACCTAGCTCCCGTGGTGCCATTCATGTTAGTTTTTTTTTAACACTTTAGACAGAAATATTAGAGAAATATAGCGGGGTTCATCGTTGAGGTTAGGAAGTTCAAATTGTAATACTAAACGGTTCATTACATGCTATTCCACAATGTCTCAGTATGAAGGAACGACATTATTACTTACTTCAACTAATCAACCACCAGCAGTTGTGCTGATGCTAAGACCACAGAATCAACAACGGAGGACATAACCCAAATAATGAACATGTAATTAATTATTCAGGTAACATGAAGCGGCCCTGCTCTGATGATAGGGAGTGTCCAGCTGGTACATTATGCTTTCGAGAAGAAGGGACTCGGAATACCGTTTGTGGAACTGGTGAAGTAGCTGCATCACGCCGCATGGGCTACGGGCCTGGACGCAAATAATACTTACTGAGTTTCGTTCGCCTTTCTTGATGCAGGTCAGACGATTAGGCTGACATTCTGTGTGTTCAGAATAAATTATAAATCAAAACTGAAACGTCAGAACTATTTGATCAGTCAGATTCAAACAGTTTGGCTTTTTTTATTTATGGGGCACTTTGATGTACTTTTATGTTAATTACAGAAATGTAAAAAACAAAATATATTTAATTGATAAATCACTTAATTTTAAACATCTATTCAATGATTTCGATATTAGTTGGCAAAGGATGTTAACTTTCTTATTATTAACTAACTTCAAAAAAAGAAGGAGGGAGGAGGAAAGAGTCACCGCGGCCCTGGAACGTAAAGGGCTCTAGAAGGGTCACGGGTGGGTTTTAGTCAGTAAGAGTGTGACACTCCCTTCCGCTCCACCCAGAGCGGGAGAAGTAATTTGATGATTTCGCATCCAGAAAAAAAAAGAAGGAGGCTATCAATTCGATTGTTTTTTTTTTGTATGTTCAGTAATAACACTTTCATAAATAAGTAATTTTCTTTGTTCGAAAGAGGTTTATTCGGAAATGGCCCAAATTAAAGTTTTGTAAAGATCTGATGAAGAACTTCGGAGATTGACAGTTAAATTGATATGGACTGGTTGCATTTGTGTGGGTATCAGTACTAAAAAGTCAGAAATAAGAAACTTTTTCGAAAATTAAAAATTAACTGACTTGCAAATAAAAACAACTGTTAGGTTCAAAATAATTTTAATTTTGGAAGACTGTGTTTCTGGTGTGATTTCTTTAACGACTTAAACTCATTTTTTTAAAGTCGGTTAAAATAAAGAAACCACACCAAAAACACTGACTCCCAAAATTAAAGTTATTTCGTACTTTGTAGTTGTTTTTATTCAGAAGTCGGTTATATTTTTTCTTTTTTATAATATGGCGTTTGGTTGTCGCTGTATTTATTTTTGAATATTGTCATGTGGGACTGAGATTCCAGAGCCCCCAGACCTTACTTATTTTTAACAGATTTAGAAAGAAGGAGGAGGTTCTCAATTCGATTATATTAATATAATCGGTCGTTTTTTTTTAAATAAAAAAACGACTTCAAAATACAGACATTACTAAGTATAAAATAAATTAAATATACATAGGTGTAATTAATATTATTATACCTTCTTTTTCATTTCTTTCTTTCTTTATTGTTCTAAAAAAAAAAAAACACAAAATACCCAGACCCGGAACAACTATCTGTAGGACATACAAAACTTTTTTTCTGTGTGGGGATCGAACTCTCAACATGTAGCATAGCAGCCGACCGCTCCGAATTTGAATGAATGAATGAAAAGCCTAAATGTCCCTTTTGCCACGGTATGCAAGAGTGCCCCGTAGATTTTTTTAGGAACAAAACACATAACATTTAAGTGTTTTGCGTGTTTTGTGTGTGCTTTAGTATTTTGTGTTAGGAACAAAACACTTAACATTTAAGTGTTTTGTTCCTAAAACTCTACGTGGCCTCTGAAGCGCGAAGGAATAAAAACACTAAAGCCTACAAACACATGCTCATATTATTATACGTAACTTACTATTTATTTTTAACTTATTTCGTCCCACTGCAGGTCTCCGTTTCTTCCTGCCATTCTTCTCTCTCTCGGCTCTGGGTCAGTGTAGACCAATCCTGTCAATAGGCGTCAAGCTCATCCCGACATCTTCAACTGGGTCTACCGCAACAAATAAAATAAAATAATATTTAATTCGAATTTGTGACATCCGTATGTATAAGTAAACAATTAAGAAAAATAAAATAACCTATGTTAGTAAAATGACTATCTATTTATTTTAAAACAAGATTCATAATGCATCTGTGAACAACATCACCTAACAGAATAGAATCGTACCTCCCCGCTCTGGTTTTCAGGATGGAGGTCCCAAAAAGCTGGCCATTTTCTTCAAATATTTAGTATATTCGATTCTTTATATATTTAGTATGCCGCGGTCGGCGGATCTTGCTGATCTGGGAGGGCGTGTATCTGGTAGCCGATACGATAAGGGGGTTCTGGTGCTTTTCAGCGGACTCTATGAAACGCTTAAAGTGCATATTGAAATTTACTTTTATTTACTTAACTACCTATAAAGCAGGATGGTTTGCGGCTGTTTGCCCTACACACTACACTACATATACCTTGTTTCATGTCAGTCGCGGTCGATCTGACCTAAAAAAATCTGAGTTGTCTCCCCCTAGGCCAGAGGCTTTGTACGCCCATGACTACTATACTAGGGCTAGGCTCTTGCATCGTGATAGCTGATAAAGACATTAAAAAGGCAGAGCAACTTCTTCAATGTCAGATTGACTTATTATGTAAACGGTCACACTATATTGTTCTTGTCATAAATGCTGAAAAAACTAAAGCCACGCACATACATTCTTCACATAGTAAAGCGTGTGCCCCGCTCCACCAAGGCACATAACCATGACTCCCTACACGCAGTATGTACTGGTAGCCATTGCTGTGCTTGAAAAGATTATACTGGTCCAAATGTGTAAGCTGCTACGTTGAGCGAAAAGTTGACAACGAAATATAGTGATATCGTACACTGTTGCTTTAAATAAACACCGATCACCAGCAATCATGGAAAAATCTCACGCTAAAACTAAATATTTTTTGTTAAAAAACTATATTTCCAGTTTGCTAGCAGCCACATTAGTTGCCAATATCATGAACGTGAACAACAGTGCGATTTAGAATAAACGTAATGACTTACTTAGTCAGACACTTCTCAACTATGAACTGTTCTAGGCTAAATCCTGCGTTACAGTTAGCTATTTAAATTATTCGTAGTTAACTATACTAATATATAAAGCTGAAGAGTTTGTTTGGTTGCTTGATCGCGCTAATCTCAGGAACCACTGATTCGATTTGAAAAATTATTTCAGTCATAGATAGCCCATTTATTGAGGAAGGCATATATCATCACGCTAAAATCAATAGGAGCGGAGCAGTCATGAAACATGTGACACAAACGAAGTAGCGCGGATCAGCTAGTAAAAAATAAATCGATTCGCATCCAATTAACAAGATCTAGGTTACATATAATTTGAAATATGCTCTGGTTGGTAATTTGAGTATCGCTAACAAAGTGAAAACTAGTTGCATCATAATAAATGAAATTAAAGCATTTACTAGAACCAATCAATTCAATTTTCCTGCAGGTAGCAATTAATACTGGCCACTTATTATTTTACATATAAATATGAATGAAAATGCAAGTAATAGTCATAGAACTGTTCTCTAGTTCACAAGTGTTACTGTTGCAGTCATCATGAAGGTCTCATTGTTGGGTATTGCGCTGCTGTTCGCGTTCCTCTGGCACACGAGCCACCAACAAGTGGCTAGCGTAGGAGATACTCTGATCTGGGGAGGTAATCATTAATGTTTGTTGCTGAATTAATTAAACCAATCAGCGAGACTACGTTGCCTAGGTACTAAGGCCCTTTTTTGGATGGGGAATCATCAAGTGACTTCTCCCGCTCTAGGCGGAGCGGGAGAGAGTGTCAGACTCTTACTGACTAAAACCCACACGTGTTCCTTCTTGTGCCCTTTGCTTTCCAGGGCCGCGGTGACTCTTTCGAACAAATTCGGCAACCCTAGCAGGCACTGACCCTATTGGGCCCCGTCTTCTTTGCTGACAGCTCTTTGAGGCGCGCGTGGAACACGACGCGCCGTCGACTCGTTCCTGGTTGCTATCAGACGGCGACCTCAGCGTATACCTGAACCACAGGCTGCACGTGTAGAAAGTCTGACAGTAGGTTCTAAATAGTGTGGCCTTAACTTGGTCTCTACAACGCGCAGACCTGCGTGCCAGCATATTACTTCTGACCACCAATTTCCTACGTTCCCTTTCGATGTCAACTTGGTCATCAAGGCCCTCGGTAACGTAGTGACCTAGGTATTTGAACTCTAGTACCCGCTTAATCTCAGTACCATTCAGCTTTACCGCTGGTACATAAGATGGGCATTTACCGGAGGCCTTTGTCATATCGGCATTAGTGAAATTTGACTATAGAGACCCTTAGATCCAATAAAATCAATACCGGACAAGGACATAACCCAAATAAATAACTTGTAAATAATTATTTAGGTAACAAAAAGCAGCCCTGCTCATCAGACAGTGACTGTCCAGCTGGTACATCGTGCTTTGGAGCCGTAGGGTCTGGAAACACCGTTTGCGGAACCGGCGAAGTGGCTGGATCACGCCGCTTGTATTACTGGCCTTGATGCAAATAATGCTTGCGAACTCAGTTATGTTCTCCTTTCTTGCTGCTGCGCAGAAGATTGAGCTGAAGTTATGTTTGTTCAAAATATGTAATAATAAATTAATGAGATAAAATAGTTCTGCCTTTTTTATTTATGGCCTACTTTAGTATCCATACTTTTATGTAAGTTCTGTCTTAATACAGAAATATTCTAATAATAAGTTATGAATGTGTAGGTTTCAGTACTAATAAGCTAGTTTCCCCCGTTGAAAGCTGGCTCCCATCATCTTCGACTGGGACGACTGGGTCTGCCGCAATAAATAAAATAAAATAATATTTAATTCGGATAAGTGACATCCATATGCGTAAGTAAACAATTAAGAAAAAAAAAACTATGTTAGTAAAATTACGATCTATTTATTTATTTTAAAACAAGGTGGTTGTTCATACTGCATCTGTGAACAACATCATCTAACAGAGGAGAATCGTACCTCCCCGCTATGGTTTTTAGGATGGAGGTCCCAGAAAGCTGGCCATTTTCTTCAAATATTTTTATGATAATTCAATCATGAATAACATCCGAGAATAAGAGCGAATACTATAATAACACAAAATTGCTGGTTATTCATGCGTCCAAGTCTTATGTTATATTTATATGTCACTTCTTCTTCCCAGCTAAAACACTAGGAAGTGGTGACGGGTGGGCGTTTTGGGGGACTGTAGTTATGTAAAATTTGACGTTCAAAAAGTGCTGTCGCTCAGCCTAGTTTGAATAAATGACTTTTGATTTTTGATTTTTTGATGTCCTATATTCATAGGATTTGAATCGGACAAATAGGTAACCTCAAATTTAATTTTTAAGCGAGAACAATGTAATAAACAAATATCAAGCTTTCAGAAATATCGAAGGGCCGCTCAAATTTTGTGTCAATTTTCCAATAATATTGTTTATTGATTTAAGTGAAGCTTTTATTTTATTTTATTTTATTTTATTTGATAGGAATAACAAACAGCAGTATATTACATAGTAGTCACACAATATAGAAACTTATGATAAAAGTAACAAATACACTACTCAAAACGTTATCCACAGATTACTATACAGAATATATAATAGTTAATAGTTGGCTGTTAGCAGAAAAAAATAACAAATTAAAAAAAGCACTTAAATAAAAAAGAACAATTAAAAAGAAACACTTATTAACTAATTACCAGAGTTATGATCTCTTAAAATAGTCGTAATTTCACTCTTAAATTTAGCTTTGTTGAGAAACATAATGTCAGTAGAGCCAAACTGTTTATTATAGGTGTCTACCAGGCGCTGCAACGGCGAGCGAGCGCCTGACTTAGTTCGACAAAATGAAGTAGCAAATAGGCATCTCGAACGAACTTCTCGATCGATTACAGTACAGTTTGACACAGTTGACTACAATACACTATCTAAAAAATGGGAACGCAATGATATACGGGGTTTTCTTCTTTAGTGGTTTATGAATGAGCTGCCCACCCCCCCCTTATGAGCAATACGACTGTCGAGCTGGGAAACTCGAATGGGGACGTGTAATTTACAACTAAAGCCAAGGCACAGGGATCGATTATGACTGAATACCGTCTGCACTTCAACGAAATGTGCAATACTACAGTGTGAAATTTTAATGGTTGTTTTCCCGAAGCGAAATGAGTTTGTATCGGTAATACAATCGATTTATATATATAAAAAATATTAGACTCCATAAATGGCAGATTAACAATTGTGATAAACAAAACTCAAAAGCGACTTGAACCAACAGTAGTGCATCGCGCGATATGTAGGTACGCGGCGGTACGTGCGTCTCATGTAGGTATCTACCTACTTTATGTCTAGTGCACTACTATTGATTCTCGCTCTTTCGAGTTTATGAACACTTTTTTAATGATTTGAAAAAAAAAAACATTTATTTTTTTAGTTTAACTTTGTGTTTCGATAATACTACTGATGGGTAATCGTCCTGCCGCGGGAAAACAACCATTAAGATTTCACACTGTATAGGCATGGACGTAACCTTGGGCAGGGGAGGGCAGCTGCCCACCCCTGCCACCCCCCCTGGAAAACTCGCAAAAAATATATGAATTCGCCTAATCACTTATCAAAGTGTAAATAGGGGTTTATGTGCTAACTTTTGAATAAACCGCGCAGTAGACATTGGCAAAATAAGGTGCAATTGGCAAAAAAAAAAGATTTAAAAATTTAAATAAAATGAAAGTGCAAATTCAAGTTTACTTTTATTTGGTACCTATAAAGCAGGATGGTTTGCGGCTGTTTGCCCTACACACTACACTACATATAGGTACCTTGTTTCATGTCAGTCGCGGTCGATCTGACCTAAAAAATCTGAGTTGTCTCCCCCTAGGCCAGAGGCTTTGTACGCCCATGACTACTATACTAGGGCTAGGCTCTTGCATCGTGATAGCTGATAAAGACATTAAAAAGGCAGAGCAACTTCTTCAATGTCAGATTGACTTATTATGTAAACGGTCACACTATATTGTTCTTGTCATAAATGCTGAAAAAACTAAAGCCACGCACATACATTCTTCACATAGTAAAGCGTGTGCCCCGCTCCACCAAGGCACATAACCATGACTCCCTACACGCAGTATGTACTGGTAGCCATTGCTGTGCTTGAAAAGATTATACTGGTCCAAATGTGTAAGCTGCTACGTTGAGCGGGAAGTTGACAACGAAATATAGTGATATCGTACACTGTTGCTTTAAATAAACACCGATCACCAGCAATCATGGAAAAATCTCACGCTAAAACTAAATATTTTTTGTTAAAAAACTATATTTCCAGTTTGCTAGCAGCCACATTAGTTGCCAATATCATGAACGTGAACAACAGTGCGATTTAGAATAAACGTAATGACTTACTAGTCAGACATTTCTCAAATATGAACTGTTCCAGGTTAAATCCTGCGTTACAGTTAGCTATTTAAAGTATTCGTAGTTAAATATACTAATATATCGACGGTTAAAAGGAAATAGGGTATAAGCGACAAAAAGTGAAATGTTCAGGAGAGCCGTTCAAAGTTTTAAATTTTAGAAAAACTGACGTAATTTTGTTATTTATTAAGATATCGTGAAAACTAAAACAGTTATAAAATCAGAAAAAAATGGAGCATTTACCGGTATTTTTAGTTTTAATGATTTTACGCTATTTAAAGTGGTTTTTGTCGCTTATAACAATACCTTTTAATTTTCTAATGAGGAAATATGGCATAAGATACAAATGACAAAGTAAAATATTAAAGGATAAGAAGCCTAAGCGACATACTGATTTCTCACACAGCAAGGTAAAAGGGTATAAGAGACTAGACAGTTCAATAAGTGTTATAGGAAAAGAAGGATAAGGTTCTTTTCACAGTGGTCGTATGGAAGCTAATAGAGCACAAGAAACAGTCGGCTTTCAAAACAATACCAGGATATAAGACATTAGTGACACACAATGTCGCTTGAAAGCAAAGGAAAAGAAGGATAATCAACATTTGGCCTTGCGTGAGTTTATGGAAATATGGATGAAAAGACACCCCAAAAATAATGAAGTAGCGCAACCAACACGATCCTTCATCAGGATAAGAGCTAAAACGGGTATTACACTACACTGTAATTTTGTCCCTAACTCGTAAAATAGGGTGAAGTATTTTAAAAGTATTAGGGAGTCGATTTTCATACAAAAAGACTAAGGATCCTTAGTCTTAGGGGCCTGTTTCAGTATACCCCACCCGTTCAAGTGATTCTAATTTACACTAAATAGTAGATTTCAAAGATGCTAGTTCGTCATTATAGTCATTTTCATGTCACCTACTTACCTATTTACTAACAAGCGGATAGTAGGATTTTTTTAAATAAAAAAAGACATTGACATGACATGACACCTTATGGTGTCCTCCCCCAAGCACATCCAGTACATCAGATGACCCGATTCCAGGGTTATCCCTGGAATCGGGTCATCTGATGTACTTCCGCGAGGGAGACCAACAATCGCAAGGCGGCGTTGGGTTTCTGGTAAACAAGTCCTATCTTAACAACTTTGTGGAAATGTCAAGTGTAGCGAACAGGGTAGCGTACCTTATTGTGAAGCTCACCGAGAGGTATAGCCTCAAGGTAGTGTACGCACCAACCTCGACACACTCGGACGACGAAGTGGAAAGTATGTTCGATGACATATCGAGAGCCCTCCACTTCACTACACAGACATAGTACATCGCTGTCATGTTGACTTTAATGCCAAAGTGAGAGTACAGTATTGCTGCGAATAAGTAATAGGATACCATGGATTTGGAAGCAGAAATCATAGGGGGCAAATCCTCGTCAACTTCCTCGAACGGGAGGGGTTGTTCTTGATGAACTCCTTCAAGAAACAGACCCCAAGGAAGTGGACGTGGCAAAGCCCTGACACTATGACCAAACATGAGATGTCGATCTCATGTTTGTTCATCATGAATGACAAGAGGCATATATTCAGAGACGTCTCCATGATCAATAGGTTCAATACCTGTAGCGATCACCGACTTGTCCGAGGCTCTCTGAATATTAACTTCAAGGCCGAACGTGTCCGTCTGATGAAGTCCAGACTCCGACCAACTCTGCTCCAAACCATGGCATGATCTGAAACGTTCCAGCCGTTCCAGGCAAACCTGTAAAACCGATACGCTGCCGTGGAAACCACAACAGACGTAAACCAGAACCTCTAAAATGTGATTTGGATCCTCAGGGAAAAGGGTACGAGATTCTGTGATATGCAGCGTAAGGGCAAGAAGTTCAAGCTTTCAGAAAGGACTTTAGGGCTAATGAAGGAATGACGTGAAAGCCCACCCGTCACTTCGTCGGCAAAGCGATTTCTAAACTGAGAGATCAAGAAGCACGTACGACAGGACCTCCGGAGCTTCAATGCTCTTTCGGTTGAAAGAGCAATCGAGCAGAATCGGGGGTCAAAGGTGTTCGTACAGTCTCTTGGAAGAAGCCACCTGATGAAGTTGACCACAGCAAGTGGAGAAGTTGTTTCTTTGAAGCCAGTAGTTTTTTCGGAAGTAGAGGACTTCTATAGCCGGTTATACGCATCGCATGCATCTCGTCCTCATCCCAAAAATGAGGATTCTAGAGCCACATTGACAGGCCATTTAACCGAAGACCTGCCAGAAGTCCTATGGCATTAAGTCCGCTTTGTACAGTTTTTTTTTACTAGTGCGTAAAGTTTTAATAAATAAATAAGTCAGTATTGGCGAAATCGAGATCGCTCTTGGGCAGCTTAAAAATGGAAAAGCCCCTGGAGAAGACGGCGTTACCACAGAGCTGCTGAAAGCTGGAGGTAAACCCGTACTGAGGGAGCTCCAGAAGCTGTTTAACGCTGTCCTGTTTGAAGGGAGAATTTCAGAGTGGCGTGGAGTAGACCCTATTGAAGAACTATCGACCCATATCCCTTCAAAGCCACGTCTATAAGCTGTTTTCAAGAGTGATTATGAACCGTCTTGCGCGAAAGCTCGAACAGGCTGGGTTTCGGAGCGGATACGGCCACATAGACCACATCCACACAGTGCGGCAGATTATACAGAAGACCGAAGAGTATAATCAGTCCCTGTGTCTAGCATTTGTGAATCATGAAAAGGCCTTTGACTCGGTTGAAATCTGGTCTGTTCTGAAGTCCCTGCAGCGCTGCCAAGTAGACTGGCGATACATCCAAGTGATGAGATGTCTCTACGAGGCTGCCACCATGTCCATTCAAGTACAGAATCAGCAAACAAGTCCCATACCGTTGCATCGAGGAGTGAGACAAGGGGATGTTATTTCCCCGAAATTGTTCACTAATGCAATGGAGAATATTATGTTCAAGACGCTGAACTGGAACGAACGTAGCATTAACATCAATGGCGATTACATCTCTTACTTGCGATTTGTAGATGATATCGTCATCATGGCAGAAACGCTGCAGGACCTACAACAGATGCTGAATGATCTGGCTGACTTTTCTGTAACATCAACATTGTTTCGCAGTAAACATAATTGACTTTGACTTTGGATAAAACCAAGGTCATGTTCAACGAAAATGTTCTACCGGAACCGATTGCGATTCACGGTGCAATTCTTGAAGTTGTTCAAAAATATGTCGGGCAGACATTGCAGTTAGGTAGAAACAACTTTGAGGGCGAGGTGAATAGAAGAATTCAGTTAGGCTGGGCAGCGTTTGCGAAGCTACGTCGAGTCTTTACATCGTCGATTCCACAGTGCCTAAAGACGAAAGTCTTCAATCAGTGCGTCCTACCCGTCATGGCATACGGAGCAGAAACGTGGATACTGACGGCTCGTATGGTCTACAAGCTTAAAGTCGCTCAGTGTGCTATGGAAAGGGCTATGCTCGGTGTGTCTCTGAAGGATCGCATCACAAATGAGGTGATCCGTCAGAGAAGCAAGGTCATCGATATAGCCTACCGGATTAGTAAGCTGAAGTGGCAGTGGGCTGGCCATATTAACCGACAACCGTAGGGGTAAACGAGTTCTAGAGTGGAGACCGCGTCTCGGCAAACGTAATGTAGGACGTTCTACACTACGTTTGCCGAGACGCACGGTGGAGTGACGATTTGCGCAGGACGGCTGGCAGAAACTGGATGCGAGAAGCCGAAAATAGATCTAAGTGGCGTGCAATTGGAGGGGCCTATGTCCAGCAGTGGACTGCAACAGGCTGTTGATGATGATGATGATGATGGGTAGGTAGCTAATTATACTGCAGCTAGCAGGTAGGGAACTTAAGAATTAATTACGAACACTTGGTATGTATACGTAATATTAACATTTAAAAAGGTAACAAACATAATAGTAAATAATAAAAAGCTTATTGGGTATTGTAGTATAAGTGACGTATAAGTATGATTGTAGAACGTGGAAGTAGGTTATATTGTGGTTATAATCGACACCATGATATCTTATTTAATTTAAGTAATAAGATATTATCGACAAAACTGTATTTATATTGTACGCGGAAGTAAGGTATAACCAACACTGTGATATTAAAATAAATTTAGGTAATAGAGCATAACCTGCATAGCTTCCATAAAGTACTGAATGGTAATAGGGTATAACTGACAGAGTAATATGAAAATGAATTTCGTATATAGGGTACAAGCGCCATAGCTATGTTAAATTACGAAATGGAAGTAGGCTATAAACAACGTTTGTACTTTGTGAGGGAAAAGCTTAAAAGGCATAAACAACCGAAAGCTCGACAACCTTATGAAGTAAAAAAGCATTACCGACAACAAACACAAAATAAATCATTTTTGTAGGGGCACAAGCACCTTTGTAGCAAAAATTACTTGAATTTTCGTCGGTTACGAAAACTAATACTATAAAAACGATTTTTTTTGCTAGGGCATAAACGCCAAAAATCTCATCGTAGAGCCACGAGAGTAAGCGCATTCGAAAGAGCGGAAAATTTTACGTAGGATGGCATATATAACTCATTTTTGACCAAAATGTCGCTTATGCCCTACTTCCTTTTAACCGTCGATATATAGCTAAAGAGTTTGTTTGTTTGCTTGATTGCGCTAATCTCAGGAACTACTGAACCGATTTGAATAATTCTTTCAGTCATAGATAGCCCATTTATTAAGGAATGCTATAACATATATCATAACGCTGAAACCAATAAGAGCGGAGCAGTCATGAAACATGTGACACAAACGAAGTAGCGCGGATCAGCTAGTAAAAAATAAATCGATTCGCATCCAATTAACAAGATCTAGGTTACATATAATTTGAAATTTGCTGTGGTCGGTAATTTGAGTATTGCTAACAAAGTGAAAACTAGTTTCATCATATTAAATGCAATTAAAGCTACTTTTTATTTACTAGAACCAATCAATTCAATTTTTCTGCAGGTAGCAACTAATACTGGCCACTTATTATTTTACATATAAATATGAATGAAAATGCAAGTAATAGTCATAGAACTATTCTCTAGTTCACAAGTGTTACTGTTGCAGTCATCATGAAGGTCTCATTGTTGGGTATTGCGCTGCTGTTCGCGTTCCTCTGGCACACGAGCCATCAACAGGGGTCTAGCTCAGGAGATATTAGTACTGTGCTCTGGGGAGGTAATAATTTATGTTTGTTTCTGGATTCATTAACCAATCATCGCTGATTGGTTTAATGAATTCACGACTACGATACCTAGGTAATAAGGCCCGGAAAAGTATAGAATATAGTTCAAAATATACAGAGAAAGTGGAAATGTGCGGGGTGAAGGGATATTTTGTTTAAAACTGATTCGTTTGTCCTAAGCATAACCAATGAGTCTACACTTAATACTATTTTTAAATTAATTTCGCAGAAAATCGCTTGGCAAACACTAATTTATCATACATTCAAAACTCATACTTTAGACATAAGTCAGAATCATCTCAGGCATAAATTTCATAACCATAATAATTAAAAAATAGATCCATCATATTGCAGAAAGTTCATAGCCTTTTCAGTTAAGGCGATACCCCGACCAAAACCTTGCGATAGTGCGTTTTTCTTCGCTATTCAGAGACTATTAACTCATTAGGTATGAGAAATAATCTACATGTAAAAGCACATTATTAATGTTCGATGTCTTATCATCACATTCCACGTTCTAATTTGTTTTTATGTGTTATAAATAAATTTAAAATCTACTTTTAAAAAAATGACTAAAATTGTTGATTTTATGCATCTGTTGCTAAATGCAACGCTCTAATCATTTGAGGATTACACTAATGGATAGATAATTTAGAAATCTATATTCTACAAGTTTTATTTTATTTCAAAAGATCGCTTATTTTTTTCATTCCAAAAATTGTGTGAATTCTATGATAACAGGGCGTGCGCTGGATGCGGGCGGCAAAGGGAACGAATGCTCAAGGTTATTTGGTCAGGGAAACGCCTTAAACCTAGAAGTACTAAACTTTATAGTCATCAAAGTATAAGTATAGTCGAAAAAAAAAAGAATTGACGATAAAAAGCATCAAAGATCAGAAGCAGGGGTTGGGGCGTCACTTCGAGGTAAAAATTGTAGCACGTAGTGACGCCTAACGAGTTTTCAAAGCACTGTATCGGCTTTGCTTTTTGTTTACGCGAAGGGATAAATAATACGTGTCCAATAACTTTTGTAAATATATAGTATAGCCGACTAATTATTGTTTTTTAGTCAACTAAAAATCGAACTATCCACTTTTATTGAAACTTATAGTGCAAGTAATAGTGATAACATTGTTATATCGGCATTAGTGAAATTTGACTATAGAGCCCTTAGATCCAATAAAATCAATACCGGACAAGTACATAGCCCAAATAATAAACTTGTAAATAATTATTTAGGTAACAATAAGCAGCCCTGCTCATCAGACAGTGACTGTCCAGCTGGTACATCGTGCTTTGGAGCCGTAGGCTCTGGAAACACCGTTTGTGGAACCGGAGAAGTAGCTGAATCACGCCGCATATATTACTGGGCTCGACGCAAATAATGCTTGCAAACTCAGTTGGCTCGTTCTTCTTTTTTATCGGCAATGAATTGGTGTTTCTCAGTTTTTCGAGTTTTTAAAGTGACAATATTTTGATTTCAGTGTTAGATTTTTTTTTCAGGTGCATTTAATTTTCATTTGGATTATTTTAATCTTTGTTTTCATGCCAAATAAACAACATTATTGTTTATTTTATGGTGATTGTCGAGAAAACAGACAGAGTGACAGAGTGGTCCTTTTTGAGTAGGACATCATTATGAATTACTACTTTGTCACGGTATTTAATGAAAAATTAACACACGCAAATAAAATATTGGCTAGAGAAAGGTAAAAAAAAATACTTAGTATTAAAATGTATAAAGCGATGAGGATGTAAATTCAAACAATAAAAACATAATAATTCATACTCTAATACAACACAAAGTGAGATGAGAGACCAACCATTGTCGGTAAAAAAGAAGAACGACCCAGTTATGTTCTTCTTTGTCGCTGCTGTGCAGATGATTGAGCTGTCGTTCCGTTTGTTCAGAATTAATAATAAATTAGTGAGATAAAACAGTTCTGCCTTTTTTATTTATGGCCTACTTTAGTATCTATACTTTTATGTAAGTTCTGTCTTAATACAGAAATATTCTAATAAAAATTGATTGTGTCAAAGATGTGTGGTGTTTTAACTTAATCATAGATTTGATGCCTATTTTGTTTAAAAAAAATTTTAGTCATTGCTCTGCGGTTGGGTTTTGAAGTCTATTTTTTGGAACGAAGTTCCTTATCGCGCGTTGTGAAAGGGGGCTAGACGGAAAAAATCATACGAAAAGTTGTAACGACACTTTTTGTGTCACGATTTGGATGGAAGGGGTTAAGCAGCTGTTAGTGAGGTCACGATTTGGATGGGTGTGTTAAGCAATTGTTGGCAAGGTTGCGAAAAGGATGGGTGGAGTTAAGCAGCTGTTAGTGAAGTCACGATTTGGATGGGTGTGCGAAGCAACTGTTGGCAAGGTTGCGAAAAGGATGGGTGGAGTTAAGCAGCTGTTAGTGTGGTCACGATTTGGATGGGTGTGTTAAGCAACTGTTGGCAAGTTTGCGAAAAGGATGGGTGGAGTTAAGCAGCTGTTAGTGTGGTCACGATTTGGATGGGTGTGTTAAGCAGTTGTGTTTAATATATATATATATATATGTGTGTGTGTGTGTGTGTGTATGTACATGTACAATTTTTTATTTCATACTAAAGCATCGACTACTTAGGTAGGTACAAATTATAACATCAAGGAAAAAGATAAATGCACAAAGATGTAGAGAATATCGTGAGAGAAAGAAATTCCAAAATACAATTGTACAAAACATAACTGCAGGAGATCAGATGAATGTAGTGAGACTGATTTACAATTACCTAAAACTTTAAATCATCATTCAGATGCGTAAGTATGATTTTTCAAGACAAGACAAGACAAGAACTTCGTTCCGTCCGGGTGTTCCTTGACACCTCTCAAATTTTTTGTTCTATATATCATTGAATTTCAGTTTTGGATTCGTCTCTTCTTTGAGCCCTTTATTTTGATACCCCAACACGTCTATGTTACGAAAAATTAAAAATTTAATTCTTACTTCAATTATAAATTTTTCGTACCTTATGGTTGTCATACAATTTTATATCGATATACCTTATTATATTGATGGGAAATGACTTTGTCCACTCTGGTCGGAGCAAAAGGGAATGTCAGACTCTTACTGAATAAAACCGTGTTCCTCCTACTTCCACCTTCCTACCTCCCTTTGTGTTCCGCAACTGACAAATTCCACAACCCTGGCAGGCACAGGTCCTAACGGGCCCCGTCTTTTATGCTGGCATCTCTTTGAGGCGCGCGTCGAATACAACGCGCTGTCGGCTTGGACCTGCTTATGATGGAATAAGCCACACACAAGCCGACACAAAAGGCCCTGACGTTATAAATAATATTATAATACAACACTGCGCTATCTGCCGTACCGAATGGTCGCGGCCATGGCGCGCCAGGTAACGGTAATTCTTCACACGGGGCTCCTTCCCATCGTGTGCAAGAAGAGTCGCGAGATAATGCTGCGCAAGGTGGGAAAAACATCTGGCATAATGCTGAAGAGCTATCGGCCATGTACTCTGCTGCCCACCACCTTCAAGGTGTTTGTGTCGTTCCTGCTGCGACACATGACGCCACACATCACTCGGCTTCTGGAGCTATTCAGGGTTGGAGCGGAATTCGGCATGAACCTTCAATTTTTGGGGTACAGCACCTGCTATCTCCACGATGGATAAGAAGGAGCAGGCGGTCGCCGTATTCTTTGACTTAGGGTAGGCTTTCGACCGCATGTAGCACGATGACCTGACCACAAGCTGGCTATTCCGACTGGCGCCGTCCCGTTGTAAAAGTAGTCCAATTTTGTTTGTTCCACTGAATCTTCAGAGTTGTGGTCGACAGAGCGTTGTCCACCCAATACAGGCGGGTGAGCAAGTTTGACCGGAACTTCTATTATTTAAACATTTAAAATATATTATTAATCTTCTGGTTCGATCAAACCTGCAGCATTAGCCGCCATCATCATGCACGTGATCAGTAGCATGACTCTCAACAACTTCACGATGTCTGTTTGGTTCAGTTCTATGATATTACTAGCATTTACCTCATATTTGTAGATGATTATAACTGGAGAGTACAAGTTATATGAATGAAATTGATTGGCTTTAATAAATGCATTAATGAGTTTAGTAATTATGATACTAGTTCATACTTTGCTTGCTATGCTAAATTACCGACCTTATCAGATTCTAAATGATATGCTACATGTTTTAACAAATCTGAAAACGTATAGCTTACTAATTGGATACAAATCGATTTATTTGTATAATTACGGCAATGCTTTACATAAGTACTTGTTAAATGTTGTGCAGACCTAGTCTAGAACATTGCGTTGTTGAGAAGCGTTGCTGTAAGTCATTATGAAGTTCTTACAAGTTGCTCTGTTGTTCATGACCGTCATGCTGGTGACTTGTGTGGATCCTCCTGATAACCTGCTTACGTTATTAACCGGCCGCCACAGTAAATACAGTTATTTTTTTACTAAGAATTTCCATCGTTGCTTGGACTTTATGAGTTTGTTAGAATTCGTTTGTATCTCTCTCTGTCTAATTTGGCATGTAACACATTTTCGTGGTTTGTAGTTGTCGTTCGTGACTCGCAGTGTGTTTGGCTATCGCAGAGGTCTTACAACTGGTTCATACAATGATGAAAAACTTTCTTTCATCATTGGGTTCATAGACCTCCCTGTCAGTTTTAAGGCGTTTCCCTGACCAAATAACCTTGAGCATTCGTTCCCTCTTTGCCGCCTGCACCCTGCGCACGCCCTTATATCATAGATTTCACGCAATTTTTGGAATTATTTTGATTAAAAAAGATCAGCGATCTTTTAAAATGAAATAAAATGTGTATAATATAGATTTTAAATTATCTATCCATTAGCGTAATCCTCAAATGATTAGACCGTTGCGTTTAGCAACAGATGCATAAAATCAATAATTTTAGTCCTTTTTTAAAAGTAGATTTTAAATTTATTTATAACACACTAGCTGACCCAGCAAACGTTGTTTTGCCATATATAAAAAAATGAAAAAAGATTTTCCCGCTTTTCTGTTGAAATTTTTCCTGAATTTTCTTTGCTATAAACCTCACGGAGCCCGAGACCTTTCCAACGAATGCAAAACCGTGGAAATCGGTTCGTGCGTTCTGGAGTTATAGCGTCAGGAAGGAAAACCCGACTTATTTTTATATAGTAGATAAAAACAAATTAGAATGTGTAATATGATGATAAGACATCGAACGTTAATAATGTGTTTTTACATGTAGATTCTCATAACTAATGAGTTAATAGTCTCTGAATAGCGAAGAAAAACGCACTATCGCAAGGTTTTGGTCGGGGAATCGCCTTTACAGGCATTTTAGCATCACGCTACTGTGAGACTACTCGAGTTAGTTCGCGCCATTTGTTTCACATAGAAATCATACACTGGTTTATCGCGAATCGGTAGAATTGGGACTCTGTATTCTGTACTTAGACTCAATTTCGGTTCTTTGTGCTAAGTGTCGTGGCTAAGTTAGCTTGCCCAGCTCCATCTAGAAACAGAAGCTTCCTGGGATCCCTTACCTTATTTACTCGGATTCTTCTCGGACCTTGGATCTCACCAGTCCAAAGTTTGACTGGAAGCCAACCCCAATATATTTGGGAAAAGGCTAGGCAGATGATGATGTTTCTCTATATAGGATAATAATTTTCAATAATCCAATAATAGCATCTTTTGTAATCTTTGTTAAAATGGCACTGTTATTTTAAAACTTCTGCTAGTGACTGTAACAATTTAAAAATAACAGTGATAGTACATAAAATTTTTATATCACTGTGAGTTGTTAATTCCAGTCTTAGCCATATCTCTGAAAATTCATGTATCAAGTCGTTTTACTTGGAGTTTTATAAGGACTTGAGCAATTCACATTAGTATTTTAGTTAACTATGTGTATGTTTTATACAATCCTTGTCCAATCAGCGCTTGGTATCTGATGCCTAGCAAACGGCGGGTGCACACGCTATAAACCTGCATATTTTTTTATAGAAATTTGTCTGTACAACAAAACAATGCAGACAAATTAATGTCGGTGTGATAATTTTATTTTATTCAAAGGTCAAAGTCTACTTTTACTCTGTTTTATTTGCCATTTTTATTTAAATTAACGTTTTCTATTATATCCTAATGAATTAAATTCTTTGTTTAGGTTATTTGCCCTGCAAGACTGCCAGTGACTGTCCAGGACTGATGCTCTGCACTCTTGAATTGACAGAGGTCACCGCAAGATGTAAATTAATGATTTTTCCATGAGAACAAGATTTGGACACATGTATAACTATTATAAATATTTTGTTCCTGTATCTCAAATATGTAAATATACATATATGTATGCTCTAGTTACGAATATTTTAGTTTATTTTTATTAATGTATATAGTTAGAAAGTAGATTAGTATTGAAATAAAAAATGTAAATATATTGAATTGTTGTATACCAAAAATTGTTAAACTTTTATTTGAAAAGTATATTATATAATATATATATATAGGAATGTAACTATGGACCTGTACGTTCTTCTCCATAAAAATCTACATGTACGAATGGACACAATTTGATAATATTAACTGTTTATTCTCCATAAAATAATTATGCTTTAATGTATTTTTAACCAACTTTCAAAATAGGAAGAGTTTCTCAAGTCGACTGTATTTTTTTAAAATCTCATAACTTTTTACTGCGTGGACCGATTTTGATAATTTTTTCTCATAATCAGACTTTTAATGTTCCCACTGCTGGGACACAGACCTCCTCTCTAGGAGAGGGAATGGGCCGTAATCCACTACGTGGGCCCAGTGCGTGTTGGTGAATGTCACATGTCTTCGAATTCTTGGTTCTAGGACATGCCGGTTCCCTCACGATGTTTTCTTTCACCGTTTTGAGAGCAGTGGTGATGAAATTAATTACTCAATTTCAAAGCGCCTAGCTGGGCTTGAACCCGCGACCTAGAATTCGTAAGTAGGGGCCGTTACCACTTGGCCACCACTGCTCCCACCATGTTACCCAGTTAATGTGTTGTAAGGGCTAGTATGCAGCCGCTCCTCGTAAAATCTAGGCAGATGATGATGTAGTTAAATTTAAAATAAATATTGCAGTAAAAAGTCTATCTAAAGTGTGCAATCCCCTTCATTCTCTACCGTTTCAACGATTCAACGATTCTTTCTCATCATTCATTAATTTTTATTAATTCTCTTTATATTCGAAAGCTGATCCTTTCATGTGGTTTCATTTAAATTTGAGTGAGACCTGAAAAAAAAAAAGCTGTATATGATGGTTTGGAAAAAAAACCTGCTGAATAATAACGTTACAAAACGTTCCAAACCACCAACCCCCCCCCAACAATCTCGCTCACAAACTTATAGGAATGGTCGAGAATATCGACTTTCTTAAAAAAACACACACATTACATGTTGATGTCAATTTTATTATATTTCAAATTCAGACATGCTGACAAAATATTATTTTGAGATTAACCCCAAATGGGACCTAAATCCCCCCAGCCTTTTCGATTCGTTACGCATCTTCGATGTCCATCAATCGATACGCAGAAGTAACCTGGTGGACAGTCGTCGTCGGTCTTGCAGTAATTTCCTAAACCTGAACAATAAACATGATCAATTAACAGGTTAACATTCCAGTGTAACCTACATATGTGGTCAATGTGGCGCAGTTCTGCCAAGTCTGTGTAACCTATGCAGTGCGCGATCCCACTGTAACTCTACAGACTCTGGCTCTGTCTCAAGTGCAACTGGACTTGTGACATGGGATAGACCAAAATTATGTCATCTATACTAATATTATAAAGCTGAAGAGTTTGTTTGTTTGAACGCGCTAATCTCAGGAACTACTGGTTCGAATTGAATTTTTTTTGGGTTGAATAGACCATTTATCGAGGAAGGCTTTAGGCTATATAACATCACGCTTAAGACAATAGGAGCGGAGCAGCGATAAAGAATGTTTTAAAATCGGGGATTCCGCGGGGACGAAGTCGCGGTTAGCAGCTAGTTATAAATATGACTACATATTGTCCATAGTTTTGTCATAGCATGTTTATTGACCACCAAAAGATGAACGCGCATAGGACAAAGTACGTAACACTGTGTCACGGTGGGCCCTTGTTATTTTGTGATAAAAGAGACAATAATGTATTTACCGCCGCGTAGATCGATAACGTTAGCAGCCACATGAGCCACCAGCAGCACGAACGTGAACAACAACGTAACTTGCAGAAACTTCATGATTACTGACACTTACACACTTGTGTTTGTGAGGTATATCAGGTCTGTTGTATTTATAAGTAAATATATATATCTAATCAAGTATAATTGATTGATGTCCGTAGGAATTGATTTATTTAATAAGATTAATTTAGTCCAATTTCACGTTTATTTTCTTGTTCTCCGATATATACATATGTGTAATAGAACTCTAATGAATGCTAGGTACGAACAATAGTTATCCTTCAGGCAGAAGTGTATTATTAGGCCAAGGGGGCCATGGCCTGTGGATGGCGAGCTATGGGTGGTTCGCCTTAAAATAGCAACAAGGCCCGGGTCGACGGCGCAACGTGTTCCACGCGCGCCTCAAAGAGCTGTCAACAACGAAGATGGGGCCCCATAAGGTTCAGTGCCTGCTAGGGTTGCGGAATTTGTTCAAAAGAGTCACCGCAGCTCTGGAACGTACCTAAAGGGCACAAGAAGGATCACGGATGGGTTTCAGTCAGTAAGAGTCTGACACTCCCTTCCGCTACACCTAGAGCGGGAGAAGTCATTTTATGATTTCAAACCCAGAAAAAAAAAATGGGGCCGTGGCCTTAGGTGGTAGAATGCATGGGGTAACTGTTGCCGTTTTTCAGACAAACACTTGCAGCCTGCCGCCTTAATCAAAAATACATCTAAAATATCCAAGACAAGGTACTAAAATTTTAGAACTCCCTTTACTTTTTCTCACATCCTCAATAATCACTGTTTTTGAGTAAATAATGTGATAGTTCGAAGCAATTTATCTATTGTTTTTTTCCCAATTGATCCAGAAAGAGGGTAATGTTTTTTAATAGTTACATTGAATAATTTCCATAAATATATAACTGACTTTTAAACCAAAGGAACACAAAGTCTAAGTCAAAGTCAAAGTCAAAGTCAAAGTCTAAAAAAAAAAAAAAAAAAAAAAAAAAAAATATAACTCAAAAAACGTCAAAATACATCAAATAAAAAGTAGTAGTAGTAGTTCTCGTCAAATAAATATAACTTTAATTTCGGAAGTCGATGTTTTTCCTGTTTTTTAACTGACTTCCAAAATTAAAGTTAGTAATAATATTTAAACTATTTGAGGAGCTCGTGGCTAAATTATAACAGCCGCACGGGTTGATCTTCGAGGTTAAGCAACGCTTACCGAGGTTGGTCTGTGGATGGGTGACCATCTTAACATAACGAGATTTCGCCGTGCCTTGGAAAGCACGTTAAGCCTTTGGTCCCGGCTGTCATTTGGAGATCTTTGGCAGTCGTTACGGATTGTCAGAAACCAGAAAATCGGACTCGCCAAGAAGTACCGTGTTCCCCAGTGAATGGGTTGTGGAGGTCTGGTAGGCAGCCGCTCCATGTAAAATACTGGTATTCAGCGGAATCCGGCTTGATTGGGAGCCGACCCCAATATAGTTGGGAAAAGGCTAGGCAGATGACGAGACTTTTTGTGTTGTTTTTGTTTAGAAGACGGTCGTATTTTTTAAATGTTTTTTTTTTATTTTTATTTTTCATTCGATTCTTACAGAGGATTCGACTGTTTTTGTTAAGTATTGTCCATCAGATTTTTTTGGCTCGGAGCTTTTATCCTTTAAATACATACTTCATTGCCTCCAAGAACTGTAGTAAAAAATTATAAATGCATGATGACCGTTAAATTGCCATATTTGCTTGCATTTGACAGAGCTCTAGCTCTTTTACATGCATTAAAAAAACAAAATAACTTGATAATTGGGCTTAACTAATCTTATCAAATAAAGTATTTCAAATGAACACCAATCAATTATACTTGTTTGGATATATGTATGTATAAATACAAAAGACTTGATATACTTCACAAACACAAGTGTGTAAGTGTCAGTAATCATGAAGTTTCTGCAAGTTACGTTGTTGTTCACGTTCGTGCTGCTGGTGGCTCACGTGGCTGCTAACGTTATCGATCTACGCGGGGGTAAATACATTATTGTCTTTTTTATCACAAAATAATAAGGGCCCACCCTGACACAGTGTTACGAATCGGGGCGTACTTTGTCCTACACGCGTTCATCTTTCGGTGGTCAATAAACATGCTATGACAAAACTATGGACAATAAGTAGTCATATTTATAATGAGATCATTTTGGTCTATTCCATGTCACAAGTCCAGTTGCACTTGAGACAGAGCCAGAGTCTGTAGAGTTATAGTGGGATCGCGCACTGCATAGGTTACACAGACTTGGCGGAACTGCGCCACATTGACCACGTATGTAGGTTACACTGGAATGTTAACCTGTTAATTGATCTTGTTTATTGTTCAGGTTTAGGAAATTACTGCAAGACCGACGACGACTGTCCACCAGGTTACTTCTGCGTATCGATTGATGGACACCGAAGATGCGTAACGAATCGAAAAGGCTGGGGGGATTTAGGTCCCATTTGGGGTTAATCTCAAAACAATATTTTGTCAGCATGTCTGAATTTGAAATGTAATAAAATTGACAGCAACATAATAATTTGTGTTTTTTTTTAAGAATGTCAATATTTTTGACCACACTATAGGATTGTGAGCGACGTTTGGGGCGTTTTGTAACGTTATTATTCAGCAGAACGAGATCTACAACATAAAATGAAATTAACTGGCAATTTACTGGCAACTTACTTATTTAATGTACTTACATATTATTATATAATCATGTGCAGTACACCAAGGGCCCAAATCTGCTATTTTTATAAATTTGTCATTCCAACACGATCCCATTGTCATTTTGCTAAAAGTTCATAATCTGCTAAAGTCATAATGGTCGGTCATTGGTCTGTCAATGGTCTCGTAATACTTTTTGGTAACCGAGCTATTAAAAGTAATGCACAATGACGTTCTAATGGTAAGTCACTGATCAAAGTAACTGTCAAAATTTTAGCAGATTACCGCATACGTTATTCATTCAGTTGTCATTATGTACGAGATTACCGATTTGCTATTTCTTTCAATGGAGTGTCAGCGGTTGACCACTGGAAAGTCATAGTGACGCTTTTTTATTAGTAGATTACCAAACTTGTCAAAATCGACCATTATGATATCAATGATAGACAATTTTGACACTATTGTAATAACAGACTTGGTATTTGACATCTCAGCAGTGATCCAGGATAAAGGTTTGCCAGCAAGCTATAGAGCATAGTATACTGGGGGTTCGAATTTATGACCATGTATGGAACACAATTTACTGCGCGCCAAACCTATTTATTATCACAATAAATAATTGTTACCCGGAAAGCTGTTACTCTTTTTGATTTTTAAAAATTGAATTGGCTAAACTTTATCGATTTACCACCACGCGTCGATATCAAATACAGAAAAGAAAAAACGAAGGTCATTATATAATTACATAACCTTACGTTTTACTTTTTTTTTCTATTATATCTCCTGCTTAGCATAGGAAGTTTTTTTTCCACGATGAGCTTTTATATAAATTTGCTATAATCCGAAAGGCTTTGTCATTTATCTGCGAGGTAAATCTATTGATGTCACTCACTCTAAGTTGGGGAATCGGCTGTGAAGGGTAAGTTGGAACACTATACCTCCTTAATCTTGTGTGTACAACAACACCAATATCACATCATACATTTGTAGCTTACATAAGACATATGTTTTTATAGCGTTTTTGAAACTTTTTATTTTAAAGTAACGAAAATAAGATTTTCTAGAGCTAATTGAATGTTTTCAACTAACTTTTTGGACCTATGTAGCCTGCTTATGTGTGTGAAGTTTTATTAAAATCGGTTCAGTAATTTCGGAAAATAACGACTTGAAAATTTGTATGTGTCCTCGCAGTATGAGAAGAGGACTTTACTCAGCATTGGTTACGAGCTGATCTTATTGTTTTAATCGTGTAAAAATAGCAACAATTCACCACATTCAAGTTCTTGTTAAAATCAAGCCAATTGCTCCGTAAAAAGGAGAATGAGCATTTTGGACCCGGTGTTCGATTAACTTACGATATGTTATTTGAAACTTCACAATAATAGCGTCATTAAAATGTACAGTACCAACAGTTCGACAGAAATAATTATGACTGATTTTGTTTATGTGGAATATAAAAAAATGCAATATTATATCACATCTTTTCCTGTCTAAGTAACTGAAAAAAAGGATACTGGAGGCGAAGTTTCTCATACATTTGATAAGAGATTAATATTATAGACCTAGATAATTTGCGAGGGCTCGAAAGCTAAATATAAATCAATTGCACCACCAGCTTTAACGGAATATCGTGAAGAGTAAAATGATGCTCTTCATGCACTTTTTTGCAAGGCGTGTGTTTCATGACTTTCCTGACCCGTATTATTGACTTTTATTGACTTGACCCGTATTTCTTGAAAACTTGGTCTGCACCAGTATTGGTCTGACCAGGGAATCAAACTCTAGACCTCATATGCTTAAGACTGTTAGACTAAGAATGCTTATACCCGGTTTGCCTGTAGACCAAATAATAGCATGTTAATTATTGCATTTGGTGATTTTGTACTTTCAAACAAAATCTTCAATATCTGTACTAATATTATAAAAAGGAAAGATTTGTATTTTTGTATGTAACGAATAAACTCAAAAACGAATGGAACATTCACCTTGACTAACATAGGCTATATTTTATCCCCATATTCCCACGGGAACGGGAACTATGCGAGTAAAACCGCAGGGCCCTGCTAGTATGGTTATAATTAGGCTGGCAAATTACTCACAGTCTTATTGACAGGCTAATAGTGGACCAATAATTATTTATGTCACTAGAGACCTAGAGGAGATATTGCAGAGCTTTCTATAAACTATTCCACTCAAATCCAATTTTTTCTTCCACGTGTACGATTGGTAAATGATAATAAAGCCGTTCCAGTGCATATGCGTTATAGACAAGCAATCAAGTGAAGTTAAGCATATGGAATGAAAACTTTATTTACTTGGATGATTTTCTACTGTTCATAATCAGTGACATTTTTCCCTACACATGCCTTGTTAGTGTAATACAATAATAATGAGGATTTATTGTGATCTTTTAAATGAAATCTATCCTATACAAAAGTGCCCATCGTCTTTTATTCAAATTAATATGATTAAATAAAGCATTTTCCTCGGATATCAATCAATTTTACCAGATTATAATGGAGACTTTATACATCAGTAAACGGTAGAAACGTAAACAACATTTTATAGTTCAGTTGTATTCATAAGTCGTCATGAAGTGGTTGCGAGTCGCGCTCTTGTTCACGTTCGCGATACTGGTGGATATTGTGGCTGCTTACAACACGAGGAGAGCAGGAAACAGTAAAATACCTTATTTTGCAATTTATTTTTAAATTGTGTGCCTAGAAACCTCAATAAATAAAAACTGTTAGCGTACCTATACGCGAGCGATTATGTACACGAGTGCATAAAATAATTACCAATTTATTAAACACTTTACGCACACAACTGTACAGAGGCGGACTTAATGCCTTAGGGATATTCTTTTTTTTTGGTCTTTTCTTTTTTTAGGTGTTTTCCCAGTATAATGTCGCGCGTCAAATCGCTTGTCTGACAGTAAGGTGGCTACGATTTCAGAGAACCCTACGAACGGTCCAGTGGCGAATCCAGGGTTGTCGTTTTGGGCTTGACTTGTTCTTGTGTCACCATGTCCGTAGACATCATACCAGTGTGACGTCACAGTGGACGTGCAAGACCCGAGAGCCGTGTCTCTTAAAGTTTATCGTTTCTCGTTGTGAAGTACATCACATAATTTCCTGAGGCACCCAATAAGATCAAATGTTTGTTAACAGTTCCTAAATTAACCACAGATAACAGAACTTTGGTTGCCACTAATTTTCCTTTAAAATATTCATTGTTTAGATGACGTTCGCTGCAAATCGGACGGTGACTGTCCAACCTATTTCATTTGTGAAAAACTCGATCCTCATTCCCTTGAGGGGCATTGCTCACCAGTTTACTAGCTGAAGAAGATGGGATTATGATGAGATTATAAAATACATTATTAAAACTTACGATGATACATTTGTTTTTCTTTATTTTTTTTAATCTCTAGCAAAGGTTACATAGTTATAGCAAAAATCATAGTGCTTCTAGTTATTCATTTACATACATAAGTGCGCTCTTTCAGCCATGGAAGACCATATGTGAAGCCATCAAATGACTGCTTCCGCTCTGTGTGGGGTGGAAGCAAGTGTCAGACTCTTACTGATTAAAACCCAACCACATTCTTCCAAATGCCCTTTACGTTCCAGAGTCACGGTGTCTCTTTCGGACAAATTCCGCAGTCCTCGACGCGGAATTTGTCCGAACGGTGCCTTTTAAGCTGCGGCGTAGATAACATTCAGCCACTGCATCTAATACAACATTTAATGGACGGACTGGCAAATGCTTACGCAGTTCATAGAATAGGGTAACCGCGTGACGAAAATATTTGATCATTTTGGGAATTCTAAATTCAAAACTTTACTTCATACATTAAAACCCCTTTCTGCTATTTCTTATTACAGAGTTTTCATTCACAACTTTGTAACAAGATTTTTTTTTTTAATTTAAAGCATTGCATTATACAGTCCAAGTTGTGTCAACAACAATTTATTTTAATATTCAAACCTCGACGTCGGAGCCTCGTTGCGCAGGATTCCTATTTCTGTTTGCAAGGTAAAAACCTTAGATAAAAGGCATGTCGGGAGCAAAGTTTGCTCACTTCGCTCGCTCATTCTTGCTTCCGTCATACCTTTTGAACCTAACATGTCCCTGTCGGGGTGCATTTAGCTACATGCCTACCTCAGTATCGCAACATAAGGTACAAGGATCCCATGTTTGACTACTTGGGTAGGCATTTCATCAAACGATCTCCACGCCACTTCATCACTTACGCCACTGATTTAACGGTGCTGTTGCCGAATAACTAAGCCAGTTGGCTGCGACATATACATGGTCAAACTGCATTACCTTTATGAGAGAGTGATAGGAGAGATAGTTTGGCCATCTTGTTTGTCGATTGATACAGTTACTCTCTGGACATGGATCGATAAGTACTGTTAAGCAAATTTCTTGACGACGCGGCGCAGCGCACTCTGGAAAAATGGCCAGCCCTAACTGGCGGAATTTGATCGATATATTCGAGCCGTATATAACATAAGGAGAGCAGTAGTAGCCAGGTGCTGACGGCCCTGACTTACCAATAGGGATGTTTCCTGAGTAAAAAATATATAATTATGTTCAGTCCGTCAGTTAGATTATATAAAAATATTGGACACGTATTTTTTCCTTTATCAAATCTATAAAAAACTGACGAAGATAAAAAGCATCAAAGATCAGGAGTGGGAGCGTGTGACGTCACGGCCCGGTAAAAATTGTAGTGAGTAGTGACGTCACACGAGCTTTCAACGCACTGTATCGTCTTCATTTTTAGTTTAAGTGAAAAAAGAAAAAAACACGTGTCCAATATTTTTTGGAAATCTATCTGACGGACTAATCAGATTTTTTTAGTAGTAGTAACTACCCTATTAGGTAACTCTGTTTCTATAATAAATCGATTAGTTCGCATTTATTATACATTATTATTACACTATAACTAACACTTACATTATAATTTCGGTATATTATAATCGATTGGTTTAACATTAACACTGAACCTATGTTTTTAGCTGCTTTATGTACTAAGCACATAATACAAGCAAAATGTTTGCAGAATTTCATTCGCTCTTACTTTTCGCTTTCAATCTAATTTCGCTGTGAAACTTATCACGACTCGACTACACGATGAGACATATTTGTAAACTGTCAGTTATATGATAGTTCCAATAATATCTAATCATGAAGTTTTTCTTATGGGCAGGGATAATATTTGTGATATTAGTGGATTATACGAGTGTTGCTGCATACCATCTCAGATCACAGAACAAGCCCCTCCTAGGTACGTATTTTTTAATTTAATTTATGATTTTGATAGATAGAAGCGTGAGACCTTTTTAATCTGTGGCATATTGCAGTAATTTTTTTTTTTCATAAAATGTATTTATTTAATTAAATAGAAATCTAATCTAATAATCACTACTATAATACCATTTAAATATAAAAAAAAACACTTAACTAACTAAAACTAAAAATAGTGAAAAGATGGCGTCGAAAAATTCCTCCGCATCGCTAGCCACTGGTAATGTACCCAAAAGGCTGGCAGCATTACCACGCTGTATGGCAATGCTTATCCTTATACAGTCTAAATAGATATAATTAGTCATAACAGTTTTTCACTTTTATCTCAGAACATAGATAGCATCGAAATGTGGTCGTCGATAGAGCACGCTTACCTGGACGGGACCAGAAGCCCTACCCTGACGTCTTAAATCCATCATGATGTGTGTGAGGGAAAGGGATAGTGCTATTCGTCTTGTGTAACTCCGTCTCTCTCTGACACAGGAATCTTGATGGATTTAAGACGTCATGGTAGGGCTGCAGGGCCCCAAGTTTGCTATTTTTAACCGACTTCTAAAAAAGGAGGAGGTTCTCAATTCGGATGTGTTTTTTTTAAATGTTTGTCCGCATAACTCCGTCGCTTGTCAACCGATTTGAAAAATTCTTTTTTTGTTGGAAAGGGTATACTTCCCTAATGGTCCCATGAAAATTTTATCGAAATCAACCAAGCGGTTTTCGAAAAATCAACAAAAAATCTAAAAAAATATCTACATTGACGACCTCTTAGTTTACTCTGCAAAGGAGCAGTACGTTTTTTTTACACCAATGGGGGGGGGGGAGGGGAGGGGGTGTATTTACCACTAAAAAGTGAAAAATAAAAAACGTTTTTTTTTGTAAAAAGTTTTTTTATAAATTTGTAATTTCAACACGATCCCTTTTGTCATTTAAACAGTTACACATTTTCACAGCACCACTGCTCGCACTCGCACCGCCTATCTACCTCGCACATCTGCGAAGGAAAGGCACTAAATTGCGTTCTTTATCATTTCAGAATACTGCCAACATAACGACGATTGCGCACTAAACGATGGATGTCGATGTACTGTCATGAATAATGGTCCTAAACAATGCATATGCTACGGCCCTTTTGTTTTCAACATCAAGGAATCTTGGTTAAAAAAAACTATCACAGGCCTTACGCACGTATAAAGGTTTCGATCATTAGCAGTGATCGGAGTAGGTAGATTGATTTTACGTACTTGCATCATGAATAGTCATAGAAATCATAACATGGATGAGCCTTTTTTCCGGGATTTCATTTTGGTACTTACGGGATTGAATCAAATATTGTGAATGTAAAGATTTTTAAACTACTACATTTGAAATTTATAGAATACGATAGTGAAACGTTTAAAATTGTTTTTTTATTCTTATTTATCTATACTAATATTATAAAGAGGAAAACTTTGTTTGTTTCTTTTTTTGGTTGAAATGAATAGGCTCAAAAACTACTAGACCGATTTAAAAAAATCTTTCACCATTCGAAAGCTACATTATCCACGAGTAATATAGGCTATATTTTATCCCCATATTCCCACGGGAATGGGAACTACGCAGGTAAAACCGTGGGGCGCTGCTAGTCAAGTAATAAAGCGAATCTTACTTGGTGCGTCCATTCGAAACTTACAAATATACATACATTAAAAAAACAGCAAAAGGGTTAAACATTTCTTGTTCATATTATATTCTTCATCCTACACATTACAATATTTGAAATTTCTAAAAATCCAAATTATTACAAAATCCCGGAATCCCAGAAGCATGTCCATATTAATGTAAACGTGCCAATTCATTGACCCCAAATCAATCTACCTACTCTGATCACTGATCATTAGATCAACTTTAATATCGTTACTCAACAGAGACGGATTTATAAATAAGGAACAGTAGGCACTAGCCTTAGGTTAAGGACTAGCTTAAGGACACTAGCTTAAGGACGTTTATTAAACTACTGATAAAGAAAACAATTTTTTTTTTTCGTTTTTGACTTGTAAGTGAGTGACTGATATTCTAATTTATTGTTCATAATCTGTTTGTTTTAGCTTTAAGTAATATATTATGTTTAAATACATAAATTAATAAGGTACCTATGTTGTTTGCCTCTAACAAGTTTGAGAGAGAAATGAGCTCAATAAGGTGTATAAATAGCCATGTATAATCAAATTATTCGCCTGATTTTGCACTCTATATTGGCGATAAACATATTTTTTTAGATCATTATATTTTTTATAATGAGGTCCGCCGACTCGACAGTCGCTCTGTTGTTTGTTTTTGTATTTCTAGAAATTAATGTTTTGGCTGAGGATCAGTCAAATGACTCACTTTTGTTCGGGTTTAATAATCTTGATGGTGAGTATCAAGCATAATTTTTTTTACATATTCCTTTCACCTTTTCTTTGGACTCCCTCTTCTAGTTCCCGTTTGTGTTGATAACACTCAGGGTCATAATATAATAATGTGTTTCATATATGCAAAAATAGCTCATATATGCATTTTTATTTCAAGTTAAAGGAAACATATACTCGGATAAAATAAATATACGATTGGATTTTTATATTCAACTATTTATAGCATCTAACGCTTGTTTGAAAATTTAGAGACTGTGCTTATTAGCCCTAGAGGGGCCGCGGTACCAGCATTTTGCCGCCTTCGGAAAAAAATCTGAACCATGCACATATCATGCTCAAGAATCCTAGAAACTGCCCCTTTTTCACGTATTTTTAAAGACTTTGCATACTATTGTATAAATTCAAGTTCTTAAAACGCAACAGACAGCTATGTTGCTGGGGAGTGTGTTGCGCCACTTTTTCTTTAACAGTCATCAGTTCAATCACTAGGAAGTTGTGACGGGTGGGTTTTGGGAGACTGTCTTTATGTAAAATTTGTCTTTTTCAAAAAGTGCTGGCGAAAGAGTCACCGCGGCCCTGCAACGCAAAGGGCACTAAAAGGATCATGGGTGGGTTTAGTCAGTAGGAGTCTGACACTCCCTTCCGCTTCGCTCAGAGCGGGAGAAGTCTTTTGATGATTTCCCAACCAGAAAAAAAAAACAAAAAAGGCGCGTACACTAGAGTGCTAATATTAGTTTTAAACTACATGCAATCTTTGTTAATAAGTTGACATTTATTTTGAGTACACACATTCTAAAATTGTTTTTTTCAGCCACATTCTGCACCGCAGACAGTGATTGTGACATGACGTATCCATGTCGCTGCGCAGTGATGACAAAAGGCCCCAAACAGTGTTTCTGTCCTAAGTCACTCGAGAGAATGTCCAATAGGAACTATGAATGGGTTTGGCCGTACCGAAGGTTCCATTAAACCCATCCCCCCTTCCCCTAAACTCATCCTACTACCATCAGAAGTCATTGTTCAAAAGTGGAAGTCAAACATGAAATAAAATAGGGATGTTTCCTGAGTAAAAAATTGATGATTATGTTTAGTCCGTCAGTTAGATTATAGAAAAATATTGGACACGTATTTTTTCCTTTATCAAATCTATAAAAACTGACGAAGATACAAAGCATCAAAGATCAGGAGTGGGGGCTTGTGACGTTACGGCTCGGTAAAAATTGTAGCGAGGAGTGACGTCACACGAATTTTCAACGCTCTGTATCGTCCTCATTTTTTGTTTACGTGAAAAAAGAAAAAATACGTGTCCAATATTTTTTGGAAATCTATCTGACGGACTAATTAGATTTTTTTAGTCAACTACCCTATTATATTTCCAAGTAAGTCCTGCTCTGTAGGGTTATTTTCATCAGTAAAAAATACAGATTTTACATTTTCAAACTTATTTCACACAAGATAACTGTCTCTATACTAATATTATAAAGAGGAAAGATTTGTATTTTTGTATGTAACGAATAAACTTCAAGATTTCAAAAATTCTTTCACCACTAGAAAGCAACATTCACCTCGAGTAACATAGGCTATATTTTATCCCCGTATTTCTATGGGCGCGGGAACTACGCGGGTGAAACCGCGGGGCGCTGCTTATATATTATACAGGCGTGAAAGTCGTTACTATAATTCGATGATTATTATTACTAAAGACAATGTATTCAAAATCTTCACATATTCTTTGCCTTGGCGCCGATTTCAGCACTTTGATATTAAGTCCAAAATGAATATGTACGTAACAAAGTTGTAACGGTGTTTCTTCTCAGAGTAGTCGGCTAGAAACACCGGCTTCATCTAGCTTAAAGTGACAATAAATATTGGACGTGTAAAAGTGTTATGTTTAACCTACTTACAAAATAAATATCATTTATCAATTATTGGGTTGTACTAGGGCGGCTGTCGCAAGTGCAGAAAATCTCAAACGGCGCAAATACAACAACTTATTGGGAATTATGTGTTTGAGCCGTTTGGGGGTGAAACACTAGGGCCGTGGGGTCCGAGTGCTCATCGAGTTTTTCGCCATTCAACGTGGCACTTTTCCCATTGACAGCGATGTGCACGGATTGCCCCATGAGTTCTTCTATATTAGTTATTTTGAGTTGAGTTATTTTCTATATTATAACTTTTCTAGTGCAATAAGTTATGGTTTAAATAACTAGAAATAACAAATCAGTAAAATTGTTTGTATATTAAATTCTGTTTGAAGAATCTCTGGAGCAGCAGCAGCCGGTGTATTCCTTCAACCTCTTCCGTAAACATATGTAGGTGGAGTAAGCGTGAAGTGAACAGTCATTCCGTTTTTATGACAGCTCATATATCATATTCACTTCACCAAAATTTCACCTACCACAGTGTTGTCTTTTTAACCCAAAGGTTGACTGGTAGAGAATGCCTTATTGCATTAAGTCCGCCCATGTACCACTATTGTACATATAGATTAAATAAATACAATTTTCGCGATGAGATATTTACAGAGTCACACTGTTGATTATGACAATTTCTTGTTTCACTGCTAGTCTAAGTACAGCTGAGTGACTGATAAATGGCAAGATTTGTGTGAAGTAAACCGCGAGAGTCGTTTGTTAAGTAAATACCCTGTTGTTATAACGACCGGGTCTTTACTTTATAACTATGCTATTACTTTATCGCGACTCAACGAAATTGTAGTATGATTTAGAAATTGTAGTGTATTTTCGTTGATGTTATAATTTCGTCATGGTCGGTAATGATTGATTTTAAGAGGCATTTTTGTGTTTAGCAGTAAAAAGTGAAGTTGTTGTAAATAAATAAGGGTGTATTTTTAATCCGTAGATATTTTTCTTTATTGGTTAACCCGTCTTAATTGGTTTCTTTGTTAGAGCTTTCCAACATTAAGAGCGTTCACGCCGTATGACATTTCATACAAATTTTCAAGTCACTAATTTGCGAAATGACTGAACCGATTTTAATGAAACTTCACACATATAAGCAGGATACATACCTACATACATTTCCAAAATGTCTTATTTAAAAAAGATAACTGGAAATTTATGTTTGTATGGAAAATTTAAAATGGATCTAATTTAACTGTAACACTATTTATCGAAAATGTTTTCTGACTTTTTAGAACTTTTTAGTCATTTCGGAAAATAACGACTTCAAAACTTGTATGAAATGCCGTTTGGCGTATACGCTCTTAACTAGTGGTTAAAACTTACGGGCACCGGAATTTCATTAAATTGGGTTTTTAGACTATTTAGCTTGAGCAATAGCTAAATATAAATAACTATTATTTAATAACTAAAAATTAACTGTAACGTTTTTTTTTACAATTTTAAACATTGGTTGAGTTGTATAAGGATAAAAAATGCCCTGAAAATAATAGAAGTACACTGTTTGAAGTACACTTTTTATCTATTGATATTCATAACATTTCGTAAAACTTACCAGATATTAATTTGTTTAAATTTCTTGTAGTTTCTAGACGGCAGACGCAAAGCGAATTGTAAAAAAGAAATCTAATAAAGAAAAAAGAGTGTAAACATGATTTTCTTTTCCATAAAATATCGAAGAAGGAGGACCAAATATTTGTTCAACAAGATAACTTCCCAGTAATTTTGATAGAACTATTCCAGTAACATCGATTCTTGACCCTGTGTTTATTTTTAATTTAAAAGCCGAACCGATTACACGTTTATATATTAAAAATAAACATTTGACTTGGTTTTCCATCACCATCCTCTTATCCCAATATATTTGGGAACGGCATCATGTCTTCCTCTGTTTCGGAATTATTCCAAAGAGTTACCGCAGCCCTGGAACACAGTAGGAGTCAGTAAGAGTTTGACACTCCCTTCCTCCTCCCAGAGCGGGAGAAGTCATTTGACGATTTCCCATCTAAAAAAAGCCCTGGAACACAAAGGGCATTAGGAGAAACACGGATGGGTTTCAGTTTCAGTCAGTAAGAGTCTGACACTCCCTACTTCCTTAAGAAAAAGTCATTTGATGATTTCCCATCGATTAAAAAGGTACATACCTATCATTATTTTATTACTAAATCATTTACAGCTTCATTAACTGATGCTTGGAGGGAATAAGCTAATCGTAATTTTAAGGAAGTGAATAGGGAGCAAAGAGTATTAGGTGGAACACGGGTAAGCTTTAGTCAGTAAGAGTCTGACAATCCCTTTTGCTCTACTCAATGGGAAACTTTATTACAAAAAAAATATGATTTAAAATTGATCTACCTTTTAGTACCTACTAGCGACCCGCCCCGCTTCGCACGGGTGCAATGTTGATATTAAATCTCTGCTATATTATGCATGTAGTATACATATAAATCCTTCCTCTTGAATCACTATTAAAAAAAACCGCATCAAAATCCGTTTCGTAGTTTTAAAGATCTAAGCATACATAGGGACAGACAGCGGGAATCGACTTTGTTTTATACTATGTAGTGATTTAGGTACATGTAAATATACTCGAGCATATATCTTTCGGGCCATATTATCTTTCGCTTATTCCATTCATTCTTTTCATTGTCCCGAAACTCTGTGTAATAAAACGCAACCTTTATAGGATCACTCGATTGTCTGTTGGTCTGTCACATCCGGATCCGAATCTACTGAACCAATTTAGCTGAAATTTGGTACACATTTTTAATCTTTTGTGACCCAAACACGGACACGTAACAAATATAAATATTTTTTTGTGAAATGGAATAACTTTTGGAGCTAAATTAAATGAAAAATAAAAATGTTTTGCCAACTGTAACGCGTGATACGTATTTTTTATTTTCGAAGGTATTCAATAAAAATAAAAACAGCCCCTTATTATCTCTGAGACTACCTACTGAAACTGAAATTTTGTAACATATACTCTAGACGAAGAAGATAGAAGGTCTTTACCTATAGATTACAAGAACACTTTTCGTCTACGTTCGGAACTCTAAACACGCGAAGCTACCTTGCACAAGGCCAGCTTTACCTTGGATTACCTCTCATCTATTCGAATATTATATTAAAACTTTCCACACGACCCTTCCCCCCTTCCCCATTCCTCCACATTTTTTTTTTAAAGTTTTCCAAAAATTTCCATTTAAAATTTTGTATGAGACAAAACAGTGCTGGTACGCATACGAACTCGTACCTACGTAGGAACTATTATATTAATAAACAACCTGATTGGACTGTACTAAATGCCGTCACAATACGACCTAATCAAATAAAACTAGTGTCGTCTTGTGACAACGTTCAATCCAATTAGAGAATTTTCTATGGTTTATGGTGCAAGATGTACATGAAAGCGGTTTGCTCTGAAGCTACAAACTTTACATGGAATTCAGACGTCTTGAGAATCTGGGCTAGAGTCATTTTGCCGTACCCTTAAAACATCAACAATACTGGGTTACACGATTTTGGTAGCCGCTTGACTGAGAGGTGATTTAAAAAGCTGATTGTTGATGAATAATTGTTGATTGCTGAGTTATAGGTAAATTTTATCTACGACTCATCAGCTTTTTAAATAAATTATTTATTGAAGACTTTCGTTTCCTGTCCGAAGTTCTTCATTAGATCTTTAGCAAATTATGAAAGACCACCTCGAAATACTACGATGCTCTTCCAAACCATCGTATACAGGTTTTTATTTTTCATTTGACCTCGATAAGTGCAAATGAGAACATCATTATTAAGGATAACTTAAAAAATAGTTATAAAAAAGGTTATACACAAAAAAAAAAAACTGGCCGGTCTTTTGGTCCCAGCTATCATTTGGAGATCTTTGGAAGTCGTTACGGATTGTTAGAAGCCAGAAAATCTGTCACCAGTCTTGCCAAAAAGTACCGTGTTCCCCAGTTAATGGTTGTGAAGATCTGGTAGGCAGCCGTTCCACGTAAAATACTGGTATTCAGCTGAATCCGGCTTGTCAGGGAGCCGACCCCGATAAAGTTGGGAAAAGGCTAGGCAGAAGAAGGCAAAAAAAACCGTCGACTTGAGGACCCATCGTTTTTTTTGAAGTCGACTAAAAATGGATGTTCTTTATCAGCCATCATGTAAGTTTAGACTACGACAGCTAATGCAAAAGTTAAAATGAAAAGCGCAGGAAATACATCAATCTGAAACACGGTTTTCAGAGAACTTCAAATGAAAGCCTTTTAACTAAGGGTACAAATTAGGGATGATTAAAGATAGCCCAAACCTCGCCTCGGGGTGTACCCATTCATTTCTCAATTATGGACTTCGTGGAAATTCTGGTACAGAATGCTATTTTTGTGAACTTATTTTTAAACGGTTAATTAGACTCCAAAGTAAATGGGTGGTCTTTTTTCCTTCGAATTTAGTTATCTTTTTTCGTTCTTCTGTAAGGACCATTTTGGTTCTTTTTCAGCCTAATTGGGTATTTTACTAGATATAAAAATCATAAGTCTATTTTTCCGTCCGTTGGATTTTCAAATAATATTGGACACGTATTTTTTGCATTTCAAGTTGTAAACAAATTATATAAAGATAAAGAGCATCAAAGTTCAAGAGGGGGGCTGATGACGTCACGTTCGCTAGTACAAATTGTAGCACGTAGTGACGTCACGCGAGTTTTCAACACACTATATCGTCTTCATTATTTGTTTCATAACAATTTATAAATGAAATTATGTAAAATTCCTACCAGTACTCTGGCTTAAAAAAAGGAAATTTAAATGTAGCTAAAGGAAGACTGTTCAAAATAAAACTAAATCTTGTACCATACGCAAAAACCATTGGTTTCTAGTTCTACCTATCTTTCCGATTGCAAGTCGCACAGGAGTTAATATAACTTTTAATGACTCACGATATAAATGCGTTGGAGAATATCTGGAAGATATGAACTAAAAACTTGAAAATAAAACCTGGGAACTTAGTCTCTCTGAACTTCTTTAACTTAACTTGCGTATACAGAATGTTTCGAAAGTCATCATTTGCCTGCAAATCTGCCTTTTAACGTTCTCACTGCTGGGACACAGGCCTTCTCTCTAGGAGAGGGAATGGGCCGTAATCCACCACGCGGGCCCAGTGCGTGTTGGTGAATGTCACATGTCTTCGAATTGTTAGTTCTAGGACATGCCGGTTTCCTCACGATCTTTTCCTTCACCGTTTTGAGAGCAGTGGTGATGAAGTTAATTACACAAAGTAATGCGCCTGGCTGGGTTTGAACCCACGACCTACAATTCGTAAGTCGGGGCCGTTATCACTCGGCCACCACGGCTCATTTGCCTGACCTTTCCTCAACTATATTGTGGTTTGCTACCAGTGAAACCAAATTCAGTTGAACACTAGTATTTTACGTGAAGCGGCTGATGTCAGATTTTCTAGCTTCTGACAATCCGTGACGACTGCCAAAGATCTATAAATGATAGCCGGGACCAACGGTATAACGTGCTTTATAAAATGTGCAGGTTACATGTTAAAAATATTTTCATAAAAAAAAACTTTTTACAAAAAAATACAACCGACTTTTTAACCGACTTCTAAAAAAGGAGGAGGTTCTCAATTCGGATGTTTGTATTTTTTTTTTAATGTTTGTTCGCGCATAACTCCGTCGCTTGTCAACCGATTTGAAAAATTCTTTTTTTGTTGGAAAAGGTATACTTCCCAAATGGTCCCATGTAAATTTTATCGAAATCGACCAAGCAGTTTTCGAAAAATCTAAAAAAAATATCTACATTGTCTACATTGACGACCTCTTAGTTTACTCTGCAAAGGAGCAGTGCGTTTTTTTACACCAATGTGATGGGTTCGTTTAGGTGGGGGGAGGGGAGGGGATGTAGGTACCACTAAAAAGTGAAAAATAAAAAACTTTTTACAAAAAAATACAACCGACTTTTACACAAAAAATCTAAAAAGTGCAAAATAACTTTAATTTCGGAAGTCGGTGTTCAAAAAACGAAAAAGCAACCACCAACACCGAGTTCCGAAATTAAAGTTATTTTGCACTTTTTAGATTTTTTGTGTAAAAGTCGGTTGTATTTTTTTGTAAAAAGTTTTTTTACACTAAAAATAAAAAAGTGCAAAATAACTTTAATTTCGGAACTCGGTGTTTGTGGTTGCTTCCTATTGTGATTCACGTTTTAGACGCTGCTACCCTTTTCGCTTGACATAGTTGATCAGACTTTTACGATACTTATAAGCTAAGAAAGGGCTTCAAAAAACTAGGTTTCTCTAAAAAAGAGGTCAAACGGTCACGGTCGACAAGGTCAATCGAGCCGATAGCGGTCGCCAATCTCATAAAATATTTTGGTAAAGCATAAAAGATGGGAAGATCTCTCGCAGAAAAAAAAATCTACTCACATTTGTGTGTCTAGACGTTCGTTCATTAATATGAAAAGAGAATGCAAATAAAAATTATGCTTATGACTACGTACAGAGGAATGAAATTATGTAGATAAATATGGATGATCAACTTTAACTTAACTAAGTTGAGAAATCTTTTCAGCCTCAAAGTAATAAAATTATAATATGTGAATACAAATGTACATATGTGTGTGACACGTTAACCACCATTTTGATTAGTTTGAGGCTTCTACGGATATGCTACTCGATTCTGCGACCACCGTTTTTAGGGTTCCATAGCCAAATGGCAAGAAACGGAACCCTTATGGATACGTCATGTCTGTCTGTCTGTCCGTCCGTATGTCACAGCCGTTTTACTCGAAGATTATTAAAGCTACATAAATGAAAATTGGTAGTTAGGTGCAACCTGTTAATCGCTATTCAATAATGCTGTAATATTATGGAAAAAAATAATTTTAGGGGTGGCACTCCATACATGTAACTGAGGGATGAAATAATAAAATCCAATAAACATAATCGCGTGTATCATTGGATAGCTCTTTCAAAATTAAATACTGGTTTTTAAGAAAGTTTTTTATTTAAGGCCACCAGGTTAGCGGTTCATCTTGTGAGATGCATTTCAGCGCTGTGTCTGCCGGTACGCGGTCGCCTCTCTAGAACCTTTCGGTTCCATTGAACATCTGTTCTGGAAACAACGTACCATGTCCACTGCCACTTTTTGGCGATTCTTTTAGTTCTACATGACATAATATAACCATCTGTGAAATTAACCATCTGGAACAACTTTCGCGTATAAACAATCAAAATACAAAAGCAACTATACCCCATTTACGAAAAGATTAGACATTGAAATAGATCTTTTTTACTGTCCGTGCAACCGATTTTGACTTCTATCGCGTTAGTGGCATGACACATGGTAGCTGCAGTAAACAGTTGGTATTATAATCACGTTTTTGCTTTTAATGCCATCCTTATGCATACGGAATAGAAGCAAAAATTTAAGTTGAACGGATTGTAAACAATTTCGTTCCAATGTCTAATCTTATTTTGATTGGAGTATAGTGCTAAATGTTTAGTAAAATATAAATTTACAAAGAGAAACAGATAACAGCGAGAACAAAACGACAGCTTTGCTGCCAGATAAACCCGGGATTTTGTTACAAAAAGCCTGACCCGACTATGACAAACATAACACTATCGTTTGAATGTTTCACGACGAATAGTTACAGATATCAGCCAGAATCTTTTTGTTGAAAGTTACTAAAGTTAGAGTTTCATTGCTTCGGTCACGATAATTTTGGAAGCATAATCTGCATTGATAAATTACTCGAACTGAATTAAATCTAGAAATAAATAAAAATTATTTATTATTAAAGTATGTATCTTATTTATTCAGGAAAGCAGCATTTACCAAGAAGTCTTTACCACTCATGCTTACAGCCCTGGAAATACTTAATTCTGATTCTGATCTCCTATCTAACAAAATTTTTGAGTAGAGAATTATTAATCTCATTGGGAATGAATAACCTTGTCATAATTACTTAACAAGTCATTTAAGAAACCAATAAATCAATAAGCAAATGGAAGAAACGGCTAAAAAAAGCTGGGTCGTTTATAACAAATTCTAACATAATCATATTCTTTAATGTTCCCACTGCTAGAATTCAAGCCTCTTCTCTGTTCAAATAAAACGATATTATAAAAGTCTTTACCGGATGTCGTAAAAAAGATATATTTGAAGCATTGCCCCGCTAAAACTGAGCTAATGGGCTTTATCAGATACTTCAATAGCCCAAATACTGTCATTTAGGCTTAAAGGCATTATGATGTAACAGTCAAATTTCTATGCTGAAAATGTATAACGGACTATATTAAACCATCCGATGTTCTTTTTCTGGAATTTAACATTTTATAATCTGCAAAATTAATATCGAAACGAAATGTTTTATATCGTTAATATGTTGTTGAAATTCTATAGTTCATTGGATTCTTGTTTTATCTTAAAACAAGCCGAAAATTCTTCAGCGAAAATCATGTTCTTCCGTAGTTTTTGTTTAATTTCTCTATTGTTAGTTTTCTTCGTTAAATATCGGAACTCATGCTTACTTCTAGATCCATGGTTCAGGCTGTGCTGTTTTGTCAGTGAATTTAAGGAAGATATGGAATGTTGTTTCCTCTTCGTTCGGTAGGATCTCATTTTTTGACAGCGTGGCGAGTGTGTCATAAATGGGAATAACGTAAATGAAACTATATTCTTTGTCAGTTTTTATTTTTTACTTACCTTAAGTACAATTTTTCAAACGACTAGTTATAATATATTGCCTCGAATAAATACTACAAATTATTCTAAATGTACGAGATCGAAATCAAGTTACAAAAATATTTTACAAATTTAATTTTCCATTTTTCTTATCATATCATCATCAATAAAGTTATCATCAGTTTTCTTCGGTTTCTTCATTATCTTTTGAGTTTTGATTTTCTTGGAAGATTTTCCATCAGTCGTAATTTTCAATTTCAGTGGTCCGAGCTCACTGGATCTAGCCAAGCTATCGCTGGGTTTGCTGGGTTTTTTAACAACCTGCTGTATGGTCCCAATACCATACTGCTGACATCCACATATATGTTGGATATGAATGCAAAAACAGGGTGGATCGATATCTGTTATGCAGTCGTTGTCATCTCTACAGTAAACTGCTGTAAAAGAAATGGAATACAATGAATTTTTATTCAGGAAATCTTTGCAAATTTAAGTTTCTTTTTTTTTGGTTGTTTCTCATAACCTGATCAAATTATTACTACATTATTGAACTTGCAATACCTATATATCCTAGGGATGCAGTCGTATTAGACGGGGTACCATAGGGTCATTGCCCGCTAGGGATGAGGATTTTTTTCGAAAGAGTTACCGCGGCCTTGAAACGCCAAGGGCATTAGGAGGAACACAAATGGGCTTTAATCGGTAAGAGTATCACACTCCCTTCCACTCAGCCTAGAGCGGAAGAAGTCATTTGATCATTTCCCATCCTTAAAATAAAAAAGAGGCGTACCCATTGTATACAAAACTATAATTTGCGTAATATGCATAGCCGCTTCAGAAACCAGAGTGCTTGTAATCTAAACATTATAAAATCAAGAGGTCACTCACTTATTCACTCAATCAGTCACTCACTCAATCAGTCAGCCACTCACTCACTCAATCACTTACTCACGCAATCACTCACTCACTCACTCAATCAATCACTCACTCACTCATCGCGAAATTTCGGAAAACGCTTGATGCATAAAGATATGGCAGGGAGATAGTTTATTGTTAGTAGAAGTCCGCTAAAAAGTATTGGAAATCATATTCCTTGGGCCAATATACTTGAACCACACCACGATTAAAAGATCGTAATTATTGAAGTTGTAAATCTTGCAGTTGGATTTAGGTACCCTTAGAAATGATTGGAGGAAGTTTGAAGTTCACAAGGGTTAGAGCGAAATTCAGGCGGGTGAAGTCGCGAGCGAAATGCTAGTTATTTTATGAAATTACAACACAAGTGTAGAAAATTAATAAGTGAAAAACTATTACTTACTGTAGGGATCAGAACTTGTTGAAAATAAATCGTAAAAGAAAGCCTTAACATTAGAGCATAGTACTGTATAAAGAAATAAAGTCACAAAGTGAAAAATCTTCATTCTGCATTAGGCACACCACACCATGCCATTAAAATACAACATTTAAACATAACTTGAGTAAATTTATACAGTTTACAAATTGATTAGGAAAACAAGATTGTTAAAAAGCCAAAATCAATTTGTTTCCCTTACTTAACATTTACACACAGTTTATTTGGTATAACAAAAGTATTTATGATAACTAGAGTTTGGTATTCAAATGCTATAGTTACGATAATAGTAGATGTGTAATAGGAAATGTGAATAAGTTAATTTAAGTGTTTGGTATAGTAACAAATAATTACGACAGTGCAACAAATCATAATTATACATAGATATCAAACAAAAATATGTGGATAATAACTAACTATTTATATTCTAACAAGTCAATACGTCATAGCAATTTCACACTTATTAAATAACATTTACAAGCTAATAAAAATATGTTTTAAGAAGATTGATAAAAAGGTAAGGGAACGAACTCATTTATGGCATCGAAAAATTCGTCCACATCGCTGTCAACGCGAAAAGTGCCCCGAACACTGGCAGCATTGCCACATCGAATGGCGGATTCCTTGGACTAAGAAAATGCCAACTCTCTGGTCACGTGACTAAGAATTCTTACTATTATTTTGAGTTTGGCACAACATTTTTTTAGTAAGTTAAATGCGTATAAGATTTACTGACGACGTATTTGCGACCTTGGTTTCTTATCAAAGTGACATAATAGGGTAGTTGACTAAAAAAATCTAATTAGTCCGTCTGATAGATTTCCAAAAAATATTGGACACGTATTTTTTCTTTTTTCACGTAAACGAAAAATGAAGACGATACAGTGCGTTGAAAACTCGTGTGACGTCACTACTCGCTACAATTTTTACCGAGCCGTGACGTCTTTAGCCCCCACTCCTGATTTTTGATGCGTTGTATCTTCGTCAGTTTTTATAGATTTGATAAAGGAAAAAATACGGGTCCAATATTTTTCTATAATCTAACTGACGGACTAAACATAATCATATATTTTTTACTCAGGAAACATCCCTATTATTACGTGTGGTTAAAATGTCTATAACTGACTATGTGACATTTCGATAGCTCGTGTCAAAACCTAGAGAATCCCCAATAGAATTCGCCTTTATCCAGAAGCTCTACACAAGTGATTCTGTAAACAAAAGCGTAGCGAAGGTGATTGTGTCAATCGATCTCTGTTGTGACAATCTTTGTCGAAATGTCACGTGATATATTGTAGAAACGGTATAGCAGGTTAAGCATTATGAATGTGCCCCAGAGCCAAATGTTATGAATATCATATTGTTATATACGTTACTCAGTTACTTAACTATTTATGTAGTTTTTGACTGCCTATCTTTCTTATCATTGCGTGACCTTGAAAAATGACCTGGTAACAGCAAATTTTGTAAATTTTTCGAGCTCTAAAACAAATAAAGCTAGGAATGTGATTCCAAAGCCAAAATATAGACAATAATATGACAAATATTACATATATTTATCATAACTATTTTGCTACCTAATAATAAATATTTATTTTAATAGTTTTTTTCCTTGGCTATAATTAGTAAGTTTTAACAGAGTGACCACTTTAAAAAAATCTGAAAGCACTTAATGTTATAAGTAAATATTTTATTGTTATAAGTTTAATCGAAATTCGTTACCTGAAAAATCTTCAAAAAAAAAAAATGTTTTATTACTAGGAAAACTCCTTTAAAACAGCACCTGCTTCATAAATGTGACACTCAAATTGAATTTGACTTATCTAAAAAAAAAATCAATTTGGGAAAAGGCTAGTTAGATTATCCCTCTGCTGGGCAAAGGCCTCCACAAGTATTCTTTTATTTTATTTATCCTTGCCCTAAGAGCAGTGGTGGCCGAGTGGTAACGGCCCAGACTTACGCATTGTAGGTCGTGGGTTCAAACCTAGACAGGCGCATTACTTTGTGTTATTTATTTCATCAACACTGCTCTCAAAACGGTGAAGGAAAACATCGTGAGGAAACCGGCATGTCCTAGAACCAAAAGCTCGAAGACATGTGACATTCACCAACCCGCATTGGGCCCGCGTGGTGGATTACGGCCCATTCCCTGTCCTAGAGAGGAGGCCTGTGTCCCAGCAGTGGGAACGTTAAAAGGCTGTTTATGTTTATATTTATCCTTGCTGCCTTGGATCAGCCCACAGAGTACACGTCCAGGTTGTCAAGCCACCTTCTGGGCCAGCATCTATGACGCTGTCTGTCTTTGAGAATTCACTGAATGGAGTCTTTAGTCGAACGGTTACATGCAGCTGGTGTGACTAAATTAAATTTTCTAAATACTAGCTAAATTTCATGCACGTGCTTTATAAATACGGCAAGCCAATAATTCACGGCTGTTAATTGTTTGTCATGTTATTTTAATACTACTCGTAATTGCTAATTAATGTTAATTAACTTTGGCAATTACCACGGTACTTCAGTTATAAATATGGGATAAAAATATGCATTCGTTTTATTCTCGACGGAAGTAATTTCAGTGTTGGTTATCATGTGGATTTTACGAATTGTGCTGTTATTGACCTGCGTAATTGTTGTAGCTAATGTTACTGCTGAATTTGCGCTTGGTTTAGCAAGTATGAACTTTCTTATGCTTTGCGTTCACAGATATATTTATACAGGATATTTTGGAAGTGCGTGGTTTTATTTTAGGGGCATGTTCAGAAAGAAAAGAAACAATCACAGAATAAAATAAAAAAATAAAAACATTTTTTTTGAAAAAGTTTTTACTATTTTATTTTTCACTTGGCTGTTGAATAAGATGAGTACTTTTTATCACTGCAGTATGTTCCCTTAAGATAATTGTATTTATTATTTTTACAGAATATCAGTGCAATACCGACAGAGATTGCCCCGACGATATTCAGTGTTACTGCATCATCGTAAGCGATCCATGTATCTGCGCAAATATTGTAGATATTGTTGGGTGGAGAAGAATTGCTGGAACCGATTTTATTTCGAAATTACTGGGATTTGTTGAATGAATTATTTAATTAGATTTGCATAAGTTATGGATCAGGGTTCATCGTTTTGGACATGATAATTGGTCAATAAATGTTACAGTGATTTTATCTTGTTAAGTTAATATTTGCTTATAGAGAATTAGGAGTTGACGAAGACGTCACCAGGAAGTACCATATTTGGATCATTCAGTTCCCTAAAAAACAGTTGAGCTGAATGTTGGCGATAAACGCGTCGTTTTTGTGAACGGGCGACGTCGGTTGAGACTGGTCATCTCTTAACTGCCACGGGTTTATTTTAAACTTTATGTTTTGAATTGTTTTATACCGTTTATTTGTTTTCTTTACATTGTCTTCACATACAGAACCAACCAGGATAATGTAACCAAAATGTTTGTAATACATAACATTATTTAAAAGAGTTCCCGTGGAGTTTCTTGCACGTTCTCCTCCATAGTTATCTACGATTTATAACGTGCAAATAGCTTCATGTTTTTGATTTACTGATCTTGAAAAAAGGTACCAAAGGTTTATTTGAAATAAATGCTTTGAATTCTTTGTTTGAATTCACCCTTTGTTGACACTATCACACTGTCGGGTTGAGCATACAAATGAACTCATCATTATCAACAGCCTGTTGCAGTCCACAGCTGGACATAGGCCTCTCCAATTGCACGCCACTTAGATCTATTTTCGGCTTCTCACATCCAGTTTTTGCCAGCTGTTCTGTGCAAATTGTCTTTCCACCGTGCCTGAGGACGTCCTACGCTACGTTTAATGTCAAATGAACGCGATTATAGCTAATTCATACGATGATCGCATTCTTTTAGGATAACACAAAATGTTAGTAACAAGGTCATCGGCCTACATTGTAGGAGGCTTAAAGTTTTAAAGCCTCGTCGCTTCTTACCTTCTTTAATCCATAAAGAAGGCGAATTCATCAAATGACTTCTTATTGACTAAAACCTATCTGTCTTCTTCCTAATGCCCAGGGCCTCGAGTCTGCTATTACAATAGTGTCAGAATAGTCACTGATTACATAATGGTTGATTTTGACATGTTTGGTAAACTACTAATTTAAAAGCGTCACTATGATTTTCCAGTGGTCAACCACTGACACTCCATTGAATGAAATGGCATAGAATGGTAATCTCGTACATAATGACAAATGGATGACTATGAACTATTCTGCATAGTATATATATGACTTAGCCTAGTTCAGATTGATTTCCCTTTAAATAAAATAAAGTGGAGAAGGGTTGTGCTGTCCCATTCCTGGGTAAAGGTTGACTTCCGTACATTCTAATGTTTCCGATCCAATTCTGCACCACTTCTAGCTAATTCCTAATGGAGACATCAGAGTCATCCTGCCACCGCGAACTTGAGATTTCAGAGCAGTTTTGTTCCCACCGCTCTTACGGCATGCGGTAGATATACCTATTCATCTCAGCACCATTCAAGCTAAGCAGTGCGTAAGCGTTAATGCATTTAATATATCTAACTGATGCTGACAAGATTTGTCAGTATCGTGTAATGTAATGTAGTGTAATATAGCAGTCACAGGCGTTGTCAAAGTTAGTGGACAAATGGGTTACAGCACAAAATAGCACAGAAGGTTGGCTCCAAAGTGAAGGTTTTGTCCGATTGGGCGGAGCAACGCCATGCCTTCGTCGAGGCGATTGGCGGGCGGATCTCTCGTTGGCTCAGGTTCAATCCATCGTTCGGAGCGAGGAAACATGGGAAGCGGTCACCTCCTTCTGCGAAGCAATAATGCTAGGGAAGGAGGAGGAGGACCGCATGCGGGAGAGGAAACGCACGCTCCAGCCGCCTCAACAAACGAAACGCAGAGCGATTCCCGGCCACCGTAGGCGTGGGCCTGCGGATGGCGAGCTATGTGCGACTTGGCGTCCGAAAGCAACCTAGCCTGGGTCGACAGCGCGTCGTTTTCCACGCGCGCCTCAAAGAGCCGTCAGTAAAGAAGACGGGGTCCAATAGGGTCAGTGCCCGCTAGGGTTGCGAAATTCGTTCGAAAGAGTCACCGCAGCCCTAGAACGCAAAGGTCACCAGTAAGAACACGGGTGGGTTTAGTCAGTAAAAGAATGATTCTCCCTTCCGCTTCACCCAGAGCGGGAGAAGTCATTTGATGATTTCCCATACAGAAAAAAAAAATGAAAAGTTCAATGCGGGAAATCTGGCGCACATCCGATGGTTCTACGCGTGGGTATGTACCAGAGCGATCTCAAACCAATGCCGGTCGTGAGTGCGTTTGCACTTGCCGCACGTGACAGTAGTTTTAACATTTTTCTGACGGTTTGAGCACTTTATGCGGCCTACTCTAACGTCATATTACCCCTATGGTTCTCATCATACGTATGAACATTAAAAAAAGATTTCGGTTTTTCTTAGTGTTAATAAAAAACACGTCAAGCGACGTGTGTATGACTTGTAAATGTAATCTCTTTCTGAAACAAATATAATGTATGTGTGCGTTCATCTTTGCCTGTTGCATAGAGCTAACCTTCTATTCTTATCTATTTTGTGGTTACATTTGGTTACTGTACAAAGTTTTGTCGACACACCGCCATGCTGGGTTAATGGGGTATTTGGTATGTTAACCATTAAACCTTTGCGTACATTGTTAACAGGTTCAGCTTTATATTTTGTAATGACGCCGTAAAGGTTATTGTTATGGTGTCATTTATTTAAGGCACGCCTAGCTGGAAGTATTAATTGCCATTTAAAATTGTAGTTTACAGGATTGGTACTGATAGAGAATAGAATTTTTAGCTTGAAAATTTCAGTGTATTATTTTATAATTTTCAGGCTCGCGGTTTTTAATTATACAGTGTGCAATCTTAATGGTTGTTTTCCCGCGGCAGGACGATTACCCATCAGTAGTACTATCGAAACACAAAGTTAAACTAAAAAAAAAAATGTTTTTTTTTTAAAATCATTAAAAAAGTGTTCATAAACTCGAAAGAGCGAGAATCAATAGTAGTGCACTAGACCTAACGTAGGTAGAAGATGCACTCGTCGCCGCGCGCTTTCGGCAAAATACAAACAAACAGTGAATAATAAATGTTCAGAGCAAAATAAGCTCTCGTGGCCGACGCCGATACGGCCGCCAAAGAGATGCCGCGGATGCCGCCAAAGAGATGCCGCGGATGACGCCAAAATATTGCTCTGCGCTTAGTCCTTCCGCGAACGTCATAAGTGTAATACGTTATCGACATCTTTTCAAAAATGAATCGTCATTACATTTCTTTAATTTAAAGTTAGGTGTGAGGAACAAGCGACACGTTGATAAGTGCGATAGTGGACGCTTTCAATATCGTGAGACGTAACAGAGACACTAATCAAACTGAAAGACAATCAGTTAAAACGTGCTCGTTTGTGCATTCAACGTAGTGGTTTGCATTTCGAACAATTACTTACTCCGCCACCGAGAAATGTAAGTACTTACTCGTACCTTGTAAATAAACATTTAAAAGTAGGTTTGGTAATCAAAATCATTGTAAATAGGTTGATTCCATCTTTTAAGTACGCTTTAAATACTCAAATATCTAAGTAAATCAGACTTTTTGTCTTGATTTTTATTAGTTTCTCAGTGATTTGTAAGTTGTAGGCAAAAAAGTATTTATGACGGTCCTACGCCCGTAAAAGTATGAATGGAAAATTGGAATAACTTATCGGGTTCTGCGTTTTATTAAGTCAGAAGTAGTGATCAGCTGATTAATACGTAAAGTGCAACGACTTCGTGGCTGTAGGTACGGGCCAACCGCGCGCCTACTCCCGCGTTCCGCGTACCTACATATCATCGCGCGATGCACTAGGTACTGTTGGTTCAAGTCGTTTTCGAGTTTTGTTTATCACAATTGTTAATCTGCCATTTATGGAGTCTAATATTTTTTATATATATAAATCGAATGTATTACCGATACAAACTCATTTCGCTTCGGGAAAACAACCATTAAAATTTCACACTGTATAGTGGTATAGGGTAGTTGCCTAAAAAAATCTAATTAGTCCGTAAGATAGAAAAATATTGGACACGTATTATTTATTTTTTCACGTAAACAAAAAACGAAGACGATATAGTGCGTTGAAAAATCGTGTGACGTCACTTCGTGCGACGATTTTTACCTCGCCCTGATGTCACAAGCCCCCACTCGTGATCTTTGAAGCTTTTTATCTTCGTCAATTTTTAGAGATTTCTTAGAGCAAAAAATACGTGTCAAATATTTTTCGATAATCTAACTGACGGACTAAATAGGTCCATATTTTTATTCCTCAGGAAACATCACTATTGTATGTATGATTGTGTGCCAGTTCTGTAACAACAATCGCCTTTATTATCAATATTACCTGATTCCTTCCTGTAGCTATCAGGAAACACAGACACTGGCTGGGCTTGGCTGTACGCACAATGATAGCAAAATCCAATGCACAAAAATGGACTAAATGCCTTGAGTGTTTTAATATCAAACTGAATTCAATAGTATGAAATCATCTGTAAATACAAACTGTATAGACTATAACATAAATGTTTTGAATTTCATTGGATTTTTGCCAAGCAAATGGACATAGTACCAACGATAACGATTGAAAAAAGGCCAAAATATTTGAGATTGACCATTTGCCTGCCTAGCCTTTGCCCAACTATATTGGGGTCAATACCTGAACAACCCAAGAAGTAGGATTATCCAGAAAATAGTACCACTTGGCAAGGCTCATACTTTCTGGCTACAGACACTGTAACGACTGCCAAAGATCTACAAATGTCAATGGCTTAACATGCTTTCCGAGGCACGAACAACCTAGGTATGCGCTGCTTTATTACTTACCAATAAATTAGCAACACCCCGCGGTTTCACCCACGTAGTCCCAGGTCACCCGGGGATAGTGTACTATCCCCAGGTGACATGGGCTATATTTTATCCCCACTGGATCCCTGCTTCCCAACAGTGAAAGAATTTTTCAAATCGGTTCAGTAGTTTAATGTATCAAATAAATTTCTATGCGGGTAAAATCGCAGGGCTACGTCTTTTTTTAAAAATTCCTTATAGCTGATACTCATTGAATGTTGTCTCGACCCTTTTGTTTTGTTGCAAGAAACTATTATATAAATAAAAGAAAACCTTGTTATTGGCAATAAGCTTCAGCTTTTGTGTCCTCAGCTCAAGTTGTCAGAGCTCGCCGTTCACTTTAGTAAACGAACGATGAAATATGAAGCACGCTGCGACTCGCTAAATTGGCGTTAAAATATAGGGCGCCCTTATTGCCTTACCTGATGAGGTAATACTGTGTTCGGTAAATAAATGTATTGATAGTTACAGCTATATCTCTATGTTAGAAGAAATAGGATTTATGCAGCCGATACCGGACAGTACGTTTTGTATAGGTACATATTGTTACGATGTGACTTCCATGCCTGTAGGTCACTGGCAAACAATTTTGTCGATAGAATTTTGGAAGCGTCTAGAAAAAGTAAAAATGTATTTGAATATTGAATGTGTATTGTTTTTATATCACAGTCATGATTTAGCTGTCATAGAGCTGGTTCACATTAGGTCGGACCGACAGTTTACCGTTGACCGACGGTCGGTGGTTGCTGTTCACTTTAGACGCTGCCGACCCGACCTAATGTGAACAGCACTGACGGTACGGTCGTTTTACTGCCTGGATCGTCACAAAACAGTCAGTCGTAGTTGACTTTTGTATACGATGGACGATGAAAAATTCTGTATTTATTTCGCCCTCCATATTTAAACGTATTTTCTTTCTTTCTTTGCATACGCGTTGACGAAACTGCTCGCGCGTGTGCCGAGAGCGGGGAATGAGCGGGTGGAATTGACTCGCCGCTTCACGCCGACAAATGTGAACGGCGCTATACTTGCCAGTACGCCAATATTATAGTAAAAGTGTCGGCTCCGTTAGTTTTGTCGGGTCGCCCAGATGTGAACGGCGCTATTGAAATACATATCCCAATATGGGTCCGACACGTTTGTCGGCCCAATAAAACTGTCGGTTCGACCTAATGTGAACCTGCTCTTAGGCAGCTGCCCTAAATAAATACGAAGTTAAATCCAAAGCCCTGTTTTATTCATTATACTTATCAAGTACTAGCTTATGCCCGCGACTTCGTTCGCATGGAGTTCCATACAAAATGTTAACCCCTTTTTCACCCCTTTAGGGGACGAATTTTCAAAAATCCTTTCTTAGCGTATGTCATAATATCTACCTGCATGCCAAATTTCAGCCCGATCCGTTCAGTGGTTTGGGCTGTGCTTTGATAGATCACTATGTCAGTCAGTCAGTCCCTTTTGAGATATATATATTTAGATTAACAGAGGCAAGGTTCCCCGGTGCTGCAAGAATATTTAAAAGGTATATACAAAAAAAAAATTGATTGAGTCAGGCGTTACTTTGCGGAAATCCATTTTTTTCCATTCTTTTTTATTAATTTAGTTTCTACCTAAGTTTAGGGAAATATTGCAACATCTAAATGAATATGACAATACAAAAAAATATATTTACAATTAATTTTATTTATTTACCCGTCTATATTTATGTAGGTAATCCCCCTGGCGCTAATGACTGCCTCTAAACGGTTTCCATTGATCGAATGAGTTTCCTGATGAAATGTTGTGGGATTTCCTGCCACTCTTTGACTGAAGCAGTTTTCAGGTCGACGCCGGAGCTGGACATCTTCCTCGTAGGTATCCGCCTTTATCAAGTCAGTTCTGAAGGATGGCCAGTCTAGTATGAGAATCACGACTTCTTGCAGGTATTGTCTAGTCAGTGCAGCGGTGTGGTAACGTGCACTATCGTTTTGTGAGCAATCTTCCCCAATATACCCATAAGCGGCGTAAGGGAGCACACGGCAATGCAGAATGTCATTGATGTATCTTTCTGCGTGATGTAGGCGGAGATTTCGATCGAAGATTATAGAGCCCCCTCTATAACCTTCGATCGAAATCCCCGCCTACATCATTTATTTATATGGTACTTCAACGACTTACTCACTAAAACATACAAAAACAAAAATAACACAGTTTTAGGCATAGTGAGATCGTCACTTACAGAAGTACACAGCACTCTCAGAATAATAAAGGGTCAAGCAAGATAGCATTCTAGAATTAAATTTATACAAATTAAATTAAAAATTATAACGCAAAATAATAAAAAAAAAGAAATTAAATTAAAAATAAATTGAATCAAATTAAAAAAATATATAAATTAAGTTAAGTTAAAAAATTGGATAACAAACAAAATCATCATACAGGACTCATCCCCGTACGCACTGTTTCCGCAAACGAGCATAGTGCGAATCGCTTCCCCGGTTTCCAACAAACTCTTCATCAACGGTCGCTACCACGCAGGCACATCCTGGTTTCGTCCGAGAACAAGACTCGGCTCCATTGCTCCATATCCCAATGTAAGTGATCCCGAGCAAACTGAAGCCGGGCTTTTCAATGGGCTAGAGACGATTTGGGTCCCTTGGCTGGCCTATTGTGGTCATGTTTGCTTTTTCGAGTCTTCACCTCACTGTCCAATCGCTGACAGAGCTCTCCCTCAAACTTTTCTGAGCTGCTGCTTGCTGTCCAAGCCGGTCAGGTATCAGGGTGTGGACAGAAGAGGTGACAATAAATCGGTCATCTCTCACCGAAGTGCATTGCTATCGTTCAGATCCTGGTCTCCGGATAATTTTCCAGGTTCCTTGAAACTATTGTATACCTTCGAGACACAAGACTGGCACAGATGAAGCTGTTGAGCGATAGTATGCTGAGACAACAATTGCTGGATTACGTTGACGACTTGAGCGGTTTGACGTGAAACAGTTGACTAATGACCAATTTTCGTAAATTTTATTGGGTTTACCAAATTAAATGCGTGACGGCTGACAGGACAGAATGGAAGAAAAAAACGTGTTGTGCCGACCCCAAGTATATACATGGGATAAGGGCAGGAAGATGATGATGACCAAAGAATATGTTTTTTTTTTTTTAAATAATTGATTTCTTTTGTTTTTACGTTCCACGACATAAGGTGGATACTTGAAAATAAGTTTGAAAGCTAACAAAGTTACCTTTCAAATTATATATACCACTTTCCATAGTTCATTGAACTGAAATTGTAAAAAAAAAGCAACGCATGATGAATTGATTCCAGTTTACTGCTCACATGTGTATTTCTATTTGCTCGCTGTGGTAGCACGATATTTGTATCACCAAGTGCTTCAAACTATCATTGATACATTGAAGATTACTTTAATTTAATTTCATATTTATCCTCTAATAATCTTAAAATGTTATGAATATCCTTATAATCGTAACAAATTGAAACCTCTTGGCGTGAAAACCTCTTTCATTTTCTTTCACCAATATTTACAACCAATTTTAGACCTTACCGCCTTCGACACAATGTCAGGTATTGGTAAATCTGGATTGGAAGTTGCTGAAAAAAGACAAATCGAAAGCTATCAATCAGAATATTGCTTGCATTTTTTGCCATCAAAGGTCACCCACCACCGATCGAAAAGACGAATAGCATTATTGGCTATATGATCAACAGATAACCTGTTACATAGTAGGTAAGATTATTTAACATAGCAGCGCCCCACGGTTTCACATGCATTGTTCCCGTTCCCGTGGTAATATGGGGATAAAATATAGCATATGACACCCAGGGATAGTGTATCTTCCCAACTTCATTTAACTTCAGGAAATAGAAGGCATAAGACAAGGACTATAAATAGTAATAAAACAATCAATCCTTGCCGCTGAGATTTTTGGGTGTAGGTAGAGATGCAAAGTCTAACCTCTGAATTTGAAACCGGCACTCTGGGATTTTTTGTTTTTTCACCATGCCAGTTGACTCCGGACTGAAACTAATTCAGGCAAAAAGGCATCAAGTGGTTGAGAATTCTCAGCTTCTGAAAGTTGTGGCACAGGAACATCATATTTAGATACATCGATTTAAGTAACAGGACATTCCGGTCTGCGAGACCCTAGCAGGCATGTCGAGGGTTAAAGGTGTCGTCCAAATGCAACGCGATCGTCGCACGTACCTACACGTGAACAAATCAATCATTTGTACTGAGTACGCTTTCCGCTTTAGCCGAAAAAAAAGGAATGATCGCGACGATCGCATTTTCGCACGATTATTGCTTTACATTAGAACGACGACGACGTCTTAATGTAGCTATTTTGTACCCTGAGGGTCTACACTGACAACTGACTCTCTGTTAGCGACAGTGGGGCGAGTTGATTGTCTAAAGCCAAACGTCAGGAATGTGTGGGATTGAAATCATCTTCAAACAGCCTGTTACAGTCCACTGCTGGACATAGGCCTCTCCAATAGCACGCCACTTAGGTCTATTTTCGGCTTCTTGCATCCAGTTTCTGCCAGCCGTCCTGCGCAAATCGTCACTCCACCGTGCCTGAGGACGCACACGTCCTACACTACGTTTGCATAGACGCGGCTAACAACTCTAGAACTCGTTTACCCCAACGGTTGTCGGTTCTACGACTAATATGGCCAGCCCATTGCCACTTCAGCTTGCTAATCCGGTGGGCTATATCGATGACCTTGCTTGTCTGACGGATCACCTCGGGACTTACAAACGCTGTTCAAATGACACGTGATCTATCCCTTATATTTTGAAATTTTGACATTTCGTCAATCGCATTCACTAATACGAACGACAGTTTGTCGTGGACCTCTGTTGTTCACTCTTTCAATGTTGAGTAAGAATATTTTCTATCATCCATGGTTTAATGAAGAAAATAAAATCTCACAATGTTTCCGAAGATTTATTTTAACATAGAAAAGTGATATTTTGACAGACACTCCAATTCTTGTATCAGCTACAATTAATCTTACACTAGGCTATGACTACTGTTCTAATACATACATATAATAAATTAAATATTTTACCTTTGAAAATGAAAACAAAATATCTAGTTTTAATTTCCGCGAATATTAGTGGGTTGCAGGTATGCACCTCCCTCCCGCCCGCTATATTATGCACATGCAAGATTACTAGGCAAATGCAAGGATTTTAAGCACATGCAGGAAGGCAATGCAAAACCCAACACCATTACCGACACGTGTTTCGCCTCTCCACGAGGATCAACGGTCAGCGAGTCAACACGTCCCCTGAGGATGCCTCGTGGAGAGGCGAAACACGTGTCGGTAATGGTGTTGGGTTTTGCATTGCAAGCATACCTGCAACCCACTAATATTCGCGGAAATTAAAACTAGATATTTTGTTTTCATTTTCAAAGTTAAAATGGATTTCCGCAAAGTAACGCCTGACTCAATCAATTTTTTTTTTTTTTTTTTTTAAATATTTTACATTATTTACAAGATCGTTAAGAAAATATTTGTACATTTATGTTATTTTTAGTTAAACATTATTTACTAAAATAAATATACACTAATATCTAATCTATTTAGCTCTAAATCTTTGTCTGTTTCTGAGTAAGAGTCAGTTAATGTTTCTGATATACCTACTAAAGAACTCTTTATTTTGTTAGGCTTTGAAAGTTTGAAAAAATGTAAAACGTGTAACAAAATAAACACAAAACCTGTAAAAGGGTCATTTTTAACCGACTTCCAAAACAGGAGGTGGTTCCCAAGTCGACTGTATTTTTTTTGTATAAATTTTTACTGCGTTTACCAAATTTGAGTGAGATCTGACGACTAGTATTTGAGTTAACCAAAAAAGTATAAGGTAACTTTAATTTCGAAAAACCCGAAGAAACAACTAAAACACCGAATTCTGAAGTTAAAGTTATTTTGTACTTTTTAGTTTAGAAGTCGGTTGTATTTTTTTTTGTTTTTTTACTCATCATTATGAACAACTTTTATTATTGGACCAAAAAAAAAGCTTTTCAATACATTTTGTCGAGTTACGCGCACAAAAATATAAACGGCAGACGCTTTTTTTTTATTCGACTGTTGGTCCCATTATAATAGTTTTTAATAATGATGAGTACAATTAAATCTTTAAAAGTATTGCGCTTATTCTGTTACGTATTTCAACGGCAACTAACGCGAAAACGTATTTGAAATTAATTACTCTGTAAATGAAACAGAACATTAACTGTTACAAAATTTGCAAATATCAAAGATGAAAATACAGACTGAAAACAATAACAAGAGTATGACAAGTTTTCACGGAAAATGTTTCATAATTTCCACGTTGTTTCACGAAATGCTGCGTCAAACACAAAGCGCCTTTGTGAAGCTGTCTAAGTGATTGCTAACAGTTGAAAGATAACAATGGTGGTTGATAATCACCTCGAAATACGTTCAAATTTTAAAGTATGTTTTTGTAATTTTTTTAATTAATTAATGACAATTAGTTTTTTCTAATTAAGAGAAATTGAAATTTCTAATTAGGGGCAGTGGTGGCCGAGTGGTAACGGCCCCGACTTAAGAATTATAAGTCGCGGGTTCAAACCCAGTCAGGCGCATTACTTTGTGTAATTATTTTCATCTCCACTACTCCCAAAACGATGAAGTAAAACATCGTGAGGAAACCGGTGAGTCCTAGAACCAAAAATTCGAAGACATGTGACATTCACTAACCCGCACTGGGCTCGCGTGGCCCATTCCCTCTCCTAGTGAGGAGGCCTGTGTCCCAGCAGTGGGAACATTAAAAGACTGATTATGCTATGCAATTAGTTGCATTTATTATTATTTTAACTTACTATTACTATTTATACACTTAAATGAAAAACTCTTAACTAAATAAAAATAAAAATAGTCAAAAGATGGCTTCAAAAAATTTCTCCGCATCGCTGGCCACTGGTGATGTACCCAAAAGACTGGCAGCATTAGCAGTAGATAAATTAATTATAATCAAAATCTACCATGATACTGATGACCACTAAAATATATTTACAATGAGGATTTAATCTCTTCAAAATAAGTTTTTTCACACAATCTGTTCTTTGTATTTTTCACCGCGTAGTTCGATTGCCCATTCTGTCACAAAAACGTAGCTCGTGTCCCAGTAGTGCCAAAATTTAATCAGAGAGTAAATTCTCGTTTTAAAACATCTATAATTTCCGCAGACAAACAGGAGTTTCTAACATTGACTGTCGCAGATACGATATTGAAACTTCAATTTGAACGCTTTTCTACTACCAGAATCTGCCGTTCAGGTTGTGGTGGTACAGAAACGTAGCTTGTGTCCCAGTAGTGCCAAAATTTAATCAGAAAGTAAATTCTCGTTTTAAAATGTCTATAATTTCCGCAAACAGACAGGAGTTTCTGACATTGACTGTTGCAGATACGATATTGGAACTTCAATTTGAACGCTTTTCTAGTAACATTTTTTGTGAAAATACTATAATTACGTTGTAGAATGTTTATAAAAATACTAAGTTAACTTATAGCATAAACTCGAGACTACAAAATCTTAGAAAGCTGACGTAAGAAAATCATGACCTGAACGTTGGAAGGAGGAAGTACTTACTACTAATCCTACCTAATTCCTTCACCGCTCGTTAAAATTTCACGCGGCAAACTAAGAGCTCTTTCATTAACTAGTCTTTATGAGAGTAGAGTTAATTTCGTATTTCTGCAGCTCTATAACTTAACAGTTCTTAGAACCGCGAGCGTTGGTTTTTACCGTTTTTGATGCTAACTCTAATTAACTGCCGTCTTTTAAGTAAAGTCAAATTAAAAGCATTGGTATGCTCTGCATTTTGCTAGACTTAAACCTTTCAGTATTTTCGGGGTTTTCTTACTAAGTTGAAAGAAATTATGTTTTTTAAAAGAGCAGCTAAAATAAAGAACAATGTTTACAGCAGCCCTGCTATGACGTCTTAAATCCATCATGATTCCTGTGTCAGAGAGTGATGGAGTTACACAAGACGAATAGCACTATCCCTTTCCCTCATACTGAATCATGATAGCATTGGCACTTCACAGTACGGCCACAGGTGACTCGAACAAGACAAGCAATAAAATTTTATCATTTAGTGACTAACAGCATAAGAAGACCTGACTGATGACAAAAAACTCCTACACAGCATGCGTTAGGATAATTTTTACAATTTGTCACAATACTTTTGCAATCATTTTCGGGACAAAACTGGACCTATAACGAAAAATATGTGAGATATGTATGTACATATCTCGCTTGAGATGATTTTTGATAATTTGTTTGGCAAAGCAATACATATACAATTCACAGAAAATGAAGAAACGCTGCCTGATATACAGGCTGTTTCAGAAGTCCGTGGTCACAGTAAGAAAACAATAAACATTGACTTAAAAAAAACCCTACCGCATAGAATGTATTTCTATGCGGTAGGGTTTTTTTTTAAGTTAAAAGAATTTGATAGCAAAAACTACATCCGAGTGCTGAAAAACTGATTCTTTTGGAATTTCTCAGTTATTTTTCGCTGTTGGATTGTTTGAATAAATTCAATATCTGTATCCATAGATGTCATTTTTACCTTTTATTGTTTTTTCCCATTTGTTATTTATTTTTGTTTGTTTATTTGTACATACATACCTATTCCTCTGTGTGTCTTTATTCAATGAGAGGAATAAAATATTTTTCTTTCTTTCTATATCTTTTTATTTTTGCTATACCTAGTAGGTTCTTTATACTGAAATATAACCACGCTCTTCTGAAGCACCCTGTATTTTTTGTTTTTGCGTAACACGATCTTCGTGTTGGGTCAAATTATAGTGCCCTGGGGGACACCTTCTAGTATTACACGATATTTTTGCTTCTCAGAAATGTAAAGGCCCTAGGATCACGGTTGGGTTTTAGTAAGTAAGAGTCTGACACTCCCTTCCGCTCCGCCCAGAGCGGGGGAAGTCATTTGATGATTTCCCATCCAGAAAAAAAGGCCCTCATGTAGGTACTTGTCTTTCGAATTTAATCACCGATTTATGGATCATAAACTACTATTTTGGATCATGAGTTTTTAACAGCATTTAATGCTTTGACGGCCAGTGAAGAAAATAGATGATAGTGAACAGAATCAAATCTTCCTACAGAAGTTTGGAAAGGATAAGTTCATAAAACGTGTTACTATTGAATAACTATTAAAACATTAATTAGGTAATAAATGATGACGTTACTGGTTGTGATAAATTATGTTAATTCTACATACGTATTTGCGCCTGAAATAACATGGATCAACAAAATTCAGCGGACAAAATTGCGTGTTATTACAGGAAATGAAACGTAAACCTACGTTCGTGCATACATAAACGAAATTTCACGTTTAATTCAAATACCGATGTCGGATTAACTCATCAGTTTCTGCCCAAAGAGCTTATCAATCACATTTTATCTGTTTTAAATCCCAAATATATTTGTTATTTTAAACTGTACATTTATACCGTGATTTTGGTATGAAATTTCTAATTCTGCAAACTTTGTAGCCTAATCCTGATAATTTACAATGAGTTTAGCATCAGCAAATCATCTCTAAATGACTACAGTGTGAAATCTTAATGGTTGTTTTCCCGCGGCAGGACGATTACCCATCAGTAGTACTATCGAAACACAAAGTTAAACTAAAAAAATAAATGTTTTTTTTTATTTCAAATCATTAAAAAGTGTTCATAAACTCGAAAGAGCGAGAATCAATAGTAGTGCACTAGACATAAAGTAGGTAGATACCTACATGAGACGCACGTACCGCCGCGTACCTACATATCGCGCGATGCACTACTGTTGGTTCAAGTCGCTTTCGAGTTTTGTTTATCACAATTGTTAATCTGCCATTTATGGAGTCTAATATTTTTTATATATATAAATCGATTGTATTACCGATACAAACTCATTTCGCTTCGGGAAAACAACCATTAAAATTTCACACTGTATAATTACACACTGTCACGGTATCTAAGTGATTTTATTATTAATTACCTTCATTATTCAAAAATATTATGCTTCAGTCCTTTACACACATTAAAACTTCAATTTCACCATTAAATTACAATTCAAATATTTATATAAGCCAGGCCACCCGACTGCCCTCTCTTTCAACTATAACTTCTTCGGGTGCGATTACAATTTCCGCTGTAGCGGCCGCGGTAGCGGGTAGGACAGGCGCCTCGCTCACACGTCGTCTTGTGAGCGTGCGCTGCGGCTCCCGTCATGTTCCACAGTCGATGCGAGCACAAATCGCTGCGCTCAGAAGCGTAGCGACAGCGAGCGCGATTTGCACACAAGCGATCACTACTAAGTCGCGGGACGATGGTATTGTGTCTTCTTCGGTGGGCCCGTCACTGAAACAAATAAGAATTTGAATACATGCTGGATGCGCCCGCAGATAGTCACGATGTGACAATGTAACAACGAATGTAAAATCTAAAGTTGTTTTACCAATGCGTTGTCAATTAGTCGTCGCACTGTCGCGTCGCACCTTTCCATAGAAGCCTTATGGTGTGGCAGAACGAAGTGACGAATGACATAGATTCGTCGATATGGCAAAAAATCACAATATCTGGGCCCCAAGTCTGCTGTTTTTATAAATTTGTCATCCAACACGATTCCATTGTCATTTTGCTAAAAGTTCATAATCTGCTAAATTCATAATGGTCGATCATTGGTCGGTCAATGGTCTCGTAATACTTTTTGATAACCGAGCTATTAAAAGCAATGGCTTTACGAAAACTCCTTCACCATTGCTTTTAATACCTCGGTTATCAAAAAGTACCTACCACGTTATTGTGCAGTCATTACTGCACAATAACGTTCTAATGGTAGGTCACTGATCAAAGGAACTGTCAAAATTTTATCAGATTTCCGCATATATTTGTAATTGTGTACGATATTACCATTCTATGTCATTTCTTTCAATGGAGTATCAGTGGTTGACCATTGGAAAGTCATAGTGACGCTTTTATATTTGTAGATTACCAAACTTGTAAAAATCAACCATTATGAAATCAATGACAGACCATTCTGAAACTATTGTAATAGCAGACTTGGGGCCCTGGTAGGTACTTCGAAAATATTAGCAAAAGAGAGACAGCGTTCCTTACTGTTTCTTTTTTCATTCGTAATATATTTTCGTTCTCTTCCAAATTATCGTAGCTATGTTAATTCACAAATATTTCATTGCATAAATATTTAATGTTGTTTGCTTTGCTGGGTTTATGAATATTTCATAAGTTTCTTTGTTTCTGTATATCATTTGGTGCGTAATCTAATTTTCAATACATTTAATATATGAATGCTTTGAGTCCGTTTATGAATTTTATTTGAGTCCATTTAATTTTAAATTCCGGTCATTATAGTAAGCATTTAATGGACTCGACAAGACGGCCGAGCTTCGTAATTGTGTTTTATAATTTTCTCTACGCTTTAATTTGTACTTATTTAATCTCTTGTCAAAGAAGAGTCTAATTTTAAGAGCTTGCTCAAAATTATATTTGTAAAAATTATGAACATGATTTCTGGAAAGTTCTTGTCATCTTTTCGTACGCAAATAGATTTCACGTTATTTTTTGGAAGGTTTCAATGGATATCATTTACTTTGTCATACACTCAATTATCTGGAATGATCTACGTTAACAGTTGTTTTTTGGAAGTTCTGTGACTGTTTTTCATAAAATCTGTTTACATATCTGGTCATGTTCTCCTTTTCGTATCGATTGACTAACTTGAGTAGTTATTTATGCTATCTTCTCCACCCTACACTGCATCCTAAGGGCCTAAGTACTTGTACTTTATACTTACTCGATCGTGCATGTTAACGTCAACTTTCGTTGGATCTAGGATAGTTCTGAAGCATTGCACGACGAGGGCTACCAACAAGCAAGCTGCCGCTGTCCATAGCATGCTCGCTACTCCCACGCCCGCTCCCGCTCTCGCTTCCGCGCCCGCTCCCACGCCTGCTGGCGCTACGACTGACATTGCGTTATGATTATATGGACTCACCCGTAATCTATTCCAGGTGGGTCCAGGATAGTTTTGCAGCATTGCAAGACAAGGGCCACCAACAAGCAAGCTGCGCCAGCCCACAGCATGCTCGACGCTCCCACGCCCGCTCCAGCTACGTCTGACATTGCGGGCAAATCCCGCGACGTGTGGATCGAGACCGCTGTGGGAATGGAAGCGCCCGGTCCCACGCCCGCACCCGCGCCATTTCTCGCGCCCGCTCCCACGCCAGCTCTCGCGCCATCTCCCAAACACGCTCCCGCACCTGCTCCCGCTATGTCTAATATTGCATTATGTTTGCACGGACTCACCCGTGATCTATTCCAGGTGGATCCAGGATAGTTCTGCAGCATTGCACGACGAGGGCCACCAACAAGCAAGCTGCGGCTGCCCACAGCATGTTCGCCGCTCCCGCACCCGTTCCCGCTACGCCTGACATTGCGCTCCAACCCCGCGACGTGTGGATCGAGACCGCTGTGAGGATAGAAGCATTTATAGTAAAGGTTTGATAAGGGGTACTATACAGGGTTATTTGTAAAACACCAACAACCTCTTAAGAGGCCATTGTACTCATCATTATGAACAAATTTTATTATGGGACCAAACCTGAAATCGCGAAAAAAGTCAGCTGTCCCCTACATTTTGATGAGTTATACGAACATACGTGTATAACAGCTGATTTTCTTTTCGCGATTGCAGGTTTGGTCCCACTGCTCTGAGCATGTGCCCCTCTCCTGTATTTTCACCCGCAATTTCCTTTCACGAGCAGGCTTGCTTTTACCGGAAAAAACTAATAAAAGGTTAGTTTTATATTACAGTAGATAAGCAAAAATAATGGAATTCCAGTGAAGGGCGACGTTACTTATACACAAAGGCCCAAGGGAAAATGACTGATACTGCTAATAGAAATAATCATTAAGTATAGGTTGTTATATACATCGTCACCGTAAAATGGCAAACTGCGTAAGATTATAAAATATCTTGAGAGATAACTCTCGATAAATTGTTAGTTGAACATTTGGAACACATTTTTTACGCAACAAAATTTTAATAGTCTATAATCTCTCGAAGTCATTCCGAGAAATGAATAACAGACGCATGCGGTAATCTGTTAAAATTTTGACAGTTCCTTTGATCAGTGACCTACCATGAGAACGTCATTGTGGAGTCATTGCTTTTAATAGCATAGTCATTATATTCATAGTCGATTCTATTACGAGACCATTGATCAACCAATGGTCGACCATTATGAATTTAGCAGATTACGAACTTATAACAAAATGACAATGGGCTCGTGTTGGAATTACGAATTTATAAAAAACTAGCTTCTGCCAGCGACTTCGTCCGCGTGGAATAGTTACTTTACCCCCGATTTTGAAACTCTCAGCCCGATCGGTTTAAAATTGACAGAGTTTCATACAAACGTTCATCCCCTATTTTATTCCCTTGGGGGTAGAATTAATCAAAATCCTTTCTTAGCGGATGCCTACGTCATAACATCTACCTGCATGCCAAACAGCCCGATCCGTTCAGTGGTTTGGGCTGTGCATTGATAGATCACTATGTGTGTGTGAAATATGTACAACTTACAACAAAATAAAAAAAGAAATAAAAGTAAAGCTGAAATGCCTGTGCTAAATTATATTATAATAACCTATACCTACTTCACTTAAAAATAAATACCTATAACTACGTATAACTAATTAATAAAATAACTACTAATGATGAGTGAGAGTATTATAAACGTAAGAGTAAACAAATATAATCAGAAAGCTCCGAACTGCTAAGCTATCGGGAGTTACACGTGTTATTGTGAGTCAACCATAAAAGATAGACATATGCTGTCATGGGATATTTTTTAGATAATTTTATGTAGAATATTTCCGCCATACATGATTTCTATGTATTTTTAACCATTAAGGCTACACACGCGACGGAAGCTTAAAAAATGGAGTAACTTCTCCCGTTTTCCCAACATTTCCCTTCACTGCTCTGCTCCTATTGATTGTAGCGTGACGAAAAGTATACTATAACCTGCCCAGGAGTATGAAGAATAATTGCACCAAGTTTCGTTAAAATCGGTTGAGTAGTTTTTGTTTCTATAAAGAACATACAGACAGACAGACAGACAGACAGACAGACAAAAATTTTACTGATTGCATTTTTGGCACCAGTATCGATCACTAATCACCCCCTGATAGTTATTTTGAAAATATATTCCCTGTACAGAATTGACCTCTCTACAGATTTATTATAAGTATAGATAACAGACTTGGGACTCTGATTGCTCGCGCCAAAATGTCGTCAGTTTACGTCGGTTCACAAACGTTTGATTCACACAGTGTAGAGTTATTGATATAAATAAATAATCAACTCATGACGTAAAACACAACTTTTATATATAACACAACGTAAAAACAAACGTATCCTCGAACGCAAGTTAAATTTTATTCGAAACAATGTTACCAATATTTATTTAACTTTGTAATTACCTGTACAGAAAGTTAGTTTCCATCGTGTAGATAGTTTTTAACAAGCACCTCGTGAAGTCCTAACTAGGTAAACTCATAATTGGTTGAAAACTATTTAAAACTAAATAAATACAAACTGGAGCTATACAAAATAATCCGAGGCTCAGACATTAAAGTATTTAAGCTCCTCCACCCAAAATTTTCAGAACAAATACTAAGTTTTTTTTTTTAAGTTTTCTTTAAGTATGGTAAATAACTTATAATTTCAGCCCATAAAACCGTAGGACTGGTTTGACTGTGGCTCTGTTGAGTCTTTAAACACTCCTTCTTAGATTCTCTACTTAAGACTAATTTTGTAATATATACGATATTTAGAAGTGTATTGAAGTTCTTCAACAAGAACAACAACTTCAACACATTTTCTATATAATATTTTTAAAATTATTTTGATTTATTTAATAATTTATGTAGGTATACATATTAAATAAAAGATAAGAAGAACGAAACGGAAAAATAAATATAAAAGTGATGCTTATTTCTATAGAAATTTCTTAAAGTAAATAAAATGAAAACAATACATTTTAAATACATATAATATACAATACATACTAAATAATATTATAAGATAAATAATGATTCATACATATATGCAACTAAGACGGCAAGGAAATATAGTGTTCTTTGACACTTCTCTTAAAAACTTTAAGAGTTTGGCAGTTCCTAATGTCAGGCGGTAGCGAATTATTATTTTATTGGCTTCACTCCTTGTCTGTTCTACTTTCAATAGATGGTTAGATTTTTTCAAGAGGCCATCCATTAATTACGTCACTTGTTAAGGGGGGGGGGAGGGGGGTCGACGAAGTGTGACATTTTGTGACAAGGGGGTGGGTGGCGTCCTAAATTTCGTGACGTTGAAATTTCAAAATCTATTTTAATCTAAGTGTTAAATAAAACACGAACGAATACACGAATAAAATTGTAAAATATGTGACGTCACACTAGGAAGGGGTCTCACAAATGTGATCAGCTGTGACAAGGATGGGGGGAGAAGGGGGTAAAAATCATGAAATTCGTGTGCGTGTCTCTGTGTCTTCCATACTAATTGTAAAAGAAATTCCATTACATTATATTACTCCCGACCGAATTTCTGTTACGACCGCCCATCTCAACGGTGATTAGCGAAGTACGCAGGAGATATTATAGTGCGCAAGTGTGTGCACAAACACAGACGCACTCTCCGTTCCTTTACACTCACAATTCGAATATCTGATTAGAAGAAGGAACAATGAAGTTAGGCACACTTTGAACTTCAACGTTTTTATCCGCAGAGCGTTCAAATTTAGAAGGTATCCAAAGGTTATTGAAGGTCTATTTGAGGCCCAATAATAAGGGCAAGTTGAGTAAAGGTTAGGTCTAAAATAGTATCTCAAAATATATAAGGTTCAGCGAAGACTGAAAGTTTCAAGTAATCAATGCAAATTGCCAATCTGTGTGGAATAATAATGTACTATAATCCGCAACACTGTGAAAAGCACCTTTAGAATTTATTTATTTAATATCAGACTCTCACTGACTATGACCCCCCCGTGATCCTTCTAGTACCATTTGCGTTCTAGGGCCGCGGAGGTTCTTTTGAAATTCCGCAACTCTAGCAGGCACTGACCCTATGGGGCCCCGTCTTCTATGCTGACGGCTCTTTGAGGCGCGCGTGGAACACGACGCGCCGTCGACTCGGGCCTGGTTGCTATCGGACGGCGAGCCACCCATAGCTCGCCATCCGCAGGCCCGCGCCTACGCTGGCCGGGAATCGCCCTGCGTTTCCCGACGCCCATCTACCAGACAACTTTTGGGTTAAAATGACTACACCTAATATCTTACCAGCAGCTAAAATGGTGATCCCTCCAGCCGGTATTCCTATTCCCATGTTAAATTTCTGTCTCTCTTCTATGAAGGCAACACTGCCCATCACCATCGCTGATATGCCGCATACGATCTGTAAGAAAATACAAAGTTTGAATATAAAAATCTTAAATAACAGACGTTCCCTTGAAAAATACCAAGAATATAATTTCTTCGGTGAAAATGAGGAAATTCTCCGGTATTTCGTCTGAATTTTAATAATAACTTCGGTTCGAAGTTTTAGATTTCGGCTTATCGTCTTTTTTTATTTAATATTATAGCAGTAAACAAAATCGATCGGCGAAGAACACGACTTTATTACACGACTGCTCAAAAAACGGAGTATTATGTTTTCAGGGTTCATGTTTGTATGTATGTGAGTTTCTTTATTCCACCATAACTTCTTAGCTTAACTGATATCAATGTATGCGGTATCGTTAGAAACGTTGAGTTATCCCGTTCTTATAGACTAGTGAACATTAAAAAAAGGGGGACCCATGGTTCACAAACAAAAAAAACATAATATTTTGTTTTTATGAAAATTAGACTACATTAATTGCCATCATCTAAAAGCTTGCAAAAAAGTATGAAATATAAAACATAATAATTTAAAAATACGCCTGCCATGTCAATAAGTGAACTAAAAAAGTAAAAACAAGAAAGTTTTTGTTTCCTCCATCCTCGGAAAGTACGTTAAGCTGTTGGTCCTGGCTGTAATTTTTAGATCTGTGGCAGTCATTACGGATTGTCAAAAGCCAGAAAAAATCTAACTCCAGTCTAGCCACGAATTACCGTGTCACACAGTTAACGGGTTATGGAGGTCTAGGAAAAGGTTAGTCAGATGATAATGATGATACTATTTAATGTGTTTTTTTCTTTCATTTTTTTCTCAATTGGAAATCATCAAATAACTTCTCCTTCTGCTCTGGGCGGAGCGAAAAGTGTCAGACTCCTACAGACTAAAACCCACCCGTGCTCTTGTGCCCTTTGCGTTCCAGACTCTTTTGAACAAATTCCGCGTTTTTTTTTTCTGGATGGGAAATCATCAAATGACTTCTCCCGCTCTGGGCGGAGCGGAAGGGAGTGTCAGACTTTTACTGACTAAAACCCACCCGTGATCCTTCTTGTGCCCTTTGCGTTCCAGGGCTGCGGTGACTCTTTCGAACAAATTCCGCAAGAACGGGCATACCCCTAAGTTGTAAGTTTGTACTTCATTGACCTCCATTGCTGTGCAAGTAACTATTGATTCCAATGCTGTACAGTACCGTCAAAATACCATTATTGTTCACAATCCCATAGTATAGAACGGACACACCCTACGTTGTAATTTTATACTTCATTTACCTCCATTGCTGTGCAAGTAACTATTGATTCGCTACCAACATTAGCAAGCTGCTTAGTAATGGGAACATGGAAAATAGCACAAATCGGTGTGGAACTAATAACCTAATAGCATTGCTGGGGATATGGGTGAGGCTTTCTAAGGGTAGTGATTGTAATTACTTGATAGTGCAAGGTAGGTATCATTCTAAATTTGTTGATTAGAATTTAATTATAAATGAGGTTACATTTAACACACAGTAAGCCAAATAAGTAAGGCATTGAAAAGTTAAACAAAAAGAACTTTATGGTATCCAAGAAATAGGAAAAGAAAATGAGATAGTTCCGAAAATGGGAAGACGATATAAATATTAAAGCAGGCAAACATGGACTGGGAAAGCGCAAATAGAACAGAGTATATAAAATGGAGGAGGCCTGTGATAAAGTTGGGTAAAAAGAACGGGTTATCGACGTCACAGACTCGCGAGAGTTGTTAAATAGGATTAAAACTATTGTAAGAAAAGTCTGTGTGCGTTTTATTTTTTTAAATATAATTTATTATAAACTAAGTGACAGTCTCCAACCCAGTGAGTTTATAAAGATCGAAGTTGCCGCTGAGACTGATTAAAAAGTTACGGTGACAAGACTTAGAAGCATATCATGACCGGCACCGGCTTCATGTAGCTTATAATGCGCAGAAATATTTGACGTGTAAAAGTGTTATGTTTAACCTACTTAAAAAATAAAAACTATTTATCATTTATCATTTATCATTTTATCATTTATGAGGGCTAGTTCGAGGCGGGGTGAGAAAACAGTCCCTTGGAGATTTCGAGTAGGCCTTAGCCCAGCAGTGGCTCAAGAGCAACGGCTCGTTTTTTTTTAATCTGAAATCATGCAATCTCATCTCCTGCTCTGGGCGGAACAGAAGGGAGTGTCAGATTCTTACTGACTAAAAACCTATCCGTGTTCGTCCTAACGCTCTTTGCGTTCCAGGGCTACGGTGACTCTTTTGAAGAAAATCCGCAAACTTGGTAGCACTCGCCCTAGCGGGCCCCGTCTTCTATGCTTGCATCTCTTTGAGGCGCGCGTGGAACAAAACGCACCATCGACCTGGGCCTGGTTGTTATCGAGCGGCTAGCCACCCAACACTCGCCGTCCACAGGCCCGCCCTGGATGGCCCAAAAACTGTATTTCATCGCATGGCATGTCCTGTAGCTTAAGCGGCTGAATTGATTTTAACAAAGGGAATTTATTTTTCTTCAATAGAATCTCCAAGGCTGACTTTCCAAGCAACTTAAATATCACCACTATTATATGATTATAACTAGCCTGAAGTGTCCCACTGTTGGGCAAAGGCCTACTCAAAATCTCCAAGGGACTGTTTTCTCACCCCGCCTCGAACTAGCACTCATAAATGATAAAATGATAAATGATAAATAATATTTATTTTTTAAGTAGGTTAAACATAACACTTTTACACGTCAAATATTTCTGCGCATTATAAGCTACATGAAGCCGGTGCCGGTCATGATATGCTTGTAAGTCTTGTCACCGTAACTTTTTAATCAGTCTCAGCGGCCGTAAATTTTTAATCAATCTCACTCCTTCCACTTTTCCCGATCCTGTGCCACATTCTACCAATTCCCAAGGAAGACATCCAAGTCGTCCCGCCATCTCCTTCGTGGTCTGCCACGGCCCCGTCTCGCGATGTCAGGGCACCAATTTTGTGTTATATAGGCCCACCGCTCGGTGGACATACGGCAGACATGTCCAGCCCAGTCCCATTTAAGCTGGGCAGCCTTCTGAGCGACGTCAACGATCTGTGTCTATATTACATCACCCACAGTGGTGTGTTATATATTATGTTTGTCAACAAATTTAAAGGGATTTTAACGGCTAAAGCTGATAACAAAACTTCATTTATGATCATAAAATAGTTACAGACGCCATAATAGTTTGTGTTCAGTGGATTAAGCGTAATAGAATTGAGAGTTTCAGATAAAACTTTACGGAATTGGACCGAACCCAAAGAGATTATGATAATAAAATCATAGTCCCTTTTGGGGTGATCTTTTGAACGGGTAGATATTTTAATGCTTCAGTAATATAACTGTTTGTCGCATTTTATGGAGCTTTTGCACATGATAACAACACTGTCTGGAATAAGTCTTTATTATTATTTTTTGCAAATTTGTTAAGTGAGAGCGAATAAAATATTTTTGTTTTATCATGACTATGGGTTTTATTTTTATGTATTTTCAGGTTAGTTATAGTATTTACTTTATATTTTTATTGATTTAAGTAGTTAGTATTTTTTATTGTGATAAGATAAGCTTACAGTAAGGAGAGAGAGGGTGGGCTGTAAATATATTTCTATGGCTGTAAATCAGCGTTTACCAGGGTTGTGGCTATGTTGCACATTGCTCAACATTTGCTGACTTGGCTCCTATTAATAATAATAACTAACCTATCCACCGGTAGCTTGGACCCTGCTCCTGTCACCGGCGGACTACTACTTTTTATATTTTAAATGTTCTTTGTTTTTAAAGAAATGTAAATTAGTAGTTATGTAAGTATAACTAAATAAAGAGAATAATGATAATCTCTATTGATAGTTTTCAAGTATTGCAGTACATGGATATACATACAATTTATACATGGTATAAGTATAATCAGCCTTTTAATGTTCCCACTGCTGGGACACAGGCCTCCTCTCTAGGAGATGGAATGGGCCGTAATCCACCACGCGGGCCCAGTGCGGGTTGGTGAATGTCACACGTCTTCGAATTTTTGGTTCTAGGACATGCCGGTTTCCTCACGATGTTTTCCCTCACCATTTTGAGAGCTGTCAGAAGGACCCGTTTGCGAAATAATAATCTTAACTGCTAATTTCGGTTATTCAAGTCTGCCCCTTCCCACTCTGACAGCTAAAACATTGTTTTTGGAGACGTGAAAAAAAAAATATAGAAGCATATATAAATCATTAATTTAAAAGAAGAACCATCGCAGCTAAGTAGGTTTGTTCGGCTTGGCATAAAAAACATTTTTGTACAGTTGAACAGTACTTAAAATTGGTGCCTCTGTGCTGCCTAATCATGAAAAAACTTTGAATTTGGCAAAAACTTGATTTCTATCAGACATTCCGTAGTCAAGTCTAAATAATGCAAAGATAGTATAGATAATAATAATGGTTTATTATTATTATCTATACTATTCAAATCGGTCCAATAGTTTCGGAGCCTATTCAATACAAACAAACAATCAAATCTTTCCTCTTTATATTATTATTATTATCTATACTAATATTATAAAGAGGAAAGATTTGATTGTTTGTTTGTATTGAATAGGCTCCGAAACTATTGGACCGATTTGAAAAAGACTCACTGTTGGAAAGCTACCCTATTCCCGGGTGATATAGGCTATATTTTATCCCCATATTCCCACGGTAACGGGAACATGCTATCTATACTAATATTATAAAAAGGAAAGATTTGTATTTTTGTATGTAACGAATAAACTCAAAAACTACTGGACTGATTTCAAAAATATTTTTACCATTAGAAAGCTACATTCACCTTGAGTAACATAGGCTATATTTAATCCCCATATTCCCACGGGAACGGGAACTACGCGGGTAAAACCGCGGGGCGCTGCTAGTTTTCAATAAAGTAATTTGTTACTTTATATTTAGCAACTGTTAGAATTCAAAGACAAATAAGGCAGCTTCAGCCATTTAGTCTGACTAGAGGCGAGTAAAACACTACTGCGAAGCTGAAATTCATCTGTTTACGGACAAAACCGAAAGGCATAGGCAATATTAACGACTCTTATTCGAGAAACGTTGGTAGTCGGTACTTACTGATCAACTTTATTGCTTTGGCGAGCCATTATGCGAACAGAAATATCCGTTTCGTTCTCAATCACTTTGGTTTAGGGTTCCGTAAACAAATACTTTAGTTTCTTACTTTCGACTACTGGGCAACATAAGCATATAAGCATAATCAGCCTTTTAACGTTCCCACTGCTGGGACACAGGCCTCCTCTCTAGGAGAAGGAATGGGCCGTAATCCACCACGTGGGCCCAGTGCGGGTTGATGAATGTCACATGTCTTCGAATTTTTGGTTCTAGGACATGCCGGTTTCCTCACGATGTTTTCCTTCACCGTTTTGAGAGCAGTGGTGATGAAATTAGTTACACAAAGTAATGCGCCTGACTGCGTTTGAACCCGCGACCTAAAATTCGTAAGTCGGGGCCATTGTCACTCGGCCACCACTGCTCCGTACCCACTGCTGGGCAACGGCGTCCCTTAAATCTCCTAGGCCGGCCTAGACGCGGCAGCGCCACCGTTGGTTCTCAGATACCTAATTTGCAAAGTCCAGCGGTCCCTGTCTATGCCGCTGACGTGACCCGATCAAATCCATGAAGCCAGGCTGCCTTTTTTCCAAGTCGCTCTCCGTTTTAACCGTAACATGGCATTTATTATTTCCTTAAATTTAGCGATTTTCCACTATCTCACCTGATGACGATGGCGCCAGGTGTGCTCAAACTCAAAGCACTTATTTCAATTAAACCCTTTACAGGCACTTTTGAACTGTCAAGTCGAAATAGGTGAAGCTATCTATCTGCACGTTCCAAAGCGTAGATATCTATGGAGAAGAACGTGCAAGAAACTCCACGGACACTCTTTTAAATCATGTTCTGTATTACATAAATATATGAGGACTATATGTGAGGACAGGAGGACATAAAGATTAAAACAAGTCAGTGGCAGTTAAGAGGTGACGTCTCAACCGACGGCGCCCGTTCACGTGCATGACGCGTGTATCGCCACCATTTAGCTCAACCATTTTTAAGGGAACTGGACGATCCAACACACACGCCACCATCAGGTTATGTGCGTTTAGAAGTATCATCAATGTGTTGACAAGTCTGAAATTAGTCTGCCGACTAGCTCTTCAGTTACCTACACAATACAATTAATTCGTTTAGAGACATACTAGTTATGTAAGTAAGTAAGTAAGTAGTTCTGGTGGCGTCTGCAACCTCATTAAAAATAAATTATAGTAGGGATTGTAATGATACTTCTGGTTTCTTGGTACTATGACAATATAGTGTTGAATGTATGTATTTTGGAACGATACCAAATCGCGACACAACGATGCAGGTAGAAATATTCAATATTCCAGTGATCGATTTCGCAGTCATTGATAATTATCACCATATAATAATATGTAAATGGTAAATATTGACATTAAGGCCACCTCTGTTTTTATTTTTTTCCTGGGGGCTTAAAGTATTATTATACAACGTTTTTTTTTTATAAAAACTGTCCCATACATGGTGGAGTGAGAGTGTGGATTTATAGCCAACGCAAATCCAACAACGCGTTTTTTAGAAATAGTTCTTTTTAATCGCGGAAATAAATAAACTTTTAATACGGAACCCAGCAGTACAAAACGAACGGGCCATTCCCTTATTTTTTGCTTTTACAAGCCCATAATGGGGGCTTCATTGGCTTTTTACAAGATATGTTCGTTTGACGATTGGCTGTAATCCGATCGAGCGTTAAGTAAAGTTTGAGGAGCGACTTAATCTAATTCGTAGTCTTCAGTATTGCGTAATATAAAAAGAAAATTCTTATAAAAAAATACTTAATTTCGGTCAGTTCTAGATAGATATGTATTCGTAAAGTTAAACAGTCTTTTTACTAAGTTTTTAGAGGTCTAGACTTGATTTTATTAATTTGGGTAGATTTCGAGTGTTGGTTATTTCATTAGTTTAAGTACTTTTTTATGGATTATCAGACGGATGGAATTCATCAAATGACTTCTCCCACTCTGGGTGGAATGGAAGGGAGTGTCAGACTCTTACTGAGTATAATTCACCCATGTTTCTCCTACAAATTCTGCAACTTTGGCCTAGCCCAATTGGGCCTCGTTTTCTATGTTGATATCTCTTTGAGGCGCATGCACATAACACAACGACCCATCGAGCCGGGTCTGATTGTTATTGGACGGCGAGCCAACACTGACTGTCCACAGGGAAATGCGTCTTCTTTTGTTTTGGCGGCTAGGGTATTAGGTTTACCACTCTCTTACGCGTCCTCCTCTTCCGCTAGCATTACTGCTTCACAGAAGGACGTGACCGCTTCACATAGGTACCTTCTCGCTCTGGACCATGGATTGAACCAGGGCAAGAAGCGAGAAGTCGTCACCGCCAATCGCCTTGACGAGGACACGGCATTGCTCCGCTCAAGCAGGGCAGACCTCCACCGTATGCTCCACCGTGTACTCCGGGTAGTTTAAGTACTTAGGAATTAAACTAACGAAATATAGGTCTTCCTTTCGTATCTTATGGTTTATAAGCATTAGTACAGTCTCGAACATTGAAATATCTAGCCATATCTTGAGTCGGAATAACGATTACATAGAGCATCTGGTTGGTACAGGGTGGAGAAGGAAGTAGACTGTGTGAGAGGTCAATGATGAGATAAGTGGATTAGACTTAATCCGTGGTTGAAAAGCCATAATAATGAATGCTCCAGAGGCTGATCAACAGAAGATAAATGAAGATGATGGTAGATGGAGAGAGAGGTAAGAGAATTCATAGTGACCAGGTCAGCTATAACAAAAGGAAGCGGAGAAGAAGTAAGATCTTCTTTAAATACTGTTCTATTTTAGAAGATCTTGAAAAGTTTTTTATGTTCAATGAATAAAATACTTCAGACACGCTGCAAGAGTAATGATGTGTAACTTTTTACGTGAGAACGTGCTCATGTAACGTTTGCAAAAGGAATCTATTTTATTTTACTGCTTTTGTTGAATTTATGTAACACATTTCCATTCATGGCTGCTTTTCAGCTGGTTTTTTCTTTGAAGATGTGTGTGTATCTGTAGATAGCGTTGAAAGGCCTATTCAAAATCCAAATTCAAATATCATTTATTTCAACCCCTTACGATTATATATCATACATTATTTTACAAGACAGGATAAGGCACACACACAAGACAAGAAAACAAAAACACACAAGACAAGAAAACAACAACACTCAAGACAACACGACACAATACAAGACATAACAACACACAAGATAGAATGATGACGTGGTGAAGGTTGCGAGAACCGACTGGATAAGAGGCGTACAAGACCATTCGATAAAGCAACACTTGGGGTATGCCTATGTCCAGCAATTACTGATGTCTTTCAATTCAATTAGGTTGATGATTTTCCGACTTAATTTGTGCGAAGAATGGAGATCACTAGGCAAAGGATTGCATCAACATTTGTGTAGCCATTTGCTCCTTAGATTTCTAACCAGATTGCGGCTGAATTGAACACCAATATTTAAAATAAGCCATTCCTTATCTGACCTCAATAGCCCAGTCATTGGTTCAGACCAATTAATTAAGTATCTATTATAGTTCAAGCTGACGTCACCCGGAAGCATTCTGTAAGCAATGGAACAATTCATTCTATCTCAACATGCATTTGATACAGCAATCAATCATTTTTAAATAGGGACGATCCACATATGTATATATGTTTCCAATGGGTGCTTGTGACATCTTGTCTGGGGTTTGAATTACATGTGATTCATGGGTGGAGAAATACATTAGATTTGCTTGAAACATAAGTTGTCTTCGTCCACGTAGTATTTACTGATGCGAATTTCAGATACCTAGTTCTGCCACCGAACAGCATTTGAAGGAAATATTCCCGTTTGAGAACCTATGCATTGAGCACTAAAAGTTGAGCACCAATCAATATTTAAACGTAATGCTCAAAGAGGAGCAATAAAAAAGATTCCAATTTACGGTGCGGTGGCTTCCAGTGATGGGGGGGATTTCTTTTTTAAACTTTGCCCCACACTAGGATTTACTCCTGTATCGTGGGTGCGTTCACAAACATGTAAACTCACTTACACAAGACACCCAGACCCGGAATAATTGTCTGTAGGCCATATAAACATTCGTTCCGTTGGGGGAATTTATGTGTCTGTCTCATCATAGCTCCCGAATGGATGAAACTATTTTAATTTTGTTTTTTTTTTTTGTTTGAAAGGTGTATTAGCCGGGAGTGCAGTTGGAGGTTCAGAGGGTCGGAGAAGGGATCAGAAGCTATATTTGAAGAAAATTGATTCAACCATTTTAAATGGAAATTATGTCACTACTATTTTGTTACCCTGAAGCTTGCAAAACATTGTTATGGCCCAATGAATTGTGGCATATTTCTCATAACCACTAACCCGGCGGAATATCGCGACGAACGTAGGCTTATTTTCTAACCTGTCGTAACTAATAAAAAATGCTGACATTTTAAAGAGTTTCTTTTTTCGTATAATTGGAACAGTTGAAAAACCCTTTTAATTAACGTGAAATTGAGTGAATACCCACATTAATAACGGGCCATACTCTTTTCATTTGCGAGGTTTTAAGAGCTTATTTAAACAGTAAGTTTCAAAGTAACAGAATTGTTGGGTTTTTTCTTCATTGGTCGGTCAATGGTCTCGTAATACTTTTTGATAATCGAGCTATTCAATTAAATGACTGCACAACGACGTTCTTATGATAGGTCCCTGATCAAAGGATCTTTCAAAATTTTAGCAGACTACTGCATACGTCTGTCATTCATTTGTCATTATGTACGAGATTACCATTCTATGCCATTTCTTTCAATGGAGTGTCAGTAGTTGACCGTTGGAGAGTCATAATTACGCTTTTATATTAGTAAATTACCAAACTTGTCAAAATCAACAATTATAAAATCAATGATAGACCATTCTGACACTATTGTAAAATCATACCTACTTGAGGCCCTGACCTTTTACTTCTACTTGATGGGTAACACAATGGCCACGAATGACAATTGACTCCCGATGTATAATGGATGCTTAAGCTAGAAGATTCTAAAGATTCTAAGGTTAATATTTAGCGACGTACTCCCTATCCTCATTTATTACTTATTAAGCACCGTTAATATATGAATCGGTTGCGCACCCAGACAGGCCGCTGCAAACACAAACTGGTGAAATGTGGTTTCATAGACCCGTTGGATACTCAATGTGAGTGCGGCGCTCCTGTTCAGAACATGAGCCACACATTGGAGTACCCCAAGTGCCCATGCTCCTTTACTTTGAAAATTTACGTAGCCATTTACTGTAGCCGTACTATGAAGTGCCAATGCTATCACGATTCAATGTGAGGGAAAGAGATACTGCTATTCGTCTTGTATAACTCCGTCTCTTTCTGACACAGGAATCATGATGGATTTAAGACATCACGGTAGGGCTGCTGGGCCGAAAAAATCTAAGGAGTTAACCATCGACTCGAAAAGAAGAAGACCCGTTGACTTAAAATTACCTAGGAAGTTTATTAAAATCCAATATAATAATATGAAGTATCGCCAGTAAAACAGTGAGCAACGAAACCATTTCCTCTTCAATTCTACGAGACTTTGCATTTCACTGTAACCGCTTCTAATATTTCAGTCCCTCAGAAGTCTTATGAACTATGAATATTCAATGTTTGAGATATAATTTCCTGGCACTGTGAAGGAAAATGATCAATTGATAGAACTCCAAGCTTTTATTGAAGAACTTACAAGTCTTCTATTTCAAATTAGCAATCTTCTTGGTTCTGTCTTGTGGCGTGGGAATGATTGGTCTCATAGTTATATGATCAGCGATTTGAATGTTTTTTTTTTAATTTTTCACTTTGTTTTAAGGCTAAGGATAAGATACAAAGGGGTTTTGAGTATGCAGGTAATCTATACTTATATTATAAAGCTGAAGAGTTTGTTTGTTCGTTTGTTTGTTTGTTTGAACGCGCTAATCTCAGGAACTACTGGTCCGATTTGAAAAAATCTTTCAGTTTTAGATAGCCCATTTATCGAGGAAGGCTATAGGCTATATATCATCACGCTAAGACCAATAGGAGCGGAGCAGCGATAAAGAATGTTTTAAAATCGGGGATTCCACGGGGACGAAGTCGCGGGCAGCAGCTAGTCTATACTAATATTATAAAGCTGAAGAGTTTGTTTGTTTGTTTAAACGCGCTAATCTCAGGAACTACTGGTCCGATTTGAAAAAATCTTTCAGTGGTAGATAGCCCATTTATCGAGGAAGGCTATAGGCTATATATCATCACGCTAAGACCAACAGGAGCGGAGCAGTCATGAAAAATGTGACACAAACGAAGTTGTGCGGACAGCTAGTGTATAAATAAAAAATAAGAGACTAAGCATTGCCATTCAATATGGCAATGCCGCCCGTCTTCTAGGGAAGTTTTACAGTCAAATTTTAAATGCTCACACGGTTCCGGGAAAATACAGAGCTCCTAGGTCACGAAGACCAGTGTTATGGATATGGATACAAAATTGTTAAGTTAAGCAACGGCTGCCAAGGTCGGTTTGTGGATGGGTGACCATCTTAACATACCGAGACTCTTCCGTACCTCAGAAAGCATGTTATGACGTTGGTCCCGGCTGTCATTTATAGATCTTAGGCAGCCGTTACGAATTGTCAGAAGCCAGAAAATCTGACAGTCTTGCCAAGAATTACCGTGTTATCTGTTAATGGATTGTGGAGATCTGGTCGGCAGTCGCTTTAGCTGAATCCGGTTTCATGGAAGCCGACCTCAATATATTTGGGAAAAGGCTACGCAGATGATTATAAAACTTGTTAATTTTCTGCTATTGTTCTGACTTCATTTAGTAAGGCCACGGAACTTTATCCGAAAGAACTATTGCAGACTTGAATAGGCCTTTATTATAACTGTCATGGCACATTAATGTGAAATCATAACAATTTCTCATATTTTTCACGCCCTTGGGTGGGTCTGATACTTTGATCTCCATGTAGCAAAAGACGAAATTAATTTTTCACAGCATAATCTTGCAATCCCGCCTTCTGTAGTTACCATGGTAACGCTTTTCGTTTTACCAATATTGACGCTTTGATCGCAGAGTTGCGTGTTTGTTATTTCTATTTCATTTTCATTACCAAATATCGACTTTATTTGTTTGAACTTTGTGTAAATGTAGAATTTCATTTAATTTTAATTTGCTGATGACTTTGAAGGATGTGGTTCGGAATGAATCCTTCGGCTTGACCCTCGATCTAACTCAAATAAAATATTGTATGTCTACAATGTCTTGTTATACCTGTGAAATATCTAGGAACAGGATGATTTAAGATATAACGACTCATTGAGAGATATGGATTTACGAAAATAAGTAATATTAACCCAGAACTTGATTGATAATTGCGTTGTATAAATATTTAAAAAAAAACAACATAACAAAGAGTATTCCATTCTATTCTATAGTATGATGATGATGACAAAGTTGGTATTATTTGTGAATGTCAAATCATTAATATTTAAAATAGACAATCTGTCAATGTCAATAAATCTATTCATCAGGTCAAAAATTGGTTTACGGCAAACGACTTTACTAAATGAAAATAAAAACAAATGTATTGAACTTTTTAAAAGTCCCTTGCCAATTTATTTATGAGAATTTTATGTACCTACGTAAGGGAAAATCGACATCTTTTTGGTAAAATTAGTGATAGACATAATTTTAGTACTATAAATAGAGATAAATTAGACCAACTATTTTACAGATTAGCTGAAGTACACACATCCTTCATGGGGTACTCTATTAAATGTTACAAAAAAAAAATACATTGTGTCATTAAAGAGAATTAAATTCTTTTTGTATGCCAAATATTGTAAAACATTTATTAGTAACTATGGAGTTTCTTCTCCGTTTTTCTCCATAATAATCTACCTTTATGAGTGGACACTAGAGTCATTGTTATAAATATATTATTTTTACTGATAATTGTAACGTTAAAAGCTACCCTTTAATGTCCTAATGGAAATAAAAGTTTCTACTTTGGCTATGATAAAAAGAAACGAGAAAGATATATCGTGATCAAAACTAACACTCACAGTACGATCTTAATGATAGGACCATCTTGATTGTTCGAAAATTAAGTTCCAAATGTCTAGACACATTAATTGTTTCATACTTATTAAGAAATACACAAAAAATTCTTAAAAGAAAAATTAATCTTGTGATAGTTGAAAAGGTCACTGTTTCATTCCACAGCTCATCCCTCTGTGTAGAAAAACAAATGAAAAATAAAATATATATACATATATTGCAGAAACTTGTACAAAATTTTACAGCCAATCTTACATAGGGACTTCCTTTTAAGTAAAAAATATGTGCAAGGAGGCCCCAATTGTTATTGGAATATTTTTTGTTAAGATAAAATTATTACTTTGCGCCACGAAACTAGAAAGATTGGATCGTAATTTTATGTAACACTTATTTCCAGCTCAGAAAATAGAAATTGCTAAAAATTTGCGTTGAAGAGGCTATTCGTTTTTTTCATTTGCCGAAAGTGTTTACTCAAAGGTTTACTAGGAAAAAACTCAACTTTGAGTTTAGCTCGCCTTAGTACATGAACTTCACTATTATATATTTTATATTATACGTTGATTTTGTACCGTACCGCATTACCGAGTTAATTAGAAATCAAACGAACTTACCAAGTGAAGTTCGATGATAATTATGTGAACGGCTTCATTCGAAGCGATTTATTGTTTACGTATTGTAGCAGCGCCTCCATGTACCAGCCTTGCACGGATTTTTAGAGGTAAAAAAAAAAATTAACAAGTTTTTAAGGTAAGTTATTCTTATTTCACTGGCAACACTATTCGTTTACCCCGACTTTGCCCCCACTACACCATTTCTCTTTGACGGCTCGCAGCCATTTTAACATCATTTTGTTGAAAGCTAATAAAATATTTCACATTTTTATTTATCTAGGGTAGGGTAGATAACTTTTCTAGGGAGGGAATAAATCGCTTCGAATGAAGCCGTTCACATAATTATCATCGAACTTCACTTGGTAAGTTCGTTTGATTTCTAATTATGTTTCACGGCTTCATTCGAAGCGATTTATTGTTTACGTATTGTAGATGTTCAGAGACAAAAATGTGAAATTAAACAAAACAGGTGAGTAATCACAAGTGCTTCTTATTATAATTGTTTATCATTTACTTAACTATATTTTATATTGGCTTATGTTCTTAATCCAATTTTTGGTTTTTGTTACAGATTATGACCACCAGCAAGTACTGTATTGGCAAATAGATGAGGATCAAGTACAACCTGCCTATCATAATGCTATGCGAAGACAGAATATGATGCAGTCCATCCGGCAGTTTTCCTTATCAGGACAATATTGACTCCAAGTCTATTGGCTGAGGATGTGGCGGCGTGACGAGTGCTATGTGCACTAAATATGGACGTATCTATACCGCTACTGTGAAGTGTATCTTTTATCCAGTGAAGTGTTTGTGATGAAACTTTTGAGTGTAGTTTTTTGTGGCTTACAAATAAATAATCATTTCTGCGAAGTGGTTGTGTCTTATTTATATAAACCTCTAAGCATTTAGCGGGACAGATATGAGGACGAGCATTGAAAAAAGGTAATCTTAAAACTAGTTGTGAAGAAATAAGTTAATTTGTAATTAATTTGGAAGTTTTAATCAAATCAGGTATTGTTATAATTACGTCAATATCAGAATTTACTTGAACGTTACTCAACTTTATTAATAAAAATGTCTGAACGTGATGCGCAGTCACCAAAGCCAATAGAGTTAGTCTTTTTGGAAAGAATTTCCAAATTAAGGTTTGTGTTAGGCCATTTTTGTGCTAAATAATTTAGAACGGTGGTTGGATCCCGTGACAAATTATATTTAGGATTACTAGGCCTTAATCTGTAAACTCCTTTCATAAATCGCTTAATTCTATCATCGTGTGCCACATTGCTTAGCAACAAGTATAATGCGGATTTATGTATGAATTAATAGTACCATATTTTGCCCCTTTTTCAAATATGGTGGTAAGGAAATGAATGACTACAGGAACTGAAACTGAGGAATAATCATAACCGTGTTTATTACAATAATTTATCCAAGATTTATACAAACATCATACTGTTTATAAGTGGAATCAGATAATGATGATAACATTATTTCAATGGATTTGTTAGATAAATGTCTTTTTAATAATGTTTGCCTGAAAGCCTCGCGGCAACCAATTTCAGGGTGCGATGCAGATTGTGAGGAGTTCTGAAAGGAGAAGTTAACAAATTTATGTTTGGTTCAAAATATATTGGTTTGGAACAAATTAATTTTTTGAAAACATCCCAACCAAGGTTGTGTTGGCCAATATGGTACAACTACAGTGCTTTATCATTAAATATTTTTTGCATTGTTTTTGTGATAAGAGAAAACGGTGGAAATGCGTAGAATAGTTTATTTTTCCCTGAAATGGTAAAAGCATCGATTGCATAAGCGTCAGGATCGTTTTTCCAAGTTATGTACCTGGGACACTTAGTGTTACTCCTACTCGCAAAAAGGTCAATTTCAGGGCATCCAAAGTAATTTTTTATTTGGGTGAATGCATCATAATTGAGTTCCCATTCAGTGTCCTGAAACTTCATGCGCGATAATTGATCTTCTTCAAAATTATCTTTGGTGTTCATGTAAGACGCAAAAATTGTTATTCTACGCTTTTCACACCACTGCCATATTTCTTTAGTGATATTATGCAAGTGTTTAAACTGTATACTGCCCATGCGATTTATACAAGATATGGCAGTTACATTATCAATTCGTAATAGTATTTTCAAATCATACGTGGCGTGTGCAAAACTTTTGAGTGCGAAAAAAGCTGCTTTTAACTCCAACTCGTTAATATGTAGGGCTCGTTCACTATCTTTCCAATAGCCAAAACATTCCTCTGTACTATAATAAGCTCCCCAACCTGTACATGACGCGATGGAAAAGATTTCTAAATCATATTGATCACAAGTTAAAGAAAATGAACCATGATCAATATGGTCTAGCCACCACAACATTTCACTATGTAAGCTGTTAGGCAAGCGAACTACCTGTTCGTAGCTTGAGTTAGTAAGTAAACAGGAATATTTATATTGTTCAAAAAGTTTAGTGTAAAGCCATGCATATTGTATTGCAGGAAAAGCTGAAATTAATAAACCTATGAACCGAGCCGAAGTTTACATTTAAGAAGCTAGAAATGTATTCTTTTATTTTTGTCTTTTTTGGACCAGGTAATTTTAATAACATGTTTTTCGCGTCGAATTCGAATCCTAAAAATTTGCATGAGTTTGCGGTTCCAAGCAGCTTTTTTCAGTGTTTATTAAGAAACCTAAGTTTTTAAGTAATGTGGTTGTTAAGTTGACATTATTTTGACATTCACGATAAGTTCTACCGATGCAAAAAATACTGATATCATGCCATGGGTTCTTAAATATTCCATAACGGCTTTAGCAATTTGGTGAAAACATATGGAGCAGTGCATAAACCAAATGGCAGACAGTTAAATTCATAAAGGGTGTTATTGTATTTAAAACGAAGGTATTTTCGGTGAGATTTATGTACGGGAACTATAACAGTTGAGCCATATAACAGTTTTTTGGTATAAGTTTTGAGGCTGTACGATAATCCTCCATCTTGAAATGTTTGGTCTCTACGAATTTGTACAAACATTTAAGGTTCAATATGAATCTCTTGTCGCCGTTTGGTTTTTGCACTAAAAACACACTAGATATAATTCTCCTTTAACAGAATGGCAATGAGATATTGCATTATTATCTAATAGGTTTTTGATTGACTTATCAAAATATGAGGCTTCTTGAATATTCTTAGGAAAAACATGAGGAGAATCTGTACGGTACGGTGAACATTTAAAAGGTATTTGGTACCCTTTTATCCAGGATAAAATCGTTTTGTCAATAGTGATAATTGACCACTTTTTGAAAAAATACTGGAGCCTGCCGGCGGTTGGTACCTGATTGGTTACTTCCGATGCACTGGCCTCGTCAGGGGCGAGTAACGGCTTGAACTGCCGCTGGTTTGCGGCGCCGGTGGCGGCGGCCTATACGTAGGACGAGCAGCTCGCCTCGTATTGTTCGGCTTGTTGTCCGTCTTGTGGTGCTGAGGGTTGTAGTTTAAATGGCCCTTATTTAGACCTTTTGGGATACCTTTGGGCTTGTTATATTTAGGTCTTAGGGTGTGTTTCAAGGCATCTCCTAATAGCTGTATTGTCTTGGCGGCTTTAACCCTATCTGTCACGTTTTCCTCAAATAAGAAACTGCCGCTTTTTGTTTCAAGCAAAGCGTCCTTTAAATTTATATTAATAGAAGATATTACAAAGTTACGCCTTGTTTTAGTCTCCCAAAAATGACTTTCGCATAATATACGACAAGCGTCACTAATTGGTTTTAAAAGTTTTTGTTTGGACGTTTCATTTGAAAAAATCATGTCAGTAGCAGATGCTAAGGCTGACAATGCTATACCAAGCTGATTTTGCTTGTACCTGAGGGCGGAATCCCTTTTTACAAGAGTATCCTGCAGGGCTGCCCTTACCTCCGGGTTGAGAGCTGGCGCTAGCAGTAGGTCACAATTGTTAGGGACGAAATAACTTGTTTTTCCTTTACATCCTTATCCAAGCCCTTAGTAAGGATATCTTGCCAACGATTGGCAATGTCATTATGAACAGACAGACCCATGGTTATGTCCGTCTTTGGAGCATCGCCGAGTAGCTGCAGAGTGACTTCATCTAAGTCTTGGTCTTCCATCACTTCTGGCTGTGCTTCTGCTGAGGTGCCGGGTGTAGGCGACAGAAGCTCGATGCATAGCGGCGGTGGAGCTGGCGGTGGTGACGCAGGGCGCGGCGAACCAGCACCGGGCGAGGCACGTGGCGAAGAGCGCGGCGAGCCACGTGGCGGTGAAGCTTGAAACGAGTAGCCTTCCTCGTTTTGTGATATATCACAGTTCACAACGTTTCTTTTTAGAATACGTTTGGTAAACAATGTTATATTTATGTTATGTTTTTAACGTGACAGAGAAAACCCAATCTTGGTAGACTCGCATCACTTGGGGAAGTACCTAAGTATTATCATAATAATTACGTGACAGTATCAGCCCCAGTATGGCAGTACGCATCACTTTGTATAATGACAGAGGAAACCCAAATTTGGTAACCTCGCATCACTGATAATAGTTTTATAATAATTTTATTTGTGTAACTTACTATGCAAAGATTCTTCGGATGAAGAAATTATACGGCGATTAGTTGCCTGTAATTTATTCTGCAATTTTTGTATTTTACGCCGTATTTCTTCTTCAGTTTTTTCTCTCTTCCTTTGTGGGAGCGGAGACGTGCGAAGGCTTGAGCACGGAAACGCGGAATGATGTTAAAATGGCTGCGAGCCGTCAAAGAGAAATGGTGTAGTGGGGGCAAAGTCGGGGTAAACGAATAGTGTTGCCAGTGAAATAAGAATAACTTACCTTAAAAACTTGTTAATTTTTTTTTTTACCTCTAAAAATCCGTGCAAGGCTGGTACATGGAGGCGCTGCTACAATACGTAAACAATAAATCGCTTCGAATGAAGCCGTGAAACATAATGGGCTGTAGTGGTCTGGTAGCCAGTCGCTCCACGTAAAATTCTGGTATTCAGCTGAATGCGGTTTAACAGGGAGCTTGCTCTAATATAGATGGAAAAAGGCTAGGCAGATGATGACGGTGTACAATAAAGAATTAAATTAAAAAATAAAATTAAGTATTTTTTCTTTTATATAAGCAGCCTTTCTCACAAGCTGCAGCATTATGATAGATATGAGAAACAAAAGAGTATATTAATAATATGGGAGTTAGAAACACATTGGTTCCTTTTTTGAAAATACGTCTGCCCAACAACGACAGTTACGCAATGTTGTTTTATAAAAAAATGTACTGCCATTGATTGCGTATTACGCAATTATCCCGTGGGTCACCGTTACGACTCGATTGACTGATGATCACAGTATAATTTCAGTAGATAAGTACCCACTCGATCAAGTAATAAAAAGAAATGTGTACATCGAGAAAAATCTCCTTTTTATAGGGGTTTGTCCTCAAATTAAGACCCCCAGGGACAGGACACAGATCAATAACAGGAAGACAGATCTTTTAACAAAATGGATAAAAGAGGAAAGATGGTCTGTCATTAGTCCGGATCCAGCGAGATGTATTGCCGACACAGCTTCAGCGCTCAACATCATCTATCATGTTTATTCCTAAAGTGGCAGGTTTTCACGTTTTATCGCAAATGATATATCCATTAGTAATGTTTTTACTGGCGAAACGAGTACACTTATTATGTATCATTAGTTTTCATTTCTATTGAAATAATGTGTATTTGTGCTCTTTTGTATGTATACAATTTTATTTTTGAAGTATATTTTGTGTACATAAATAAATAAATGCTGCTACTGCTATATACATATATTCAATGGTATAGCATAGTAGGTGATGACCACGCTTGACGAGTGGATTGCAAGATAAAAGTATAGCATAAGCATAATCAGCCTTTTAATGTTCCCACTGCTGGGATACAGGCCTCTCTAGGACAGGGAATGGGCCGTAATCCACCACGCGGGCCCAGTGCGGGTTGGTGAATGTCACATGTCTTCGACTTTTTAGTAAAAGTATGCTTTGGTCCATTCAAAATTATTTATAATCCATATAATCATAATTATCTATAAAAATATATATCTCTTTATTCAGTTATACTTACATACTAATTTACATTTTAAATATTTCTTAAAAAAAGAACAAAAAGTAATATATTATTATTATTATATAACTTTCGAAAAAGAGAGGCTGGTTCTTGGACTATCATTTCTGTTGCAAACCTTATTAATATTATAAACGCGAAAGGTTGTATGTATGGATGTTTGTTACTCTTGCACGCAAAAACTACTAAATTGATCTTCATAAAATTTGGCACAGAGATAGATCGTAGTCTGGAATATCACATAGGATACTTTTTATCCTGGGAGTATATTATTCTCTTGGGATAATTTTCGACATTTATGCAGGCGGAGCCGCGGGCAGCAGCTGATACAAAATAATGTGTTACAGTATCGTAAAAGGAGTCGTAACTAACCATAAACGAAAAAAAAAAAACAAAGACGTTACGCTTAAAAGCCGCGCTTAAAACCACTAATCCAGCGCAGAAGTGTATTAAATGCAAATTCAAAGCTTTATGCTGGAAACCACCACTCACCTGTAATACTCGTAGTCTTAACACCAGAGCGAGAGGGTATCCAAACCCGTGACGAAATATCGTGGTCTCTCTCTCCCCCGTCAATGGAGCCGCAGACTCCTTGCGTCGAGACAGGGCAGTCTGAAACAATTTATCAGTGTAAGCATGGCTTGAGCCTTTCCCAACAATCCGGATTATATGGCTTTGTGGGAGATTTGAAAAAGGTTTATTCGATTTTAAAAACATTAGGAGGTGATTGTTGGCGGTTTTGGTCTTCGTAGAAAAGAAAGAAATATAGTTTGTTCTTACACACATGACGAATTTAAAATAATAATAAGGCTTGATCCAGAAAGCAGTACTCCTAGATACGGCGCGTATTTTTAGGAGGTTCCTCCCTCAGAGGCCCTCCCTGACTACTGGTAGCTTGGAACCCTATTCCCGATTATAAAAATACTAGCAGCGCCCAGTGGTTTCACCCGCGTAGTTCCCGTTCCCGTGGGAATACAGGGATAAAATATAGCCTATGTTACTCAGGGTGAATGTAGCTTTCTAATGGTGAAAGAAATTTAATTTAAAAATGGAATTGGTCTAGTAGTTTTTGAGTTTATTCGTTACATACAAAAATATAAATCTTTCCTCTTTATAATATTAGCATAGATAAAAAATAGTAGCCCACCGGGGCTACTCATTTTTATATTTTCATATTATTTTATTTTAATATTTAAAAATGTAATTGATATGTGTTTAAAATAAATAAAGGGAATAATAGGAAAAACAAATGTACAAAGCAAAACATTTAATAACAGATCACATTTTTCTCATCAACCTATAGTTTGGTATGAGAAGATGAATTTTATTATCGAAGCTTCTACTAGAATCGATTCATGTTGGCTTCGAGCCAAGGCATTGTAAGGCTCAAAATCTATTATAGGTAAATAAATCTGACTCCATTGACACTCTGCTAGTCCCAGTCACACTATGACACAAAAAACTAGCCGTATTTTTATTTATTTATTGATTAGAATAAAAATAACATTGCATACACTATAAAATTATCTTAACACTATTATTACATTATTGTAAAGATGGTGTGTAAAATAAATTAAAAATGTCAATAAAGCAAACATCAAAGCACAACACAAATAGTAATACTAAAATTGTACCTACCCATTATATGGAATTCTTTTAAATGAAAGCAAGATGAAAATATTGAATGTAACCTATTGAATTACATTCATAAATACAAATATGATTAAAATGTAAAAGATACAAAAACAAAAATAAATAATCATACTAAGCCAAATTGAGTTACGGGCAACTGTTTAGGAATGAAAAATCAATATTGTTTTTGTTTCTGTTCCACACAATACCACTTAAAAATATTCATGGCTAATATACCGCTCACCGTATAGGGATTATTTTCAGCCCAAAAATTCAAATAAGCCATGGTATTTTCTTAAGGATTTGAAATCACCAAATGACTTCTCCCGCTCTGGGCGAAGCAAAGGCAGTGCCAGACTCTTCCTGACAAAAACCCATCTGTGTTCTTCGTAATGCCCTTTGCGTTCCAGGGCCGCGGTGACTCTTTCAAACAAATTCCGCTATAGCAATCATTGTAACTACCACTATTTGGTACCACCGAGTGCCAGGTTCAAAATTTGCGCATGCGTCAATTGCCGTTTACCAAAGCAACCGCTTGTTTATAAACAGAATAATATTACTTTGAAAGGCCTTCAAAAAGTCTTACTTACAAGAAGTATTTGTTCATGGTTTACAACTAACTTTTAGTATTAAATATTTGATTTGTTGTTAACAACAATTTGTGGTGTTAAAAAACGTTCAGGTTTGGTATGTATTTATTTTAGAATCGAATAAAATGGTGTGGATAGTACTGTAACTGTGAATAAAAATGAAACTTTGATCGCAATTTTCATGTTACTAAAATATTGTTTTTATGGAGAACTCTAGTTTTTTTCATACTTTTTGTTTTTAATGGATGTTTTGTGAGTAACCATTCGTATGGTATTTAAGTGATCATTCAAATAAAAGTTTCGTTTTTATTCAACCCTGGATATCTACATGCATATCTACATCGTTTTACGGTGCTCTGAATATTTTATATCTATAAAGACATTAAGTCTATCTAACATACGAGGCTGTAAAAATATTTCGCTCTTCAAAAAACAGGTAAAGGAGCATTACCTGTCTTCTAAAAACAAGTAAAGGAGCATTATATTGTGATTCTGTATATATTATAGGTTTGTATTATTCCATTTTAAGCATGTATTCAGGTAAATTTATTCGTGTATATTTGAATGTTTATTTTAATTTGATTTATTATGTACCTATAAATAGTTCTTAATAAGTTTTAGTTAAGTTAGTATAGTATATTTTCAGTTTCTTTCTCTGTTTCTTTACACACTATGTCTACGTTTCTTATCCCACTCTTCTGTCGCAGGTCTGCTGGAAGAAATTTATATTGAAATTAGCCGCACCTTTGTGCTCTTGATTTTCTACAAATTTTTATATTTTTAAGTATATTGTGTGTACATAATTAAATAAATAAGTCTTTGAAACGAAAATTAAGAAATCCTACTAGTGCAGAAAAAGAATATTAAAATTTAAAATGAACAATTTGTTACTTTCGCTTGAAAGTTTCAAGGCGTGATGCGGGTCCCCGAGTTTCAGAAGAGAAAACTTGTGAAAGGAAACATTAAAAAAATTACTTTGTCTTAAACCGGGAACCGATTTTATGTTTTGTTAAAAATTATTCTTTGTAAACAAAAAATTCAATCATTTATTATGGAACTTTTTGTTTCAAAATTCTATGCTAGCTGGGCTTTTGGGCGGCCTTATAATATTAAAACTCTTGCTCAATTTTAAATTGCAAATATAATAGGGATGTTGCCTGAGTAAAAATATGTGATTATGTTTAGTCCGTCAGTTAGATTATAGAAAAATATTTGACACGTATTTCTTCCTTTATCAAATCGATAAAAACTGACGAAGATAAAAAGCATTAAAGATCAGGAGTGGGAGCGTGTGACGTCTCGGCTCGGTAAAGATTGTAGCGAGTAGTGACGTCACATGAGTTTTCAACGCACTGTATCGTCTTTTTTTTGTTTATGTGAAAAAATAAAAAATACGTCTCCAATATTTTTTGGAAATCTATCTGACGGACTAATCAGATTTTTTTAGTTAACTACCCTATTTAACTAGCAGCGCCCCACGGTTTCACCCTCGTAGTGTCCGTTCCAGTGGGAATACGGGGATAAAAAATAGCCTATGTTACTCAATTTTACAATATAATCTTTCATCTTGTTTCAGTCAACAAAACTTTTTCTAAATGTTTGTGGAATCAGAAGACAGCGAAGAGGAGCCCCAGCCGACACTACGTCGTAACTCATCATCAGAGACCAGTTGTGATGAAGATGAAGAGGAGGCTAAGAGAACACCGACTCAGGAAGAGAAACCACATGAGACTCTCGTTCAAGCAGGTGAATAAATAAAGCTTAGATTTGCTTGCACCACAAATATACTAGTCCTAACTTTAATGTTATGAATACGGTTGTGTATGCTTTTGTTTGTAACGCTTTCACTACTGAATTTCGAGAGAAACACCCCTTGAAGACGTTTATATGCTACTTTATTTTGCGAAAATCTATATAAACGCGAGTGAGGCCACTGGCTTAAAACTCACAATAAATACTAAAGGAATTTAAAACGTCGTTGTTTTTATTATTCTTTTGAAATTGCAAAACGATGATTCGAACATCTTACAGGTAAATGTTTTGAAAAGATTTGATGTAAAAGCGAGTTTAATGTATTCTACCTTAATATTGTATATATACGTTTATTGAAAGATCAGAATGGCATTGAATTATTATGCTCACTTTGGAACGTCGTTCTGCTGTTACCGAATTCCTTACTAAAAAAGATTTACTCACCCTACAGTGAGTTATCGACATTTTTGAGTCAATGCATAATCAAATTAGTCAAATAGAATGGCTAGCCTAACCAACTAACCATATGGCATAACACCTGCCTCATACAATTCACTTTTTTTACTTTGTACTAAGCAAGCATTAGACCATTACAGTAAACGTCTTCTAATTTTCATGTAATCAAAATATTTTCGTTTTTATTTAAGAACCATTCATTTAGGAACCTTCCCCCTTTTTATTTTTAAAATGTTCACTCGCCTTTGTTACCCGGGATAACTCAACGTTTCTAACGACACCAAATACATTTATATCGGTTAAGCCGTTAAGAAGGTATGGTGGAATAAATAAACTCAACAAACATACATATTGGATTCTCGCCATACATACATACATACATGAACCCTGAAAACATAACACTCCTTTTTTTGGGCATTCATGTAAAAATAACTTTTCAACAATTAATTATGGTAAAATAACAATAACAAATTCAGTAGGCACTTTCAAAACAGTTAAACCAAGCTGCTCCAAAGGTATCGGTTGGAAGTCGGGAGACAGATGTCGAGATTCCCCATGAGAATCCCGCTCCGACAGTTTCAGAATGATAAGGGTTCTAAAGTTAACATCGTAGACAGTTTTAAGACAAAGGATGTTAATATAACTGACACGATTTAATAAATTATGAGTGCTTTAGATGAAATATATTATAATTTAAACATGGTATAAAAGTACATTCGCTAACCACCTTTTTTTTTAATTAACGTCTGTGCGTTTGTGATATGCTCCTTTTGAAGTACTGCGCCGTCAGGTCTAAATTAAACATAAAATATTATGATGTAAATTGATAGCCCAATTAATAACTTTCTGAAGATGTGACCCCAAAAATTTACAAAAATAAAACACATACAAACTCTTTTGCAAACATGATGTTTAAGAAAATTTAAAAAAAAATCCCGCGTTAACATCATGAGACCAAAATGAAACCAGTTGGTCAAGACCATGGAATTAGTATTTACTCTACTTGTGTATATGACAGTGAAACACAACCACAAAAAAGTTCCTATAGCAGTAAAAAAGTAGATAACAAAATGACCATCTAGATTAAAATTAAATGGAATCTAACTTTCATAATACCATTGTTTGGTTCCAGTGGAAACAGAGGAGGAAAGAGAAACTAAGATGTTGAAGACAAGCACACAGCCTCGACTTCGTAGAAAAAGGTTCATACCAAAATATGAAGTTGAAGGTGTATACAAAATTACCCTAGGTGAAGAAACGCAGGCACATACAGAAGCAGTAGTAGGGACACATGTTTATGCCCAGTATCCTTGGAAGTTTATAAGAAAAGCTAAAATTATGGAATCGATAGACATGGGCGGTGAATTATCAGATTTTTTTCAAATTCGTGAACAACTTGAGGCCTACAGTGAAGAAGAGGTACTTATTGGTTACATATTAGATGAATCAACCAACACTGACGACTTCTATATATGTTGTACAACAGAAGCTAGAGATCATTGTAAGCAGCAATCTGACAGATTTATTAGAAGGCAGGAAAAAAAGTTACAAAAAGCTGTTCATAAAAGACCTAAACCCTGGAAAAGCTTCGGAAGTGATGCAGAAATCATGGAGCTGGTACCTGTCAATACAAGAGATTTACTCGAAATTGAGATTAAAACTAGGTTTCCTATGAAATATGAACCTCACAAGTTCGATGTAAGAGATACTTGTTCAGTTAGGGATGGTTCTATAGAGTTAACATCCCACAGAGAGAACTACAATAATGTTTTCCGACGAAGAGTTGATTGCGCATCTCAGATTACTCCAACTCTTGCAGATAGAGTAGCACAAACTGAGCTTACATACCCAAAAAATAGGTGGACACAATCCATTGCAGATGCTTTAGGGCAAATGGATATTGAAGATGGGGGTGACGTCAGTCAAGTGGCCCCAGCTGTAGAGGACGATGGTGATAAAAGTTCTGATAACGAAGATAAAGTATACAAACAATCGCTTGATGAAGTGGAACTAGCTACATATAAAGCTAAGCTGGCACGTATGCGTCGACCTTCTTATGTTGAAAAGATCAATAGCTACGTCACATCAAGACAAAGTGAAATGGAATCTGTAATAAAACTGAATGCAGTCATGGATATGTACTATAACGACTATACAAATCTCGCTAATCAAGTACATACTGATACACTCGCTACCATGACTTTTGAAGAGTATGTTTGTTTTACAGACGTTAGGGCTAAGGACAAGTATGTATCCTGCGCAGCATTTCATCCGATGTGGTCTGGTATTGTAGCTATTTCATACGCTGATAGCATTACGACTGTAATGAAAACACAAACGACCGTACGCAAAGATCCAATCCAAAGAGCCGTTTACGGATTAAACCCTGTTCTAATTTGGAGTCATATAGACAGCTTAATACCAAAACTCTATTTGGAGGCACACCGTGAAGTAAAGGTTCTTTCATTTTGCCCTTTCAATGAAAATATTCTAGTTGGTGGTTTAGTAAGTGGACAAATAGTCATATGGGATTTAACTAATAAACTAGAAAATGTTGAAAAAGTTGAAACCCTCAGCGAAAAAAGACAGAAATACCGAATTGCAATGAATGCTCATATGGGATGGATGAAGTCTGTAGAAGACAGGTCGGTAGTAAATGCTACAGTTTGTAGTAGCCTTATGAATTGTCATTTGAATTCTGTATCTGCTATCAAATGGATGTCACCAAATTTTTTAGTAACACCTACCGGAAAAATGATAGCTACACCAAATGAGCAGTCATTACAATTTATATCGGCTTCAGTGAATGGAAGTATATTAGTGTGGAATATGTCAGTTGACAACTTAGGATTCGTTGAAGACAAAAAAGTTAAGAAATCAAAAAGAGTGACGCGAAGACCATCAGGATTGCTAACAGATATCTCACCTTTTAAAGTTTTGGATCGTATTTTACAGCCATGCTACAAAATAATATTAGGTGAAGCGGGGCAAGTCTGGACATATTCAATACAGAGTTTTGGTATGACTCCTCCAAGAGTAAAATATGTTTATACACCGAAAAATAATGGCACTGGTAGAAAATATTTTGCATGTGAAGTTTTAGACCAAAAAGAAGATGAAATTAATTCATTTTTTTATTTTGGTTCACAACACGGCACACTTACACGAGCAACTTGGGAAGGCCATGAGTTTAATACTGGTGAAACAGTTAACTCGGAGTATGCCGATATAAAATTTCGGTGTAAAATACATGATGGTTCCATAATCGCCACTCATAAAAATCCTGTAGTTGATTCTATAACATTGACAGTCGGTGGTAAAATATTTGCTATTTGGTCTGACAAATTGTTAGATAGACCTATCATTTGGAAGAAGCGTTCTTACCGTTTGACGGATGGAGCGTGGTCACAGTATAAACCTAGTATAATTTTTATTACTAATGACGAAGGAGGCCTTGAAACTTGGGATCTGTTGTTAAGAAGCGACAAACCTATTTCTGTGCAAACTCTTTCAGGGACGATGCTCACTGGCGTCAGTCTTCACACTTTGCCAGTAAGCAAGAATATGATCGGAGTTAGTGATATTAATGGTTGTTTTAGAATGTTTTTGAATCCACCAATATTTATGTTGGAAAATCCGAGCTATAAAAGTCGCATGGAGGCAATGATTGCAAGAGAACTGAAAGTAATGAAATCTTTTATCACTTGGCAAGACAATTTCATTAAAAAATATCCTCACATTTTAGAAGAAATAAAAAGAAAAGAAGGTATGCTTTTAGCTGAAAAAGAGGAAGAAAAGCGTAAGCAGAGGGAAGAATTGGGAAAAAAACATGATGAAGAAGTAGAAGCAAGGAGGTTAGAGAAATTGAAATATGTGGGCCCGGAAGAAAGATGGCAAAAAATCATACAAAAAATTATAGAAAAAACAATCGCCGTAAAGAAGAGAATCAACAGAGCATTGTTAATTGAGCACGAGAAACCACTGCGAGAATTAGAAGCACAGCGTTTAGAGAAAGAAAGACGAATGTTGGAAATCATGAAAAACCAAAAATCTATTTTTAATGACACTGTTGCCATTCTTTTTCCTGAGGCTATAAAAAAGCCACCTAAACCAAAGAAAAGTTTGCTGTCGGATAATAAAGAGGCACTTAAAAAGGAATATCTGGAAGCATACAAACATACAACAAAGGTTGCATCGAAGATTGTGAAGAAAAATCCGTATCAGGTAGAGTTCAGATGGGATGCCACTCTTGCTGAGGGCAAAGAGAGACGAGCAGCACTGAATGCTAATGACAATGTCGTCAAAATGCATTGTTTGAGAATTCTAGTGGAGTCAGGAGGAGTAGCCTCAGGGTCGAAATCTGCACAAAACTTTCCGAAAAACCTAATAAAGGAGGAAGAAGGAGACTCAGAGGACTTATCTTAGAACTTATTTACAGAACCTATACTAATATTATTATAAAGAGGAAAGATTATTTTGCTTGTACCGAGTACCGAAAGCTCTGAAACTGATCTATTTTTACCAAATTGTCACCCATGGTTGTTACCTATCAGCGAGTACCTAATATAAGCTATATCTTATACCCCTATCCTCACGGGAACGGAGTGCTGCTAGGACGTTATAAATACAAGTTTAGTTTATTTTTACATTCTTAGTATTTCTACAAATGATTTCTTACCAAACTCTTCTTAAGTTAAACTTTGGCTAAGTTACCTCCTAAAATTACTTTTAATATAGACTATATTTACTTTTAATATAATTTCCCAAATGTTGTGAAACTACAATACGTAATTAGAATGTTCCGAGATTGCAGCATCAAAATGTTTCAAGCTACGTTATTCGTCTAGATAAGAGATAATTCATTAATGTGTATCAAATTTTGTCATAATTCTATGTTTAATTATTTTGTATTGAAATGAATTTTACTAAACGTTATTTTTTTATTGGCTTAGAAAGTTCGCTATAACTTAGGTATAAGGTATGGTTGCAAGTCCTTTACGGGTTCACGTACTTTTTTTGTTATGTTCCCGAAATTTAATGTAATTTATAAATATTTTTCGCATCATGATAACGTTTTCAATTTTCATTCTTCACCTACAACCCTATTCCATCCATAATCTAATTAGGATCCAACAAAACATATGAATAGGAGGGAATGCAAAAATATAGTGAAAGAGTGCAAGTAGGTACTTTTTTATATACATACTAGCTGACCCAGCAAACGTTGTAAAATTAGGGTATGAAAAATAGCTAATAGCCGATTCTCAGACCTACTGAATATGCATATAACATTTCAGTAGGTCTGAGAATAGATCTCGAATCAATTTTACTGCGAATAATTTGTCTTTTATGCGAATTTATACAAAGTAGGGCAACACTACAGACGAATGAAACTGCACAGAACTTCAATTGGATCTCAAACTGGCGTAAGTTACACAGTTTCGGGTCTGTGTGATTGAAAAATAGTACGAGCTTAGGTTCTTATGCATTTATATCAACAGAACTCGTTGGTCTATTAACTGTCTATAAAAACTCTTTTGAAAATACTGGTTTCATAATGGTACATTCACACTAGAGATAAAAAGTTGAATCATGAAAACAGTATCAGTAACTTGCGGGAATAATGTACGAAAACTTTTTAGGGTTCCATAACCTAATGGCAAAAAACGGAACCGGATTCGTCATGTCTGTCTGTCCGTCCGTATGTCACAGCCGTTTTTCTCGGAGACTAATAAAGCTACATAAATGGAAATTGGTAAGTAGATGCAACCTGTTAACCGCTATTCAAAAATACTATAATATTATGGAAAAAAAATAATTTTAGGGGTGGCACTCCATACATGTAACTGAGGGATGAAAAAATAAATTCCAACAAACATAATCGTGTGGGGTATTATGGGATAGCTCTTTCAAAATGAAACACAGGTTTCTAAGAAACTTTTGATTTAAAGCAATAGTTTTTGAGATATGTGCTTCTTTACTTGATACGTACGAAATCCGTGAAAACATTTTTCTTTATAAAGCAAAAGATTTCTTTGGTACCGTCAACATGGCATGTACGTTTTTGTTGCCAAGTTGCCGTCTTGACTGAGATGTGAAATTTGGAAACGGCGCAGAACTAATGATTTCTAATGTTTTTATGGAAATTTTCTTTAAACATTCATTTAAATTACAATCGTGATCAACGAAAGGTTACGGAGTTCCTATTTCTGCCTGTAGGGTTTAAAAGAACCTAACATGAATGGGATTACGACATTCCATTCGAACCTGACCTATCAGTGTCGGTATGCCCTAAATTCCTAAGTTGGCGCGGTAGCGCTTTGTTCAGTGGTTAGATCAAATCAATTATAACTTACTAGCTTCTGTCGGCGACTTCGTCCGCGTGGAATAGTTACTTTAACCCCGATTTTGAAACTCTCAGCCCGATCGGTTTAAAATTGACAAAGTTTAATACAAACTTTCATCCCTTTCGACCAAATTTGATTACCATAAAAACGGTTCTAGTGAGTTAATCTTAAAAGATAGACATATACTGTCGCGTACTCAAAGATGAATAATTTTCCCCGTTTTTTCCACATTTTCCATTTTTTCTTCGCTCCTATTACTTGCAGCGTAATGTTATATAGCCTAAAGCCTTCCTCGATAAATGGTCTATGCAACCCAAAAATAATGTTTCAATTCGAACCAGTAGTTCCTGAGATTAGCGCGTTCAAACAAACAAACAAACTCTTCATTTTTATAATATTAGTATAGATTATAGGTGCTCATTAGATCAAAAGAACGTTATCTATACTAATATAATAAAGAGGAAAGATTTGATTATTTGTTTGTTTATTTGCATTGAATAGGCTCCGAAAGTACTGAACCGATTTGAAAAATTATTTCAGTGTTGGGAAGCTACACTATCCCCGGGTGACATAGGCTATATTTTACCCTCATATTCTCCCGGGGACGAGAACTAAGCGAGTGAAAGCGCGAGGTGCTCCTTACTTAATAGGAATATACTAAACTAATCTTAGTAAATTAAAGTGTTGTTATAACAACATTTTTGTTCGCGCTTAGTCGTGGACTTGCGGAAACCAGCCCGCTTTTACATACATACATACATATTGAACGTTAAATTAATTCAAATTAGGTAATGTTGTTAGATGAAGTAAACAACGCTTTGTTTGAGCTATTATTTTATAATTTTTAGTTGTGCTTTTGTGAATTATACGAAGTAAAGTTACATCATAAGAATGCACTTGGCTGTATTAATGATTTTAGCGGGTCGAAAGGCAAGAAACAACAATCATAATCATTTGTCACGTTAAACAGTGTTGTAACCAACCATGTCCTTATTAAAAAATGCCATTCGGTAAAACCTGCCCCTTATTGCGTAATTCGTTGTCTGCATCATCTAAACACACCTGTTGATTTTGTTAAAAAAGCAGCTATTTTGATCTGTCTAAACAAAATATATATAAATCGGTTTACATAGCAGACAGTGCGCAAATATAAATATCGTGTAGAAAGTTCATTGAAAATAATAGACACGTATTTTTTTCACCATGTATCAAACATAATATTATCCAAATAAAGTAATTGTAGTCATCACTTTCAATACTTAACAACGTGATTAATGACGTGAATCTTCAAAAATAAAAATGAAAATGCTTTTATTATTTTGTAAATATGTTCTATCAAATATGCTGCTTGCATGGAAGAAAAATGCGGACCGCTTCCGGAGCTGGATCACTCCACTCCATTACATTGAAGAATTTTCTTTAAACAATTAGAATTACTAAGAAAAGAAAGTACAAGTGAACACAAGCCTTAAGAAAATATTACTACTGTCATAATGGGAAAAACTACAAACTTCAGTGTCAAAAATAATAAATAGTAATTTCTACAACTGATAAATTGAAATTACACTAAAATACATTGATTGATTGCAGTGTAACCTAGCGAGATTATAATGTCGAGCTTTGACCAACTTCCACAACCCCGTAGGAAGAGGTTTATTCCAAAATATGAAGTGGATGGTGTACATATAGTAACCCTAAGTGAAGACACACAAATCCATATAGACGCGGTTGTAGGAGTTCATGTTAATGCACAGTATCCGTGGATTTTTGTAGACAAAGCTAAAATCACAGAATCCATTGTCCTAGGTGGTGAATTGTCTGAATTTTTCCCACTACGTAAGGAAATCGAGGAATACAGCGCAGATAAAGTGCTCCTTGGTTATATTGTAGATGAATCAAAGAACACAGACGACTATTACGTATGTTGCACGACTGAAGCCAGAGATCATTGCAAGCAACAATCTGACAAATTTATTAGAAGACAGGAAAAGAAATTGGAAAAAGCTGTCCAAAAGAAACCTAGGCCCTGGATTAATTTGGGAAGTGATCGGGAAATTACCGAAGTTGAACCCATTAATACGAGAACTTTAATGCAGTTAGAGGTAAAGGCTAAGTTTCCCACTGAATATGATCCTGAAAAGTTTAATATTAGAGATACTAACTCCGTTCGGGATGGATTCATAGAATTAAAACCATACAGACAAAAGTTCAATACCGTGATGCGACGGAGAATAGACTGTGGATCTCAAATTACTCCTGCTGCAATACACAGAGAAGCTCAAACTCAGCTTAAATATCCAAAAAATGTGTGGACTCAATCGATTGCGGACTCTTTAGGTGATATGGCTGATTTTGTAGGAGGCGGTGATGCTAGTCAGGCACAAAAAGAGGACGCAGATGACAAGAGTTCGGATGATGGAGATAAAGAACAAAAACCAACTCTTGACGAAGTGGGACTGGCTGCTTACAGGGCTGCATTAAAACGTATGCGTCGACCTTCATATATCAAAATGATCAATAGTTATGTCTCTTCGCGAAAAAGTGAATTTGAATCTATGATAGAACTCAACACAGTAATGGATATGTACTCTAACGACTACCCAAATCTTGTCGCTAAAACTCGTGACACACTTGGTACCATGGCTTTTGAAGAGTATGTTTGCTTTGCAGACGTAAGGGCAAAAAATAAGTTTGTATCCTGTGCAGCTTTTCATCCAATGTGGTCTGGAATTGTAGCTATTTCATACTCTGATGCTCATCCGGCTGTTATGCAAATACCTACAATGACACGCGAAGACCCAATTCAAAGGGCTGTCTATGGCTTAAACCCTGTTTTGATCTGGAGTCATATAGACAGTCTACTACCAAAACTATATTTGGAAGCACCCCGTGAAGTTAAGGTTCTCTCATTTTGTCCTTTTAATGAAAATATTTTGATTGGTGGTTTAATAAGTGGACAAATAATAATGTGGGATTTAACGAATAAGCTAGAAAATGTCGAAAAGATTGAACATTTGAGCGAAAAGAGAGAAAAATACAGAATTGCTATGAACGCTCATATGGGTTGGATGAAACCAGTCCAAGATAGTCGAGTAGTGAGTGTAACAGTTTGCAGTAGTCTACAAAATTGTCATTTTCATACAGTCACATCTATCAAATGGCTGTCGCCAAACTTTTTTGTGACACCCACCGGTAAAATTTTGCCTATTGAAGATAATAAATACTCGCTGCAGTTTATCACTACTGGAGTTGAAGGTAATGCTTTGATATGGAATTTGTCAGTTGATAGCATCGGATTTGTTGAAGGTAAGAAAGTCAAGAAATCAAAGAGAGTTCTACGGAGGCCATCAGCATTGTCAACTGATGTTTCACCTTTTAAAATATTAGATCGCATTTTGCAGCCATCATACAGAATTTTACTAGGAGAGCCAGATGTTCCCTGGTCATATTCAATTCAAAGTTTAGGAATGACTCGTCCGAGTGTTAAATATATTTACACTCCCAAAAATACCGGAACTGGTAGAAAATATTTTTCTTGTGAAATTTTAAAAGAAGAGTCCCTGAATACAATTTTTTATTTTGGTTCACAACACGGTACACTTACACGAGGAACTTGGGAAGGTCATAACTTCAATACAGGTGAAGCAGTGAATTCTGAGTTTGCTATTATTAGTTTTGTCTCTAGAATACATGATGGTACTATAGTCGCCACTACTAAAAATCCTCATATTGATTCTATAACATTGACAGTGGGAGGTAAAATCTTTGCTATTTGGTCTGACGAGTTATTGAGTCGACCACTTATTTGGAAGAAGCGTCCCTACCGTCTGACGGATGGAACTTGGTCACAGTATAAACCAAGTATACTTTTTATTGCCAATGATGAAGGAGGTCTTGAAACCTGGGATTTGCTGTTAAGGAGTGACAAACCTATTTCTGTGCAAACTCTTTCAGGGACAATGCTAACTGGTGTAAGTCTTCATACATTACCATTGGCCAAAAACATGATTGGAGTGAGTGACATTAACGGCTCCTTTAGAATGTTTCTTAATCCACCAATATTTATGTTAGAAAATCCAAGCTATAAACCTCGCATGGAGGCAATGATAGCAAGAGAATTAAAAGTTATGCGATCTTTTATTGCTTGGCAAGAAGATTTTGTAAAAAGAAATCCTCATGTTTTATTAGAGTTAAAAAGAAAAGAAGGGTTAATTTTTGCTGAAAAGGAAGAAGAAAAACGTAGGCAGAAGGAAGAATTGGAAAAACAGCTTGAAGAAGAAATGGAAGCTAAAAGATTAGAAAAGTTGAAAATTCTCGGCCCTGAAGAGAAATGGCAAAAAATTATACAAAAACTGATAGAAAGAACAATTGCAGTAAAGAAAAGAATCAACAAAGCATTGTTAATAGAACACGAGAAACCATTGCGGGAATTAGAAACACAACGTTTAGAGAAAGAAAGACGAATGTTGGAAATCATGAAAAGCCAAAAAGCAATTTTTAATGACACTGTTGCAATACTTTTTCCCGAAGCTATGACCAAGCAATGTACACCAAAGTTGAGTATTTTTGCAGAAAATAAAGAAGCAATGAAAAGGGGCTATCTAGAAGAATATGAGTACATAAGAAGAAATGCATCGATGATGGTTAAGCAAAATCCGTATAAGAGAGATTTCCGATGGGAGTCTACTCTTGCTGAGGGCAAAGAAAGACGAGGTGCTTTGAATGCTGATGAAGACATTGTGAAAATGCACTATGCAAGAATTGAGGATGAGCTTCGTGAGTCAGTTTCAGGTTACAATATTGATGAGGAGCCTCAATCTCAAGTAGAAGAAGAAGAAAATAAGGAGGAAGAGCCTGTTGATTTTATTTAAAAGCTATTTTACGACGTTTGGGTGATTTCTTTTCTTTTCAGATCAAAATAATATCAGCTGCTTAGGTACCTGTTTCAACGCTGCTGGTGAAGTTAGAACAAGCTTACACTTAAACAATAAGTTCAGTTTCACTTGAACAAATATTAATTTTAAGTTCTATATCAGTAAAACATGCAATTAATAGCTGACTGTTCACATTGCTGGTGTGAAGTGTCTCTCCATAAGATAGTTACAGCGACAAAAGCTATTGAGATATAAAAAAAAACTGCACAGACAAAAAATAATATAGATTACAGGATCACCAGAAGTATTAAAAACAACTCGCGGAACGCATTTAACCAGTGATTATTAAGTTAAAAGCTTTGTAAAGGCTAGTTAGTTGACAACAAATTAGTCACTTTGACGGTACCATTTTGCTATTTACTTACTCCTGTTCTTCCCTCGGTTTAGTTATTGGGCTAGGCATTAACAACTTTATTTATAAATAAAAAATGAATTGGACCACCGCACTGTTTAGTCTAGCAAGCATTAAAACCACAGTGCACGACGTTCTTGTTAGTGTAAAAAATTTAAAAAATATTTATCGCTATAACATATATTATACATTTGGCAGCGGCAAGATTTACAGAATCGATTATGTTAGATTACTAATTGACACGCGCAACTTCGCTTATGTCACATTTTTCATGACGGCTCCGCTCCTATTGATCTTAGCGTGATGATATAGCCTTCCACGATAAATGGGCTATCTATATCATATAATGATCAGTAGTTCCTGAGATTAGCGCGTTCAAGCAAATTCAGATTCAGATTCAGATTTATTTATTTGCAAAAACATGTGTAGATAATATACATGGTATGATGCTTATTATAGGTGTTACAAAATATTCTTTGGCTCAACATGTTTGACCATGGCTGGTGTACAAATGTGGTTGAAAAATATAAAAAATATACAAAGAACAGTAATCACAATACAATCAATAATTAACATACAAGTTAAATTAAAACAGCAAACAATTGAAACTCTTCAGCTTTATGTATTAGCATAGATATATTGTGGTAATTATTTTCTGTATACCCCTTCCATGTGACGGAAGAGATCTTTGCTTTCGTTAACAACGTTGTTGCCACTTTGTTGATTGAAGATACAATCGATAGTTATATATTTAGTATGTCTATCTAGTCATGTATGGTTTCGTTCCTTTTTCACAGATTGTGCTAATAATCTCAATTAGCATGCATATACAAGTGAAATCGTTTTCTGTGATTATTTTAGAACGGGTGGATTCTGGAAATGTGTTTTTCTTTTTCGTTTTAAACGTATTATGAATTATTTTATTGTCTTGATTCATTTATATAATTAATCATGGATTATAACTTATGTTTTCATTCTATTATCTTATTTTTGCTTGTTTAAGACTTGCAAGAATAATTATTTTAGTAAGAGTTATACTTTTTTCTTTATTATTATGTAATAAATAATTAGCTTGTTATGTTATGTTATGTTACAATAATAATAATAAATTATAATTTACTGTATTAGAAAGGTCTTATTTTCTTTTTATTTGTTATCAAAAGTACATAATATTTAATATAACGGAATTTTAATCCAGTTCTTTTTTTGTAGAAAGCTTTTTTTACTCGCACTTGATAGCTTTTAGTTATGACGTATTAATGAATTTAGGGTTTTATTAATTATTAGCAGCGCCCCGCGGTTTTACCCGCGTAGTTCCCATTCCCGTGGGAATATGGGGATAAAATATAGCCTATGTTACTCAGGGTGAATGTAGCTTTCTAATGGTTTTTTGAAATCGGTCCAGTAGTTTTTGAGTTTATTCGTTACACACAAAAATACAAATCTTTCCTCTTTATAATATTAGTATAGACTAACATTAATTTAAGACATAATTTCGCATGCACTGCTATTAAAACAAATTTTGCATTAACGATGTGTGTGAAAGAGTTATTTCAGTTGAAAGTAGGTTAAAGTGATTTTAGAGCGACTGCCTTTGGCGCCGGCCAGTTGAGTGGACTGAATAGCAGTGCAGATATTAAATGGAGAAGAACTTTTGGGTCATAGTTTAAAGTAGGCAACGAAGTCAAAACATTTTAATGGTCATGTTTCTCCTGTATATTTTATGAGCCCAAAGTTATTTTCTTAAGGCCATTCACGAATTGTATAATTGGTCATTAAGTACATATTCTTAATTTAAATCTGCACAGAATTTAGCTAGTTTTCGGCAATATTCATAAATATTGTAATTTTCGTTAAAGTTAAATAGTTCGTTTGCTGCTGACGCAGCGCAATGATTCATGGTCCAAAGCAACGAATTTTTTGTAGGATTATTAATACATACTTTGTTTTTTTTTTTATTATTTTTTACTTTTTAAAGGGAACTTAGGTTTTTGTGTCGGGGGTTATTTAATTTTTTTTTTTTTAGATTATACTTTTTATAGAGTACATACTTCTAACAACACTCGATTAAGTCATCAATATTCTCTTTCAGTGCGCTTTTATTTGAGACCCCACTCGAGTATATTTGCAGACATTCAATTATTCTTCCCCGCTTTCACCCGCCACAATTTTTAAACGCATCAACCGATTTTCATCAAACATATCTAAGAACTACTTGACCGTAACTCACCTTTCATACAAAAAAAAAATACTAAATTGAAATCGCTTCACCCGTTCGTGAGCTATGGAGCCACAGACAGACAAACAGACACAGACACGTCAAACTTATAACACCCCTTTTTTTCGTCGGGGGTTAAAAATGAGGTTCGTTAGGAACCTTTTGCACACAAGTCCGTCTCGCGTCGTATACTAGTATTCAGCTGAATCCGGTTTGACTGGAAGCCGACTTCAATATAGTTAGGAAAAGGCGTACTACCGTCGGCTACACTCGCGTGCTGGTTGAAAACGTTTCCATGGGAATCGCATCCATTCATTACTGAGGCGCGAAATATTAGTAGGTATAAGACACCAGCTGACCCGCGCAGCTTTCTCTGCTTCACATAAGAGAGAGCAACATATCTCATTGATGATGTTCTGCTCCTTTTTTTTTAATTTATTCGTTTTTTTTTTTGGATGGGTAATCATCAAATGACTTCTCCCGCTCTGGGCGGAGCGGGACCGACTCCCGACCGACTCGACCCGGGCCTGGTAACTATTGGACAGCGAGCCAGCCATCCGCAGACCCGCGCCTACGGTGGCCGGAAATCGCCTTGCGTTTCCCGACGCCGAGGCTTCTGTTGCGGCGGCTGGAGCGTGAGGTTTCCCTCTCCCGGACGCGGTCCGCCTCGTCCTTCGCCAGCATTATTGCTTCGCAGAAGGAGAATGATGTTCCGCTCCTGTGGTAGCAACGTGATGTTGTGTAGCCTATAAGCCTTCCTTGATAAATGAGCTATCCAACACTATTTTTTTTTTTCAATTTGATCGAACAGTTCACGAAATTAGCGCGTTTTCAACTAAACAAAAAACAAACAGACTCTTCAGCTTTATAATCTTGGTATAGATTGCTTCAAAGATCGTGGGTGAAGACTCTCATTTAAATGAAATTTATTGATGTCAGACGCTTAACTCGGTTACCTGTTTCCAAGAAAAGTAATTTATGAATTACGCTTTCTTCCCCTTTTCATTAAATATTCATAACTGCGGATCGGGTTTTGAAAATCTCAATATCTTATAATTTTCTTTGTAATGAGAATGACAGTACAGAATGTAATATTAAAACTCATTCGGCTGCGAGCTTATACTAATTTTGGTAGAGTTTCTATGCATAAGTAGAAGTAGTAGTATTTAGCCAAAGTAATATTTCATCATCATCTGCCTAGCCTTTTCGCAACTAAATTGGAGTCGGCTTTCAGTCATACTGGATTCAGCTGAATACCAGTATTTAACGTGGAGCGGCTGCCTACCCGACCTCTACAACCCATTAACTGGGCCACACGGTACTCCTTGGCAAGACTGGAATCAGATTTACTGGCTTCTGACAATCCATAATGACCACCAAAGATCTACAAATGACGGCCGGGACCAACGGTTTAACGTGCTTTCCGAGGCACGGAGGAAATTCGGTATGGTAACAAAGTAGTATTTATTTACAAATAAAATATAATCAAGCTTATTCATTTAAAAAAGTAACAACAGCTCGCAGCTTTGCACTAGTTCAAGTTCTTTTTTGGCTTAAGAGCCGGAAAAGTTTTCTTCGTCGCAGCATCCAGAAAAAAAAAGTAGGGAGGCCATCCAAGAGCATCCATCTAAAGCGAGAATCAACTCCATTCACTACCACTCGTCTACTTACAACACCAGGAACATCTACTACCTGGACTTGATCTTCAGTGGCCTATAATGGAAGGCACTGAATCGGTTGCGCACCCAGGTAGGCCTCTACAAATATAATATGGCGAAATAGGGTTTTATAGAGCCGTCGGATACTTAATATGAGTGCGGTGTTCCAGTTCAGAACATGAGCCACACGTTGAAGTGCCTTAAATGCCCATACACCTGTACTTTGTTTGATTTAATTAATGCTACGGACGCTGCAATTAACGTAGCCACCTACTGGGTCAAAAAATGCTAAAGAGTTAAGCATCGACTCGAAAAAGAAGAACTAAGTTTTTTTAGAGTTTCCCTATTACACTATCCAGGGCCTATCTCTGTATCGAAATTCATCAAAATAGGATTAATGCGTAAATGTGTAACAAACAAACTCACTTTCGCATTTATATTATTAGGAGTGTAACTAATGCTAAACTTCGATTTTTGATGTGACAATGTCTAATAAATCGATGAACGCCGGCTGCACACACGAGAAAGGATGACTTATTGTAACGTTACGCCCATTAGAACGTTACGAGCGAGCGAGAGGCATGATCATTTCATCAATGTTTTGCTATGATGTTGTTACGTTAAATTATCATCCATAAACCGACTTTACAGACAACCAATTTTTTAAATGAACATACTTTATGTTCAGAAAATGGAAAAAACGGTACATAAGGTATAAAAAAATACCGTATCAATCTGTCATCTAAATATATATAACTCAAAAGGGACTGACTGACTGACATAGTGATCTATCAACGCACAGCCCAAACCACTGAACGGTTCGGGCTGAAATTTGGCATGCAGGTAGATATTATGACGTAGGCATACGCTAAGAAAGGATTTTTGAAAATTCGTCCCCTAAGGGGGTGAAAAAGGGGTTAACATTTTGTATGGAACTCCACGCGAACGAAGTCGCGGGCATAAGCTAGTAGGAGATAAAACCCAAAAGACTGGTAACATTGCCACGTTGAATCTCGATGCTGTTTTTTTATCCATAGGTTCGATGCTCTTGCATCAAATAGTACTAATAGAGTTCTGATCTGGTTCGGAGCAGATTATTTTAGAACGAGAACTGTTTCAACTGGACTCTTAATGCCCAAGATTAGGTTATGCACTATGAATCTAAGATAGTTTATACAATCACCAGAGTTTTGGGTACATTACCAGTGGCCAGCAATGCGGAGGAATTTTTCGGCAAATTCAAATTTAACTGAATTATTGACGTAATTTTTATTTCGTAGTATCTACGGTTTGTCTGCGTTATGCAAGCTTAAGGGAAGGTTCATATCTGACGGAACATGCGTCGCGTATTATCGGTCGCGTAACACTCGAGCGTTCACACTCGACCGATGATACGTTAGTGCGTCGAGTGTGAACGCTCGAGTGTTTTTCTATACATTTGCCTGTTCTGGCGTTACGTGACCGATAATACGCGACGCATGTTCCGTCAGATATGAACCTTCCCTTAAGATGTACGTCTTCATGACAAACTTCAACAGTCTATTTCTTACCACATTCAGCTCCTCCATGTCTTCACAGTTGAACGATGTCCTGCATAGTTTGCGCTTCATATGGGCTAAGTTCAGTTCTGTTGCCTGAAGAAATTCTACACGAAGTCACCTCGTATGAAGATCAGCATCTGAAAGGTAAGAATAACTCTATGAACGATTTTTCGCACACAAGTGTAGGTAGGTACTCAATCCATCTGTCTAGCCATTATTCAGGTATACTGGGCCCCAAATCTGCTATTTTTAGAAATTTGTCATTCCAACACGATCCCATTGTCATTTTGTTAAAAGTTCGTAATCTGCTGAATTCATAATGGTCGATCATTGGTCGGTCAATGGTCTCGTAATACTTTTTGATAACCGAGCTATTAAAAGAAATTACTGCAAAACGACGTTGTAATGGTAGGTCACTGATCAAAGGAACTTTCAAAATTTTAGCAGATACCGCATACGTCTGTCATTCATTTGTCATTATGTACGAGATTACCATTCTTTCAATAGAGTGTCAGTGGTTGACCATTGGAAAGTCATAATGGCGCTTTTTTATTAGTAAATATCGACCATTATGAGATCAATGATAGACAATTCTGACACTATTGTAATAGCAGACTTGGGGCCCTGGGGTCGATTTCCAGTCTAGCCGAATGCAGTTGAGCATCAGTATTTTATAAGGACCGTTGAATATCTGATCTTCATAACCCAGTATCTGGGTAATACAAAAGATGATCCACGAAGACAAAAATCGAAGACGCAGTGTTCGCATGCCTGTAACGAGCTGGTCCAATGACGCGTGACGAAGTGAAGGTCATGAGAATACGTTGGATATGAAAATCGGAGCGATTATGTGTCTGCAGGGAGAGGCCTATGCCTCGCAGTGGACTTCTTTTGCCTGAAATTATGATGAAGTAAACCAAAAATTAGCAAACGTAAGATGGAATAAACTGTTGTGGAATTTGTTTGAAAGAGTCACAGTGTCCTGGAACGCAAAGGGCACTAGGAGGAACACGGGTGGGTTTTAGTCAGTAAGATTCTACCACTCTCTTCCGCTCTGCACAGAGCGGGAGAAGTCATTTGATTATTTACCATCCAGAAAAAAAGGTGGAACAAACTAGCTCGTTTACAAAGAGCTCGATAACTATCCGAGGATTATCATCATTTATTCTGAAGGTACCTAGTGTTAATTTTGAAAGGATATCACATTAATCCCTTCTTTCAGTATGTTTGATACAACCTTTTAAGAGAAATTACTGATAAATCTACGAGAATCTTTTAGTTTTAGTTTCCGTTTACAGTAACTAAGAGTAAATAAAATAGGTAAACTTCAAAGAGCCTACTGGTAATCCATAGATAACTTGAAACCAGACCGAATTTACTATAACACCTTTGTAAAACCTTCGTTAAGACGTTAGGTAATTTATTACACGTTTTATACCGAATTGTACCCTACGGCTCGTTTATCGGAATGAAACATTGCCCCTTAAAGACAGTACCGACCCTAAATCAACTAGCATCAGTATTTTCTACGAGAGATCAGTCGAGTCGTTGAAAAGGAAAAAAATGGACTTAGCCCAAGCCTACTTTCTTTTTATTCTTAGTATATTCTCAACATAAAATATTATAGTGAAATTACACGTATAAATTGGAAAATTATGTATCTACATAATTTTAAATATTGCCCGTAGTTATTGATCAGGCGCTAAGAAATTCGAATAATTTATCGTTTTATACAAGAAGTTATTTGGATAAAGTTTTCGTTTTTATGATGTTTTGTTTATAATTTCCAAAGGTATTTAAATATATTGTCGAGTTACACATACATGAAGTGGAATGTGCAGTCGGCTTACGATACTTTTAACTTTTAATGCACGCAAATTACTGGAATGTATCACACAGATTTCCTCGTTCCATTGCGTAAATGTCTATAATCATCAATGTGCTTTAGTTAACATATTGTTTAACGACTCTCGTGTGAAATATTTCGAATATTCATTGTTCCGAGGTGAAATACGATTCAGGCTTTTCAGTTTGTTTGAAAATATTGAATTGAATATTCATTTTTAATTTTATTCATTTTATTTTTTGTTGGAATGTTTTTCAAACTATAAAACTGTGATTTTTAATTTATTATTGGTTTATGTATGGTCTATTTTTTACTGTGTATCAGCAACACTTTAATATTTATTTATTTATTTATATTTAATTAGCTTGAAAGATGAATTATAAACCGGACACATACAATTGGCGGCCTTTTCACATTCCGCGACCTTTTCTAGACAACCCGGAATAGATAAAGATGAATACGAAATGGGGTTGTGGTTTGGTTTAGTTAATTACCAAATCGTAATTGAACTCGAGCATTTTGTGACGCGTGACGCGGACGTTTGTCACTAAGTAAGCTCCATTTAAATAAAAATAAAACCGCGTAGGAAGAATTTATCGAAAATTCCAACCCACTCAGCATTCGAAACGGAACCGATTATTTTGTGTATTATGTTCTTGATTGGGAGAAAATTTAATCATCAAAATGTCAATAGCAATTATGTACATCTCGAACGCATGATTGAATTGGAAAGGGAATTAACCTACGTGTGTAACCCACGTCAGAGGCGCCATTTTGAAATTTACTTTTTTTCGTTTCGGAACGATATATTGTTCAATTCAATTCAATTCAAAGCATTTATTTCAATTAAACCCTTTACAGGCACTTTTGAAATGTCAAGTCGAAATAGGTGAAGCTATCTATCTGCACGTTCCAAAGCGTAGATCTCTATGGAGAAGAACGTGCAAGAAACTGCACAGACACTATTTTAAATCATGTTCTGTATTACATAACCTTGGTTACATCCTTGGTCGCTTCTATATGTGAGGACAATGCAAAGAAAAAAAAGGAAACTATAAAAACAATTCAAAGTATAAAGATTAAAACAATTCAGTGGCAGTTAAGAGGTGACCAGTCTCAACCGACAGCGTCCGTTCACGAACATGACGCATGTATTGGCACCATTTAGCTCAACCATTTTGAAGGGAACCGAATGATCCAACACACACGTTGTATGATTGACCCTTATATTATAAGTGCCAAGATATCAGTACCAGTCAAATACAGCTGACCTTGTTCCTGCCGTGGGTGGGGACCTGGTGATTAGTAATACAGGTATTTTCATGCCTACCCCAGACCCCAATTCCTCACATATTCTAAACTACACACATATCTGTATTTAAATAAAAGAAAGAAAGATGGTAACCCATCCAAAGACCAACCTTGGCAAGATTGACCCATGTGGCTGTATATCTAAGCTATGCGCGTTGGTAAAAATATTATTATTTATTTCATTTTACAACAACAACAACATGATTTAAATTACTTTTTCACATGAGATTCGAGATCATTATCAAGTTTCGGAACAAAAAACTCCTTACCTTACCCGGTCTACATAATATAAAAATTCCTCTGCAACCTACACGGCCTTTTCAATAAGAATTGTCTCTAAAAAATCAAATTAAAACACACAATACGAAATACGAAATTCGATATTTGAGTTGGCGGCGATGGCTTAAAATTATCGGGATACTTACATATATGTACATATATGAATTCAAATATGTAGGTAAGTACAATATAAAATTGTATATGACTAGTTGCCAGCCGCGGCTCCCCGGATAAAAAGTATCCTATGTATTATTCCGGAATATCTTACTTTGTGCCAAATTTCATCAAAATCCATTCAGTAGTTTTTGGGTGAAAGAGTAACAAACATCCATACATAAAAACTTTCGCGTTAATATATTTCCTAATTATGTAAAACAAGCAAGCGCCCCGATGTTTCATTTGCATAAGTTTCGATCCCGTGGGAATATCGGGGTAAAAATATGATTAACATATCCTATATGTAAATCCTGGTTATAAACCACAGAACAGATAAAATATCTGTTGTGTGTTATAAACCATCTGTGTGTCAAATTTCATCTAAATCCGTTCAGTAGTTTTCGCGTGAAAGAGTAACAAACATCCATCCAACCATCCATACTTACAAACTTTCGCGTTTATAATATTAGTAGAAGGATTATTCTATTAAGAATGTCTCAGTAGCGTCAGAATTTAGATTTTGTCTGGAATATGGTACAGGGTAGCCTACCATTCCATAAGATTTGAATTAGTAGATAGTATTTGTAACCATGAGAGCAGTGGTGGCCGAGTAGTAACGGCCCTGACTTACGAATTGTAGGTCGGCGGTTCAAACCCAGCCGGGCGCATTACATTGTGTAATTAATATCATCACCACTGCTCTCAAAACGGTGAAGGAAAACATCGTGAGGAAACCGGCATGTCCTACAGCCAAAAATTCGAAACCATGTGACATTCACCAACCCGCACTGGGCCCGCGTGGTGGATTACGGCCAATTCCCTCTCCTAGAGAGGAGGCCTGTGTTCCAGCAGTGGGAACGTTAAAAGGCTGATTATGCTTATGCTTATGCTATTTGTACCTTTAGGTAGAATTCAACTTACCCACTAGCGTCGATACCAGGATGTAGAGAAATAATAATCTGTGACTTCACTAAGAGATCTGGTAGGTATACCGTTTGGATAAAGTTATTGCGCTTGACGGCTCCTAATAATGTGGTAAAGGAATCTAGTTTTCTTTCTTGTAGAAATACAGGACTCTTTTAAAAGTTATTTCTTTATTACAAAAATGTTTAACTACGATTCTTACCAAGGATCAGAAAAAAAAAAACATAATCTTATTTAAGAAATAAAGGTTTACAAAACATTTTCTCTTTAAAGGTCTGGAACTGCGAAAAAAAAAACCTAAATGATCCATTATCTCGAATGAAAACATTTTCCAATTCTCTATTTTATATTAAATAAGTAAGATTGGACGAAAACACTTTTACGCCTTACTTGCCAGAAATAATATAAATTGATATTAAGTTAGAAGTTTTTTCGATTTCAATTCCCAAAAGATAAAATTGTTTTTGTAACAAAAAGACATTCACACATTATCCATCTTAGATAATGTGAGAACTAATATCGCAGATAAAAGCAAATAGAAAAACTAACTTCAGTTTTCTTTAGTAAAGATATTATGTACACAAAAAAATAAGATAGCGTTAATTCGTCGATGTTAATTTATTATTTTGTTGCAATGTGTGTATTTTACTTTTTATTTGTCATATATATATATATATACATTAGTCTATACGGGTTCCCACTATCTGGCAGAATCTTGTTGCTCCGAATTTTACTTGGCATAACACACTTGGCATAATCTTTTTTAAACGAATATTTGTAAGGCTTAAAAATATTTAGTATAACTATTGTTTGGCCGAATGTTTGTATGTCCGAATTTACAATGGCATACTATTAAGATGGCAGAATTTTATTTGGCATAATTACCTTTAGCATAGTTAACATTGCGCATATTTTCGTTTAGCACAATGTTTACTTGGAACAACGATCATTTTGTATAATTTCACTTTGCATGCTATGAAGATGGCAGAATTTCATCTGGGATGAATCTATTTAACCATTTCCATAAAAAAACTTTTTACAAAAAAATACAACCGACTTTTACACAAAAAATCAAAAAAGTGCAAAATAACTTTAATTTCGGAACTCGGTGTTTGTGGCTGCTTTTTCGTTTTTTGAACACCGACTTCCGAAATTAAAGTTATTTTGCACTTTTTTTATTTTTAACCGACTTCTAAAAAAGGAGGAGGTTCTCAATTCGGATGTTTGTATGTTTTTTTTTTATTTTTTATTATTGTTTGTTCGCGCATAACTCCGTCGCTTGCCAACCGATTTGAAAAATTTTATCGAAATCGAACAAGCGGTTTTTGAAAAATCAACAAAAATCTAAAAAAAATATGTACTTTTTCTACATTGATGACCTTTTAGTTTACTCTGCGAAGGAGCAGTACGTTTTTTTTACACCAATGTGATTGGTTCGTTTAGGTGGGGGAGGGGAGGGGGTGTAGGAACCACTAAAAAGTGAAAAATAAAAAAACTTTTTACAAAAAATAAAACCGACTTCTAAACAAAAAAAAAACAAAAAGTATAAAATAACTTTAATTTCAGAAGTCGGTGTGTTCAACAACAAAAAAGCAACCAAAAACACCGAGTTCCGAAATTAAAGTTATTTTATACTTTTTGGTTTTTTTTGTTTAGAAGTCGGTTTTATTTTTTGTAAAAAGTTTTTATGCAAAATTATATTATGACATTAAAAGTTCTGCTATAAAGGGTAGACCCTAGTCTATACCCATTATTTTATTTGTATGTATATGTTTCTTTTAAGTAGGAATGTGTGCCGTGATTGTATCCGTGGCATCATAGGCCCTATCAGAACACCAGCACCGTGGTATTTATTTGTTTTTAAATATCGCAGCATATGCTGAGATAGGGACCTTTTTTGGCCTTACACAGTTTAAAATTATAATATATTATTATGTAAAGCTTTTAATTCTTTGTACATTATTGTGTTTGTTCTGTGAAATTCCTAAATAAAATATAAAATCTTTCTTTTCTTAATATTAATAGCATAAACATTACTGTATTTTTATATACAGCTCGTCTACACGTTAATCCTTTTGGGTCAAGTTTAATCTGTATGAGGTTGGTGTTTCCTAGTTGACCCTGGTGGCTACTCTGAGATAAAATACCGGAACAAACTCAACTTCTTCTTCTTAACTTTTAACGTTCATAGGATACGTAGGTACTCGTCAAATCATATGATAGTCATCCAAATTGGTCATAATCATAATCATAAAAAAAGATTTGATTGTTTTTTTTTTGTTTGTTTGCATTGAATAGGCTCCGAAACTACTTTACTTTCGCTGTTGGGAAGCTATACTATCCCCCAGTGTCATAGGCTATATTTTATCCCCATATTCCTACGAGAATGGGAACTACGCGGGTGAAACCACGAGGCACTGCTAGTTAGTCATAAAAATAGTGACTAAATTTAAAAAATCCCGACGGAACTAAATTTTGGTGGAGACCTTGGGTATACCATTTGAAATAATTTGTCAATAGTCCCCAACGATCCTATGTGCTTAAAAGTTATTCGGGATCAAAGGTCAAACTTTTAGATTTTTTTTTGGATTTTTTATGAGGTTAATCTTTCAGTTGGTCTTTAAACTAGCAGCGCCCCGCGGTTTCACCCGCGTAGTTCCCATTCCCGTAGGAATACGGGGATAAAATATACGCCTATGTTACTCAGAGTGAATGTAGCTTTCTAGTGGTGAAAGAATTTTTGAAATCGGTCCAGTATTTTTTAAGTTTATTCGTTACATGCAAAAATACAAATATTTCCTCTTTATAATATTAGTATAGATTAATTTACTAAAATCTACACGTGTTACATACAAAGGATTACTGAGGCGTGATCTGATAGATGATTAATAGCGATGTTAGATTATTAGAAACTAATGAGTTTGCAAAAATAGTTCTAGTGAGTGTTCACAAATTACGAGCCTAACCAGGCCTAGGCTATTATAACATAATTAGGTTTTCTTTCTTCTAGTTTTTATTTCAATAAAATCTGGATTGTTACTACAGTAACAATTCATATCATAAAACAACAGATACAATCTAGTATAAATAAACTTCTTAAGGCAGGCACGACTCAACAATGCGCCAAAACCTTTGCATAAAAATTGCTCGACGGATTATAACATATTTTTGCAGCGCGTAGTCTCAATTTAGCGGGAGCCATCTATTTTTTCACGTTGAAAACTGAAAGCGTAGTTTAAAAATTACCTGGCATAGAACAATGCCATTACATTACCGTAGTTTACTCAGAAACTCTTTGAACAAGACCCCACAGACAAAAACGCAAAAAAAAGACATAGAAAACAGACACAAGACAGGGTAATCGCCAAAAGGTATCATGAAAACGATTACCAATAACCCTGGGCGTGATGACGGAGGCAGTATCCTCTGAGATTATTACTGAGGTTATGAGCGGCTGAAAAGGGGCGGTATTCAACCGTTACAGTTTATAGGCCATTGATGAAAAAGCTTCATCAGACAGTGTTCTTTCAACGTTTGAGTTTGGCCGTAAACGTAAGTTTACAAAGAACAGAAACAAAATCATAAATAAAATCTTGCGACATTTCACAGTGGTATGATAAAGTTTTGGTTTGGGGATGGGTGACCATCTCAACGTATCAAGATTCCTCTATGCCTCGGAAATTTCGCACATTAAGCCGTTGGTCCCGGCTGTCATTTCTAGATCTTTGGTAGTCGTTGCAGATTTTCAGAAGTTACTGGCTTCTGTCTTGCCAAGAAGTACCGTTTTGCCCAAAGGTCTGGTAAGCAGCCGCTCCACGTTAGATACTGGTATTCAGATTAATCCGGTTTGACAAGGAGCCGACCCCAGTATAGGTGGGAAAAGGCTAGGCAGATGATGATGTGACAGTTTCGAACAACGGTTCAAGCTGCAGTTTTTGCTGAGTTTTTATATTAGAAAAAATAAATAACTCTTGTGGGATAGGCTGACTGAGGTCAAAAGCTAGATTATAATATTTTTTCTATGCTAAAGGAAAGTTGAAAGCTCCTGGGTACTTATACAAAGTTCTAAGAAGCGGTCTAAAATTAGCACAAATTTTGAAGAAGTTTGAATTCTAAAGTTATCACCACAAGTATCATGACTTTACGTTTTCATTTCAACCTCAAAACGAAAAGCCTCTAAAGTAGAGAAAAAAAAACCTTTTATGCATAGGGCTGATCTTTTGTGAATTGATTAAAACTTGGTACAAAGGAGGGTCAGGGGCTGCCTGGGGCAACTATTCATTACTTTGCGAGGCCTATAATAAAAAAGTCTATTGCTTTCTTGATGACCTTTAAATAAGGACAATGTTTTTGTTTCAAAAACGTGATATTTTCATCAGTTGGACCAAAAATAAATGCCGTCAAATTGCCAATTACTTTTCTAGGCTTCGGGAATTGGTATCGATGTTCGTATATACATTTCTTAGTTGTTTGTGGAACTCGTAAAAGGTAGTCTCTAGAGAATGGATTGACCAGAGCCCTGTTTTCCGCTTAGACATGGCGGTAAAACTATCTTTTATGTGTGCTTTGGGATCTCCAAACTTAGAAGGATTCGTCGATTCTATGTAGGTTAAATATGTAAATAGAATGTGAACGGTTCCATCGTTTCTGTTCTTATAACTTTTTACCAAATGTTAGACGTTTTTTCTTCCTTTCTGTCCTGTCAGCCGTCAAGCTAACAGTAAATTTTGACGACACGATTGGCGCAGTGGATGAGCGATTGACTGCCGCGCTGCATGCTGCGGGTTCGTTTCCCGCACGGAACAAATATTTGTATGGCCTACAGATAGTTGTTCCGGGTCTGGCTTTTTGTGTCTGTGAATTTATGTTTGTAAACGCACCTACGATACAGGAGAAATTCCTAGTGTGGGGCAACGTATTTAAAAAAAAAAAAACGTTTTTTTTTCATAGCACCTCTCACTCAACACAATACATCCATAATTTCTTTGGCCTCCCTTTCCCTCTCCATCCATTCACAATATTCATAACCCTTTAAGATACATGCGATTCATCCCTCCTCTTCACGGTTAACTTTAAACTTTTTCATCACTTAGTTTACTTTATCATCCATCCTCGTTACGCCACACATCCATCTAAACGTTCTCATCTCCACTGCATACAATCAGGACCCCAAGTCTGCTAGTTTTATAAATTTGCCATTCCAACACGATACCATTGTCATTTTGCTAAAAGTTCGTAATCTGCTTAATTTATAATGGTCGATCATTGGTCGGTCAATGGTCTCGTAATACTTTTTGAAAACCGAGCTATTAAAAGCAATGACTGCACAATGACGTTCTAATGGTAGGTCACTGATCAAAGGAACTCTCAAAATTTTAGCAGATTACTGCATACGTCTGTCATTCAGTTGTCATTATGTAAGATATTACCATTCTATATCATTTCTTTCAATTGAGTGTCAGTGGTTGACCACTGGAAAGTCACAATGACGCTTTTATATTAGTGGATTACCAAACTTGTCAAAATCGACAATTATGAAGTCAATGATAGACCATTCTGACACTATTGTAATAGCAGACTTGAGGCCCTGTTTTCATCCTTCTTTTTCACAGCCCAACATTCTAATCCATACAGTACGATAAGTCTTATCATTTTTAACCGACTTCTAAAAAAGGAGGAGGTTCTTAATTCGGATGTTTGTATTTTTTTATGTGTTCGGGCATAACTCCGTCAAATAGATACGGTTTTGCAAAATTATTTTTTTATTCGAAAAGGGTTTATTTCGAAATGGTCACATTTAAACTTGATATAGATCTGATGATGGGTTTCGGAGACAGACAATGGAACTCTTCAATAAATGATAGCAAATCTTTCGGGAGTGCTGAAATCGCATGCGTCGCGCATTGGTACGTTTAGGTTGGGGTTATAAATAAAACTTCATTCATGTATTTAAAACTTCATTCAAACGATTAAAATAATTATGTGTGTTCGTGCTAGTGGGCGCGTCGTAGCCAAACCAATTTTAAATAGTTCAGTTAAAATTATTTATGGTTACAATCCACTTTAGATTATATCGAAATTCAATTAAGCGATGGTCGGCTCTCCAAAAAGTTAATTTGTTTTACATTCAACTTGTGACCATTATTGGTAAAAACTTGTTACTGAGAAATTAATTCTTGTACTTTTTTTAAATAGGGTTTTTAATGCTGGATTGATGGCATAATTATGTAGTTTATGATGAGCAATGGTTTGGGTTTTAAACACGTTTAAAATAGAGCAAACTGCACAGCATTATGCTGGGTAGTTGCGACAGTTCTTGTCAAATGAAAGGATCGTCTATTTTTTTCAAGTGAGTTGCTTTTCTCAGGTCAACTTGGTTGTCGACTGCTGAATTGGACTTACCTTTGGCGATTATAATATGAATAAAAGCTAGCCAGGGCGTATTAAAGTATATTCATTTTCAATGCTAGGTTGTGTCCATCTTTACCGACGTTATTTAGGTACGAAAGATTTTTTTATTTCTTCAGCCTATACTGTCCCTCTGCTGAGAAAAGGCCTCCCATATTCCAAACTTCTATCCAATTTCAAGGTAAAGCAATTATTATTTTTGAGAAAATTACAGTAAAATGAAACAATTTCCTTTCAGGAGAACTACGTACATATTTCTTATCTCCCTAGATAGACGACAAATAAAGAAATATCTATTTTTGATCTTTCTATCCTTACTACATTTTCTTTTACCAATTCTCACAATATTATTTATAGCTAATAAAGTAATAATAATTGTACTAAAGCTATACATATGTTAATAAATATCAAATACTTTATCTAAATATTTCTCTCTAGCAGCGCCCCGCGGTTTCAACCGCGTAGTTCTCTAAAACCTCTGGCAACCGCCATAAAACTCGTATCTGGATTAATCGAAATGGGTTCGCACTGTCAGATCAATTCATAGCCATACACGTTTTTACGATACTTTCAGTGCCAGAGTCTAGCATAATAAGCATAATCAACCTTTTAATGTTCCCACTGCTGGGACACAGGCCTCCTCTCTAGGAGAGGGAATGGGCCGTAATCCACCACGCGGGCCCATTGCGGGTTGGTGAATGTCACATGTCTTCAAATATTTGGTTCTAGGACATGCCGGTTTCCTCACGATGTTTTCCTTCACCGTTTTGAGAGCAGTGGTGATGGAATTAATTACACAAAGTAATGCGCCTGGCTGGGTTTGAACCCGCGACCTATAATTCGTAATTCGGGACCGTTACCACTCGGCCACCACTGCTCCTGTGCCAATGCCAGGATCTCAAAGTAAAGAATTAACCTTTCGAACGCCATAGCATAAACACATCCGCCACGACAAGTCACAATTTCACCGTTGTTTGTCACATGTATTTGTGACGTTCGCGTACAGGGTAAGCTTTCGTTTGTCAAATATATGAGACACTGGCCTTAAAAACGTTACGTAAATTGTGAATAGGTTACTTCTAAGTAACCGTGTTCGATCTTCGACTGCATTATCTCTTACCATGAGGTGAGCTTAAAAAAAAAGTGGGCCTTGCCAATAACTTCTGAATGTACTTGGTATCGTTAGAAGCTTTGAGTTATCCCGGGTAACAAAAGCTGAATAATATGAAAATTTGAAAATATAATATGGGGGACCCATGGTTCATAAAGAAAAACGAAAATATTTTATTTCACAAAAAATACGACTACGTATCATTATCTCAAATCATTCAAAAATTAAAATTCAAAAACTTAAAAAAACATGCCTGCAATTTTTTAGTTTAAATTTTGACATGGCAGGTGTGTTTTTTATTTTTTTTAATTATTTGACAGTTTGCGACTGAGCTGCAAATGCCTACGTTGTTTGAAATAGTTGGCACTCTGCTTAAAAATATTACAGAGTGCATTCAAAACGCAATAAATGCCAGAATGTGACTTTAATCAGCATCATAAAAAATATGATACTATTAAAAATACTGATTCATTTAAAAGGAAAGCTACATTAAAAACTTTTCACAACATTATTCGAGAGATAAGTAGACAAGCAGACAGACAAATGTGCTCCGCGATATGAGTTAACGCCATTATGGTGTTATTGCGAAATGAAGAAATCGTGGAAAACGGGATAATTTATTTTCATGTTTCATTTTATATGTTTATTTATTTGTTTACTTTTTGTTAAATAAAATATATTATTTAGGGGAAGAAAAATGGCTATCATTTGTACGTTTGGCAGAATTATTTATGGAAATAATGTTATTCATATGGATTTATACGACATTTTACATAGATTCACTAAAAGGTTTCACGCCTTGGGTCCACTGGCTAACCTAAGTATTTCTTATATAACAGCGAATTATATAATTTCGATTTATATAAGCTTCAGTGGATGGATATATCAACTCAGAGGAGCTAAAGAATAACAGCCGCACGGGTCGATTTTCAAGGTTAAGCAATGCTTACCAGGTTGGTCTGTGGATGGGTGACCATCTTAACATACCGAGTTTCCTCCGTGCCTTGGAAAGCACGTTAAGCCCGTCCCGGCTGTCATTTGTAGATCTTTGGTGGTTGTTACGGATTGTCAGAAGCCAGTAAATTTGACTCCAGTCTTGCCAAGAAGTACCCAGTTAATGGGTTGTGGAGGTAGGTAGAGGTAGGCAGCCGCCCCACGTTAAATACATTTTCAATTCAGCTGAATCCGGTTTGACTGAAAGCCGAACCCAGAATAGTTGGGAAATGGCTAGGCAGGTGATGGATGGATACCACCGAAAAACCAGTCACCAGAAAATTGCAGACTCAGTAAGTTCGTGAAGAATCTTTATTAGATTACAATATCTTTTCGATATATTCTGAAAAAAATGTTTTTTATGGAATAAATTTCAACCAATTCAATAGTTTCTAATAAAATAAATGTCTTACTAAGAAAAAATAGTTGACAACTTCACGCGACATTTTACAATCTTACAGCGTTCGCAATTTTGACTGACATAACAAACTTAATGTTGTAATGATTAAAAATTATATTTTTTATACTGTGTAAGATTTATTTGATCTAATGATAATTGTTTTAAAATTTTATCGAACTGAATTCGGCTCAAATTACGTTTGGGATTAAGTTAATCCAACGAAGCCCCGCTGCGTGGTGCTTCTATGTATTTTATAAAATATAAATATTTTATAAAATAAAATATAATTTATAAAAGCTTTTATTTAACTTGCAATGTATTCATGTATGTTTGTTTGGGTGAAATCTTGCTAGTCAATTTTGAAGCAGTTATCTTAGTTTGAATGAGCTGAAATTTTGTATACACGTTTAGTTTGGATGACAATACACTTACAGCCTCATTATACACAATTTATATGATCATAATTGCTTGTCGCGAGGGTTGCGTAAGTACCTATAAGTATTTAATTTAAAGCTTTTATGATCATATTATAAATCACAAATTGTGTATAATGACTATAGGTATAGTAATATACTATAGGCTTATAAGTTGATAGTTATAATTTTAAAGTTTTTTTTTTGTCTTTTTAGAACATTTAAATAAAAGCTTTTTTTTTTAATGTTTTTCACTTTTATTTTTTGCCTGCAGGGTTTGAAGGAACCTATCATAAACCCCATTCGAACCTAATCTATCTGTATCAGGGTGCCCTAAGTTCCCAGATTGACCCCTCCCTTTCTTTGTTCAATAGTTTGATCAAAATGATACTTATACTAAATGATAACAGCGTGTTTGACTACAAAAATCTAATTATTCTGTCAGACAATTTTCCAAAAAATATTGACACGTATTTTTTCTTTTTTCACGTAAATAAAAAAATAAGACGATACAGTGAGACAAACGCAACGCTAGATATTGCGCCCCACCGTAGGTCACCACATCAATGAAAAAAGACAATTATGTAGGTACTAAGAAAAAAAAACTTGAGAGGTGTCAAGGGACACCCGGATGTATCGAAGTTCCTTTTGATTAATTAGTGAAGGAAATCCCACTAACAGCTGCTTAACACACCCATCCAAATCGTGGCCTCACTGACAAGCTGCTTAACCCCTCCCATTCAAATCGTGACACAAAAAGTGTCTTTACATTTTTTAGTCTTAATTTTTCCGTCTAGCCCCCTTTCGCAACGCACGATAAGGAACTCGTTCCAATAAATAATACAGTATTTTAAATAACAGAGGGCGTTCCCTTAAATTCGTTAATCTATTAAAATTAAAATGTAGGAGTTAGTCCACAAATAAAAGTCTTAAAAATTCACTTGACGGTTATATTCGTATTTCAATTTACAAAAGTCACAGAAGGATAGGAAGCACGAGAACACAATAGTTGTAAGTTAGGAAGCCGGAAGAAGCGAATAGAAGACTGAGGAAAGATAGATAGAAAGATTTGAAAGCGCGAAAACAATTTAACACATACGATAAAAAGCGGAATGCAGAAATTAGCAAGCGGGCGAAAAGACAAGCGCGGGAGTGCCTTGCGCGGCGGCGAACAATGGACTGGCGTGCGGGCGCATGATAAAACCGAACGACGCCCGGCCGCAGCGAAGACACCCGAAGATGCACGAGCTCGCCGTCGCGAATCGCTGTGAGGTGTGGCGGCTGCGCCGCTACAGTAGCCCCCTGGCGAGACCGTGACTACGGTCGATAGAAATCCGGGAAGTGTACCTTTCTGCCACTGCGAGTATGAGTTACAGGCTTGTCTGCCGGTGTTGATGAGGTGCCTGAGAGTGAGCAGGCTGGGACAGTGGCGGTGTCGTTAGTTTGCCTGTCTTGAGTGATGAAGGCTGGTTTCTGGCGATCTATAGAAATATTGGTGTCTTTACCTCGTATCTCAACCTTGTAGTATTTAGCCTTTCTGTCCAATACTTTGTAGGGACCAGCGTATGGTGGCTCCAAAGATTTTCTCACGTAGTCCTGTCTCACGAAGACGTGAGAACAGTGTTGCAGGTCTTTGGGAATGAAGAATGTCACCTTTCTGTGCCACGCAGTCGGCTTCGGAGACAAGCTGGCCATGTGTTTGGCAAGTCGAGTAGCGAAGCTCGTGATGTCTTCTACAGTGTGGTCGACTGATGGTGACAGGAACTGGCTTGGCAAACGCAGGGGCTCGCCATAGACTAGTTCGGCCGAGGATGTTTGGACATCATCTTTCCAGGAGCTGCGTATGCCGAGCAGAACGATGGGCAAGACTTCTGTCCACTGTGTATTGTCGTGACACATAATACCAGCCTTGAGCTGTCGATGTAACCTCTCCACCATCCCATTTGATGCAGGATGGTACGCTGTGGTGCGGAAGTGACGTGCGCCGAGTAGAGATGCTAAGGCCTTGAACAGGCCCGACTCGAACTGCCGACCGCGATCCGTGGTGATCTGTGATGGGCAGCCGAACCTCGATATCCACCCGGATACCGAGGCGGCCGCGCAGGTGTCAGCAGTGATGTTCTTGAGTGGTATCGCCTCAGGCCATCGTGTGAACCGGTCAACGATGGTGAGGCAATATCTGTAATCAGAAGATGGGGTTAGTGGCCCTACGATGTCGAGATGGACATGGGAAAATCTCGACGAGGTTAAAGGAAACTGGGAAAGAGGAGCAGATGTGTGACGGGTAACTTTACAGCGCTGGCAATGAAGACAGCATCTGCACCACTCTCTACAGTCCTTGCGAATCCCTGGCCACACGAATCTCTGAGTGACCAGTCGCACAGTAGCTGTACGCCCAGGGTGACTCAGACAGTGCAGTGAATCAAAAACTTGTCTTCGGAGTTCAGGCGTAATGTAGGGTCTTGGTGGTTGAGTGGATACGTCGCAATAGAGCTTCTTGTCTGAGCCTTCCTGGGTAATCAACTGTAGTTTTAGCGACGATCCTTTTTCAATGAGCGTTTGAAGTTCGGGGTCTGACTCTTGTGAGCGGGCTAAAGCCTTATAATCAATTGTCGATGTCACTTCTTCAATACGCGACAAGGTATCAGCTACGACATTTTCAGTACCAGGTATGTACCGTATGTCTGTTGTAAATTGAGAAATGTAGTCGAAGTACCTGTATTGTCGAGGCGAGCAATTTTCTCTGGGGTTCCTGAAGGCGTAGGTAAGTGGGCGGTGGTCGGTGAAGACTACAAACTCTCGGGCTTCCACCATGTGTCGGAAGTATTTTATCGCTTCGTGGACAGCAAGCAGCTCGCGATCGTAGGGACTGTACTTGCGTTGAGCTTTATTCAGTTTCTTGGAGAAGAACGCCAGCGGCTCCCACTGTGTACCGACACGTTGCTGCAGCACTGCTCCTATGGATACGTCCGATGCATCTGTAAGTACAGAGAGTTCTGCCTGTGAGGAAGGGTGTGCAAGTAGCGTTGCATTTGATAGTGCCCTTTTACATTCTTCAAATGCGTCCTGCTGCTGCTGGGACATGTGTATCGATTGTGAGCCTTTGACCTTGTCTCCCGCCAACAATGAAGTAAGTGGGGCTTGAGTTTTAGCAGCTTTGGGTATAAACCTTCTATAGAAATTTAACATGCCCAGGAACCTCTGTAACTCTTTTACCGTACGTGGTACTGGAAAATCCTGAATAGCCTGGACCTTTGAGCGAAGTGGTTGAGTGCCTGCTGCTGACACCTGGTATCCCAGAAAAGTTACCTCTGGCTGCCCCCATACGCACTTTGCAGAATTGATGAGAACACCATATTCCTTCAGCCGTGACAGCAGCTGATGCAGGTGAAGTTTGTGCAGGTCTGGAGAAGGAGAATACACCAAAATATCGTCGACGTACCCGTAGCAGAAGTCGTCTAAACCAGTGAGTACCTCATCTATAAACCGTTGAAAAGTTTGGGCAGCGTTTCTGAGTCCAAAGGTCATAAAAGGGAATTCAAATAGACCGAATGGTGTGGTTATGGCAGTTTTCGGTACGTCGGCCTCATTTACTCGAATTTGATTATAAGCTTTTATTAAGTCGATTTTACTAAACGTAGTGCAACCAGAAAGACGGTGTGAGAAGTCCTGTATGTAAGGTATGGGATAACGGTCAGGTACAGTGCGGGAATTTAGTGCGCGGTAGTCGCCACACGGTCGCCATCCGTCGTCTTTTTTCTTTACCAGGTGTAGTGCTGAAGACCATGGGCTTTTTGAACGCCTCGCGGTACCATTGTCGATCATGTCATTGAACTCCTTTTTAGCGATTTTTAATCGTTCTGGATCTAATCGCCTAGGTCTGCTAGAAACAGGTGGTCCAGATGTAGTTTTTATAAAGTGCACTGTATTGTGCTTTGGTTTGCATTGGTTTACAGTACCTGCCGGGCGCGTCACCTCTGGAAACTCACGTAGCAGTTGGTGAAATTCTGTGTCCCCGGTGACTGTCTTCACAGAAGCCACATCATCGGGAATCTGCTGCGAGGACGCTGCTACGAAGCATGAAGTGGTGCCATCTATGAGTCTGTGGTTGCGGCAATCTATAAGCAGATTATAGAAACTTAAAAAATCAATACCAATTATTGGCTTCGACACATCAGCGATGGTAAACTTCCAAGTAAATGTACGCCGCAGTCCTAGGTCTAGGCTGAGCTGTACTGGACCGTATGTATTTATAACACTGCCATTTGCTGCAGTTAAACTATACTTCGAAATAGTGCAGGACGTCTTGATAGCCGACCGAGGGTACACACATAAATCCGAGCCAGTATCGACTAGGAAAAGCATCTTTGAATGACGGTCAGTAATAAAAAGACGGCCTGATTTTGATGGGCAGTCGTAGGCCGCTAATTCCGACTGCCTTTCAAGTTTTCCGACGGCCACGTGCAAGGCTTTGTACACTTCTTTGCGCGAGGACCGTAGGTAAAGTGGTACCAGCAATGTGGGTGGTTTTCTGGTGGCTGACGCGGCCTGGATTTAGACCTGCCCCGCCAATTACTGCTCTTAGATCGAGAATGTGATCGACCACGTACCTGCCTTTGACTGTCCACTCGAGTAGACAGTGTAGCTACCTGCCTCGTTAGTTCTGAGATTTGGTTTGCCATTTCCTTTATGAGGGTAGACGTACTCGAGTCCGCTACGCTTGCTACTTGCAGAGGTCCGACTGGTGCGATCTCAGTAACCGTGTCCGCCAAGTCCGCCAACTTGTCCAGCGCAAGGTCCGGTTGGGATGCCAACACTGTTTGCAGATTGGTCGGTAGCCTGTTCGACCATAACGTCTTCAGAAAATCTTCTGGTATTGATGGTCCTGCCAGGTGCCGTAAATGACGTAGAAACTGCGAAGGTTTACGGTCACCTAACTCTTCGTGCATCAATAATTGTTTCACTTTTCGTTCCCGAGACGCCGACAAACGTTTTATAAGCTCACTTTTCAGCTTTTCATACTTATTTGTGGCCGGCGGGTTTGTAATCACATCCTTTACTTCAGCGACGTAGCGATGTTCCAACGCAGATACGACCTGGTAGTACTTCGTTAAGTCTACGGTAACATTTGCTAAAGCAAACTGGCACTCCATTTGAGCAAACCACATTTCTGGGTCATCCGGCCAAAACGGTGGTGGACGAACGCCTACACGCGAAGTTTCAGCACTGTTACACTCTTCCTTTTGCGATGCCATAGTCGGGGTCACCAATTATGTAGGAGTTAGTCCACAAATAAAAGTCTTAAAAATTCACTTGACGGTTATATTCGTATTTCAATTTACAAAAGTCACAGAAGGATAGGAAGCACGAGAACACAATAGTTGTAAGTTAGGAAGCCGGAAGAAGCGAATAGAAGACTGAGGAAAGATAGGTAGAAAGATTTGAAAGCGCGAAAACAATTTAACACATACGATAAAAAGCGGAATGCAGAAATTAGCAAGCGGGCGAAAAGACAAGCGCGGGAGTGCCTTGCGCGGCGGCGAACAATGGACTGGCGTGCGGGCGCATGATAAAACCGAACGACGCCCGGCCGCAGCGAAGACACCCGAAGATGCACGAGCTCGCCGTCGCGAATCGCTGTGAGGTGTGGCGGCTGCGCCGCTACAAAAATATCAGAATAGAAAAATAAGCATAAAATAATCCGAATAAAAAAATGGCAATAAATTCGAAATATCCTGTTTAAAATCAAAATACTAGCGCGGAATAATACCTACTCGTAGTAGCAATGCCCAAACCGGCAAGAACGCGTGTACAGAGTGTTTCTTTAACGTATCAATTCAACATTTTTAGTGAATATTTTAATATTAAAAAAAAACATTTTGTTTTTGAATGATAATATTTTTTTATCATATATGGATGGGGATGCTATACTAGTGCGGGTTAACGGGAACGCCCTCTGTTAGTTAACATACTGTATAATTCTTTCGTACCCCCAACCAATCCATTGGTGTCCTGTAACGCAATAAGACTAAAAAGTTTTCCTTTTTCCTAAAATATCGGAAAACTACTAATATCAATCATTTCAATGAGTAGACAATAAACAGTCTGTATCAGTTTCTCACTGTAGTTAGCCTTTTCTAAAATTCAATTCGTTTAAAAGCTTCTTATCCAGCATATTTACAATTGGATGGGAGTGACTCAGCCAGTTTTGTGTTATAAATTGTTTGATATCTATTGACTGTGATTGGAATTGAATTTGATGGAAGGTTTTTTAGAACTAGGTATTCTATCCCCTCTAAAAATAGAAAATACGTAACTTTAAAGATTTGAAATGGTTGTCGATCGTGTTTTAGCTTACTCCACTGCTGTTTTACTCTGATGCAATAATGAACAGGATCCAAGATATTGGGATTGTTTCCCTGAGTTTCATCGAGCTTCATTGCCTTGCTGCTTTTTTGGTAAATATTACGAATGTTCAATAAAACCTAAAAGTTATTGAAAACTAGAAAGGGTCAAGGCAGACCAAAAAGAAGATGGGGAGTAGGTTGCTTCTTCGAGAATGATGAGATGCATACTATATAGAAACAATGCCTCCTCCAGTTTAAACTGGCCAAAACAGGTGATAGTTACCTATACATAAATAACATGTATTGACAAAATTAAACTTTTTGCCCAGGAGAGCGAAACTTCAGGCTGGTTACAAAAAAAAAGAAGCGTTATCTAGGTATACCTACCTAATATTATGAAAGGCATTTTAATATTGTTTGAATTGAAATTCTCACGCTGAACGCGTAGGCTCAGCCCCGGGCATACCTTGCATTTTGCAAGTCATAATATCCTTTGAAAACCAGGATAATAATAGATTTAATATTTAAAACACCGACCGCAGCCATTGAATTCGGAATCATTCTAAAACAAAGGATGAATTTCGTTTGAATAATAAAAACCCTTAACTCGTATAAACCATACATAGCTTACAGAATGTCGTTTATATTAGTTTACCTCGTAAAGCTCATTATTTTTAGTTCGGGAACATAAAAGAGAACAAACTTTAACAGATTGAATAATGGAACTTTGCCTAAATCTGGTACAGGCTGCTGACCATGCCAATTTTGGTTAAAAAAGCCGGCCGAGTGTGATTTTTTTGCCGTTTTTGCCCTTAAATATTTATTTGTGGTTATATCAGAAATACATCATCTCTGAAAATGTTAACCGTCTAAATATCACGGTTTATGAGATACAGCCTGTTGACAGACAGACGGACGGTCAGTGGAGTCTTAGTAATAGGGTTCCGTTTTACCCTTTAGTTACGGAACCCTAAAAGGTAAGGAAGCCTGTAAATACAAATCAATTACATCATCAATAGGGATGTTTCCTGATTTAAAAAATATGATTCTAATTAGTCTGTCAGTTAGATTATAGAAAAATATTGGACACGTATTTTAACCTTTATTCTTTTTTTGTCTATAAAAACTGACGAAGATAAAAAGCATCAAAGATCAGGAGTGGGAGCGTGTGACGTCACTACCCGCTACAATTTTTACCGGGCAGTGACGTCACACGAGTTTTCAACGCACTGTATCGTCTTCATTTTTTGTTCATGTGAAAAAAGAAAAAATACGTCTCCAATATTTTTTGGAAATCTATCTGACGGACTAATCAGATTTTTTTAGTTAACTACCCTATTTAGATCAAAACTACAGCTTGAAATAAAGCCTCTGATATTTCACATTGCCACGTTGACAGGTCCTGTCATGCTACCATACCATGTTGTGTTTACGCAATGTGACAACAAAAACGAGAAGGAGGACGGAGGAGCTGTCAGTGTACGTCTCCAAAATGGCTGGACTATTTTATAGTATTTTCGTTTCACAGCTTAATATTATTATTTAATTAATAATTTCTATCGTTTCTAGCATAACAAACAGTCTTTCTTTCTTTATTTTTTATGTTTCTTGAGTTCAACAGACTTCCGCGGCCCTCGCCAGTTCATCTTACCATCTCGTGGGAGGTTCCTTTTTTATATAAATAAATAACATAATCAGTTTTTTAATGCTCCCACTGCTGGGACTCAGGTCTCCTCTCTAGGAGAGGGAATGGGCTCCACGCGGGCCCAATGCAAGTTGGTGAATGTTACATGTCGCTGGCCCCGGGCAATAAAGCGGTAATATCAAAAATCGAATTTTACAGGAGAAATAAAAGAAGCCAATTTGTTTATAGTGCAGCGTACAGTGATCCAAAACAGGCGTTCAAAATGTCAAATGAAAGCTAATTTTTTTACCAATATAACCTTTTAAAAATATTTGTCATAGTATAAATATTTAATGAAATAATTGAAAAAATGTATAATACAAATTATAGACGATCCTCTTTCATTTGTAACATCATTAATGTCTTTATAAACACATCGACCACTGAGATTTAAGAATGTAAGAAAATAATACGACGTAATTTCTACTTTAAATCTCGAGTGTACTAGACGATTACCACCTTCTTCAGGGAAATTTTATAGCCAAATCTTAGATGTATCATTCACTAATCGCCATTTTAGAATCTTATCAATAAAACATATTTTTATGTAACCATTGTAACAGACCGATCTAATAATGTGATTTATTTTTATTTTTAACCATTTTAGACAGTATTTTACAAAATTAATATGTTACTACTACCTTATTTTTGTTTTATTAAATTTTAAATGAATACTTTCGTCTGTAAACCCCGACTGAATTGGTCTGACGCCATAGTTTAACTACAATATTTTGTCTACTTCGCTAACAGTAGAAGGTTTCATATTTTGTACTTATAAAAAAAAACCTTACAAATCACAAAAAAAAAATTAAGAAACAATCACACAAAACCCCTTAAAAAAGAAAAATACTAAGTTACCATAATTTTTATTAATTAATAAACTTTGGAAACAAACACAAAAACCACTTAAAAAAGAAAAAAATATTGATTTAACCTTAATTTAAATAAAATCACATAATTTATATTAGCTGTTATACTTTGGAAACAAAAATAAAATGGTCAAAACCTCATATCAACTTCTTTTTCTCATTTGAAAAAACTCCTAGAAATCTTGATTCCTTCTTACAGTCACAGTATAATCATGGGTGACTTAATACTTGCCTCCTCAAAAAGGCCCATCGCTCTTCGTCTCTAACTAATATTACTGCTTGTAATAATCTTTAAATTCTTCCACTAAGTGCCAAGAAGTGAAGAAGTGGAGTTCTTCTTCACTTCTTGACTTGATTCTTGTTTTGATCACATCGCTAACCATGGTCAATGCTCAGCTGAAGCCTTTTCCTACCATTACCTAATTTTCCTTTCATATAAAATTCGGCCACAAAAGCTTAAATTTTTATGCAACGTAATTTTGGTGGGATTTACATTGACAGTCTTTGCGAGGATGTGAGAAATATAGATTGGTCTCCCCTGTTTGCATCCACGTCAGTCGACGAGTAAGTAAAATTTTCACAACTAGTGCAGCTATTATGACCTTCACGCACCTGTTTGAGCGGTAAAAGCATTTGCCGGCGCCGTGGCTGACAGATGACATTAAAAAGTTAATGATCAAGAAGGTTACGGAAAAGTCGAAATTTAAACGTCTGCACTGATGTAAATAATAAAGTATGTAGGAATGCAAAGCGCCAACACATTCAAAACTCTGTCCAAAATGGGGACCCATCCAAAGTTTGGAATTTTCTAAGATCATGGGGGGTTGGTAAAACACAACAAGAGTCAATATAATGAATTGTATACGGCATACAATCGATTACCTCGAATCGAATGCAGTAGGAAGTGACTGTATCAGTCGCAAAATATTACTGTCCGTGCTGGACTTAATCCTTCCCGTCATTTGCCACATCCTCAACTTTTCTGTATCTACCGGTGTCTTTTCTAGTTCGTAGAAAGACGCTCAAATTATTCCATGACCAAAAAGTCCAACCCCACATCCTTCTCTGAATTCCGTCCAATATCCGTGTTACCATTCCTATCCAAAGTCCTAGAACAGTTAATCCACAATCAAATTAGTCTATTACTATCCAAAAATAATCTCCTCAACCCCTTTCAGCCCAGTTTTCGTCCTGGTCACAGCACTAATACAGCGCTTCTGAATGTTACTGAAGATACTAGGTCAGCCATGGAAAGCGGTAATGTAACGGTCTTTGCATTACTTGATTTCAACAACGCTTTTGATTTCGATGTTTTTCTTAGCATCCTATGCTCTCTTAATTTATCTCTATCGGTGATTGACTGGTTTCGTAGTTACCTGTTTGGTCGCCGGCAACGTATATGCATCGGAGATACATCATCTTCGTGGAAGTACTTCTGCCAGGGTACCACAGAGTGGCATTTATTCCCTTTACTTTTCGTAATATTACAATAAATTTCCGGGAAGAAAGGCGTAATAGCTTGTACAGAATAAAATCTCTTATGATTAGTTCGTATTAAATGTTTACGGTTTTTTGTGTAATATTTCTTAGAGTAATGCAATAATACATAATTTAGTCATAAGAGAATTTTCCATTCAATAAAGCTGTTATTGTCATTTATTCCATTGAAATATTGTATTAAAAATATGAAAAAAATTAGATTGATAGACTGATACTCAGAGAAGCCAAAAATCAAATAACATTAAAAAGGGCGTAACCGGTGTTTACCGCTTTATTGCCCGGGGCCAGCGATGTCTTCGAATATTTGGTTCTAAGACATGCCGGTTTCCTCACGATGTTTTCCTTCACCGTTTCGAGAGCAGTGGTGATGGAATTAATTACACAAAGTAACGCCTGGCTGGGTTTGAACCCGCGACCTACAATTCGGAAGTCTCTCCTTTTTGGATACTTTTGCTTATTCCTAGCTTAGCAGTGTCTTACATACACAAATTTTAGTTCTATATTTAAAAATCAGTTATCTTGTAGGTAGTAAACATGTGATTTAATTAAGGCAAACTAATTAAAGGAACTCATACGTTGTAATTAACAATGTGTTAGACGTCACAGGCTAGCAATTAAGACAATTACTTGAGTTGTAGACCTAATTTAATTGCGTATCAGTTTACCAAGTTAGTTAATAACTTTAACTCAAACGTGAAACATGGAATAAAGAATTACGAGGCAATTCTCTCGTTTTCAAAGTAAACATTCTAAGTTTATGATTGAAAAAAAAAAACGAAACGGTCAGCGAGTCAACACGTCCCCTGAGGATGCCTCGTGGAGAGGCGAAACACGTGTCGGTAATGGTGTTGGGTTTTGCTTTTCCTTCCTGCATGTGCAAAAAATCCTTGCATTTGCCTTGTAATCTTGCATGTGCATAATATAGCGGGCGGGAGGGAGGTGCATACCTGCAACCCACTAATATTCGCGGAAATTAAAACTAGATATTTTGTTTCCAATTTAAAATTAAATAGGGAATGTCATCAATGCAGTCTAAGCCACGGGATAATTCTAAGAATCGTCGTCAGATCTCAAATCTTAAATGGGACCACACGACAAGCACCAGCTTTCGAATATAAAAAGAATCATCAAAATCGGTACACCCAGTAGACTTGAGAACTACCTTCTTTTTCAATCGACTTCCAAAAAAGGAGGAGGTTCTCAATTCGTTTGATTTTTTTTTGTGTTACCTCATAACTTTGTACTGGGTGTACCGATTTTGATGATTCTTTTGGTGCTTTTCGTGTAGTCCCATTTCAATTTGATTGAGATCTGATGACTAGTATTTGAGTTATCCCTAATAATGCGTGGCTTAGTTTACAGTGATGACGTTCTCATTCCCTCTTGTCGATGTAAAATGAAAAAATAAAATTGTGTACGATTGTTTGGAAGAGCATCTTAGTATTAGTCATATTCTTAACACCGGGTCTTTTCTCAACTGTGGGACATAACTGTCTAATTAAATTGAGTAAAAATACCCTTAAGAAAACACCAAAAAAATACCCAATTATCTCTATAACAACAGGTAAAATGTAGTATTAACTTAGTACTACACCCCAGTTGGTCCAAGTTCTCAGCAAACACTCGATAAAGAGACGCCATTATTGATTCTGCCGTCCAATTGATTCGTTCGCTTTTGTACAAACAAACTTCTTTTTATACTGTCTCTAAAAATAAAGAAAGTAAAAAGATGAAAAGTACTTTTCAGCTGTTTCCTAAGTAAGTGTCAATTTTATTGAGTGTATTTTATTATGATGAGAAAATGGCTATGTGGGTCAGTTAAAATTAAAACGTCCTATTTCTTACCGTGAATATCCGGTTACTTCTGGGAGTTGATAATATTGTATAAATTCTAATTCTTCTAACTGACTTGTGTTGTTTTGGAGCTTCTTGCGCTACTTTTTCGTACCAAAAAAAAAGTTACATTCAAAATAAAATTGAGGTAAAAATCTTTTTAAGCTTTTAACTAACTGAAAAGCACAACATAAGGCGTAGATACGTTCACGGCTCAAGTATTTAAGAAAATAAAAGAGGAAGACGCATCTATGTTTTATTTTCAAAATTTCAGTTCATTAAAAGCTTGCTTTAAAAAGATTTTTAAATAAATGTTATTTTCTACTTTTAGCATTACATTTGCTTCAATAATAATTCCCCTGTCCTTGTAATTCATCTTGCAAGATACAAATAAACAAACATATATACACACCATGCCCATTGTGTCACCCTGTCGGCGCATCACATATGCGCGCGATTGGCTGCGGGGCATGCGCGGGGTATCGGGGTACCGAACCCGCGACAGGCCGGTCGCTGCGCGCGCGACACACCACTCAGCTCACAGACGCGCTCCGCTACGGGCATTTCTTTTATCTTGTCTCTCATGTAGTTACGGTATTAAACCTATTGAAATACAGTCCACTTCTTTTACTATAAAGTCCCAGTTGAGCCTATTCATTGGTCCTTCGATTGCGCAAAATAATTACCGGTTTTACCGTAATTAACGCCGTCAACATTGTCATCGTGTTCACCTGTGCGGACTTTGACCGCTCGCGAGCACCACGCGGTACGGCCACGAAGAAAGGAAGAAAGAAGTCGTTCCCGAGGCAGCCTGCATCGTCATCGTGGGAGCTGATGTCATTCTTTGGGAGTATAATACTGTATTTGAGTGAGTCCGTTCCAATTAGTTATTTTCCTGCTTTCATTTTCTTGCCGAAAATCGTTGATCATCTTCCTATCTTTTAGTTTTTTCATACAATGCTTATATACTAGTGCCTTAATAGGGTTTTCAACGGCACTGCTTAATAAAATACGCATATTTCTTATCGAAAACGCTTGGTCATTAGCTAATTCGCATTTTGTTAACACGTGTTGAGTCGTTGACCTTGACACTAATTCTCGATCCTTTCACTACCGCACAGCTGTTTTGCAGTTTTTTATCTATTAAGTTCATTAGCATCAGTGCGTCCAGCTGTTATTTAATATTACAATGGCAGATAACTTAAAAACACTTATAAAAAAACGTAGTTCAATTAAATCGAAGCTTACTATTTACAGCAATTATTTAAATCTAGTTAAAAGTAGTTCCGCCATATCTGAGTTGCAACGTATAGATTTAGAGGAGCGTTTTAATAAGTTCGAAGCCATACATAATGACTTTGATGCCTTACAGACACAGATCGAGGTGCTTTCCGACGACGACGAGTCTGCGTTGGCTGAGCGTGAGGACTTTGACCGCCAGTTCTTCAACCTGGTGGCACTCACGCGCAGCCTGCTCGGTGTCGCGGCCAACAGTGCTGTGTCGGAGGCGGGCTTCAAAGATGCTGACTCAGGTGCACATGTTACTTTTAGGAATTCTTTTGTTCGTTTGCCTAAAATAGATTTGCCACATTTCGATGGGAACTACCAATGCTGGCTAGAGTTTAGGGATACTTTTGGGTCATTGATTCACGACAATTCTAGCATAAGTGATATTAATAAGTTCCACTACCTGCGAGCTTCACTTCAGGGAAATGCAGCTGTAATTATAAAAAACATAGACTATAAAGCTGATCATTACATTTTAGCGTGGGAACTATTGTGCGAACGTTACAATAACAACCGACTTCTAGTTAAAAACCATCTTCAAGCTTTATTTGATGTCGAACTCATTACAAGAGAGTCAAGTGTTTCCATCAGAAACCTTGTAGATATTATCAACAAAAATATTAGGGCACTAACTACATTAAAAAGGCCCACTCAATATTGGGACGATATCATCATTTATATTATGGTTAAAAAGTTGGATTTAAAAACAAGTCGTGACTGGGAAGAGCATAGAAACAATACATTTAAAGATGATCCTACTTTAACACAATTTTGTTCTTTTTTAAGCAAGAAAGCGGACTGGTTAGAATCAGTGGAGTCTAATGGTAACCATTCTACTTCTGAAATGAATGCTACAGTCGCCTTAAATAATAGTCATACAAACAAAACTGATTCTAATCATAATCAAACAAATAAAAAAGTTGAATATAAAAATAAAAACAGTAAATGTCCACTTTGCTCTCAAACGCATACGTTATTTAAATGTGAATCTTTTAGAAACTTGTCTACAGAAAATCGTATACAAAAGACAATTGACTTTAACGTTTGTATTAATTGCTTACGCTTTGGACATAATGCTAAAAAATGTAGATTTTCACATTGCAAATATTGTAAAACAAAGCACAATACGCTTTTGCATTTGGAAAGCAACGAGCCCAAACTTGTTTCCAATCCATTGCCTTCTGCTTCACCTTCTTCAAATACTGTGCTTTCCGCCAATGCCATGCAGCTTGCTACTTCTGCGCATGTTTTACTGTCCACAGCTATGGTGAAAGTGACTGGCGTGACGGGTAAGAAGTACACTGCGCGCCTACTGCTGGACAATGGCAGTACGGCGAACTTTATTACGCAGAGCTTATCGGAGAAGCTGGGTTTGTTACGACGCGGTACGAGCACCAAGGTAACGGGTATTAATAATCACACATCCACCAGTACACAGTCTTGTCACCTCACAATAGAGTCTTTATGCTGTGCCTTTACTGTTGATGTCGAGTGTCACGTTTTGCCTGAAATCACAAAGGTTCTACCGTCTTCATTCGTGCATATCAATCACGTCCCTATTCCTACAGGTATTAAGTTAGCAGACCCGAACTTTAACGTTCCGTCGGTCGTAGACATCCTGGTAGGGGCTGAAGTTTTTTGGAATGTCGTAGGTAGCAAAACGATAGACTTAGGGAAAAACCTACCTAAATTATGCGAGACCAAGTTTGGATGGTTAGTTTCAGGTAGTATTTCGCACAACTCATGTTTTTCCACTAATCATTTTTGCCATCATTCCAAAGTCACTCCCGACCTAACTCAATTTTGGGAGCTTGACAACGTCGCTACAAAACATTCACTCTCACTTGAGGAGAGAATGTGTGAGCAGTCTTTTGCTCAAACCACCGTTCGAAATGATAGTGGGGGATTTGTCGTCACTATGCCTTTGAAAGGGGATCCTAGTACATTAGGTAATTCTTTTACTAATGCTAAAAATCGTTTTCTTTCCCTCGAACGGCGATTCAAACGCGATCCATCATTTCATAAAAAATATAATGAGTTCATGAGAGAATATGAGCGCCTAGGTCATATGACGTTAGACTCAGACTGTACTCCATCACCAGAAAGCTCCATGAAGAAGTATTACATTCCACATCATGGAGTCATTCGCAGTTCTAGCACCACTACACAACTACGCGTAGTATTCGACGCATCGGCTGCTACCAGTTCGGGGGTGTCGCTCAACGACATTCAGATGATCGGTCCCGTAGTTCAAGACGATCTGTTTTCCATTCTAACACGTTTTCGTCAGCATAGGTACGTGGTCTCAGGTGACGTGGAAAAAATGTACAGGGCCATCGAGTTAAATCCAGTCCAACGACCTCTTCAAAACATAATTTTCAGGTTTGAACCTTCAGAACCTCTTAGGACCTACACTTTAAATACGGTAACCTATGGTACTGCTTCTGCACCCTATTTAGCTACTAAGTGTCTTGTAAGTCTGGCTGATAACATTGAGGACAGTCGTGTCCAATGTGCCATACGACGTGATTTCTACGTTGATGACTTTCTTAGTGGAGGGGATACCATAGCTGAGACTGTGAAAATTTCTAAAAGGGTACATTCTGTTCTATCATCTGCAAAATTCAACTTACGTAAATGGCGGTCAAATAATCCTCAAATTCTTAAAGAAATTACAGATAATAATGAAATACATAATACTTTACAGTTTTCGGAGCAATGTCCAAGCTCATCCCAAACAAAGACTTTAGGTCTTAACTGGGTTTGTGACTCTGATCTACTAACTTATACAATTAACATCACCTCCACTACTAAAGTCACCAAACGTCATGTTCTTTCTGTTATCAGCCAAATCTTTGACCCACTAGGCCTTGTAGGTCCGTGCGTTGTCGAAGCAAAAATTATTATGCAGCGTCTATGGCTAGATAAGTATGACTGGGATGACGAAGTCTCGCATGAAGTCAGAAACCTTTGGTCTACATTTGAAGGCACAATAACAGCATTAAATAACTTAAAAATTCCTCGTTGGGTTTTGCGTGAAGACTCTGTTACGCATGAAGTACACGTCTTTACCGATGCGTCCGAGAAGGCGTATGGCGCTTGTGTGTACATTCGGTCTTGTAATGACACTGGATCCATAGGCGTACAGCTTCTAGTCTCTAGAAATCGAGTAGCGCCCATCAAACCAACGACGATACCGAGGCTTGAACTTTGTGGAGCTTTGTTAGGTGCAAGGCTGTGTACTAAGGTTCTGGAATCGCTTACCATGCCCATTCATAAATGTAGATTCTGGTGCGACTCAACCATAGTCCTGGGTTGGCTCTCTGCTCCTTCAAATCAATTAAAACCTTTTGTCAGAAACAGAGTCAATGAGATTCAGGAAAGTACTTGTGGTCATACCTGGAGCTACGTACCGTCGAAGGACAACCCGGCGGATCTTGTTTCCCGTGGCCTCAGGGCCGACGTTATCGTGGACACACCTCTGTGGTGGTCTGGGCCTTCATTTTTACAGCATAGTGAAAATGAGTGGCCCAGCATGCCAAACAACGGGAAAGATAGTCTGCCGGAAGTAGTGACTCATTTCATTGGTAGTGATGGTAACAATAATTCACTAAGTAATAATCATTCAGACGTAACCATTCATTCATCTATCATTCATGATTTATTAGTAAAGTATTCTAGCTTAACAAAGATACATAATATATTTACATATGTGAAACGCTTTATTTACAATGTAAAAAATAAAAGTAAATTGCATGGTAATTTTTCAAAAACAGAATTAGAAAATTCATTAAATTTAATTATACATCATTCACAACTTCAAATGTTTCCTGAAGAGTATAATTTGTTAAAAACTGGCCAGAAATTACCACGCAAAAGTAGATTGCTTCCTCTGACACCGTTCATTGACAATCACAACCTCATTCGCGTGGGCGGGAGGCTCGATAACTCCCCCTACGATTTTAATGTGAAACATCCTATTGTTTTATGCAGTAAGCACATACTTACAAAACTTATATTTCAAATGCAACATTTAAAGCTTGTACATGCTGGTCCACAATTGTTATTGTCACATATTCGACAAACTTACTGGCCTCTAGGTGGCAGAAACTTGTCTAGATTTGTCGTGAATAAGTGTCTCAAATGTTTCAGACATAAGGCTCAAAACATACAGCCTATAATGGGTCAACTACCTAGCTCAAGAACAAATCTTGAGTTTCCTTTTTTAAATAGTTACGTTGACTATGCTGGGCCAGTATTGGTGGCCAATCGTAAAGGCCGAGGATGCAAACTTACGAAATCCTATATGTGCATCTTTGTCTGCTCGGCAGTGAAAGCCGTACATTTGGAGCTCGTCACCGACCTCACCACTGAGGCCTACATGGCCGCTCTAAATCGTTTTGTGGCGCGTCGTGGAAAGCCTCGAAGTATCACGTCCGATAACGGGACTAACTTTGTAGGCGCATCAAACGATATGTACAGGTTCTTGCAATCATCAAATGTTGCATCTGAAATGGCGCAGCAAGGTATCGAATTTGTTTTCACGCCTGCATACAGCCCTCATTTTAATTCGTTGGCTGAAGCTGCTGTAAAATCTTGTAAGCATCATTTAAAACGGTTGCTGCATCATACTCATTTCACCTTCGAAGAGATGGCTACCTGTCTCACTCACATAGAGGCGGTTCTTAACTCACGCCCTCTTACTCCTCTTTCTTCAGACCCTAACGACTTTTCGGCACTCACTCCCTTCCACTTCCTAATTGGACGGCCATTCTTATCAGTCCTACATCCTCAGGTGACTGAAGCCAACATCACGAGGCTGGATCGCTGGAAGAGAATCCAGCACATCAGACAGCACTTCTGGCGACGATTTCATAATGAGTACACTTCTCTGCTGCAGGCCAAATCAAAGTGGTTTCGTTCCAGAGGTGAAGTGAAGCCGGGGTCCTTAGTCCTGATAAAGGACAAAACAACGCCACCTCTAATCTGGTCCCTGGGCCGGGTCACGAAGACCTATCCCGGCGTAGACGGGGTCACGAGAGTGGCCGAACTGAAGACGAAGCGGGGCACCATTCGTCGCGCCTTCAACTGCATCTGCCCGCTTCCAGTAGAAGATTGAAGACTTCTCTTCAACCCGGGGAATATGTCGGCGCATCACATATGCGCGCGATTGGCTGCGGGGCATGCGCGGGGTATCGGGGTACCGAACCCGCGACAGGCCGGTCGCTGCGCGCGCGACACACCACTCAGCTCACAGACGCGCTCCGCTACGGGCATTTCTTTTATCTTGTCTCTCATGTAGTTACGGTATTAAACCTATTGAAATACAGTCCACTTCTTTTACTATAAAGTCCCAGTTGAGCCTATTCACACCCTATGTTATATTTTCTTCGCCTATCTTTTCTATTACTTATATGGTGTATGTATAATAAAGAGTATTTTATTATATTCTACAAACAAACAAACAAACATTGGAACGTAGGAAAAATTAAATGGAAAGGAATTACAATAAATCACCTTTGGATTTTAAATGGGAACATCAAAAACTATTTTACTATTGTTGTTTAACTTAAATCATACAAAAGTTATCATTTTATTTAATAAGGCAAAAAGTTACATATATTACTCCTTTCATCCGAAAACGTCCAAAGCCGGAAACCTTAAGATCTCTCTCACACACCGATACTGATTATATTATCAGTAGACATCTTCAGGTCCTGGGCTTTTCGAAAACAACGGACAAAATTCTCACTAAGTCAGTGTTACACTTTGAGAAATTAAGTAAGTATAAATAAACTGAACAAAAATTATAATAACCAGTATAGTCTTTCTTAAAGAAATCGTTAGCTTACAAACAATTAACACCAAAACAAATTTCCTCCAAATTTAAATCAAAGAAGACTTACTACAAAAGACTACTTAATTGTACGCCTCCTTAACTTGCAAAAAGCTAGAGCTTAGAAGCAATCAGCGTTTCTGAAAATTAAGTTTCTTGAACTTTGCTCCTTGCAATGACTTATTCTGAGCAAAGTGGCAACACGTTACTGAAAACTTGAAATTAATAACTCATCTACACAGGTTGTTAACTACGCGGTCTGCGGCTACCAACAATTTAATTAACACTATTGCAAACTACGAACACTGACTATACTTATTAGTTTGACGTCATTGATGAAGGGTGCTTGTGGCTGTATTAATGGGTTATATATTATTAGCAAGGTCTTTAATCATCTTTTATAATGCGCACGGCAAAGGAGTGGAACTCTCTGTCTACGTCTGTTTTTCCGAATGAATTCATCTCAAATCTCTTCAAAGTTAGAGTAAAAGACTTTTTCTGGGTAAGCTCATTCCATCGTCGACTTTGTTTCTGTCGCCTGTGACCTAGACACAATTTTTACAATTTATGACTGCGATACGAACCGAATGCTCCTTAAAAATACGTCAGTTACCCCTCTAGTATTTGGTCAAATGCAACACTTTTATCTCCCTTAACTGAAGTATAATGTCTTGTTGTATTTTTTGCCAAAACCGTTGAAGGAATTATTCTAAAAGAAGATAAATAACTCCCATAAGCCTTGCTGTTGCTGAACTTAAAATGAAAACCAAAGGAAAACAAAACAAAAACATTTCCAACTACAGTCTTGTAAAACAGACAATTCTGTAATTCAAATTCAAATATTTTATTTCAGATAAACTTATGTGTTAGTAGTAGTACAACTTAACCTAATGTTAGCATTGTATAAGTAATGTACGCGACATTACTTATCTTGGCATTAATGTATTCAGTACACACCCATGCTTTTACAGAAACCATTTCCATTATCACATTAGTTGCAAAATAGAAGAAGAGATAGCACCTACCTACCAGCACGAGTTATTTATTGAAGCTATTTTCATAAATAAATTACGAATACATTTAGGTCGGGCTTATATAAGAGAACGGCCACGAAATTAATGGAAATACAGGACCTATAAATATGTTGGCCCAAAGTAGCCTAGTGCGGATAAATGGACCTACCTAACGTTATAATAAATTGTTTCTCGCTAACCATTCATTTGTCAATAGCTTGTTTAGTTAGGAATAAGATCATATGGCTCCGTTTCAATTTCTGTACACAGGCTGTTGGCAGTAAGTTATCATCGATAGTTCCATTTTCTTGTTGTTATCACTAAGTATTGTGATCACAGCTAGGCAAAATACCTGCTAGCATAATCAGCCTTTTAACGTTCCTACTACTGGGACACAAGCCTCCTCTCTAGGAGAGGGAATGGGCCGTAATCCACCACGCGAGCCCAGTGCGGGTTGGTGAATGTCACATGTCTTAGAATTTTTGATTCTAGGACCAGCCGGTTTCCTCACGATTTTTGCCTTCACCGTTTTGAGAGCAGTGGTGATGGAATGAATAACACAAAGTGATGCGTCTGGCTGGGTTTGAACTCGCGACCTACAATTCGTAAAACGGGGCCGTTACCACTTGGCCACCACTGCTCTCTTAATACCTGCTAGGCTTTAGTTAAAATACAACACATGTATTTAAAATACCAAAAACAAATATTTTTAAGATTTTATATCAAACTAGTGACCCGCTCCGGCTTCGCACAGGTGCAATGCTGATACTAAATCTCTACTATATTAGGCATGTATTATACATATAAACCTTGATCTTGAATCGCTCTATCTAAATAATCTTTTAAAAAAATCGCATCAAAATCAGTTGCGTAGTTTTAAAGATCTAAACATGCATACGGACAGACAAACAGCGGGAAGCGACTTTGTTTTATACTATGTAGTGATAGGTACAAAATACAGTCAGGTTTTAGGTTAGGTTAGGTTAGGTTAGGTTAGCCATTTTGCCATCGAGCGCCATTTTCTGCAGAACGCACACGTGAATAACATCGCTAAATGAATTTATGTTCAAATGTATGATGAAGCCACAAGTATTCAAAATACCTCAGCGTCCGGTATTTAGAATAGCAATTACAAATGACATTTTAAGAAGTAATTGAAATGTAATTCAATTACTTATTTTAATAACAAGTATTTCAAATACTACCTAGTACTGATTAGGATCGATAACAATAATATCGTATGTATGCTGGATGCAATAACATGTATGTATATCCAAAGGTTTTGGAGATTCAGTGAGTACCCTCATATGTGATATTCTAGAGCCAATGTGTAATGATTTTGGCTTCGGAGTGAGAGTGAATAAGCTAAAAATTTGTATAAACCTTTATTATGGCGTTTTTTTGTCTTCCAAGTCATATAACCTTGTGACAGCGTCTGATGAGATATTATAAACTTAATAAGCTTACAACTCGCGCTAATTGCAAATTGTAGTCTTTGAGCGACTACCTAATTAGCTATTAAAATATTATTCTAGAGGCATACAAACTTGACGACACGGTTGGCGCAGTGGTTGAGCGTTCGGCTGCTACGCTACGTGTCGCGGGTTCGATCCTCGTACGGAACAATTGTTTGTATGGTCTATAATTATAATTGTTCCGGTTCTGGGTGTCTTGTATATGTGAGTATTCATGTTTGTTAACGCACCCACGATACAGGAGTACATCCTAGAGTGGGGCAACGTTTTAAATAATAAAAAGAAACAAATCTATCAATGAAAAATGAATAAACTTTGAATCTAACTACATACACTTAAAATTAAAATAAACTAAAATACTCCTAACTACAATATGACATCAAAAAACTCGTCTGTATCGCTATCGACTGGAATTAAACCCAAAAGACTGGCGGCATTGCCAAGTTATAATGGCACTGCTTATCAAAAACATTTAGTTATAAAACTTGCAATCATAAGTATATTCTAAGTACGTTCAATATCATCTGAAACTCCACAGACAACAAAGTCAGTAAACTAATTGGTACCACATTGAAATAGATAAATGGTCAACAGTGCACAATAAAACTTTGCAAACTAAGTTATGTCAACCAATCGGTTGGGCAAACCAACTTTGTTATAATATCGAGCTATTTGCTTTTGTGAACGAGCCATTTCATTTGAAATTGCATGCGTATATTGTGGTGTGACTGGTTAAGTGATGGACATACTTGGGATATAAAATTAGTTTAAAATGTAAAAAACAAACGTAATGCAATTTTTATGAAAAGATTCGCGGTCGAGTGGACTGATTTCAGCCCTGCTCATCAAATACGCAAACCGACCAGGGCTCACGCTATACATGGGCATGCGACGCATGCTGTACACGGGCACGCGACGCATGCTGTACACGAGCACGCGACGCATGCTGTACACGAGCACGCGACGCATGCTGTACACGAGCACGCGACTAACTATGTATAATAAATTGTAGTGTGGGCCACCGCGGCGCACGGAAAGAATACACTCTTGTTTTTGCAAGAATATGGTAATATACACAAAACGCGTCTGTTGCAACGTATCTTAAAACTGTGCTGCAATATTGTTGTAAATATAGTCGTAGGTTACAGTAGTAGTATTCGTGAAGGTATAGTGATTACATACTCGTATCTACCGTATACAAGGCGTGCATGGTGTTGACAGCATTGAGCAGTGTGAGCGCTATATTCAAGCAAGCCAATCATGTAATATTGATATCAATTGATGCGTAGCGTGTCCATGGGTTGCAGTGGACACAATCACATACATACATTTTCTTGCAAAGTGAAACTTAAGACACTCTGTGCGCCGCGGTGGATCTGCGCTTTAAATCTTTATGACCATTATTTATTATAGTTTATACAGTAGTATGACAGAACTAGCTGCATAATAAGAATAATAAGTGTATCGGTAGAAATAAAAGTTATATTAAGATACTGTAGTATGGCGTTATTAACTGCATACTCAAACTTGCCTTATGCTCGGCGATGGCGAAAATATACCCCCGTCAGCGATTTCCGCCAACTTTAGTGGGCTCGTGACCGCGAAAAGTGAACTACTTTTCTGCGAACCGTCTCTGCTAGATATTTCAATTGTTTTATTTTTACTCTGTTTGTGTCTTTTATTGTTTTATTTATACACCTATTGCATATTATTACCTTCCTGATAACATCCGAACTCATTCAATAGCCCATAAATTCACTCCTGATAAACTTTCTTACATCTATATATATAAAAATCAATGCCACTTTTCGTTGTAATTCCATAACTCAAGAACGGGCTCACCTATCCAAACCAAATGCTTAGGATTTGGTCGGCATATTTAGTAGATGGTTTATGTGAAGTTTGCACAAAATCGGTCGAGCGGTTCCTCATTTGTCACATTTTTTGTAATAAATGAATTCAATAGAAACTTTTTTCACAGAAACTTTTTTGAAGTTTTGTTGACAGGACAAGCACGTTGTTATGTCATTCATGCCGTCAATTCATTTTGGACGTGGTTTGATTAAATCATATTATCAGCGATAAATTTTTTCTTTTCACATAATTGCATTTGCAGTGCATTCATACAAACGGTGAGTTCTGAATTTATGTATACTTTTCTAAGTTGCCGTATATGATTTCACATGGCATCATATGCGACAGCTTCTTGGGAATTTGTTTTTTTTTTGTTCTAATTTTTTTTTTCGATTTTTAAGCGAAAACACATTGCCAAATTTGATTGAAGCTACGATCTTAACTGGTAAATCAAAAGGAGAAGTTGTTTTGATACCGCGTATACCTATGATTCCAACTGATATGCCTTTTGAGTTCAAACGTTTACAATATCCTGTGCGTTTATCATTTGCGATGTCCATCAACAAGGCCCAAGGTCAAACACTTCACGTTTGTGGTGTGAATTTGGAGGAACATTGTTTTTCACATGGCCAGTTATATGTTGCCTGTTCCAGAGTCGGTACCCCCAGCCGTTTGTTTATTTATGCTCAAAATGGAAAAACAAAAAATATTGTTTATCCAAATGTTTTGGATTAAGTGTGTTGTAAATAGCTAGCAATTGATTTCGATTTTAAATAAAATATTTTTTTGATTAAATAAATGAATTTGATGTTCCGATTTGTTTATTTTATTTCACTTTATACGTAGCGAAGCACGTACCGGGCCGCTAGTTACGTAATAAAAATCACAAGCACAGCCTACATTGGTCTGGAAGCTAAACACTTGGCTCAAAAGAACCTAATCTATACGAGTGAAAAAAAAAAGTCCACTCATAAAAGAGGTTTTTTTTTCTTTTCGATTCGATAGTTAACTCCTTAGATTGTTTGGGGCCAGTAAATGGCTTTGATAATTGCAGCATCAGTGGCATTGGCAAATCGTCTTATTCGCAAAACTTCCTATGAGCAGAACGTTTTACTGTCAAAATACAGCTATGTTGAAAAAATACCACCGGTTTTTTGTCATGGCTTATTGTTTAGTTTATTTTAAAATTCAAACAAAACGTAGAAATTATACCTCTGGTGCGGACACAGCGTGTGTCGACTACATTTTAAAATTTCATGTTCCAAGTTCAGAGGCTTACTTACGGAGACAACGGTAGAGGCAGAAATCTAGAGCAGTAAAGACTCACAAACTACAGGAGTCCAGAATCATGAATAAATATTTCCGGGGCTGGAATTATCATTATTGGTACAGACACACAAAGTACCGCGAGATCAGTGTCATGGAGATGAATTTTTTAATAGAACCTCTCGTAAGATAATAACAATATTTTTTAAATTTTACTCTAAACCAAATACCAAAAAAAAAAATAACGCAATCAAAGTCACGGGCAGAATGAGTAACATCCCATATTTTATACGATCAAATTTTCACGATCCATATTTTATATATAGACAATCAAATTTTGATACGTAAAAAAGTGTTACAAATATTCATTTCATAATAATTTATAAAAAGTTTACAATCTCTCCAGATATTTTATAATCGTATAAAGTTTGCCAATTTCCAATGACATATGCGCTTCTATTTATGCTGAAAAAAAATTCCAATGTGGCTACTTTTTGCTTGAAAAATTAATTAAGACTAAAACATAGTAGAGAATAAACAATTAATAATAACAAGTGAACTAAACTAACTACAAACTAAATTATTAATACTTACATTTTATTTACCATGGGAATTGAAATCTGAATACCTAGCTATCATCTTGCCCCTTGTTTAACAAGTCAGCCCGTATACTTTTCGCCCGTATTAATTGCCATCCATTAGGGGCTTCTATCTACTTGACAATAGTGTGCCAATAGGTTAATGGACCGAAATGGGGCTTAATGGAATGCGACAGGTTTTGCCGAAGACATATTTCACTGTTGGACATTTTTGCTATATGGGCAAGATGAGGGTTTTTGATTATTGCAAGAAAATGGATTTTCTTCGTCGGGAATTTATTGAGAACAGTTTTCCTTGTTCTGTAACGGGTAAGTGATTTGTTGTTAATAACGAAGTTGTTTATAGGAGATAGGAAGAAAATAAGTTGCTATTAAAATGGAACTTTTTTTTTCAGAAATGTGAGACTTTTTGACATGTCAATCTCTCTGTCTCTGTCTCATTTAACAATAAAATAAAGAATAATTATCTTTGCTGGACTTAAATGATCGAAATAGACCCCAATACAATTCTACATTTTTTTCTTTGTTAGTATTAAATTATCGTACGTAAATTACATTTTATTAAAATCTAGCAGCGCCTCGCGGTTCCACCCACCTAGTTCCAGTTCCCGTGGGAATACGGGCATAAAATATAGCCTATACTACAAGCTGATAATTTATTTTTCCTTTGTTTAAAATCGATCCAGTAGTTTCGGAGCATATTCGATACAAACAAACAAACAACAAAGTCTTTCCTCTTAACAATATTAGTATAGACAAGCAATATGAAAGCAAAGGAGACGAAATAATGAACGACAGACTTTCCCAGAAACGCTTTTAATCCCCTAATAATATTACGAAAAAATCCCCACTCACAAGAAAATATTACCTCGAAGCTTTCAGTTCCCTCTCACTAATTAGATAGGTGGTAACTTCTGCTTACACACAGCTAATGAGGATGTATTCACGATAATAGTTACGTTGTAATTTATCATTATATAAGGCTTCTTAGGAAAGCGAGCAAGCGTGTGCCTTGAGAAGAAATTGTGTTCGTAAATATTACTTTGAAAATATTTGTTCTTAGGTATTGATGATGACTAAGTATACAGTTTTATAGCACATATTTGTGCTAAATGGGATTTATTTTAGCGAAGTTCTTGAGAATAAAGTGAGTATTTTTTTTTTTAAAGAAAGTATTTGAGAATAGTTTTTAAATATTCATCGAGAATTGTTCAAAAATATTTTGTTTGTTTGTGTTGTGAAGTGCATATAATCCAAAAGCGAAAACTCTGTCTCTGATTGAAATCTCTTCAACCTGAAAAGGGGTTGTATTATAGGTGAAAAAGCTAATTGGTAATATGTAGATTCATTTTGTATCAAATTACAATAATTTATTGTATTGTTAAAACTTGTTACTTGTTAAATCTTTTAAATGTATTTACTGTTACCTTAATATTAATAATATCTAGTGTTATGTATGATTCATGTGATTGTGCTTTTGTGTGTCCTCTGTTCTTGAGCTGAATAAATGTTTTATCTATTTATCTATCTATGTGAGCTGGGAGGAGATTTTTCAGCCAATACAGTGACCGCACCGATCCGGTAACTTTTCGACTGACACTCGTGACCGCTTTCGCCAGTCAAGACAGGTATCGATATGCAAACCACGGTCCGTAACCTCGGAGCCCAACGGAATATTACGGGTGGTACAGTTAAGTTATGTTTCTCAAGTTATAAGGACTCCCAACTATGATAGCCTGACACTTTAAAAGGTTAACTGCTACCCCGAATCAGTCCAACCAGCTCTTAATCCATCCCAATTCCCGGTTGAGCTCCTGCCTGAGAATAAAGCTCGTCAGCATAGAGATGATACGCATATTGAAGCTCGTGCGTCACTGAAGTTTTAAGATTAATAAAAATGGAGAAGAAAAAGAGGAGATAAAATACCGCCTTGAGGGACGCCAGTTGCAAGGTCACACCACCCGGACGAGAAGTTTCCAGCATGAACCAACTGCTGACGCCCTCGAAAATGTAAGGAAAACTATTCCAGTACCTCGGGAGAGACCATAATATATATAAAAAGATAGACACAAGATTTTGAAATCAATATATTTTTGTTAAATAGTATTAATAGATTGCACTTACTTCTCTGACCTGGAAAGCTTTTTTCTTGAGTTTTGTTTATTTTTTTCATTGCAGACAAAATCACCTGCAGATAGGTATTTCCCATGGTTTAATCCCTAACCACTGACGTGTCATAACGTAACAGTCCCACTTTGCCGAAGAAAAAAGGACGTATCTACACAAAACGAAGTAACCGATTTCCGATATGAGAAACTAAGTTAAGGTCGGAAATCGGTTACTTCGTTTTGTGTCGATACGACCTTTCTGCGACCGATCCGAGGGTAGCATATTAGTGTTACCGTCATAAGAAAAATGACAAACGTCGCCAAAATCGATTTTCGTTCAATACTTCGTTTTGTGTTTAGTTTTGTGTATGTTTTTGTCAGTTTCATTATCACCATATACCCTTACGGTGGAGAGCAGACGTATGGTTTGAGAAAATAGGTTTAAAGATATTTATTTCTCATAAGAACTTGATTTATAGTTTGCTTATAATGAGATACATTGTTAGCATAAGCATAATCAGCATTAATGTTCCCACTGCTAGGGTACAGGCCTCCTCTCTAGGAGAGTGACTGGGCCGTAATCCACCACGTGGGCTCAGTGCGGGTTGGTGAATGTCACATGTCTTCGAATTTTTGGTTCTAGGACATGCCAGTTTCCTCACGATGTTTTCCTTCACCGTTTTGAGAGCAGTGGTGATAAAATAAATTACACAAAGTAATGCGCCTGGCCATGTTTGAACCTGCGACCTACAATTCGTAAGTCGGGGCCGATATCATTCGGCCACCACTGCCCTCAATATTAGTTAATAGTAAGGTTAGATATAAGGTTAGTTAATAGTAATATAATATTGCCTCTGGGGCGGTGGTTATTTTATAGCGTACATACATGTCTTGTTTAGTTTTCTCTTAAATATATTAATACTAACAGTGCCTCGCGGTTTCACCCGCGTAGTTCCCGTTCTCGTGGGAATATGGGGATAAAATATAGCCTATATCACTCGGGGATAGTAACTATAGCTTTCCAACAGTGAAAGAATTTTTCAAATCGGTCAAGTTGTTTCGGAGCCTATTCAATGCAAATAAACAAAAAAAGCAATCCAATCTTTCTTCTACATAACATTGGTGAAGATTATTGTTATTAATAATTATGGCAATGTTTACACAAATATTAGGTTGGCTGCAATGTAAAGAATGAATGTGTGTCAATGTTGGTATTACTGCATTGCATTCCATGTAACTTCCTGTCTACTTACCTGTTCTTGTTCACGTGTTGGAAACTGGGAATGCAACTCAGATGAGAATATTTATAATAAAAGACTTGTTTTCATTACAAAAGCTCTGCATTTTACTTCAATAACATCAGGTTATGGGCCCAGGCACTTATACCTGTTTGTTGTAGACTGGCGTCAATTACAGCAGCAAATCGGCGAGAAGGAAAAGTGAGGTTACCTCACTACAGTTTGCGGCGTGGTGCTCGGGCACTGCAAAACATCGTCGACGAGTACTTGTTCTTCGTCGGGAGAGGACAAGGTCGGAATGGAGGGAAATAACAACAACAACGTAAATGTGATCAAGCTGGAAGGGGCCAAAAATTGGAATATCTGGAAATTTCAAACAACAGTGCTGTTGAGGAGCAATGGCTGGTTGAACATTGTGGAGGGAAGACAGGTGAAACCCGAAGTTGCCAGTGAGATACCTGCATGGGAAGCTAAAGATGCCAAGGCGCAAACGTTATTGGTTACACGGATGTCGGAAGAGGCAATGCTACATATCATTACATGTACAAGTTCTGCCGAGATGTGGCGAAAACTTCAGATTGTATATGAACAGAAAACTGAGACTAGTGTGCATATATTACAACAGAGATTCTTCCAATATAAGTTCGAAAAAGGCACAGACATGTCAGTTTTCTTGTCCAAGATACAAGAAATGCAAAACCAAATGAAACAGATGGGTGAAGAAATCTCGAATAAATTTGTAATCACGAAAGTATTAATGTCGTTGCCAGACGATTATAAATATTTCGTTTCGGCTTGGGAATCAGCGCCTGACGACAAGCAAACACTTGATAATTTGGTGGCCAGATTACTAGTTGAAGAAGAGAGAATAAAAGGAAAGATCGAAGATGCGCAACAAACTTCGTCTTCTGCGTTCTTAGTGAAAAATAAAAAACCTATAAAATGTTTCAAGTGCGGTAAGAGTGGACATTATCAAACTGAATGTAAAAGTAACAAAAGTAACAGTGAAGGGAACGTGAGTAATAATAATAACTGTTTCTATTGTGGGAAGTTTGGACATTTCAAGTCCCAGTGTCGTTTTCGAAAACAAAGAATGTCAAAAACTGAAAATAAAACGAATAGTAACGCGTTTGTGGTATCTAATTCATCGCAAAAATTGCAAAAATGCAAATGGCTTGTGGATTCTGGTGCTAGTGAGCACATGTGCCGGGATCGTGCATTGTTTAAATCGTTCACAAAAACTTCGCCAAAACCTGTAATTGTCGGTAATGGAGCAGAGATTAATGCGCTTGGTTGCGGACAGATGGCAGTGAAAGTATCGAACGGAAACGAATGGGTTGATACAGTAATAGACAACGTGTTGTACGTTCCGGAACTAAAAAACGAACCTGTTTTCGGTCAATCGCGCCACAGATAGAGGATATGTCATGATGACAAATGACAGTTCGTGCAAATTTTATAAGTCGAACAAGATTTGTGCGGTAGCGGAAAGAATTGGGAATTCTTATTATTTGGATTTGCGCTATGTTAGTAATTGTGAGATCGCGAGTACTGCAAAATTAGTGCCGAATGATCTAAATGAGTGGCACAGAAGATTGGCACATCAGAACTTCACCTACGTAAAAGATATTCTACGGAAAAATAACGTTGAGGTTAAACAAACATCCAAGCCAGTGTGTGAGAGTTGTTTGGTTGGAAAAATACATAGATTGCCATTCAATAGAAGTGAATACAAGAGTACTAGGACATGTGAGCTAATTCATGTTGATACCTGCGGTTCCATGGAAGAACCGTCAGTTGGTGGGTCAAGATACTTTGTTGTGCTGAAAGATGATTATTCGAACTTTAGAAGTGTGCAATTTGTGAAAACAAAAGATATCATTGAGGATTTTATTAATAAGGCTGAGAATGTTACTGGAAACAAAGTGAAGATATTCAGAAGCGATAATGGCCTGGAGTTTGTGAACAGGGATGTGAAGGAAATTTTTACACGACGTGGGATAACACACCAGACTACAGTACCATACACCCCTGAACAGAATGGGAAGGCTGAAAGAGAAAATAGAACATTGGTGGAAGCGGCAAGGACTATGATTCATGAGAGAAATTTACCAAAGAAATTATGGGCTGAAGCTATTAACACAGCAGTGTTCGTGTTGAACAGGACTGGGAAAAGTAATGAAGATGGGAGATCTCCATTTGAGGTATGGACTGGGAAAACATATGATATCCATGGGTTGAGAGCCTTTGGCACAGAAGTGTATGTACATATTCCAAAGGAAAGAAGGAGGAAGTGGGATAAGAAAGGAGAGAAGGGCTTGATGGTTGGTTATGAGGAGGATGTGAAAGGATATCGTATTTACTATGCTCAAAAGAACACAGTGGAGACAAAAAGGGACATTGTTTTCCTACAGGAAGACGAGAAGGAAAAACCTCAAGTGAAGGGAGGTGAAGGTCAAACTTTAGTGTCATTGAACCTCGAAGAGGAGACAGTGCAGGAGAGTAATCCCGAGACAGATAATGATGAAATAGCTACGTCTGAAACCGGAGAGATAACCCATACAAGCAGTATTCTAGAAGATAACTTAGGAAGTGACAGTGACTATTTGCCATGCAGTGAAGAAGAAAGCCTATTAGAAGAAAGTAGTCTGCCCAGAGAGGAAAGGAGTAAGCGTGAGCGTAAACAAACATCTTTCTACAAGTGCAATAATGTGCAGCTGGATAAAAGTGAGTGTGAGCCTGTTACATATGGTGATGCTATGAGTAGAAGTGATGCCGGTAAGTGGAGTGCAGCTATTACTAGGGAACTTCAGACTCTGAAAGACAATAACACATGGGACTTCTGTGATTTACCTGTAAATGCAAAGACTGTGAGTAGTAAATGGGTTTTTAAGATTAAAAATGCAAATAATGTCAAACAATATAAGGCTAGGCTTGTTGCTAGGGGATTCGAGCAACAGGATATATTTAATTTAAATGATATTTATGCCCCAGTCGCTAAGTTAGCAACTTTTAGGTTATTTGTAGTAATTGCAACTAAGTATAACTTACCTATTTACCAAATGGATGTCACAGGGGCTTTCTTGTATGGTGATATTAAAGAAAATGTGTATATAAGTTTACCAGAAGGGGCTTATTCAGGAGAAAATAATATAGTAAAGTTAAATAAGTCATTATACGGATTGAAAAGTTCACCTAAATCTTGGAATATGAAATTTAATTCTGTAATAACTCGAGAAGGCTTTATAAGGTCAAAGTGTGATTCATGCTTGTATAAAAAGTATAGTGGTACAGACAAAACATTTGTATTAATATATGTCGATGATTTGTTAATGTTTGGAACTAATGAAAGTGAGGTTACAAAGGTGAAAGCAATATTAAATAAAGAATTTAAGATGAAAGATTTAGGACTAGTTTCAGATTTTTTAGGAATAAATGTAAAACAAAATTTAGAAAATGGAACAACTATATTATCACAAAGAAATTACTTAGAAAATGTCATTAAAAGATTTAATATGGAAAACTGCAAACCCATGATGACACCCTTGGACATAAATTTTAATACTAAGATATTTGATTCTGATACCCATTGTGATAAAGATATTGAAGGAATGTGTAGGCAAATTATTGGCTGCCTTATGTATGCAGTCTCAGGCACTAGGCCTGACCTATGTTTTGCAGTATCCTTGTTGAGTAGATACCAGAAATGTGGGAATAGTAAGTTGCTAAGTGCACTTAAGAGAGTATTGCGTTATGTGAAGTATACTTTAGATTTTAAAATAGTTTATAAATGTAATGATACTATGTTGCAAGGCTACTGTGATGCTGATTGGGGAGGTGACCAGAGGGACAGAAAGTCCACATCTGGCTATTTGTTTATTTTTGCAAATTGTTTGATTCTGTGGTGTTCAAAGAAGCAATTTTCTGTAAGCTTGTCATCTACTGAGGCCGAGTATGTTTCTATGAGTATGGCAGCAAGTGAAGCATGCTGGCTTGTTAATTTATTACATGAGTTTGATTTCCAAAATGTTAGTCCAGTTAAGTTGTATTGTGACAATCAGTCAGCCATTTTAAATGCAAGAACAGAGTCAGTTAAACGTCTTAAACATGTTGATATTAGATATCATTTCACTAAAGATTTGATTAAAAATAATAAAATTGATATTCAATACATAAGTACTTCTGAACAATTAGCAGACATGTTAACAAAGTCATTAAGTAAGGATTTGTTAGTTAAGTTTCTAACACAGTGCAATGTAAAATTATAAACTAAGAGGTGAATTTTTTTTATGTATTCAGAGAAATTTGGTTTCATTTTAGAATTAGTTTCTTAGATGTATAAACATTGAGAAGGGGTGTTATTAATATGGCAATGTTTACACAAATATTAGGTTGGCTGCAATGTAAAGAATGAATGTGTGTCAATGTTGGTATTACTGCATTGCATTCCATGTAACTTCCTGTCTACTTACCTGTTCTTGTTCACGTGTTGGAAACTGGGAATGCAACTCAGATGAGAATATTTATAATAAAAGACTTGTTTTCATTACAAAAGCTCTGCATTTTACTTCAATAACATCAGGTTATGGGCCCAGGCACTTATACCTGTTTGTTGTAGACTGGCGTCAATTACAGCAGCAAATCGGCGAGAAGGAAAAGTGAGGTTACCTCACTACAGTTTGCGGCGTGGTGCTCGGGCACTGCAAAACATCGTCGACGAGTACTTGTTCTTCGTCGGGAGAGGACAAGGTCGGAATGGAGGGAAATAACAACAACAACGTAAATGTGATCAAGCTGGAAGGGGCCAAAAAATGGAATATCTGGAAATTTCAAACAACAGTGCTGTTGAGGAGCAATGGCTGGTTGAACATTGTGGAGGGAAGACAGGTGAAACCCGAAGTTGCCAGTGAGATACCTGCATGGGAAGCTAAAGATGCCAAGGCGCAAACGTTATTGGTTACACGGATGTCGGAAGAGGCAATGCTACATATCATTACATGTACAAGTTCTGCCGAGATGTGGCGAAAACTTCAGATTGTATATGAACAGAAAACTGAGACTAGTGTGCATATATTACAACAGAGATTCTTCCAATATAAGTTCGAAAAAGGCACAGACATGTCAGTTTTCTTGTCCAAGATACAAGAAATGCAAAACCAAATGAAACAGATGGGTGAAGAAATCTCGAATAAATTTGTAATCACGAAAGTATTAATGTCGTTGCCAGACGATTATAAATATTTCGTTTCGGCTTGGGAATCAGCGCCTGACGACAAGCAAACACTTGATAATTTGGTGGCCAGATTACTAGTTGAAGAAGAGAGAATAAAAGGAAAGATCGAAGATGCGCAACAAACTTCGTCTTCTGCGTTCTTAGTGAAAAATAAAAAACCTATAAAATGTTTCAAGTGCGGTAAGAGTGGACATTATCAAACTGAATGTAAAAGTAACAAAAGTAACAGTGAAGGGAACGTGAGTAATAATAATAACTGTTTCTATTGTGGGAAGTTTGGACATTTCAAGTCCCAGTGTCGTTTTCGAAAACAAAGAATGTCAAAAACTGAAAATAAAACGAATAGTAACGCGTTTGTGGTATCTAATTCATCGCAAAAATTGCAAAAATGCAAATGGCTTGTGGATTCTGGTGCTAGTGAGCACATGTGCCGGGATCGTGCATTGTTTAAATCGTTCACAAAAACTTCGCCAAAACCTGTAATTGTCGGTAATGGAGCAGAGATTAATGCGCTTGGTTGCGGACAGATGGCAGTGAAAGTATCGAACGGAAACGAATGGGTTGATACAGTAATAGACAACGTGTTGTACGTTCCGGAACTAAAAAACGAACCTGTTTTCGGTCAATCGCGCCACAGATAGAGGATATGTCATGATGACAAATGACAGTTCGTGCAAATTTTATAAGTCGAACAAGATTTGTGCGGTAGCGGAAAGAATTGGGAATTCTTATTATTTGGATTTGCGCTATGTTAGTAATTGTGAGATCGCGAGTACTGCAAAATTAGTGCCGAATGATCTAAATGAGTGGCACAGAAGATTGGCACATCAGAACTTCACCTACGTAAAAGATATTCTACGGAAAAATAACGTTGAGGTTAAACAAACATCCAAGCCAGTGTGTGAGAGTTGTTTGGTTGGAAAAATACATAGATTGCCATTCAATAGAAGTGAATACAAGAGTACTAGGACATGTGAGCTAATTCATGTTGATACCTGCGGTTCCATGGAAGAACCGTCAGTTGGTGGGTCAAGATACTTTGTTGTGCTGAAAGATGATTATTCGAACTTTAGAAGTGTGCAATTTGTGAAAACAAAAGATATCATTGAGGATTTTATTAATAAGGCTGAGAATGTTACTGGAAACAAAGTGAAGATATTCAGAAGCGATAATGGCCTGGAGTTTGTGAACAGGGATGTGAAGGAAATTTTTACACGACGTGGGATAACACACCAGACTACAGTACCATACACCCCTGAACAGAATGGGAAGGCTGAAAGAGAAAATAGAACATTGGTGGAAGCGGCAAGGACTATGATTCATGAGAGAAATTTACCAAAGAAATTATGGGCTGAAGCTATTAACACAGCAGTGTTCGTGTTGAACAGGACTGGGAAAAGTAATGAAGATGGGAGATCTCCATTTGAGGTATGGACTGGGAAAACATATGATATCCATGGGTTGAGAGCCTTTGGCACAGAAGTGTATGTACATATTCCAAAGGAAAGAAGGAGGAAGTGGGATAAGAAAGGAGAGAAGGGCTTGATGGTTGGTTATGAGGAGGATGTGAAAGGATATCGTATTTACTATGCTCAAAAGAACACAGTGGAGACAAAAAGGGACATTGTTTTCCTACAGGAAGACGAGAAGGAAAAACCTCAAGTGAAGGGAGGTGAAGGTCAAACTTTAGTGTCATTGAACCTCGAAGAGGAGACAGTGCAGGAGAGTAATCCCGAGACAGATAATGATGAAATAGCTACGTCTGAAACCGGAGAGATAACCCATACAAGCAGTATTCTAGAAGATAACTTAGGAAGTGACAGTGACTATTTGCCATGCAGTGAAGAAGAAAGCCTATTAGAAGAAAGTAGTCTGCCCAGAGAGGAAAGGAGTAAGCGTGAGCGTAAACAAACATCTTTCTACAAGTGCAATAATGTGCAGCTGGATAAAAGTGAGTGTGAGCCTGTTACATATGGTGATGCTATGAGTAGAAGTGATGCCGGTAAGTGGAGTGCAGCTATTACTAGGGAACTTCAGACTCTGAAAGACAATAACACATGGGACTTCTGTGATTTACCTGTAAATGCAAAGACTGTGAGTAGTAAATGGGTTTTTAAGATTAAAAATGCAAATAATGTCAAACAATATAAGGCTAGGCTTGTTGCTAGGGGATTCGAGCAACAGGATATATTTAATTTAAATGATATTTATGCCCCAGTCGCTAAGTTAGCAACTTTTAGGTTATTTGTAGTGATTGCAACTAAGTATAACTTACCTATTTACCAAATGGATGTCACAGGGGCTTTCTTGTATGGTGATATTAAAGAAAATGTGTATATAAGTTTACCAGAAGGGGCTTATTCAGGAGAAAATAATATAGTAAAGTTAAATAAGTCATTATACGGATTGAAAAGTTCACCTAAATCTTGGAATATGAAATTTAATTCTGTAATAACTCGAGAAGGCTTTATAAGGTCAAAGTGTGATTCATGCTTGTATAAAAAGTATAGTGGTACAGACAAAACATTTGTATTAATATATGTCGATGATTTGTTAATGTTTGGAACTAATGAAAGTGAGGTTACAAAGGTGAAAGCAATATTAAATAAAGAATTTAAGATGAAAGATTTAGGACTAGTTTCAGATTTTTTAGGAATAAATGTAAAACAAAATTTAGAAAATGGAACAACTATATTATCACAAAGAAATTACTTAGAAAATGTCATTAAAAGATTTAATATGGAAAACTGCAAACCCATGATGACACCCTTGGACATAAATTTTAATACTAAGATATTTGATTCTGATACCCATTGTGATAAAGATATTGAAGGAATGTGTAGGCAAATTATTGGCTGCCTTATGTATGCAGTCTCAGGCACTAGGCCTGACCTATGTTTTGCAGTATCCTTGTTGAGTAGATACCAGAAATGTGGGAATAGTAAGTTGCTAAGTGCACTTAAGAGAGTATTGCGTTATGTGAAGTATACTTTAGATTTTAAAATAGTTTATAAATGTAATGATACTATGTTGCAAGGCTACTGTGATGCTGATTGGGGAGGTGACCAGAGGGACAGAAAGTCCACATCTGGCTATTTGTTTATTTTTGCAAATTGTTTGATTCTGTGGTGTTCAAAGAAGCAATTTTCTGTAAGCTTGTCATCTACTGAGGCCGAGTATGTTTCTATGAGTATGGCAGCAAGTGAAGCATGCTGGCTTGTTAATTTATTACATGAGTTTGATTTCCAAAATGTTAGTCCAGTTAAGTTGTATTGTGACAATCAGTCAGCCATTTTAAATGCAAGAACAGAGTCAGTTAAACGTCTTAAACATGTTGATATTAGATATCATTTCACTAAAGATTTGATTAAAAATAATAAAATTGATATTCAATACATAAGTACTTCTGAACAATTAGCAGACATGTTAACAAAGTCATTAAGTAAGGATTTGTTAGTTAAGTTTCTAACACAGTGCAATGTAAAATTATAAACTAAGAGGTGAATTTTTTTTATGTATTCAGAGAAATTTGGTTTCATTTTAGAATTAGTTTCTTAGATGTATAAACATTGAGAAGGGGTGTTATTAATATGGCAATGTTTACACAAATATTAGGTTGGCTGCAATGTAAAGAATGAATGTGTGTCAATGTTGGTATTACTGCATTGCATTCCATGTAACTTCCTGTCTACTTACCTGTTCTTGTTCACGTGTTGGAAACTGGGAATGCAACTCAGATGAGAATATTTATAATAAAAGACTTGTTTTCATTACAAAAGCTCTGCATTTTACTTCAATAACATCAATTATCTTATCCTTTATGTTTTCTAGTAAATCATTGAACAGTAGTGGTCCCTCCACTAATACTGTTTTTTGCCGTAATTAGTTCGCGCTTGTGCGGTCGTTATTTGGAATTTGTTTTTACTTCTTGTATTGTATGTTATTGTTTTTTATTTAGTTGTATGTTTGATTGTACAGAATTCGTGGTGATTACGGAATTTGTTCGAAAGAGTCACCGCAGCCCTGGAACGTAAAGGGCACTAGAAGGACCACGGGTGGGTTTTAGTCAGTAAGAGTCTGACACTCCCTTCCGTTCCGCCCAGAGCGGGAGAAGTCGTTCGATGATTCCAGAAAAAAAAAAGTTGTGTGAGATTAGTTTTTCGTATATTTTTTTGTTAGATAAAGTATAGTGGTAGTGAAATAGTACCTTAATTACTTACAGGTACTAATATTATAGAAAGGTAACGTTTGTGAGTTTGTGACGTTGTAAAGGGTAATCTCTGGATCTACGGAACTGATTTTCAAAATTATTTCATCAATAGAAAGCTGCGTTATTGTGGAGTGTCATAGGCTATATTTTATCCCCGTATTGCCCCGGGAATGGGACAACGCGGGTGATACCGCGAGCTGGGGCGCTGCTAGTTTTAAATAAGTTTCACAACCTTTTTTTTTTTTGGATGGGAAATCATCAAATGACTTCTCCCGCTCTGGGCGGAGCGGAAGAGAGTGTCAGACTCTTAGTGACTAAAACCCACCCGTGTTCCTTCTTGTGCCCTTTGCGTTCCAGGGCCTGAAAAATCACGAGTGAATGGTCAATGTTAATAAAACCTGTACTTCGTTAAGTAACGTTGAACACAATCATAATAAACGGCTTCTTTCCCGTCATTTATTTTTCAGTTCTTTCGAATTGAGTAATTCCCGTCTTTCTATCCGGCACAGGAAAAAGCTTTAAGTTAATCTCATTGGGATGTGATTTGATTCCCCCAAGCCTAATCAATTTTATGATTACGTCTCAAGAAAAATTAACAGGATTTCTTTCAAAAACATTTTCCAATTAGTTTGCTCCGAAAAATATAGGATTTTCTTTTGAAAATCATAACTCGTTTAAGCAAGCTAGAGTAAATTTTCGTCATTGAATATTTAATGTTTTGCTGACTTTAATTGAATTAAAAATAATTTAGATTTTTAGAACATTTGTATAATTAAAATATTGAATACTAGTAGCGCCCCGCGGTTTCACTCGCGTAGTTCCTGTTTCCGTGGGAACACGGGAACAAAATATAGCCTATGCCACCCGGGTATATTGTAGCTTCCCAATAGTGAAAGAGTTTTTCATATCGGTTAGCCAATTTAATACAAACAAACAATCAAATATTTCTTCTTTAACCGACTTCAAAAAGAAGGAAGTTCTCAATTCGGCAGGTATGTTTTTTTTCTATTTATGTACAGCGATTACGCCGAGATTTCTGATCTGATTTACGTGGTTGTTTTTTTATTCGATGAAGAATATTTGCCATTTGGTCCCATAAGTATTTAGTTCAGTTTCGTGGAGTAGTTTTTATTTTATGAGCATTTTTGTTAATTTCAATAAATGATATTAAATCTGTCGGAATAGCTGAAATCGCATGTTTGTTTATTGTTTACACAAATTTATAACCCGTACGCTGTGGTGGATATGTTTAGCTGGGAGCGAGCCACTGAAAAGTGTAAAAAAAAAACTTTTTACAAACAAATACTTCTAAACAAAAAAACCAATAACCTTAATTTCGGAAGTCGGTGTGTTCAAAAAAACAAAAAAGGAACCAAAAACACCGAGTTACGAAATTAGAGTTATTTTGTACTTCTTGGGTTTTTTGTTTGAAAGTCGGTTGTATTTTTCAGTAAAAAGGTTTTTTTATAATAGTAGTACAGATTTCAATACTATATTTTTTTTTATATGTGAGTTTATTAGTCGTATTCTGAAACCTCAATTTCTCTAACGAACCGCCATCCACGGACCGGTCACAGAGATATTTCTAAAGCAAACCAATAACACTTTCTGCCCGACCTGGGAATCGAATCTGAGACTACATTCAGCAGTCGCGCATACCCTTCACTGCAGTCTTATTAAACCTCTAACTCTCAGAATCAGGTCACAAATGATAACCAAAACTAATTTTCAAATTATCTCAATAATAATAACTTAACCAATTTCATGTAACATCAACAGTACATCTATTTAATAATATAAATTCTATATCCGCAACAATAGCTCGTGTCGGAACTCATCGGATCAATTGCTAATTCATCTGGATTGACCTAATTGCTTGTTTGATCTGTTTAAATGATTAAATTGGTTCTGCCCAGTAACAATTTATGAGGCACAAAAAAAAAAGAAAAAATTACAAGTGACTTGAGAACCTCCTTTTTCGAAAATCGGTAGAAAATAAGTAAATGATGTCAAAAGAGGAATAATGTCACAGCCTCTTGACAAGGATATTCCTTCAGTAATGTTTTGTAACACAGGTGAAATTGAATGAATAAAAAGATTTTCCTGAAAAGATAAGGTTTTAAAAATATTCCTTACAACGTTGGCCCTTTCATACTTTCGTGGCTGTAATTGGCTCCCTAGAGATGTGAAGGTCGAATTATGTGTGAAAGGAATTACAAATATTTGAATGAATTGAGCCCACATGGTCTACTCGAAAAGAATGAAATATGTCGGTTAAGAATTCTGAATTTGTACAATATGTTTATACCTTCCTATATCGCACCCTTAGTAATAATAAAAAGGCTTAAAAAAATGTTGTTTTTTGGGAATACGTGTTTAAAGATTCTGAATGGTTAAATTCCAGCTTATCTAAATATATATAGTATAAAATTATATATAACTCAAAAGTGACATAGTGATCTATCAATGCACAGCCCAAACCACTGAACGGATCGGGCTGAAATTTGGCATGCAGGTAGATGTTATGACGTAGGCATCCGCTAACGAAGGATTTGGATTAATTCTACCCCCAAGGGGATAAAATAGGGTATGAAAGTTTGTATGAAACTTTGTCAATTTTAAACCGATCGGGCTGAGAGTTTCAAAATCGGGGGAAAAATAACTATTCCACGCGGACGAAGTCGCGGGCAGAAGCTAGTTTTTCTAATAAAATGCTTAGTATTTTAGTTATAAACTAGCTGACCCAGCAAACGTTGTTTTTGTTAGGGGTGGAAATTAACGAACACATTTACTATCATACTTTTCATATACTCCCATATTTAACTATACAAATTAACTAAATCAAATATAAAATACTACACAATTACATTTTTATTGTTTCGACATTTTCCCTAAATTTTCTCAACTCTGACAACTCTTACTTTTTCATAAACTGTCTTACATATCATTGTTTCCAGCCAGCTGTCAACAATGATGATGAATTATATGAAACCTTATTTTAACACACCCCCTTAATTCAACATCATTGATGGACACATGAGCTTACACGAAAAAAAAATATTTGAAATACTCTAACCAAGCCTTAACTCACCCCCTTAAGCTCATGTGACCTTAACAAATAAATACACATAAATCTGAAAAAACAAACAGCATCTCACAATGTCAAGTGAGACAAAAAAAAATTAATTAATTAACAGCAACAAATAAATTATTCATTTAAATAAAAAAAAATTGTTAACCTCAATACTTTTCTTTCATCTATCATAAACTAACTCAATAAAAATTAATAACATAACACTTTAAACTAATTACTTCACTCACATTATAGTCATTTTACTTGCATCTCACCTCACTTTCTCATAAGCAAATTAAATAAATGTTATTCTACTCACGATATTTCCTCCATATTAACTCACACAGTGTACTATTTATCCTCAGTTACTTCTAATCTTCTAACATCTTTTCTCTGAAACTCAAGAACTTTACTCTTTGCAAAGGTTTTGTCAATATGTCTGCTATTTGCTTATCTGTCGGACAGTATGTTACTTTTACTGTACCATTTAGTATTTCTTCTCTTATGTAATGGTATCGCACATCTATATGTTTTGTTCTTCTATGCGTATTTTTCTTCATTAAATAAATGGCTGATTGGTTATCTATTCGCATTTCTGCCTCAACCTCTTCATTCAAAATATCTTCTAGTAGCATTTTAATGAATTTCAGTTCTTTCATACATTCAACTGCAGCTATAAACTCAGCTTCGGTACTCGATAATGCCACCATTGGTTGCTTCTTAGAAGCCCAAGCAATTGGCCCACTTCCATATAGAATTACATAGCCTGTTGTGCTTTTTCTCGTATCTGGATCTCCAGCATAATCAGCGTCACAATATGCTATCAGTTTCTTACTATTATCTTTGTTTGTGTATTTAATTCCCAACTTGCTGCTATTCTTTAAATACTTAATAATACTTTTTACATTATTTAAATCATTTTGATTTGGTTTCACTTGGTGTCTACTGCAATACCCAACATGAAATGCTACATCAGGTCTTGTTTTACTTGCAACATAGAGTAATGCACCTATCATTTCTTTGTAGTCATTTATTTCATCATCTGTTTCAGGGTGTTCCTCAACCACTATACTAGGGATCGACTGACCTTTCACATCTTCTAGCATTAGTTTCTTTAACATCTTTTCAATATATAAAGTTTGACATATTTTAATAGTGTTTTCATCTCTAGTCATCTCTAATCCAATATAGTTGTTTACTTCTTCATAAATTCTTATTTTAAATTCATTAGCTAACATCTTAAGCATTTGATTTATAACATTCAAATTTAGGCCAATGACTAGTCCATCATCTACATATATTGCCATTATAATTGACTCGACTCGATTCATGAAAATACAAGAATCTATTTTGGATTGCATAAAACCCATTTTATTTAGATGTTCTGTTAGTCGCAAGTTCCACATCAATGGAGCTTGTTTAAGTCCGTATAAACTCTTCTTCAGCCTTAGAACTTTCCCCGGTAATGAATATCCTTGAGGAATTTCCATAAATATTGTTTCATCTATATTGCCATATAAAAATGCTGTCTTAACATCAAACTGTTTCATTATAAACTTTCTTTGAGCTGCAAGTGAAACAAGTAAACGTAATGATGTTGTAGATATAACTGGGCTATATGTTTCTACATAATCTATTCTGTATTTTTGTTCAAATCCTCTCGCTACCAGCCTAGCCTTGTATCTTCCGTCTGGTTTCACAGTAAATATCCATTTGCTTGTAATTAATTTTCTTTGTTTTGCCTCTTCTGTATCTACTACCTCCCATACTTTATTTTCTTCTAATGAATTCTTTTCTTCTTCAATGGCCTCTTGCCATTTCTCTTTTTCCTCATTTGTAATTGCTTCCTCATATGTAAGCATTACATAGTCATCAAATTTCTTTGGGGCTCTTTTATTTCTTATATTTCTACTATACACTGCATCATAAAATACTTCTCTCTCACTATTTCTCACTTCTTCTTCAACATCATCACTCTCTTTCTCTTTCTCATCTTTATCAATTTTATAATATTTATCATCTTTATCATCCTTATCATCTTTATCATCTTCATCATATTTATCATATTTATCATCTTTATCATCTTTATCATCTTTATCATCTTTATCATCTTTATCATCTTTATCTTCTTTATCATCTTTATCCTCTGAATCACTCTCTACATTTAATTTTGTGATAAATATGTCCACTATCCTTTCATTTTCTATGTGAAACATATCTTTTACTTCTTCCTTGTTTAATTTTCTGTGCCAGTTTGCGACAGTTCGCATAGCATTTTCATCTTTTATTGGTATGTCAATTTGATAAAGACCATTATTTTTCTTTCCACGCATTACTATCCTTCCATTTTGTTCTATTTCTACTTGATCTCTTTTAAATGTTACAATACCATTATTTTCGGTAATAGCATTTACTGACAATAGATTTGTGCTCAGGCTAGGCACATATAATACTTTCTTTAGGGTACAGCTTCGACCTATCATTTTACCTATTGCTTCTGCTCTTAAGCCATTATTGCCATCACTTGTACCAATGCAAGACCGGTGAGGTTCTTTATCTATCAAATTTCTGTAATTATTAACCATATGGGAGGTAGCCCCCGAGTCTACAATGAATGTTTGTTTTCGGAACGTTAGACCTTCGTAGGTGTTTGATAGAAAAGCTGTATGTGAGTGTTCATTCTTGGGATATTCTTTGCGTCTATATCTGCAATCTTTAAACCAATGTGTATCTGTTTTGCATTTGCTGCATCTGTGTTGACTCCAACATGTCCTTGCAAGATGTTGTGGGCTCAAGCATTTGAAACATTTTGATTCATTATAAGTAGCCTTTTGAGTTGTATAATTATTGCTAGTGCTGGGTGTATCAATTCTACAAAACCTGGCAACATGACCTGCTCTATTGCATTTAAAGCATTTCCTTTCATTAGTCTTTAACGCAACTGGTTCTGAATTTTCCATATTAATCTCACTTTTCTGTCTGTATTCTGTCATTAACCTATTTGTTAAATTTGCTAGTGTTTTATCTGCTGTTTGTGTTGCTTCCCATGCTGTTCTAAACGTATTGTAGTTTTCAGGCAGTGCAGTTAATATTTTTGACATGTGTACTTTTTCATCAATGTTGTGTCCTAATTCCTTCAATTTGAAGATTATCAATTCTAATTTGCTTAGATTTAGAGCCATATTATCTTCTGAGAATTTGAATGTAAATAACTTTTCTAATAGTTCACTTATTTGACTATCTTTTTGACTTGTAAATACCAAATCCAATTTGTCGAACATTTCTTTGACTGTCATGCATGCCATTACATGAGAACGAAGTTGTCTACTTATTGAGTTTAATATGAACAAAAAGCCTTTTGCTTCTTCATCTTCTTTTATATCTTTACATTCGTCTTTTAAAAGTTTGCCTAGTTTATGAGCAGTTAATACTTTTGTCATTATTAATTTCCAATATGAATAGTCACTGCTTTCGTTTAATTCGTCCATTTTATTTAGCTCCATTTTATTTTATAAACAAGATAAAGGCTTACTTGTAATGTAGATCAGTTTTGAGAAACTCACACTAATTCGTAGTCATATTACCATTTTTCCATTTGTGACCTCTGCTTAAAATTTTTGAAAATGACCATCTATGGCCTTGCAAAAAAAATTTGGTCGCTCCTGCTACCATGTTAGGGGTGGAAATTAACGAACACATTTACTATCATACTTTTCATATACTCCCATATTTAACTATACAAATTAACTAAATCAAATATAAAATACTACACAATTACATTTTTATTGTTTCGACATTTTCCCTAAATTTTCTCAACTCTGACAACTCTTACTTTTTCATAAACTGTCTTACATATCATTGTTTCCAGCCAGCTGTCAACAATGATGATGAATTATATGAAACCTTATTTTAACAGTTTTGCCATATAAAGTAAAAACAATATTTAGGGGTATGAATGATGTTCTATATATATAAAAGAAAGTCGCAGGTGAAATGTAGCTAAGCTAAAATACTTCTTAGCTGTATCCCACGGTTTCACCTGCCTGCGCCATTTATTCTTTCTGGATCAGTGATCTTTCTTTCGTCTGCTAAGGATAATAGCTTGATGTTAAATAATTATGATTCTGGTATCCTGGTACTTTGTAAGTCTTCACTTACAATTCCAGCCCCAGAAATGCTTCGACATGTTTATGGTCTGCTGGAACACGTGAATCCTTTCAAATTTTCAGCCCCTTTTTTTTTTTTTTTTGGATGGGAAATCATCAAATGACCCCTCCCGCCCTGGGTGGAGCGGTAGGGAGTGTCAGACTTTTACTGACTAAAATCCACCCGTGCTCCTCCATGTGCCCTTTGCGTTCCAGCTAGGGCCGCGGTAACTCTTTCGAACAAATTCCGCAACCCTAGCAGGCACCGACCCTATGGGGCCCCGTCTCTGGTGCTGACGGCTCCTTGAGGCGCGCGTGAAGCACAACACGTCGTCGACTCAGCCTGGTATCGGACGGCGAGCCACCCACGCTCACCGTCCCCAGGCATCAGCCACTGCGCAATAGCACAGCGGCCGACTTGTCTCTGGAGGAGGCCACGATGGGACCATTACTAGCACTCCATCTCGGCCCCCTCCCGAGAACCAGGAGTCGCAGCACCCACAGCAGTAGCGGCAGAAGCGGCGACGGAAGCCGCGGCGGCGGCAGAGGCGGCGGCGGCGGCGGACCTCTTGCCCCTGGTCGGGGCGGATGGCGCGCAGGCCCTTCCCCCAGCCCAGTGCTCGGCCGGCTTGCCAGCAGCCGCACATGCAATGCAGTGCGGTGTGGCCTCACACGAGCCGGCCCGATGACCGGGCTGACCACAGCGGAAACAAAGTCCGCTGCGGTCCACCTCCGAGGCACATAGCTCCCGTGTGGTTGCCCACATGGCAGCGGTAGCACCTCAGAGGCCTGGGTTCCAGCAGTTTTACCCGCGCAGACACCCATCCCACCAAGAGCCTTCGGCCCTCCGACACAGTTCTGGCCGCCGTCACGGGGCAGCTCACCACAAGGGTTTGCATGCCCGTGTTGTCAGGCCGGAGGGCGCCCGCCTTGACGAGCTCGGCAGAGCACCCCCCAGTCCTGGCGACGGCGGCCACAACTTCCTCCTCCGTCACGGAGTCATCCAGGCCCACTATGCGCATGTCGATGCGCTTAGTTGGCCTGGACACCCGGACCTCGTCCGCGGGTAAGACCGCCCTCAGCCTTTCAGCCAGGGCGTCCGCGAACGGGCCACTCTCCGCTCCGGCGAGCTCAAGCTTGCGGGTACCGGTTAGGGTCCTCCTGACCCCGATGCCCCCGCTAATGCCCAGCTCTTGGAGGCTCACCGCCTCCTTTGCCCGCTTCAGTACGGCGAGATACGTCACGCCCCTCTTTTCCGCTTCCGGCTGCAGTGTGAGCACCACAGCCGCGGATTTCGGGGCGCGAAGCCTCGCCGCAATGGCGTTGGCCTTCCGCCGCTGCTTCTTGGCCTTGTTCTTGGCCGCCTTCTTCTGTCGCCGCTTCTCTCCAGCAACCTGCCACTCGGCCTCGGCCGCAGGAGGGTCCGAGGGTGGGGGTGGGGGCGGCCGCGGCGCCACTGGCGCAGCAGCCTTAGCCGCTCCCCCTCCAGCCTTCCTCCTACCCCTCTTCGCCGGGGCCGACTTGGTCGTCGCCGGCGTCGCAGGCGCCGGCGCCACAGGCGCTGGCGCGGCTCCTCCTTTGGCTTTCGCCTGGCCAGACGTTCCCGGGCTGGCAGCCACGGCAGCCGCGTACGAGGCCGCCTTCTGCTGCTGGCCCGGGGCCCTCTGAGTCGCCACTGTTGCCGCTGTTGGGGGACGCCGGACCATGTCCTCCAGCATGGAGAACTGCCTCCGGAAGGGAGCCAGCTCCTGCCGTACCAGGTCCCGCACCTGGCTCAGCACTTGGCCCCTCTCCGGCGCTGCCGGACTCAGTCCCCCTCGCGGCTCCACGGAGGCCGCTCTGGCCATCCCTGCCAGGTCCCTCCGGAGCGACTCATTCTCCCGAACGAGTCGCTCCGTAAGAACCTCCGGGGGCTCCGAGTCGTCAGAGTCGAGAGGAAGCGGACGAGTAGAGGGAGCCCTGCGACCGCTCCCTCCAGGGCGACGCCCCTCCTCCACCAACCTCTCGGCCCGACGCTCCACCTCCCGGGTAGAGGGAGCCAGCCCCCTCCCTGCCTCACAGCCCCTGCCCCGCCTAGCGGTGGGGATCTTCCGGGCGGAAGCAAATTCGCCTTCGGAGGACGACTCATCCTCCCGTCTGGGCCGCTTGCGGAAGAACTTTACGTTCTCCGCAGCAGCCCCCGCTCCTTCGTCTCCAGAGCCCGCCGAGCTGACCGTTACTAGGTCTGGCGCGGAGCCGGAATCCGACTCCGCACCACCCCGGCGCTCAGGCGAACCCTCCTCTACGCAACCGTACGCCATCAGCTCCTTAAAGGAAGCGGACTCGGATGACGACGATTGGGAGCCTCCTCGGCTCGTGTTGCCACTGGCAAGCGGAAGGCGTTTGGTGCCCACCCCAGAGTACGGAGGGCAGCCCGCCGAAGCGGGGTGGGATTCCCCGACCGCTGAGCAGTCGGGACCCACCTGGGGACTCATTTTACAAATGCCTTTTTTCATTTTGTGCCTTTTAAGGGTGCGGTCCCTGTTTGCTCCGCCCCTTCTCAGGGCCCACTCTCTTCACCTCACCTCTCCACCTGCTCGCTGCTCTCACAGTCACGTCTGATGATCAGACGCGTACCAAAGAGCAGCGAGCAAGCGTGTGTTTCTCTTGGTCTGATCCCTCACTTGCGACCTTCTGGCATGAGTGGCTCTACCGGGAAAGCTCGCAAGATCATTGAGACGCTAAAGCCCCACCACGACGACAACGTGGAGACACATTCGGTGGGGAAATTTTCAGCCCCTGAAATATATTACTTCGACATTCTTCTTTCTGGTCTTCTAGTACTTGTAAATCTTTGGCTCATGCAATTTTAGCCCCGGAAACTATACCATTTTTAACAAATGAACGGCTAGACTGATCACGTCCCACGAAAACGGTATAAAATGTGCTATATAAATATATCCTATGCCTGCGCCATTTATTCTTTCTGGCTCAGTGTTCATTTTTCGTCTCCTAAGGATCATAGCTTGATGTTAAATAATTATGGTTCTTTGTAAGTCTTCACTCACGATTCCAGCCCCAGAAATGCTTCGACATGTTTATGGTCTGCTGGTACACGTGAATCCTTACTGCTTAAGTTTTCAACGTGTTTCTTTCTGGTCTTTTAGTACTTGTGAATCTTTAGCGCATGCAATTTTTGACAGCTACGACACAAAGGAACATTATTTTAGGGAAAATGATTCATCTTTCATAATTATGTATTCGTTGAGTTTGTTAAGAAAGCACTTCCAGCCTTATTCTATGAAGGCGGCCTTTCTAGATTTTATTAATCTTTTGTTTTGGTTGCTAGGTTACACTCTTGTTAATTTTGAATTATCTACAACGCACTAAATATATTTCACCTAAAATCATTTTCCACTGCGTTTACTTTAATAGAGTTTTCATTGTTTTTAAGATGTATTCTGCTATTCGGGGTGGAGAATCCAACGAATCAAAAACCAAGAAAATTGGTCCAGCAGATCTCGAGTTATAAGTGTTGTAACAAACCCGTCTTTGTTTTATATATATAGATGTGTTTTTCTTCAGATTTAGTCTTCGATACCTAGAATATAAGTAGCCATCAATATAAAAAAAAACCTTATAGCAGTAAGAACGGGGGGTGAAAATTTTTGACTTGAGCCCTTTTAAATTTATAGTAACTTTCTTCCATAGAGTCATCACCACAATGTGGTCCGACACGTCCCGTACACGCCCAAGTCATGGACGAATATGTAGGCGAATTCATATAAAATGTACGCACCAATATTTTTTTCAGTTCCGGGTGCACCACGGCTCGGCCACGTTCCGGTCATGTGTGGATCATTATGTTTCCCAAAATGTCTGCCAAACTACAATGATTATCTGTCTAGTGATAAGCAGTCGAGTGTCAGTAGGTATTTTACGTAAAGCGGCTGCCTACCAGACCTACACAACCTATTGATTGGGTAACACGGTAATTCTTGGCAAGACCGGTGTCAGATTTTCTGTACCCATAACCGCTCACTTGCTTTTGGAAACGATTGTTTCCAAAACTGAACACCCGCGATCTACAAAGGACAGCCGGGACCAACGACTTAACCTGCTTTCCAAGGCACGGAGGAATCTGGATATGTTAAGATGGTCACCCATCCGCAGACCAACCTCGGCAAGTAGTGCTTAACCTTAAAGAAAAACCCGTGCGGCTATTATTATTTAGCCACTAGTTCCTCTGCTAAGCTATCAATACAATCAATCTCTATTTACAATAAACAAAGGAGTTTCGATCAAGTTTTCCTCAAATTTTCGAGCTCCAGGAAATCAAACGTCGCTCGCAGTGCCATCTATCTTTGTCAGCTTAATTATGACGTCTCTTGACACGAATTGAGTCACTTGAAAGTCTTTGAAGTCTCTAAAGGTTGATCTTCCTCATATCAATAGGCAATTAAAGCAATGGCATTTTCCTACTTATGAAAAGCGTTTTCTAAAGGTTTTTCCAGTGAATAGTACCTTTTCCCTTCATGTACTTTGTTCTTCATTTCCACTTTGGTCTACACGTGTTTTTAGCCTTCATTTAAGATTGATAAAACATCAAAACATGAAGAGAGAGAAAAATACGAGTAGGCATAATGTGAACATTATGCCTACTCTTATATTCAGTTAGGAAATGGGTAATAATAGGAATTTAAACAACAAACTTGTTGATATTTTTATTCCACCCTTTTGTTTTTATCGGGCGTGGGAGTCAACAGGTTTTTTTCATCAAACATTTTATGCAAAAAATATTTGTTCTTTCTAATATAAAATTCAAAAGTTTGCTTTCATAACAGCTCTCTTGTGAGTTTTCCCGAACAAAATTTTGAAGGTTACGAAAAAGTTTTGTATTATAAAAAAAAGAAACGAAATTAATTAATAATGCACAGAAGCTTGTTTAATTAATTTCCGTCTACCCTCTGATAAAATTAGAGGTATGAAATTTTGCATAAGCTTGTAATTTACGAACTAACTTCTGCCAACGGTTAAAAGTAAATGAATGAAATCTTCGAAGAATGGTCTACTCGTGAGTCAAGCTCCAGCCGTAAAGACGAAAATAGCTCACAAACAAACACAAATAATTTCGCATTTAAATATTAGCAGATACGGAAAGTATCAATACATTTCAAATAAAAAATAAAGAAAAAAAAATATGACTGATTAAAAAAATTAGATTGAAAGTATAATTATTCAAAATTTATAGTTTTTTGAGAAACGTGGAAGTGTTCTGTAGAATTCTATTTATGAAAAATAAACTTATCCCTTAAGCTTCTCGAGCTCAGATAGTTAAGATACAGGTATTCCACTGAATCCGGTTTGAATAGAAGCCGACCCCTATATAGTTGGTAAAAAGCTAGACAGATGTTCATTCCTTAAGATTCTGGAGAAATTTGCGATGGGAAATTCCACGACTATAATCTCTTCTGCGACCATCTTCACCAAAATAAACCTGCTCGGCACTCATTAGTAAACAATACTTAAACCCGTTGTTTGAAAGCTACCAGTACGTACTCTGATGCAGTTTCTTTGAACGTCAGTCTATTCAAAGTATGAAGGCGCATGCACATTATTCTATCGTATTCAGTTACGTGAACGAACTTCAAACGCTGCATTCGAAACTAAAGTGTTGGGCTCTGAAATCAGCGGGTACTAAACGGAAACTTGATCTTTTCTATGACTTGTTAAGATTAATTATAATTATTATAACCACGGAAAGTCTAGCCGGATCGATGGCGCCTCGTAATAGAAAAGAAAGAAAAATAGTTTTACTACATTTTATTTGAGAGCCTCAAAAGCTATACAAAGGCCAAAAACCATTTTAGACACTTTAACTCGTTGTTGAAGTAACCACGTTACGGGAAAAGTTCTAGAGTGTAAAAATACGTGCCTGAGTAAAAAAAATATTGCTATTTGAACTATCTATAATAAATGAACGCTTGCAAACTGATCTGATAGGAATATGATAGTCCGAAATTACATTTTGTAAATGAAATTCCACTAAAGCAAAAGAGAGTTGAATAAACCGTTTCATTGTACAAAATGTGGTCCTCAAAACAAACAATAATTTAAACTAATCTTTGAAGAGCTAAAATCGATTGAAAACCTTTGACACTAAGCTTTGGTCTAGACGTTTTAATGCAAATGAGGGTAGGTATCATGTCATCCGAAATTCGATGTGACAGCCATTTAATTATTACGTTTTCGCTCTATAGGATTAAAGAACTAAGTCCTATAATAGTTTATAGTGTTTTATAGTTAATGGGCAAATGAAAGTGTTCTTAACTCAGTTTTATGTTTCATTAAAATGAGAGTTCTATCAGATGGTAAAGACGTATTGTCTTTATAGTAAGATTACAGTCTCGCATCGGCATTCGTACGAGGTGATCGCGTTCATTAGCTAATTAGTTTGTTTACGTCGAGGCGTGCGCACGATAATTCGTCACGCGGCCGCCCGTGGGTACCAAGGGCTTACCTGCGGTCGCCGGTCGTCGTGACAACAACAATGGATGAAATTACTACCGAACGAGAGATAACAAATACAGTCGACTTGATGAGTGACCCGAGTGTAAGCTATGAGCAAGATATGAAGGAAGAGGAACAATATTTACCGGAGAATTTACAGGAAGCGTGCGAAAATTACGAAGAGCGGAGACCAAGTAAGAGAGACAGAGAAGACGACGATGAAGATAGTTGGACAGAGGTTGTTAGAAACAAAGACAAGAGATATAAAGCGGAAAAATTTGAAATTTACATTTCATCTAATGACAAAATGCCGAAACAGCTTGCACTGGCAAAATTATTTAAAAATGAGGGAATACTTAATATCGACAAAATTAAGTATATTAATCCTTACAAGATCCGAGTTGAGGTGAGAAATGAGGACAGTATAATGTTGCTGGAAAAGTGTAAGGAGTTCACTGACAGAGGTTGGAAAGTTCAAAAGGCTATGGAAGTTAATTTATCCTATGGTGTAATTAGAGACGTAGACATCGATCTGACAGAGAAAGAAATGCTGGAACGCATTGAGTGTGCGGAACCTGCGCAACTTGTGTCCGTCCATAGACTCATGCGCAGGAGCCCAGAAGGAGAAGGCTGGAAGCCCAGTGAGTCTGTACGCCTTTGCTTTAAGGGCTCATTCCGTCCAGCATATATTTCCGTTGATGGATTGCGTATACGAGTCGAGCAGTACATATTTCCAGTGACTCAATGCTCTCGCTGCTGGAAACTTGGACATACGGTACAAAAATGCACGTCACCTAAAATCATATGCCCAAAATGTACCGAGAACCATGATAATTGCGACACCACTTCATTTAAATGCATAAACTGTGATGGTCAACATATGGCTTTGGTACGATCTTGTCCGGCATTCTTAAAGGAGAAGAGATTGAGAGAAATAATGGCTGAATTTAATTGCACATACCGACGAGCTTTGACAATATACGTCCCAGTTAAGGAAAACAATCCAACTGTTGATCAAAGTATAACAGCAACTGAATTGAAAGACTTGGCGTCTTCACAGACAGAGAAGCTGTCCTTTTCGGCCTGTCTACAACAGCCTCGGGCAGAAGTAACTACACCGGCGCCTAGGGTAGACAGTCATCCAGCGAGTGCCAAGAAACATACATCAAACTCTCACAAACAAAAACAGTCAAATAAGCCTATTGAGGTTGAGGTCTCGATACAAGAAGATACAATATATAGACAAGAAGATTCAAATGAAGACAAGAATAAGGCGAGGGAAGTGCAATTTAGTGAGCTTATAAGTAGGCTGAAGGAGATTTTGTTTTTAAAAGGAGAAACAGTTCATCAAAAGGTGCAAAGTTGTTTAAAGTGCTGCGTTCAGTGGGTAATATTAGTAGTAGTAGAAAATATATCGGATTGGCCAATATTGAAGCTAATATTAGACTATATCGGTTACAATGAATAATAACATTATAAAACTTAATATCATTCAGTGGAATGCACAAAGTGTTCGCCCTAAGTCATTAGCATTAGAACAGCTACTACGCCAAGAAAAAATTCACATTGCGGCACTGAGTGAAACGTGGCTGGAACCTAATAGTGTGTTTAAGATGAATGACTATAAAATATTCCGTAAAGATAGGCATGATTCATATGGTGGCGTAGCATTACTAATACATAGATCCGTAGAAGCTAGTTTACATATTTTTAGGAATAGTAATTCAGATATTGAAGTATTAATGGTCAAAATTTATAACTGTGAATTTCTTGAATACGTAGTCTCGGTTTACTGTGCACCTTCAGTTCGCACCAATCAATCCGATTGGGAGAATCTATTTAACAGCGTAGGTAGAAAATCTGTTATTTTAGGAGATTTCAACGCTCACCATACGAACTGGTCGTACAAAACCGACTCGCGAGGTTCTCAAATGTACGATGCTCTCTTAGAAAGTAATTTTGTAATTTTAAATGATAGTAGAAGTTCCACACGTATCAAATTAGTAAATAATCAACTCCAAACATCTTCACCTGATGTTACATTAGCTACTAATGACATTGCGATAAGGTTGAATTGGTCCACTACAAATGAAAACTTGGGCAGCGATCATCTTATTATTAGGGTGGTTACACATTTGGAATGGAATCTGGCTTTCATTACTTCGCGGCGTAACTATAGGAAGGCAGACTGGATATCCTATCGAGATTTATTAGAAGTCTTGTTTAATGAGTTTATAATTATTGAGGATGACCCTCAAAAATCATATGACACATTTGTTAATTGTTTGAACATAGCAGCAGATCGATTCATACCACATTATAAAATAAACCGTAATCCCAGTAATAAGTTTTCTCCTAAACCGTATTGGAACGCTTTCCTATCCAAATGTGTAGCTGAAAGGCGTCTAGCACTTTCGGAATTCCGACGTAACCCTAATCCTAATAATTTAATTAAATTGCAAGACAAAATAAGAAGCTGTCAAAAAGTAATCCGTCAAGCCCGAGATAAATCTTGGCATCAGTTCTGTACTTCATTGGATGGTAAAATCACTCAAAGAGAAATGTGGCGCAAACTGAAATGGCTAAAGGGTTATAATGTGCCCCGCCCCTACGTAGACAAAGAAAAAGCCAAAGATCTATTGTATAGCTTAACACCTGATTATGTGCTTCCTAATGACCCCGACTTTGCTCCCAATAAAACGAGTTTAGATAATTTTATTACAAGACAGGAATTAGATACTTGTATACGACATAAAGATACTTCGCCAGGTAGTGACAGAATATCTTATTCAATGATATATAATTTACCTAACAACGGAAAAAACATTTTACTAAAGTTATATAAATTGTTCTACGCATTAAGTTTTGTTCCAAAGCAGTGGCGAGATATCACTATTATTCCGATCCCGAAACCAGGCCGCGACCCTCAGTCATCCGGATCTCTGCGACCTATAGCCATGATATCATGTATTTGCAAAACCTTTCACGGTATTTTAATTAAACGGTTGGAGTGGTTCATTGAGAAAAATAACCTTTTATCTCCCCATACATCAGGTTTTAGAAAGCATCACTCATCTTTAGACAATCTGACAAACTTAGTGTTAACAATTCAAACCGGTTTCTCTCAAAATCAGGTGACAATAGCCGCCTTTATAGATATCGAAAATGCATACAACAACGTAGATATAAAAAGTTTAGTATGTATTATGCAACAATTAGGAGTGAGTTCCTTAATGTGTAGGTATCTGTGGAATTTTTTAAAAGAAAGATATTTAAGAATGCAGGTAGAATCAAATTCATTTTGTAGATATACGTGCCATGGTTTAGCCCAAGGAAACCCTTTTTCTCCTATTCTGTTTAATTTAGCTACTATAAAGATTTGCAATAGTATCAATAATATTTATATTTCCCAATACGCTGACGATTTTGCGTTATACATAAGTTGCGATAATGTGCGGAAAGGAAGCAAACAGTTACAGTCAGGTCTAAATAAATTCGTTGAACTGCTTTCAAAAATTGGGTTAGATATTTCACCTTCAAAAAGCAAAATATGTGTTTTCAAAAGAGGCTTTCGGAGGGAACTGGTCGACGTAACTATAAACACAAGGACGTTGGAAGTGGTAGATAATGTGAAATATTTGGGACTATGGTTGGACAGATCATTGCGCTGGGCAAAGCACATTAATGAATTGAGAGGTAAAAGTCTGAGATTATTAAATATTTTTAAAGCTATGACGGGGGCAGGTTGGGGAATTCATCCGATTGTTTTGAGACGGGTCTACATAGCTATGTTTCGGAGCAGATTAGATTACGCTAGCGCGCTGTATGACAGTAGTTGCAAAACACACTTAGGCAAGCTAGACAAAATACAAAACCAATGCTTGCGCACTATCGGAGGATTCATTAAAAGCACCGCAATACACGTGATGGAATGCGAACTCCATCTTCAGCCACTGAGTGCTCGTAGGTATTATCTTGCTGGCAAGTTCTGGTTTAAATGCAAGTCCTTTTCAGGTAACGGAATTATTAAAATCATAGAAAGGTTAAGTCATTTTTGTAGTAATGTTTATTGGAGGTACAAGAAAAAACCCCTTTTAGTTACAATTCATGAACATTTTAAAAATACTTTAGTTTACTCAACAACACAGTTAGAAATGTTTTCGTTGGACATATGGGTTAGTGGTATAGATCTTTCAGTAGTTCTTGAGCCAGATATTAAGACCATTTGTAGGCCAAAACACCAGTATAAACAATACGAATTACAGCAGATATGCAATGATTTTTTGTTGAACACTTATTCACATTTCTATAAATTGTACACGGATGGCTCGAAAAACGGTGACAGCAGCAGTGGTGTGGCAGTTTATGATCCTCAAACAAATAGCTCCATCCAATTGATGATTGACGAGAAAATTTCAATTATGTATGCGGAGTTGATAGCCATAGCAGAGGCAATTTCTTACATTGATTCCTTTATGGCAGGGAAATATGTTATTTTGACAGATTCCAAAAGTGCTATTCAACATCTGGCTCGATGCACCTCGAATTTTCGAGGCACACCGATAGCCTATAGCATTTTGGAATCGCTCCGTAAACTTAAGATTAGACATACATTTGTTAAAATTCAATGGATACCTTCACATGTGGGCATTTCTGGAAATGAGGAAGCCGATCGTCTGGCTAGAGAAGCTTGTTATAATGGAATACCATTCACCTGTTTGCCCTTATTCACGGATTGCTTATATTTGGTTAAAGAAAAGTGCACAAAAATTTGGAAGGAGCATTTTGACGAGAGGTCATTAACTAAAGGCATCTGGTATAAGACCATACAGCCCTGCCTTACCCGTTCACCGTGGTTCGCAGACTCCGGCTTGTCTAGATCAGATGTTGTGATTGCCCTAAGACTTCGTTCCGGGCACATACCGCTAAACAACTTTGCTTTCCTGATGGGCAAATCCAACTCACCAAATTGTGCTGAGTGTGGCGTGGTTGAAGATGTTTACCATATGTTGACGGAGTGTGCCCGAAATGAGGTTGAGAGGGTCAGCTTAATGCTCGAATATGATGTGGATCTGCGGGAAGTGGGCATGTGTAACTTGATTCTAGCCCGTCCTCTGTCAGATGAGGCAAAATCAATTTATAAATTAGTTAAAGTAGCCATTAAGCGTAGATGATAAGTGATTTTGTGAGGCCTATGAGGGTGGCATGATCATGTTTGATCAAACCCTCTATAAAATAAATAAAGATTAAAAAAAAAAAAAAAATAGTAAGATTAAGTAGACGACTTACTTTTACAGTTTCCAATCGAAAAATCTGGTCTAACAAAAAAGAAAAACAGCGAGCAGAAAGGTAGAGCATTGAAAATTGTACCTACATAGTTACTAACCTTTTTTTTGTGGATGGGAAATTATCAAATGACTACTCCCGCTCTGGACGGAGCGTATGCGCGTGTGACTAAATAATAATAATAATAATAATTTATTTAATTCAGACATAGTCCATACATTAATTTTATTGACTAAAGCCCACCCGTGTTTCTCCTAGTGGCCTTCGTTCCAGGGCTGAAGTGACAGTTTTAAATAAATTCCCGTCTTCTTTGCTGATATTTCTTTGAGGCGAGCGTGGAAAACGATGCGCCGTAGACCCGGGCCTGGTTGTTATCGGTCGCGGCAAGTCACCCATAGCTCACCATCCGCAGGATATATTACTGACCTAACGCCTCGTGTTTACACTGACGCAAATTATATACCTACGCAAAATTTACTTGGTTTTCGATCTTTTTATTAGAGTAAACCGTATCTAAATCAGTTTGGTGGTTGGAGTTTATGTTAAAAGTACACCACAGACTATGTGACTCCTTCTCCGTCCAAGGTATTAAATATCGTGTTCAGCGGTAAAACAGTTAATTGTTTGTAAAACAAATCCTTATATTATCTATTCAAGTTTTAAATAATTACAAACATATAACAAAAACAAAATAGAGAATATAATGGAGAAAAGAGAAATGAAATCATAAAATGTATTTCTTATCGTAGCCATGTTATTTCATTAAACACAAAAAGCATAATTTTACCTTTTGAATGCCTCTGTGCAGTTCAATGAATCTTCCCAATTCATGTGCACTCGTGCTGCAGATACCAATGCATTATGATTGTATTCAGTAGTTTTTATTTTTCCACAAAATTGTAGATAAACGTGCGTGATAAAACTTTTTTCACAAGCATTTTCCTCGATTTTCGCATTGACAATACAGTTTATAGATTATTTATTTAATACTTTTCGCACACAGATGTACAGAGGCGGACTTAATGCCTTTGGCATTTTCTACCTGTCAATCATTGGGTGATGCAAAGAATAATAGTGGTAGGAACGATACGAAAAAAAAATGCAAAAGCGCGTATCATTAAATGAATGCTGGTGAATCTGTGTGGGCTGGGTATGTGGCCTATACAGAGTGTTCCAGAAGTTTTTCAAGGGTGCGTTCGTATATTATTATATATTTGTATATTTTACGTAATTTTTACAAAATGTATATTTTACAAAATTATAGCAAAAAATATATATTAAAATATAGTTTTTTTTTATCCTTCCTCCGAAGCATGCTCCATGGTCGACCACATCGCTTTCCATCAGTTGAGATTGTGGTCAAACGAAATCATAATAATAATAATTAAATCAAAGCCATTTACTTCCATTAGACCATTTATAGGCACTTTTGTATTGTTGAGATCTGTCAGTCAAATAGATGAAGCTAGAATTTCCGCGCTAGTGGCAAGAGCAGCAAGTACATATCCCACTCTCAGAATGAAATGGGCTTAACTTAAAATTCCTCTTTCTATTATTTTACTATAAACTGAACGTAAAAAACATACTCTTAAACCCAGTGATGAATAAATATTCCGGAATATAATTGAGAAAGCTTATAGACAAGTCTTGGAAGATGTTCTGTTTTTTACCAAACACTTTTTAAAGATTTTCATTCTTGCTTATTTGGCAAAAAATGCATTTTTTGAGTTAGGTCCCTTTCATTTTAAAAGAGCGTATGTTCTGCCGCGAAACCCATATACCTACCTAATCTCCAGCTTGCCAGTCGCACGTTCCAAAGGGTAGATTCAATAGAGAAGGACGTGCATGAAACATCACGGATAGTAATATGGTTACATAATTCGTGAGGAAACTATACAAACATGAGCTAACGATGTAGAAAGATTAGCATGACACCCCTATCGGCCAGAGTACATTCAAGTCAAAGAAAACTATTGTTTAAGATACACAGTACATGTGTCATTAATTCATTAAATTATACAATGCTAAATTAATTGAATCTATACAATGAAAATATTATACATACATATGTACATAATAATCAGCCTTTTCATATTCACTTTTAATGCTGGGACACAGGCCTCCTCTTTAGGAGAGGAAATGGGCCAATCCACCACGCGGGCCCAGTGCGGGTTGGTGAATGTGACATGTCTTCGAATTTTTGATTCTAGGACATGCCGGTTTCCTCACGATGTTTTCCTTCACGGTTTTGAGAGCAGTGGTGATGGAATTATATACACAAAATAATGTAATTGGCTTGGTTTGAACCCGTGACTTACAACTCGTAAGTCGGGACCGTTACCACTCGGCTACCACTGCTCTCTGTGAAAATATTATGTTATTCCAATATTCAACGGCTCTAACATCTTCTAGAAGATTAGTATCTCCAATGTTATGCCATGAATTATACCAGATGTAGATGTGGTCCCTTTCTCCCCAGCGATTTTCGTGGCCACGCTACCACACCACAGTCTGAATACCAAGTTGTACCTGAACACGCCATGTACGCCGCTAATGTGTTCAGCGATTTATCTTCCGAAGCATCTGACGAAGCGTCGGCACGTATTGCCGTGACAAATTTGTTAAGCTAGTAATGATGGGGCTTTGGTGGAAAATGCAGACGATTTTCTTGGTAAGTAGTGTTGATGAATTGCTAGAGGGCTTGTTTGACTAATGTATTTATTTTATTTTCATGTATAATAGTGGTACAGGGGCGGACTTGTACAAAGAAAAGCTAAATTTTGTTTTGGAAGGAAAACAATGTTTATAATGCGTACTAACACAATAAATGTATAATATGCTAAAATGAAAAATATTATAAATATGGTGGCTGAATGGTAACGAATGGTAACGTGACTTACAATTCGTATGTCGGGGCGACTTACGAATTGTAAGTCACGGGTTTAAAACCAGACAGGCGCAATACTTTGTGTAATTCATTTAATCACCACTGCTCTCAAAACGGTGAAGGACAACATCATGAGGAAACCGGCATGTCCCAGAACCATAAATTCGAAGACATGTGACATTCACCAACCCGCACTGGGCACGCGTGGTGGATTACGGCCCATTCCCTCTCCTAGAGAGGAGGCCTGTGTCCCAACAGTGGGAACTAACTATATATATTCCTATTATGTATATTTGTTTTGGTAGGTATTACGTACGTAGAAAACACTAAAAATATAGGAAACCCTTCCTCTTGAATTTGCCGCAGTCAGGCTAATATAAAAGACAATACCTCACCATTAAAGCCTTTTATTTACTGTCCTTTACACAATAAATGTAGTTAACAGACAATAAGCTTGTTTGACCCAGAGTTTAGTTAAACTACAAGTTGTTATGATGCAGTTGTTGTTTTAATATTAAGTTTCCCTGTTCCCGTTAGTACAAAGTTCGGATGAATCGTACAGCATGGATTTATTGAGTGCGTTGGACGGGTTTCCCTATAAAAAAAAAATACGCAGGCCGTTCCCCCATTCCAAACTTTTCAGTGGTTAAAACGACTTAAGATGTGTTTAATTGAATGAATAAGTTGGATCCACCTCAGAGAAGTTCGAGTTGGTCAAAACATAGGCCTCCCGTAAGTGTCGCTATAACAGCCGGTTGTGTGCGCCTCGCATCCATCAGCTGCTCGCAACACTCTCCAGGTCATCGGTATTCCAACGCTGCGTTTTCCGGTAGAATAGAATACTTTTTCTTTTTTTTTCCGGTACTTGGTCGCCAGAACTTATCGGCCCCCTCGACCATCTGTTCTGTTAGCAATGCCCACTCCCACTTCAGTTGCGCGAACCTTCGGGCTATGTCGGTAAACTTGGTTCTCTAATGACGGTAGCAAAATGGCCCCATTTCGCTACCGTCATGAAGATTTCATAGGCATTCGTTCATTGGGTGTGAAATAAAACGGCCCAACCACACGTTTTGACTAAAATATAGAATTTGTGAAGGTAGGCCTGGTAAAGTTAGGGCACATAGATAAAAAATCTTGGCTCTACATGAGATCTGATCACTTTTTCATATATTTTGAGTAAGGTGTAGCGTAGAGCTTGTGGGTTTAGAGAGTGTAGTCTTTAGAGCTTGGCTTTATATAAGATCTGATAACTTTTTCGCAGGGTAAGTAAGCTACGTAGTACGTACGTCTTGGTAACATTTTTACATGAAAATGTTTTTGGTGGTCATCATTCCTGATTCAATCACGCAAGGAAACTCCTAGCATTGGCCTCTCCATTGCCCTTTGGATGACTTTAACTTGAGGCCCATTGTTAGCGACCACGTTTCAAGTCTGTGTATGTCATTACTGCTGTCAGTATCATCATTTCATTTGCCTAGCCTTTTCCCAACTACATTGGGGTCGGCTCCCAGTCAAACCGGATTTAGCTGAATACCAGTATTTTACGTGAAGCGGCTGCCTACCAGACCTCCACAACCCATTAACTGAGGAACACGGTACTTCTTGGCAAGACTGGTGTCAGATTTTCTGGCTTCTGACAATCCGTAACGACTGCCAAAGATCTCCAAATGACAGCCGGGACCAACGGCTTAACGTGCTTTCCGAGGCACGGAGAAGTCTCGTTATGTTAAGATGGTCACCCATCCACAGACCAACCTCGGCAAGCGTTGCTTAACCTAAAAGATCGACCCGTGCGGCTGTCATAATTTAGTCACGAGCTCCTGTCTCTGCTACTGCTGTCAGTATGTTTCCATGTAAAATACTGGTAAGCGGATGTATTAGGAAAGGGCAAGGCACCTTGGTTGAAGAAAAACAGCCACTCCTACACAAAATGAATGATACATAACATTATTTCCTTTACTTTGTGTATTTATTGTACGTATACATAATGTTATCACCTTAACAAGGAAAGGAAATTGGATCACCTAACACACTTCCTTTAAGGAAAACTCGGAGAGCGTAAAAACTTTTTTATTTGTAGGTTCTTTGCTTAACTTTACTGCCCCACTCTCATTTTATTCGGCGTAAAGATATTTCCCTAATTCGTTGATGAGAGTTGAAGAAAGTAGCTCGTTTTTATTATTGGAATTTGTGTTTTTATTACTCGTATTTTATGTGGGCTTTAGCACATTTAAAACTTGTCACCAGCAGTTGTGTATGGTGTTAAAAATTAATAAGGGCAACGAAACAAAAAAAAAAGACCTTAAAGATAAAGTACAGTGGCTCAATAGCCGTTATTTAATTTGATAGCGATTCAGGGTTTATATTACAGTATTTTAGGTTGTATGTGTTCAGTATGTTACTTTAACTTTGTTAGTCTAGGCTTAGATATAAAGAGGAAATATTTGTATTTTTATGTAACGAATAAACTCAAAGTATTGGACCGATTTAAAAAATTCTTTCATCATTAGAAAGCTACATTCACCTTGAGTAACAAAGGCTATATTTTATCCCCGTATTCCCATGGGAACGGGACCTACGCGGGTAAAACCGCGGTGTGCTGCTAGTAAAGAATATTCGTAAAACAACAGCATGCAAATGATTTTTTGTATCTATTGGAATTTTTCAACTGCTTACTATGTTTTTTCAGCTATTTCCCGTTATATTATGTACTCAATTCGTCAACATGTCAAAAGTTTCAAAAATAACTAAACACACGTCGCGTTTGGTCAAGATTTTGATTTTCATACATTCATTCCCGATTTGTCAACATTTGAGAATGCCTATATTTATTCCCGTTTGGTCAACCTTTTGTTTGGAAAATACAATCAGGAGTAAAAAGAAGGGCCTCCATTCATGCTCTATCTACTTACTAGCTTCCGCCCGCGGCTTCGCTCGCGTCAAGTGTTTTGATTATCACTTTCAACTTTTTCTAGATCAGTTTTGAATTCGTGATACCAGAACATTTTTATCTGGTAAGCTCTTACCATCTGCTGGTACTCATCCACAGCACCGTACTGCCCAACTGAAAGCCAGATCAACCGTTTACTTAAGGTTAATACCCCATAAACTCTAAAGATCCGAGCCCTTCATATTTTATATAAAGATATTTTAAGAGCCAATTATTACTCAGCCATATTTCCTCCAGTAATTTTCTTTGTTATGAGATTCTTGTCTCTTACATTGTCATAATAAGGAGCTAATGAAACAGGGATTTAATAAGACCATCTTGTTAAGGGATTTTTGTACATGGATATTATTAAGGCCTGTTTGGCCTTGGTTGGGTCAGTCTGGTGAGTTGGGTTTTAGGGTATGCTTTCTTTGCAACTCTTTTCCTGCTGCATATCAATTACCTACTTCTGCTTGGTATTGTTGGGTACGCAGATGACAGTACGGTTTCAGAGGTACTTGTCCAGTGCAAAAACCAGTGGGGATGACGTTGGTTCCTTGAGAGAGGCCATGATGGAGCGGACAAATTTGAACTTGAGTATTGTCGTCCAGTGCATAAGCATAATCAGCCTTTTAATGTTTCCACTGCTGGGACACAGGCCTTCTCTTTAGGAGAGGGAATGGGACATAATCTACCAAGCGAGCCCAGTGCGTCTTCCAGTGGGGTAATGACAAACTGGTCTCTTCTAACGTCTCCAAAATGCAGACTTTTTACTACCAAAAGAACTGCATTTTTAGGGTACATCTGTTGGGCGTCGGGAAACGCAGGGCGATTCCCGGCCACCGTCGGCGCTGGCCTGCGGGTGGCGAGCTATGGGTGGCTCGCCGTCCGATAGCAACCAGGCCCGAGTCGACGGCGCCTCAAAGAGCCGTGAGCATCGAAGACGGGGCCCCATAGGGTCAGTGCCTGCTAAGGTTACGGAGTTTGTTCGAAAGAGTCACCACGGCCCTGGAACGCAAAGGGCACAAGAAGAATCACGGGTGGGTTTTAGTCAGTAAGAATCTGACACTCCCTTTCGCTCCGCCCAGAGCGGGAGAAGTCATTTGATGATTTCTCATCCAAAAAAAAGGTACATCTGCTCTGTAACTGATCTACTAGCGATGCTAGGCATAGAGTTGTCCAGTCTCAACTTCAGCTCCACAAAGCACAAACTGCAGCCAAAAACGTGAGTATCTTAGATAGAGTGAAGTGACACTTCACGTCTGGTCAGTTTACAACCCTTTACAAAGCACAAGTCTGGTCCTGCATGGATTATTGCAGCCACCTTTGGGAACGCAGAGCTAAGAAGCTTATTGGCGACGAAAAACTGGAGAATGCCAAACTTCGCAGCCTGGCTCATCGTCGCAAGGTCACCTGCTTGTCAGTTGTCTACAGAGTGTACCTCGGAGAGTGTGCCCATGATCTCCACAACCTCATCCCGCCACCTGTGATGTGGTGTCATGCCCGTGCTGTAATTAGGGTTTGAGATAGAACATGGTTTTTAAGTCCACACTTTCTTAATCTTTGTTTGATCGAGAGAGGAAAATATTTTGTATTATATCTTATTCTTCAAATATTTGTATAAAAGGTACTTGATGGATGTTACTTTTTGTTTTTGTCTTTTTGTATTTGTGAAGTAGGTACTTTTCTTCAATTATTATTTTAATTTTGGCATATAGCTACAACTACTTTTACTTAATACCGTTGCGAGCATTTAGGTGGGGACCTGGTGTCCTAAAATACAGGCTTCGGCTTAGTTTAGGCACCAGTCTCCCACAAATAAAATTTTGATTAATATGTAAGTATTACATTAATTAATAATACCTGTGTACCTACCTGTCATCATAAGAAGTCCTTTATTTTGTTTGTATTAAGTTTTTTCATTTGTTTTATTTGTGGATGAGAAAAATAAACGATTTAATTTAAACGATTTTCCGAAATGACTGAACCGATTTCAATGAAACTTCACAAATATAAGCAAGATACATAGGTCTAAAAAGTTAATTGAAGACATTTTCGATAAATAGTGTTACAGTTAAATTAGACCCATTTTAAATTTTCCATACAAACATAAATTTCCAGATATCTTTTTGTAAATAAGACATTTCGAAAATGTCTTCAACTAACTTTTTAGACCTATGTATCCTGCTTATATGTGTGAAGTTTCATTGAAATCGGTTCAGTCATTTCGGAAAATAACGACTTGAAAATTTGTATGAAATGCCGTTTGGCGTATACGCTCTTAAAATTGATTTTTAATAAGCCAAACTTCCGAAAACGTCTTCGGATTGTCATGAAGGCGTAAAATATTTTAATTTTATGATAATGGAAGAATTTATTTGGCTTGTTTACAGTGTAATGGTGCATTAGCATGCCCAAATAATTTAAATTGAGTTTTGTGTGTAACTTATTTTTCATATAGTAGTAGTGTTTCAATTCGTCCCCTTCTAACGCTGAAAATCTTTTACATAATAGTGTGCCTAAGTGTAATCAATTATTTCGTTTTGAGCACGTAACACCACTTGATGTAGTTAACGTTTTCAATACACTTAAATCCAAAAACACAGGTGATTATTGGGGCATTTCCATTAAACTGTTGAGTAATATAATAGACATAGTAGCGCCCTATCTTGCTTTTACTTTTAATAAATGCGTGGATTTAGGAACTTTTCCTGATCTCATGAAGAGTAGTAAAGTCATACCTTTATTTAAATCAGGTAATAAAAATGACATTGGCAACTTCCGGCCTATCTCCATCTTACCTGCTTTCAGCAAAATATTTGAAAAGTTAATACTGAAGCAGTTGTTAAAACATTTTAATTTAAATAAACTACTTCATAACGAACAGTACGGCTTTACAAAAGGACGTTCGACTACAGATGCGGGTGTTGCTCTCCTGAAACACATATTTAATGCATGGGAGAACTCGAAAAATGCAATTGGAGTTTTCTGTGATCTCTCCAAAGCCTTTGATTGCGTACACCATGACACGCTTTTGCGTAAACTACGTTATTACGGTCTCCAAAGCGAAGCTCTTAACGTAATTGATTCATATTTACATAATAGGTTGCAATGTGTGGATATCAATGGCGTGAAATCTTCCGGACTACCAGTGCATTTAGGCGTGCCTCAAGGCTCAATACTGGGTCCATTCTTGTTTCTAGTGTACATAAACGATTTACCATTTTTCTTAAAGGGTATCTGTGACGTAGTATTGTTCGCGGATGATACCTCTCTTATCTTTAAAGTTGATAGGAATAGACAAGATTTCAGTAACGTAAACAGCGCTCTCTCAATGGTTACGGATTGGTTTACGACCAATAATCTTGTTTTAAATGCCAAGAAAACGAAATGTATAAAGTTTGCTTTACCAAATGTTAGAAATCTAGGACCCAATGTCACCTTAAATGGCGAGGTACTTGAAACTGTGGATTCGGCAGTTTTTTTGGGAATAACTGTTGATTCCAAACTACAATGGGGCCCACATATATCAAGTTTATCGGGAAGGCTCAGCTCTGCCGCATACGCTGTCAGGAAAGTGAGACAGTATACTGACGTTGAGACAGCTCGGTTAGTCTATTTTAGTTATTTCCATAGCGTTATGTCCTACGGTATTCTATTGTGGGGAAAAGCTGCTGACATACAAAATATATACAAAATATATTTGTCCTACAAAAACGTGCTGTGCGAGCAATATATCAGCTAGGGCCTAGAGTTTCATTAAGAGAACTTTTTAAAACCATTGGAATTCTTACAGTAGCATCTCAATTCATTTTTGCAAACATTTTATATATTAGGCAAAATATAAATTTGTACTGTAAAACGAGCGACATCCACAACTTTAACTCCAGAAACAAGCACAAGCTTCATGCTCCTTCCCACCGACTTCGTAAGGTCCATGACTCATTTGTGGGGCTCGGTATCCGTTTTTACAATAAACTTCCACTTTCTTTTCTTGACCTGCCTTTTAACTCATTTAAAGATAAAGTTAAATCTAACCTTTGTCTGAAGGCATACTATTCTATTAATGACTATTTAGACGATAAGAATAGTTGGTCGCTGTGTTGAACGCAAGACAATATCTTATTTAATTTTATCATGTTCTTTCTCTATAAGTTAGCTTATGACGGGTTATATGAGTTCATATAATATTGTTTTTTTTTTTTATGACTATTTAGGACAATCTGTTTTTACATTATTGACTCAATTTACTATTTATATTGTTTTATAGTGAATTGATTTATAATTTCCATGTTGGATAATTATTATTATTTTTTCTACCTTTGTCATGTATCAATGACTTTGCATACTATTGTATAAATTCAAGTTCTTAAAACGCAATAGACAGATGTGTTGCTGGGGAGTTTGTTGCGCCACTTCTTCTTCCCAGCTAAAACACTAGGAAGTGGTGACGGGTGGGCGTTTTGGGGGACTGTCTTTATGTAAAATTTGACGTTCAAAAAGTGCTGTCTATCAGCCTAGTTTGAATAAATGAATTTTGAATTTTGAAAAAAAAAAAAACGTCCGTATGTAAAACATAAACTTACTAAAATATGTATAAAATCATGACAAAAAAATATAAGTTCGTTAGCTACAGGTTAAAGGAAAACCTATGGTACATCCCTGACGTTAAATTAATATGTAAAAATATATGATTTATTCGGCCGTATGTGCATGAAACCGACTCGTACTTGACCAGCTTTTTGTCCACATTTTGCTTCACCTGCTATCCCAAAAACGAATTCTAACATAACGTTTTCAGCCAGCTTGAATTCATCAAGCTTTCTCTATTCGGCAATCCTCAATATTAAGTGGACAGAGTACAATCTGTGTCCGCTTTTGCATCCGTATTTGTGTTTCATAGAATTCGTGAAAGCAAACCGTTGTATTTACAGAGAAACTGACGAGACATGACTAAAGTTTGTGTGCTTGTTCATCAGCTTTGTATGCACAAAGGGTATGTCATGTATTTTGAAAGCTGGTTTGATTATTTTACGCAAATATGGCTTTTACCTCGAAAGGATAAGTATTGCCATACAACTGCAACAGTCGTTTGGGCTCACTTCCAGTCGATAGCGATGCGGACGAATTTTTTGATGCCAGATTTTAGTTAGGAGGATTTTAGTTTATTTTTATTTTGAGTGTAAGTATAGGTATAGTTACATTTTTATTTATTTACCTTGTCAATCAAGGATTACCAAACACTACTCTTTGCATTATATTTTTTTATTTGTTGTTTTTATTTATACACTAAGTTCTTTTTTATTGCTATGATTTACAGAAGCGGGTGATTGTCCCGCAGTTCTATGAGTAGTATTATTGTGTTAATTTATAATTTTGTTGAGTTTCATTCATCCACTTGTAATTCCCGTTAAGATTAAACTTTTTGTAAAGATCAAGGTTTGGTAGGTACCTACCAAAGGTAAGTATGATCTTTAAAATATAGCAACTGTTCTCAAAGGTTAAAAAACTTTTTACAAAAAAATATAACCGACTTTTCCACAAAAAATCAAAAAAGTACAAAATAACTTTAATTTCGGAACTCGGTGTTTGTGGTTCCTTTTTCATTTTTTGAAATTAAAGTTATTTTGTACTTTTTTGATTTTTTGTGGAAAAGTCGGTTGTATGTTTTTGTAAAAAGTTTTTTATTTTTCACTTTTTAGTGGTACCTAAACCCCCTCCCCTCCCCCCACCTAAACGAACCAATTACATTAGTGTAAAAAAACGCACTGCTCCAATGCAGAGTAAACTAAAAGGTCGTCAATGTAGACAATTTTTAGAAGTCGGTTAAAAACTCTTTGCACTATTCAGTTTGTGTACCAAATCTTTCCCTCTTCTACCTTCAAACCGATAATATATTCAAGCCCTAAACGCAATAATCAGGGATTTAGGTTGGTTAGTTTCTGAATTGAGCCAGTTCAATAAAGGTAATTTTATGTCAAAATTTGACAGTTTCTCAAGCGAAAGTGAAGTTTGACAGATGCTCAGCTTAAGACTTATTAGCTCATATATTGGAGGTTGTTGTTATTTTTCGATTGAACACAAAATAAATCCCTATTGGTACGAAAATCTCTGCAACTTTTGTGAATTAAAATAAATGGAGCTGTGTCGAAGCCGGACCGATCATCAGTAGAGTTATTAAGAGCGTATAGGTACGCCGTATAGAATTCATATAAATTTTCAAGTCACTATTTTGCGAAATGACTGAACCGATTTTAATGAAACTTCACACATAGAAGCAGGAAACATAGGTCTAAAAAGTTAGTCGAAAACATTTTCGATAAATAGACCATTTTAAATTTTCCATACAATCATAAATTTCCAGTTATCTTTATTTAAATAAGCCAATTCGAACATGTTTTTAACTAACTTTTTAGACCTATGTATCCTGCTTATGTGTAAAGTTTCATTAAAATCGGTTTAGTCATTTCGGAAAATAAGGACTTGAAAATTTGTATGAAATGCCGTACGGCGCATATACGCCGTTTTCTTTTGAGATTTTTCTTAATGAGATTCCGCTAGCCAGTATATTATATTTTTTGTTCCAGTATCAAAACAGTCTTATTAGTTTTTTTTTTTTAATGTGTTCTTTTCCGTGTACCCGCAAAGTGCTTCAAGGTATTAATTTTATATTAAACATACCTAGTGCTCATGCTATTTAGAACAAGAATTGAAAATCCTCGTTCGTTATACAAATCCTTATTTTTATTACCTACCTTTATTATCAGTTATCGGAGTAGGGAGGGAGTACTATTTCAGGTCAGTGACCTCAAATGTATATATTAATACAGACACGACACCGGGCTCCAGGGATTTTCATTTTATCGAGAAAATTAATGAAAAAAGAATTAGTAAAGGGGTTTAACATAATTCAAAGAAAAACTTATTGCGTATTTATGTAGTTATTTATTTTGTTAGGTACCTATTTGAATTTCGAAACATTCATACTCTGGACAAAATAAAAATTTAATCAATATAATTGATTTCAATTTTACTTTACCTAACCTTATGTGAAAAATCGACCTTAATAAATTGGGATGTTTCCTGAGGATTAAAAATATGATATTATTAGTCTGTCAGTTAGATTATCGAAAAATATTGGACACGTATTTTTGGCTTTATCAAATCTATAAAAATTAACGAAAATAAAAATCTTCAAAGATTATGAGTGGGGGCTTGTGATGTGAGAAAATCGTAGCTCGAATTCACGCCACACGAGTTTTCAACGCACTGTATCGTCTTTGTTTTTTTGTTTACGTGAAAAAAGACAAACTACGTTTCCAATATTTTTTGGAAATCTATCTGACGGATTCATTCGATATTTTTAGTCAACTACCCATGCGTCATACATGCTTAGGATTTATAATAATGTAATTATTTTCATGCATCTAAGATCCGGAGACTAATCAGTACATTTACACAAGTAACTCCTATGACAATGATGTTTGTCTTTCCAAACATAAACTCGGGATACTTCGGGTGTTAAAAATATAATTGTTACCCCAAGTATCCCGGGATCTCAGGTATGTCCATACTATGAAAACATGTTGCAAATAGCTTCGAATACTGTTTATTGTAAAAGATTACACCGATTTATATCTGCATACATTATCTTCTTCAACTCAGCCGTAGTAGCGAGGTTTACTGACAGTATTAGTTTTTTTTTCAGAGAATATTGAATTTGACGGCACGGTTTGCGCAGTGGTTGAGTGATTGACTGCTGCACTCCGTGTCGTGGGTTCGATTCCCGCACGGGACAAATATTTGTATGGCCTACAGATAGTTGTTTCGGGTCTGGTTGGGTTTATGTATGTGAGATTGTATGTTTGTAAATGACACAGGAGAAATTCATGGTGTGGGGCAACGTTTTTTTTTTTAAATATTGTTTAAAAAGAAAAATAAAGCAAATGTGTGGTCTAAATCTTTGTCTCCGTTACTTAGAATAAAGTAAGTTTTAATTTCTGTTTAATACTGGCTGTAAATGTGGCTCCATATGCATGAAAAGTTCGAGTTTGTCAAAATAAGAACATGTTCTACGTATGTAGGTATGTCTTTGTGTAAACATATTTTTGACTTACTCGTTTTACTGGGAGTTGCTAAAAAAAACCTAGCAAAGCACGTTTTTATTTAAAAAATCCCACAATTCCGGGATCAACAAATTTAAGAGTGTGTACTTGCACGGAGCTACGTGAGTTTAAATAAACCCAAATGGAAACAAATTACACTTGCCTTGTCAAAACCTAATATGGTTACTATTCCCCTATTTTATTAAGAGAGAAAAATATGAAAACTTCCATCAAGTTGCAGGGACTGACTTAATATTATGATGGTTTGTGAGGGAATGATCGTTTGTAGTGGGTTATTTTGTATTAATTTAGTCAGAAAGGTTTTTTTTTTAATTACAATTAGATAAGCAATCTTGGGACCCCGCGGTTATTCTCAGAAGCACATCCATAGTAAATAAGCTTTACGTAAAAGTTTCCCTAAAGCTAATTTTTGGCTAACAATACCGATTATCTGCCCTGTACTGTTCTAGAGATCGGATAATATAAATCTTAGTAGAATATTTAGTATGAAATATTATTCAATATCTTAAGATTATAAAATATCTTGAAAGATTATAAAATCTCTATAAATTGTCAACTGAACATTTAGAATAATTTTCTAGTACATCAAAATTTGATAGTCTATACAGGAGCCTAGCTGCGCGGGGAACCTATTTCGGTCAGCAAGGTTTGAAAAATCTAACATGAATGACATGACCTATCTGTGTCGGGAGCCCTAAACTTAGCTCTATGTTCCGCTGCTTGGCTAGGCAGGAAAATCCAATAAATTGTAGAACCGTACACTGATTGGTCGCCAGCATGTCGTCAGTCTATCTCGGTTCACAATTGTTCTCTGAATAACTTCAAAAGATTGTAAAATATCAAATTTACATGTTAGAAATATTCAGTTGTCAATTTATCGAAAGTTTAGTATCTCTCAAGATATTTTATAAACTTACGAATTTTACAATTATCCGGTGATATAGCCACAGATAAAAGTAAGCTCTATGCGACTATAGATGGAAATCTTTCAATAGGTTTCGCAGAAACTGTCTTATTCGAAGAAAAGCTTTCATCTTGCCCTCAAAGAATTGTCATTGATGGATGATTTCTTCGAATGCCAAATAAAACTTATTTAGTAGATATTGAGTTGTTACTAGGTGGTTTATAGTGGCAAAGATATTTTATATACTTAAGAGAATATTCTTCAACGTTATTTATATAAATTACACAGCGTCCATATGAGAAGTTCGCGGCTTAATTATATAGTTTTCGTTTTGATAAGTGTTTTACACTACATTTTATTTTTTATTTTACTATATTAAATCTACATTCGTCTTTATTCTATTATTTTTATGCTATTATTATGATATGTATTTCAAAATAAGTACTCAATCTCACGGGGGGACGCCATTACGTCACTCGACATGGGTTGTTGCTGAAAATCAGCGCCGATGAGTTTGGTTCGTCCATTCACGGCATTTAGCTGAGCAACAACCTATTCCTGCTCAGATGCAATGCACAGCTTTATTTACAACTAGCAGCGCGCCGCGTTTTTACACGCGTAGTTCCCATTCCCGTGGGAATATGGGGATAAAATATAGCCTATATTACTCAGGGTGAATGTAGCTTTCTAATGGTGAAAGAATTTTTGACATCGGTCTAGTAGTCTTTGAGTTTATTCGTTACATACAAAAATACAAATCTTTCCTCTTTATAATATTAGTACCTATATATAACATAATATAAACTTAATAATATAAACATAATATAAACTTATAACTAAAAATTAAAAACTTAGTGGTCTATACCACTAAGTTTTTAATTTTTAGTTATAAGTTTATATTATGTTACAATTTGTTTTTGTTTGGTTGGAATGTCATGAGGCATTAGGTCGCTGTCAGTTTCGGTCGCGCGCGCCACTCATGACAATATCAGTGTCACACTTGTTTTGTCTATGGTGTGACAGTGACTTCATGCGTAGTATCCGTCCCTGACATAGACAGGCCTAATAGTTCGTAATATTAATGTTATTGCGTCTATATGAGGGGAATAAACCATTTTTCTTTATTTTCTTTGTTTCTTTCCTTTCTTTCTTTCTTTTCTTTCTTTGTTTCCTTTCTTTCTTACTTTTCTTTCTTTGTTTCCTTTCTTTCTTTCTTTTCTTTATTTCTAATTATAAAGATGGCTTACATTAGAATTATAAAATAAAAATAATGGCTGAATAATACTAGGTAAAGCAACGCTTGCCGAAGCCCGTCTGTGGATGGGTGATCCACCATTACGTACCAGGACTCTCGTGCCTTAGAAAGCACGCTAAGCCGTTGGTCTCGGTTTTCACTTGTAAGTCTTTGACAGTCGTAATAAATACATAGTCAGAAAATCTAACCCTTTATCGCACGTTTAAAACTGATATCGATAGCTTTTGTTATCCTAATTTTACTAGTACCTAGTATTTATTTGTTAACATTTTTGTTTGTCTTGTGCGATTCCCAAATAAAACATTTTCTTTCTTTCAAAAAACTCTACAAAATAGTATACTTTAGCAGATACCTAAACATAGTCGATACACATGAAAGACTAACAAAAAAAATATCAGAGCATTACAAATAATTATAAAAGTTTAAACCGACATTTACCACAACAGAATGTCCCAATTCACACTGAATTCTGAAGCACGGGAAATACAGTAAAACACACGTCAGTGTTAAGACTTTCACCACAAAAACCGCCCTTACCACAACGATATAAAACCGCTGTGGTTGACTGTACCTATGTACATATTATGAACAGTCTACATTTCTTTCGTAACGTCATTTTAAATGAAAACACTCGACTGAGCTCTTTATTATTAAAACTAACAATAGCTCGACCAGTCTATGGACTGATAAAATGTTATGAGTTCATTTATGTGACATGTTGGATTCTATTAGTGAACTCATTCGGAATGATGGCAATATTATTTGGATACTTGGACAATAGACACATTAAGATGTCAGTGCACTCTTTATTGAAGTATTGCCGATCGTGTAGCATGTTTCAAGATTATGACGACAAAACACATTCGGCAAGACGGGACAAAGAACTATGCTTTTGTGAACCAATACCTACATGGTTATTTAAATAATATTGTTATCGTTTTGAGAGCAGTGGTGGCCGAGTGGTATCGGCGAATCGCGGGTTCAAACCCAACCATGCGCATTACTTTGTGTAATTAATTTCTTCACCACTGCTCTCAAAACGGAAGGAAAACATCGTGAGGAAACCGGCATGTCCTAGAACCAAAAATACGAAGCCATGTGACATTCATCAACCCGCACTGGGCCCGCGTGGTGAATTCCCTCTCCTAGAGAGGAGGCCTGTGTCCCAGCAGTGGGAACATTCAAAGGCTGATTATGCTATTACCTAGGTGCTGCTTAGCCCACCAGGCTTTGATTGACTGAGCTGTAAAATCATAGACATTATCCTTCAATGAGCATTTAAATCCAACGAGCAATCCAACACAGAGAGCACGTTGCTAAAGAATATCAGCAGCACAGGTCTATCTTCAAGGTTAGGCAACGCTAGCACAGGTTGGTCTTCATCTTAACATACCGAGTTTACTCCATGCCTTGGAAAGCACGTTAAGTCGTTGGTCTCAGCTGTCGTTTATAGATCTTTGGCAATCGTTACGGATTTGGTTTCCTCACGATGTTTTCCTTCACCGTTTTGAGATCAATGGTGATGAAATCAATTACACAAAGTAATGCGCCTGGCCGGTTTTGAACCCGCGACGTACAATTCGTAAGTCGGGGCAGTTTCCACTCGGCCACCACTGCTGTCCTAGGTAATAATTCTCAATTAATTACGAAACGGTAATCTCTTGACGTAAATACCTATTATCACACTCGACGCACTAACGTATCATCGGTCGAGTGTGAACGCTCAGATATGAACCTTCCCTAAAAGTGTATAAGCTGTAATTTTCAAACCAATTTTTGTTAGAAGTGTGAAGTTCTATTCGTTCAAATTTTTAAGAAATGTCAACATAGTTGAAAAGCTAGAGACCAGAGAATCCTTTTTTAGAAACCTCTATTTCATTTTGAAAGAGCTATCCAATAATACCCCACACGATTATGTTTGTTGGAATTTATTATTTCATCCCTCAGTTTCCTAAATAAACATTTTTCTTTCTTTCTTTCTTTCAGTTACGTGTATGGAGTGCCCCACCCCTGATTGTTTTCCATAATATCACATAATATCACTATTGAATAGCGGTTCACAAGTTGCACCTACCTACCAATTTTCATTTATGTAGCGTTAATAGTCTCCGAGTAAAATGGCTATGACTTATTATACAAATAGACGGACAAACAGACGGACATGATGAAATTATAAGGATTCCGTTTTTGCCATTTGGCTACGGAACCCTAAAAAATTGTAATTTTCCACAGGCAATTTTGTTCAAGCAAGGTAATTGATATAGCCCACCGGATTAGTAAGCTGAAGTGGCAGTGGGCTGGCCATATTAGTCGTAGAACCGACAACCGTTGGGGTAAACGAGTTCTAGAGTGGAGACCGCGTCTCGGCAAACGTAGTGTAGGACGTCCTCAGGCACGGTGGAGTGACGATTTGCGCAGGACGGCTGGCAGAAACTGGATGCGAGAAGCCGAAAATAGATCTAAGTGGCGTGCAATTGGAGAGGCCTATGTCCAGCAGTGGACTGCAACAGGCTGCTGATGATGATGATGAATTTTGTTCTTTTGTTGACCCTTTTTTTAAATAGGGACTGATGTTTTTGCTTTGTGTCAAAATATTTTATGGTATACCTATTAAGCATTTTTATTTGTATGGTTTGACGATTGAACGTTCATTTTCAAACTCTGCTTAAATAGTAGTAATTTAACAAGTGGGTTTTGTTGTTTCTTGGCAATACGTTTTGTTGGCAGCTACTACCCAAAAACCCCACTTTGCGAAATTATTCTTCTACACAACCAAGCCCACTTAACAGTGAATTAATACTTATCCTAAGAGTTTTCAAATGACTGTGAAGAACTTCATCTTCCAACAAAGAAATTCTTAAAACAACAGGAATATCTACCACCAGGACGTGACTCCAGTGGCATAAGTCATTTGAATTTGATTTAATCAATGCCTTTAATCGGAACCTTGCCCGCAACCAGTTGCGCATCCAGATAGGCCACTGCCTACTTGGGTTGCAGAATTTGCTCGAAAGAGCCACCGCGACCCTGGAACGCAAAGGGCACTAGGAGGAACACGGGTGGGTTTTAGTCAGGAAGAGTCTAATACTGAACGGGAAGAAGTCATTTGATGATTTCCCATCCAAAAAAAAAAAGGTTTCAAGGCCGCTGCAAATATTACATGGCGCGATGGGTTTTTTTCAGGTCAGTCAAACCCAATGAGAAAGTGATGCCCCTGTTTAGGACATAAGACACGCGTTTGAGTACCCCAACTGCCAAACAGCTGAATTTTTCATTGTTCACGAATTATCGGCTTGTAAAGGAAGAAACTGTTAAAAACTTAGTACTAGCAGCGCCCCGCGGTTTAACACGCGTAGTTCCCGTTCTCGTGGGAATACGGGGATAAAATATAGCCTATGTTACTCAGGGTGAATGTAGCTTTCTAATGGTGAAAGAATTTTTGGAATCGGTAATATCATATCATATCATATTAGTTTAGATACAGATAAGTCGGAAAAGTATTTTTTTTTTCAAATACGTTTCATGATTGACCTGTTCTTAATGAAAAAGTGCCTAAATTAAAGTAGTTTCACAGCTGTAAGTCTCATTGTTATTACATTACCCAATGTAGGTTTATTAGGAAACAACCGTACCCTTCTCGTATAAAGGTCATATAATAAATTATCATAGAGCGTGCATCTCTACGGTCATTAGGGGTTTACCGCAATAGTGGTATACCACAGATGCTTCATCCATTAATTAAATTGTTGTTTGCCTCGGTATTTGATTGTGATTCCGTTGTATAAAAGCCAAATAAGCATAATCGTAATCAGCCTTTTAATGTTTCCACTGCTGGGACACAGGCCTCCTCTCTAGGAGAGGGAATGGGCCGTAATCCACCACGCGGGCCCAGTGCGGGTTGGTGAATGTCACATGTCTTCGAATTTTTGGTTCTAGGTCATGCCGGTTTCCTCACGATGCGATGTTTAAAAAGTGTCATTATGACTTTCCAGTGGTCAGCCACTGGCATTCCATTGAAAGAAATGGCGAACAGTCTCGTACATAATGGCAAATTAATGACAGGCGTATGCGGTAATCTGCTAAACTTTTGACAGTTCTTTTGATTAGAACGTCATTGTGCAGTTATTTCTTGTATACGTAAGTATTACGGGACCATTGACAGACCAATGAACGACCATTATGAATTTAGCAGATTAGAACTTTTAGTAAAATGACAATGGGATCGTGTTGGAATGACAAATTTATAAAAATAGAAGAATCGGGGCCCTGGTATGTACCAAGACGCTTGAAAATTAACTGTGATTACTATCAAATTGGTTTGTATGGATCTGGATAAATCAATGTTTATTATTTATTATTATTATAACGTCAAAGTAAAAGAGCCTAACGCTGAAAACCTTACACAAACACGAAACAAATAAATAATATATGAACAGTAATAACGAAAAAAATACACTTCAAGAATTTTTTTAAGAAAGATAGAAATTCAAAAAAAAAATTTGAACAGCAAAAACTTACCCCAATAACTAATTCCCAGCACAAAATCACGACTGCACAAAACAAAACACTGTTACTGACTGAATTCCAAATTCAAGAAACACACATAAGAAAAAAATATTATAATTAGAACACCTTTTTTAAATTTCCAATAACGAACTTGCACGAAAGCTCAACCGACGCGCGACGGGATTAACCGACGAACGACGATACGTCGCGTGGTGCACGTTCGGAGACTCTCGAGATACTGAGGGTAAACTTCGGGCTGATGTCTGAACATAAATATATTGTATGTAGGTACTAGCTTTTAATCGCGGCTTTGGTCCTATTACTTAAGGGAACAATGCTGTATTTCGGTATGTAGCTCAGTGATAGATAGTGTAGTTTCTCGTTAGTATTTCAACAGGTTTCGTCCTAAAAATTTTATCCTCTTTATGATTAGTTATTGTTTAATACAAGAAAACATTTTTTTTATCATAGAGTAACTTGTAGACTCAACGTTAAGATAAACAATACAGATTTTAGTATTCATTAAATCAAATGGACAAATTATTTCGATAGCAATTTTCTTTTTAATTTAGTAAGAGCCATAAAACATTATGATTGTGTATAATCAAGTTTTTGTAAAGATTTTGTTTGCTAGTTTTCTATTAAGTTAATTTATTTTTTAATAAATATGCCATCCATTTCTTTTGATTAATTATAATTGTTTGTGAAAAGAATATTTTATATTTGGAGAAGGGAACAATTGAAATTATGTTTCTTTTGTTTTGTTTTCTTCTCACTTAATTACATTTACATTAAAACGAACCTTTTGTTACAAACAAAAGCCTTTTTTGTGATAATATTTATTATTTTGTACAATTTAGCTTTTTTTAGTAGAAAGTTAATAGTGTTTATTGGATCGGTTAATATGGCAAATAATTTATATTTGAACAACGATTTACGAAAAGCTTGAAGGTATGAAAATTATAGTTATAGTAATGTTTTTTTAAACGCTGACTGTCCATCTCCTTTTTCCAGTCTAGTATACCGAACATCGGTATTTGTCCACTTGTTTTTTGAAGTCAGTTCCATACACTTTACGGAACACAGTTACTCTAAAGTGCTCGTGTCTTACGGCCGAACCCAATAACCGATCTATCACATACTGGAGATAGAAAAACAAATGAAACAACAGAAAAATGATATAGGTTTTCTGTTGTCTCATTTGTTTTTCTATCTCCAGTATGTGATAGATCGGTTATTGGGTTCGGCCGTTAATCATTACAGTTCCATGGATCGTACTTCGAGGTTAAGCTACATTTGCCAACGTCGATCCATCGATGGATGGCTCGGAAAACACGATGGTTCTGGCTGTCATTTGAAGATCATTACGCGCGGTCCAAAGCTAGAAAATCTGACACCAGTCTTGCCAAGAGGTAAGTATTGTACTACCTAGATATAGCGAACAAAAAGGCAATACTGGTACTAAAAACTGGATGCTGACCCCAACATCTTTCGAAAAGGCTAGGCAGATGGTATTAACTCGATGCTATATCTGATCTGACCATTTGCCATAGTTACCCATACATTCCTCAACTCAATACAAGGAAAACACGCTGCATTACGTTCATTCTTCACCCTGAAAAAAATCAAATCAAACCTCTCCCATTTTAATAAATTTCTGCGTACATACGCAAACATCGCTTCTGAAACTATTTGTTTATTTACTGAGAGATCTGTACGCGAGTTTACGCAAAGTAAATTGTATTTGCGTTTCATAAAGCCAGTATACTGTTGTGGGAGTTAGGAAATGTTCTGACTGTATTTGATGAACTTAATAATGTTGTTTTACAAGCAACAGTACAACATGACGCAACGTCTGTTTTGTTTAGGAGCGTATACGCCTTACGGCATTTCATACAAATTTTCAAGTCCTTATTTTCCGAAATGACTGAACCGATTGTAATGAAACTTTTCACACATAAGCAGGATACATAGGTCTAAAAAGTTCATTGAAAACATTTTCGATAAATAGTGTTACAGTTAAATTAGACCCATTTTAAATTTTACATACAAACATAAATTTCCAGTTATCTTTTTTAAATGAGACATTTCGAAAATTGTTTTCTATTAACTTTTTAGACCGATATACCCTGCTTATATGTGTGAAGTTTAATTAAGATCTGTTCAGTCATTTCGCAAAATAGTGACTTGAAAATTTGTATGAAATGCCATACGGCGTACACGCTCTTAAGCTCCATAGAAAAGTAATATATTCCAGATACGGAGTGTTTCTTAGAAATACCAGACGGTGACCACTCAATGATACTTTGCGCGACTCGGAAATTGGGACCAGAACCAATCGGTGGCAGCGCTTGCCATAACAGGACCTTTTTTTGGATGGGAAATCATCAAATGACTTCTTCCGCTCTGGGCAGAGCAGTAGGGAGTGTCAGACTCTTACTGACTAAAACCCATCGTTCTACCGCGTTCCAGGACCGTGGTGACTCTTTTTAACAAATTTCGCAACCCTAGCAGGCACTGGCCCTGTGGGACCCCGTCTTCTTTGACTAGCAAGTATGTTTTAAAAATTATAGCAATTTATCTAAGCAACCAAATATGTATCTCGAACCCGCTTAATCTCACATTGTTAGAAATGTGTCTTAAAACCAAATGAAACTAAAATCACACGAATCACGAATTTAATTAAATTACCCAATTAAAACATTTCCGCTCTTTAAGATTGCGTTGAAGTTAAGCAAAATAATATAAGACCCCAAACGTATACCTACTTGTATTACGATTCCACCAACTTTAAAGTTGAATTTAAGTACAATTATGTTCTGAAGTAAAGAGCGTGTTTTGTCATTGTCTGGTGCAAAATATTCGCAGCGTTCATTCTTGTTGTTCCAACGGTTTATGTTTGCTTGTTTAGCTAAACCCTGTTTGTGAAAGTACTTGACGGAAACAATGTAGACTGGAATTGTAGTAAACTTCAAAGTTCAGGTTCAGTCATGGTTTATTTACATTTATATATGTTACTAGCAGCAACGAGCGGTTTCACCCGCGTAGTTTCCGTTCCCGTGGGAACACGGGAATATAAAGTATGTCATCGGGGGATAGTGCAGCTTCTCAACAGTGAAAGAATTTTTCAAATCGGTCCAGTACTTTCAGTACGTTTTCAATGCAAACAAACAATCAAGTCTTTCCTCTTTATACTATTAGTATAGATACGAGTATATTCCAGGCTTACAAACAAGGCAATGGTTTAAACCTTATTTATGAATCCATAAAAGAGGTTACAGCTATTGACTTGTCTATTCAGGAAGTTGAAGGTTGGTTTTGTCGTCGACATTTCAGGTTTTTTTTTTTTGTTGACAGATGGATATGCTCTTGACTCTAGTCCAGGTATAAAGAACCGTTGTGTATGTACATAAGCAGGCCCAGTGGAATTGGGGAGGACATGCCTGTCGAACGTTGATCAATCATGGGACAGAGATGGGGCCCTGAGACAGTGAAACGGAGTCGCGGCAGACCATGATTTTTCTTGATGTGCCGAGATCGCAATGGTAAGACGAAATTATTAGACAAACGGTTAAAAACGAGAGAATGGGTCGTAATCCAACACGCAGGCCCATTGCGGGTTGGTGAATGTCACATGTCTTCGAATTTTTGGTTCTAGGATATACCGGTTTCCTCACGTTGTTTTCCTTCACCGTTTTGAGAGCAGTGAAGTAGTGGTAGCCGAGTGGTAACGGCCCCGGCTTACGAATTGTAAGTCGCGGCTTCAAACCCAGCCAGACGCATTATTTTGGATCTTATCTACACTAATATTATAAAGAGGAAAGATTTGATTGTTTTTTTGTTTGTTTGCATTGAATAGGCTCCGAAACTACCTGACCGATTTGAAAATTCTTTCACTTTTGGGAAGCTACACTATCTCCGGTGAACATAGGCTATATTATTTCCCCATATTCCTACGGGAACGGTAACTACGCGGGTGAAACCGCGGGGCGATGCTAGTGATGTCATAAAATTCCAAGATAGAAAGCAAACATGAGGCGAGTTAAAATAACTTCAGTGATTGAAAAGAACACATAACTAGTGATAACCACAACCGCCCAGTCAAGACCGAAGCTTAAAAGGAGAAGAACATTATCTGTAGCAGTTAACCCTGTAGACAGCTGTAGTTACTGAAATTAAGAGGTAAGCTTGTTTAATTGTGCTAAAATCACATTCAAATAGTTTCGCCAGTTAATGTAATTTGACTTCATATAGCATCTACAATATCAGCACAAGTCCCATATATTGCTTAAATCACAAACAGATTTACTCGATGAAGCAACAAATTGGTTGATTCGATCAATAGAATAATTGATTGCTTGAACTTTCTATTAGTTTACAATTTCATATATGTATGTTCATCATTTTTAACAGTTATAGCGGGTGCTGGTATTGTTCGTGATGATTCAATTATTCAACTACAGTTACGGGTATATTGTATCCACAGCAATTTAAATTCACCAATTATAATTGTTTTTAATACCTATTTGATATTTTCCGGTTAGATTTTCAGTTCAGATAAGCTATGGTGTCAAATGAATTAGAAAAGGTACAAAACATTTTTTGGTATACAAAACTATAAAAACTTGTCACAGAACAAACGTATATCTGTTGTAAAAATTGTAACTAAAACGTGAAAACCCAGGGTTTTTTCAACGGGTTGAATTATTCACCGCTGAATGTTTTTCTTCTCTTTGAAAACTCTCTATAGGTTTCTGCTACCCGTATTTTTTCAAAGCAACGGTGCGTACGATTTCCAGTTAAATAATGTGTCCTGAACCGTTTTATTCAATGCACACCCTAGCAAGGGCATTTTTAAAGTGCATAAGGTAGTAAGAAGTATTGGAACTACATTAATCTTTGCAGAAGAGTCTACGATTGAGAAAAATAAACTCAGGGGTTAATCTGTATATAATATTATAATATTCTTGTTAATTATTCATTGTAGGCGGCAACCAGCCCGTCATTTGAACGCATCCCCGAGGGTCGTGGTCATCCGGCAATCCCGGGGATACCACGCGGTCTCCGGGGAGGCGGTGAGCCTACATGCCAGATGGCATGACGCCATGGGATCTGGAGACGAGGACCCTCACGCACGTATATGCGTGGTGTGTGGAGGCACTATGCTGGAGCGAAACTGTTTCTTCGCGGTAAATCACAGTGCGGTAGCCGTCTACCGCACTGCGATTTGCCGTGAAGAAGAGCTCCAGCATACCCAGATGTCACCACTGTGTAGATCGCAAGGAGGACACGCTAGAGGTCTGCCCTGATTGGGCAGAGCACAGCCATATCCTCGTCGAGGCGATCGGCGGCGGTGACCTCTCGCGTCCGGTCCTGGTTCAATACATGGTACGGAGCAAGGGGGCCTGGGAAGCGGTCATCTCCTTGTACGAACTAGTAATGCTAGAAAAGGAGGAGGTGGGCCGCGAGAGGGAGAGGCAAATCTCACGCCCGAGCCACCGCAACAGAGGAAGATGACCCGGGCGTCGGGAGTAGCAGGGCGATTCCCGTTCACTGTAGGCGCGGACCTCCGGACGGTGAAAGCTGGGCTCGCCGTCCGATAACAACCAGGTACGGTTCGACGGCGAGTTGTGTTCCACGCGCGTCTCAAAGAGATGTCAGCATAATAAACGGGGCTCGCTGTGACTAGTGCCTAACAGGTTTGCGGAACTTGTTCAAAAGTGTCACCGCGCTCCTGGAACGCAAAGGGAATTTGGAGAGAAACGGATACCTAGATTTTAGTCAGTAAGCGTCTGAGACTCCCTTTGTATTGAATATCGAGAGGAAATATTAGAGTTATAAAGGGCAAAAACAAAACCCGTATTGCTAAAAAACTTGTATTCAATAGATTCGTAACAAATAAGTTATCAATAGTTACATAAACAACATTTAATCAATCAATAATTAATAAACTATTAAAATGCTAAGGCGACTACAGATAATTAACTATGAGTTAACTATTCTCAAACAAATCAGCTGTACACTCGAGAAATTATTACTAACTTAGGTTAGGTATCTTATGAATTCTAATTATTTGGTGTTTCTCGTAACAATATAAAAAAGTGTTTCATTTTCATTAAAGTTAATTATGATTATTGTACAAAATATGACTATAAAAAAGATTATAACATTTTAAAATAATATTGACAAAACAATAGAGCAGTATGTTCGTTGTTTTGTTCACAAATATCTATAAAAATATTTGTTAAGGCTTTCGGAACGAATAAATTTTCATAATTAATAAAGCGGCAAGATTCCTTTTTCGAATTAAATATACATTTGCATCATTTTATGAGCATAAATTATTATCAACACACATTGTTTTATTCATGTAGGAAAAACAACTTTAATCGGTGTACTATAGTTAAATAAAATAATACATCTTATAGACGTGAAAACAGTATGAATGTGTATAAAAATGTGATATTGAACTTTTCAAACTCGTGCAAAACCACACTATTATCCGTGGCTCGTTAGTCAAGATTGTACTTAATATATACACTTGAACCTTTTGAAGCACCTTGAAATAATAAGGTGATTTTGAACGCGATCGGTGAGAAAAATATTTTCACATCTACATGGAGTATTATTTTTTCCTGTATTATTTTTATCTATATTTTGAAGTACAGTTAACTGCATTTTAGTGAGACATAACATTTTGACTGTGTCGGTGAAGTTGATTTTCATCATTTAGTTACCTACAAGTGAAGAATAATAATTGATGAGCAATAGTGATAGTGAAAATCATATTTTTTAAGCTGTTTGTTGTTTTCTTGAAAACTGAATACGGCAAAGGTATTATCTTAATTCTAAATATATTGCTACTATTGATGAAATTGTTTACCTAGAACAATTTAGTTTTGGCAAACAACCCCAGCAGTAAATTATAGTTTTTATTTTGTACCTATCAGTTTGTAGTTCACGTTCAGATGAAATCACAATTGATGGATAGAAACACAAACAAATACTAGTTACTCCATTGATCCAATCATTTTCCAAATCCAAATAAAAAGTTCAAATCCATTAACATCCATTTTTTTTGGATGAAAAATGATCACATGATTTCTTCCACCCTGAGCGTAGCTGAAGGGAATTAAACATGCATACAATTATTATTTTCATCTAATATGAATACTATCATTTTCACCTTCTGCAAAATATAAGAATTCAAGATAAAAGTTACTCTGTCCATGACATGTAACAAAAATGTGAAATGTTCTATTATTACCTACTTACATTGTTGGAGGCAAAACTTGACTCATTTACGTATGTATATTTGCAATATTTGTACATTTTAAGGCACTAATCTAAAATTTTCTAGGTCACAAGCATTCTCAACTAGATAAAAGGTGAACAGGAATTAGTATCAAAAGATGTATAAATCGTAAAGTTATCCAAACTGAAGTAAGTTCTTTGCTTCTTTGAAAAACAAAATGTCTAGTCTGACTTCAAACTCATTAGTTCACAAGAATATAGTTCCTGTACACATCTTCCATCTAAATCGCATAAGTCATTCTATTAATGATACGGGAATAATCAGTCGTGAGCATCACACTTTAATCCACCTTTCTCGTCTTCTTGATCTCCAAGAACTTCAAGATATTCAAACACCAGAACATGGCAGAGGCCACGAAGAAGGTTTGCAAGGCCGTGGCAAATGCTGGACTGGCTATGGTGACGCTCCTGGTGAGGAATGCGAGAGCAGAGCACCGGATGACTTCCAAGAGAGGGGCGTGCTTGGAATTGTCGAAAGCCATTCCGATGATGGTGAGTGATGCAATGACGTAGAGGACGCAGATTAGGACAGAGATTGGAGTCATACCCTGGAAAAGAAAGAAAGAGATAGTTAAGAAAAGGAAGTATTTGATAAAAATGCTTTGCTTACAAAATAATAACAACAAAGATAAAAACGTATTGGATCATCCCTCGATCCCAATAAATTTCAACAATTATTATTGCTGAAAATTGCGTGTGTAAATTGAATTGCGTTTCAAAACTGTGAAGGAAAACATCGTGAGGAAACCATGTCCTAGAAACAAAAATTCAAAGACATGTGACATTCACCAAACCGCACTGGGCCCGCGTGGTGGATTACGGCCCGTTCCCTCTCCTAGAGGAGGAGGCCTGTGTCCCAGCAGTGGGAACATTAAAAAGGCTGATTATGCTAATATTATGTTATTGCTGGAAGAATGTCACTTTCCCTAGACGCCAATTAAATCATCTCTTACTATATTAGTTCCCTATAATCACAAAGTCGAGTTCTTGATGGAACTAATTAACTGTAAAGCTTAGCTAGGGGTAATCAAGACAACGTTGTTTGAGTACAGAAGTGTCGGATACAAAGATTGAAATTGTTCATAAGCAATTAACGTTTAACTGCTTCTGTACGTAACCGCTACAATAATCTCTGTTTCAACCTTAATGTCTATAGATTTAGTTTTATGTTTCAAATGATAAAATACTGAGCTTCATAGCAATTTGAATAGAAATTCACGGACTAGATGGTTTTATCTAAAATTTTACGACGTATGACATCAGGATGTATAAAGTAAGATTGAAGGTTTTGAAACTTGGGAGTTTGGAGTAATTTCGTTTTATGGCTGTTACTACATATTATGTATATCAATGTTATTTTCTGCTAAGAATTACAATGAAGTTGAAGCTAGGGTTTTATTAGGGTTCCGAAATTCTGTATGGAAAAACGGAACCCTTATAGGATCACTTGGTTTTCTGTGAGTCTGTCTCAGCCGATTTTCTCCAAATCTACTAGACCGATTCAGTTGAAATATTGTAAGCATACATTTTATCTTCTGTGACCCAAATACGGACAAGTAAAGAAACTAAATAGATATTGAAAATGGGATAACTTTTCGGGAAAAAAAAAAGTTTTTCTTATGGCGTCAAATGCATTTCCTTTTTCATATTTTTAAAATATCCCCATTCAAGTTTCGAATACAATACAACAATCATATTTCTAAGGTATATAAATATATAAATAGGTTACACATATCGATTTCCGGAGAATTAATAAGAAGGAAGGTTTTTAAATAACATGTTAAAAAATATTATTCGTTCGGAACCCTTTACACGCGAGTTCAACTCTCATTTGTTTTGTTTTTTTAATTGAAAAATTATTTATTGTGCCTCAATCTTATTTAATTTAACGAAAATTCTAAACGTGGATATTCAAAATCTTTAGACACAGCAGCTGTTTAATTATACATTAATTGTAAACCTTTCCAAAAACTAAACAATAACTCTTTCATTCGGTTGATGAAACTTTTAAATTGTATTGCCTACGTTCGTCAAGTAATTGTAAATCCAGCTCCGTAGGATGTTTCAAGTTGAGATTTCAAAAACTTTTGTTTCGAAGGAAATTTGAAGTGTTGACAACCTTTGAATATTTAAAAGGGTCTAAAGTCAAACGTCAAAGATACTTTCTTACATCGATAACATTGCTCATTATCATCGGCCTAGCCTTTCCCCAACTATATTGGGGTCGGATTTAGCTGAATACCAGTTTACCATTTTATGTGAAGCGGCTGCCTACCAGACCTCCACAACTCATTACCTGGGTAACACGGTACTTCTTGGCATGACTGGAGTCAGATTTACTGGCTTCTGACAATCCGTAACAACTGCCAGAGGTCTACAAATGACAGCCGGCACCTGTGGCTTAACGTAATTTCCGAAGCTCAGAGGAAACTCGATATGTTAAAATGGTCACCCATCCACAGACCAACCTTGGCAAGCGTCACTTTTCAAAAATATTGTAAACGCTGATAGAATGCAAGTTTTCTTACGGTTATAAAATGGTTACATCTTTTGAATACAAAATTGTTATTTATAAAGGAAAATAATTAAATTATAGAACGTTGTTTTATAATTCTTCTTTCAGTGACTGGGCCACCATTGGTATTCATAAGAGCAGGGAACGGCTATATGAGTTGTATGAAGAACGGGCTTACATTAATACAGCAGAATTTAATTTATATGTTAAAAACTACTCTAAATTATACAAAAAAGTTTGTTATATGGCGAAGTCTCGGTATTTGAGTTCAAAAATAAAAAATAGTAGTAATGTGATTAAAATGACATGGAACATTATTAATAGCGAAACGGGAAGATCTTGCAATCAAACCAATGATTATAGCCTTGCTATTAATGACAATGTAATTAATTTAGATTCCGATGTCGCCGCGGCTTTTGAAAATTTCTTTGCAGAGATCCCCGTATCAACAACTAAGTTTCTAAATTCATCACCAACCGCTGCAGAAATTTTACTTAAAGAAAACGTTCCACTATGTGATGCTGAGTTTAAATTTCAATATGTCAGTTATAGTGATATAATAAAAACTTTTAATTCTTTAAATTTAAAAAAAACGGCAGATCTATGGGGTAATTCTGTTGATCTGGCAAAGTCCATTATACATATTGTGGCACCTACCTTAGCTATTATTTTTAATAAATGTATCGACCGTGGTGAGTTTCCTGATCTAATGAAATATAGTAAAATAATACCATTATTTAAATCAGGTAGTACGTCAGACCCTAGTAATTATAGACCTATATCAGTGCTACCTACTTTTAGTAAAATTTTTGAGAAAGTTATCCTAAATCAAATGCAAAGATATTTTAATAAACACAAACTGTTACATAATAAACAGTTTGGTTTTACACGGGGTCGTTCAACAGCCGATGCCGGCATTGAACTGTTAGGACATATTTATGATGCATGGGAGGACAAATGCGATGCTTTGGGCATTTTTTGCGATTTGTCCAAGGCATTCGATTGTGTTCTTCATGAGACATTAATCAGGAAGCTGCACTATTACGGAGTCCGGGACGCCTCTCTGGATCTTCTTATTTCTTACCTGAGTGATAGGATTCAAAGAGTTGACGTCAATGGCAAAAGATCTCCTGGATCTGTAGTGAGGATGGGGGTCCCACAGGGCTCGATTTTAGGTCCATTTTTGTTTCTCATTTATATTAATGACTTGCCGTACCTCGTAAAGGATAATCATGATATAGTGTTATTTGCAGACGACACGTCACTTTTATTCAAACTCAAACGTCAGCAGCATAATATAGACGCTGTAAATAGTGCCCTTACGACTGTAGTTAACTGGTTCAATATTAATAATCTTCTACTTAATGAGAAAAAAACGAAATGTGTAAAGTTCACGTTACCTCATGTTAGACAGGTGAACACTAGTGTGTTAATAAAGGGGGAAGAGTTAAAACCCGAAGATAGCACACTGTTCTTAGGCATAACTTTGGATGCGAAGCTACAGTGGGGCCCCCATATAGACAAATTGTCCAAAAAACTTAGCTCTGCAGCATATGCCGTTAGGAAAATTCGTGGCTTAACTGATGTTGAAACAGCACGTTTAGTATACTTTAGTTATTTCCATAGTGTGATGTCATACGGCATTTTGTTGTGGGGAAATGCCGCTGATATTCAAACAGTATTTGTGTTGCAAAAAAGAGCTATCCGTGCGATTTACAAATTAAGTCCTAGACAGTCCCTCAGAGACAAATTTAAAGAGATTAATATAATGACTGTGCCTTCTCAGTATATTTACGAGAATCTTTTGTATGCACATAAAAATATTAATCTATTTAAAAGATACAGTGATATTCATAATGTGAATACCAGGAACAAACATAATTTTGTCATTCCTAAAACTAGGCTCAAGAAAATAGGTGGTTCATTTAGATGTCAATGTATACGTTTTTATAATAAACTCCCTTCCTACATCCAAGACCTTAGTATTAATAAATTCAAATTGATAGTAAAACGTAAGCTATGCCAGAAAGCTTTTTACACAGTTAGAGACTATATTGAAGACCAAAAGGCTTGGGATTGAGATGCTTCAACGATGTACATGGCCTAATATTACGTTTATTTATTGATACTTTTCTCAATTTTAGACTTTGACATTTTATATTCTCCTGCATGTAAATTCAATTTTGCAATCTTGACATGAATGTTTACTTTTTAAAGTATTATTTTATTATTGTGACATGAATATTTACTTGTTAAAGTAATATTTTTTTTTTTTAATTATTATATTATGTTTGACATGTATACTTACTTTGTAAAGTATTATATTTTTACTTAATTTATTTTGTGAATATGAGGACTATATGGGTATTATTTTCTTTTTTCTTTCCTTAAAGTATATATAACGACGACGTCTGGCAGTTTAAGTACTTTTACGGCCTACCCAAATGTCCCTTCTTTGGTATTGTTCGTCGGGTCGTTGAGCTCCTTATTGTTTCTAAGTTGAGCTACTCGACTACTGACAAAGGCTTGCACTGAATGGACAGGCCCACTTAAATCTGTATGGTTCTTTCCTCAAAAGACCATTTCAGACACAGATCTGCATAGTTCTCATATAACATATTATGAATGGGAACTATGTAGATCGCCATATTAGGGTCTTGTTTCAGTTTGTCTGGCAGTTTGAGTAATTCTTGCGGCCTACCCAAATGTCCTTACTTTGGTATTGTTCGTCAAGCCGTTGAGCTCCTTAAAGTTTTAAGTTTGAGCTACACGGTATCTGACAAATGCTTGCACTGTCTGGACAGGTCCACTCAAATCTGTGTGGCACTTTCCTCAAAAGGCTACCTCAGACATTAACCTACATGGTTCTCATATGATTTGACCAGTACGGATTGTATGGACTTTAAAAGAGACTTTGACCTCTGAGTTTGTTTCGGTGTTTCTTCTCAGGGTAGTCAGCTAGGAAACACCGGCTTCATCTAGCTTAAAATGACAAGAAATATTGGACGTGTAAAAGTGTTATGTTTAACCTACTTACAAAATAAATATCATTTATCATTTATCATTTAATTCAGAACTCGGGGGCTTTTCAAAGTGTTTGTTTGAAATAAATAACAATTTGTAATTTAACAGGAATTTATGATACACAAGAAAATTTCAGTTCCGCAACAGCCTTTGTTTATGGAACCAATAAAGGTTGTTACCCATTTATGTATCGCATTGCTTTGTCACTCAACTTTGAATGTGAAAATATTGTTGAGGTATGTACATACATCTGCAAAACACCATTGTTATTATAGCTTTGCTGCCTCAAATTTTCTACATGAACGATGCACTTAATGGGAAAGAAAATATTACTATACCGTAGCTAGTATTTTTTAAAATCGAATCAATTCTTTAAGAGAAACAGAGAACGTTCCATTGTACCTTTGTTAAATAAATAAAATAAACGATTTAATCTATTTACGTACAGTATTAGTTATCTAAGACAGTATTTATTCAATAAAACCGGGGTGAGTCGTACAATTACTACAAGAACTGCTCGGTGCCGTATTAACAATGCCCCGTAACAATTCTGCGCTGATAGCTGAAATACAGGCTTTTGCCTAGTTCAGCTACAGATGTTTAATTCTATTGTATTGTAAAAATATAGCCCACACATATGTTGTAACACTGTAAAAACGAATTGCAACAAACTTACATTATACGTTTCCGTGAGATCACGGAGACCAAATATGTCACCCGGGGATAGTGTAGCTTCCCAAGGTGGAACAATTTTTCAAATCGGTTCTGTAGTTTCGGAGTCTTTTCAATGCAAACAAACTAACAATCAAATCTTTCATCTTCATAATAATCTTTAAAACTACGCAACGGATTTTGATGCAGTTTTTTTAAATAGATAGACTGATTCTCAAGAAAGGTTTATAATTATGTATAATACATGCATATTATAGTAGAGGAAACATTAGTATCTACATTGCACCCGTGCGAAGCCGGGCGGGTCGCTACTTAGTATATATATTTTATTACTTTTGGAATAAGATGCGAGCACTATCCTTTGATAACGAATAAAAACGCGATGTAATGGAAATTGACATTATTATTTAATTTTGCCTCAATGTTGCGTAGCTCGATCCCTTCGTAATCTTCTTAGTAGCCATTGAAGTAATATTATCAGCTTAAGTAATTAATTGACTGAAAAGATTTCTGTCATAGGATCTCAGTAGAATTAGGTATAAAACAGACGTACTTATTTCAATGAGAGTTCCATTCGAATTATTGAAATGTTTTTTTAGATGGAAAAATATACCAAGATCTCGAGACGGATTTAATTGAAATTTGGTACATATACATATAATACGAGTAATATTATAAAGAGGTAACGTATGTGAGTTTGTGACATTGTAAGGGGTAATCTCTGGATCTACTGAACCGATTTTCAAAATTATTCCAGCAATAGAAAGCTACGCTATTGTGGAGTGTCATAGGCTATATTTTATCCCCGTATTGCCAAAGGCACGGGAACAACGCGGTTGAAACCGCGGAGCGCTGCTAGTCTATACTAATATTATAAAGAGGAAAGATTTGTAATTTTTGTATGTAACGAATAGACTCTAAAACTACTGAACCGATTTCAAAAATTCCTTCACCATTAGAAAGCTACATTCACCCTGAGTAACGTAGGCTATATTTTATCCCCATATTGCCACGGGAACGGGAGCAACGCGGGTGAATCTGCGGGGCGCTGCTAGTACTTTATATGTGTAAGACAGATTAACAATACGATCACTTTGACCAGTATGACGTTTTACTCCGATCTGAAGTCCACGTAGAGGAAGTGACAGGCAGAAGCTATTACTTCATAAACTTTTCTTTTACGTTGATTCTCTAATCCTCGCTTATCACTGTAGTTTTATTATGAAAAGTGATGGCAACAGGAAAAGTGTTCGCTACTTTGCTAAACATTTTGACGTGGGGAAGAAAAGTTGCCATACCTTCAGCGTCAGCGTAGGATTTGTGTTAAATAATTATGATATGAAAGAACACGGATTTATAATGTTGAAGTTTCCTAGCTCAGAATAAGTTACGATGAATGTTCTTTTAGGGTAATTATGGTAATTTTCAATTCCTGAAAATAATTCGTTTTACCTAACAACTGTGTTGTATGTGCAGCTTTGAAAAAGTAAAGTACCTAATCAATGACGAAGTTCTGAGGTAAAAAACGTATAACCGAATTGACAATCTCCTCGATTTTGTTAAGTCAAAAAAAAAAAAGAAGATTTTTTGTGAACTGTACTTAATATTGGAAGCCTTTTCGTCCTTAGAAAAGTCTAATTGTTGCTACAAGTTACCTACTCCCGTTTTCAGTAAAAGTAGGTGATAGTTACAAGTAGTGTCTAAAACGTACTATTTATTATACGTTGGATTTCCAATGCTGCGATCAGTGCCGAAAGTTGAAAATCCAACCGATCAAATTAAAGACGTGTTATTGAAAACAAGTAGATATATTGTTACTCATAGCAGAATTGTCGCCTGTGCTACAAATCAACTCATTATGATTACAGTCAGTTATGTCTTATAATAAATACACAGCCCTTCCCCACATAAACAAGGGTATGTTGTTACATAGGAGTTACCTACATACTAATATTTGTTTACGACTGCGCTCCAATTTCACAGAGTTATGACAAAGATACAATACGGCACAGAAGGTTAACTCCATACAATTAATTTGGTTAACCTTTTGTTGGGTTCGGCTTCCAATCTGGATACAGCTGAATACCCTTTAACAGTCTGACCTCCGCAACCCAGTAGCTGGGTAACACGATACCCTTTGGCAAGACTGCTATCAGGCTTTTGACTACCCGTAGCGATTGTCAAAATCAACAAACGATAGCCGGGACCAACAGCTTGACGTGCTTCCAAAGCACGCAGGAGTCTCAGTATATATTGGATGATCAGCCACCCAAAGAGCTCCTTCAGAAAGTCAGCTCTGTGTAATCTATACTAATATTATAAAGCTGAAGAGTTTGTTTGTTTGTTTGTTTCTTTGTTTGAACGCGCTAATCTCAGGAACTAGTGGTTCGAATTGAAAAATTCTTTTTGGGTTGAATAGACCATTTATCGAGGAAGGCTTTAGGCTATATATCATCACGCTTAAGCCAATAGGAGCGGAGCAGCGATAAAGAATGTTTTAAAATCGGGGATTCCACGGGGACGAAGTCGCGGACAGAAGCTAGTCAGTGAATATAGGCGCATGCACACATAAAAGCCAGCAAACGACGCGGCAGTGGTATCAAACAAATGCCAGTGTACACATGCACTCTGTTAGAATAGAATAGAAACCATTTATTCAGCACAGACAGAAACAAAAACAAAACATTTTACAAAAAAAAGCAACCAACTTCTAAACGAAAAAATTTAAAATTTAATTCTAAATTTCTAAATTTAATTTCGGAACTCGGTGTTTCTGGCAGCTTGTCCATGTGTGAGTGCGTTTTCAGTCATTGTACGGAATTGATCTTCTGTATTTATACCTATGTTTTGTGGTAGCAACGTGATATTCATTAATTAGTGCCTAGAGGTGAGCTTATTAATCTGTTATACTGTAACTTCAGGGTCCTGATTGAGTAAGATAAATAAATTAACTAATTTTGAATGTAAGTATACACAGATACATGTAACTCATTCTTGAATGTCAACGGAACGTTAAATCTCTTTCAAAGTTGAATCTCTTTTTAAATGACGATATCTAGTAAGTAACATTTTTATAACAACATCTCGAACAACTTTTTGGAAATAACTTTTTAAAAGGCTCTTCGTTCAGTGTTTTATATTGTTTCCATGCAAATAATGGCAATTCTGAAAAGTTATTCACATTGTCTGTGTTGTATTTTCTTTACCAAGTCAGTTTACATTGATGTTTACCTACGTATCATTGATCGTTCGAGCAGCTCGTGGCTAAATTATAACAGCCGCACGGGTCGATCTTCAAAGTTAAGCAACGCTTGCCGAGGTTGGTCTGTGGATGGGTGACCATCTTAACATAACGAGACTCCTCCGTGCCTCGGAAAGCTCGCTAAGTCGTTGGTTACGGCTGTCATTTGGCGAACTTTGACTGTCGTTACGGATTGTCAGAAGCTAGTAAATCTGACTCCAGTCTTGCCAAGAAGTACAGTGTTTCCCAATTAATGGGTTGTGGAGGTCTGGTAGGCAGCCGCTTCACGTAAAATACTGGTATTCAGCTGAACCCGGTTTGACAGTGAGCCCACCCCAATATAATTGAGAAAGGCTAGGCAGATGATGATCATTGATTGTATAGGTATAGCAACAATATTCCAGCTTTGTGTTTGTCATATAAACAAGACGTGCTGTGAATACGGAATCTCATCCAATCGTGTGGAAATGCGCCCGTATACTACATATGTACATATGAATGTATTTGTCAGCATTGTGAAGCCGAAGCTCTGACGTAAGCTGCTTTACAGAGAAGAGGATTAGCAGTTTAGATACACACTTAGGATTATCACGCGTGTGAATCTTACTGAGGTAAGTAATAATGTACCTACAGGTAGAGTAGCCCACTGTCGTTCCCATTATGTCAAGTATAAGTATTGTTAAATTGAACGCTTTAAAACTCCTGTCGAAAAAAACAACACGCGACAATATCTTAATAATACGACAAATAGTATTTGTAGCATTGCATAGTAGTTTGTCACTGTCGTTTCGCATAATCAGCCTTTTAACGTTCCCACTGCTGGGACACAGGGCTCCACTCTAGTAGAGGGAATAGGCAGTAATCTACCACGCGGGCCCAGTGCGGGTTGGTGAATGTCACATGTCTTCGAATTTTTGGTTCTAGGACATGCCGGTTTCCTCACGACGTTTTCCTTCACCGTTTTGAGAGCAGTGGTGATGAAATTAATTGCTCAAAGTATGCATATTGCCCATGGGTGGGTGGGAATCCACGACCTACAATTCGTAAGTCGGGGCCGTTACCACTTGGCCACCACTGCTCTCGTCATATCGCGCCTGTCGATAAAAAAAGAAACTTTTTTCTATAATAACATTAATTTGAAATTGAAAAGAATATATCTAGTTTTAATTTCCGCGAATATTAGTGGGTTGCTTCCACCGTTGAGTTGCGACTGACTGCTCAGTCGCAACTCAACGGTCAGCGAGTCAACACGTCCCCTTTGGATGCCTCGTGGAGAGGCGAAACACGTGTCGGTAATGGTGTTGGGTATTGCTTTGCCTTCCTGCATGTGCATAAAATCCTTGCATTTGCCTTGTAATCTTGCATGTGCATAATATAGCGGGCGGGAGGGAAATTAAAACTAGATATATTGTTTTCAATTTCAAATTAAAATGGATTTCCGCAAAGTAACGCCTGACTCAATCAATTTTATAATAACATTAGTCAAACTCACCATATGTCTCGAAGCCAGCTCAAAGAATCCATAAAGCACAACCGTGTAATGTGCCACGAGGTAGCAGTTGCACCAGGCAGGCAACTGAACGTCGTATTTATCTCTGTTCTCGACCTGTAAACAAAAGAACTGCTGAGTAAATTCTAGAACATTTACAACGCATGTGAGGAATTCCTTGCTGGCGTCTGTGTTTCCCAACCTAGGGGTCGTTCTTGTGTCGTTACAGACTATGTCAATCTACCTAGCGTTTTCCCAACTATGCAAGGGTAAGCTCCCTATCTCACATAATACAGCTGAATACCTACACATAGTCTCTCATACCCCACACACACACCACATTAACTCAACATCAAGAAACATCCCAAACCACATGTCCTGTACGGTTTATTTTATCTTATTTTTGTTTCATGTACTTTTTTTCAGGGAACATTAATCCATTCTCATCACCATCATCATTATCTGGAGAAGGGCTTTGTTAGCTGCGCTACAGTTTGTACTTTTGCAGCTATCATCGTTTTAATTTTCGTCCTTAGTATTTTAAATAGAACGATTGCTTATCTGACACCCAAAACTGTGCAACACGATGCTCGTTTTAGGAAGGCTGGCTATCAGATATGTGGGTGTGAACTGTGTAAGGCATCACTGTAGCGGTACACAACGATGTCTTACACAGTACGGCAGACTATCGGACAAACCCGATAAAGTCGTCGCGCCGAGAAAAGACGCCTTTTGGTTTTGCCGAACAAATGAACGCGACGATTGCGTATTCACCCAATGAACGCTTAATATGAGGACGTCTCCTAAGAATATGACCAGTCAAAAGTATAATAATCGGTCATTAATATGGCATATCAATACTTAGAAACAGAATGCCACAAGAGGATGGAGACAAGATGGACTGATATAGGCAAAGCGGCGACGGTCTACAAAAATGTGCATATTCTTAAAATGGGCGAGGTATTTACAGCCGTTAATTCTACCAGCGACGGTAACTGCAAAAAGTTTGCTAGACTTAAATTTTATTATTCATGAGGCTATTTTGCATCCCAACTACGCCTACAACTAATAATAGATATTTGGAACGTTATTTCAGTATCTCGGCCGTGTTTAGAGCTAATAAATAGATCAAGAGCTTCATCCAAGTTGAAATTGGTTATTATGCCCGAAATAATGCGGTGAGAAGCAACGACGAAGATGTCTATATTTAACCGTGGGATTCCTTTTGGCTCAAAGAGACGCTTCAAAGAGATACCAGCGTAATTGACGGGGTCTGCGAGGACCCAGGCTTTGGGAAATCGTTCGAAAGATTTACCGCGACCTTGGAACGCAAAGGGAATTTGGGGTTGGTTTTAGTCCGTAAGAGTTTGACACGCCCTTCCGCTTCGCCCATAGTGGAAGGAGCGAAATGATGATTTCGGATCCAAAAAAAGGATTCCCTTTTCAAAAACATTTCTATTCGTTACTGCTTTGCTATCGAATGTCAAAAAGTTTTGAACTGAATTTTCTTGAGACTTCAAATAGGGGAGACTGGAAAATGGAATTATGGGGAATAAAATATGCTGCATCATGTATTGGTATCTATTAATGGATGATCAAGATGAAAATGTGATTTTTGGAGTGACTTTCCTTATATTATCTTTGTTTATTTTGCTTATTAAGCACAATTTCACAAACACCGAAGGCGACCAGCAAATTGATGTGAAGTTATGAAAACGAAGCAACGTGCGCTTAAAATTACACTTCAACATGTGGCTCCAATGGTTCATATTCGTCAACCACAATTTCCTTCATGATAATAATATCGGCGTTAGATGATTTTAATTTGTGGGCGTTCATGAGTTGGTTAAAACCTCTTTCGTTCACGAGTTCGAAAAGTTTGGAAACTTTTTAGCTAGCTTCCCAAAAACAAACTTTAGAAACGAAAATTAAAACTTGAACTGTTGTCGATATCCACTTTTACGCCTACATCATTGATTAATATTTAAATTATTATGGCATTTTAGCTTACAAGAAAAATAACTTTTTTTAGTACTGTTTTGTTAATGTTTACTTAAATAATCTGACCTTTTAAAATAAGTTTTATAGATTGGGTTGTTGTAACATCGGTTTTAAGGCGTTTTCACTATCTACCCAATTACCTGCAGTGATAGGTTTAACATCGAATTCGATCGATATTTTCACTTGAACAGTATTTTTGCTAACTATCTATGTATTTTCTATTACTAAAGAATACCCGTAGGTATTGCAAAATAATTCAACTTAATATCTTTTAGCAGGCTAAATTTAAATATTAAGTCTTGTTTTTTATCGCCGATCTACGCAGTTCTGTAAAATTACTCCAGTATTCTCTTAGGATATTATAGCAAGTAAGATTCTGGCGATTTAAATAGTTATTCTTGTAAATAGAACACCAATATCATTCGCCAATACCGAAATTAAAAAAAAAAACATATTCAAAGGTTATTTATTCCAATTATAACGTTCTACTTCTGGACTCAATCTGCTAAACCCATCTTTCTAGCTGGTCGTACTGTGCTGGTGCTACCGCTGTGCTTGCTAAGAACCTCAAACGACGGAAGTATAATAACCTAGTTGGGAATTACATTATCGTTTATTAACGTTTGGCTACCAAACGGCTAAAAAAAATAACGCAAGAGCACTCAGAAGTGCTCTTGCGTTATTTAAAGAACTTGGTACCTAAACGTTTAGTTGATACTTTGCATGCCCCAAGGCCTAGCAATTGGCAATGCTAATCCTCTAATCCAAACAAAAGCTTGGGACAGAGGATTAGCATTGCCATACAATGTGGCACTGTCGCCAGTCTTTTGGGCTCACTATCAGTCGATAGCGATGCGGACGAATTTTTTGATGCCATATTCTAGTTAGGTGGCATAAGCATAATTTATTTTTATTTCAAGTGTATTTTGAAGATTAGTATTGAAATATAAAATATATATATTAAGCTAATTTCTAGGTGTAAGGCTTATATTTGACATCAAATTTACATGGGACAAACAGAATTAATACGCACCAACGGTCACGGGCTGCGGCTTATGTACTTAGATCAGTAATAACGAGTAATATTCCGGAACTATTACCCTTTATCTAGTATAGAAAGAATAGAATAGAATAGAAAAACTTTTACTCAGTACAGACACAGCAAAACGGTTACAAACACAAAGTAAAGGAGAAAAAAAGTACAGAATCGATCAGTATCGATTGTGTGTAGATAGGTTGTATCAGTACCAGACACATTTTAATATGTTTATAACTCGTTTTACGAAAGCCCTATTCAAAGAAATAACTGTCTTTGAACGGAGGAATAGGAGTGTCAATCATTGGAATGACATGAACGTAATCTTTTGATAGTATATGTACGTCAATTCTATTGGATTAAGACGAGATGGAACCGGTGACAGTTGTCATGTCATCGAGGTATATTCTGTTCTAATTTTGTCTGTATTTTATTTCTTGATGTTGAGTAAAAATGTTTTCTTACTACGCCTCTGTAATCTATTTAATAAAATTGTAGACTCGCTGTGTCAAAAAAAAAAAATAACTGAGAAACGTTAAAGACAGAACAAAAAAAAGTACAGTTTTTAACATTTTTATGTTTTTCTTTATGTTTGTGAGAGCATCACGCTAGAACCACTGATTCGATTCAAAATCTAGAAACTAAGACATTATCTTCTTATCCTGATTTTTATCTATACTTTATTTCATAAAAATCGACTCGCAAATTTGAAGATATTGAATTTCTAAGTATAGTAAAAAACTGCATAGATCTTATCGTCGCGCGAAAATTTGATAACATATTCTGCCATCGTCTAAAGCTTGCAAAAAAGTATGAAATAAGAATTGCAGTCGAGGGGCCCGTAAAGAATCGTCCCCGACTGCAATGAAATGATTATTATCTGTCATGTTTTAATTTTTTAGTTCACTTTTTGACATGGCAGGCGTGTTTTTTTTTTAATTATTTGTTTTTTTTTTGTAACAGTTATTGTACTAAACTAAACCTTTTTTTTTGGATGGGAAATCATCAAATGACTTCTCCTCTCAAATCAGTGTTTTTTTAAGCGTTCGAATCGCTGTCGCTAATCATCACTACCTACATACATAGTACAAAACAAAGTCGCTTCCCACTGTTTGTCTACCCCTTTATTTTTGGATGGGAAATCATCAAATGACTTCTCCCGCTCTGGGCGGAGCGGAAGGGAGTGTCAGACTCTTACTGACTAAAACCCACCCGTGATCCTTCTTGTGCACTTTGCGTTCCAAGGCCGCGGTGACTCTTTCGAACAAATTCCGCAACAACTTACAACCTTAAATGTTTCATTTTGATTTCTTTTTAACTTTCAAAGTTAATAACAAAATTTCAAAGTTAATTGGTTCACCCCTCATGCAACTTTGAAGCAATACGAATAAATACTTACGTCAACCTTCATATCTTCGTCTCCCAGTCGAGCAGTTCCCGGTTCCCAGCTGGGTCCCCAGACGACGGCCTTCAGCTTGTTCTCCCAGGTATCCATCTTTCGGAACTTCTGTACTACGTAGTTGTTGTAGAAAGCCTGAAAAAATTAAATGGTTTAATATTAAACCATAAGTACTACAGGATAGCGCTCAAGATAGAACACTGGCAAGATGAATTAACGTAACAAAGAAGGGTGTTCGAAGCAGCAGGTACAGAGCGGTTAGTAGGAGATGCATTGTATGTGGTTGTAATCCTCAGCAGTACGGAAACGTTGAAGAAGAAGATAAAGAGGTCACAAAAGACACAAGAAGTTCATATTTCAGGGTTGAAACTCTGATTTTACTTCAGTTAATTTTTTTTGCGGGTGTTCAAGCCAAACTGGCTTGAGAATGATTAAATTGTATAAAAGTTTTCCGTCACTACAGTCGTTTGGACTAAACAACGAATCAAGGTGAAACCCATTCCAGAATTCCATCTTTTTTCTGCAAAAAATAGCTATTTTTTATACTTTGGTCTAACATGCCTTTGTAAAGTAGCAACCGTGTCCCAACCTTTGTAATGCAACAAGCGAGATTGTCAGTCTTATTACTCGATTTTATTCTGTTTACAATTACTTTTTACTGTAAGTAATTGTCATTACAGGCCACAAAACCTTATATTAAGGGTTTACGTACACTCATTAAGGCATGTTACTTATGTTAGGACGTGTTCAGACTACACGTAACGTGCGCCTGGCGAAATTTAACGAGCAATAATGGTATTAGAGGAAATTGCTAGAAAAAATATATTGGATGGAAGACTTAGGCCTCAGACTCGAATTACAATCCCAACATGAGCACGAAAACGTTAATGAGAGCTTGTTTAATTTGACGTTATAAGTTGAAGAGTTCGTGCTCTAGTGATGTGATTTAGTTAAGAAAGCGCGTTTACGGATTTGTTTGCTCATCTCTCGAGCGAGAAAACTCGAATCCAACCGAATTGGAGTTGAGTTTACGTTTTGGAAAAAAAGAAACAGCAGCCCTACCATGACGTCTTAAATCCATCATGATTCCAATGTCAGAGAGAGACGGAGTTACACAAGACGAATAGCACTAATCCCTTTCCCTCACACTGAATCATGATAGCATTGGCACTTCGTAGTACGGCCACAGAAGTCATGTGATGGCATTGTCTGATGAAAACTTTTTCAACCAATCATAACGATATAACGTGCTTTTGCTAATATGATATAATGTTCCTTGGAGAAACTGGGCCTAAGTGTAGAAATCTTATCAAATTCAAGGCTTTGTTGTCGAAACTAGATCAGTACTGTTGTTAGTGAACAAAAAGAACCGATTCTGCCTTCAGTTCAAAGATTTCAGATCGCAATTATAATGCTATATGGTCCGTTTCCAAAACTCTCGAGAAAAACGATTTTACTAGACATGAAAAATAATATATCAGCCTACATACTAGCACTTTAAACACATCCTTCGACTTAGGGGCCATATTGCCTCGCCTTAGTTCATAATATGGGCACTACCGAAGGATCGAAATCCCAGTCGGTCTAACCGCATCTTTACAATGCTTTGTAAAGTTGAACTTTTTGCTGACTTGTTCCATTTTCTGAGGTTAATTGCAATGTTCTGTTTACCCAACGAGATGAGAACATATTCAAAATTTAATATAAGTAATGTTGATGTATGTTCACGTTTGTCGACGTTTTGTTACACGACTGCCCAAAAAAGGAGTGTTATGTTTTCAGGGTTCATGTATGTATGTATGTTTGTGAGTTTATTTATTCCACTATAACTTCTTAATGGCTTAACCGATATCAATGTAAATGGTATCGTTAGAAGCGTTTAGTTATCCCGGGTAACGTAGACTAGTAAAAATTAAAAAAAAAATACAAAAAAGTGGCGCTATATTTCATAAATTAAAAAAACAAAATATTTTGTTTTCTAGAAAATTAGATAACATATAATTAGATATTCCCACGGGATCAAACCTATGCGGTTGAAACCACGGGGCGCTGCTAGTGGATTATAAGAATAATGAGGATCATAACTGATGTTCATTCAGGACAGTTATTCTTTTATTTTTGTTAAGTAATGTGGGTAGATCCGTTTGGCATGGCAGCAGAGGTCATTGCCTCTGTTTCCATACTAAAACGAAAATAGTATACTACTGAAAATTGGGTAAAATAAATTATCATATTGTGACATTTGCATATTAGGTTAGATTCTGACACTTGCCCTTTATATTCCGGCATGATTTACAAGCCATGTAGGCCAAAGGATTATTTAAATTGGTTGTTTGTCATAATTTTGCGCTAAGTATTAACCACAATGAGATCTCTTTCGTAGATCCCTTTTTTATGTGTGAATTACTCTGATCAAAACTGCTATGAGATTACACTGATTGTTTTTTCGTTTGTTATAGTTTTTGTCATCCCACCTAATAACTGTGTTGGTTATGAATGAACAATTGCAATATCTTATTTCTAAAAAAAATGTTCTCATAAGAACATGCTGATATGATATTAAAAACTTTTACCATCTATATTGTATGTTTTCCAAATAGTACAGGTTTCAGTTTTAATACGTTTGTTTCAGTGTATAAATAATAACAGTTGATTCGGGTTGGGTACTGGAATACTAACAAGGATTTAACGAAATCCATCAACTACACAACGATTTAACTGGTGTTTCTATTTCTAAAATATTGATGATGTTTTCTAACAGTTCAGTGAGATAGTGTAGAATCTCAACCTTTTCAAAACGCGGCAGTAGTCATGATAGCCAATATTTGCTGCGCTATAAGATGAAAGCATGTATTTTTAGACTGCTTGGGCTTGTCTTTTAGTAAACCTTGACTTTGTTTTACCAGAGAGCAGACAAGTGGTGGGCGAGTGGTAACGCCCCGTATCACGAATTGTAAGTCGCGGGATCAAACCCAGCCTTTTAACGTTCCCACTGCTGGGACACAGGCCTCCTCCTCTTTAGGAGAGGGAATGGGCCGTAATCCACCACGCGGGCCCAGTGCGGGTTGGTGAATGTCATATGTCTTCGAATTTTTGGTTCTAGGACATGCCGGTTTCCTCACGATGTTTTCCTTCACCGTTTTGAGAGCAGTGGTGATGAAATGAATTACACAAAGTAATGCGCCTGGCTGCGTTTGAACCCGCGACCTAAAATTCGTAAGTCGGAGCCGTTACCATTTGGCCACCACTGCTCTGCACTGCAAGTTAAAAAAAATAATTACCTGTAAGTACAGTGGGTTGAAGGAAGGCTGGTTGTAGATCAGGCCGTACACGATCTCAATCTTGTCGGTTTCAGGTCTGAAGGTGCCGAAGAGACGGTCCCAGATGATGAGCACGCCTCCGTAGTTCACGTCCAAGCAGTACTTGTTGCTTCCTAAACAGAGAGAGAAAAAATGTTGGTTAGACATGATCATTTCCGGAAGGTATTTTACAGTACTAGATGCCAAGGAGCAATCATAGTGACTAGCTTTTGCCTGCGACATCGTAAAACGGGACCCTATTACTAAGACTTAGTTGTCTGTCCGTCCCTCACCAGGCTTGTCTCATGAACCGTGATAGTTAAACAGTTCAAATTTTCACAGATGATGCGTTTCTGTTGCCGCTTTAACAAAATATACTAAAAAATAGAATAATATAAATATATAAAACAGTCATGATTTTTTTTGCCTGTTTTATAGATAATGGTACGGAACCCTTTGTGTGAGAGTCTGACACGCACGTGGTCGGTTTTTCTTCCGTTCCCGCATAACTCATGAACGTGTCTATGATATACAAAAATGATTTTCCAAATTCGACTGGTATTTCCAAAGATTAGCGCGTTCAAATTCTCACGCACGCTTTATCATCTCAAGCTTTATTATATTAGTATAGAGACATACATACATACATACATACATATATTGATGAAAAATCTTTCGTCTAGTAAAAGCCAGATAATCGAGATGAAAGTAATTTTGGCAACATTTTCGCTGTGGCGATCGATTCGTGGTAACGATTGCAGTTATTTTAAAACTGTTTTCTCTAAACTATCTGCACTAGGGTATTTTCCGTCAAAAATATATAATCCGATAAATAATTTTACTTTAGTCACGTAAGCAAAAAATAAGACAATACAGTGCGATGAATTTTGGCGTGACGACTGGGACACGCCGTGGTTTACTTTTTACCAACAAGTGACGTCACCAAAATTAACAAAGATAAAGCGCATCAAAGTTCAATACTGGGGAGTATTGAACTTTGATGCGCTTTATCTTTATAGAAAAGGCAAAAGATACGTGTCCAATATATAATTTTTAAATATAACTCATGCACTAAATATATTTTTTTATCCAAGCCCATACATTCTAAAAATCAATACCTATTTCTACCGGTGACTAGAGGCTGACGAGTGAATCTTTTCGCAAAATAAGCTAGTAATATCAACTTTAAAATTATGACTATTCTTTGACTTACCGTGATGAACTCTGTGATGGCTCGGAGTGTTCAGGACGTACTCGAGAGGACCCAAACTCTTGATGGCTTCAGTGTGAATCCAGAACATGTATAGGTAACTGAACTGATGATGCATCACGAACTGAGCTGGGGGGATCACCAGCGCCAGCGGTAGATAGAAGGCCTGGAAATAGAAATAGGTTTCGTTATATATATACATAATTCAAAATGATCAGACTAGGCCTCCACCAGACCTCGTTGAGGCTATCGGCGGCGGTGACCTCTCGCTTCTGGCCCTGGTTCAATCCTTGGTCTGAAGCGTGGAGGCATGGGAAGTGATCACCTCCTTCTGCGAAGCAGTAATGCTAGCGAAAGGAGGAGGCAGAACGTGCGCGGTAGAGGGAAACTTTCGCCCCAGTCGCCGCAATAGAAGAAGACGCCCCGGGCGTCGGGAAACGCGGGGTAATTCCCGGCCACCGTATGCGCGGGCTTGCGGATGGCGAGCTATGGGTGGCTTGCCGTCCGATAACAACCAGGCATTTGTTCAAAAGAGTTGCCGTGGCCCTGGAACGTGGCAGGTACCAGGGCGAGGAACACTGTTGGGATTTAGTCTGACACTCCCTTCCGCTCCACCGGAGCGGGAGAAGTCATTTGATGATTTCCAAACCAGACAAAATGAAGGCTGTCATCAGTTTGCATGGAAATTGTTCATAAGAGTTAACGCGGCACTGGAACATTGTATATGTACCAACACTAATATTGTTGAACTATTCTGTTAATTTTGTTGTAGTAGTGTTATTATACGAAAGCCTTGATCCGTTGCTTCCCCATTAATATTAAATTATATTATAGTAGCCCAGTCTGAGGCAACACTCCATCACCTGTATCTCGCTCTGTCTCGTGAATGTGATTGTTAAATAATTCTGAGCTCCTGCCTTCTCTAAATGCCTTTGTGTGTTCCCTTTAAAAGAAAGGAACAAGAAGTATGTCAAGATTGTTTCATTTTGAATAACGTAGGGCTTTTGCTTTGTTTTTGCAATCTTCACAGCTTAATGGTTTGTTGGCATACAAATAAACTTCTACAAGCTCTGAGTTTGCGTTTGTTGAAGGTGCAAACAGAAACGACGCCATAATGCGACGGGTTTTAATCGAAATTATGCGATCTGAAGAACAATTTCTTTTTGTAACATAACCTTCATCTATACTAATATTATAAAGCTGAAGAGTTTGTTTGTTTGTTTGAACGCGCTAATCTCAGGAACTACTGATCCGATTTGAAAAAATCTTTCAGTGTTAGATAGCCCATTTATCGAGGAAGGCTATAGGCTATATATCATCACGCTAAGACCAATAGAAGCGGAGCAGTCATGAAAAATGTGACACAAACGAAGTTGTGCGGACAGCTAGTAATATATAATATTTAAATTCAGAAAAGACCTAAACACATAGTGCCTGGAATTAGTATGTAACCGTTCATTAACTCTACTAATACCAAACAGTCCTTACCACACATGCCGATAAAAACATCCATTATGCTCGAGACCCACAAAATGTTAATACGGCGGAGTCTTAATATATTCACTGTCACGATCTTCCACCAAGTTTCAGTGCCATCGACTTTCCTTATGTATTATTTATGGCCAAATGGCGGGAACCATAGAAAAATATAAAACAAATTGATCGGGACCGCCAAGTTTTGAGGTTTATAAATATGGAATGCGGATGAACCTAACCGTTAGGTATACATATTAATGACTAGCAGCGCCCCGCGGTTTCACCATAGTTCCCGTTCCCGTCAGAATATGGGGATAAAATATAGCCTATGTCACCCGGGAATAGCGTAGCTTCACAATTGTGAAATAATTTTTCAAATTGGTTCAGTGGTTTCGGAGCCTATTCAATACAAACAAACAATCAAATCTTTCCTCTTTGTAATATTACTATAGAAGACTGTTTTAAAAGGGCGGTTTTTGGAAAACCGGCCAGTAATTTCGAAGCTTATTCGCTACAAACATATAAACAAAAAATCTTTCCTCTTTATAACATTGTAAAATTAGTATAGACTAGCTTCTGCCAGCGACTTCGTCCGCGTGGAATAGTTACTTTACCCCCGATTTTGAAACTCTCAGCCCGATCGGTTTAAAATTGACAAAAGGTAGACATGCTGTTTCGGGATATTTTTTAGATAATTTTATGTAGAACATTTCCGTAATACATGATTTCTATGTAACTTTAACCATTAAGGCTACACACGCGACGAAAGCTTAAAAAATGGAGTAACTTCTTCCGTTTTCCCAACATTTTCCTTCACTGCTCTGCTCCTATTGATTGTAGCGTGATGAAAAGTATACTATAACCTGCCCAGGAGTATGAAGAATAATTGCACCAAGTTTCGTTAAAATCGGTCGAGTAGTTTTTGTTTCTATAAAGAACATACAGACAGACAGACAGACAGACAGACAGACAGAAAGACAGACAGACAGACAAAAATTTTACTGATTGCATTTTTGGCACCAGTATCGATCACTAATCACCCCCTGATAGTTATTTTGAAAATATATTCCTTGTACAGAATTGACCTCTCTACAGATTTATTATAAGTATAGATGAGATTTAGTATAGATTAATATAGATGAGATTATAGAGAGTATATATGAGATTAGTAGGTATAGATGAGATAGACACTTACAAATCCACACCATCCTTGCAGCATAGATTGTCTAATTCCAACTCCCATGTTGAAGTCCTCAGACGTGTGATGCACTTGGTGCTGGGCCCACAGTATATGGACCTCTGTTGAATAAAAAAGAAAAATAAAACGGTTATTTAACATTATTTTTGTGCTTGTAGATTAAAAGAGTTCAAAAGACAGTGAGCCATATTAAAAATGACGTACAATATCTACTGAAAGACATGTTTGACCCATTATTCAAGCACTATCGTCCGAATTAATTTACCAATATAAAATAACAGATTTTTTACGATTTTTTTTTCTTGTAATAGGAAAGAGATGGCTAGAATTTAAATTGAAGACATGAATTAATATTTTCGCCCAATTATATTGGATATTGCGATTCAACCAGAGCCTATCAAGAAAAAAAAAATGTTTAACGTTATAAAAGTATGCTTACCATGGCAAGCTCTGTGCATCCAGTAGTAACAGAAGTCCACACCTAATGCAGCTGCATACCACGTCACAGCACTATCCCATGGCAACTCCACTACCCTAAAGTTAGCGTAAATCCACGTATACAGGAACGACTCCGCGCCACGCCATAGTAATCTGAAAATAATCATAAAACGAATGAGTCGGAAAACATAATCGATGAGAACGAAAATAATGGCTAATCGCTAGGGAAATTACGGGTTTTTTGGTAACTTTGAAATCATGTTTGTTAGAGGAATAATAAAATTTGACAAAAGCCTAAAAAATCAATACTAATATACTCGTACCAAGCTGAAGAGTTTGTTTGTTTGAAAGCGCTAATCTTAGGAAATACTAGCCCGATTTGAAAAATCTTTCAGTGTTAGATAGCCCATTTATTGAGGAAAGCTACACCAAGAACCACCAATGAAAAATGTTTTAAAATCGGGGGTTAGTTACTATTCCACGTAGAGGTAGTCGCAAACAAAAGCTAGTATAATATAAATTCAAATGAAATACCATTAGTATTAATAATAAAAAATAAAAAATAAATTGATATTACAAAATGTAACTGTAGCAACAGAAAAACCCTTCAACAAACAAGTTCTAACCATTTGCCTGATTATTAAGCCTCAAAAGCCAGTAACAATAACCATTAAAGTAATAATAGGTATTTTGCCATCCAGTAAAAGAGCATACGGTAATAATCCTAATGCCGCAATAAAGATAATCCCAAAGCAAACTACGATACTATGGCACGTCGCCAAAGGGAGATGCTTGGTTGCGATTTACTGAATCCGATTCTGAGACTCGTATAAATTCAACAGCTTTTGTAACTCGTAAACTACGAATACCTCGTAATAGTTGTATCCGTAGTTTACGTGTTTTAAAGTATTTAATGTTTTATAGATATCACCGGATAATCGCAAACTAAGTAAAATTGTAATAAATCTTTATTAGATTATAATATCTCGATATATTATGAAAAATCTTTTTATATAGAATAAATCCCATCAAAATTCAATATAAAAAAAATAGTTCACGATTACACGCAATATTTTACAATCTTACGGCGTTTGCAATTTTTTTAACATGATTTATAATCTATGTAATCCTTGAAACTTTCGTGCAGGACGCTGTTCCCTTCTATGAATGATGAGACTGAAATATAAATCTGGCACAGCCAGGGCAGTAGACCGGGATCCCTTTATTTTGCAGTTTGTGTTTTTTTTTTTCTTAATATATTTTAGCATAAATGTTTTGGCATAATAATATTTATCCTATTGTTTTGGCATACTGTTTATGTTGGCATAATTTCATTTTCGTTTACGATTGACGCCTGCACTTTTTTTCTAATTAGTATTATCAACACCAGAGACTCTGGATAAAAAGCCATTCTATCACAAAGTGCGAGGGTTGAATTTCCAAAACCTAAGGGACTTGACCACGTGACATTTCGACAAAATTTATAAACTATACATTTTTGACGTTTTGTCAATCGCCTTCGCCACGCTGACTGACAGACTATCACTGGTCTCCAGCCTCTGGGTTATGAGGTTCTGGTGTACCAGAAATTTATCAAGAAAGGATTTTTTTTTACAAATGAAGTAACCAGGTTGTCCTTTTTTTTCTGTATAGGAAATCATCAAATGACTTCTCCCGCTCTGGGCGGAGCAAAGGAAGTATCAGACTCTTACTGACTAAAACCCACCCGTGGTCCTTCTAGTGCTCTTTGCGTTCCAGGGCCGCGGTGACTCTTTCGAACAAATTCCGCAATACAACGTACCTTCCACACTCCTGGAGGATTCCGTGTGATATGCTGGTGATGCCATCGTTCAGTCTGATGCCTGGCTTGCCCTTTAGCCTGAGGACTATGTGTTCCAGGATCATAAAGATGAAGAAGTATGGCCATGACTGTAAACAATAGAAAAGAAGATAAATTACACACACCTTAGATGGAATTCTCATATGATTTTTGCTGGGAAATTTGTTGCGTTTACTCTTCCCAGCCATAGCACTAGAAAAAGGTGATGGGTGGGCATTTGGGGGCCTGTCTTTAAGTACATTTTGACGTTTTAAAAATGCTGTTTCTCAACCTAATTAATAAATGACTTTGATTTTGACATCGAATTTTAACGTCATTTGATTTTTAGAAGTTCTTATTTATGCCATGACTATAAATTCATGTTGCTTTGATCACGCTTTTCTATTATAATTTTTTGGAGTATACCTGTTTTTGAATATCACTTACCCTAATAAGAAAGTATTCAACCCTGAGCTAAGTGCAAAAACCTTCAGAATAAAGACATTACACATTCATTGAACCGAGACCAACCCTTTGTCCAAATAGAAACCGCTACAGCTTTCCATTTAGTTAGCTCATAGCACTAGTACACGGTTCAACCAAATTGATTTACTTTAGTTGAGAGGTACTGAAATGAAGGGATTGGCCCTGTTACAAACATATGTACCTATTTTATGGTGAGGCTAACATTTAACTATTCATTGTATGTGTTTTATTTGATTCAGGGCTTCAAGTCTGCTATTACAATAGTGTCAGAATGGTCTATCATTCATTTCATAATGGCTGATTTTTACAAGTTTGGTAATCTACTAATATAAAAGTGTAACTATGAGTTTCCAGGAAATGGCATAGAATGGTACCTAATCTCGTACTTATTGGCAAATCAATGAAGCCGTATGCGGTAATCTGCTAAAATTTTGGCAGTTCATTTGATCAGTGACCTACCATTAGAACGTCATTGTGCAACGTGCAGTCATTGTTTATAATAGCTCGGTTAACAAAAATTATTACAAGACCATTGACCGACCAATGATCGACCATTATGAATTTAGCAGATTACGAACTTTAAGCAAAATTACAATGGGATCGTGTTGGAATGACAAATTTAGAAAAATAGCAGACTTGGGGCCCAGTTCAGTTGCTTGTGCTAATAACAATGGCTACTTATAGTGAACCTTAAAGAGTATGTGTGTATTAAAGAGTTCACCACAAACCACCGCACAAATATCTAAACTGTTACCGCTACGCCACCCCTATTCTCAATTTATTTGCATAAGCACAGCATTATGTTTCAACTGCCGAGACACAGACTTTCTTTCTGGAATAAAGACTGGGTCGTAATCTATCACACCCCTGTATTGCAATTTAGTTGATTCAACCAAATTGTAAAGCAAAAGGCGAACCGTGTAATTCCGGCGTTAGTTAGCAACCACACAAAAATCAATAGGCAAGGTAATGTTATATCGTTATCCACACCTGTGTATGCCTATGTATCGTTTTACATATTCGATTCACAAGACGTAGTGAATGTTGGTATATCGTATTCCCTCGGTTTTGTAACTATTGCAACAGCCAGAACCGTTAAGAAATCATGTATGTTTATGATCTTTTTACTGTTACTGGTATAGTATTAATAATTATAGTTTAGTTTGATAGTAATGGCTGTAGGTATAATTAAATGCAGCAAATTCTAGATGAATTTACGATGGCAACTATTTTGTAACAGAGTGGTTTGTTTTTTTTTATCTAGTGTTATATTTGAAGAGGTCGTTTGTTTGGTTATACGCGCTAATCTCAGGTACTATTGAAAAACTCTTATAGTGTTAAGTAGCGCATTTGTCCAGGAATGCTATATTATGATTTATAACAACACTCTGCGACCAATAGGAGCGGAGCATTGATGAAAAATGTGACGCATACAAACTTGTGTGGGTCTTCTAGTTTATTTATTTATTTGTATACTAACGACTTGTTCACAAATATGACAACAATGATGTATCACAAAAAGATAAAAAAATTGATTAAAGAAGCCACTTACAGGCATGCACATTATTTACAGACTAGAAAGATGTTTATTTAAAAAAAAAAAAGAATTTAAACAATCATTCAAATAATAAGAAAATAATAAACTAAAAAAGACAAAATTAATAAAAATAAATTATTGTAAACTAAAATTAAATTAAAGCTATAAATATTAATTAAACATTATTATTATATATGTAGTTGAATATAGTTCTAGTATATTAGTTAACTGAAATTATGTATTGAATCAACGTTTTGATATTATTTGAAACATAATATGTTTTGTTTCTTTACACTCATTTTAATTCATAGAGTTATTCGGTTGATAAGTTAAGTAAATAATGTCTTCCTCAAAACAAGAAGCATAATTATAAATCCATTCAAAAGCAAAACACGGATCGATAAACCAGAAATGAATTACCTTTAAAGCACCAATGAGATTGAATTTATTCAAAGCGCGTTTAAGTAATCTTTCCTCAACAATAAAAGCCGAGGATTTAAAGGCAAAGGATTCATTCGCTTTGAGTTAATGTAATGAAGGAATATTTAGTATCATCACGTTTGCGTCGTAAAATATAGTAGATTATGTGTCTTTTAAAAAACTGTGAGTCGAGATATTTTGAAGCTCCTTTTATAGCTTTCAATTTTTCAAATTCCCTATGTGACGACTGTATTACTTTTTCGTACTTTTGAAACAAATATTTTGTTACGATTGTGTACGGCTGTATGGCATTTCATACAAATTTTCAAGTCGCTATTTTGCGATGACTGAACCGATTTTAATTAAACTTCACATATATAAGCATAATATATAGCGCTAAAAAGTTAGTTAAAAACATTTTCAAAATGTCTTGTTTAAAAAAAGATAATGGTGGTGGTGGGTGGTTTATGTTTTGATGGAAAATTCAAAATGGGTCTAATTTAACTGTAACACTATTTATTGAAAATGTTTTCAATTAGCTTTTTAAACCTTTGTATCCTGCTTATGTGTGTACAGTTTCATTAGTTTCAAATAAGGACTTGAAAATTTGTAAGAAATACGCTCTTAAATGTTGCACATAATCAGAAGAAAAAAAATCATTCGTGACAAAAATAGGTATTGTTTAGAAAATAGCAATTGTAAATACCTCACGATATGTTGGTACACAGCTATACATTGTATTTCCGAAGGATATCACAGATTCAACTTCACCAGACATTTTAAGAAACAAAATTGTAATTAAAACACTTGGACTGTAATCAATTCTACTATGAGTAGGTAATCGTAGATGCATACAAATGATTCAGTGAAGGTAATTTAAAAACTATTTTAAAATCGGTTCTACCCTCAATTCAGTTTTTTTTTTTATGAAGCGTTCGCATCGCTGTCCAAATCATCACCACATAGTACAAAGTAGTCTATGGTACAAAACAAAGTCGCTTCCCGCTGTCTGTCTGTTCCTATGTATGCTTAGATCTTTAAAACAACGCAACGATTTTGATGCGTTTTTTTACTAGATAGAGTGATTCAAGAGGGAGGTTTATAATATGTAATACTTAATATACTAAAGATTTAGTATCGGCATCGCACCCGTACTAAGCCGGGGCGGGTCGATAGTCGTCAATAAAACCAAATCAACGTTTCGTCAACCACATATGACCGGTCCTAAATATTTCTTATCGTTGATAGAATGTCACTAATATCCGGAGTCCAAGGTATGCAGAAGTCCAACCTTGCAAGCGAAAGTCTAACTTCAAATACATATCAATGTTATCATGTCAAGTACAAAGTTCCACAAAAATAGAACCAAACAAATCAAATATTAACAAACATCACCTTGATAATGTTGTGACATGCAATTTTGGGAGGAAAATTTTGCAATTACAATTAGTGTTTGTAGACCATACGTGCATCGATTTAAAGGCTATTATTGAATGGCTCTAAAGGAGTCAAGGTGCTCTTGGTAATTCAAATGTTTTATCGGTAATTTAGTTAATGACCTTTTGGATTGATTCGTGGTAGATGAAATAGATCCATCTAATTTATGGGAAAAAATGAAAGGCTTCTTACTTTGGTCCATCCTCGCATGTTTTATTGGTTAATATATTTTAGATTTTATATAAAATTAACTCCTATGCTAAAAACTACACCTACCCTGACGTCCTTAAAGAATGCTTTTGCTTTTTTTGTATACTATGCTATTCTATTTTTGTTTTATTTATTTGCCGTATGAATCAATGTTTCTATGTATAGTTTAATAACATTTTTGTGATTGAGTAAATTAATTAGCATCACTTGAACTGCATTTAATTAATATAAACATACGTCTGTACATACTTGTAACATGAACACTGATTTAAAAAATTCTATCACAGCGATATAAGAAAAAATTCAATAGAAGTTTATGAAAGTATGCACCATGTGGATGAACCATAAGATGAACTATTAATACAAAACTACCACAGCGTAAATACGCGACAATCACGTTCATTGTCCGGTAACCCCGATCGCGGCGTCGCAATTAAATAGGTAATGATCAGTATTTCTTAGTTGCACAGACAACATTCAATAGAAGTTTTTGAAAGTATATCCTAATACAAAACAACGATAGCGTGAATAGGCGACTGTCTCGTTCATTGTCCAGTAACCCCGATCGCGTCGTCGCAATGAAAGAACGGATGATCGCTTTGTTTTAGAAAGACCTTAAGAATTAAAACTCACCTGTCTAAAAAAATTAGGTACATCTTCCTTCCTTTCAAACATGGTTTCTTTAGGTGAATGAAGGTAGAACATCCTTCCGAGCCCCTTCAAATGGTCGCTGACCATGTCAGAAAGCCCATTCTCCTCTGTCGCGTTGGCGAAGGAAAAGTCCGCCATCTTGCACGAAAACTATCTGAAAAGGAGACAAAAATAATTTTAAATAATTTTACTAACATTTTTTTTTTTTGGATGGGATATCACCCGTGATCCTTCTTGTGCCCTTAACTAACATACCTACTAGCAGCATGAGAGCAGTGGTGGCCGAGTGGTAACGGCCCCGACTTACGAATTGTAGGTCGCGGGTTCAAACCCAGCCAGGCCCATTACTTTGTGCAATTATTTCATCACCACTGCTCTCAAAACGGTGAAGGAAAACATCGTGAGGAAACCGGCATATCCTAGAACCAAAAATTCGAAGACATCTGATATTCACCAACCCGCACTGGGCCCGCGTGGTGGATTACGGCCCATTCCCTCTCCTAGAGAGGAGGCCTGTGTCCCAGCAGTGGGAACGTTAAAAGGCTGATTATGACTAGCAGCATGCCGCGATTTCACCCGCATAGTTCCCGTTCCCGTGGATACACGGGGATAAAACATAGCCTGCGTCACCCGGGGATAGTGTATCTTCCCAACAGTGAAAGAATTTTTCAAATCGGTTCAGTAGTTTCGGAGCCTATTCAATGCAAAGAAACAAATCGTTCCTCTTTATAATATTAGTATAGATAACATTACGAATGTAATCTTCAAAGGTTGGGCAGAGGTGTAGGTAAATAACTAAGTACATTCACAAACCAAATTAAGTTTACATCAAGGGAATCGAATCCAAGTTATCATGGTTAGCAGAAGCGTTTTCGATCACTGTACCAACGGGACAGTTCGTCCAACTTTTATTTTATTAATTCGTTATCAGTTGTTCTATGTTTTGCGGTTTAGCCATCATACGAGTTTTAAAATAGTTGGGAAAACACGAATGAATGAATACATAGGTCAAACCACAAAACATGAATAATAATTAATATTGGCTTATGTACCTAACTCTGATATCCTGAATCTTATTTATAAATCGTTTACGTAGTTTTATTTTTTATTTTGGCAATTATATCTATCAATTGCAGTCATGGTTTACGAAAAACAAGTCTAAATAAAAAACTGTTCTTTACATTTTGTCGAATCATTCTAACACTGTACATGTACAATCAAAACAAGTAAATCGTACTCAAATTGGTGCACTACGATATTCACACACGATACTATTTAGCAAACTCATATTCGTAAGTACCAAAGAAAGACAGCTGTTGTGAAGTTACTTAAGTTGGTTGTCAACTTACTAACATAACAAAGAATAACGAATTTTTCTTCAGCAACCCAAAACTTTATATCTTACTAGCGCTTCGCCCGCGACGTCGTCTGCGCAGATTTAGTACAAATAATTTCCACCCCTGTTTTACCCCTACAGGGGTGAAGTCTCGTAAAATCCGTTCTTATCGGACGTCTATACCCTATGAGGAACATACCAGCCAAATTTTAAGTTCGTAGGTGTTATAGTTTCTGAGATTTCGTGATAAATCGTTGAGTAGTTTTTCGCTTTTATATACCTACTAGCAGCACCCCACGGTTTCACTCGCATTGTTCCCGTTCCCGTGGCAATACGGGGATAAAACAAACCTTATGACACCCCACAATAACGTAGCTTTCTATTGGTGAAATAATTTTGAAAATCGGTTCAGTAGATCCAGAGATTACCCCTTACAACGTCACAACCTCACAAACTCACAAACGTAACCTCTTTATAATATTAATATAGATATAGATTATTACAATATTCAGTTGTGCATATATGGTTGATAACAAAGTTATCAAACCATTGATGTCCATTGGCCCCCATGGAGGCCGCGCAACAAAAGATAATTAAATAACACCTCATTAGTCAGTACTTGATAGTTAAAATGTATTTACAAATTGTCCCTACCGATAACCTTATTACTGTTGTAACTTCATTATTTATCAATAGTTATCATAGTAACAACAAATCGTTTACTATTTTATTTTTTTAAATTCCACTGGTACTACGTGCTTTTCAGTTTCCCAATGAGCGCGATACCTCATTTAAAAGTGGTTATTATTATGAAATTATACAATTGTTTATTATTAAATTATCTGTACTCGGAACTTTGTAGAATAAAAATAAAAATTCCACGCCCAGAGATAATTTTTGTGAACCGGGTATCTTCATGCTCGACCTGCACGTGATTAGATTAACAATAATGAATTTGTTTTGTGTTTTAAACGCTAAGTTCTTACTATTGTAACGATAAAAATGACTTGGAACACAGAATGGGGTCTAAGTATCAATATTTCTTTATCTCGAAATAATTAGTTAATTACCTACCTATGTTAAGTTTTACAGTTATATACCTATGTTAGTGTTAAGTTTTAAGTATTTGTATGAACCTGTATTGAGGAGCTCGTGGCTAAAGAATAACTGCCGCACAGATCGATCTTCAAGGTTAAGCAACGCTTGCCAAGGTCTGTGGATGGGTGACCAACTTAACATTGAGTTTCCTCCGTGCCTCGGAAAGCACTTTAAGCCTTTAGTCTCAGCTGTCATTTGTAGATCTTTAGCAGTCATTACGGATTGTCAGAAGCCAGAAAATCTGACACCAGTTTTGCCAAGAAGTACCGTGTTCCCCAGTTATTGGGTTGTGGAGGTCTGGTAGGCAGCCGCTCCACGTTAAATACTGGTTTTCAGCTGAATCTGGTATGACTGGACCCCAATATAGTTGGGAAAAGGCTAGGCAGATGATGTATGAATGTGTATTGTATGTGCATTGTTCCGTATTGGCTGTTTAGTGCCACATACATGACCTACATTATCTTTTTCTAGATTAATCCAGTATGATAAAATTTGAACTTAAAAATATTAAAAGTTGATTGACCGTCATATCAACCACACGCAATTAAAGAATGCTTAATTTTAAATATTTCACAATGTATAATTATATGATTGGCGTAGTTAACTTTAAAGGTTGATTAAACGGTTCCGTTCAATAAAAAGGCTAGGCATATACATATTGTTGTATGAAGATTTACAATTGAAATAATACTTTTATTTAATTCAGTAGTTTGTTCAAACTTATCAGAACACACACGTGCTTGTTACACCCGCAGAAAAACGCACTAAAACACGAGGCGGTCCAATCAAATACACATATACTATATAGCTATCCCATTGGTGGGTCACAGGTCTCCTCTCTGTGATGTGAGGCCCGGGTCGATGGCACGTCGTGTTCTATGCGCGCCTAATGGAGCTAGAAGACGGGGCCCCATAGGGTCAGAGCCTGCTAGGGTTGCGGAATTTGTACGAAAGAGTCACCGCGGCCCTGAAGCTTGTTTTAGTCAGTAAGAGCCTGACACTCCCTTCCGTCCGCCCAGAGGTCCCCCTCTGGGCGGACGGAAGGGAGTGTAAGTCAGTGTAAGTCATTTGATGATTTCCCATCCAAAAAAAAATGCCTCCTCTCTGTGCGAGAGGGTTATATACACTACGTGGGCCCAATATTGATCCGTGGAAGTCACATATCTTCGTCTTGTTGCCTCTAGGACAAGGTTTTCATAATCACTGGTTTATAGTTTTTATCATCATTATATCCACTATTATTGACTGGATAATCCAAAGGAAGTTAACATTATCACCGTCTTTTATTTTCATCAATATTTTTATACAAGTAACATTTCCTCCACAAATGGTTATAACACGGAAATAAGGCCGACAATGAAGATATTATTAGCTGCATATCCGTATTAAGATAGATATATATATATGTAACATAAATATGAGTCAAGTGCAAGTATCTAGTAGTTACCTACGTAAGATAGTTCACATTGAGGACGCCAAAGAGAACTGATATTGCTATTTAACTGCATATACTGACCAGTTCCTTTAAATATGACTTACTTTGTTATTTCTTAGCATTATCCCGCGATTTCACCCGCATAGTTCCCGTGCCCGTGGGAATAGGTGAAATAAAATATAGCCTATGTCACTTGGTGATAAAGTAGTTTTCTATTTGTAAAAAAATGGTTAAAATCGGTCCAGTATAGTTTCGGAGCTTATTCCGTACAAACAAACAATCTTTCCTCTCTTATAATATTAACTAGCTGACCCGGCAAACGTGTTTATGCCACATAAAATAAAAAAAAAAAAAAATTAAGGACGGACAACCACATACATGTGGTCCTATTCGCCACCCGAGCCTGAAGGTTCACGAAAATCGGTCAAGCCGTTCCGGAGGAGTTCAACCACAAACACCGTGACACGAGAATTTGATATATAAGATTACACACTCATCTATTTGTGATGTACTGACCACCACTGTACAGGCAAATGCCCTTTGGGAGTCTGTCTCTCACTTACTGTCCTACCTGGGATAAAAAGCAGGTTTTAATTGAATCGAAAGAGCCACTACGGTCCTGGAACTTGGTGGACATTAGGAGGAACACGGATGGGTTTTAGCTAGTAAAAGTCTGATACTCCCTTCCGCTCCGCCCAGAAACGAAGTCATTTGATAATTTTCCACTCCGAAAAAATAATTAAATTTTCCGTAATTATCTTTCTGTTCTATTTTACTTGGGTTCAACGTAACGTAATTACTTCTTTCATTCTCTCACTTATCATTACGCTGTCATCTGGTGGGACTTTTATATTCTATTGAAGCATAATTAACATTCATTCATTCAATCAATTTTATTACTCTAATATCTGCCGGTTTCGATTCGCTTCGAGTCAGAATAATAAAAATAATCAGATGCACCTTTACGACCTTAAGTTCGTCAGATAGATTTCCAAAAAATCAAACTCAAACTCAAACTCAAAACGTTTATTTCAATTAGGCCATTAACGGCACTTTTGAACGTCATCAATAAAGATTATCATAAATTAAGTGATTCATTGCGTCCATTCGCAAAGGTAGATTCTTATGGAGAAGAACGGACAAGAAACTCCATAGTTACTCTTTTCAAACCAATGTTTTACAATATTTGGTAATACAATAAAAACTTCATATATGTGAGGACGATGCACCAAGTATACTAGTTATAGAACAAAGTATTACCAGCAGAGGTAAACTTCTAAATATCTCATGCCCATGGTACTCACATATTTACAAATATTGAAATAATAAAAAGAAAAAAAAAGGTACAAGACACAAAAAAATGCATTCATAAATATAATTCACTCATAAATCAACCAGTTTGATTTTGTCTACACCCTTGATTGCCCTATGGAGCAAGACCAGCATGTTTCCAAGCATTCTTATCCTGAATGTAATCTTCTAATTTGTAATATGCTTGTTTACAAAGGGTGGTTTTAATAAAAGTTTTAAATTTTCTTTCATTTAATTCTAATATGTTACAAGGTATTTTGTTGTAACATTTAACACAGTACCCCATAAAAGATGTATGTACTTTAGCTAATCTATAAAATGGTTGGTCTAATTTGTCTTTATTTCTAGTATTAAAATTGTGTCTATCACTAATTTTACTAAAAAGATGTCGATTTTGCCTTACATACATAATATTTTCATAAATGAATTGGCAAGGGACTGTCATAATATTGATCTTTTTAAAAATTTCTCTAAGAGAATCGCGGGGACGCATATTATAAAGGGCCCTGACAGCTCTCTTTTGTAAAATAAATATGGATTCAATGTCAGCAGCCCGACCCCACAACAAAATACCGTATGACATAATGCTGTGAAAGTAACTAAAGTAGACCAAACAAATAGTGAAGATGTATTTTTTTTTTCACGCAAATAAATTATGAAGACGATACAGTGCTTTGATCAATCGTGTGACTACACTACTCGCTTCAATTTTTACCACGACGACGTGACACCACAAGCCACTCCTGATTTTGATGCTTTTTATTTCGTCATTTTTTATAGATTTGATATACCAAAAACGTTTACTATTGTTACTGTACGTAAGTCTTTAAGTGCAATTATGTTTTATGATTATCAGTTTAAAATTTCTCATGTAAGTGAATTAATTCTTATGGGAAATAAAGATATCTCAAACCTCAAAAAACACGTGTCCAATATTTTTGGATAATTTAACTGACTTAATAATAAACGCGAAAGTTTGTAAGTATGGATGGATGGATGTTTGTTACTCTATCACGCAAAAACTACTGAAAGGATTTGGATAAAATTTGGCACACAGATAGTTTATAACCAGGATTAACTTATAGAATACTATTTACCCCGATCCTACGGGATCGAAACTTATGCGGGTGAAACAGCGGGGCGCTAATAGTGAAATCATATTTTTTTATTCAGAAAACATCTCTATTTCCTGGATCCCTCCAGTTGTCTCTTGGCAATACTGGATTACATTAATTCGTTAAATGGATCTTGGACCGTCAGCAGCAGGTGGCGTTAATAGTTTCAGCATTAAGCATGATTGATGTATTTATACGTTTCTGTGTCAGCTAGATAAAGAGATCATAATCTTTGTACTGTAAATTGTTTATCTTGTAAACTGGGTTAAAAAGGTGCTTACATGTTAAAAATATGAAAACCGCGCTTATGGGTTACGTAAACAATATGGACTAGTAGGCATAAAAATATTTTCAATATGAATGTTCTCGGATACTGAGCGGTTTTGTGAAGATTTTGCACAACTCAACAATATTTTCTAGGTACATGTTTATACATGGCAGGTGTAGCACGATTACTTGCTATTTAATTTAACACGTTTTTTGAGCTAGTAAGTAGGAAATTAGGTCCGAAAGAAAATATGTTTAGGATTTATTTTATTACGAAAAAAATGTTAGTCAGGAAAAATTACGTGATCAGCAGAGAACAGCCATAAATGAATATAATTCTAAATGTTTTACATCCTATCTTCGGCCAAAAAGCTATGCCAATTACTTCGAATTCCTTTACAAATAACGTGCTATTCATAGGAATGTACACAATACAGTAGTGTATCGAACGATACAATATTTAAACAATTTTACATAAAGAAGATACTTCAGCAAAGATACAGATAACCCATGATTACAAGGTTCAGGTCCCAAAATTTGCAATACATGCAATTTGTTATTGATGCATGTTTAATAAATCATTTAACAATACATTGATAACAGTTTAGCAGCTGCAATTATTTATTTATTGCTGTTTTGTTGTCACTGAGCTCAGGATTGCGGAATCTGTTCGAAAGAGTCAGAAAATGAAGGCTTTTTTTGGGTTCCGTAGCCAAATATTATAGCTACATAAATGAAAATAAATTCCAACAAACATAATCGTGTGGGGTATAAAGTTTTTTATTTAAGGCAATAGTTTTTGAGACATGTGCTTCCGACTTCGTAAAAATATACCCCCCCCTCGTAACTTTTAAACTATAAAGTTGAAAATTCTAAAAAAATTGAGCAAATAGAACTTCACAGGCACTTCCAACGAAAATTGGTTTGAACATCACAACTTGTATGCTTTTAGAGATATGAGATTTTAACAGTGAACTACGGAACCCTTCACTATGCGTGGTCCGAAACGCACTTGGCCGGTTTTTGAGGGATTGCGACTGACGTACGAATGCAAACGTTGTATTGTTTAAAAATTAGTGGAATTGGCACCCTGATCATAACATAAACATACTGCCAAAGTTTGAGTGTATACGACAATGCTCGCCCATATTTAATGCCATTGATCTCATGCCAGACATGTTTTGTGGGCTATTTTTAGTTTGTATGTTTTTGTCGCAAGATGTCTGTTTGAATACATAACATACGTACATGCAGTATGAGGGACGGTCAAGGAATTTAAATGGTAATCAATTTTCAAATACATTTTTTCTTTCCCTTTTCTTTTGAATTCGAAGGCATGTGACATTCACCAACTGACACTGGCACTGGGCCCGTGTGGTGGATTACGGCCTCTCCTAGAGAGGAGGCCTGTGTCCCAGCAGTGGGAAAATTAAAAAGGCTGATTATGCTTTATACTATGCTATTTTTTTCCCACTGAACTTTTTTTGCAATTTATACTTTCCGCAACTTCCGTTATTTGGACATATTTGTTGCTTCCTTAACACGTTTTTTTAAATTGAAATCTGTAAGTATACTTTATAATTAACGTCTTCATACTACATGCCAATGCCAACACGATGCCGCTGTCTGTGAAAGAGAGACGGAGCTATACAGGACGAATAGCACTATCCCCTTTTCACAAAGGAATCCTGGTGGCATTGGCTCGTCATACGAGGGAAACAGATATATTTTAACAACGCGATGTAAAGTGCTGTGTCGATGTTATTTATTACATAAACATCACACAGCCAGAAATATCTTTGAAGAATTAAAGATATTTCTGTCTTTGTTAAACAAGGAAGTGGAGTTATTCTTGTGTTTTACAAACAAAAGAAAGTTATCTAAATAATAATGTCGAAGAAACGTAAACGGTAATAGAAAAGGTAGAGAAGTTTGTGTGTGGGTAAAGAATAACAGCCGCACGGGTCGATCTTCAAGGTTAAGCAACGCTTGCCGAGGTAGGTCGGTGGATGGGTGATCCTATTAAGACACCGTGTTTCCTCCATGTATCGGAAAGCACGCTAAGCCGTTGGCCGCGGCTGTCATTTGCAGCTCTTTGGCAGTTATTACGGATTTTCAAAAGCCAGTTAAAAACCAGGAAGTACCGTGTTACCCAGTTAATGGGTTGTGGAGGTCTGGTAGGCAGGCGTTCCACATAAAATGCTGGTTTTCAGCTAAATCCGGTATAACTGGAAGCTGAACCCAATATAGTTTGGAAAAAACTAGGCAGATGATGAAACACACAAGGTAGATAGTGAAGGTTAGATTATTTTCAAAACACAGAAAGATAAGTTATCTGCATAAAAGAAATATTTCTTTATCTCTTCATAATTTCCTTGTGCCATATTTTTTCATTCTGAGAACGTCCACTTTAAAGGAACGTGTTCTCGGTTTACAAAGATGTTTGAAGTAGTTTTATATCAGGGATAATAAAACGATTGTACAACAGGCCAGGGGTCCTATTACGAACCTTCTTTAAACCATAGTTATTTTGGTGTTGAGGAAAAAAGGAGCTTTACAAGACGGTTAGTATTATTCCTTTTTCACAACGGAATCTTGATGGACTTCGGTAAATATATGCACAAGGATTTTATAAAAATGGTCGATATTTCAATAATAAAATATACATACCTAAATGTACAATCGTTTGCATGTTTTAATTTCATAGGAAAATGAACATCTGTGTGATGTTCATTTTTTCAACACAGAACCCCGGAAAAAAAACATAGAACCCAAGAAAAATACAAGATTCCTGCTAGATAACCCAAACCTACGAAAAAAGCTTTTTCTACAAAAACATAAAACATTAATCGTCATAATCTATATACTATTATATAAAGCTGAGGAGTTTGTTAGCTTGAATGCGCTAATCTCAGGAACTACTGGTCCAATTTAAAAAAATCTTTCATTGTTATATAGCCCATTTATCGAGCAAGACTATATGCTATACAACATCACGCTAAAGTCAAAAGCAGTGGAGCAGCAATAAAGAATGTTCCAAAAGCAGGGGGTTAGTAACTATTGCACGCGGACGAAGTCGCGGGCAGAAGCTAGTAATTAATATAAAGTACCCGCCATTACACTAATTATTACGAGAGTATTCGTTCATTACACAGTTACAAAATCAATTTTTAATTAAGAATGGTATGCGCAGGAGCACAATAACAGTTCAATGATCTTAATTAATCTGGCATTAAGTCGAGCAAAACAATTGGTTTCACTAACGAGCAATGTATTACTAATATCCTGCCGATGGGAAGTATACATTCTTTGACCTTAATAATATAGTTAATTAGATAAAACGATTTCTTGTTAACCATTATGAGTAAGAAAGATCGCGTACTTAAATTCGATAGAATGAAATCTATTGCGTTTCTTTTTTTTAATACGTCCTACTCCGGAGACTTGCGGTACGTTTAGTAAACACAATTCGTGAGGTCCTGAATTTAATTCTTAGGTATATGTGGCTGTCTTGCCGGGTTCACGGAATTTGTTCGAAAGAGTCACCGCGGCCCTGGAACGCAAAGGGCACAAGAAGGAACACGGGTGGGTTTTAGTCAGTTAGAGTCTGACAGTTCTGACACTCCCTTCCGCTCTGCCCAAACGGGAGAAGTCATCGGATGATTTCCCATGCTTTAAAAAAGGCTGTGGGACTTTTGAGACGCCGTGTTTGCGATAGTTGAGACTACAAACATGAGACCAATCATTAGATAGTAATATTATCACAGTACAGTTGTATTATAACCGTATAAGCGAACGTGACCGTTACACGCGTAACACAATAAACGCAATACATCTTCAGGGGTCATTAAACTCATCATTATGAACAGCTTTCACAATGGGACCAACACTGGAATCGTGAAAAAAAAAAAACAACTCACCCATACATTTATGCGCGCATAACTCGAGAAAATATACCTACTGAACAGCTGATATTTTTTCGCAATTTCGAAGTGGATCCATCATATAGTAAAAGTGTGTTGATAATGTTGAGTAACATGAATGACCCTTTAAGACGTATTGCGTTTATTTTGTTACCCGTTGCATATAAGCATAGGTACTGCTTTTTTTTGCATTCTTCGATTCCATCCCGAATCGAACGGTTCTGTTAGGTGCCCGTAGAGGAAATACTACAGAATGATAATTTATACGTAATTAATTTAAATATGGAACATGTTTTAGTTTTTATAAACTTCCTTTCTTAAAATGGGAATATAAAATAATGTCTAAATTCTCCATGCGAAAATTGAATAATTCATTTTGGATTTGAAATCGTTCTGTTTGTGTCCTTTCGGTTGACCTTCACGGAAAATTGTATATTAAATTAAAGCGATATTAAACAACAGTAAACTTCAAAGATAGTTACCTATTTATAGTTTCTTTACTATGTGATAAAATCGCAGTAAACCCCTTGTATTTATCATCATAACCAAAGCGTAAACAAACTTTCATTGTGCCTTTATCATTTCAATTAGGTATGTATATATGTACTGATCCTTGATACGACTTATATATCCATAACTATGTAAGGAATAGTCAACAAGTAAATTGTATTGTTTTATAACAATGTTTGATTAAATAAGTAATCTATGATGTTTATAAAGTGTTTGCCAAGTTGTGTAGATCTGTGCGTTGTATTAATATGTATTCTAATATTGTAAGGCTTAATCTTTGTTAGTTTGTTTGGTTGAACGCGCTAATCTCAGTAACTACTAGTTCGGATTGAAAAAATCTTTTGGTGTTGGATAGCCCATTTATCGAGGCTATAAACGCACGCTATATAACATCACGCTAGGACCAATAGGAACACAGCATCAATGAATTTTTTTACAAAAACGTTTTTTTTTCTCTCTCTTATGTGACGCAGACGAAGTTGCGTGGATCAGCTAGTAACATATAAATAACTAACAGCACCCTGCGGTTTTACCCGAGTAGTTCCCGTTCCCGTGGGAATATGGGGATAAAATATAGCCTATGTCACCCGGGGATAGTGTAGCTTCCAAGCAGTGAAAGAATTTTTCAAATCAGTTCAGTAGTTTCGGAGCCTATTCAATACAAACAAACAAGCAAATCTTTCCTCTTTATAATATTAGTATAGATTAACTAGCTGCCCGCCCTTACTTCGCATGACGAATGGAAATAATTTAAGCAATACAAAGATCCACCTGTTTCCCCATCTTCAAGTTGAAATCCATTCTTAACGGACGCTTACGTTATTAAAAAAACCTTTAAGAATTGCAGCTTCACTACATAGTATAAAACAAAGTCGCTTCCCGCTGTCTGTCCCTATGTATGTTTAAACCTTTAAAACTACGCAACGGATTTTGATGCGGTTTTTTAGTAGATAGAGTAATTGAAGAGGAATGTTTATATGTATAATACATGCATTTTATAGTAGAGAAAACATTAGTATCTACATTGCACCCGTGCGAAGCCGGGGCGGGTCGCTAGTTCTATATAAAGTAGTTTTGACATAAGTTCATAGTCAGTCAGGACAAACAATTTTATAACTATAGATGGCAATCTATAAAGCAATTAATACCAACACACATAAATATTTTAGTAGATCAAAACTCTTGACTTTGATCCGAGATCAAACCTAGAAACAACTTGGTGGCACATTTTTTATGTAAACACATTAATTATTATGTATAACATCGTTCTTATTAATGATTAAAAAATAATGATAAAGATGATTATTATTTTGTGGTCAGATAAAAGAATGTCACATTGAAATGAGCGTGCTTTGAAATTGTTGCGAAATCGTTATGAAATAATTTCGGTTCAAACAATCAGTTTAATAAGCCTAGTTTACCGGACATTGACCCCTCTCGTCTCGTCTCTCATGTGATGACGTAGTACCGAATCAATAATGAGGTCCATACTCGCGTGCAAAGGGTTCCGAACATATAATATTTGTTGTCAATATTCTTTAAAATAATGACTACTTACAGAGAACGATAGAACTATTTCCTTTTTTGTTTTTGTTTCATTTAAATCAGAAATGAGGCTGAATTTTAATCAATTTCTTAAATAGTTTTGTAACCGATTATTTTTAAATTATGAAAAAAATATGGAGGACCTCACAACAAGCCGTATCGAAAGAGTTTGTATTTGTGTAGTTCATATGTACACCGAACTTGAACTGAATTTTGGTCAATTCAGCAGTGCTATACTATCAAAGTGTTACGATGATAACTTGAGGAAGTGAACATTAAGTGAGCTGGCAATCCATTAAAATAAGATGGAACACCATGCTCAGTACATATAAGTTTACACGGTGCGTTGTTTACAGAATATTCCACACCAATAGCCACACCACAGATAATATAATACTACAGGCCACACTGACATATGGACGTTCGAGTGTTTGTCCTTATACAAACACTCGAACGTTCCAATTTTAAATTCAGATTTACGAATCTCTAAAAAGTTTAAAATAATATGGTAGATACTACTTCCCAATACGTCACATTCCCGATTCGTCAACTTCATAGTTTGAATAAAAATATCTTGAAAGTTGTGCATTTGTTTCAAAAATTTATATTTAGATTTTTTTAAAGCCACCAATAAAGTTATTTTAAAAGATGATCAGTCGTATATTAACAGAAATGGTTCTTATTTTGGCAACTCGATAAAGAACATTGCAATAGGTACAAATATGCTAAAAAAAAATTCAACAGCATTCATTAGCGAAGTAAATTAAAATATTTTCTAACCAAACAACATTATTCTTCAATCAACAAATATTTTTAGACAAATTGATCAATTAGGTACAATTTAAGATAATCTGAAGAAACTTTAATGGAATCTTTATTTTTTTTTATTTATCAGAACTCGTATTAACAGACAGTCTTTAAATTAAAATAATTTAAACATTTATAAAAGCGAAAGGTCACTCACTCATTCACTCATCACGAATTATCGAAAACTGCTTGACAAATAAAGATACAATTTGGCAGAGAGGACCACCTCTCTGCCAAATTGTATCTTCATAAAATACAATTTGGAAAAATCTTTTTTGCTAGCGGACGTCTGCTAACTATATACCATATAGTTAGCAGACGTCCGCTAGCAAAAAAGATTTTAGGAAACTCCCTCCAAAAAGGGATGAAATAAGGGGTGGCAGTTTGTATGTAAAACTAATTCCTTGGGAGTTGGGGTCAGTATACTTAAAATTAGTCACGATTATGGAATATTGTCATTATTGAAGATGCCAATCTGGCATCAGTTGTTTCTAGATACCCTTAGAAATAAAACGAACGAATTTTACGCGGACGAGGTCGCGGGCGAAGTGCTTGCAGATTAATATAGATAAAAAGTAGTATTGCCAACACAACATAAAACTGGAATAAAATGACAAGTGCATGCTATGCGAGAATTTTGAGAAAAATTGCTGAACGAATGGCTAAATATGCAAATAAAGCATAACGAAAATAGCAAAACATTTAAACGCACTTTGTATTCACTTTTTGCTGTATGTACGTGAATTATTCAAGACTCAACGAATGACAATGCTAATTCATATATATTTTTTGTGATACTGGAATATACGTTGAGTCAAATATAGACTGATCAGTCTAAAGTAGATCAAGTCATCGATTTTAAATGACACCAATTTAAAACGTAATAGTATTAGAAAATGCTTGTTGCTAGTGGCATTTCTAGGCTAAGTTCAAGGTATGATCACTTTAATTATTTTTAAATATTCAGAGATCGATAATTATAATTTTAAAATACTTTATTTAACACCAATAATAGTTCCATAGCATTAGGACAGTTGACTAAAAAAAGTATAATTAGATCCGTCCATCAGATAGATTTTTTTAAAAACATTTGACACGTATTTTTTCTTTTTTTTTTCACGTAAACAAAAAACGAAGACTATTTATCGTGCTTTGAAAACTTGTGTGACGTCATTACGTATTACAATTTTTACCACGACGTGAAGTCGCAAGCCCCCACTCCTGATTTTTTATGCTTTTTCTCGTCAATTTTTATAGATTTAATAAAGCAAAAAATATGTGTCCATATTTTACGATAAAGTGACGGAATAAACATAATGATTGTTTTATTTACTTAGGAATCATCCCTATATTATGGGTATTAATTGGCTGATACAACAGACGTGATTCTGTCTGTGTCCATAGGTAGATATAGAAATCCTTTCGAAATATTCACTTTCAGTTTTATTTCTCTTGAATCTTACTTGGATTATTACGTTCATTAAGAAAATAACCAAAGCGGTCCAATCATTGAAATAACATGAGCTTACGAAAGAACAGATAATTGTATTTTATTTATACTTAATAATATATAATAAACTATAATCCTGCTAACTACAAAATGGCATCAAAAACTTGTCCGCATCGCTATCGACTGGGAGTGAACCTAATTGACTGGCGGCATTGCCACGTTGTATGGCAACACTTATCCTCTGCCCGAAATAAAAGCCAGTCCTTGGGTCACGCGAAGTGTCAACCAAACGCTTAGCAAGTTCTTTTTATTTATTTACTAGCTGCTGCCCGCGACTTCGTCCCCGTGGAATCCCCGATTTTAAAACATTCTTTATCGCTGCTCCGCTCCTATTGGCTTAAGCGTGATGATATATAGCCTAAAGCCTTCCTCGATAAATGGTCTATTCAACCCAAAAAGAATATTTCAATTCGAACCAGTAGTTCCTGAGATTAGCGCGTTCAAACAAACAAACAAACAAACTCTTCAGCTTTATAATATTAGTATAGATGTAGATTATTTTATCAAAAGGCAAGCACGAAACGAAAACGATGTGGACACATCATTAATGTGTGATATGGTAATGGTATGTGATAGTGCGTAAAGCCAAGGGTTTGAATTCCCTTCCAGAGTCTGTGTTTCCTGATAACTACAACCTGGGAGTCTTTAAGTCAAGAGTGAATAGGTTACTTCTAGGTGAGCGTGCTTCATCTTCGACCACATCATCGCTTACCATCAGGTGAAATAGTGGTCAAAAGCTTGTGGATCAAAAACAAAAAAATAAAAACTACAGTGTGTCGCAAAAAAAAAAACAGCACACAAGATGTTTTTAACAAAATACGTTACTAAGATTTTTATGAATCAAAACAAACGAGATTATGATCTTATCTAACAGGTTTTATCTCGTGTTTCGCAGTTTAATTTAGCTCTCAAAATGTCGAATAGTATTTTTTATTCGTAACTGTTTTAAATGTTAAAATAGTTCAATTAGATATTCGTTAGTAAAAAAAATATTTTTTTTTACATCGGTATTTTGAAAACATAACCAGAACCTCCACAACCCATTAACTGAGGAACATTAACTGAGGTACTTCTTGGCTAGACTGGTGTCAGAATTTCTGGCTTCTGACAATCCATAACGACTGCCAAAGAACTCCAAATGACAGCCGGGACCTCGTTGTATTAAGATGGCCACCCATCCACAGACCAACCTCGGCAAGCGTTATAATTTGATAACGCTGGAATAAATTAACATTACCTCATAACGCAGGAATAAATTATTAAATAAAAGTTCCAGTCATCAATCAAATTCAGTAGTTTTTTTTTTTTAATATAAATTCTGCTTGAAAAACAACGAATCTAGTTTGACAGCCTTTTATAGTTTAATTTGCTCGCTTTGCCTAGTGGCTAAGTTATTCTTAGTTGTATAAATATTTCAGCGAAATAATATTCTTGCTAGTACTATCTGATTCATGTCACATTTATGTGTGCAAAAAAGTACATCGTAGAGTGCTATCAGTAAATTAAGTAATATATTTGTAATTATTATTTATAATTAACTATGCCTCCGTATGCATCTGGGTCACTCCGATTGACATGTCCTTTATCAGTCACATTTACTGACAGATTTTTTGAAAATTCCTTGTAATTCCCTTAATCAGAAGTCACGTGAAGTCTTTCATTTTCTTCGGCAGTCATTTGTAGATTTTTTTTTGACTTTGACTGTCATAATTATCAGGTAGTCAGTAAATTATGACATTCAGACTTAACAAGGAGTAACGAATGACCCGGTTTTGGAGATTAGGTACTTGCTCCATGTTCTTCTTTTGTTTTTTTGAGCTCAGTAGGTGGCTACGTTAATTGCAGCGTCCGTGGCATTAATTAAATCTCCCAAAGTAGGTAAAGACACTTGGGGCACTTCAATGTGTGGCTCATGTTCTCAACAGGAGCGCCGCACTCACATTGAGTATGCGATTCGATCCATATAAAATACTGGTATTTCGATGCAACCGGTAATAATTGGGAAATAGCCAGGCAGATGATGATACTTTTAAATGGTTTGATAGGACTTACTAAGAATTTTAGATTATTAACATTTACTTTGTATTTCTTTACACATTGCAACCAGTACCTGCAGTTCATTCCTTTATGTTTAAACAATTAGTTCTCTTTGAGCATTAGGTACCTATCCTATAGGAACTTATTTTAAAAAAGGACGTATTTTCAATTCCTGCGGTAAACGGGTTCATCAATGAATTGAATCACGCAAACAATACATTAAGATTCAACGTCACTACTAAAATTAAAAAAAAAATATATATTTAAAAAACCGATATTATGATCTGAAAAATCTTCCAAAGATAAAATTTACCTACCAAGTACCCGCAACTAGTAAGTAGGTCCTAATCAGAAAAAAATCTTGGTTACAATCCGTTAAAATACGGTGTGCTCCAGTTACAAAGTGGCAATTAAAAATAAAAACGCTTATCAATTTATCCTTATTTTAACTTCGCCATACTAAAAATAAAAATAAAACGCTTATCAATTTATCCTTATCCTATCTAACTTACACTAACACAACATATAAAAAATGAAAAATAAATAAGAAACCAATAAAAACTTACAATAAAAATTAAACGAGACGTCCTCACTGAATAATGTATCAACCACTAAAACAAGGCACTGTCCCGCACTACCTTATAATATTTTTAGTCCCAACCCTAAACTTCGGCACCGTCGAAAACTGCCCCGAATCGAAAATATTACGAAAAAGAATACGAATTGCGATCTATATTGATCGAGCGTGCACTCGCGGTAAGAATCGAATGCAAACAGTCAGACGGAGTAGGTCGCATTTGTATTAATAGCCACGGCGACGCTAAGTATTTTAACACTGCTGCGTTGAGTTGGTCTTTTAAGCCTAAACGATTGTTTTTATGATTTCTTTTTCTGATGTTTTGAACTTTCATAATTTTATAGATATTTTTAAACTTCAGAACCTTATTTAAAACTAGCTTCTGTCCGCGACTTCGTCCCCGTGGAATCCCCGATTTTAAAACATTATTTATCGCTGCTCCGCTCCTATTGGCTTAAGCGTGATGATATATAGCCTAAAGCCTTCCTCGATAAATGGTCTATTCAACACAAAAAGAATTTTTCAATTCGAACCAGTAGTTCCTGAGATTAGCGCGTTCAAACAAACAAACAAACAAACAAACTCTTCAGCTTTATAATATTAGTATAGATATAAAAAAATAAATGTGTGAGTATTAGAGTTTAAAATTGAAAATGCCAAAAGTAAAAAAAAAACATAATTTGTCAAAATACTGTGATCATAGTTTCTCCTATAATAGTGGGCTTTGTTATCAAAACAATAAACTCATTGTTATAAAAATATGACTTGCAAATTCGCAGTAATGCAGACGTGAATATGTAGGTCATTAGATTGAAATCACATAAATTATCTGTTGACATTATTAAAACAATGACTATGATGACGCCAAACGAAATATGTACATTCAATTGACGTTTTTTATTGCTAATCTCGACTTATCATACCAGGGCGTTGGTAATAACTAACAAACACTATTATTTATATTTTTTTATAGGAAGCATTTCATATGTAAATTCCAAAAAAAGAATCGCAAGATGGAAGTTCTATTACTTTTTGTTCCAACCTAAAATACTTTTTCATAATAATTGATACCAAAAACGTCTAAAATTAAACCAACAAAAATTACCTCCCGGGCGTTTTTGACCGCGGTTCTCGCTGAAGGGTTAAGCGCAAAGTATTAATATCAGCCTATCGGTAGGTATGACACACGTCGTGTTTACTTTCCGATAATACTACAACAAAATAATACTGATCCTGTGCGTTATGCAATTTTTATCGCGGTCTATCTTGTCGTTTATTTTAGTAACATTTTATTCAATCTGGTTTTGCTTTTATGTGGGTCGTCTTTAAATAAATTGTAGACTTGTTTTTCTAAAGATACCTACCTAATCCGAGTTTATCGTTCTTAATTATATCTTTTTGATTTTTAATTTGGTTTCAATTAATATCTACCTAAAAGTAACACTTGTTTTCTTTACTATATCTGTTAAGATATCAACATTTATCTATTTAAACACTAAACACTTTAGTTTAAAGAAAAAAAAAAGTAGTGTCCTTAGTTGTCAAGTACTTTAATAGTGCTATAACTAACTCAAGTTGATGCTGTCCAATTAAAATAAAATAACATTGTTACTACAAAACAATCAATAAATAGTACGGAACAGTAATAAAAAACGTGTTTTGTAAAAACAAATACTACTTAGATTGTTGTTATTGCACGCAGGATTTGCAAAACCTTGATAAGTAATTTATTTAAAAAATATTGTTTGTGATGACGTTTAATACAGTCTTATTTTAGAAACTTAATAAAAACATTAATAAGTAACACTTGGGTGTAATAATTTATGTTTTATTTTTTTATTGTTTAATAATTGGTATTCAGAATATTTTATTTATGTTTTTTCACATGGATAAAAAAAATACACACCTTGTTATAAAATTAAAAAGGTTATGTATGGGTTTATCCTTATCAATATTATAAACGCGAAAGTTTGTATTGTATACGTATTTGTTACTCTTTCACGTGGGATCTGCATGAAATTTGACACAGAGATAAATTATTTGGACAAGTAGGCACTGCTGTGAAGAAGTATTATACATAATGGAAATCTTTCCATACGTTTTTTTTTTTTGCAACCGTTATACTTGGTCTAACTTTCCCCCCAAAATCAAGAGTTAAAGTTACCAGGATACCAGTGTACAGTGGTGGTATCTTAGTAAACTGCAAGCTTTCTTGAATAACGGTTACACTTTTCTGATTCCTAAAATCTATCTACCAGTCCTATTATGAAAGGAATTAGAAAAAAGAAAGTCAATCATTTACTTGACACTTGAAGAACAAGCACATTGAAGAAGAAGCTCCGTCGGCCTTGCGGTTACAAGTGCGACTGGCGAGTGTGGAGTCCTTTATTATTTTATCTTTTCCTGGATCAGAAATCATCAAATTACTTCTCCCGCTCTGCAGGAGCGGATGAGAGTTTCAGACTGTTACTGACTAAAACCCACCCGTGATGCTTCTCGTTTTTTTGTTGTACCGCATAAGCACCGAAACTACTGGACTGATTTTAACCATTTTTTCACCAATGGAAAGCTATATTATCAGCGAGTAACATAGTCTATATTTTATCCCTGTTTTCTTACGGGAACAGGTACTACGTGGGTGAAACCGCGGGCTGCAGGCAGTCCTAAATATTCATCGACTTCTGATCACTGTAGGATACGAGTGTACTCAAAAAGAATCCTTGCATTTATTAGCAACCCATTAATGTCGCATTAATTTCTTAAATACATTTACATAAATTAAGTTAAATTCAGGTCATGTTATCAATATTTAAGAACATTTTGTTTAGTCTCATTAGATAAGTTTGGAAATTAAGGTCAGTGGACAACATAACAATAATTATTTTGTTCCAGTCCTTAAATTTTAGGGACTCAAAAGTTCGTATGAAAATAAAAAAAAACCCTTATAAGATCACTTGTGTGTCTGTATTTGCATATATCATAAAATTTGCTCCGAATGTGCTGGACCGATACAGTTGATTTTTTTTTAGTTCATAAAACGTATAGGTAATTATTTACGTCAGAGAAGAGCAAGAATTTTCTTTAACAGCTTGTAATCATACTCATATCATAATTATACTTAAATATATAGGTACCTACTTCAGGTATGTATTATAACAACATTATAAATAGTGTTTCACAAAATGATTGTTGTTAACTAACTGTTACTGTATGTGTATATCCTACTTATTTCTAGTTTTTAAATTGTTCACTGTAATTTTTCATTATTGTTTTTTCATCTTCTGTAAGTGTTGAGGCTTAAACTTCAGTCTGGAATGCTTTCTTGTATTAAAATGTTTTTATGGATGTTTGTTTATCAAACACGTCAGAACAGCTGAACGGATCTTGATTAAATTTGGCACAGAGGTAGATTTTGCCTGGAATAATGCATAGAATACTTTTTAAACTGGGAGTATTTTCCCTTTGGATACATTTCGATATGCACGTGCGCGGGGCCGCGGGCGTTAGCTAGTATGTAGGTACACATAATCGAAACAATTTCAATTTTAAAGCGCTTATTACACTATCCAATTTATAGAAAACCTAAATTTTACGTAAAAGTTTGGCGAGCTTTAGTTTAAGTAACACCTCTGTATCATAACTTCAGTAAATAATTAATAAATAAAAAATAAAAACGAATACAATTTAGGAATTTGAACTAAATCGGCCTCTAACTTCAATTACACTATCCTGTTTCCTAAATTGGCTTCCTAAAAATTGGATAGTGTAATAAGCGCTCAATTAAGAGTTAAATTGTATATACTACTGAACTGAGCTAATAGCGTAAATACTTTATCATTGATATATCCACGGTTTCTGTAGCTAGGCCGTGGGTGCAAAGCCGTAGAAAAGGATAGTTAATAAATTAAACTCAATTATTATAAAAAAAGAAACTTCCTATCGTGCTGTTTCTAATGTGGTCCGGGCAGATGTTATAAGTCGGATGGCAACGTCTTCGTCTTCGCTCGACTTAAAAAAGATTTTCGATAAAAAATATACACACATACGTCTCCAGGGTACAGATATGTCTAAAATGTATGCTAATATTTTTTTTTTATTGACCCAAACATTTTGGCATTGGTATTTAAGTATGCACAGGAGCTCGTGGCTAAACAATAACAGCCGCACAGGTCGATCTTCAAGGTTAAGCAACGCTTAAGTTTCCTCCGTGCCTCGGAACGCACGTTAAGCCGTTGGTCCCGGCTGTCATTTTTGTAGATCTTTGGCGATCGTTACGGATTGTCAGAAGCCAGAAGATCTGACTCCAGTCTTGCCAAGAAGTACCGTGTTCCCCAGTTATTGGGTTGTGGAGGTCTGGTAGGCAGCCGCTTCACGTTGAATACTGGTATTCAGCCCTATATAGTTGGGAAAAAGCTAGGCAGATGATGTGTCGTAGAATATTTGTTACAATATATACATACAGTATGTTAAATAACAAAAGGCGTTCCCTTAAACTCTTTAATCTATATCTTTAATAGATTAAAATAAAAATATCAGAATAAAAAATAAGCAAAAATAATCCAATTAAAAAAAAAATTGACAATAAATTCGAAATATCCTGTTTAAAATCAAAATAGTAGCGCGGAATGGTAAGTACTCGTAGTAGCAATACCCAAACCGGCAAGTACGCGTGTACAGAGTGTTTCTTTAACGTATCAATTTAACATTTTTAGTGAATATTTTAATATTAAAAAAAAATAAAAACATTTTGTTTTCGAATGGTAATATTTTTTTTATCATATATGGATGCTATACTATTGCGGGTTAACGGGAACGCCCTCTGTTAGTTAACATACTGTATGTACTGATCCTGATTCCCAAACTAGGCCAGGAGACTGTATCTTGGGAGACAGTGTTCAACTGCCTAAATCAGCAAAATATAATAAAAACTCAAGGGCTATGTGTCTATAATAAGTAACCAAATATTTTTAAAACATTAAATTGTAAATTATTTAAAATCCACTTATATAAATGGCTCAATACTAATAATTTCTAAGATGTAAATGTTTTTTTTTTAACGTAGCGGGTACGAGTATTTCTAGTACCTAAGTAAGTTTGCATGCTTTAGTTTTAAGCAAATATGTCAGATCTAATATATCAAATAACACCTTGTAAGTATATCAAGTTTTATGCAAATAAAAAAATATTATCTTATCTTATCAAAAGATTCAGCGATTTAGGCGTGAAACGTTACAAACAAAGAAACTCCATTTTACATTGTGAATATAAGTAAAGTTGTATGAATTGTCTTTGTTATATTTGTAAAAAAATAAATTTTATCAAGATTTTAACTTATCTTCATATTTTTTGCTCCAATGAACCACAAAGTCAGTTCTCGGGATCACTAAGTAAGATTTCTAAAGAATCTTCATTGTTATTTTCCATACTGTAACCGCATCCTTTATAATATTATCACGAAAATGCACTCTTGATATTTATCTGTGTTGAAAATTAACAGTCATGATTACCTGTAAGCTTTAAGTAATCCACTTATATGCTCGCTAACACGGGAAAACCGATCGTGAAATACATCCATTGCTGTTTTTGTATGCAACAAGTCAGTCATAATAAATCGGCAAAAAATCTATTTAGCCCCTCAGTTAGATAACCAAAAATTATTGGACATGTATTTTTTCATTTGATATGGTAACAGAAAAGACGATGATATTATGATACGGTTGGCGCAGTGGTTGAGCGATTGGCTGCTGCGCTATGTCGTGGGTTCGATTCCCGCACGGAACAAAAATTGGTATGGCCTACAGATAGTTGTTTCGGGTTTGGCTGTTTGTGTACTTGAGTTTGTATGTTCGTAAACGCACCCACGACACAGGATAAATTCTTAGTCTAATTCGTAATTCGTAGCTATGGGTGGCTCGCCGTCCGATAGCAACCAGGCCCGAGTCGACGGCGCGTCGTGTTCCACGCGCGCCTCAAAGAGCCGTCAGCAAAGAAGACGGGGCCCCATAGGGTCAGTGCCTGCTAGGGTTGCGGAATTTGTTCGAAAGAGTCACCGCGGCCCTGGAACGCAAAGGGCACAAGAAGGATCACGGGTGGGTTTTAGTCAGTAAGAGTCTGACACTCCCTTCCGCTCCGCCCAGAGCGGGAGAAGTCATTTGATGATTTCCCATACAGAAAAAAAAAAAAAAAGGGTAACGTTTTTTTTATATATAAAGATTGCGTTGCAATTTCGCGTCGTCACGTCTACCGTTTGTTTTTTTTTTTTTGCTAAAGGAACAACATTTAGGTCTCATATTTTTTGATAATTTAAAGGACACACGAAATTGTTTTTTTTTTTTTAATATTAAATAAAAATGATAGCCAGCAATGTACGCAAAGGCAAGTTTCTGTATATTTATTTCGTTGAAGTGCAAAGGAAAACGATTTTAGTTTTATTGTTTAGATTTCATGGTTTAGATAACGATGACTTGGTAATGGCGTAGCTCTTTACATACCTACAACACAACAGAAAAATAATAATAAAAATGTTGTGTGTGCCAATATTTTTGCAGCGATTTTCCAGCAATAGGTCAAATTAAAATAGAGCACATAAATCCTTTAACTACAAAGGGCATAACTCCAAACCACACACTTTTGGCAATAAGCAAAAACGAAGCCAAGGAAATATTGATTGGTAGAAATCAAAACTATTTTACTGTTTTTGATTTCTAACAGTCTTGTTCCCAAAAACAGGCCTTTTTTTTCCTGGGTGGGAAATCATCAAATTAATTCTCCCGCTCTGGGCGGAGCGGAAGCAAGTGTCAGTGGTGTCAGACTCTTACTGAGTAAAACCCAACCGCGATCCTTCTAGTGCCCTTTGCGTTCCAGGACCATGGTGGCTGTTTCGAACAAATTCCGCAACCCTGGCAGGCACTGACTCTATGGGGCCCCGTCTTCTTTGCTGACTTGAGGCACGCGTGGAACACGACGCGCCATCGATCCGGGCCTGGTTGCTATCGGACGGCGAGCCACCCATAGCTCGCCGTCCACAGGCCCGCGCCTTCGGTGACCGGGAATCGCCCAGCGTTTCTCGACGCCCGGGGCATCTTCTTCAATTTCGGCGGCCGAAGAGTGAGGTTTCCCTTACTCGCACGCGTTCTGCCCCCTCCTTCGCTAGCGTTACTGCTTCGCAAAAGGAGGTGACCGCTTCCCATGCCTCCTCGCTCCCGATCATGGATTGAACTAGGGCCGGACGCGAGAGGTCGCCGCCGTCGATCGCCTCAACGAGGACACGGCTTTGCTCCGCCCGAGCAGGACAGACCTCCACTGTGTCCTCCGGGCGATCCACACAGTGTTGACACTTGGATTTGTACTCAAAACAGGCCTGTACGCTATTTTTAACCCGCTCAGAAATCAGCCACCCTAGTCAAAATTGGAGTGTAATATACTCGTTTAAGGGTATCGTCCAATCTTAACAACCACATATGTACGGGGCGGACGTGATCGACTGGACTGTAGGGTGGCCAGGGTAGGTTATCCTATTCTTCAAAAGTGGACTGTATGGTGACAACCCACCTAGGTATAAATGATCCAGACGCGTTGACGCTCCGTCTATAAGCTACGGGCCATGAGGATGCAACCCTTAGCTGAATACTTGCTATACTTGCTGTTATTGACACAGTATATAGGGGTAGGTATAGAGGGCTTACCAATAAAGTCACAATAAAACACTATTTAACTTGTTCACTATTCACTTAGCGATTTGAAGGGTGAAATTCGCGACTATATGATTCTACATTTAGGTATAAATCCAAATTATCTTGACAATGACTACAAATTCTATAAATTTTCAAGTTTACTATTGTACGGCGTAACTATACCGTATCGACACCCAAAAAATCACCGTGTGTGATGAAGTTTATTAACTTAAATTTTCACTATGTCTATCCTAGAATTTAGGCTATATCTAGGCTTAGGTCTATGTGAGTAGGGGTTGTCGTACCTTTATGGATAGCCCTCGGTAAGCTCCATACAGCGGAGACGAATTCACCCCTTCATCCCCCTCCATGTAGGGGTGGGATGCCAAAAACTATACAAAACCATAGTAGGCGCGAAGCTACCACCTACTTGGGGTGAACCCACCGTAAAACTATGCTAGGAGGGCTATACAGCTATATGTATCTCCATAGATACGACAACCCTCCACAAAACTACACATGTTTCAACCCCGTCACCTAAGGGGTTGCAACTCTACAAGCGTATATGTTTCAGGGGGATAAAAATAAACAGTTTCATTCAAACCTAAATTACGGCTTTATGCCTGCATACACTATAGACATCTATATATCCCCTGAAAGGATTTTTCAAGGCGGTTCTATTTCAGACATTTAGAAGTCTAGAATCTAGACTTGTTTTTTCGGGAAAGGAAGAGGGTAGATGCAAAGTGTTTTATTTTGTGCATACCTTCACCAGGGCCATTTATCAAAAACTGTTGACCAATCACGTACCAGCACCCTCCTGCTCTGTGATTGGTCAGTGTCGCTTTTAGCTATGCGACTACCTTTGACCTGAATATTTCGGGTCTCAATTACCAAGCCCTTTCTATTTACCTATGTATGTCTGTCTGTGTGTGTATATACCTCGATTACCTTATATACCACCGATATACCTTTATATACCTTTATATACCTTGATTACCTTCATATACCTTCGATTACCAGGGTTATCATGTGTTTACTGTTATGTGTAAGGGACAGGATACCCTACCTAACTATATTCTATTTACTTGGGAGAAATAAAGGCTCCAAGGGCTTATATACTGCCTCTTGAGAGCAAACAACTGTAACGAATGTGTTTTATTTCAATAACAAACTATCTATCAACTATAGCTACCTATAACTATCTATTCTATGCAGCTTTATCTGTTACAGCATTCTATGTGCTAACTAACTACCTATAACTACCTATACTATGTAGTCGCGGTTTTATTTATTTGCAACATTCTATGTACTACTATAGCTACCTATAACTACCTATACTATGTAGCTAAGACGCATCGTCGCGAACATCTCTCCCGCCGTGCAGTGCAGCGATGACTCGGTGCGATGACGTCGCGGCGCTGCAGAAACCCGGTGAGCGACGCCTGTAGCCACGTCGCCCGCTGCGCGGCGCCGGTGCTCGATGCCGGTGCTCGACGCAGCTGTGCAGTCGCCGGTCTGCCGCTTCCCTGCTGTGGGTCGCCTGCAGTCGCAAGGCTGTTGCGTAGGCTCTCGCAAATGTGCGAGCTGTGGGCCGGATGGCCCGCTGTCTGTGCGAGCTGCGAATGCGCGCAGCGTCGCTTGCTGCGGTGGCAAGCTGTGTAGGCAGCATTGCCTGCTGTATCGCCTGCTCAAAGCAAGGCGGTGGCGGGCCGAATATGCCCGCAATGGGGGCTAGCTGCGCCCGTGGGCGGCATCGCCCGCTATGTTGGCGAGCTGTGGGAGCATCGCCGGCTACTGCTCGCTTGATGCGAGCCGAACGCGGACCGAATATGTCCGCGGTGAGGTGAGCTGCGCCTTGCGGGCAGCATCACTCGCTATGTTGGCGAGCTGTGGGAGCATCGCCGGCTACTGCTCGCTTGATGCGAGCCGAACGCGGACCGAATATGTCCGCGGTGAGGTGAGCTGCGCCTTGCGGGCAGCATCACTCGCTATGTTGGCGAGCTGTGGGAGCATCGCCGGCTACTGCTCGCTTGATGCGAGCCGAACGCGGACCGAATATGTCCGCGGTGAGGTGAGCTGCGCCTTGCGGGCAGCATCACTCGTCTATGGTTGGCGAGCTGTGTGAGCAGCATCGCCCGCTACTACTGCTCGCTTGATGCGAGCCGAATGCGGACCGAATATGTCCGCGGTGAGGTGAGCTGCGCCTTGCGGGCAGCATCACTCGTCTATGGGTTGGCGAGCTGTGAGAGCAGCATCGCCTGCTGTGTCGCCTGCACAAAGCAAGGCGGCGGCGGGCCGGATATGCCCGCAGTGGGGCGAGCTGCGCCTTGCGGGCAGCGTCGCCCATCTATCGGTTGGCGAGCTGTGAGAGCAGCATCGCCTGCTACTGCTCGCTTGATGCGAGCCGAATGCGGACCGAATATGTCCGCGGTGGGGTGAGCTGCGCCTTGCGGGCAGCGTCACCCATCTATGGTTGGCGAGCTGTGAGAGCATCGCCGGCTACTGCTCGCTTGATGCGAGCCGAATGCGGACCGAATATGTCCGCGGTGGGGTGAGCTGCGCCTTGCGGGCAGCGTCACCCATCTATCGGTTGGCGAGCTGTGAGAGCAGCATCGCCGGCTATTGCCCGCTTGATGCGAGCCGAATGCGGACCGAATATGTCCGCGGGGGGGGGGGCGAGCTGTGAAGCATCACCCGTCTATTGGTTGGCGAGCTGTGAGAGCAGCATCGCCTGCTATTGCCCGTTGGATGCGAGCCGGTTGCGGACCGAATATGTCCGCGGGGGGCGAGCTGTGAAGCATCACCCGTCTATTGGTTGGCGAGCTGTGAGAGCAGCATCGCCGGCTATTGCCCGCTGAATGCGAGCCGGTTGCGGACCGAATATGTCCGCGGGGGGCGAGCTGCACCTGTGGGCAGCGTCACCCGCTATGTTGGCGAGCTGTGGGAGCAGCGTCGCCGTCTATTGCCCGCAAAATGCGAGCCGATTGCGGACCGAATGTGTCCGCGGGGGGCGAGCTGTGAAGCATCACCCATCTGGTTGGCGAGCTGTGAGAGCAGCATCGCCGGCTATTGCTCGCTTGACGCGAGCCGAATGCGGACCGAACATGTCCGCAGGAGGTGAGCTGCGCCGGTGGGCAGCATCACACTCTCTCTGTCCGCTGAAAGTAAGGTGGTAGCGGGCCGGATATGCCCGCACGGGGGGGCGAGCTGCGCGTGTTGGCAGCGTCACCCATCTATCTGTTGGTTGGCGAGCTGTAGGAGCAGCATCGCCTGCTGTTGCCCGCTGGATGCGAGCCGATTGCGGACCAGATGTGTCCGCGGGGGGGGCGAGCTGCGAAGCGTCACCCATCTATTGGTTGGCGAGCTGTGAGAGCAGCATCGCCGGCTGTTGCCCGCTGGATGCGAGCCGGTAGCGGGCCGGATACGCCCGCAGGGGGGGGCGAGCTGCGCGTGTAGGCAGCGTCACCCATCTATTGTTGGCGAGCTGTGTGAGCAGCATCGCCGGCTGTTGCCCGCTAGGTGCGAGCCGGTTGCGGACCGAATATGTCCGCGGGGAGGGCGAGCTGCGCCTGTGGGCAGCGTCGCCCGCTGTGGTGGTAAACTTCTTTACCGGACGCTTCAAGGTGCCGCCGAATGTGCGCACCTCAGCCGTCCGGACTTCGCCATCAGCGCCCGGGAAAACTGTAATGATGCGGCCTCGCGGCCACGTGTTGCGAGGCAGCTGGCCGTCTGCGATGAGTACGGGATCACCCACCTGCAGATTAGGGCCACGACTATGGGGCTCCCGCCGGTGTTGGAGCTCGGGTAGGTACTTGACGTCTTCTATGACTATGTCGATTCTATCTATACGACTTCTGAGGCGTATGACGTCATCCTTCAATTCTATCTGTAACGGTCGCAGGGCGCTATCTTTGTCTATTTCTTCGTTTCCTCGCAAACTTGTCAACTCGCGGGAAAACATCTGTTGCTGTACAGCTTGCACGAGTAACCTCTCCGCTTGTTGGAGGTATTCGGCTTCTATTATTTGACTATATTTTGACGTAACTGGGGACGTCACTGATGCTGTAGGAGGGGGCACTGCCGTCTTTGTACGTTTCCTCCAATCCGGATCCGCTTCTATATTTTTCCTTGTTCTTTTATAGAACGTGTTTTCTTTGGGCGGCCGACATTTAGCGACGAAGCGTAGTACTGTCGCCGTCGCTCTCAACAGTCGTTCCCATTTCGAAAATCTTGCTGGATCGGGTATGACTTCTGTGAGTCTTCTATCTATATTTTCTATAGCGACTAAGGTTCGCTCCTCACCCGTCTGTTCCTCTAGTGGAGGCTTCTCTATTGGCCATGTTGTCGACTCTTCATACAGGAAGCTGGGGCCACAAAACCACTCGTGTCTCGAATCAAAGTGCTGTGGTACATCACGAGTGGCGGCGTCTGCTATATTTTTCTTAGTGGGCACCCATCGCCAGTCTTCGACTCTACTATGCTCTTCTATGGCAGCTATGCGGTGCGCGATGAACGGTTTGTAAACTCGAGCTCCTCTTCTGATCCAGGTCAGCACGGTTTTGCTGTCTGACCAGTACGTCACGGAGGCCGGCTTGACTCCGTGTTCTCGGATGACAGCTGCAGCGACGCGGGTCCCCATCACCGCGGCCTGCAGCTCGAGTCGGGGTATCGATTGGAGCTTGAGTGGCGCCACCTTTGCCTTGGCCATGACGAGGCTCACGTGAGTCTTGCCATCTTCTGTAGAGATACGCCAGTACACCGCTGCGGCGTACGAAGTTTCGCTCGCGTCCGTGAAAACGTGGACTTGCGTTTCTATGGCGTCGCTATATCCTGGGTAACATCTTTGTACTGTGACTTGTGCAAGATTCTGTAGATGTTGAACCCAACTTCTCCATGCTGTGGCCAAGTCTGTGTCGAACGGCTGGTCCCAGTCGACTCCTCTTCTCCATGCTTCTTGGAGTATTTGTTTGGCGCGAATCGTTACGGGTGAGGCTAGGCCGAGTGGGTCGTATAGTGACATCACTATTTTCAGCGCCTCTCTCTTTGTGGGCACCTCCTTCTGTAATACGCCACTCGGTAATCGGGCTAGGCTCAGATTGAAACCCAGCGTATCTGCTCTTGGTCTCCATATTAGGCCAAGAATTTTCTCTGTATGGTCGCCGATGTCGACGACTTCTGTCTCTATAAGCGACGGTTCTATTTTCTGTATGACGTCGATGTCATTAGATACCCATTTCTTAATTTCGAAACGAGCCTGTTGGTGTATCTTCTTCACCGCTGTTGCTATATGTGTCGCTTCTTCAACTGTTCTATAGCTATCCAGATAATCGTCCATATAATGGTTCTTCACTATTGCTTCTACTGCTTCTGGATGCTGTTCTATGTGCCGGTTCGCGTTCCAGTTCTTCGCGAATATGGCCGTGCACGGTGAGCTTGCCGCGCCGAATATGATTGACGTCATTCGATACTCGTCGGGGGCTCCTTCTCTTCTATTGCCTCTCCACAAATATCGGAGGGCGTCTCTATCTTCAGGTCGTACTTTGACCTGCATGAACATTTCGGTAATGTCACCTGAAATGGCTATCGGATGTCTACGAAACCTCATCATGACGCCGGGCAGCGACTGTAACAGGTCCGGTCCTGTAAGCAGGAAGTCGTTCAGCGACATTCCATTCGATTTAGCTGCGGCGTCGTGTACTATTCGGAACTTCTCCGGCTTCATGGGATTGAAGACGTCGAAATGAGGCAGATACCAGGTTCTTCCTGGCGTGGTCTGTTTGGGCGCTTTTTCTGCGTACCCTTTCGAAAGGAGCGAGTCCATCTGTTCTATATATTTATTTCGAAGACTCGGATCTTTGTCGAGCTTCTTTTCTATAGAGATCAGCCGCTTGTGTGCTGTCCCATAACTATCGGGCATTTCAAAATTGTTATTTTTCCATAACATAGCTGTTTCTATATGCCCATCTGTCAACTGTTTGGTATGTCTTTTCAAGATGTCTTCAGCCTGCTTCTCTGGATCAGAATCTGGACGCCGAGGATTAACTATTAGGGACTCGAGTGCGAAAAATTCACGAAGTTGCTCGTTCAGTCTATCGTCTCTATTTTCTCTATCTTCTCTGCATGCGCTGACGTAATGCACCTGCTGACCGAGTATTCTAGTGTGCGCGCCATGTAGCGTCCATCCAAGCGTTGTAAGTGACGCTATTGGCTGGTGCCTGGGGCCTCTTCTGACTTCACTGGCAAGGAGAAGGTGCCAGTTGTCTTGGCCAATCAAAATCTTGGGCGCGCCAACATCATAGACTAGCTGCTCTTTCAAGTCGATGAGATGTTTGCAATGTGTGACATCTTCTTCACGGACTGTCTGTGACGCGAGATTAAGCTTCGGTATGGTGCGCGCTCTGAATGGCACCCTATTTCTATGCTGACTCGCGAGTGTCACTGTGACTCTTTTCGAACAAGGAGTGTCGATCATGGTGTCACCGATCGCACCAATCTTCAGTGGGTCGATCTTGCCCTCGGCTCCGACTTGGTCGGCGATGTCTTCATCGATCAACGATACGGTCGATCCATCGTCGAGTAGGGCGAACGTAGATGCCTCTCCCGCCGGTCCAATGACCCGGACCGGGATGATCTTTAAATAGGCGTGATTCGACGATGATCTTGAGCTGGCGACTGTCTCCTTGGGCTCCTTTTTGACTTCGGTCTGTCTGGGCTTTTCGGCTGCCACCGCAGCAGGCTTCTTGTCGTAATGAAGTAGCCGACTGTGCGTGGCTGTACACCCCTTGACGTCACACTTCTTCGCGTTGCATTTATGCCGCTCTCTTCTTGGCTTCAGGCAACGGAAGCACAGGTTTAGATTCTTCGCAATTTCCCATCTCTTGTTACTATTACTATTCTTGAACTTCGAGCAATCGCGTTCTATATGGCCATCCTTCTCACACAGTCGGCACTTGCTTGCTGACTTCTCTGTTGTTGTGTGAGTCCTCTGCTGCGGTGTGCGTCGGTTGGATGAGCCCTCTGTCTTGATGTTTTCAGCAGGAGCGAAAGCGCTGCAGTATCGAGCTTGTTCGGTAATGAATTCGCTAAACAGCGACAAGTCTGGCAAGGACTGGTATTTTTCTGTATATATACGGTACCACTGTACACGTATCGAGTTCGGTAGCTTCTCTGTCAAGGTTCGCATGAGCTCGGCGTTGATCAGGTAATGATCCTTCTTCAATGCTCGCAGCGTTACTATAGCGCACCTCACGTGGCTTGCGAATGAGCAAATATCCTTTGGATTTTCACTGCATCGTGTCAGTCCTCGCAATCTATCTGTTTCGGCCTGTGCTATCGAATCTGGTCGGCCGAATTGCAGCTCGAGTTCCTTCATGATGTCATCTGGTCTTGCATGGCCGATGAGTTCTGAACTAACTGTTTCTAAAGCGCGTCCATGCAGGCTTCTTCTAAGTCTTGCTGTATTCTCGACATCGTTGAAATATTTTCGAGTTGTTTCATAAATGACTCGAAATGACAACCATTCTGTATGCGCACCACTGAAGTTCGGTAAAGTCATAATGACCTTCGACGCCGAGGAGGAATTCTGTGACTGCTGTTCTGTTTTCTTTTCAACTAAAGATGCTATAGCAGCCGTAAGGTCCGTAACGAATGGACGTAAATTATCCTCGCTCCTATCGTCTTCTATTTTCTTCATAGGTGGTGGCTCTATCTGTTTAGCACTATCTGGATCTATGTGCGTTCGACGAGAGTCCACTATTGGTTCGAAGTCCACAGGGGGGGGCGGTTGCTGTCGACTATCACGGATGTCCCCCTCGGCGGCGTTGGTCTCTCTCTGATCAGGAACAGGTTCAGGCGCCTCTTCCAGCCAGGAACGCACGTACTCTTCATTTGAGTTTCTATCGTCCAAATATTCTTCGTCCGACTCTTGTTCGGCTCTCTGAAGTGCTAACTGGGCAAGCTCCAACTTAATCTTCAATAAGTCTTCGCGAGCCTTCTGTAGTTTTCTATATGACCGCGGTGACCTGTCAATGGTCGACGGCGGACGTCTATGTTCTATACGGGCGTCACCCCGGGTAGTCATTGGCAAGACTCGGCTATCTTTTCTATTTGACGGTTTCATTGTACTATCTGAAGTCGTCTCAAAGCGGGTTCCCTTCCTTGAGGTCGATGGCATCTGTTTCTGTACTGTTGTCGGCAATGGTGCAGGTACTCGTTCTATAGCTGAAGCTTCTATCTGTTCTATTCGTTCAGCGGCAGCAGGCGGAGACACGTCTTCACTGCGCTGCTGCATCGATCGAGCCGTCCCAGACGATGAAGGCGAACGCGGCGGCACCTGATGATGGATAGCAGGAACCCTCTCGGCTGGATCCTGTATCGGAACTGTCCACGCCTCGGATGATTTGCCATGCGACCTCGTGATCGGCATTGTTGAAGTCTTCAATGAATCTTCAAAACTATTCGGTAGTCCACTGGTAAGCCTCAGGTGAAACTTCAATCCAAGTTTCCAAAAAAAAAATTTTTTTTTCAAAAAATTTTCAAAATTCTTCAAAGTCCCCAATCTTCAAAAAATATTCTAAGTTCGGATTGACTGAAACTTTTCTAAGTCCCAGACTGTTCAAAATCTTCTATGTGTGAAGTCGATCGAAATTCTCTAAGTCCAAAATTCTTCAAAAATATTCTATGTCCCGCTTGATCAAAACTTTTCTAAGTGTCAGGTTGTTGAAAATTTTCCAAGTTCAAAAATCTTCAAAAAATTTTCCAAGTCCCGGATTGTTGAAAATTTTCTAAGTTCAAAATTCTTCAAAAAATTTTCCAAGTTCAAAATCTTCAAAAATATTCTAAGTGTCGGAACCCCTCAAAATTTTCAAAGTGTGAAGTCGTTCGAAATTTTCTAAGTTCAGCTTGATTAAATTTCTTCTATGTTGTTGCTTCACTATCAATCTGCCTAGGGGTAGTTTTCTTGAAGGGATGATTTCTTCAAGGTCCGACTTCTATTTAGCTTCTAGGGGCACCCTTCGTGTCTTGAAATGTTGAAGGGTAGTTTTTTCTTCAAGGGGGTGCGACTTCACAATAGGGGTTGCGCCTTCAGGGTAGCTGCGTGGTTCTATAAATCCAACTTCCAAATAGCTAGATCAGGCTATCTTCAAAATATCCGGCTCCGATGGACCAGAAAATGTACGGGGCGGACGTGATCGACTGGACTGTAGGGTGGCCAGGGTAGGTTATCCTATTCTTCAAAAGTGGACTGTATGGTGACAACCCACCTAGGTATAAATGATCCAGACGCGTTGACGCTCCGTCTATAAGCTACGGGCCATGAGGATGCAACCCTTAGCTGAATACTTGCTATACTTGCTGTTATTGACACAGTATATAGGGGTAGGTATAGAGGGCTTACCAATAAAGTCACAATAAAACACTATTTAACTTGTTCACTATTCACTTAGCGATTTGAAGGGTGAAATTCGCGACTATATGATTCTACATTTAGGTATAAATCCAAATTATCTTGACAATGACTACAAATTCTATAAATTTTCAAGTTTACTATTGTACGGCGTAACTATACCGTATCGACACCCAAAAAATCACCGTGTGTGATGAAGTTTATTAACTTAAATTTTCACTATGTCTATCCTAGAATTTAGGCTATATCTAGGCTTAGGTCTATGTGAGTAGGGGTTGTCGTACCTTTATGGATAGCCCTCGGTAAGCTCCATACAGCGGAGACGAATTCACCCCTTCATCCCCCTCCATGTAGGGGTGGGATGCCAAAAACTATACAAAACCATAGTAGGCGCGAAGCTACCACCTACTTGGGGTGAACCCACCGTAAAACTATGCTAGGAGGGCTATACAGCTATATGTATCTCTATAGATACGACAACCCTCCACAAAACTACACATGTTTCAACCCCGTCACTTAAGGGGTTGCAACTCTATAAGCGTATACGTTTCAGGGGGATAAAAATAAACAGTTTTATTCAAACCTAAATTACGGCTTTATGCCTGCATACACTATAGACATCTATATATCCCCTGAAAGGATTTTTCAAGGCGGTTCTATTTCAGACATTTAGAAGTCTAGAATCTAGACTTGTTTTTTCGGGAAAGGAAGAGGGTAGATGCAAAGTGTTTTATTTTGTGCATACCTTCACCAGGGCCATTTATCAAAAACTGTTGACCAATCACGTACCAGCACCCTCCTGCTCTGTGATTGGTCAGTGTCGCTTTTAGCTATGCGACTACCTTTGACCTGAATATTTCGGGTCTCAATTACCAAGCCCTTTCTATTTACCTATGTATGTCTGTCTGTGTGTGTATATACCTCGATTACCTTATATACCACCGATATACCTTTATATACCTTTATATACCTTGATTACCTTCATATACCTTCGATTACCAGGGTTATCATGTGTTTACTGTTATGTGTAAGGGACAGGATACCCTACCTAACTATATTCTATTTACTTGGGAGAAATAAAGGCTCCAAGGGCTTATATACTGCCTCTTGAGAGCAAACAACTGTAACGAATGTGTTTTATTTCAATAACAAACTATGTATCAACTATAGCTACCTATAACTATCTATTCTATGCAGCTTTATCTGTTACAGCATTCTATGTGCTAACTAACTACCTATAACTACCTATACTATGTAGTCGCGGTTTTATTTATTTGCAACATTCTATGTACTACTATAGCTACCTATAACTACCTATACTATGTAGCTAAGACGCATCGTCGCGAACAACATATAAGCTCTGCACCTTTGCTCCGTAGCCTGAATTGATTTTTAGCAACATTAGCATTTCATTAATATATTACTATAAGCAAATAACTGATAATGATAAGCTGATTTTATAACAACAGATTTAGGTACGGTTCTAACAAAATTGATATTACGTAAGTAATTAACTATTTCACAACTATAGACGGTCTTGTACAACTAATTATCTAGCGGTTACTGATAATGGTTAACTAAAGTTTTATTATTGTGTAATAATCGTAAAAGATTGTTCGAGAGAAACATGACCTCTATTTGATTACCTGATTTACATATTTATATTTGAAAAGTGTAACTATGGAGTTTCTTGTCCATTCTTCTCCTTCGCGAATGGACAACTAGAGTCACTATAATATTTTAATTTGAAACTGTTTTGACGTTCAAAAGTGTCCTTTATTGGTCTACTAGCTTAGCCCAAGACTTCGTTCGCGTGGAGTTCCATACAAAATGTTAACCCCTTTTTCACTCCCTTAGGGGACGAATTTTTAAAAATCCTTTCTTAGCGTACATCATAATATCTACCTGCATGCCAAATTTCAGCCCGAACCGTTCAGTGGTTTGGGCTGTGCGTTGATAGATCACTATGTCAGTCAGTCCCTTTTGAGTCATATACATATATTTAGATTTAAGATTATCTGACCCGCGCAACTTCGTTTGTGTCACATTTTTCATGACTGCTCCGCTCCTATTTGTCTCAGCGTGATGAGATATAGCCTATAGCCTTTCTTGATAAATGGGCTATCTATTTATCTAACACTGAAATATTTTTTCAAATCGAACCAGTAGTTCTTAAGATTAGCGCGTTCAAGCAAACAAACAAACTCTTCAGCTTTTTTTGTTTATTCTATTTGAAATGAATTAATTTATTTTGTTTTTGAAATTTAGTACAATTTATTATCTCTATTCAATCATTTGATATAATTCTTAAAGTAGAAATTATCATCTGATTAGGATATCTCTTTAGCTGGAAGATCTTTAAGCCAATAGTAGATATTGTGAGTATTTAGCTTCCAAGCGTTCTTGCAAGCACAGAACAGATATGTATATCTGTTCCATCAAGAAACACATAATCGCATACTATCAGGTGAGACACTGACCAATTACGAGACAATCAATTAAAAAAAAAACCGCAGAGTACAGGTACTAATTTAGCATAATCAGCCTTTTAACGATCCCAGTGCTGGGACACAGGCTTCCTCTGTAGGAGAGGGAATGGGCCGTAATCCACCACGCGGGCCCAGCGCGGATTGGTGAATGACACATGTCTTCGAGTTTTTGATTCTAGGACATGCCGGTTTCCTCACGATGTTTTCATTCGCCGTTTTGAGAGCAGTGGTGATGAAAAATTACACAAAGTAATGCGCCTGGCTGGGCTACCACTCGGCCACCACTGCTCGGGTACCAATTTAACTGAAAGATACATAAGTATATTCAATTGAATATACTTATGTATCTTTATTAAATTATGTACCTATTTGATATCTACAACTCAGTTACTATGAAGTGTGTAGCTCTTGGTAAGACTGTTAATGTTATGTGGCAAAACACCACACATGGGTACATTAAATAAATCTAGGATCTAATAATAGGGTATTACACTGAAAAAAAATAATAACATTTAAGTCCGTCTCCAAAAAAGATTGGAAACGTATTTTTAGGGCTCCGTAGCCAAATAGCAAAAAACGGAACCCTTATGGATTCGTCATGTCTATCTGTCTGTCCGTCCGTATGTCACAGCCGTTTTACTCGGAGACTACTAAAGCTACATAAATGAAAATTGGTAGGTAGGTGCAACCTATTAACCGCTATTCAATAATGCTGTAATATTAGGGAAAAAAATAATTTTAGGGGTCGCACTCCATACATGTAACAGAAGAATGAAAAACTAACCACCACCATTAAAAATATACTGAGCTTCTAGTCAGAATTTTGAAAAACCTACTTAACCTAACACTACTTACTACTACTACTTAGGTAGGTGGTTTGGTAGGTGGTCTATTACCTACTACTTAGGTGTGGTTACAGCACAAGCGAGTAGACCCCGCACGCTGGTCCCGTGGTGGCAAGCGTGGTTGTTGAACACCCAAATCCTCGGGTTAGATTCCCAGGCCCGGCAAAAAGTTTATTTATACGGTTTAGTTATATGGTGACGGGTGGGCGTTTTGGGGGACTGTCTTTATGTAAAATTTGACGTTCAAAAAGTGCTGTCTATCAGCCTAGTATGAATAAATGACTTTTGAATTTTGAATTTTTATAATCGACTCAACTGACATATTGATTATTGAGAAAGTTTATTTATATGGCAACACCAAGTGGTAGCGGTGGGAGACGTGCTTGAGAAAGCACGATCCGCAATTGATTCGTTCACTTGCTTTAGAGGCGAGCTACGGGGCGGACAACTGAAGCAACTGTGTCGTAAATCCAAAGTTATTTTATAGCTGATTGCGTTTAATTTACAAGTATTGTAGTTGAAGTATTATTTTTATTTAAAAAAAAAAAATATTAAAACTAAATTGGTATGCAAAAATGTTACTTTAGAATAAAAAATAAAACACTTCGACCGTCCATTAATTAGATGAAAAAAAAAAACAAAATTAATTGCATCGTAAAAACTACGAACATAAAATCTAAAACTAGTATTATAATCCGCCATGTCAGTCATTTTTTCTAAAACAAATTGGAACACATAAATACTTTAAAAAGAACATCTTCTTAGGCTAGCCGCACACACTCAATAATATTGTCAATAAAGTACGTATTGTCAATAATATTGTGTGTGTGCGGCCTGTATTGCGGTATTGTTCAATAATATTGTAGATTATCCAGAAATTCTGATTTTGTCACGTCAATATCGGGGGGAGGCAGGGGTATTGTCAATCATATTGACGTGTGCGGGCGCGCGGCAATATTTTAGTTGAGGAAAAAATTTCAAGGCAGGCGGACGCTCGTGTTATTTGTTCAAAATGGAAGACGAAAACAGTATCCAAAGCGAAAATAGTGTTGATACTGTTGATGATGATGTACCCTTACGGAAAAACACTATTTGTCAGTGTTTATTAAAACATGGGAAACTTATCCAGAATTATGGAATACATCCTGCAAAGCATATCGCGATACAGTCAAGAAAAATAATGCGCTTGATAAGTTGCTCGATATTTATAAAAAAATCAAACCAAATAGTACAAGAGAAGACGTAAAGAAAAAAATTAATTACCTACGAACAAATTTTCGGAAAGAATTAAAGAAGATTCACAAATCGAAATCATCGGGAAAGAGTACCGAAGAGGTTTACGTCCCGTCTGCCTGGACGTATTATGAATTGCTGTTTTTATCAAATGACTAGCTGCTGCCCGCGACTTCGTCCCCGTGGAATCCCCGATTTTAAAACATTCTTTATCGCTGCTCCGCTCCTATTGGCTTAAGCGTGATGATATATAGCCTAAAAGCCTTCCTCGATAAATGGTCTATTCAACCCAAAAAGAATTTTTCAATTCGAACCAGTAGTTCCTGAGATTAGCGCGTTCAAAAATACAAACAAACAAACTCTTCAGCTTTATAATATTAGTATAGATGAGCAACCAGTAAGACAACTAGAAAAGAAAACAATAGAGGTTTATTGTATTATATTTTAATAAGTTTATTAATAGTACTATCCGTAGGTTAGTACAAAAAACTTATATTAGGTATTTAAACTGCAAAAGTACTGACAATAATTGTCTCTTATTATTTTAGCATTTAAAGTTGCATTTCTATTTTGAGTAGACTGTAGATTAGTTATAATGACTGATGGTGAATCCTTTTCTTGGTTTAAATAAAGGGAAGCATTTTCTTTAATTTAAAAAGTTGTGTAAGTAACAGCAGGTTAAAGTCAATGTCGTTGCTTTGTCTGGTTTACTAGATTTATAGCCTTTTGAAAAATACCAAAACGTTATTATCATTTTCGTCTGTAACTCGTAGTTTATTTATTAGATTAAAGTGATTTAACTCAGCTTTTTTTCTCATCCAGTCCTTAATCCATCGTTTCTTTCTTGATTGCCTTTTTTTAGTTAGTAAAATTAATGCAATACTCAATGCAACGACTTTTTTCTTTCTTTCCATTATGTTAAACGTGCGCACGTGAATCTAGCTGCGGAGCGACTGAGTCAGATTGTACCATGAAAAATTGTCAATAATATTGTGTAGTGTTCGGGGATAATTTTATTGATGAAGATTTTGACAATCTTGCATTGACAATATTATTGAGTGTGTGCGGCTAGCCTTAAAGCTCAAAGCTTCGCTTTTATAAATAGGCTATTGCAGTTTTATTTTCTAAATACCGGTATTATTGACCTTTTAAACTATACGAAATTTACCATTATAGACTATTTATATTATAAATATTAAAACAACAAGAAATATTACTAATATAAATTATTAAATATTATTCATACCTTAAAATTATTTTTAAAAAATGTTTGACACCGATGAACCCTTTCATTTCATAATTATGTCATAGAGAACAGGTAGAACACGTTTTTTTTTTTTAATTTGCTCCGCAAATAATGACATTGTTTTCAAATTTATTTATTTTCGTTACGCATCCATGTTTGGGTCACAGAAGATAATATGTGTTAATCCAAAATTAAATTGAATCGGACCAGAAGGTTCGCAGAAAATCGGCTATGACAAACGGACAGACAGACAACTGTATGGAAAAAAGGAACCATTTGGGATTCAGTTCCATACATAGGTTCCGAACCCAAAAAAAAATTCTGAAAGTTGGCTTGTTAACTATCTAGATTATTGAATAATAATAATACTAGCTTACCGGGCAATCGTCGTTTTGCAACATAAAATAAAAATAAAAATTTAGGGGTGGACCACCCTTGACATTTAGGGAGATGAAAAATAGATGTTGTCCGATTGGCCACCCTAGCCGATATGCACGCTAAGATTCACGAAAATCGGTCCAGCCGTTTCGGAGGACTTCAACCACAAACATCGTGACACGAGAATTTTATATAAGATTTTATCAAATTGTCATGACAGTAAATTAATAATTATCCAATTCATTGATTCCAAAAATCGATTCAGAAAATCTTTTTTTATTTAAAGTTTTAGTCTCTTAAAAGTTCCAGTGCACCTTGGACTGTCAGACCTGCCTGTAATATCTAAATAACCAACCTTGCCGTCTAACTTATATTTTTACGACATAGAAATAAGTAAACCATGACTCTTAACCTAGTTAAAATACGATTTGAAAATTCATTTTGTTGCCACGTCAACAAAAATACATGCTATATCATTACATACAATAATCGATGACTCAACAGTACATTGCAACTGTGTACAACATAATCCTATTATGTAAAACAACTTATCAAGTGACCTTCGATTTAAACTACTTATTGAATATCAATACTATTCAACCGTGAACTTGGAAAGTGTTGTATGCAATGTGACACACACACCTTCAATGGGCACAATAAATTATTGTGACTAATAAATTGCAGCCAATTTGCTCGAATAAATAGGTGTGTATAAATAAATTATACACTTTTTCTGTCACTATCATATTTGTTTCTAACAATGTTTTGTTGTGGGTTTCAGTTTGCAATTTACATCGCTAAAATATAAAGTGCATTCTCGTGAAAAGGGTTATTTCCTGAGGTTAAAAAATATGATTCTATTTAGTCCGTCAGTTAGATTATCGAAAAATATTGGACCCGTATTTTTTGCTTTATGAAATCTCTAAAAATTGACGAAGATAAAAAGCTTCAAAGATCATGAGGGGGGCTTGTGACATCAGGACGTGGTAAAAATCGTCGCACGGAGTGACGTCACACGAGTTTCAACGCACTATATCGTCTTCGTTTTTTGTTTACGTGAAAAAATCAAAAATACGTGTCCAATATTTTTGGGAAGTCTATCTTACGGACTAATTAGATTTTTTTAGGCAACTACCCTATATCAATTTATTAGAAATACAAACGGCGATTCATAGAATCTTCATTTGAATGATTAAGGACCCAAAGAAAATATAGGTCATACTTAAATCCATATTAATTAGTGTGATCTCCTTCTTATGATTTCTTATCCAAGATCTTATTGATAAAGAAACCTTTGCAAACCTTCGGAATTCAGTAGAGAAAATGGGTTGGTTGCCATCGAATTTACCCCACAAAGTTATACGGATTATTAGACCTTAAGATCTACAATAATTAATCATTCAAATGAATGAAAGTTATCTCTGTCAGACTCCTGAGAGTCTGACAGAGATAACTTTCTTCTTTCTTTTGGATTTTACAGAAGATCTCTGATATCTGAATATCAGAGATCTTCTGTAAAATCCAAAAGAAACCAAATCTTGAATACCTATTTTACTTCCATACATAGTGACTTCTATTCCATCATAGACAATCGTTTGGAGCCGAAAATGCAAATGAATATAATAGGTCTAATACGGAGCTAATAGGGGTGTTTCCTGAGTAAAAAATATATGATTATATTTAGTCCGTCAGTTAGATTATAGAAAAATATTGGACACGTATTTTTTCCTTTATACAAATCTATAAAAACTGACGAAGATACAAAGCATCAAAGATCAGGAGTGGGGGCTTGTGACGTTACGGCTCGGTAAAAATTGTAGCGAGTAGTGACGTCACACGAGTTTTCAACGCTCTGTATCGGCTTCATTTTTTGTTTACGTGAAAAAAGAAAAAATACGTGTCCAATATTTTTTGGAAATCTATCTGACGGACTAATTAGATTTTTTTAGTCAACTACCCTATTCTAGTGACATTATTTTCTTACTGCAGATCAATATGTTAGATTTTTGAGTATCTTAATGCCGAGTAGCAGAACATAGTCGCGGTGGAGGTATCTCGACTGATAAACATTTGCTGCCATTAAATGAATTACCAGGCTTAACAGCAACACAAAGATTTTGGAACGGAGAGGATGCCATTAAGATCCGAATATCAACTATCAGAAGTTGCCCACCGGACACTGTGCTATATACTGATGATCTTTGACTTTGAACGTCAGTACAGCTTTAGAGCAGTGAGTCCTACAGCCAGCCAGTACCCATGGATTCAACGGGTATTTGGTTACAACTTTAAATACCGTGTTTACAACTTTAAATGTTTATCCTGACCATCAACATGCCTACCTAGTCATCACCCTCATCCTCCGCCTCATCAGCAACCTTGGCAAGCACACTGCCACTGCCCTACAGCCAATCACATGAAGAGTTTTGAAGTACCTCTCACCCTGACTCACTCGGGCACCGCAGATAGTTCCGACTCACCGTTAACTTTGCGACTATCGACTTCTGACTCTCTTGGACCAACCTTCCACTGGCCTGACAAGCAACTCAAGATGTTTGGACGACTCAACAACTATCGACCCTATCGAACTTCGGTCGCAGTAAATTTGTGTGACAAAAACTTTTTTAGGTCTGTGTTCAAAAAACGAAGAAACACATACTTCCGAAATTACAGTTATGTTATTTACTTTGTGTTACCTCATAACTTTGTACTGGGTGCACCGATTTTGTGTTTGATCCTTTTTATATTCGAAAGCTGGTGCTTGTCGTGTGGTTCCATTTAAATTTGATTGAGATCTGATGACTAGTATTTGAATTATCCTTAATAAAGCGTGGCTTAGTTTACATTGACGACGTTCTCATTCCCTATTGCCGGTGTAAAATGAAAAAATAAAATTGTGTGCGATGGTTTGGAAGAGCACTTTAGTATTTCAACGTTGTCTCTTTCTAGTATGGTGAAGATCTGATGACCGGAACCCGCACTGGGCCCGCGTGGTGGATTACGGCCCATTACCTATCCAAGAGAGGAGGCCTGTGTCCCAGCAGTGGGAACATTAAAAGGCTGATTATGCTATGATAAGTGCTGTTTCTTTCGAGAGTGTTATTGGCTTACGAGTTTCTTCTGGATCATTCTATAACTTTTGGTGTTTTTTTTTCTTCATATAAATGAAATATTTATAACTTCATAGAGCCTCGATCACTATGACCGTGTTTATATCAAACCGTTGGCCTAATTTTCAACTTCCGTGTGTTCTGAACTTGTTTTAAAGTTTAGTTTAGTCATACTATAATTTAAAAAATGCGTAGAACAGTTGTTTACGAATAGTTTTACGATGGCGTCATTACTTTAAGATCGTGTCTTATAAAACATGCATTTTTTATGATAGTGACATGTACATAACATGTCTAGACTATTTTTTTGTCTATACAATTAATTGTGAATATGTAATACTTCTTATATAATAATTTGATTGGTCATTGTAGTGAGTAACGGTGAAGTACTTGTCTGGTTTCTTAAATGTGATGTGTTCTTAGTGAAATTATTAAAATTTAATTTTTTTTTAATCATTTATTAGTTAGTGGTACGTAATTATCACCAGTTTAGCGTGTTGGTCGATTTTTACAATAAACACCAAATTAATCAGTATGACGTCTTTTCGAAGCTTTAATTTGTTAATATAATTTCAACAACGTAAGACTTGAAGCATAATATGCCACAAAGGAAAATTTTAGAAAATCAAACAAATATACATAACGTTAGTTCCAATCATGAAATGAAGAAGCAAACCAGTTTGAAATAATTCTTATCTTATCTGCATCATCAATTCATCATAATTCATTAGCTTAAAGAAGCCCACTGCTGGACATAGAACTCCCTCAAACGTCATGTGGAGTACCACGTGACGTTAGAAGGAGGTATATATCGACGACACGGTTGGCGCAGTGGTTGAGCTTTCGGTTGCTGCGCTGCGTGCCGCGGGTTCGATTCCTGTACGGAACAAATGTTTGAATGGCCTACAGATAATTGTTCCGGGTCTGGCTGTCTTGTGTATGTGAGTTTTCATGTTTTTGAACGCACCCATGATACAGGAGTAAATCCTAGTGTGGGGCAACGTTATTCTTTAATATATATATATATATATATTTTACAATAACATTTATTTTTAAATACCTCCTCCTATATTAGAACCGAATGAAACGAAATTGAAATGCGCACACAGTGCAAGCAAGCATATTATAAGTTGGCGCTGTAGTATTATATTATATTTACTGTTACCGTAGTATTTGCTGTTACTATTATTTACTGTTACTGTAGTATTATATTATCTGTGGTTGGGGGTTGATGATACTTGGCTAAATGCTGGTCCTGCTCTACAGCCACTAGGGTGCACAAACTAATCCGTTACCATTTGGAAACATTGTGGGCCCGCTGAAGATTGTAAAAACATTTTTTTTTTTAAATTTTATCGGCAAAATTTTAGCATTGTATACTTTCATACATTACCGGCACATATGTGAGTACTATGTACCTTAGACTACTATGTATGGTTATGTCTTTGACTTGAATGTGCCCTGACGGTTTGGAGTGTCATGTTCACTCAAAAGTATATCTGACTTTAGCGCATGTGCCGCATGTGGCTCCGTCAGCTGGGACTGAAATCGGTTTAATTTAATCATTTGTTCTCTGATTTTTTACTCCGGACGCTTTTATTACGCACGATTTTTTCGTACCCCGTCGTACACTCGTACAACGTTCTCGGATTTAGGAATCATTTACAAAACAACAATTACGATGTGCAACAATTTATTGGTTTAAAAGAGTGTCCGTAGAGTTTATTGCACTTTGTTATTCTCCATAAAAATCTACGCTTTAGATCGAGCAAATAGCTACACATCTGTCAGACTACATTGACATTCAAAAGTGCCTGTAAATGGTTTCATTGAAAGAAAAGCTTGGAGTTTTTAGTTTGAGTTTTAGGCGTCAAACTATGATGGGGTGTCATCGACCGGTCTTAGGTTATGGTTCCACTTTGTGGGAATCATTCCCAGCGGGACACGGATGCATTCCAGAACCTTTCGGCCTTACAGATTTTTTACACTTCAGTTCAGTGATTCTTCGGGCTAAATCTGTAGTATTGGTTTTCTTGCGGGCATCTTCATTCCTTATTCAAATACATTATATATATGTATGTACATGTGTTAATTGTATAACAGAATAAACGCAAAACTAGAAAAGGGATCATTATGCTCATCGTTATGAACAACTGTTACATTTTATTTTTCTCTGGACGGGAAATCGTCAAATGACGGTTCGCGCTCGCAGGGCAAACTGTGGGTCTTATCAGCAAGCTGTGGAGGAGATGTGGGACAAACTGGTAGAAGAAATCTGATGTCAGGAGTTATCTTAATGTAATAGTCGTTTATGCTCCACGCGCGCCTCAAAGAGCTGTTTGCAACGAAGACGGTGCCCCATAGGGTCAGTGCCTGATAGGGTTGCTGAATTTGTTTGAAAATGTCACCGCAGCTCTGGAACGCAAAGGGCACTTGGAGGAACACGGATGGGCTTTAGTCAGTAAGAGTCTGCTCACTCCCGCTCCGCCCAGAGCGGGAGAAGTCATTTGATGATATCCCTTTCAGAATTAAAAAAAGGTTAGAGATCGCTGCAGCCTTTGACGTCACAAGCTTATTAAAATTGATAAAATAACAACAAAGTGAGCACTAATCTACATCTTAACGACCATAACATAAGGAACGGGACCAATATAATGTCGCCAAGGTATTTAAAATACGTTCCCCATACTAATGAACTAACTAATAGGACATGATGCAACACGATAGTTACTTTCATAAGACAACTAGTTATGTTAAGTAGCGTAACTATTATTCTTATAGTGATATGATTATGATTTTGTTACTTATTTGTGAATAATAAGTTATTTTGCTGGCTTACGCATGCAGGATGTTCCTGTTAATTTTATTTTAATGCTGTTGTTCTGTCTTGTAACTAATTCATATAACTAAATAAAATAAAAAAATCAGCCAGGTGTGAGTCGGTCCCGCGCCCGAAGGGTTCCGTACCTAATAAAAACGGCAAAAAATCAATTTTGTTGTATTTTTATTTATTTTAATTTGATTATTTATTTTTAAAAGCGAATACATAACTAAATATTGTGTTCTGTAACTGTAACTGTTGCCGTTATCAATATCGAGAAAAAACAAGCAAAAAATTACGTTTATTGTATGGTAGCCCCCTATAAATATTTATTTTATTCTCTTTTTTAGTATTTATTGTTATAGAGCGGCAACAGAAATACATCATCTGTGAAAACTTCAACTGTCTAAAACTATTTCTTCATGAGATACAACCTGGTGAAAGACAGACGGACGGACAGCGGTGTCTTAGTAATAGCATATTGGTACAGAACCCTAACTAGGTGCCGCATGTATGAAATATCATCATCGTCCGATATATCTTAATAAAAAAATTAATCCTTTGACTAATCATAGTAAAGTTGACATAAACGCCACTTGACATAAATTCGATCGCTGAATTATGAAACACCCATACTAGTTCGTCTCATACAATTTCTATAAATGACTTGATTTTTTCCGTAATAATTTCGGGAAACCCTCTTAGTGCTTCTCTGTATTCCTGAAAGGAAGCTACCATGACGTCTTAAATCCATCATGACTCCGGTGTCAGAGAGAGATGGAGTTTCACAAGACAAATAGCACTATCCCTTTCCCTCACACTGAATTATGATAGGATTGGTCCTTCGTAGTAGTATGGCCACAGTAATTTTGGCTGTGCGTTGTCTGTCAGTCACATTGTAACGCAAGAAGCTTTATATGTATACTAGCTGCTACCCGCAGCTTCGCCCGCGTGTCTATGTCAAATTATCCCAAGGGAACATAACCCCGGATAAAAAGTATACTATGTTAGTTCTAATACTTCCAAGAATATGTGTACAAAGTTTCATGATGATCGGTTGAGTAGTTTTCGCGTGAAAGCGTAACAAACAAACTTACATTCACATTTATATATTAGTATAGATAGATTAATTTCAAAAATCCATTAAGACGACGTCAAAAGACCGCTGGCTTACCCTTTGTATAACTTATCTACTTTTAGATGATTTGGAAATAAAAGCTACCAATTATCGTAATCGTAAATTAATCGAAGCACCCTTTTAACGATTTAACCACCTCAGATTAATTTTCTACCGAAATATCGGGTGGCCAATCCCAAATGTTTTAGACCCAAATGTTACAGCCTTTAGAATGTCACTGTATCTGAGGTTCTCAAGTCGACTATATAATTTTTTTTTGGTCCCTTTCCAGTTTGGTGAAGATCTGATGAAGAATGGAGATAGATAACGGAACTCTTCAATAACTGATAGCAATGTACCGGGATTACTGATATCGCATGTCTGTTTATTGCTTACACCAGTTTATAACACGTACGCTGTGGTGGGTACGTTTAGCTGTGGGGTGTCACCACTAAAACGTGAAATTAAAAAAAAAGACCAAATATATAACAGAATTAATATATTATATTTTTATTTTATTGGTACTAGCACTTCGTGGACCCCCAGGACCTCAAGTCTGCTATTACAATAGTGTCAGAATGGTCTATCATTGATTTCATAATGGTTGATTTTAACAAGTTTGGTAATCTATAATATAAAAGCGTCATTATGTTTTTCCAATGGTCAACCACTGACACTCCATTGAAAGAAATTATTGCATAGAATGGTAATCTCGTACATAATTTCAAATGAATGACAACCGTATCCGCTAAAATTTTGACACTTCCTTTGATCAGTGACCTACCTTTAGAATGTAATTGTGAAGTCAATGCTTTTAATAGCTCTGTTATCAAAAAGTATTACGAGACCATTAACTGACCAATGATCGACCATTATGACTTTAGCAGATTGCGAAGTTTTAGCAAAATGACAATGGGATCGTGTTGGAATGACACATTTATAAAAATAGCAGACTTGGGGCCCTGATTGCTACAAACAGACTGAGACCAATTTTCTTAGCAACTACAAAGTCACTTACACGTGTTATAAAATATCTAGATAAAAGATAAGATTATTTATACATTGTATAAAATACAACTTAGTAAAGGTACAAAGCTATTAAGCAATTATTGTAATTTATATTGATATGATGAATTAATTTGTCAACATTACGTCTGCAACGCCACTGCATAAGCAATTAATGGTGATCACTGCATTATTGATATGGTTCTGCATGTTAAGAAGTACCAACATATGGATGAGCAGCTCGTGGCTAAAGAATAACAGACGCACGATTCGATCTTCAAGGTTAAGCAACGCTTGCCAAGGTTGGTCTGTGGATGGGTGATCATCTTAACATACCGAGTTTCCGATTGTCAGAAGCCAGTAAATCTAAATCCAGTCTTGCCAAGAATTTTTTTTCAAGAAAGTTTGTATCATGTTTCAAGTTAATTGTTGCAAGCAGTAAATTCGTCTACTAAAAACTTTATCAACCCTTTTCACCCCTTTTTTTTACAGACATCATTTTCACTGTTATTATCAAAGCAATTTTTACAGAGCTTCTTATGACCAATCGTAGAGATTCTTTCATACAAATATTATCACCCCCTAAATCGCCGTTTGGGGGTAGTTTTTTTTTTATAAAATTATAATAAAATTAGTTATTGTAAACTTAGGACACTATTTTTGCCTAGTTTCAAAATATAATCCTAAGAAATTTTTCAATGTTGCTAAATTTGTTCGAAAGAGGCCCTGGAACGCAAAATGCACTAGAAGGATCACGGGTGGGTTTTAGTCAGTAAGAGTCTGACACTCCCTTCCATTCCGCCCAGAGCGGAAGATGTCATTTGATGATTTCCCGCCCAAAAAAAGGAATACCTTTTTTATGGAAATAGTGTTGAAAAACTAATACAGCTAACCTTTATGGTTTACTTAGTTCCGTATAATATTGAAGGAAATAAATAACATGCCTCCATTGCTTTTGCAACTAGGAAACATGAATATCAGAAGTGTTTACCTTATTTTACAAAGAGTTAGTCAACCCCCATTGAATTCTAGATTGTCATGAAATTGCCTGAAGATGAGTCCATTCACTTTTTATGTCTGTGATTTTTTCCTGTTGCACCCTTTATTGTCATTATTAAGGAAACTTGCTAAGTGCTATCTATACTAATATTATAAGGAGGAAAGATTTGTATTTTTATATGTAACGAATAAACTCAAAAACTGCTGGACCGATTTCAAAAATTCTTTCACCCCTAGAAGTTACATTCACTCTGAGTAACATAGGCTATATTTTAGCCCCGTTTTCCCACAGGAACGGGAACTACGCGGGTGAAACCGCGGGGCGCTGCTAGTTTGATATAAAGTGTGAATGCAATTTTTCTTTAAATATTACTAATAATAATTTATTCGTTCACACTAAAAATGAGGTTCACTGTGTCAGTGACAATATTACTTAACCTATGTTAGTACTTAATGACTGGTTTAGTCCTGGTTAATGCCCATACAAGAGGGCTTCTGAGAGGGATCTGCCCGTGCAGCTATCGTGTGTGCAGAATGCTGTTAGGAATACCACGCAACCTGTGAAGTAGCGAGTCAGATTGCTTGTGAGATACTGCGTCAAAATATCAGTACGCGCATCGGCAAACATAGCCGACGAAATGCAGAAGCGTGGCAGTCACAACAACACCCTTTTTTTCCCGCTCTGGGCGGAGCGGAAGAGAGTGTCAGACTCTTACTGACTAGCACCCACCCGTGTTCCTTCTTGTGCCCTTTGCGTTCCAGGGCCGCGGAACGCATTGCTATATTGGACTAGCATCACCCCGCAGTTTCACCCGTGTAGTTCCCGTTTCCGTGGGAATATGGGGATATAATATAGCCTATGTTCATTGGAGATAGTGTAGCTTCCCAACAGTGAAAGAATTTTTCAAATCAGTCAAGTAGTTTCGGGCCTATTTAATGCGAACAAACAAGCAAAAACAGAATCAGATCGTTCCCCTTTATAATATTAGTGTAGATACGCAGAGCATTGTAAGCACTTTAGGTATATGATCCGTGATCCTTCTAGTGCCCTTTACGTTCCAGCTAGGGGCGCGGTGACTCTATCAAACAAATTCCCGCGCGTTTACGCTGCTGACAGGTCTTTGAGGCGCGCGTGGAATAAGAAGCGCCATCGACCCGGCCCTGATTGCTATCGGACGACAAGCCACCCATAGCTCGCCGTCCGCAGGCCCACGCCTACGGTGGCCGGGAATCGCCCTTCGTTTCCCGATGCCCGGGGTGTCTTCTTCTGTTGCGGCGGCTGGAGCGTGAGTTTTCCTTCTCCCGCACGCGTTTCGCCTCCTCCTTTGTCAGCATTATTGCTTCGCAGAAGGAGGCGACCGCGTCCCATGCCTCTCGCTCCGCCCACGTAGATACCTACGACCACACCCGAAATCGAACATTATTAAAGCAGGTATTATTCGTCAATTTTCTAACCAGCCCTAAACGATTCTTCCATTTTCTTCTGAAGAACCCTAAAAGGCAATGTAAATGGTAACAATAGGTACAAAACTGTATCTAATTATGTTTGTTTGATTTATGATTTGTTTATAACTCGAAGATAGAGCAACGAACTGAGATGTTGCATCATAATCTTATAGAAGGCTGTTGAATTAATTAGTGGTCAGTGAAGTTGTTAAAATGGTAATTTGATTGTCTGTTTAGTGGTGATTAGAATGTTTAATTGGCTTGTGTCGTAGTTGGAAGTAAGGTTTGGTATCTCGGTGGTTTTGGTTCGATTCCTGAATGACGGGAATAGCTGTTATTTTTATTTTTTTGAAGGATGATGTGCGTCCTTCAGTTGGCGTGGTCTTTACTATGTATAAAGAACAGTAACTATTATCGTCTTTTCTGATTTAAGGCTCCTGCAGACAGATATGTGACATTGCGACGGGAGTCACGCACGTTTTAATATATAATTTTAAGGTTCCAAACATCAATGAAAACGGAACCCTTATAAGATCACTCAGACGTGGCTTTCTGTTAGTCCGTCTATCACGGCCAATTTTCTCCGAAGATAGTGACCCAGACACAGGCGTGTTACTTAAATAAATACATTTTGACTAAAGAGGTTACTTTTTGGGAAAGACCTGGAAAGATTAAAAAGAAAACAAATACTCCACCGTGTGATATATGAAATGAAAGGGCTTATTGCAAGAGTCTTAACAACATATATTTCTTTTATAATTTTAAAACAAAGAGTTTTGAATTTATTCAAGAAATAAAATGAAAAATTTTAAACATTCTCGTCTATTATATCCCGTTATCTCATTATTATCGTTATCGAGACAAATGAACCTAAAATTTTGAAAAATTGAATACCTATAGAGTATTGTATTTTTTTTTGTTTAGGTTCTGTTAATGTGGAGTTGTATACACCAGCCAAAATCCATAACATAATCTGACTAATTAGAGAAAACTCACAGTCTTGTTTGGTAGCTCTTTAAACTCAAGATTGAATACTATTTGAAATATTATCCGTTACCTTGTATTCTCTTAATTAATTTCTCAGTATAAATTACTGAAATACAAGTTCAGTTTATAAGGAATCTTTCAAAATATCTTTTATCGACATCAACATAAATAAGTAATCTTTTAATTAGAAGAGTACTTATTTATGTCAACTTTGATAGAAGGATAATCAACCGTGGTTGAGTTGATTACATTTATAACTACTTAGGGTATGAACGAGTACTTTTTAAATCACTTTCAAATTACTCGTACTGAGTCGTACTTTATTTGAATAACTTAATTGTTCGTTTGTTAAGTTAATACCAAGTTAGTTTTCTTATTCATATCGTCGGGATAAGATTACTGGTTTTAATATTAGTTTTAGAGCTATTATGTTTTTAGATTGGCCAAGGAAGATTCCTATAAGTTTGGCGTAGGTGCACAAAACGGGAGTTCTTTTGCTTAAGGTTGTATAAAGATGAACTCAAAATTAATCATAATGGATTACAAAATACCAGGAAAAACAAATTGGGCTCTCACACGAAGGGTTCCGTAACAATTTTTTTTATCATTTTTAAAAACGTTGTTGCTTCACTCTAGGAATATCTTTTGTTTCGTGGGTGCGTTTACAAACATATCAAGTCTGGTGGTTGGTGTGTGTCAGACAGACTGACGGATAGGTGAGGCATAGTAGGGTTCTCTTGCTTACTCTTCGGGTACGGAACCCAAAAATGAGCAACTGTATCTTTCACGTATATAGAAGTATTCCTTGAAGAGTTACGCCGCCGCGCCGTGGTGTATTTATAGTTAGACCTCATTGCACCAGTTATTTTTGATAAATCCTAAGTAGGAAATTTAATTTTAGGTATTTAACAGTGTTAAACATTATGCATGAACTTATTTATTTACGAACTATGGAAGACTTACAGAGTAAAAAAACAGTAAGTAAGACTGACAGCCAATTACAAGTCTTCACTTATAGAATACAGTTTGGCGTGAACAACACAGTACTTCCTACACAAAAGAAGAAGAAAATTAACCGGATAACATCAAAAACTTAAACTAGAAACGACATAATCTAATATGCACTAGAAATTACAACTACCGATATATCACTTGAGTTAATTTACCTAAAATAACAAATTTATTTTTCTTTTTATTACAGTCTGAATTAAAAAAGCTAAGGCTCAGGCACCTTCTAGCCGATGACACGCTTGTCGAGAAGGGATCGAAATCGTGCTGTTTACATAGTTTATTAAAGTTTTTGCTTGCACGCACAATAAACGAATTCTGCCTGTAATTGCTGGAGGTCAATGGGTCGCATGAGTAGAGCTTGCGACCACAAGACATTGTGGCAGTTGAAATGGTTTGTTTTTATTTTTCCAGCCAGTCCTGTGTTTTCGGGGAATAAGTTGCTACAAAAAAAAAAAAAAACAATATCAGTACGAAAATACGTGTAACCAACAACTTAGTAATTCTAATCAAGCTTCAAGGATGAAAAATTTAACCTATTGCATCCCGTAAAATAATGTCTTCTTCATTATCACGTTGTCGCATCGCACCTATCTGTGGGGGCTTTTAATACAACAAAACAAGAAACTAAGTGTACAAGTTATCACATTTATCATTTTGTTTCTGTTCTTAAATGTTTTGTGTGTTTGTAAGTTGTGTTGTTAGGAGTTCTGCATAGTTTTTGTGTTGTTTCTTGTTGCTCTGTGGCTTAATCTGTTTTCTTCGTAGACAACGAAAGTAATAAAAGATTTGCTTTTGAGTTTTGTGGCTAATCAATGATTCTGAGAATGGTGTTCGTTTGCGGATGTATTCAGATGAATGCGTCATTTTACGTTCTTATTTCCAATTCCAATTGATTGAGGTCAGAGAAACATGTTCTTCCATACTTCTTATTAGACGTCATTTCAGTGTAGTCTTTCATAATATAGCCCCCTATAAATTCATTAGTTACCCCAAACTCTTATGCATACCTATATTCAGAAATTGAAGCTCATTTTAAAAGCCAGAGGCGGTTTGCAATTACCAGTTTACAATCGTACTACGCTCCCGCTCTCGCCTTTTGTTTTTTTAACGTATTTTTGCTTCATTTAACATGAAATGATTGGTGTATTCCGTTCTTCCAAAATAATGTGGCATGTATTGTATACTAGCTAACCCGCGCAATTTCGTTTGTGTCACATTTCATGATATACTGTATAGGAGCAGTAGGTCCTGAGATTAGCGCGTTCAACCAAACAAACAAACTCTTCAGCTTTATAATATTAGTATAGATATAGATTTAAATTTCGTTTTAAGATTTAATTTGTAAAAAAAAAATACACAGGAACCTTCATAAATAAAGCTGAATTCCAAAAAAAAAGTGAAACTGTCATCATCGGGGAAAAGGCTAGGCTGCCTTTTCCCAACTATATTGGGGTCGGCTCCCAGTCAAACCGGATTCAGCTGAATACCAGTATTTTACTTGGAGCGGCTGCCTACCAGACCTCCACAACCTATTAACTGGGTAACGGTAGGTACTTCATGGCAAGACTGGAGTCAGATTTACTGGCTTCTGATAATCCGTAACTATTGCCAAATATCTACAAAGGTCAGCCGGGACCAACGACTTAACGTGCTTTCCAAGGCACGGAGGAATCTGGATATGTTAAGATGGTCACCCATCCACATACCAACCTTGGCAAGCATTGCTTAACATTGAAGATTGACCCGTGCGGCTGTTAGTTTTTAGCCACGAGCTGCTCCTAAAAAAATAAAACAGTATAAGTAATAAGATAAAAATAATCGAATCGCAAATGATTTTAGATTTTACCATTTGCATCGACTATTGAGTATTTATTTTGCTGTAATAAGCAAATAGTTAAAGTTACACTAATAAAAATTCTTAAAGATATGACAGCTTGCGTCACAAGATTGGATTTTATATCTCAACCATTAAATATAACCCGATCCTTTTCTATTTTTACGTTATACCCAAGCCTGGTTTTATTATTTTGCACTGGAGAAAAGATTATTCATTTTATTTATTCTATACGACTGACGCTTCAAAAGCGAGCATGTGGCTTTATGAGAAAACTATTAATAAACTTTTTAAAGAAGCTGCAACCCGATACTCCACCTATGTGTTATTTTGATGTACACTTACATATACTTGGTATGTACAACAGTATACTTGGTGCATCGTCCTCGCATATATGAAGTATTTTTTGTATACCAAATATTGTAAAACATTTATTAGAAAAGAGTAACTATGGAGTTTCTTGTCAGTTCTTCTCCATAAGAATCTACCTTTGCGAAAGGACGCTAGTCACTTAATTATGATAACTTTTAATGATGACGTTCAAAAGTGCCGCTTAATGACCTAATTGAAATAAACCTTTTGACTTTGACTTTCTACAAGACATGTTACTGTAACGTTTCATGAACACCCGTTCAGTAGTTTTAAAGTAACACATACGTACACAAACTTCTAATCCAAATTGGCTGATAATGCCAACATATGACAAACATATGTGTACCAACATAAGAAAATAACAATAATACGATAATCGAAAGTACACAGCCCGCGAAAATTTAAAATTCACCTTTTCTTTTGAACAGACCTCGTGTTCAATCTAATATTTTGTTATATGGTACCATTTAGATAGATGATGTCATTGGGATCAAATAAGATGGCGGTATGGTTTCATTACACAGCAAAGTATACAGGGTTATTTTTAAAATATCAACAACCCCTTAAGGGGTCATTGTACTCATCATTATGAACAACTTTTACGATAGGACCAAACCTGAAATCGTGAAAAAAAGTCAGCTGTTCCCTACATTTTGATTAGTTGTACGAACATATGTATAAGGAACAGCAGATTTTTTTTTAATTAAATAAAATTGTCTTGCTCTGAGGTACTGCGTTTTATTCGAGTATCACTGGTTTCAAGGCACCTTGTGCAGATAATGTAAATGGTCCTTCGAGCCGGATGGCATTTTTGGAAGGGCGCAAGTTAAAATAAATAGTCACGTGTCTTGCTCTGAGGTACTGCGTTTTATTCAAGTATCACTAGCTTCAAGGCAACTTGTACCGACAATGTTTACCTCGTATATATTATATCCTCACCAACTTTTGCGTTTATACGTTTCAGGTAGAGGAAAGTGAAATTGAAAAAATAGCCTTTAGAACTCCAATGCGTTATTTCATCTAAACTTAAGTTTACCTTCAAAGATAGGAGAATATCATAAAGGATGTTTGCTAAACTTATCTAGTGATAACCATAACACCAAACCAAGCTCATTTCATTCCCACCGTATTCCAGCACAATGAGAAATTTTACGGAGATCGAAATAGTCTTCAACACAAAAGTATGAAAATTACTTTCATGGATGCTTTATAATGCTTGTTTTATTATTTTTATCTAGCCAGTTTTGTGGAGAAATGGAAGGCAGCTTATTTGTTTTTAGTTACTTTAGTTTTATTTATGTTTATATTGCTGTAGTTTTAAAGTGAGTTCTTTGTTTTTACAGGCTTCGAGTCCCGTTGCGGAATTTGTTCGAAAGAGTTACCGCGGCCCAGGAACACAAAGGGCACATAAGGAACACGGGTGGGGTCTAGTCAGTAAAAGTCTGACACTCCCTACCGCTCCACCCAGGGCGGGAGGGGCCATTTGATGATTTCCCATCCAAAAAAAAAAAGGCTTCGAGTCCCAACATTACAAGGACATGATAATTTTCAGAGCCAGGGTTATTTACCAAACCTAATCTACTAATGTAAGTAGCAGTGGTGAGGCGACATTGCTCCCAGAACGGATAGCTGATGGGATCTAAGAGTTCTGCACTGGCGACCGCATACCGAAGTCTTAGGTAATTTTGGAAGACATGATACGACCTCGTGCGTTATTCGTTATCCGCTGGACAAAAAACACAGGTCAATGGCTTGTGGATAGCCATTGTCCTTTAGCGTCTTTTGGCTGAGATGATAAAAATGAGGATCATACGGTTGTAACTAAACGCGAACGTCTCCCTGATCGCACAGGTCGAAATAATTTATACCTGATCGTACTTTCGCTCTCGCGCCACGCGCTGACCTATGCACGACTTTCAGTCACTGATTGGCTGTTTATTAGGTTGGTAGAATGTGAAAAAGTTTTGTTGGTCGTCATAGAATCAGTATGGCATTGGGATTCTTGTTCTGGTGTCGTAATAATTAGTTATATTTTACAGCTTATGCCAATAACAAAGGCTTTTTCACTACCTACACCATTTTTGAGCAAACTTTACTTAAATATACGCGGCTGTAACTATAGTTTGACGTAGGTATACCATTTCTTTTTCTGGATGGGAAATCATCAAATGACTTCTCCCACTGCACGGCGGAGCGGAAGGGAGTGTCAGACTCTTACTGACTAAAACCCATCCGTGTTTCTCCAAGTGGCTTCTTTGCGTTCCAGGACCGCGGTGACTGTTTCGAACAAATTCCGCAACGAATTAGATGTATAAATATAACTTACATCCAAGAATTTTGCTCAAATACCACAAGCGCAAAATTCTTGAAGTTTAACATTCGTCCCTTTAACGTTCCCTAGTGACTTCGAGTACCACTCTAAATATCAGATCTTGGAAGGATTATATTACTCAGCACTTCATAGTTTATACAGCCTGGTCATTAAAGTAAAAGTAATTAAAACTTTGGTTTTCCATCATTTACTTAGATATTTGCTTAGATATATCAAAACTACTGAAGGCTTAATGTAAATGAAACTTTCATAAAACACATACAATCGCGGCCTATTTTCGAAAATCATGTTATTTTGTTTGTGTGGAATATTTTGATATGAAATTTCTAGAGAGTAGAAGGTAATGTTATAAACCATTTTGTAAGATAAGCTGCTATGCATCTACAACTTAGCGTAGGCAATTAAGTGTAGGCTAAATTAACATATCCATGTTAATTAAGCCTAAACTTCGTTGCCTACATTTTCCAAAGAATTCAATAAAACAATTTAAAACGATGAGCCTTTGAGTACTCCTACACACGTCCTTACCAAATACGCCAACGTAATGTTACCTTTTGCTAACAAAATGTTACTGAGATATTTTAGATGCTAAGATAACGCCAGGATACACCTACGTCTTGAATCTAACCCGTGGGCACATCAAGGGCTGCTGCCTAGCCTTTTCCCAACTATATTGGGGTCGGCTGCCAGACAAACTGGATTCAGCTGGAAACCAGTATTTTACGTGGAGCTGCCTACCAGGCCTCAACCACCTATCAACCACGGTTCTTCTTGGTACTACTACTACTGGTGGCAGAATTCAGGCTTCTGACAATCCGTAACGACACGTCAGAGATTTTTTAAATGATTGTCAGTGTACAAATGATAGCCGGGACCAACAGCTTAACCTACTTTCCGAGGCATGAAGGAATCTCGGTTCGTTAAGATGGCCACCCATCAACGGACCAACCTCGGCAAGCGTTGCTTAACCTTGAACATAGACCTAATATATAATATTATCAATTCGGTTTCCCTTTTGACACTCCACACACACATGGATTATGATAATTTTATTAATAATTCTATGCCCTATTTAATTTTTTTTTAAAAATAGGGAAAAAAATATCAAAGCCGCCAAAACACATACCTTAATTTAAGCCTACATTTTTGAGCAATATATTGTTGTCTGGTGATCTATTTAATCAACAACATAATATTGTGGAGTAATTAATTTTGTTCAAAACAAACGAACGAGGGCTGGCAGGGTGCCGATAAACGATTATTCGATTATTGTCCCAACTCTCACCATGTTGATGTTCAGCTTTATTTATTCATTTTAAATATTATTTTAATAAGTGAATTTGATTGAATGATTTTTCAAGGTCTTTATTAGTATTTATGTGGTTTACAATCGATCTTATTCCCTAAATCAGATGATTTATTTCGTTACACGGGCAGCTATCGCCTTTACAAACATTAAGATATATTGTTACTTGATATTATTGAACTTTGATTCAACTTACTTATTACTAAAAATGTTCAACTACAAGGTGTGTAAGCAGTGGTGGCCGAGTGGTAACGGTCCCGACTTATGAGTTGTAAGCCACGGGTCAAAGAAACCAGGCGAATTACATTGTGTAGATAATTTCATCACCACTGCTCTCAAAACGGTGAAGGAAAACATCGTGAGGAAACCAGCATGTCCTAGAACCGAAAATTGGAAGACATGTGACATTCACCAACCCACACTGGGCCCCGCGTGGTGGATTACGGCCCATTCCCTCTCCTAGAGAGGAGGCCTGTGTCCCAACAGTGGGAACTCAAAAGGCTTATTATGATGAAGGTATGTGCAAGTCTAAGTGTGGACCCACATAAGTTTCGAATGTTTAAGTTGCTAAATGTATGTACATATAAGCATAAGTTCTCAACACGTTGTCGTTCATATGAATTAGGTATATTTTTCTTCACTTTATCTCTTATAAATACATCAAAAGTACAGGATGTTGCAGAATTATGTGGTAATATTAAGGATATGTCACTGATGTACAGTAAGGAAATATTATGAAAAATAAATAAGGAAATATTTTTGTCAAAAAACCGAACAGCAAAAAGTACTAAAAAGTTGTGTGATACAGCAGTTGGTGAAATTTATTTTAGTTCAACCACAGAATGGATTCTTCCAACTGCATCAGATATTTTTTTCTTTTTTGGTGTTTTTAGAGGTCCGAAGTAGCCTTTGCTAATTCACTTTAAATCAGATGCAAAACGCAACCTTATAACTTTATAAGTACACAATGTTTTTTTTTCAGCCAGCAAGTCAAGAAATATGTGGAGTACCCTTTTTTATCCCACCGGATTTACTCGTCTATCTGCTGCAAATATTTATGCTGAGATGAATCCACCATCCGTCACCACTCCATCAGTCCTTTGGGATTGGAGCACTGAAAGAATCGACTGCATTAATTTTTCACCGCATAGTCTCTCGAGCAAACGTTGTGACGTTACAGAATACGAAAGCTAGCGCAAAGTGCATCTGTAATGCCCTCAAACGAATTCGTATTCATCATGCTTTCCATGTACAATGTACATATATGATTTATGGATATTGTATGACGGATATGGAATAAGTTAGGTGAAGTGATGCTTGACAGATTATGGAAGACAAAAAACCAAAATGTACAAAATAATTTTAATTTCGGAAGTCGGTGTTTTGGTTGCTTTTTCGTTTTTAGAACACCGACTTCTTAAATTAAAGATATTTTGTAAAACTTTTATTTTTTTATTTTTCACTATTTGGAATGTTCCCTTTCGAGTACAATCTCTTAAGATCCAACCTTTTTTTTAACCGACTTCAGTCTACATTGATGATGTTCTCATTCCCTCTTGTCGATGTAAAATGAAAAAAAAAAAAACAGTCGAATTGAGAACCTCCTCCTTTTTTGGAAGTCGGTTGAAAATAAAATTGTTTACGATGGTTTGGAAGAGCATCTTAGTATTTCAACGTGGTCCCTTTCTAGTTTGGTCAAGATCTGATGAAGAACAGAGATGATAGGAAACGGAACTCTTTAATAAATGATAGCAAATCTGTCGGGATAGCTGAAATCGCATGTTTGTTTATTGTTTACACCAATTTATACCACGTACGCTGTGATGGGGGTATGTTTAGCTGGGAGTGAACCACTAAAGTGAAAAATAAAAAAACTTAAAAAAATTATATTAAGTATATAACCGATTTCTAAACAGAAAAACCAAAATGTACCTACAAAATAACTTTAATTTCGGAAGTCGGTGTGTTCAAAAATCAAAAAAGCAACCAAAACACCGAGTTCCGAAATTAAAGTTATTTTGTACATTTTGGTTTTTTTGTTTTAGTTAATGCAGTGGAAAAGAACTATGGAATTAGTATGTGCTCTAAGGCTCTTAGATTCAACTGCCTGAGAGCCCTAACTAATTGGTCTGTGACTGAGGGTCATAAAACCGCTTTTGATTGGCCGTTTAGTTCGGAAAATAAAACACGTGTTTAATGTACTACAAGAAGTAAACAATTTCTTGTATATATTCTACTAGTAGTCCAGGGTCGATCATTTTTAAAACCAAAAAAAATAATAGTAGGATAAAACCCATTAGAAAAGGAGGAGAATATTATAAAAATGAAAGGAAAAATAATTTACGGGTGATCTGAGGTCGGGAAGGGGAGGGGGGTGAGTTTTTAAGGGTAAAAAACGGTTTATCTCGATTTCCGGCAAAACTAAAAGTCCTATGGAAAAAAGTCAAATAGCAAAGTTGTAGGTAATAAAAAGATCTAAAACTTTTGTGTTTACACTTTTTTCACATAACCTCAAAATTTATGAGAAAAATTCAAAAAACCAAGTTTTTCGTTTCTTATTTTTATCTTTTACAAAATTATTTTTTTTTGTCACGAAATTTGGTGAAAACTTACCTTTTTATGTTCCAAATACGCTGTAATTTATTTGATTAGAAATATTTATTTTTTCGCCTTATTTTGAATTAATATCGAAAAAGCACCCTAATTTTCAATCAAAACTTCATCCGTCAAAATATCAGCTTTTTTCAAAAAGTTGGTAGGTATGCTTTCTGTTCGTTGATATCTCTACTTTCCGATGGTGAAAAAAAAAAAAATATGTTACTATAGTAAATCTTCTCAGAAAATGCAAAAAATCGAAAAAACTCGAATCGATTTTTTTAAAATTATTATATACAATTTTGGTCTATTTATTAAAATTTACACTTTAATTACTCGAAAAACGTAAGATTACATGTCACGTTGATAAAAAAAAAAAACTGCAAATCAAAATATACTACTATAATTAACCAAGAAATAAGTTAATAAAATTAATATTTAATAAGACATCTACAATATTTAGAGAAAGTTGTAGAATATTCTTTAAATTATATGCGTAGATGCCTATTTATAACTATTTTAAGATAACTTATATACTTGAATGACCTACGAAAAATTTTAGCCCATCAAAAGGTATTTCATAGAAAAGTGGGGTACGACATTCTGCCGTCCATTAACAAGAAAGGCGTAAACCCTCAGATGGTAGATTTTGAGGTTTTAGCGCCATCGTATGTAGAAAAAAATTCTCTATCGATCTGTCTAAGTATCATATTTCTAACACTTATACTTTTTGAAATATTTTTAGCAAAAAGGTCGTTAAACACTGAAAAAGGAATAGTTTACGCTACTTAAAGTACGTTAACCATCTATATTTAACTAAATGGTCACATGTAACCCTTAACGCCATATTTTTTTATATTTTTCCTAAGTTTTGCTTGGCAAAAAAGACGCTTTTTTGACACTACTTTACTAAAAAGTCCTAAAGATACTTTAATTACTTTCAAGCTAAGAAGCTTTTTGGTAGTTTGCATCAATAACCTAGACTAAAAAGGCGTCTAATAAAAATACTACACTAGAAATACGTTAAAATCTGCTAACGACTTTTTAGCGTAGGACTCATGCAATAATAATTAAGAAGTACTTTTCTCAAATCTCTAACCGTCTTTAGTTACTCATTTTATGGTATAAATCGTCCACTTAAAAGACACTAAGCCACAATAATTGGCTAAAAAGACGCTATCTGCTCTCGCCTGTCACCACCGCGCAGTTGTGTCCCTCGTGTCTAAGTCATCATCGTCGCGGAGGACATGCGTCGCTCGCGGAGCGGAAGGGTTCCCGCCACATTACCAATGACTGACAAAATGCCGAGGTAAGCAAATACTATTTTAAAGTAGTTATTGCAGTAAATAAATAATTTATGGGTCTCATAAGCACAAACCTTCAAAATGGTACCCGGGAACGGAGATTTTTATAACGTTCCAGTGACTATGCGCCATGTGTAATAGATACCTGCCAAATAGCTATGGCGATCGACCGCGGGTCCACTTTAAGGCGCGTCCTCGTGCAAAACGCAGCGGTAGCCGTTTTTTGTGTAATTTTTAGGAGACATCTTCTCATTATCCATTAGAAATATCAACAAATAAAAAATACATTAAATTCCTACATAATCTTGACTCCAAAATGTTAGTTTTTTTTTTGTTTAAGTCGCAATGCTTAATTATAGAGTCGCAACGAAACGACAGAAATGAGAAATAATTATTTTTAACATGCATCTCCTCGTAAAGTAACCATTATTTTGGTTTGCTACTTAAAGTAATGGATAGGTAATTTAATAATAAACATTTTGCTAGTTTTATTTTTTATTTAACTCGAAAATTTGATTTTATATAGATTTTACTATAAAATCTGAGCGTAATCGCTACGAATCTTGCGGGTGCGGCGAAGAGGGAACGAATGCTCAAGGTTATTTGGTCCGGGTACCGCCTTAAAGTTGTATGCATGATATTTGATGTATTTGCTGAAACTAATAAGCGTGTTAAGTAATGATTTAGGCAGCTTATAGTAGACGGGATTATTCAAATTGGGCTATTTTATTTTGCTGGCTTATTATGTCGTCACATTACAGTTGTAATAATCAGTCATGTTTTGCCGTTTGATAATAATAGGTATTTCATTACCAATGTTACTACTCGTCGTGGCAGTAATAGAACGCTGAATTATGGCATGGGACTGCCTCTAACCTTAAAAATCCCATGATAATGTTTACACTTTGCTTCCGAGCCATTTGAGAATCTTAAGAAATGAATTCATACACTAGATAAATCGCCAGATTTTTTGGAATATTCTTTGAAATCCATTGTCAGTTTATACTGAAACAAATCAACATCTTTAGGAATATTTTTTAAGCAGTGCACAAAAATATTTTGGTGGTTCCATATCAGTAATACTGATCTAAACTAAACGCTTTTTCCGGACTTGAGTGTAGTTCTCGCCGCGAATTCTCCTTTGTGTCTTCTACCGAAGGAAAACAGGTGTCATGAAGTGGTAATTTGAGTTTAGGAAAAAAGAAGAAGTCGGCTGGAAAGATATCTGGAGACCAAGGAGGTTGCTCGATGGTATTTGTTGAGTTTAAGCTCAAAAATTCGTGGACAATGACAATGATGACCTTGTGCGAAGGCGTATTGTCGTAGTGCAAAATCCAAGAAATTTTTTTCCACATATCTGGCTTTTTTCGTGTAATTTGCTCTCCATAACGCAAATAATCAAATAATATGCCTTATTTACCGTTTGACCTTCCCGGGAAGAACTTCGAGTGACAACATCGCGATAGTCAAAGAAAATAGTCACCATGACTTTGACTTTTGATCGACTTAGGCGTGGTTTTTCCGGTTTCGGCCCAGTTGGAAGGCACCGCTCCAAAGCTTGCTGACTAGTTTGCATGTTAAAATCGTAAACCCACATCTCTTCACCAGCAACAATGCGTTTCATGATGATTTTGGGGATAATGTGAACATACCTTTATGAGCTCAGATCAAGTGCACCACCAAGTTGAACTAACTATGAAAAAAAAAGTGGAAATTGGGGACTTTCAAGATTTTGTATATGCTGTTTCGTCTATAAATAACTGATAATTTTTTTTTTACTTGTAGTTGCTTGGTTTTTGTAAACCATAGTTTTGTATACTTAATGTAGAAGCATTTTATTTTCAAATATTGTAAATGTGAGTACCATGGAGCCATTTACGTGTGATAAATTATAGTTTACTTTGTGACTTGAACTAAAATGGCAGTTGAGAGCATGTCATGCTCGCTCAAATGTTTCGCTGATGGTGGCGTGTGTGTTGGATCATTTGGTTCCCTTCAAAATGGTTGAGCTAAATGGTGCCAATACACGCGTCATGTTCGTGAACGGGCGCCGTCGGTTGAGACTGGTCACCTCTTAACTGCCACTGACTTGTTTTAATAATAAAAAATTAATTTTAATTGTTTACTTTGAATTGTTTTTATAGTTTCCTTCTTTTTCTTTGCATTGTCCTCACATATAGAAGCGACCAAGGATGTAACCAAGGTTATGTAATACAGGACATGATTTAAGAGAGTGTCCGTGGAGTTTCTTGCACGTTCTTCTCCATAGAGATCTACGCTTTGGAACGTGCAGATAGCTTCACTTCTTTCGACTTGACAATTCAAAAGTGCAGTGTAAAGGGTTTATTTGAAATAAATGCTTTGAATTTTTGACTGCAAAGTAATAGTACAATCACTCTCACCAGAAAACTTTATAAATATTCCAAATTTGATGTCAGATAGGCGCATTCAAAAATCCAACCCTAGAGCATTTTAAAAAACATGGTACAGGACCTTTGTTATAAAAATGACTTCGACGATGAATTGCCTGCTTTGCGTTTTATGAACGATAAATACCTGAAAAGTCCAAGTATCGTGAGTATTACTTATCGTTCATCTCCAAAAGGTATTGACGCTGCGAGAAAATCTACCATCATACATAGATAAGTTAGCTGCCATAATTCCTCCACACAAAATAACATTTTGAAAAAATTTACCAACAAATGATGTGGGAAATACAGTTGATATTAGAGGTAGAACAAATATAATTAAGTAACTAAAAGACTGATTCATGTGCCATTTTTATAATTTTAATTTTAATAAGTAAATATAAATTAATAAAGACTATTATAAGACATTAAAAATGTTAAATTTTGATAATTCTAAGTAACTTTTTAAACTTTGTTCAATTGTTTTGAAAGATTTTGTAAATTTTTATTCAGCTTTTTTAATTTTTCAAGAATTTTGTTTTTCCCACGACGGAACGGAGACAGTGTATGCGTTTGGGGTGAGAGGATGTTTGTTATTTTTAAGTTCTCTAAAGTTTTTTTAATTTTATTTTTAAGTATTCTGAATAAACGAATTTTATATTTTGTTTTTCTTTTCGAATATTCAGTCCTAAATGCATAACTAAAAAGCCGTTAAGATAAAAGTTTTAACGTTTAACGGCCTTCAAGTGTAGTAAGTATGAAATAAAATATTCATAAAAAGACACTAAATTCAAAAAACTTACCTATAAAGACACTAAAGCACTATCGAGTTAATATAGCTAAGAATTAATGCTAAATGGAAATGGGAAATACATAAGTATAAAGCCGCTAAGTAACTAAATGCCTTTTTAGCTAAGTAATTTTGAATAGTTTTTGTACACAAAAATAAAATACTTCATTTATGTCGAAATCATTAGCTATAAAGTCGCTAAGGTAGACTTAGGGACTTTTTAGGTAAGTGTTTATTTTAAAATCAACAAATTATGCACTGCGAAAAAGAAAAAAGGTGTTTTTTTTCTACTTAAAATAAATTGTATTTAAACAAAGTTATCACTATAAGTTTGTAAATTTAACAAGCTATCTTTGAACGTTTAGTTTGATGTTGTACGACCTATAGTTTTTAAGTGGCATATTTTTCAAATATTTCCCACGTTTTTCGCTCATAACTCAAAATTTGATTTTGTGGCTTTGCGCCCTTTAAGTTAACGGACGGCAGCATTCTATTCCATTAAGGTAAACGCACGAAGCTGCATTCGAACCGAGTTTTCTCTGAAGCGAATTGCGGCATTCTCCATTTCAATTTCAGTACTACGAGTATTTCCCAAGGATTATATTACGTATAAAAGAGGAGCAGTGGTGTCGGAGTGTTAACAGCCCCGACTTACGAATTGTAAGTCGCAGGTTCAAACCCAGCCAGGCGCATTGCTTTGTGTAATTAACTACATCACCACTGCTCTCAAAACGATGAAGGAAAACATCGTGAGGAAACCGGCATGTCCTAGAACCAAAAAAATCGAAGACATGTGACATTCACCAACCCGCACTGGGCCTGCGTGGTGGATTACGGCCCATTCCCTCTCTTTAAGACTTGGCCTGTGTGTGTGTGTGATGCTTATGCTATATTAAAAGATTCCGTTTGACATGGATATTCTTGTATAGGAATTTAATATGGATGAGATAGAAGACGTCCTATTTGCGCAATGATCTAAAAATATACGTCGGTTCGAATGATATTTGAAAAATAATGAATACGAATAAAATTTTATCTTTTACCTTCGAGATTTATTTTGGTAATACTTTGGAATTCATAATTATTTACCAAGAAATATCTAACTATTATCCACAAGTACAGATCGACGATTCTAGATCTCCACGTGCGAGAGAATTGTCATGGTTTCGCTTTGCTATTATTGAGAAATTTCCGATAAAGCAATGCTGCATAATGCTAACTGGATTCAGTTAAATAACACTATTGTCTCTCTATTTTTTTTATGGATGTGAAATCATCAAATGATTCTTCCACTCTTGGAGGAACGGAAGGGTGTGTCAGGGTGTGACTCTTACTGACTAAAACCCATCCGTGTTCCTCCTAATGTCCTTTGCGTCCCAAGGTCATGGGAACTCTTTCGAACAAATTCTGCTAACCTGGCAACCAATATTATCTACACAACCCAGGTACTTGAGAATAAGTTAACCCTTAGCAAGACTGGTGTCAGATTTTCTGGCGTAGAGAAATCTCTATGAGAACATTATTATTATTCGGCGGTTCACCGTGACCACAACAGACATCCCCATAAGAGATCGTTGCATATTTGTTTTGTTGGAAAAGTTTTGAGGCAAGTGCGCGAATACGTTCGTCTCACGAAGCCTTTAACCATTTGTTCGTCGTTTGCACATAGTCAATTTGCTGCGATAATATCAACGTGTATTGACACGTTCATTGAGTTGAGTGGCAAAACGACTGAATCGCCGCGAGACACTCGCTCGCACTCGCACACAAATGTACAGAGGCGGACTTAATGCTCTAGGCATTTTCAACCAGTCAACTTTTGGGGTTAGAGAATAATCCTGGTAGGTCAATATGAAAAAAGCAAAAAAAAAAACAGAAACGCGATTAATATTGAATTAATACAAAGATAAAACACAAACTATACATACAATACAATACTATAAATATACTAAAATTAATAAAATTATACACATAAACACTTTAACAGTTGATGCCAACAAATAATGAGTAAAAAAAATTAACTGTGTGTATGAAACCTCTTTTACCTACCTTGAGTGTACCACTCTGACAACATACCTACCTAATAATTCAATCAGTTTAAAAAAAATGAATACTTACTAAGATCTTCTTTTCATTCATCGAACACTAATTTGCAAAACTGTCACATCTGAAGTCGATGGCACCTGCCAATTACGAAGTTCTAAAAGGAAAAATAATATAACAAAAAAAAAACTCACGAAACGTATTCATTATCCCGAATAAATCCGAAAGTCCCCGAAGCTAAAAGTTGTTGAAACGATTACACAGAAGACCTAACGAGGCGAGTTCAGTCAATCAGCGCACTTTGCTAACTCGAATAATGACGTCATTCATGTGAAAAAGCTTCTAGACTCTCTCGGACTTTTAGAGGATAATAGTAATGAGATATTAATGGTCCAATTAGTTTAGTTGTTTTTGCCTCATTAGTTATTTTAATTAGCGTAGGGTCTTCTAGCCTAAGGCTATTTATTGACTTGTGTAGATAAGCCCGTCTCGGGACATTATTTGCTAGCATAAAACCGTTGTCTGATCTTCGAAATTTGGGTTTTTGGTTTATCATGGAAATATTGGACGTGTAAAAGTGTTATGTTTAACTTCCTTGTTGCGGAATTTGTTCGAAAGAGTTACCGCGGCCCTGGTACGCAAAGGGCACAAGAAGGATCACGGGTGGGTTTTAGTTAGTAAAAGTCTGACACTCCCTACCGCTCCACCCAGGGCGGGAGGGGTCATTAATTTGATGATTTCCCATCCAAAAAAAAACCTCCTTACAAAATAAATATCATTTATCATTTACCAAATGCTAGGCATGGAGGTCCTTGACAAGTCATCATCAATCAAATTGGACAATTATAATTATCCTTCTTCATCATTGCATTGGACGCAGCAAGTTTTCTCCTTCTATTCCCTCCTGTCAACGGTTAAACAATCATCCAATTCTATGTTTTGCTAAGCAATTCCTCAATCCATTTATTCTTTGGCCTTTTTCTCCAACCTCACGTTGTTAAATTAGAAATGCCGAAATAATAAATTGCCTGCACACAAACGAAAAACAATATTTCCTTTCACAATTTCCTCCTCACAATGGTCACCTTTTCTTATAAACCTACCAGCCATTACTTGAAGACACGGCCCTCTTCAATCAGCCCCTATGCAGTCAACAGTTTTTCTTTTATACCGATCGTAACGTTAAGGGACCCTTTAGAAAAGTGGTCGACCAGAAATAGCCTGTTACGACCCTTCACAGCCTATTAACCTTAGTGTTACTTACTTTTTGTTGGTTATTCGAGTAAGTAATACCATTGTTGGGTTATTACAGAGTTTTTCGGTGGAGAAATGGAGACAAAACTAGTGAGGTGAAAGACATTGAGCTGGTATTTGTGTGGAAAGTTCTGTTGTTCATAGTCTTGTAATATATTCTTTTTGCTTGTCCAACTAGATGACGTATAGATAAATTATGTACATACATAAATAATTGTACATTCACACCCGATTTTTGAATGGTAAATCATGAAATTAATTTATTTTTTCCTCTCTGGGCAGAGTGAAAGGGCCTGTCAGACTCTTCTTGACTAAAACCCATCCGTATTCCTCCTAATGCTTTTTACGTTTCAGGGCCGCAGTGATGCTTCCGAACAAATTCCGCAACGCTGGCAGGTAAATTCACACCTATGTATGTAACGTAAACTCTACTCTCCCTCTAGTATTTATGAAGGCGGCAACCAAATAGTATGAAAAATCACCTGCCTGTATGAGCTGATGCATACCAGAGAGCAGCGAGCAAGTTTCTTTTCAATGAAACGCGCACCGTAACGCTGCACAGGTCTCGGAACGGTGTGCCCTTCGCGTGTCCCTCTTGGTCTGGTCTCTCACTTGAACCTTTCTCTACCGGCAAACCTTCAAGATCATTGAGACACAGAAGCCCCACCACGACGACAACGTGGGGCCACCTTCGGTGGGGACGTAACCATTCGCCTTTTTTTGGATGGGAAGGCATCAAATGACTTCTCCTGCTCTGGGTGGAGCGGAAGGGAGTGTATCTTACTGACTAAAACCCACCGTGGTCCTTCGGTGCCCTTTGCGTTCCAGGGCCGCGGTAACTCTTACGAACAAATTCCGTGACACTAGCAGGTACTGACCCTATGGGGCCCCATCTTCTTTGCTGATAGATCTTTCAGGCGCGCGTGGAACACGTTGCGCCGTCGATTCAAACCTGGTTCCTATCGGCCGGCGAGCCATCCGCAGGCCCGCGCCTACGGTGGTCGGGAGCGTAACCATTCACCTAGAAAATACCTTTAGTTATTCTGATTTGTCTTTTCATTGGCTAGAAATACGGTGACAATAAAGCTATAGTTCATTTTCACCACTTGCTCTCTTATTGTTTGGACAATACGATTGATTTCAGATAGATTTTTTCTGGAATCCATTGAAATCTATTAATGCACATAAAATATATATTTCGTTTTCTTATTCTACAAAACTATTTACAGTGCAAGTCTGGGGTTTAGTTTTATCTTCAGTTATTCAGTATTCTTTTTTATCTTATATTATTATGGTAAAATGTTAAGGCTTTTAACAAATGAAAGACATGCGTCCATTGAATTTGAGTTTATATTACATTTCCAACGTAATTCTATATCATCTAATTTAGTTAAAAGCGTTGCTCGTAATCAGTAGAGATGTTTTCCAGCTGATTTAACGAATATTTTTGTTAAAATACGAGTATCTAGGGCCTCGGGGCTTTAAGGGGTTCATGTACCTATCTAATGTATTGAGAGACGTTGCTATGCGAGGTTCTATGTAATGTTGTACTTGTGTGGCGTGTGATACAGATGAACATAACATAGATGTCACTCTCAATTTTTTTTGAGAGAGAGACATCGCATTAAGATAGTTAAGCAAGATTAGACATTATGTATGACATGTGCATGAGATTTTTATCGCGAAACGGTGACAAAAAGACATTGTTGTAAACTTGTCTTTTATTTATCTTCTAAGAGACAGTAAGTACAAGTAAGTAATACAAGTGAGAGTCGGATACGCAAAAAGGTTCCGAACGAAAACAGACCCATTTTTCAAAGGAAAACAGACCCATTTTTCTTTATTTTTGTTCAGTTTTAAATAAATGGGAAAAAAGGAAAGTTTTTTTTCTGGGTAGGAAAGCAGCAAAATACTTTAGACGCTTTGGGCTGAACGAAAAGGAGTTTCAGACTCTTACTGTTTTTTTTTTCTGAATGGGAATTCATCAAATTACTTCTCCCGCTCTGGGCGGAGCGTAAGGGAGTGTCAGACTCTTACTGATTAAAACCCACCCGTGATCCTTCTAGTGCCCTTTGCAATCCAGGGCCGCGGTGACTCTGGTGGCAATCGGATGGCGAGCCACCCATAACCCATTCTCGACGCCCGGGGTGTCTTCTAATGTTGCGGTGGCTGCGGCGTGACGTTTCCCTTCTTCGCTAGCATTACTGCTTCGCAAATGCAGGTGACCACTTCAGATGCCTCCTCGCGCTGGACCATGGATTGAACCAGGGCCGGACGTGAGAGGTCAACGCCACCGATCGCCTCAACGAGAACACGGCGTTGTTCCGCCCAAGCAGGGAAGACCTCCACCGTATGCTCTACCGTGTCCTCCAGGTGATTCGACTCTTACTGCCTTAAAGGTTCACTTCGTTGTCTGTCTGTCGCTTTGTCAGGACGCTTTTTCTCTGGAACCTGTTGATGTTACATGTAGTTAATCTATACTAATATTATAAAGAGGAAAGATTTGTATTTTTGTATGTAACGCATAAACTCAAAAACTACTCGACCGATTTCAAAAATTCTTTCACCATTAAAAAGCTACAATCACCCGAGTAATATAAGCTATATTTTATCTCCTTATTCTCACGGCAACGGGAACTACGGGAAATTTGCCAAGTAGCAAGGTCTTACAACATAGGTAAAAGTAAAAGTCAGAAAATTTAAAATGTGTTAAAAAAAAAAAAAAAAAAATATACTTTTCGTAATTACAAACATGCATTTGAAGTGACCGTGACATACAGCTATGTAAGTAGAATATAATTTTCTCAACTGAAAATTGAAATTTGTCCTTGAATCCTTCTTATTTTTTTGACAGGGTAATGAGTGCTTTCATAGTTTTACACTTCAGCAGGTAATGTATAAAGTACACAAAAAAAAACGAGTATTGATACCCCTAATAAACGAACTATCTACATTCGAGTTTGTACGAAGCCCTCTGAGTGCATGTCAGACTTGCATTTCTCCGGTTTTTTTACTATGTTATTCGGCTCGTCCTTCTTTGAAACATTCATAATATGTACGAAATTTCAACTGAAAATGTCCAACAGATTCGGGGCAAATCGTTGCAACAGAAAGACTGACATTGACAACACGTGTGATCCTATAAGAGATCCATTTTTCCGACTGCAAAAAAGGAGGAGGTTCTCAAGTCAACTGCATTTTTTTGTGTGTTTTGTCATAATTTTTTACTGTGTGTATTCATAAGCTTCTCATATTATTGTCTCATTTAAATTTGAAATATCACGAGTAGTATTTGAGTTTGGCTGCAATGATGATGCTTTTGTTTTCACTTATCAGAGTAAAATAAAAAAATATACAGTTTTTAACGGCTACTTCCCGGTATGTCACATTCCCGATTGGACAACATGTCAAAAGTTTTAAAAACAACTGAACGCTAGTGGCGTTTGGTCAAGATTTTGATCTTCATACATCCATTCTCGTTTTGTCACCCTTTTTTTAAACTAGTTCTTTGTACGGTACAGTCAACTACAAAAGTTACCAAGTTCTTTTTGACGCTCTTTTTATCACCCGACTTTCCCAAAGGTTGGTATATTGTTTTCTTAGCATATGTAAAATCCTAAATTATATACGTTACATGCATAGGTACATATGTACCATGGCAATAGGTTTGATTGCCATGTGCAGCTTTCATCTATTTAACTTTGAAAACCGATAGTCCTAATCTTACTGAGATTGAATCAGACTGTGGAAGTGCACATAATCCAAGTGCTCAAGATTTACAATACAGCTACCAGGAGACTAGAAAAATGTCGAAGTATTTTCGGGGCTAGAATTGTAAGCGGCAAAGACTCACAAACTACCAGGATACCAGAATCATGAAGATATATTTCCGGGGCTAGAAGTACGAGTGTTATAAACTCAAAAACTACCAGGATACTTTACTTGTTTTTTAAAAACGCCAGAAAGAATAAGCCAAAAAGAAGAAATGACGCTCCAGCCTCAAATACCCGAAATTACTGAATTGCGAAACCACGGGATAACTTTCATTATGTTATGCCTTCCTGAAGCCAGTTCTAAAGTTCACGCAAAAAATAAAATACAAAGAGCTCACTGGGATAACAATATGCTAATATCACGTATTCAGTACTGATCTAGAGGAAACTGAAAGTGATTATCAAAACACTTTTGACGCGATCGAAGGCGCGGGCGGAAGCTAGTAAGTAGATAGAACATGAACGAAGGCATTTCTTTTGGCTCCTGATTGTACTTTTCAAACAAAATGTTGACCAAACGCCACTAGCGTTCAGTTGTTTTTAAAACTTTTGACATGTTGTCGTATCGGGAATGTGACATAACGGGAAGTAGCCTTCGATGGTTTTGAAGAGCATCGTAGTATTTCGAGGAAAGTCGGTTGTATTTTTCAGTAATTTTTTTTTTATACCTATGTTTGGAACTCATTTAAACGAAGGTACCATTAATATTAATTTCACCTTTTACAGTCAGTCTATGATTAGGAATATTATTTCAAAAGTTTTCCACTATATTAAAATCTTGTTAAATAATTGCTCCTTCCTTTCCATTACTAATTTATTTTATCGTTGAAGTTCATTCACCCGAAACAATTAACTTAACTCTAATATCTACCTTAATTAATAGTTCAATTAAGTAACTTATTGCAACTTGTGAAATCATATGGATGCTATAAGAATATAATATTATGGTGTAACCTAATTTGATTTCTCTTAATGATCTACCTTTTAATTAATGGAAGAGTTTGGCAGTGCAGTCAGTGTTTTGTTAATGATTTTCAAAAAGGGTAGTTGACTAAAATATCTCATTAGTCCGTCAGATAGATTTCCGAAAAATATTGGTCACGTATTTTTTTCACTTAAATAAAAACGAAGACGATACAGTGCGTTGAATACCTACTCGTGTGACGTCAAAACTCACTACAATTTTTACAACGACGTGACGTCACAACCCCCTCTCCTGATCTTTGATGCTTTTTATTTTCGTCAATCTTTAAAGATTTCACAAAGCAAAAACACGTGTTCAATATTTTTGGATGATCTAACTGACGGATTAAATCTATACCTACAAATATTATAAAAAGGTAACGCTGATTTGTGCGTTTGTCACGTTGGTTTTAAGGGAAATATCTGGATCTACTGAACTGATTTTCAAAACTATTTGTGCGCCCCGCGGTTTCACCCGCATTGTTCCCGTTCCCGTGGCAATACGGGTATAAAAATGCTAATGTAACTCGGGGTGAATGTAGTTTTCTAATGGTGAAAGAATTTTTGAAATAGGTTTAGTAGTTTTTGAGTGTATTCGTTACATACAAAAACACAAATCTTTCCTCTTTATAATATTAATATAGCAGTGCCCCGCGGACCCACCCGCATTGTTCCCGTTCCCGTGACAATACGGGGATAAAATATAGCCTATGACACTCCACAATAACGTAGCTTTCTATTGGTGAAATAATTTTGAAAATCGGTTCAGTAGATCCAGAGATTACCCCTTACAACGTCACAAACTCACAAACATTACCTCTTTATAATAGTTATTACTATAGAAGTATAGATTCAACTTTTTTGTTCAGCTTTAGAAATGAATGAAGAATAATCCAGAATGCTAATTTAACATTCATAAAATCAATCTAGGGACAATTACAGCAATCTTATCATTGAGAATGATGAAATCTTATGCAAATACACCCTTAATAGTCAATTAATTTAATCGGTCTATTTATTTATCAAAAGTTAACGAGGTAAAAACACGTTTTTAATCTAATTACCTATTTGCTCCTAGGTAATTTTTTACTATTGATTATTTTGATACGTATCATTGTTTTGACGGATATAAGCAATCGATCTTTTTTATGGAAGGTAATAGTTTATGATATTAGTGATTTTTTCAACCTCCTTCCAAAAAGGAGGAGGTTCTCAATTCGACTGTATTTTTTTTCATTTGTGTTTTTTACCTCATACCTTTGTACTGGGTGTGCAGATTTTTATATTCGAAAGCTGGTGCTTGTCGTGTGGTCCCATTTATATTTGATTGAGATCTGACGACTAGTATTTGAGTTATCCCTAATAATGCGTGGCTTAGTTTACATTGACGACGACGTTCTCATTCCCTCTTGTCGAAGTAAAATTAAAAAATAAAATTGTGTAAGATGGTATGGGAGAGCATCTTATTATTTCAACGTGGTCCCCTTCTAGTTTGGTAAAGATCTGATGAAGAACAGAGATGATAGGAAACAGAACTCTTCAATAAATAATAGCAAATCTTTCGGTATTGCTGAAATCGCATGTTTGTTTATTGTTTACACCAATGTGATCGGTACGTTTAGGGGGGTGTACCACTAAAACGTGGAAAAAAAAATTGCAAATAAATACAACCGACTTCTACACAAAAAACCAAAAAGTACAAAATAACTTTAATTTCGGAAGTCACTGTTCAAAAAACGAAAAAGATAATAATACATAATAAATTTTACGCAGGCACTGTTGACTTAGTCATCATTTCAGCCGTAAATTGTTCACTGCTTGATACTGGTTGGAGACCAAGTCACACCATATCGACCGGTGTTATATGTACGTCTCATATCGAGAATATACACGCGGCTTTCAACAGGTCAAGATGATAACGATTGAAAGGTTTGTTTATACAAGCCCAGACGACCTTAAGCTTACAAAAAAGCATTTAGTTGGGGTAAGATAATTTTTTATTGAGAGCAGTGGTGGCCGAGTGGTATCGGCCACGACTTACGAATAGTAGGACGCGGGTTCGAAGCCAGCCAGGCGCATTACTTGGTGTAATTAATATCATCACCACTGCTCTCAAAACGGTGAAGGAAAACATCGTGAGGAAACCGGCATATCCTAGAATCAAAAATTCGAAGACATGTGACATTCACCAACCTGCACTGGGCCCGCGTGGTGAATTACGGCTCATTCCCTCTCCTAGAGAGGAGGCCTGTGTCCCAGCAGTGGGAACCTTAGAAAGGTTGATTATGGTTAGTTATGGTTAGGTAAATTATTTTTTCTGAAAAAAAAAAAACCGAAATACACTACAGCTAGAATCTGGCCCATAAGCAGTGTCTTATCGACCGTTATCGGTTCGTGCATTCAGTGTACTCTCGCTACCCTTAAAGTCCCATGAACTACATATGGTATTCGCTAATTGTTTAATTATTTTATCTGCTGTGCGGACAGTGAACCTGTTAGCAGGCCATCGTATTGTACTGTGGATGGTTTTCCAATGACGCGTCTGCTGGTGCAAAACACTCCGGAACGTTTCAACCCAAACGAACATTATCATTCAAACAATACTTTAGCCACTGCACCTGCTATGTAAGTACGGTGATAAAAAAAAAAATAATAATCGGTACGTTCCGACTGTGTCAGCTACCTTGATTCTCCTGCATATTATTACGTATGCTGCCATCTAGTTTTAGTTTAGCAAAACAATAGGTCGGGACCACAGTCGGGACGAAATAATACAGGGCAAACCCGAATAATGAAATTTTACACAGAATACGATGCCAAACGTGTGCAATCTTTTGCTGACTTAAGGCCGCAAAAAATATAATTGTTCGAGTTATTTATTTTGAGATAGGCAAAAAATAATAAGTAGTTATAGGTATCTAATAGTTTCGATACGATGAACTTTTTGTTTACCGTTTTTTAAAATTATAGTTGAAATGGATACTAGTTGGCTTACCTACTACTTTTTTAGGATATCAATTTAATAATATCTGCTATAACTTAAAACGTGCCGCATGTGCTACAACATGTGATTGGACTTTTTACTGTTTTTAAAACTCACGTGGGTCACGTGGACTCAACCGGCATAGAGTGCAAATCATCTTTAAATTACCCTTCGGCTAAGGCCCCACTACTTGTGCAATGTTTTTTGAAGTGGTCCACTCTCAGTTCAGCACTCTAAGGCTGATTACTGCTTCCAGACTTTCCTGTGGTGGCCTCAAATGAATTTAAGCCCGTAGTTTTTAGCTTTGCTGGGAGAGCTAAAAACTATGCTTACAGGCTAAATGACCGCCCGCTAAGTGCATCCCCTGTGGGACACGGGCCTTGGTTTAACGACGTCATTGAAGGGGGCCAGCAAGGGACAGGCTGGGTCAGGTTGGTATTATTTTGGGAATTTAACGATAATGGCTTAACGGCGCGGGCTGGCTCGTTCGTGGCAAAAGTTGGGAGTGTTTTTTACAAACATTAGACGAAGATTTTGTTGTTGTGTTATGGTGTTTATCACTCGAGATGGTGTGCACGAACTAAACATAAATATAAAAAAGAGTGGGTTTTTAATTTAAAAGATAAGCGGTGATCATGCCCTCCAAATTTTTCAATTAAACGTTCGGTGCTAAATCGTTCGGTACTGCAATGTAGTGCCATCTGTATTTTTCTTGTGTAACTACTGTTATTTTGACATAGCTGAACCGTGGATTCATTAATTAAATTCGCTAGTAGTGCCATCTATCCAAACTTAACCAGAACTAAATACGCAGTAAGTTAGTTCTCCGTTGTCATGATAGATGGCAGTAGCCACTAAGAAATTGCTTTCAAAAAAGGAATTAATTACAGTTTGACAAGTTCTTTTGACTTTTTCTCATTATTTTTTTTATTTATTGCACTGTTATTTATAAGACAATATTTATTAAAAAGAAAAACTATGAAGTAAGTGCACAAACAGGTAGGTACCTACCCAATAAGGTTATAGTTGATTTGAAGTCTGAGCAATAGGGTATTTTACTGTAAAAATCTAATTAGTCCGTCTGTTAGATTTACAAAAAATATTGGACACGTGTTTTTTCTTTTTTCACGTAAACAAAAAGTGAAGACGATACATTGCGTTGAAAACTCACGTGACGTCACGTCGCTGGTAAAAATTGTAGCAACGTAGTGACGTCACGTGAGTTTTCAACGCACTGTATCGTCTTCATTTTTTGTTTACGTGAAAAAAGAAAAAATACGTGTCCAATATTTTTTGTAAATCTATCGGACGGACTAATTAGATTTTTATAGTAAAATACCCTATTACTAATAGGGATGTTGCCTGAGTAAAAAATATTATGATTATGTTTAGTCCGTCAGTTAGATTATAGAAAAATATTGGACACGTATTTTGTCCTTTATCAAATCTATAAAAACTGACGAAGATACAAAGCATCAAAGATCAGGAGTGGGGGCTTGTGACGTCACGGCTCGCTAAAAATTGTAGCGAGTAGTGACGTCACGCGAGTTTTCAACGCACTGTATCGTCTTCATTTTTTGTTTATGTGAAAAAAGAAAAAATACGTGTCCAATATTTTTTGGAAATCTATCAGACGGACTAATCAGATTTTTTAGTCAACTACCCTATTAGGTGTGATAAATAAGTAATTAAATTAAATTCAGAGGTATCTCATTCGAAAACCGTGAGGCCCAATCTAACAAATAGACATTGTCATTTTTCATAATGTTCATGCCTTTAGTTAAACCATAAGTAGATAAAAATGTTTTCTCTGTCTGTATTTGGGTCAGTTGTTACACGAAAAATCACGTAGAATATCAATATGATGATAATTATTTTCTTCGGAATTAAGGTCATTTTATTCTGAGGTACCTAGTTCGAACCCTTTCGCTTCAACAAAGCAACAACAAACAAAAAAGTTACTGGTGTGACGTCACTACTTCCAAATCGTGCGTGTGAAGTGTTGCTGCGTGGTTGACCATTATAAATAATCACGCAACAATATACGTTGAAGGAAGGGAGAAATTAGGTGAAAAAAACTAACTTTAAACTATTTAATAAAACATAGCTCATTATTATGGTGAAACTTGGAAATTCGATTTCCTTTCTACTGTGGTAGGCTCCTACTTTCACATGCAACTTGTACAGTACAGGAGTACAAATATTTAGTAATCATATTTTTAATATATTTTTATATCCTTGTATTTTAATATTTAAAAATGTAATTTTTATATCCTTAAGTAATGAATAAAGGAAATAATAATCTTAGTTTTACCTCTACATTACGTCTCACATCTTTACGTCCCTACAGTAAAAAAAAATGCTTTCCTTCCCTGAAAAACTGGTAGGAAAATGTAAAAACTAGTGGAGACCCACTACACTTTTCTTCTGTGATTTTTGGCCTTCTTTTGAGTAGAATCCAGCTTATCCTCAGCACGTCTTTCGGGGTCTGCCGTGTTGTTTTTTCCTGGCGTTGGGATCTCCCTCTTAGAGCTCACAATTTCCCGTAAGCTGAAAGGTAAAAATAAAACTGTAGCCGTACTACGAAGTGCCAATGCTATCATGATTCAGTGTGAGGGAAAGGGATAGTGCTATTCGCCTTGTGTAACTCCGTCTCTCTCTGACACAGAAATCATGATGGCCGATTTAAGATGTCATGGTAGTGCTGCTGGGCAGACAAAAAAACTTCTTTGAATTAAAAAAAGTTTTTCATGATATTCTTATTGTTGTATTAACTTGGTAATGTGGGTGCAAAAATTAAACTTCGTTTCATATATTTTCACATTTTATTTACAACTAGCTGTCCGCACAACTTCATTTGTGTCACATTTTTCATGACTGCTCCGCTCCTATTGGTCTTTTTCAAATCGGACCAGTAGTTCCTGAGATTAGCGCGTTCAAACAAACAAACAAACAAACAAACTCTTCAGCTTTATAATATTAGTATAGATATAGACCAATCTCTACATAAATTCTGCCAAACTGCATCTTTTCGGCAGTTGTTCTCCTTAATAATACAAAAAAATGTGTGCACATGTGTGGGCTGGCCATATTAGTCGTAGAACTCGTTTACCCCAACGGTTGTCGGTTGACAACCGTTGGGTTAAACGAGTACTAGAGTGGCGACCGCGTCTCGGCAAACGTAGTGTAGGATGTCCTCAGGCACGGTGGAGTGACGATTTGCGCAGGACGGCTGGCAGAAACTGGATGCAAGAAGCCGAAAATAGATCTAAGTGGCGTGCAATTGGAGAGGCCATGTCCAGCAGTAGACTGCAATAGGCTGTTGATGATGATGATTATGTGTGTGTTAGTAATACTTACCTTACTGAATAATTTACATTCGCTACTACAAAAAAAACGACTATGGACACAATGACAGATAGTGCTTCTTCTGTCATTGTGAAGACAGAATGCTTATATTTTACACATTTTATCAAACTCACAATTCCACAACTGAGTGTAAACATGATGCTGAGTTACCAAAACTATGCTCCACCTCATATGCCTCCTGCCTTCTTTTGTGTTCTAAAACATGCAGAGTGACTTATGCGCCACCACTAACAAAGCCGTAGAAATGGCAATGTTTTGTGCCACAAAAATCTTAATTACGAAGACAACAGGAATTAAAATGTTAATTACATGCAGGACCTCAAAATTTTTGGTCTTTGAGGCTCTATTTAATTTTCGTATGCAGCTAAATTAGGGTCAAAGTTGTCCTAGACTTATTCACATGCTCAACGTAAGGTAACTAAGGGATCTTGGACTAAGGGACTAAGGGATTTTGGCAGAATATTAAGGTTATGTGGAAACGGACCAAATAACCTTGAGCATTCGTTCCCTCTTTGCCGCGCGCACTCTGCGCATGCCCTTTTATCATAGAATTCACACAATTTTTGGAATTATTTTGATTAAAAAGATAAGCGTCTTTTGAAATGAAATAAAACGTGTATAATATAGATTTTTAAATTATCTATCCATTAGTGTAATCCTCAAATGATTAGAGCGTTGCATTTAGCAACAGATGCATGAAATCAACAATTTTAGTCATTTTTTTATAGTAGAAAAAGTAGTGGAAAACACATAAAAACAAATTAGAACGTGGAATATGATGATAAGACATCGAACATTAATAATATGCTTTTACATGTAGATTATTTCTCATTACTAATGAGTTAATAGTCTCTGAATAGCGAAGAAAAACGCACTATCGCAAAGTTTTGGTCGGGGTATCGCCTTAAAAAGGTTTGGTTATTTCTGCGGGACCGCTTTTGTGGCATATCTAAAGTATCCAGTATCGGGTTAAAAAGTAGCTTAACTTAATAATAGTGTACCACATTACTTCTTATCGTTGACAGATTGAGATTAGATAAAATTTCAATGACTGCGGGTTATTAAATGTAGCACAAATTTACTGTCGACCTTACCACCGAGTTTTCGTACTCAGATTTTTTTTTCCAGAGACTATAAACGTATCTAATAAATAATCAATTTTCATATAAAGATATATGTACATATAAGAAAATTTTTGGAAATTAATGAATCGATTTAATTAAAATTATCATGCAATGGAAATGCGTGGAGGAAAATCGCTGCATAAATAGTGAAAAATTAAAACTTTAACATTGATCATTTTGATTTTGGAAGTTGCTGTTTTTGGTTTTGTTTCTTTACCTTTTTCACAATATTTCTATTCTAAAAATTAAGTAATTTAGTTATTTTTTTTAAATTGTTAGTTAGCTTATGCGTTTTTTTTTTTTAACATAAATAGTTTTCCTTTGATAAACGCATGCTCGATAAACCAATCATAAAAGCGTAAAGTAGGGTAGGTAAACTAAGTTTAAATAAACCCGTTCCCTACACTATATAAATAGGGGTGTGTACTGGGGCGGGAATCGAACACGTGACCCGAGTGATCGGCGGTCGACTGTGACGAATTAGCACGGAACCTAAGCTGTGGGTTGCTATTGAGGCGTTACTTTGGAACTAAAGACTTGCTGTATGGCGTTTGGTGCTGTAACTTGGGGTTATTTATTTCAAGGTGTGTGTATCAGATTTTTCTACAGGTAATATTGTCCGATATCTTTATTTTATGTTTGGGTACTCGCTGAATAATAGGGTAGTTAACTAAAAAAATCTAGTTAGTCCGTCTGATAGATTTGCAAAAAATATTGGACACGTATTTTTTCTATTTTCACATAAACAAAAAATGAAGACGATACAGTGCGTAAAAACTCGTGTGATTACCGGGCAGTGACGTCACACGCTCCCACTCCTGATCTTTGATACTTTTTATCTTCGTCAGTTTTTATAGATTTGATAAAGGAAAAAATACGTGTCAAATATTTTTCTATAATCTAACTGACGCAGTAAACATAATCATATATTTTTTACTCAGGCAACATCCCTATTGCCTTTTAGAAAAAAAAAAGCAAATACAGTATCTTTAATACAAGCATCAGTTACGCAAATGTAAGACTCGAGCTGGAGTGCCTCCAGTCTCCATACATCTGCACTTTTGAATATCACATACGAGAAATGAATGTCACTGACGCTACATGACGTCAAAGTAGCGTCGGTGACATTCGTTACTCGTATCGGTAGCCACTGATGAATCCTAAATATAAAATCGATCCTAAGAAGAAGGCCAAAGAGAAGATGATAGATTGTGTGAGGATTGATATGAAAAAAATGGGAGTTACTGATAGCGTGATGGCTCACAGGATAGAATGGAAAAAATAAAAGTGATGACCACAAGTGACGTGGGATAAGGAGAGGGAGATGATGATGATGAAGAACCCACTTTTTCTGGATACTTTTAAAACAGAAGTACCCACGTCTTTATCTGGATACTTTTAAAAGAAAAAAAGCCTACTTTATCTGGATACTTTTAAAAGAGAAAAGCCTTCTTTATCTGGATACTTTTAAAAGAGAAGAACCCTACGTCTTTACCTGGATACTTTTAAAAGAGAAAAACTCACTTTATGTGGATACATTTAAAACAGACCTTTGATAATTTCTAAATTATTTATCCTCAATTAAAAAGGAACAATTAATTATTTTATTCACCCGTCAGTATAATATGAAAACCCGACAAGTTAATAATGTGGATCCGCACCCAATTCCGCAATTGCAGGCAAGCAAAATAATAATTGTAACCCAATTTCAGCGGCCTAGTTCTCGGAAAGTTAATTTATTTTAAAACGAATTATCATAATTTCGTATGGACCTTCATTTGCACGTGCTACCAAACGTTCTATTTTAAGGACACTGGTAGTGGAAACGTCAATTTGTATCGAAACGGAATAAGCGCCGTCTGGTGGCAATAAAAGAAAACTATTTTCTATACAATTTGACATAAGCGAGCGTTCACGTTAATGCGTCTCTCCAACTACTATTTATGAACTTATTGCCACATTGGTGGTGTGTCTAAATATAAGACTGTGATAAAAGTTGTATGTGTAAAAATTTTTTTTTTTTTTTTTTTGACAATCGACTTAGTCGCACGGGTTCAAAATGACGAACATCGTGAATGCATACTTGTCATATCATCATGAGTGTCCTAACATGGAAACCAGCCCAAAATTCCCAGTTTTTCCTTTTCCCAAAACCTTCACCTCAGCGTGACAGTGGCATTATCCCTTCATCCGTACCTTCATCCCAAATTATTAGATATTCCTTGAGGAAATCCTTCAGGCAGCGTCCCTTGTAAAATTAATATTCCCTCAATATTCCGGGTTGCGTTATATTAGAAAATATTTTCGCTTTCATCCCTCTCGCATTGTTTTGGGGGTGCGATTAGAATAATAAGTACATTCGTAAGTACATTATGTATTATTATTATGTTTTGTATGAATAATAAAAAATATGATGTGAGCGTTATTAGTTTGCATATTAATTTATCATCTAGTTTTCAATAAAACAATCCTTTATTTAATTTTTTATTAAGTACTAGCAGCGCCCCGCGGTTTTACCCACGTAGTTTCCGTTCCCGTGGGAATATTGGGATAAAATATATAGTATGAATGTAGCTTTCTAATGGTGAAAGAATTTTTGAAATCGGTCCAGTAGTTTTTGAGTTAATTTACAAAGCAAAGACATATTTATGTCTTTCTCACTACCAGTTACCCCTTGCGAGCTCTGGGGTGAGGACTTATGTACATATATTGCACTCACGGACACTGTTAGCGCTGTGTTATTAGTTCTTACGTCTAAAATAATATTCTTCGATTTGCTTCTATAGAATGTATATTTTTGTACAAAAATATGGCTGATGGACCGCTGCTGGCGCGTGCGACGTGCGTAGACTCACTCCGGCGCATGCCCTGGTAACTTAGAACATTTTTTTATTATTGCGAAATGCGACATCTATCCGCCAAGCCAGGAACTTTTTATTGCAGTGTTACCACGTTTTTTGCTTGCCGGGGCCGTAACAGACACTATACTATACAAAGACACTCACTGCACTTTTGTTTATTTTTAGTAATTCTCTTTCTCTCAATACTTGAAGCGTTCATAATGTTGTAGTAAGTAAGTGCACATTAATTTTAATTTTAAGGGTGTGAGCCTGGAGATCTGTCATACAGGTCCCGAACTCAGTATAGACTCCAGCAGTGCTATTCTGTAAGAACTCACGTGCGAATTCGATTCATATCTCATTTTCGATTACACTTCGTAACTCACCTGAAGTGAAAAGTATTTGATATTCTGACTGTCAAGTTAAGTTCGCTTCACCTATGTTCTCACTTAGTGGCGCTAGTGTAGTTTTCATCAAATTACAGAATACCATATAGAGTTTTCACCGCAGAATCAGAAGTGAGAACTGGAGTGAGTTCTTACAGAATAGCATTGCAGCTCTCACAAAGGTTGGAATTCGCATGTAACCTACATGCTATGTACTAAAACTGTACCTTTTTGAGAGAAATAAACAACTACATAATTATTATTTCTGCTTTTCCCAACAAAGTTCAAAGGAGGTTTTTGTTCGCAATAAAGTGCATGCCACCACGAACTGTCATTTTAAATAATTAATGCTGCATTCAGGACTTCCCTGTGGGAACCGTCCGCCAGTGGCCGGTGGGGTCGAATCAATTGTTAATGTACGGAAGGCGACAGAAAGCTTCAATGTGCTTTGAATTCGTTATTTTTTTATCGTTGTCAGGTAAAGGTGAAAAAATCGTGGGATATTTGGGAAAAAATTACTTGAATTTACAAAGATCAATTGTGAGAATGGTTGAAATGATAAAACTTTTTAATCATAGCCTTAAACTCTGCTGTAGTGGTTTAATAACAGAGTTTAGACAACTTCTTCGGCCAAATAATGATATTTCTTTTCCTACATGAAGATACATTTAGAAGAAGAATTTCTATAGTTTCAGTACTTTGACAAGCAGTATGTGCACAAGTACCTAAAACAAAAAAAAAAAAAAAACTGACTGTCTACATGTTTAATGTTTAAGCTAATCAACATAATTTTGATACTTGATGCTCTATGCTGTCCCAGCACGTTTCGTTAGTAAACCCTAGACTTAAATATATACTATTACCTATTTACTTACAAACAAACGTAGCATTGTGAAATAAAAACACATATAAACATACATATCTGCCTGACTAGCTGTCCTAGATTTTTCCAGAACTTATTTGGCACACACCTCCAATTTACTGTATGCTACTATGTTTACTCAAACAGAGGACTCGCTGACAATATCAATAATTCATAATATGAAACATTTCATCTAAATATATATATCTGTCTAAATATATATAACTCAAAAGTGACTGACAGACTGACATAGTGATCTATCAACGCACAGCCCAAACCACTAAACGGATCGGGCTGAAATTTGGCATGCAGGTAGATGTTATGACGTAGGCATCCGCTAAAAAAAATTTTAGAAAATTCGCCCCCTAGGGGGTGAAATAGGGGATGAAAGTTTGTGTGAAACTTTGTCAATTTTAAACCGATCGGGCTGAGAGTTTCAAAATCGGGGGTAAAGTAACTATTCCACGCGGATGAAATCGCGGGCAGAAGCTAGTTTGCTATATTTCATAAACTACATTAAAACTTAATTTAATTTCGTAGGCAGTGACAGAAATGCAAAATAATTTCTGGCCGACTGTTTTGTAAATCCAGTTTAAGTAAATTCTGTTAAGTATTTGACCACATTTTAATTTCAGTAATATATCTAAATATGTATATAGGCATAAACATCTTAATAGAGTTGTAAGTCTTCTGAAGTTTTAGACCTCCGTTAGGGTTACAGAATTTGTTCGAAAAAGTCACCGCGGCTCTGGAACGCAAAGGGCATTAGAAGGAACACGGGTGGGTTTTAGTCAGTAAGAGTCTGACACTCCCTTCCGCTTCGCCCAGAGTGGGAGAAGTATCTTCAAGCACAACATCTGAATTTAGTAATTGTCAGTAATTTTTATTGATAACATTTTCATGTGAATATTGTTGACTACAACGAAATGATGAGTATTTTGTGTTACTGTTTTGTGTAGATTATGTTTGAGGAATTTCCATAGTTGTTTTTGACCTTTATGAGCCTATTCAATCGTTGCAAGTAAGTAAATTCTTAATAAGAAAATTCTGGTTTATCACAAAAATCTTTCCCCATTATTTAAGCAACAACTTGTAGGTCTAAATATTGCTATTGCGTAAAAGCAGGTGATATACTATTTAACACTTACAATTTAATTCTGGGTACTTTCCAGTAGTGTGGAATCTGGACCAGTGTCCAAATATCGACCAGCCGTGCGTCCTCCAAAGTCAAAGTCAAAATCAATTCATTTATTTCAAGTAGACCATAAACGGCACTTTTGAACGTCAAAACATTTGAAAATAAAAATATTATAGTGACTCTAGTTGTCCATTCGCAAAAAGTAGATTCTTATGGAGAAGAACGGACAAGAAACTCCATAGTTACTCTTTTCAAATATGTATAAGTTTTACAATATTTTGTATAGGTACATTAGCCAATTGGTTATAGCAGAATCAAGTCCTCATAATAAAAATACGTCACTCAGTTAGCATCAAGGCATTTTTTTCGAAGACAACTTATGCCAAGAAAGCTACCGGCTCTATTTGTTTCAGGTTCTATAGGAACCCATCTGCAATGATAAGCAATAACCATCAATGGCTGATCCAATAATATGTAATAAGCCCATACTTTACCATTCCACTTTAATCTCTAAGGTCGTGTTTACTTCTTTTTAAGGAAACATCTTAATAGCTGTGAAACGTCCCCCTTAACTGAATTAAACTTTATCAGTTAAAGTTTAAAGTTCATATTGGATTGTGGTGTTGGGACTTGATAGCCTGCCAAACGCAGACAATCAATAAGTATATTTGGCTATGGAGGCATTCTAGGACGCCAGAAGGAGGTCCGGTTTTTAAAGGAAATGCGGAATTTTGAGTAATTTGCTTTCTCTGTCATGTCTAGCGTTTTGTTTAATTTCAATTAATCAGCATTTTGGTGTATGATTTTAAAAAATCAGCTGCCCCCTACATTTTCATGAGTTATACGAACATAAATGTAAGGAACAGCTGATTTTTTTTCACGATTTCAGGTTTGATCTCATAGTAAAAAAAATAAAAAAAAATTGATTGAGTCAGGCGTTACTTTGCGGAAATTCATTTTAAATTTGAAAATGAAAATAATATATCTAGCTTTAATTTCCAAGCTAGCTAGCTTTATTTTAGCAAGATTACAAGGCAAATGCAAGGATTTCATCCTTGCATTTGCCTTGTAATCTTGCATGTGCATAATAAAGCGGGCGGGAGGGAGGTGCATACCTGCAACCCACTAATATTCGCGGAAATTAAAGCTAGATATATTATTTTCATTTTCAAACTCATAGTAAAAGTTGTTCATAATGATGAGTACAATGACCTCTTAAGAGGTTGTTGATATTTTACAAATAACCCTGTATATGTCATCGGAAAATTGCAAACGCCATAAAATTATAAAATATCGCATAAAATTTAATTTCTTAATAATACACGGATATATTGGAAACGATCAAATTTGGATGGTATTTATTATACACAAAACGATTTTCTCATAATATATCGAGAAATTATAATCCAATAAAGACTTATCACAATGTTACGGTGTCTGCAATTTTAGGTGACATATACAAACCTACATGAAAATTCTAATCAAGCTATAGACAAGACAGATCTTGTGATTTTCAAACAATTTGAGGAAAAAGTTGTTTCACACATTATACATACATTTTACTAAATGGAATAGATATAGCGTAAAAAATAGGTACGTGAATGTGACCGTATTACCATATACGGTGTGTATTTTATTCTTTTATTACTTTAAATCACTAACATTAGTTATAGGCAAAATTTCTTACTAACAACTTTGTCTTGTCTATGGACTTTTTTGTCTGAAATATTTTTTTTTTTTTTTATTTACAAGAAAAAATATCACACACATCGTAGTATGCTAAACATAGATACCTAGACGTGACAACACTTAGACCAGACGGAGTGGTGACATGTTTGACGACAGACCGTGTCATGTTCGTCCCACGTCCACACTCAACTTCGCGCTATTGCTGCGTAGACTAGAAAGCTACATTCATAGACAGCTATCGTTGCTTTTACTGAGTCATAGAATAAGGAAAAGATAGAAGCGTATTTGAATACTTTGAGTCTTGATACATGCTTCAAACAAAACTGTTACCACAACGTATGGCTAAATATGTTTGAAGCTGAAATAACCAGATAGAGTGGTGACGTGTTTGACAACGATCGAGTCATGTTCGTCTCACTTTGACTGCCAACTTTGCGCCATTTCTCTGTAGACTAGAAAGCTACAAGCATAGACAGCTATCGTTGCTTTTACTGAGCCACAGAATAAGTAAAAGAAAAAGCGTATATGAATACTTTGTGTCTTGATACATTCTTCAAACAAAACTGTTACCACAACGTATGGCGTATTGGATAAATATTTTTGAAGGTGAAATAACCAGACAGAATGGTGAATTGTTTGACAAGAATAGGGTAGTTGCCTAAAAAAATCTAATTAGTCCGTAAGAGAGACTTCCCAAAAATATTGGACAAGTATGTATTTTTTATTTTTTCACGTAACAAAAAACGAAGATGATAATAGTGCGTTGAAAATCTGTGTGACGTCTCTTCGTGCGACGATTTTTACCACGCCGTGATGTCACAAGCCCCCACTTGTGATCTTTGAAGCTTTTTATCTTCGTCAATTTTTATAGATTTGATAAAGCAAAAAATACGTGTCCAATATTTTTCGATAATCTAACTGACGGACTAAATAGGATCATATTTTTATTCCTCAGGAAACATCCCTATTGTGTCATGTTCGTCCCACGTCCAAACCCAACTTCGCGCCATTTCAGTGTAGACTAGAAAGCTACACTCATAGACAGCTATCGTTGCTTTTGCTGATCCACAGAATAAGGAAAAGATAGAAGCGCAAATGCATACTTTGTGACTTGATCGATGCTTCAAACAAAACTGTTACCACAACGTATGGCGTATTGGCTAAATATTTTTGAAGGTGAAATAACCAGACAGAATGATGACGTGTTTGACAACGATCGTGTTACGTCTCACGTCGACTGCCAACTTCGCGCCGTTCTGTGTATGTAGACTTGAAACCTATATGCCTAGACAGCTACGGATGTTTTATATAGGGTCACAGAATAAGGAACTAACAGAAGCGACTACGTTTTGCGTTAAGATAAAAACTTGTATCTCTCTACGCTCTGCTAAATATCTTGGAAGCTAAATAAGCGATTAAAAGAAAAGAGCGTTACGTGTGTGATTGAAATGTTACGTTACAATCCTCTCCATGTAGAAGATAGTTACGATTTATAACAGAGGTTTATGACTAAGGTATCTATTAGCAAAAGTATTTATCAAAAAGACCAAGATGTATGGGATTGACTTCCGAAAAGTAATGTAACAGTGGTCAACCTTAAACATTTCAGCAAAAGTTATTCAATCAATTTTCCCAGCCATTTCCCAACTACGTTGGTCTCGACTTCTGAGTGTATTCAACATCGAGCAACTGCCTATGAAACCTCCAAAAACCTGTTACTGGATAACACGATATACCTTGACAAGTCTTGCCAAGTTGTATCGCGTAAAGCCAGACAATTACCGAATAATAGTTGTACATAATTTCAGTATAAATGCGATCGCATGCAGAGTTGCGCCTCTGCACATTATTATTCTTTAGTCTCGACAAATAATTTGGTACTAATGATGTTCCACTATCTTCTTATGTAACAGTAGATAGTTATAAGACAAACACACAGTAGGGTCGCGATTACATTCGCAATCTCATACATAAACATTGTAAATTGGAACAGAGAGCAACGCCGTTAGCAAAACATACATTCTGCATGTAAATATAGTATTTCGGGACCCTTCTTAATTATATTGGCCCTTTGTCTATGTAGAATTGAATAGGATACCTACTCTTAATTATGTAGACCATATAAGTTACAGAAAATATGGACGAAGAAAACATTACAAGGGGTGACACAAAGGGCGGTCTTATCGCTAAAAACGATTTTTAAAAAGCTATATAGCTGGTAATTTATTAATTCTCGTTCTGATTTGTTCTGTATAGTTCAACCCGACCCAGCCTGTCCCTTGCTGCCCTCCCTCAATAACCCCGCTAAGCCGAGGCCCGTGTCCCACAGGGGATGCCCTTAGCGAGCGGTCATTTAGGTTTTAAGTAGTTTTAAGCCCTTGCTAGGGCCTTAAATTCATTTGAGGCCACCACAGGGAGATTCGGTTAAGCAGTAACCAGCCTTAGTGTGCTGAAATGCGAGTGGTCCTATAAAAAAAAAATACATGTGGCACTCGGGGACTGCCGCGGTAAAGCTATTGCATAGCATTTTTTATCAACTTATGCAATTATATATTAAGTACTCTGCGTCATTGTGATATGGTCTCGATTCGTTCACCTGGGTTACTGTCCTAATGTAAATCACATACGTTTCACTTAACTTTGTCCCACCGATTGTTTCCGAACGCAGACGTTCGGGTCGGCTCGGTGACGGCGGCATAATAGCTCAGTAACGAAGCGACCATTTTAAAAAGGCGGGGCCTAATCGAATGACGTAGCGTTGTTAGGTTATTTTCATTACGGAATTTCTGGATTCGGTTGCCAAGGCCCGCGATAGAAGCTATGCAATAGCTTAAAAAAACAAAATCGTTCTGTATAGTGATGAAAAGTATTGTCAGCTAAACTCGGCGTTACTAAACACAACGTGTAGATTGGGGAATTAGTTACCAATTTTTAATATCACTCGTGTTGGCTCCTTTCATGGATCTCTTAAAGAAGATGAAGACTATCATAACGATAAAAATCCATTGTAAGATCGTTTTGCCCAGTAATTAAGGGTTATTTATGAGTCATCTCAAGGACATAAACTTTTGTTGGATCTATCATTATCAGTCTATTTCTCGTAAAATATCATGTTATATTGTTACGGTCGAGTGACATTCGATTTGAATCATTATTATTATGTCTGATTCTGATATAGCTCTTTGTTTTCTTGAATATCTGTAGTAGTGAATAATACTCGTAGGAACATAAATGCTTAGTGTTTTTGCTTGTCGTAATGCCTATAGTAGACCTCATCAGTAACTTTAGAAATTTTAGTATAATTATTAACACTTTTAATAAAGTCACCTCTTTGAGAGGATAGGCAGTATTACTTTTGATTTAACAGAATAGCTATAAAATCTTGGTTTTGATGGCTCATACTGCACCAAGCTTCAAAATATCGTTTTAAATCTTATAAAGTTCAAGGTAACACTCCTTCAACCTAACAAGTTAATTAGGCCCCTGGGATTATAATTTCATAAATTAAAGGGAAAAGCTGTAGAAAGAAACGGGTCTTACAAGACCTTTTAAAAAGGTTATGAATTATTTCTGCCTATTAAAACGTTATTATGATAAAACGAAACGTTGGATGTTCAATGAGGTTTTAGGGCAAGGGTAAACGGATTTAGGACCATATGAATTTGGGATAGGAAGGTATTAGACTGCGGAAATTAAAATATTTGCAGGAGAACCGTGATTACCGACATAGTCCGAAGAACTAAAACGGACGAAAACTTATTTCAAAATCAAAATCAATTCATTTATTTGAATCTTTGCATTCCAAGCCCGTGGTGACTCTTTCAAACTAATTCCGCAACCGTAGCAGGAAGTGACAAGTCTATTGAAGAAGGGTATACAAAATAACTTTAACGCACTCAGTCTAAATTTCTAAATCAATATGGTGCAAAAATAAACGCGTCAAGAAAATAACAAAATATCCTGATATCATTATTACGAGAGCAAACTGCTGTGTACACACACATGTACGCAGCATTTTGCTCCAAAATGTCGAAAATCCAGGGCTACTTAGTATCGAAGAAACATAAATAATATTTTATATTTTTCCTCCTAAATTTTGGAGCGTCGACGTCCAACTTTGTTGCCAGAGAACTATGAATGATCACCTAGCGACAATGTTTCTTCTTCAATATAGTTTCGTACATAAACGGCGTCGACCACACAGTAATCCAATATTCTCATTTGATTAAAGAACTGCGTCAGTTGGCTCAGATCTACCTCAAGAGAAGACTAGACTTTATTATTGCGAAGTAAAGTCGTAGACACATATTATGTTCATTGTAAGGAATGTTTGTTAGGAATTAAATCCATCCATATAACCTAGAAATATGAGAGTGAATTTGTCTGTAATATTACGTCATGAATTTTTTTGTAAATTCCGGTCAGAATCGTCTAATTGGTACCTACACCTAAATAACATTTTTTACAATTTTTGTCAGTCTGTTTGTTCCGACTAATCTCTGAAATGGCTGGACTGAATTTGATGGGACTTTTATTTGCAGGTAGCTGATGTAATAAGGAGTAACTTAGGCTACTTTTAGTTTTAGAAAAAATCTTTAATTTTAGAAAAATAAAGTAATGTTGCAAATTGCAACATAGATATAGATTAATATAGCAGCTCACGCGCATGCCACCACTGTGCCGTCACGTCGGTCGGGCGCCTCCCACCACTTCCCCCACCAACGAATCAATATCACAAAGAATCAGGGGATAAGTAACTTTCCACGCGGACGAAGTCACGGGCAGAAGCTAGTAAGATTTATAAAATCACATACATACAAAGGAGACACTAACACCCGTTTCCACTTACACTAGGATCTTTAAATTGGCATTACACTGTTGTAGTATAACTTACACGTCTTAAAATTAAGCAGAGCGTATTTAGGTCTTCATTTATGTATTGTCTAGCGAAAGTAAAAATATGACAAAAGTAAAGACCTACACGTTCTGGGATAGGCCGATGACCTTCTGCAAAATATGAAGTAGATTTCTGGTATTAATTTTGTTTATTCTCGCCATTTAGTCTTACGGCCGAACCCAATAACCTATCTATCACATACTAGAGATAGAAAAACAAATGAAACAACAGAAAATTTATATAGATTTTCTGTTGTTTCATTTGTTTTTCTATCTCTAGTATGTGATAGATAGGTTATTGGGTTCGGCCGTTAGTCTACCTATATCGATGTTCATTCAACTTTCCCAAACTAACCAAAAAACTTGTCGTGACCCAAAACCAGGATAATATTATCTTCGCAGTAATATTAGGCCCACGTTCATAGAAATATAAATATCTATGCCCACGTTCCTTAACAATGTCGAAACTTCGGAAATAGGAGAACTATTATAAGTTTAGTAGTTGGGCGTTGTCAGGCAATGCCTGATTCCATAATCCGGCCATAGAGGGTGACGTGATACGCTGCCTCTTTTTACGGATGGGGAATCGTCAAATGACTTCTACTCTGGGTGGAGCGGAAGGAAGTGTTCTCTTACTGACTAAAACCAATCCATGTTCTTCCTAATGCCCTTTGCGTTCCAGGGCCTCGGAGACTCTTTCGAATCAATTCCGTAAACCTGGCAGGTGGTAAACAGCTTTTCTTTTCTGGATGGGAAATAATCTAATGACTTCTTCGACTGTAGGTGGAATAAAAGGGAGTGTCAGACTCTTACTGACTAAAACCTATCCGTGTTCCTCCTAATGCCCTTTACGTTCAAGGGCCGCAGTGACTCTTTCGAACAAATTCTGCAACCCTAGCAGGCACTTACCCTATGGGACGCGACGACGCGCCCTCGACCTTGGCCGGCTTGCTATCGGACGGCGAGCCACCCATAGCTCGCGATCCACAGGCCCGCGCCGACGGTGGCCGGGAATCGAACTGCGTTTCCCGAAGCCCAGGGTGCCTTCTTCTGTTGCGGCAGCTGGGGCGTGAGGTTTCCCTCTCCCGCACTCGGTCTGCCTCCTCCTTCGCTAGCATTACTGCTTCGCAGGAGGTGACCGCTTTGACACACTGCCTTGAGCTGATGTTTGTTCAAGCGAGACAATTTGCATATACGCGTGTTGTGAAACCAGTGAACTATGATATTAATAGTGTTATTAATAGATGTAGATTTATTGTACACTATCATGTTTATCCTTGATACTCCATTTTATTAGTAAGAAGATATATGTACTTCAAAATACACCACACCCGTCCCAGAACTAGACAAAATATAGGAACAGCTAATAATGCGAACTCATTTTTGAACTTAAAATAAAAGGTTTTTAGTATTCATGAGTAATTCAGCCCCTTGAAAGATTTTGTAAGTTGCCAAACTTAGACCATTTCAAGGTGATAAAGTCAGTCAGGAGATATTTTATGGTCTGAAATGTAATCTTTTAATACCATTTGACCTTTACGATACAAAATTGACTTACGTATTACTTGTATCTTGACAACCGATATTGGTGCTCAATTATGTAAAAGTTTTAACGTTCGAAACTTATCAAGTGTATGTGTTGTGGACCTAGTGATTAAAAGGAAATTTCTAAAAAATGCTCGCGCGGGATTATAAATGCCCAATATGGCAGTGTAATAACAACTATTGAAATAATCATATCTTCCGGACATCATTAATAATGTTTTCCACCTATAGGGCAGAGTAATTAAAACAGGTTTTATTACAGTTACTTTTATTTCAAACGTAGAATCAATGTTTAAAAACAAATAACCATTTTGTTTTAGTTACTCTCATATCATAATCAGCCTTTTAATGTTCCCACTGCTGGGACACAGGCCTCCTCTCTAGGAGAGGGAATGGGCCGTAATCCACCACGCGGGCCCAGTGCGGGTTGGTGAATGTCACATGTCTTCGAATTTTTCGTTCTAGGACATGCCGGTTTCCTCACGATGTTTTCCTTCACCGTTTTGGGAGCAGTGGTGAAGAAATTAATTACACAAAGTAATGCGCCTGGCTGGGTTTGAACTCGCGACCTACAATTCGTAAGTCGGGGCCGTTACCAGTCGGCCACCACTGCTTTAGTTACTCTGCTGGCCTTTTATAATAAAACCTGGAAATTCAAATATCTTTAACGAATGTTTCATTCTAACATCGACGACGAAAAAGCTGCGCGGGTATCCTATTTGTGTCTGCAGAGTTTAAAAGAACCCAACAAGAATATCATGACGGGAGCTAAGTTTGTTCATTCGAACATAACCTATCTGTGTCGGCGTGCCCTTAGCTCCCTATGCACTATGTCCCACTACTTGGCTAGGCAAATCATTAAACGATATTAAATCAATTCGTTTGCCTAGCTGTTCATTTAAATGCCGAGATGTCACTTAAGCTGCTGACTAAACGGCACTGCGCGCTGTTCTCCTCGTACCGCGTCCAATGTACCTTTGTATTATCGTAGGTATTGCCCAAAAATCACATGCCAATATTCGTAATGTCCAGACAATGTGATAAATAAAGAAGTTCAATTTACAATTATTTACATCACTCTGAAGTAACTTGTCATTATTCAAAAATTTCCGGGCATTATGAAAAATGCTCCAATTCTTTACTTGGTCCGTAACATTTAAAATCAAGACTGCATCCGTGTACATGGCATTTGCATAATTATATCCGGAATACGCCGTTTATCATATGCTAGATAAGTTGATCTTACATATTATTATCACTTGTTTGGGTAATATTGAAGTTGGTTTGGTTAAAAGGTAGATTTCACAGGGATTATCATGAAGTTTACAGAAGTGCATAAGTATCTTTTATGTCTTAACCCCTTTTTTGTGAATGGAAGGTAAGACTGCTTCCGCTCAGAGTTTATCAAACTCCCCAACCGTATTCAATCTTTTTCGAACAGTTCCACAAACATTATTTTCCGAATAGGAAATCATCAAATGAATTCACCCGCTCTGGGCGAAGCGGAAGGGAGTTTCAGACTCTTACTGACTAAAACCCACCCGTGATCCTCCTAGTGCGCTTTTCGTTCCAGGCCCGGGGTAATTATTTCGAACAGATTCCGCAACCTATTTCCACAACCCTCGTAGAAAGAATTTGGCTGGAGGAGTTTAGTTTTCAGTTTTTCTGATAACTTGAGTAAGTATCGAAGATGAGTATCTAAGTCTTGTATCTAAGTTTTGTCCCAAAAGTAATTTTAGAATAAAAAACTAACACTAACGCAACAAAAAATCGTTGCACCTGCCTTTAAAACCTAACCTGTAACTTTGAAAAAACGACATAGGTACATATCTACCTACGAAGTTTAAAGAAAGCATAGCTTCTCGCAGCAGTGTGGTGCCTCAGTTGACTGAAATGTATTATTTACCACAACGTGTTGGGGTCTGTCTGTCTGTGCCGACTGCGCATGTGTACAGCGTTTATAGGGATGGGACATGTCATGTGGTAAAATTGTGACGCGGTAAATTTTCCGTAAAATAGAATGGATAGAAATGCAGGGATGAATAAATATTAAAATTTTATTGGGATTTTCAATTAAATATCATATTAATGGTTTCTCATAAAACATACATAAAAAATGGTAAAAAATTGGAGCTCTTCAGTTTACCCCTGCATTTCTAGACACCGGTTTTACCCGGTTCGTAATTATTGGTGATGATATTTTTGAATAGTTAGAGGATATAATAAGAAGGCATTTTGTTGTATTCTTACTGGACGTTTTTATAGTAATTTTTACAGAACTTTCAAAATCATATTTGTTAAGCTAGGGGCTGCCAAAAATGTAATTGATCAACGAAAAAATTCGCCGTAACATGGATACCACATTAAATAACTATATTAACTAAACTAGTTAAAAATGTTCAAAATAAGAGAAGAGAGATAACATTTTTGTTGTAAGTACATGAAAAAGGTTGCAAGTTTCTACAATTATTTGCGTTGTCTATCAGCCCTTATTCAATGGACGTATTCCATTAAAACACCAAAATGACTGTTTGAAACCACCCAAAGTCAACACCATAAACAAAAATTTACCGCCCCTTACTTACCGATAACTTACTGCGTAATTGTACCGGCAAGCTTCTCTAGCCCAGCCCTAGTTCAGTCAAGCCGGGTAGTTCGCGGCCGAACGGTAGTGGCCGCGCCCGCTTCCACGGTCCCCCTAAAATATTCCGCATTGCACTCCCCCATTGCTCATAAACATCAAACCTAAGATGCAATTACCAATTAATCGCAAGTGACGCGTCCTTGAAAAGTGTTTCGAGCAAAAGTGCGAGCTATTTTGACACATGTGGCAGAGGGGAATAAGATTCAATACCGCTTGGCACAAGCCTGGATAGCTTAGTGAAAAACAGCCCTTTGTGCGCCGGAATGACACGGTGAGTTTCTGTGTCTAATTTTAATACGCTCCAGGTATATTATGTGTGTTAAAATGAAGCTTTTTGTGGCGAAATGTGTAGCGTTTTTCAGCTATAGTTTTTTCTTTTACTCATGTTGATCTATTTCTGGATAGTAAAGGTTTGCTCCTACTTTCTTAGTTTTATAAGTTTCGTTCACTTTTTTAAAGATAAATGTGTACACTTGTTACTGAAACGCTTTCAATGATTATTTTTAGGATACTATTCGGTAATGTTGGTAAGTTTTCTAATGAACACATAAGATTGTACGTGACTAGCAGTTATTAACTGTTAATATTTAAGAAACTAGAAAAACTTATTTATATAAACACTACAACCTAGTCATGTCAATGAACTCTGCAGATACAGATATGAACCTGCCAAGCCTCTTATTACGTATTGCATATTGCATCATTCCATCTTACCCCACAGCTGAATTAGGGTCCTACCACTAAGCATCTAATTTAAATGCTCATTATTTTTATTTATTTCTTCTTACTGATGAAATCAATTCTGAAATTTTGCATATTACGGGTATTTAATGGAGTTTAATGGTGACTGTGAATAGAATACATGAAACAATAAATTTTCAGTGGCGACATTCCCATGCAACTTTTGAAAACATACAGATTTAAAATTTTGTGCGGGCCCGTACGTACTATGTACCTGTTACGATTTATGAGATGATATGATATGATGATGATATCTTATTTTCATGGATCCTAAAAAAAACAATTACTAGATGGAATCGCGGTTTCATCTTTGATACCAATACACGGAAAATAACTCTAGGAGTGTCCTTAAAAATACTTAGGTTTTAGTATTAATATTTAGCGGTTTGTATATTGATGTTTTTGGGAGCTTGTGGATAAATAATAACAGCCGCATGGGTCGATCTCTAAGGTTAAGCTTCGTTTGCCAGGGTCTGTGTGTGGATGGGTGTCCTTCTTAACATACTCGGATTCCTCCGTGTTAAGCGCGTTAAGCCGTTGGCTATCATATCTAGATCTTTGCCAGTCGTTACGGATTGTATTTAACGTGGAGCGGCTACCTACCAGACCTAACTGGGGAACACGGTACTTCTTGGCAAGACTGGTGTCAGATTTTCTGCCTTCTGACAATCCGTAACGACTGCAAAAAAGATTTACAAATAACAACCGGGACCAACGGCTTAACGTGGATTCCGAGGAATGGAGGAAACTCGGTATGTTAAGATGGTCACACATCCACAGACCAACCTTGGCAAGCGTTGCTTAACCTTGAAGATCGACCTATGCGGGTGTTATTCTTTAGCCACGAGCTCCCCAAAACAAATTTAATATCCCTGTATATTTTACACTGACATAAAACTGTAAAACCTCTGCAAAATCACGGCGGCGACGGCACCGCGTCGGCGCCCCTTTCGCCCCCCCTTACATCTATAGCACATCGTGTACATTATGCGTTTTTCCCTGGCGTGGTGCCAACCACGATACCATGAAACCAGGCCATTGTTCACGGATTAAGAGAATAACGACAGTGCCTCATGCCCCACCATATTAGTAAATTGGTTACTTTCCTGAAAAAATCTAATTAGTCCATCTGACAGACTTCCGAAAAATATTAAACACGTATATTTTCTTTTTTCAAGCAATCACAAATAAAGACGATACAAGTGCGTTATAAACTCGCGTGACGTCACATTTGAGTACATTTTTTACAAAATTGTGATGTCACTAGAACCCCAATCTTGAACTTTGATGCGCTTTATCTTTATATTTTTTATGGATTTGAAATGGCAAAAAATACGTATTCAACTACATTTTTGAAAACCTAACGGACGCAGTAAATAGAATTATTATTTTTATAATACCTAGGAAACTTCCCAATTGAACAGATTTCTAAGCTTACCCTTTTTTTTTTTTTTTTTTTTGGATGGGAAATCATCAAATGACTTCTCCCGCTCTGGGCGGAGCGGAAGGGAGTGTCAGACTCTTACTGACTAAAACCCACCCGTGTTCCTGCTTGTGCCCTTTGCGTTCCAGGGCCGCGGTGACTCTTTCGAACAAATTCCGCAACCCTAGCAGGCACTGACCCTATGGGGCCCCGTCTTCTTTGCTGACGGCTCTTTGAGGCGCGCGTGGAACACGACGCGCCGTCGACTCGGGCCTGGTTGCTATCGGACGGCGAGCCACCCATAGCTCGCCATCCGCAGGCCCGCGCCTACGGTGGCCGGGAATCGCCCTGCGTTTCCCGACGCCCGGGGCGTCTTCTCCTGTTGCGGCGGCTGGAGCGAGGAGCTTCCCTCTCTCGCACGCGCTCCGCCTCCTCCTTCGCTAGCATTACTGCTTCGCAGAAGGAGGCGACGGCCTCCCATGCCTCCTCACTCCCGACCATGGCTTGAACCAGGGCCGGACGCGAGAGGTCGCCGCCGCCGATCGCCTCGACGAGGACACGGCGGTGCTCCGCCCAGGCAGGGCAGACCTCCACCGTGTGCTCCACCATGTCCTCCGGGCGATCCACACAGTGATGACACCCGGACGTGTCCTCCCGCTGGATCCGACACAGGTACCTCCCGAAACAGCCGTGTCCGGTGAGCACCTGCGTCAGGCGGAAGGTGAGGACGCCGTGGCGTCTCTCTAACCACTCCTCAAAGAGGGGACTTATCGCCGCAATGGCGGCGTGCCCAGCGCTGGGTTGCAGCAGTCGCTGCCTCCATACCTCCGTGAGATCCCGCCGGAGCTCCGTCCGCTGCGCAGTAATCTGCCGCGGCAGCAGAGTTTCGCCCCGGCGTAGCGCCTCCACGCGCAACGCGTAGACGTGCGCGAGGGCTCTCGCCTCAAGATCCCACGGCAGCAATCCGGCAAGGAGGTTCGCCGCCTCGCCGGAGACCGTGCGGTATCCCCGGATCAGCCGGATGGCCATGACCCTCTGGGCCGAGACCAGGTGGCGCGCTGGCAGTCGCCTCAGCGACAGCGCCCACACCGGGGCCCCGTAAAGGGCCATGGACCGCACGATCCCCGCGTACAGCCTCCGGCAGGAGGCGTTTGGTCCCCCTAGGTTGGGCAAGAGCCGCTTGAGGGCAGCCCCGGCCCGCCCCAGTTTGGGAGCCAAACGGCGGAAGTGCTCCGCGAAGTTCCATCGGCTGTCGAGGACGAGACCCAAGTAGCTCATCGTCGACCCGACGCCGATGCAAACCCCTCCCACCGTTATCTGGGATCCCGATGGTGGCCGGTTCTAAGCTTACCCTAATACAGGAAATTGCTTGGTAGAGTAGTGTAGGAGGTAATTATGTCGGGAAAATAAAATGTTGGTATTATACGGGTTGGCGTGCAACTTGCCTTAGTTTACACGTGTTTCCCTATGTGGGGCAAGAAGGGAAACTGGTAAATTGGTAACTGGCAAATTAAGGAGTTATAATTAGTTAAATACGTGGTTCTATAGTTCCTGTTTACCTCTATGGGAAAATGCGTGAGGTTATGTACATATGTTCTCATGTTAGTAAATTATTTTATATTGACTAAATAACTGCTAACACCACAAGCACGAAATTACTTTTCTTACACTACGGAAACCAACTTTTGTAAGCCAAGAAAGAAAGTTTTTCTGTCGCAGTACGAATTGCGCATTGGGCTAAGTTAACTTTTCAACTACATAAGGAAAATCTAGAAAACGAATTGTAACTGAACAGTATCACAATGGCTAGAAAGAAAGAAAGAAGAAAAGTTTATTTGCGCCAAGCAAGCAGCATACATAAAAATATATTTGCAAATGCCTGTGCAAATTGGAAAGATTTGTGTCACATTCCATCATGGCAATCGTTCAGCGTAGTGTTGGGACACATTTGTACGAAACAGAGTCACAGCGCTGATTTCACTGATCAACAAGATTTTGTGGGAATGTGATTACTATTTTTGAATTACCTACCTACCCTTATTTTTTTTTATTTCGTTTTGATCAAGTCTAGTTTTTGTGTTACAACTACTACCAGGAACATTATTTTCCCTTTACCTTGTTATTTCAGATTTTTTTATTTTTCAATAAACTAGCTGTTTTTTCAGTTCACTAAGCTTTTTTTTTTCTTATATAATGTGGAAAAACTATTTAAATGATTCCAACATAACTAACTACATTTATGGTGAATTTATTTTTAAAGCACAAAAAAATAAATACTGTGTCCTCAGTTAAAAAAAATGTGAACCAACCCTTTAAATAGATGATTAACCCGTACTAGAAGCACTTGAAAACTTCAGTTTCAGCCTCAAAGCTCCAATTCATAATCATATTACAGGAAAGCAGTGTATATCTGAAACATTCTAATTCCAGTTCTATGATACTTCAACATGTTCTAAACAGAATTTGTAAAAAGTTTACTTGTAACACAGAAAACGTGTTTTTTTGTTTACCAGTGATTTTCGGCGACACCCATGGTTCATCGTGATTGTCTATTAAGTACATAATGATAACTCGTAAGTCCATTATGTACGAGGTAATGATTAACCTTTAAGTGTTCACTTAACCTCACTTGACTTCTACTAAACAATGAGCAATTTAATTTCAAGCTTTTCTTTCAATCTTTTTTTACGCGAGATTTGCATGTAAAATGAAGCTATTATTGTATCATTCTCTTGATCTATTTTCACAATGAATAATTGAGTTTAATTTACCTTCTTTTTAAAAGAAAATAAATGCTGCTTTTCTCTGCCTATAAAGGATTCTCTCGAGATCATTAACCCTACAAGGTTAATCTGCGTAAAATTGACGCATGCATTTACGATTATTGTTCTTTCTAAATATTGCAAATCAAACGTATGTAGTTTGTTTAGGACATCCTAGTGACCTGGGACTCTACTAAAAATGTGTTTGTCAATTAGATAAGTCTCACCAATGTTGCGATAAAACGACCATGTTTGTCAAAGTGACGCATGATTATTTTGAGAATTCGTGTACTGTTTTTGGTTTGTGTTTAATTAAATTTATATTAAAAGTGTTCAATCAAAATAACATAATCAATTAGAAAGAAAAAAATGAAAAACTCTTATAGACGACTTTTCTGAAAAATTTGTTGTCAGAAAAAAAGGATAACGTGCATATGTACGAACGAAAGATATTTTCGTAGTAAAATAAACAGAGTACGTACCGTATAAATTGTCCCTACAAATGAGAACATAGGTTAAAGTCCTAAGTAGTTACGGATGAATTTAATTTAATTTAAATTACTGTTCATATATTAAATAAACGTACTTACTTACTACTTTTGTTAAAAGATAAAAGTACTTGAATAGCAAACAAAAAACATTAATGCTATTTTAAGTTCCGAACAAAAAAAAATACAACTTATTGCATGTCCCGTTTATACGCTTGATTTTCTTTAACATACATAAAACTATGATTATCATTCTAATGTTAACGAATTTTGCACCAAAATGCCTAGTTCACAATTTTGTAGCAAAAAGCACCATAGTTTTCGTGAACTATATAAAATCAATTCACGAAATAATTGCATGGTTCGTAGTAAAATTAATTCACTTCATTTGAGACGTGAATGTTCGAAACACCGTCAGTACAACGACGTGTCAGGGTAATTTATTCGTTTTTGTCCAAAGAATACAATGAAAAATATCGTAAACTTTATACCTAAGAATATTACGAGAGAGTAATAATTAAAATGAACGTGAATCCGTTTAGATAGAACTTGGTAGATAAATAGCTTCTTAATGAAGATCAAAAGCAAAAAAGATGCGAAATAAATGAAATAATGGTTGATAAAGACAGTCATGGGTTAAGGTATTTTTAGTTTTAGGAAAGACTTTAGAAGATGTCAAAGAAAAAATACCTATCTATAAAATAAATAACATCATCATCTGCCTAGCCTTTTCCCAACTATATTGGGGTCGGCTCTCAGACAAGCCGGATTCAGCTGAATACCAGTATTTTACGTGGAGCGGCTGCCTACCAGACCTCCACAACCCATTAACTGGGGAACACGGTACTTCTTGGCAAGACTGGTGTCAGATTTTCTGACAATCCGTAACGACTGCCAAAGATCTCCAAATGACAGCCGGGACCAACGGCTTAACATGCTTTCCGAGGCACGGAGAAATGTCGTTATATTAAATAAATAACATATCACATTATTTTACACCAAACGAAGAAAAAGATTTACAGATTCCACAAAACATAGACACAGAAAAACTTTAATCGAATGGCATATGTGACTTTAAGCGCCACCATTTATCCACGACAAAACAAGTGTCGAAGAAAAAGGGAGTTAAGGAAACGGATTGCCACACCTCCTATCCGCAATAGAAACGCCGAAAGCAAAACTTGTGCCATTTGCGCTACGGCTGAGCGATTTGGCGGTAAAAGTTAGACATAATGAATAGGAGATAAGTTAGCACTGGTGCTTAAAGAACAAATTATCACTAACTAGCAGCGCCCCGTGGTTTCACCCGTGTTGTTCCCGTTCCCGTGGCAATACGGGCATAAAATATAGCCTATGATACTCCATAATAACGTAGCTTTCTATTGGTAAAATAATTTTGAAAATCGGTTCAGTAGATCCAGAGATTACAACGCCACAAACTCACAAACATTAACCTCTTTATAATATGAGATGATTTTTAGTTGATAGAAATTAATAAAACAGAATTTAAAGATCATTTATTCGACACAGACACAACACAATAGTAACACAGACAGAATAAAAGAGAATAAAATCACAGAATGAAACAATAATTGCGGTGAGCGTGCCCATATAGGGTTACTATCTCAGCGTTTGCTGGGTGCCAGACACCCGTGTCTGGTTTTCAGCCGGCACCTCGCATATTTAGATGTTGCACCAACCCTTAACAAATTGATCATGTGGTTTGCAAAATAAATCTGAAAATCATGATTTGGCTTTGCCTAAAGTTGTATTGGATGGTGGGAGTGTTTGTTTGTTTGTTTGTTTGAACGCGCTAATCTCAGGAACTACTGGTCCGATTTGAAAAAATCTTTCAGTGTTAGATAGCCCATTTATCGAGGAAGGCTTTAGGCTATACATATATCATCACGCTTAAGCCAATAGGAGCGGAGCAGCGATAAAGAATGTTTTAAAATCGGGGATTCCACGGGGACGAAGTCGCGGGCAGCAGCTAGTTAAAGATAGGTATAACTTTTTTACTATTGATGCAAACAATTTTGATATTCATGCAAAAATTAAGCTAAAGAATCTACAATTTCAAAAGAAGAATAAGATTTCTTTCACACAAAAGTTTTAAACAACGCTGGCACTTACTTTGTAAGGACAGTATATTTAACTCATTTCAACAAAGGTTTTCCTTGAATTAATTATTCCGCCTTCATTCAAAAATGTGATTATTTCTCCTTTTCCCGCTACTATTCAACTTCAAAGTAACATAATACATTAAAACCTTTTTCTTGTCATATTTTCTGTGGGCTGTATTGGTAGGTAAATATTTGCCAACGAAATGGTTTTTGAGAGAACAGTCGCCTTATACAGAGGTCTACAAGATGTGACAGCTAATTTAAAAATCATGTAAACCTACCCTTATCAGGTGTCCTGAAATTCTTTCAACTGGAATTATGTTGTTTCCTTTGAAGTATTTTGATCTGAATGTGGAGAAAAAAATCTTTTGTTTAGTTTTTGTTTCTAGAAAAGTTTCCTTTCTAGAAAAATGAGATTTCATTTTGTATTGCAAGATTTTTTCATGTTGAAAGGTGGTTTTATGTGAAAATAAGCTTACGATATAGGGTTATTTATAAATTCGACGAAATTAGGTTTTCGATGTTGTTATTTTTGACCCGACCGGGGAGGGTTGCTGCTTTATTCTAAAATAACAAAATCCTTGTTTGAGTTATTGCTAAGTTTTCTGGATTGGGTGTTATTGGGTCTTGTTTCAATGTTTTCGTTCCACTTTTGATTTATGACTGCTAAATTTTATATCGGTACGTAACCGTCGTATATTTTTGATATATTGGTATAAAGGATAGCTTTCAAAATACTTTATGGAAAAACTTGTAAATAGCTTAGGAAGAAATGTTAGTTAATAAAATACATTCAAAATCCCAACACATTGAAAATTCTGTTTTTAATTTCTGACTTCCAATGAGAATTAATTAAATCGGGCTTCGTCAGCTCGTCGAATAAATTCGGATAAAATTAATTTGTATTTCAGAAAATTAAGCATTTTCTGGGAATTGCACACTAATTAATTGGTGCCGAAAACCCTAACAACGCAGTCAATACGGACCAATGGCTTGATTGTTCTTATTTGCGCTTATTTATGTTTTTTTTTTTTTTTAATTAAGGGTACCGAATTCGTTTGCGAATACCGAATATGAATTTTTGATTGCAATATTTGCTTCAAGTATTTTCTGATTGTATTTACTTTCATAAATTATTTTGCTTTTACAATTGTAAGCGAATATTAATTCCCACAGTGAGCTCTACATATTTACCCACACTGCAGCAATACTTCAGCTAGAAATCTTATTCCTCCACTTGTAATTAATTTCAAAGATACAACATTACAGTACGTTTCAAGCGTGTTGCGTGGACGTACTATTCGTTCTAAGTCTCTTAAAACTTGTATAGGACACTAAGCAGTTGACGCATTGCCATCTTTTCTTTTTTGTTGTTAGCCTTAAAGGTCGCTATTGTATGAACAGAAAAATAATATTCTCAGCAAAATATTTGACGACACATTTCATAATTCGATTCCAAAGCCTTCATCCTTACCGTCTTTCAATATTTACGCTTCGAAAAATATACATCTATTTTGTGTACCAGCATTGTTATCTAATGAAGACTCATCATCCAGAACAAAGGCGAAAAGGAATTCTTCACTGTCTTTTTTATTATCTACTATATCCAACACTTTACTCTGTTCAAGTTCGTCTCTTGGGAGATAAGTACTGAAACGTTGGACTATTGTATCTTGAGTTGAATGATTACAATAGTGTTCAACTATTGACAGTATCAGGCGATCGCCTTTGAGAACTATCGTAACCTATTTCTGCCCTGTGGGACTCCTAAAGTAACGTACAACGTAGTTGATAGCAAGTTCTGAGTTTGTTCAAAAAGTTTCGTCTTTATTCTTTATTTAGAGATAGGTTGACAAATACTTGTCATTTTAGTCGTGTCTCGTAGTTGTCGGAAAAAATTGGATCGATACAAATTAATAACTTCAAGAATGAATATTTTGATTCTTTTGTTCGAAGATACGAATGGAAGTTTACTACATTTTCCTTAAGGAGAACAATTACGTTATACACTCACAAAGAAGATATTTCGGACTCACAATATTACGGGCCCCGTAAACAGTTATTTCCAAACGTCAAAATTAATTCCCCCATTTTACCCGAATTGCAATTCGCCCCACATTCAGCCTCCCTTTGCAGTTATTATCCACAAAGCCACTCAAAAATATATCGTAAAATGTTCCGGGACACCATTACGGGAAAATGTATCCATTGTGAGTTGGTCATGCGGACTCCAGTCACGTTTCCGAACTGATCCCGCCTCACAGGACCAGCTGAAAAAGACGGAAAACTTCAGAGTTTTTACAATACAAACGTCACGATTATTAGGACTACTGAATTCTTGGCACGTAGTTTTCAACCTGCTTTTTGATTCGTAACATTTAAATGTTACATGAAGTAAGACGGTTGAAGAACGTATGTATATTTTATTTTTATTGCTGAGTATTTCGAAAGTACCTACTGGAAACATGACTGAAATAAAAATGTTTTGCTGACGAGTATTTTTTTATTGTTACAAAAACGAATGGTTGTTGAAATTCAAGAAGTTTATATGGATGACGTGCTGGTATGACATGTTTTAATCAATGTTCGGCGTTAAGGGAATTTTCTGATCCGAATTTTTACTTTGATGACTGTCATCCATCAATAAACAACTTTATTTCTGAAAAATAAATATGTTCCATGTTTTCTGAGTGACATAAAAATGTTTTACTCCCAAATATTTTTAATGTTGTGGATTTTTCCCAAACTTTAATATTAAAATTTGTTTCGTGATGGAAGTATTTTTTTTTTTTTTTTTTATTTCGATGTTGTCATCAACAATTTTATATCTGGGGGATGTTTTAATAAAATAAAAATAAACATTTGTCACTTCACCATCTTTTACGAATGTAGGTAACAAGATTTTCTATTAGGATGCGAATCACATCGAAAGCGAACGCAACTTGCTTTACAGAACACGCCAAATAAGAGAAACTGATTTGCGCCGACATATAGAAAGTACAAAAGTTCGTTCGACTAGTTCGTTAAAGTTGCAGGACAAGACTTAGAAGCAAAACGATAAGTAAGGTTATTACGAAGACGGGATCAACCGACTTAGACAAATGGGTTTTGATGTAATGGTCAAAGTTTGCGGAAGGGAGGACCGACGAATTCGTAGATAATTACAGTTTTCTTTCTCATTATGGTCGACATGCTTAAGGCTTATTGTGATAACGAATAAATGTTACTTACATTTGTTTTGAATTATTTGATCTCATATATTTTTCAATGATAGAATAAAATAGGTGCTCTTTATTATGTACACCATATAAGTCACAGAAAATATAGATGAAAACATTACATAAGGTGAAACAATGGGCGGCCTTATCGTTAAAAGTGATCTTTTCAAGACAACCTTTGGATGGATTTTAAAGAGTTTTTAATAATCTGTTAAAAACACTTTTCAATGCTTGAACGTAACGTTACGTGTCTATATAATTGTAATTTGAGAATTAGCAATTTTATAATTTCGATAGTATACTTAAATTGATTCCATCTATTCTAATTATTAGCGTATTAGAACTAACTTATCATAACTTAAAACGTTCCTCTTGAGCTCATCTTACCTGAATCCAACGTTAATACAAGTAAATCCTAGAACCTAACCTATAATTCAAAGAAATGTCTCATCCACAAACCCGCACTGGGCCCAAGTGGTGGATTACAGCCCAGACTATCTCACAACTAAACTTTAATCAAACTTCATTTATTATGAAGTGCACAAGTTTGCTTATCAAATATAGAAGTCACTTAATGTTTAAGCAAATCGTTAGCGATCTCAACTACATGGAACCCGGGATCATCTTAATCAAAATTCATTACACTTTCATTAACTTTGTTTATTAATTAAAACTAGTTTCTCTTGTTGTTTGCGTGTTAATTACTATGAGTCCTCTTGAGTTTTTGTTATTTTACTTTCAATATTGTGAATCTTCTTGTTATTATATTTTGAGTAAGAGGTTTTCTGTGTTACTTCCATTAGTGACTTGTTTATTCTTATCATTAGGCTCCTCTTTTCCCTGATTTGTTTTCATTTTCTATATTATAGAATGCTTCACTAAAATTACACTTGCTTTAATCTTCTAAGATTTCACAACGTCTGGTGAGTTCATTTCTTATTTTTCTGGATGGATTATTTATTTTCTTAATAGTATCAATATTACCAATTTGGATTCAAACGTAGTATCTTTGACTTTAGATTGCAATTTGAATTTATTCTATATTAAAGTTTTGAAGTGTGCAACTGGTTGGCTTCAAGAATTCTACTGATAATGATGCCTCTTCAGTAGAATCATCACCACCACGACTATATAACTTCACATAGCCTTACTTCGCCTATTTCATTCCGCTCCCGACGCCCGCCCGCGACGGACGTGCCGCTCCCCGCTGCTCTCCCGTTATCGTGCTCAGTGTCGTGTGTGTTCGTTTCGTCACGCTCCAGTCGTGACGTCACCTGTGGTCGCCGACTACAACTTTGATCCGAAGCCGCCTTTTTCAAGGCAGTGGACGACTTCTTGTTTCTGTTTTGGAGGTCGTTGAAACGTAGTGCCCCTTCAGGGAAAATCCACAGTTTCGTGGTCCTTGGTGGGATACCTCACGGTGCCAACGAAGCCAAGGGGTGTTGACCCGATACACCGGCCCAAGCCCCTTCAGGGCTAAGTCAAATCGGAAGGGCTTTGGTACGCGGCCTTGGGGGCTTCCCTAGTCGCTGCCATCTGTCTAACCCCGTTCTCTTCCAGCAATCACCCGGTGTGGTTGGGTGTCTCAACCCCTTCACACCGGACCGGTCTTCTGACCCTAGGGCCCCACTGCACAATAAGATCGGCAGTGGGTTTACAAGCTTAGGGCACACAAAACTAGGCACTCACCTCCCTGTCTACACCCGACAGGGAGGGTACACATCCCCGGGATATCCCACCCGGGGAGTTAGGAAGTAGGAAGCGCTGGGAGTCGCGGAAACGTTGCTCCCGGATGCTAGATAGGAACTAAATCCCCCCCCCCCCCCACCATGACGGACGCTGATTTATTAGAGTTCGTCAAGGACACCGTCCTCAAGGACACCGAACTCACTGCCAAATATGGCAATCTGATAGCAGAGGCGCTCTGCAGGGATCAGGACCTGGTTGCCAAATTTGGCAGCGAACTTGCCCGCATGCAGCAAGAAGGTCAGGTCCCTGAGAGCCCTCTCTCCCCGCCGCCTACTGAAAAGCAGGCATCTAAGAACTGGGTACCCAAACAGGTACCCATCACCAAAAACCCTGCCCCAGCCCCCACGACTTCCGCGAAACCGGCTGTTGTCCTCAAAACAACAGTCGGCGCCGCCACCACCCAACCCGCTACCGGGAACCAGAGCCCCACCGATTCCCGTTCACCCTCCCCAGAGGAAATGGACATTGCCGCGCCCTCTGAGCCATCTGATTCCTCTTCCTCCGAAGACGACTTCCAGGTCGTAGCCGGAGGGAAGAGGAAGAAGAAGAAGTCCCCACCCTCTGAGCAGGCCCTCAAAAAGGCCGCCCCCACCCACCCCTCCCCCCCGTCTTCAGCCCCCCAATCCCGCCCCTCCTCGGCAGCTGGGTCCTCCCAGCAGGCAAGCCGATCCGCCAGCCCGATGGCGGTTGAGGCCTCAGTCCCCAAAACCTCAGCCCCAAAGGTCCAACCTCCGCCACCCGTGTTCATTCACGACAAGGCCAAATGGACTGAGGTGTCCACTGCCTGCAAGGCCAGGCAAATTAATTATACCAATGCCCGAGCTGTTCAGCTGGGCATCAAAGTCACTGTCCCGACCGCAAAGGACTACCGAGAGTTGCACAAACTCCTCTCGGGCAGGAAAATCCCCTTCCACTCTTTTACTCTCCCCGAGGACCGTCAGACACGCGTGGTGGTCAAAAACGTCCCACGCGAAATCCCCACGGCTGAAATTCTCAGCGACCTTCAGTCGCAGAGTATCCCCGTAGCAGAGGTGCACCGAATGCACCGCCGAGGTGGAGAATCATACAATATGATTCTGGTCGTCTGCGATCCGACAGACGGTCATCACCCCATATTTAACATCTCCCACATCTGTGGCCTCTCGGGCCTATCCATCGAAAAGCCCCGCAGGAGTGGCATCATTGGCCAGTGTCACAACTGCCAATTGTACGGCCACTCCCAGCGGAATTGCTTTGCGAAGGCACGATGTGTGAAATGCCTGGGTGACCACGGCACCTCAGACTGCACTCGCCCCAAAGACCCGTCCCAGTGCGCTGAGCCGCCCAGCTGCGTCTTATGCGGCAAGTCTGGCCACACGGCCAACTACCGTGGCTGCCCAAAAGCGCCCAAACCCACCGCCCCCAAGCTAGCCAAGCGCGCAAGCGATCTCCAGCAGAGGGAATGTCCTCAACTGGTAGGAAAAACTACCATAGCCCTCAGTCCACAACGCCCCAGCCCATGGAGCGCTCTTAATCACCAGGCCCACTTCCCGGCCTTGAGGACCAGCGCTCCTGCCCCCAAAACCACAGAGGCCCCTAAGGCCACCCCTACCACCCAGCCCACCAAAACCATCCCGGCCCTCATGGACGTAGCGCTCCCACGCCCCCCCTTGACAGAGGCAACCCGGGCCACAGCCCCAGCCCCTGCCCCTGCCTCAGCGCAAGCCGCCACTATTCCAGCTGGTGATGTGTCCAAAAACATCATTTTGGTCACATACCAAGCTTTTTACTCCCCCCGCGCCCTAGCCATGGCCGAGGCGCTTCAAAACTGCAGAGGTGACCACTCAGCAGTTTTCCGCGAGTTCGGTGACGTAGTTCACCACGTCCAAATCTACACAACCCTTACCCACCCATAATGGATAAGTCCCGAGTAACGTGTAGGTTCAAACCGACAGCCCTCCGGATAGGGTTTTTCAATGCCAATGGCCTTAGAGCCCAACGTGATGAGATCGCCTTATTCCTCCGCGACCATCACCTAGACATCTTATTAATACAAGAGACCTTCCTGAAGCCTACCCATCGGGACTAGGGCATGCAAAACCGGTTTTCCGGTTTTGCGCAAAACCGGAAATCGGCCAAAATTTAACGATTTTTGAAAACCGGTTTTGAGAGCCAAAACCGGAGCTCAGCTCCGGTTTTCCCATTATTGAGTAACAATTAACATTTCGATTTAAAAAAAAAAGAAAATTGATTGAGTCAGGCGTTACTTTGCGGAAATCCATTTTAAATTTGAAAATGAAAATAATATATCTAGTTTTAATTTCCGCGAATATTTGTGGGTTGCAGGTATGCACCTCCCTCCCGCCCGCTATATTATGCACATGCGTTGACTCGCTGACCGTTGAGTTGCGACTGAGAATTCAAATTATTCTCAGTCGCAACTCAACGGTCAGCGAGTCAACATGTCCCCTGAGGATGCCTCGTGGAGAGGCGAAACACGTGTCGGTATTGGTATTGGGTTTTGCTTTGCCTTCCTGCATGTGCATATTATCCTTGCTTTTGCCTTGTATTTTGTAGTTCGTCTTCAAAGTTACAAAAAAGTTGATTTTTTTGGTAAATATGTTTAATATTTGAAGATGCTGATTGCGTTTTCTATGTTTAAAATATATTCTTTTTGATAGCAGACTTAATAGGTACCAAAGATACCAAAAACTTACTTGTTGTTGATTTGTTCTCAGTTAATTAATCTTTATACTATTATAAGTTCATTGTTATCTGTAAAATTATTATGGTTTGTATTAAAAATAAATGTATCATACAATTTCGTTTTGTTGTAGACTTAGAGGGTATTTAAAAAATAATCGTGTTTCTTTTTAAATTATACTACATTCGATTTTATTTTTTGCTAAAACCGGACCTAGCTCCGGTTTTCGGTTTTGGTTCCAAAAAAACGATGTTCAAAACCGGTTTTGATGACTTTCCGGTTTTGCATGCCCTAATCGGGACCCCAAAATTGCCAACTATCGCATGGTTCGCAATGATAGGACCCGCTGCCACTTAGGAGGTACCCTAATTTACTATAAATCGTCCCTATACTGCATTCCTATGGACCCTCCCTCCCTTGAAAAGTTTGAGGTCTCAGTCTGTCGGCTAGGTATGACAGGACACCAACCCGTCACGATCATCTCAGCCTATGTCCCACCCAACAACTCCGTGGACACTCCCGCTATGAGAGATGACCTGACCAAACTTCTTGGCCTGAGCGACTCCGTCATACTGGCGGGGGACCTCAACGCCAAACATCCTTCCTGGAACAGTCACACGACCAACCCGAGAGGCAAGGTAGTGTTCGAACTGTGCAGCGTCCTGAATTTCGATGTCATCGCTCCAATGCATCCCACCCACTACCCGCACTCACCTTCCCACTCCCCCGATGTACTCGACATCGCCCTCCTCAAAAATGTCAACCTTCGGTTACATTCTGTGGAGACGCATGACGAGTTAAACTCGGACCATAGACCCGTGATTCTGGAGCTTGCTCCTAGATCAGGGCCGATGGACCCTACCCAGCCTCCTCCCACCCGAATGACCACTGACTGGCGCCAAGTAAGCGAAAAGCTGAAGGCTACCACGTCCCCCCATCTCGACCAGATCCCCGACCTAATCGAGTCTGTCGCAGACACGACAGCCGCGATCAATTCACTCACGGATCACGTGCAATCTGTCCTGAACGAATGTTCTAAGGAGTCTCCGGTGGTGAGCGATCACCACTGGAAACTCCCGGACGAGGTACGTGAGCTCGTGACTGAAAAGAACGCGGCTGTCCGTGCCTACAGCGCCTTTCCCTGCGAAGCCAACAAGGTTCACATGCGCTACTTACAGCGTAAAGTAAGTAACAGCATCGCTGAACTGCGTGAAAGTCGCTGGGATAAGTTGCTGGGCGACCTCGAACCTACCCATCAGGCATTCTGGGAACTTCAGAGGAAACTACGCGCCTCAGAGGTTGCCTCAATGCCTCCGCTCACGCGTCCCGACAACACCGTCGCCTTCGATGACGAGGACAAAGCCGAATGCCTGGCCGACAGTCTAGAGTCCCAATGCTCCCCCAGCTCCCAACCAGTAGACAAGGCTCATCTCGATATGGTGAATGCCGAAGTCGAACGTAGAGCCTCCCTCCCACCAGTAGAGGACCCCGAGGATCCCCTCCCCCCCGTCACACCTGATGAGGTGAAGGAGATCATCGGCCGTCTCAAACCCAGGAAAGCCCCGGGCTCCGATGGAATCACCAACAAAGTGGTTCGTCTCTTCCCGGCTACTCTGATCATGTTAATGACCGCCATCTTCAATGGCGCTCTGTCCAACAACATGTTCCCACAGACGTGGAAAGAGGCTACCGTCATCGGTATCCCCAAACCTGGAAAACCCAAGTCCTCCCCGTCCAGCTATCGTCCCATCAGTCTGCTCAAAGTCCTAGGTAAGATCTACGAGAGGCTTATTCATAAGCGTCTCAAGGATTTTGTCGAAGCCAAGAGCCTCCTCCCCAATGAGCAGTTTGGTTTTAGATCAAACCACTCTTGCGTCCAACAGGTCTACCGTATCGTTGAACATATCAGCGCCAAATACCAGCGCGGTCTCGTTACGGGAGCCCTGTTCTTCGATATAGCGAAAGCTTTCGACAAGGTCTGGCACAACGGGCTGATATACAAGCTATACCAGCTCGGTGTGCCGGATCGTCTCGTGCTCATCTTACGAGATTATCTGTCGAACCGCACCTTTCAGTACCGAATCGAAGGTGCACTTTCGTCCCCACATCCCATTCGCGCCGGAGTACCCCAAGGCGGTGTTCTCTCCCCCCTAGTGTTCTCGCTATTTACTAGCGATATCCCCACTAGCTCTAAGACACAGCTAGCTCTGTTCGCTGACGACACGGCGATATATTGCTCCGGCAATAGCGAGAAGGCAATAGCCGGCCACCTCCAGAGATCCGCAAACGCACTAGGCGCTTGGTTCCGGAAATGGAGAGTGGAAGTCAACCCAGAGAAGAGTCAGGCGATCTTGTTTTACAAGCCCAAGACTCGTCTCTTCCCCCCCCGTCCCAGTCCGATCACGTTATTTGGCAAGCCGATCCCCTGGGTTGAGAAAGCTAAATATCTAGGCGTGATCCTCGATCGAAAGCTTACCTTCAGAGAGCACATTAAGACGGTGCGCAATCGTGCCGCATTCGCTCTCAGTAGGCTTCATTACATGCTGAACGCACGCAGCAAGTTATCCCTGAAAGGCAAACTACGCATTTTCACCACATGCATACGTCCAATAATGACTTACGCGTGTGTAGCCTTCGCACACGCTAAGCCCCGCCAAATCCATAGGTTGCAGGTCATCCAAAACCGTTTTCTCCGAAAGGCTACGGGAGCCCCGTGGTACGTTAGAAATGAGCGTCTCCATGTCGACCTCCGTATCCCCACCATCAAACAATTCATGAAACGTATTTCCAAGCGTTTCATAGAGTCCGCTGAAAAGCACCAAAACCCCCTTATCGCATCGGCCACCCGATACACCCCCTCCCAGATCAGCAAGATCCGCCGACCGCGGCATACCCTTGCCGAGCCCGATGACCCCATCACCCTGACCCAAGAGAGTAGTAGGGAAACCAGCACTCTTAGGAAAAACAAACCCAGAACGCGTTCCGTATTCCGACCTCGCCGACGAGGTCCATCGCGACGCCCCCGTCAAAACCCTCCCCGACTTTTGCCTAACGAGCCAGCCCGCGCTGCTGAGCCATTAGCGTTAAATCCCCTAAATAATATCAATCAGACCCAGCCTGTCCCTTGCTGCCCCCCCTCAATGACCCCGCTAAGCCGAGGCCCGTGTCCCACAGGGGATGCCCTTAGCGAGCGGCCATTTAGTTTTTAAGTAGTTTTAAGCCCCGGCTGGGGGCCTTAGAATCTAAGGCAACCACGGGATTGCCCGGTTGAGCAGTAACCAGCCTTAATGTGCTGAACTGCGAGTAGTCCATCAAAAAAAAAAAAAAAAAAAAAAAAAAAAAAAAAAAAAAAAAAAAAAAAAAAAAATACTTCGCCTATTGCTGTTGATCAGGCTTCTCTATTCTTGTACCTATCGACACGGTTCTATGATAATCTAATCATGATTCTACTCGCAATGTCAACAATATCTTCTGCTTTACATGCCGTCTCGCCATTAAGATAAATACAATGCGTAAACTAACCTAAGCGGATAACTTTACTAAAAATAAGTGAACTTACAAAGATACATGCCTACACTAAACTAACTATACTCCATTTAAAATAAGATTAAACATTGGAATAAAAATTGTTTACAGTCCGTTCAACTGATTTTTACTTCTATTCCGTAGGCATAAGGATGGCATTAAAAGCAAAAACGTGATTATAATGCCTACCAACTGTTTACTGCAGCTAACATGTGTCATGCTACCAACGCAATAGAAGTCAAAATCGGTTGAACGGACTGTAAAAAAGTTGTATTTCTATGTCTAATCTTATCGTGAATGGGGTATAGTGTAATGAAGCTTACTAAAATAATCGCATGGGAGTTATAAATGCCAACCTTGTGACAAGTACATGTGGTGATGGTAAGCTACAACTATCCACCATTTAAACAAAGCTTCTCTGCAGTATCAAACGGCTTACCATTTGCATCACCATGGCTGGCAATAACTTATCAAATTTATTATTTCAACGTAAAATCAATCCTGCTCATTGTAAAAGTTTCGTCTCATTTCCATAGTAAAAAATTAAGCTTTCTGAACGCAAAACTTCATCCATTTTTTCTTCATTCCTTTTTCAACCAATTGTCTAAAGTTTCAACTGATGGAACCGCTTAAAAATGCAGTGGCTGTAATTTATTCTGCAAGTGGTTTTTATCACAGTGATTATTCGCAGAGACTCGAGCAATATTAAAGACTCAATTTTCCTGCTTGGAGTTCTAAATGGGGTTCGATAAATTGTGATACGTCCCACCTATCGTATTAAAGACCTAATGCTTCCATTTATCTTTTCATGTTCTCAGCTTCCATACAAATTTGGTGCCATATATTCGGTCAGTTTGCATTCGCTCTCATTAATATGCTGGAACTAGGCAGTGTATTGAACCGAGCCTTGATATATTCAGCCACATCTCGATTTAGATTCGAATCAGACTCCAGTATATGCATTTGGACAACGTTTTGTTAGATATTGATGAATATGATAATAGCATGGGGGTCATTGATCATGTTTTGTATCTAGTTTTTTTTTAAATTTTTGTACCCTAAATTAAGTGTCACATTTAATTGTGTACTTTTTGTCCAATAAAAATTTATTATTATTATTTACTCCATATTGTTTAAGCAAATAGTCAGTTCCTTTTATGCAATACACTTATCTAAACATGTGGAATTTTATCTGAAAAGCAATAAAACATTTTGCAACAGATTTAGTTATCAAAGTCAACACAGTAACTGGAATTTATTTTATTACTATATTATTGAAATACCCAATAAAATAGAGAATTAAAGGTTTTCTAAATTCCAGACCTCTTTTACATACTTACATTTTACTTAATTTTGCATTTTATTTTGTCCATACATCTCCTAAAAGATTTTTTTTTCTTCTAAATCTTGTGTTCTTCAATACGAAATCTGATCGACCAAAGTTTCTCCAGCGCAAGTACAAACTTCAGACTGTTAATATTAGTAAGTATGTATTTTATGTCACAACCCTGTACCATGGAACGCCTTGTACCAACCTCACTATTTAAAGTTAGGTTGATATGTTTATCACTAATGAATGCTTAAATTAATGGTTTTAGTGTAATATAGTAGGACTGTCGAGTTCAAAGTTGCTATGGCTGTAAAATTTATGTATTTATGTCTAGAGGGCTTGTAAAGGAGGGCCCGGACTTAAAAAGTTTGTTGAACTTGATCTTTATGTTTGCAGTAAGGTTACCCTTGTGAAGCTGTACTCAGTCATGCTCTTGTAGAAGTAATACCTTTTGCTAGCGGCTTCGCCTGCGATAATATAGATTTTCGCAATGACCGATAACGAAGTCCCATTTAGCCTTGTACTAAAATCTGTTCAGCGGTTTAGGAGTAAAAGCGTTACAAAATAAACAAACTCACTTTCACCTATATTAGGTGACCTTGTAAACTCTCAACATCCTTCAACAAAAAGGGGGATTCTTCAACAAGACCAGGGGGGTGTGCTATTTACTGATCGGGTGGATAACTTGTATTGCGCGATGTATTTATGTAACGTCAAGTTTGACCTTGAAGTCTCATCAAAACTACACAACACTCTGAAGAGCATTTCATGAACACACTTCTAGCCAACCCGATGTCGGGCTGGAGCCGGATCGATGGTACAGTATTCCCAAATTAATAATGCGCATGCAGATCTTCTGTAATTATCGTATTCGTACCCGGAAACACAAAACACAAATTTTTGCACAAAACACATAATTCTACTAAATAATGCATGAAGAAAATGCACTTAACCACTCTATATACATATCGTCTTCTGACGCTCGGGGAATACGACCGTTGCCGAACAGTGGCGAAGATTTCTATGCGCATTATCACTTTGGGAGACCTGTACGTTGTGTTTTACGCACGCGTCAAAGATATGTCAGCATTGTAGTCGGGGTCCACTAGGGTCAGTGTGTCGTTTAAAGAGTCACCGTGACCCTGGAACGCAAAGGGCATTAGAAGGTTTTACGGATGGGTTTGAGCCAGTAAGAGTCCGATCAGAGCTGAAGAAGTCATTTGATGATTTGAGATTAATAAAAAAAGCCAACCTGATGTAAGCAAATTGGTCTCTTTATGTACCTTTTTTTTTATGCAAGACCACCCTCCCATTCCTCCCCTTTTTAAAATTAATTTCCAAAGAGAGTTACAGAATGAATCTATGTATATTTCTCAGCTTTTTAGACTAAATAGTATTATTTGGTTGTTCGATAATAGACTATCAGAAAAAAAAAAAACGATTTACAATGTATACTAGCTCTATATTTCTCAGCTTTTTAGACTAAATAGTTTCTGTTATTCGATAATAGACTATCAGAAAAAAAAAATTCATATGTATACTAGCTTCTGCCCGTAGTTTCGCTTGCTTAAAGTAGCTTATAACTCTTTCCAAGTTCCCATCAAAATTCATCCAAATCGGTTCGATGTTTTAGGCATGAAATTGTAACAATAAATCTAGCTTTCCCATTAATAATATTAAAGTTACTATAGAACATTTCAAGAAATACAAACGAAATAAGATAACGACAATGAGTTATTATTATCAGCCGCTTCTTAAAGACGTAGATTATGTAAGGGTTAAAGAATTTTCAGAATATTCAATGCGCGAACAGGAAAATTTTCGATAAAAAATTGAAAAGAGAAAAATGTTTTATGCCATGTCTCGGACCCATAACAATTTCAGATAATTTCCCTTTTTCATAAAATTAAATTATTTGCTGAAAACGTACAGTTCTGTAAACTTTATTTTAATAATATTTGCACGAACGAAAATCTAATTACCTAGAGTTCATGAGTATGAGCATTCAAAAGTTCTCGAACCGTTGGGAAAACGTATACATTTTTTGTTCGTATTGGAATCTATGAATAATATTAACATTGATGAAGTGAACTGTGTTTGTCGTTAAATGACAGTTGTATTTTTAGTCTGTAGGTACTAAATGGAAGAAATTGCTTTGAATGTTATAGAACCTACGTTTATTTATATGTTTTTGGGAAAGAAAACATAAATAACCAAAACATCATTTAGATCTCGTTCGTTTAACTCGACTACTTATTAACATCGGATTTAAAAAATCTAAAGGAAAGATGTCTATCAGTTCGATAAACGCCAGTTTGAAGTTTGAAAATGAAAACAATATATCTAGTTTTAATTTCCGCGAATATTAGTGGGTTGCAGCAGGTATGCACCTCCTTCCTGCCCGCTATATTATGCACATGCAAGATTACAAGGCAAATGCAAACTAGATATATTGTTTTCATTTTCAAATTTAAATGGATTTCCGCAAAGTAACGCCTGACTCAATCAATTTTATTTTGCCAGTTTGAAGCTTAGAAAACCAAGAGCTCATAATTCTAAAATAATCTGAGTGGCGGTGGCGTATTATAAAATAGTTTGTACGACGGATTCACTATGTTTAAAGTACGATTAAACGAAGTGACGTTCTAAGAAAACGTCACGCGGCTGAATGCTGTGTGAAAATACGACTTCTGTAACTGTTGTCAGAACTGTACTGAACGTTTCGATGACTAAATTATAATGTTATGATACTATTTTAATTTCATTTTGTTTATCTTTTTTAAATGTATTTAATAATACCCCTCTTTTTGCGTCGGGGGTTAAAAAGCGAAGCTTCAAGTTAAATTACACATCCCGACCCTAGGAAAAAGGATTTATATTCACGAAACAGGCGAATATTCTTGCGAATATTTTCGGGAGTTCCATTTACCTTAATATGAGGAAATTGGGGCGGAATATTTCTGCGGGCCCCGTGAAAGGTCATTAGCAGTTTGTCATCTCACAAAGTTAAGTTAGTTGTAATGTACTGAAGGTCAGGTTGATAGACTTCGTGATTAGAATGTTTGCCGACTTTAGACTTTGTAATTTAAATACTTTTTTCTTTCTGTAAATAATTTAAAAGAGGTGATTTATGATGCTGAAGCGGAAATCTACGAGATTAGTTTAAAAACTGACAATTATGTATTGAACTTCATACTCGAGCAGCTTCATAACCAAGCTAGAATAATTTATACAAATAAGGCACCATAAAATGGAAGCTAGAATTGATATAATTCTATCCTTAATCAATAAAATCTGCGATTGAGATTGAATGACATTGAGTCCGTTTGTTTTAGCAAAATTGATCTACTCAACTACATCTTTTGATCTAGCCCTAAATCCACATTTTATGCAATCCTTTATGGTTTTAGGTTATGAATTTTCATAGCTTGTTTAAGTAAATAAATCTCGCTCTGTCTCAATATGTTCAGCGTGTTTGAATACAATTTTGAGCATAGGCTTGCCAAATAAGCAGTACTTTTATACTTGTTTGCTTCTTATTTCTCTGACAAATGTTTTCTGTTTATATCATCGGAAAATTGCAACATCAGTAAGATTATTCAAAATTGTTTTTAAATTATAATTTGCCAGTCGTGATGGATTGTCAGAAGCCAGAAAACTAACTAATACCAGTCTTGTCAAGAAGTGCCGTGTTTCCCAGCTAGTGGATTGTGGAGGTCTGGTAGGCAGTCGCTCCACGTAAAATACTGGTATTCAGCTGAATTCGGTTTGACTGGGAGCCGACCCCAATATAGTTGGGAAAAGGCTAGGCAGATTAAGATGTTATTAGATTATAATTTCTATATATTTTATAATAGTAGCGTTATGTATAAAATAAATTCCACCCAAAAATAGTTTCCAATATATCCGTGTCTTATTAAAAAACATAGTTTTCAATTTTACGTGATATTTTACAATCTTACGGCGTTTGTAATTTTCTGGTGATATTTACATAAATCACAGATAACTGATAAAGGTATACGTAAAGGGAGTACAAATAGTAAGTAAGAATATACATAGGTACATTAAAAAAATCCTCTAGACTGCATACTGACTTAATAGTAATAACTCTATTAAAAAATAAAGTGCTCTTATTATTCGTCAATACAAAATATGGCTTCTTATAAATCCACTCACAATCACAGTCCAAATATTCCGCCAAATAACGTTTCATTTACAGGGTGTTTGCTTACCGGAAGTGACGAATAGCCGACGGATATTACGTTATCTCGCACCGGATACGGTTGGCGGCTACTAACCCGATTAGTAACCTGTTATCGATTGAAATATTAATGGCCTCAATTTTGGTATGTGTGCTAATCGTTCGGTCTAACGTTAGTGGGATTTAAACACCACATTCAGAACCTAACAAAAATAACGTAAACGTACGTTTTGTGTAACACCCAAACGTATGTATACGTTATTTTTAGTTTGCATTTATGTCATAATATTATAATAATTTAATCGTGTGAAGTCACGGGTTCCTATGATACACATAACAGTAGTTAGAAGATCAGTAAATTCATATTTCAAGTAAAACCTATATGTTAATTAACATAAGATAAGACATAGAGATAAGATAAGACATTATTATTTGTAGAAACATGAGTATACATAAATAAGGCATGCAGGTTGTTCATAAACAAAACTTTGTGGCATAAAAACATATACATAGGTAAGAAAAAAAAAACTTTTCACAAAAAATACCTACAACCGACTTCTAAACAAATTCTAAAAAAAAAAACGAAAAGTACAAAATAACTTTAATTTCGGAACTCGGTGTTTTTGGCTGCTTTTTTGTTTTTGAACACACCGACTTCCAAAATTAAAGTTATTTTGTAAAAGTTAAGTAGTTGTTAAAGTTGTGTAGTCTGTTGTATTTTTTGTAAAAAGTTTTTTTTTTTTTTTAGTTGTTCACTCCCAGCTAAACATACCCATCGCAGCGTACGTGATATAAATCAGTGTAAATAACAATAAAAAAACATGCGATTTCAGCCCTCAAAACAAATGAGTATCATAAATTATCTTTTAAAAAGCAGAAGTAGCATTTCTTAGCATCAAGTTATTTCAGTACTAAAATCAAGTAAATATAGCTGTCTATCGGTTTGTCCAAATATTATATGAATGAAATACTCAGGTAGACAGCGCAGACGACCTTTTAACCTTTGTCGCGTTCAAGTGTTGCCACTCAGCGAATTTAAATAGTAACAAGTCTACCATCTCTATTTTTATCTTGTTTCATTTTTAACCGTTTTAAAAATGAAGAGGTGTTATGTTTGACTGCCTGTGTTGTTTTTGTTTTTTCTTGATTTTTTCGCTAATTGTGGACCGATTTTATTAGAAAGACTAATACTTACTTAGAAAACTAATACTCGACGGTGATCCCGTTGTCACCGAGCCAGAATCTGATGATGGGATCCCAGGAAAATTGATTGACCCTCAAATTTTGTAGACAGACACATACAATATATATTTTTCATATATTTTCTAACGAAATTTGTGCTTAATAATTATCAACTTTTGTTGCTGAGCTGATGATGGATGGTAGATATAAGTCTGGTTCTGGTGATGGGAACTCAGGAAAATTAAGGGTAACCTTCAAATTACCTAAAAATTAGCTTTTGTTAATTGCACTTAATTTTGCTATTCATTCAAATGTTTTTTTTTTATACCTGCCAGTAACCTTATACATAAATCTCAGTGGAAGCTGGTATAGTGAACCTGAAGTGAATCGCCATGCCACATTGATTGGGTGGACTGAAAGGCTCACTTCACGTTCATTTTCAGGGTTAAGTAAATGTTTACAGAATAGCACTCCAGTAAAGTTCGACAGACAATGCAAAAACTCTCCCATAGCTTTCCATCCTATTTTTCTGATCCCTTCCGAAGCGAGTCTTCCAGAAACAACACATGAAAATAATTTACTTAATTCTAAAAAATAATTTAATTCACCTACCTAACCTTGTCCCAACTATATTGGGGTCAGCTTCCAGTCAAACTGGATTTGAACATTCAAACGGCACGGAGGATTATGTTAAGATGGTCACCCATCCACAGTCTGAACCGACTTTGGCAAGCGTTGCTTAACCTTGGAGATCCACATATGCAGCTGTTATTATTTAACCACGTTCGATGGCGTAGTCGTATTAATCACACTTAAAAAACTAACCTTTCACTTAAAAAGTAGTAATATTTCAAATAAAAACACATCGCGATATTTATTTCAAGTGGCGCTTGCTTTATAAGTCGCTCCGTTGGGAACTTAGACTGCACGCTGAAAAAAAAAAGACTGAAAGCGGAAATAAATATTCTAGCAAAGGCTTAAAAGACTGTGTAATGGGAGATTATAAGTTGTGTTTTTTTTTGGTAACATTTTTAGGAAAGTCTAGTTCTATAATATAGGTTTAATACTTCAACATGCCCTGATTTCCTCAAATACAGGAAAAATAGCTATTACTTAAAAATGTTGCTGAGTTTTTCCAGCATAAAATAAACAACCGTACCGTGATTACAGCTTGGATGAATAGACGCTTCATACCATTATGACTCCCTTGCAAGAAAGAAATATTGCTATTCGTTTTTTATAGCTCCGACACTTTTTGACGATGGAATCATAATTGCATTGGCACGTCATAGTAGGGCAGCCGGAACATCTGTTTCTTATGAAACAGCTGTGAGTTGATCTCATTTTAAAGGTTTTTTTTTTTTTAATCTTTATTTATTTAAGGGATTTTTGTACACTTATGTGACGATGTCAATCCCATCGTGCTGCTACAATTTATTAAACATAAAAAAAACTTAGTCTAATTTCTTAACTTCTATAAAAGAGAACAATAATTTTGCTGCTTCACAATTAGGTTTGGCTAAAATACCATGAAACATGCCAACATCCATCGTTGATACTTTTAATGAGTTCAGCAGAGCGATTCTTTTGTTTTTGTATCGGACACATTCCACCAACACATGATGTACGTCCTCTATTTTAAAGGTTGTAAAAATGTTCATGAGTATCAGGGAATAACTTTGAAATATTAGCAATATGGCAGTTGAGTAAAGAAATTTTCCAAAATATATTAGACACGTATTTCTTCTTTTTTCACAGCTACAATTTATACCACGACGTGACGTCACAAGCCCCCACTCCTGATCCATAATGCTTTTTATCTTCGTTAATTTTTATAGATTTGATGATGAAAAAACACATGTCCAATATTTTTAGATTATCTAACGGATGGACTAAATAGAATCTTATTTCCCTATGAATGAAAAATAAAAATAACAAGAAATAAAGTCTAATTTTATACATACTCATGTCTCTTTCATATCTAGACCAGCGTAAAGATTTGAGGACTGACCTTTTTATGCCGTATCTTAAGGGTCTTGGTCGTATATTTTGGCACGAAGCCAGGTCGGCCAATGTCCTCGACCCCGAGTTTTTGGGTTTATGACTGCTATTAAAGATCTTTGAATCTGTAAAGATTATATTAATATGGTTTATGACAATCGTTGCTGACTGAATAAGAGTTTACCTACGTAATTTCAGAGAACGAGGCGAATTTACGAGGTTGGGCGGGGCAAAAATGATGATTAATTTATCAGCAAACATATGTAAGGCCTAATGAAGGTGACGATTAAAACGGACGGTTAAGAGTTTCCTAACAAGCTGAGTTTAGAATTACCTAGGCGTTTGTCTGTTAAAATGTGTGTGTTTGAGACCTTAATATCCGGCTCGAAGGACCATCAGACATTGGACACGTCGTAAATTGTGGTTTGTATTAATGGTATAACTTTTGCAAACACCATGAGGGAAAGTTAATTTATTCTCAATAAATTGGAATAAGAAGTTAATTGATAGAGAAAATATAAACTCCTGTGTGTTGGAGTTGCTAAAAATCTGATTTGTATCGTGCATTATCCCAATACCTTACATAATTGTTTGTTTAGTTACTTTTAAAAATATACTTTTGGACAGCATGTTTCAGAAATTTTTCATTGTTAACAAACTAACTTCTGGTTTAATGTCTTGGACCTTGACCTTAAACTTTGTTAATTAAATTTTGTCACATCAACACAGTTTGAACTAACTTACAGAGAACCTATCAGTAGAAGCCGTTACTTTGATGAACTCTTCATCAACATTTGTCCTCTGAATCAGAAACTTCAGACATTTTTAGAGTGATTTATTCCGTAAACACTTCTCTTTAGAAACGAACTTTAAAACTGTTATGCGTTTGATAACACTTTGTTAAACGATGGCAAGTTCATCTTTATGCTTATTTCACATTACACTTTATTTCATAAATATTCTCACGTCCTTATTCCTGAAAACTAATCAACTGATTTTTTTTTTAAGGGAAACCTTCTTTGGTCGCGTTTGCCACTTCTTGGTAGGGGAAAATCTTATGGGTTTGCGTCATCGACATGCTCATGACTCATGCGTATAAGTGTAATTGAATGGATTTAGTGAAAAGATCAATGTGCATCGGTAGTGTTTTTGTTTGATTGTTATTTTAAATCAAACATTATGAAATTTCAAATGTTAATACTAAGCTTTAAGTCTTCACTTCTATCATCAGTCCATAAATTATATATATTTTTTTAAACGCAAATATTGTTCACGTTTCAAATATAATACTTGACCAGGATCTAAACAGTAATAAGAGGATTTTTTTTTCGAAAAATAGTTCATCGAGGATGAGAAAGTGACTTCTTACTTTCTATAGAAACCTTAAAATTACTCTCGGTCTCTTTAAAATATTGCTGTTCGTTATATCTTGCCACCAACATAACATCCTGAACTGAAGCTAGTTTCCACTGTGTTTTTTTTAGTCCGATAAACACGATTGTTAGTATGGGTCTCAGATCGATAGTGCAAAAATACGCCCAAGAGAGTTGTCACAGGAAAACCGAACTAACCTAATTGGCTTCCATTTGCCGAAAACCATATCGAAACATGACCACCAATTCCATTATATTGTGGGTTAACGATAGATTCATGTTATAGTAATATTGGCCCTGTAATCTAATCCTAATGGGTTGTTGTTTGAAATAATTGTATGTTATTTTGTGACATATAACCGTAACTATTTAGTATTGTATCGCTGATAGCCAGTTACGGGAAAATTTGTGATAGCTTTTTTTTTTTGTAGTTTTTACCGTCGGATGTCATAGTATATTATAGTTTCCTATCCTATATGGTTACAGTCAAATATTGGCCTAACCTTTACCCCCTTTTTTCTGGATGGGAATCATCAAATGGCTTCTCCGGCTCTGGGCGGAGCGGAAGGGAGTATCAGACTCTTACTGATTAAAACCCACCCGTGATCCTTCTTGTGCCCTTTGCGTACCAGGACCGCGGTGACTCTTTCGAACAAATTTCGCAACCAAACCTTTACCCCTTTAGGCCGAAAGTGGTATTAAAATAAGAGATTTTATCTTCTTCTAATAATGACATACTTTTTACATTTATTACTGCCGCGTATACAAAAGGTAAACACTTTAAAAAATAAAGGATCATAGCCTATGATCATACATTAGACCTAATCTATACTAATACTAGCGGCCCGGTACGTGCTTCGCTACGTATAAAGTGAAATAAAATAAACAAATCGGAACATCAAATTCATTTATTTAATCAAAAAAATATTTTATTTAAAATCGAAATCAATTGCTAGCTATTTACAACACACTTAATCCAAAACATTTGGATAAACAATATTTTTTGTTTTTCCATTTTGAGCATAAATAAACAAACGGCTGGGGGTACCGACTCTGGAACAGGCAACATATAACTGGCCATGTGAAAAACAATGTTCCTCCAAATTCACACCACAAACGTGAAGTGTTTGACCTTGGGCCTTGTTGATGGACATCGCAAATGATAAACGCACAGGATATTGTAAACGTTTGAACTCAAAAGGCATATCAGTTGGAATCATAGGTATACGCGGTATCAAAACAACTTCTCCTTTTGATTTACCAGTTAAGATCGTAGCTTCAATCAAATTTGGCAATAACTTTTTCACTGCCAATCTGGTTCCGTTACACAGTTTTGGTGGATTAATATTTCGCAATAATATAATCGAAGAACCAACTTTCAGATTCAAGCAATGCGGTGGCATACCAGCCGGCTCCAATGAATTTAAAAATTCAATTGGATAATTCATTGCCTCATCTTGATTCATAACACTGTCAATTGATTTATATTTCGTGACTACGCCTGGCAGTTTCGCTTGAATTTGAAAATTAATTGCATTGACATGAATGTTTTTCGGTGCTAAAATGGCGCGTTCTGTCAACCAATCATGATTTCTGTAATTCTGAACAATATTCGGAAAAACAAACAACGTGCTTGTCCTGTCAACAAAACTTCAAAAAAGTTTCTGTGAAAAAAGTTTCTATTGAATTCATTTATTACAAAAAATGTGACAAATGAGGAACCGCTCGACCGATTTTGTGCAAACTTCACATAAACCATCTACTAAATATGCCGACCAAATCCTAAGCATTTGGTTTGGATAGGTGAGCCCGTTCTTGAGTTATGGAATTACAACGAAAAGTGGCATTGATTTTTATATATATAGATTATAAAGCTGAAGAGTTTGTTTGTTTGTTTGTTTGAACGCGTTAATCTCAGGAACTACTGGTCCGATTTGAAAAAAATCTTTCAGTGTTAGATAGCCCATTTATCGAGGAAGGCTATAGGCTATAATATATTATCACGCTAAGACCAATAGGAGCGGAGCAGTCATGAAAAATGTGACACAAACGAAGTTGTGAGGGCAGCTAGTAATTAATAATAGGTCTTCTGTCGCAGGTCTGCTGGAAGAAATTCATATTGTAATAATAATAATAATAATAATAAGTAGTAACTTTGTGTTCTTGGTTTCTGTACAAAAAAAATATTTTAAGTATATTGTGTGTACATAAATAAATAAATAATAGGTAGAATATGCATAAATAAATAGATAATGACCAGATAGAAAATATTAATAGATAGTAACAATGAAACTAACCCAAAAACTAAACGATCAAAGTAGAATCGAACAAAAAATAAAACAAATGAAAACCATACATATCCTTATTGATCTCGTTGACTAAATTCGACTTTTTAGGGTTGGGTTCGGGTTGAATTCCCGGGTGTATACATAAGGGTATTCTCAAAATCGCTGTTCTGAGCCAGAATTTGTGCCCGGTCGATGGTAATAATCTTGCTTCCTGTTTCATGGGACTAATAAAAAGTAAAGTAAACTATTAAAAGAGTGTCCATGGAGTTTCTTGCACGTTCTTTTCCATAGAGATCTACGCTTTGGAACGTGCAGATAGCTTCACCTCTTTCGACTTGACAACTCAAAAGTGCCTGTAAAGGGTTTATTTGAAATAAATGCTTTGACTATTGACTATTGAATAAACCCAACGAACGAAATTTGGTGAACTGTGCTCATTTAGAATAAAATACTCTTTATTATGTTCAACTTATAAGTTACAGAAAACATAAAAGATAGAAAAAAACGTTATGCTCTTGGTACCGGCTGTTATTTGAACAAGTTTTTTTGTATATACCACTGAGTAAAACTATATGGACGTTGGGGGCCAAATAGGCAGGTCACTACATGAAAAATACTAGTATCTACATACCTAGGCCTTATGTCTGCTATTTTTATAAATGTGTCATTCCAACACGATCCCATTGTCATTTTGCTAAAAGTTCGTAAACTGCTAAATTCATAATGGTCGGTCATTGGTCGGTCAATGCTCTCGAAAAACTTTTTGATAACCGAGCTATTAAAAGCGATGATTGCACAATGACGTTCTAAAGGTAGGTCACTGACCAAAGGAACTGTTCAAATTTTAGCAGATTAATGCATTCGTTTACATTTTTTATTATGTACGAGATTACCATTCTATACCATTTCTTTCAATGGAGTGTCAGTGGTTGACAACTGGAAAGTCATAGTGACGCTTTCTATTAGTAGATTACCAAACTTGTAAAAATGACCCATTATGAAATCAATGGTAGACCATTCTGACACTATTGTAATAGCAGACTTAAGGCCCTGAAGCCGAATACAGCTGACTGTTACGATATGACTGGATGTTTCGGAAAAGGCTAGGGAGATTAATACAACAAGAAAAACAGATGAGATGTTATGTTCCTAAACTTGTATTTATGTTTGTGTATTGATTGAATGGGAGTAGCTCGTGGCTAAAGACTAACAGCCGCAGGGGTCGATCTTCAAGGTTAAGTAACGCTTGCCAAGTTGGTCTGTGGATGGGTGATACCGAGTTTCCTCCGTGCCTCGGAAAGCATGCTGAGCCGTTTTGGTCCCGGCTGTCGTTTGTAGATCTTTGGCAGTCGTTACGGATTGTTATAAGCCAGTAAATCTGACTCTACTCTTGCTAAGAAGTAGCGTGTTACTCAGTTAATGAGTTGTGGAAGTCTGGTAGGCAGCCGCTCCACGTAAAATACTGGTATTCAGCTGAATCCGTTATGACTGGAAGCCAACCCCAATATAATTGGGAAAAGGCTAGGCAGATGATGACATGTTTGTTTATTGATTGAGGGTAACGCCAAACTTAATGTAATACTATTTTCGTATCCAACTGCCTAAATACACCAAAGTATCGCTATCACTGACCTTGCTTAGGCCACACGAAACCCAATTTATTGGCCGAATCGATACAATCCATTCAATTGAAAACCTCTACTATTTTTACCGAAATACAATTTCAATTAATAAATAATTGAATTTCATTTAGGATCGTAATAGATGTTTTCGTGTTTTTGACGATTTCAGATTATTTTTCAATGGGTTCAATTGTACTTAAATAAAAAATCAGTTTGTGACGGTGATTGAATATGTTTTTTTTCTTTTTAACCGACTTCTAAAAAAGGAGGAGGTTCTCAATTCGGATGTTTGTATTTTTTTTTTATGTTTGTTCGCGCATAACTCCGTCGCTTGTTAACTGATTTGAAAAATTCTTTTTTTGTTGGAAAGGGTATACTTCCCAAATGGTCCCATGAAAATTTTATCGAAATCGACCAAGCGGTTTTCGAAAAATCTAAAAAAATATCTACATTGTCTACATTGACGACCTCTTAGTTTACTCTGCAAAGGAGCAGTGCGTTTTTTTACACCAATGTGATTGGTTTGTTTAGGTGGGGGGAGGGGAGGGGATGTACATAGGTACCACTAAAAAGTGAAAAATAAAAAACTTTTAACAAAAAAATACAACCGACTTTTACACAAAAAATCAAAAAAGTGCGAAATAACTTTAATTTCGGAAGTCGGTGTTCAAAAAACGAAAAAGCAACCACCAACACCGAGTTCCGAAATTAAAGTTATTTTGCACTTTTTTGATTTTTTGTGTAAAAGTCGGTTGTATTTTTTTGTAAAAAGTTTTTGTAACTGTTGTACTAATCTATACTAATATTATAAAGAGGAAAACTTTGTTTGTTTGGTTGTAATGAATAGGCTCAAAAACTACTGGACCGATTTAAAAAATCTTTTCACCATTCGAAAGCTACATTATCCACGAGTAACATAGGCTATATTTTATCCCCATATTCCCACGGGAACGGGAACTACGCGGGTAAAACCGCGGGGCGCTGCTAGTTATGAATAAAGCTGTTTCTTATCGTAAGATAAAGTTAGCAAATACTTAACAGCTTAAAACTGCAATAATTACTATATTTTGACATCATCTTCTGCCTAGACTTTTCCAAGCTATATTGGGGTCGGCTTGCAGTAAAACTGGATGCAGCTGAATACTGGTATTTTACTTGGAGCGGCTGCCTACCACACCTCCAAAACCCACTAACTGGGTACCACGATATTTCTTGGCAAGGCTAGTGTCAGACTTTCTGGATTCTCACAATTCGTAACGTCTGTAAAATATCTCCAAATGACAGCCGGGACCAACGGCTTAACATGCTTTCCGAGGCACGAGGAGTCTCTATATGTTAAGAAGGTCACCCATCCACAGATCAACCTTGGCAAGCGTTGCTTAACCTGGAAGATTGATCCGTGCAGCTGCTTTAATTAGCCACGAGTAGGAACTCGTGGCATTGAGGACAATATCGTGACATCCCATATACAACATACAACAATCGGAGCGAGATTAGGTGCAGGAGACAAAAGTGTATATTATGTTTGCGCACACGCACCTCGATACAGCAAAGATCTCACCATGTAAATTCAAGTAAAATGAATATATTATAAAGTTATTACATTAATACATATGAGACAGTATAACAGTTCACTTTATGCTCAATCCATCTGAGTTTTTACGTTGAGATTTTGACAAAATAGACCAGCTGTAATGTACTCATCCCGCCTTTTTGTTCCGGATGGGAAATTCTCCCGCTCTGGGCGGAGCGGAAGGGAATGTCAGACTCTGAGTTACTGACCAAAAACCCACTCGTGATCCTTCTAGTGCCCTTTATGTTCCAGGGCCGTGGTGAACATTTCAAACAAATTCCGCAACCCTGGCACTCCTGGCAGGTCAATTGACTTCTTCCGCTCTGGGCGGAGTGGAAGGGTGGGTCAGATTCTTACTGCCTAAAACCCATCCTTGTTGTTCCTTCAAGTGCACTGCGTTCCAGGACCGCGGTGAACCTTTCGAACAAATTCCGCAACCATGGCAGACACTGGCCCTGGCGGGCCTTGTCCTTAATGCTGCCATTTTTTTTTGAGACCCTCGTGGAACACAACGCGCTGTCGACCCAAAAAGTATGAAAACAAAATAAATATAATTATTTTATCATTTAACAAAGTACGCAATCAGTACCCACAAGATAAATCAACTGGGGTTGATTGGCAATTTTAAAGATTTTAGTAAAAAGTTCTTCGCCAAGTGCGAGTCGGTAGCTCACACGAAGGGTTCCATAACATAAAGTGAAAAAAAAAAAACACTTTTCTTGTATGGACAGAACTACTCTAAAAGTTATTGAATACAAAAACCTTTACTGTTAGTAGTTTAAATCTATAAACTTATTTTTAGATGTGTTTTTGTATCCAAAGATATGATTTACTTATCAGTAATATGACCCAGATTTTTTTTATAAAAACAACCTGCTGGATTTTTATCGGTTCTGCGAATTATTACTGACAAGTTAATCTGATATTTTAATGCTTTAAACATTATATTTTTCGTTTATAATCACTTAGGTAGTTCTTTATTATTTTGAGTTGGCTTAAAAGATTTGTTAACAAGATTAACTGAACGAAGTCTACGAATTCTGTGGAAGTATTTGTGAAAATTTTGTAATGACCATCTGGTGAAAAACTAAATAGTTCTAGGTTTTTGTTGAAATCATGTTGACCGAATGCTAAATGATACTTAGTACCTAATACATAATAACCCAGTTAATTAATACTACTCTGATACATACATATGTCCATACAAAATCAAATATTAACCAGCTTCATTTTAAAAGCATAAGCAAGTAAAATATAATTAAAAGCAATCATGTTCCAACGGCTAGATTGTCTTTACCCTGTCAAGTAATACGTGACCTGACTAAATGTACAAGAATATAATTAGCGTCTTTAGAACAATGAGAAGAAGCCTTTCATTTGCATTTGATATTTAAGCGACAAAGCGCTGAACGAAAGCGCTTCAATTATCTCCGGAGTTAATTATTATGTAAGCTTCTTTTAAGGAGTTGCCAAAGAATTGTAACAAATATTACCGGGATCGGAAGTGAAATTAGATAAGAATTTATTTTTAGATTTCTTCAGGAGGATTTGTAGCTTTTGAAGAAATTTAAAAATAATCTACCACCTCTGAATTTTTCATTATTATAATTTTCTGTTTAGATATTTTAGCGGCCTAGCCTTTTCCCAACTGTATTGGGGTCAGCTTCTAGTCAAACTTGATTCAGCTGAATACCAGTATTTTTACGTGGAGATGCCTATCTTACTTCCATAATCTGGGACCTGAGTAACACGTTACTTTTTGCCAAGACTGGAGTCTGATTTCTGGCTTCTGACAATACGTAACAGCCGGAACCAACGGCTTAGCGCGTTTTCCGAGGCACGAAGGGTGCTTAGTATGTTAAGATGGTCACCCATCCACAGGTTGATAAATGATAAATGATTTTTATTTTGTAAGTAGGTTGTAAAAACACTTTTACACGTCAATCTGTTTTGGCCCTTATAAAAACTAGATGAGGCCGGTGTTTCCTTGCTGACTACCCCGAGAAGAAACACCGAAACAAACTCAGAGGTCAAGGTCTCTTTTGAAGTCCATACAATTGTACTGGTCAAATCATATGAGAACCATGTAGGTTGGTGTCTGAAGTGGTCTTTTGAAGAAAGTACCACACAGATTTGAGTGGAATTGTCCAAACAGTGCAAGCATTTGTCAGTTATCGTGTAGCTCAAACTTAGAACTTTAAGGAGCTCAACGATTTGACGAATAAATACCAAAGTAAGAACATTTGGGTAGGCCACCTAAAGAACTCAAACAGCCAGACTAACATGAATGAACCCCTGACGTAGCGATCTACATGGTCCTCATATTCACAATACGTTATATGAGGGCCATGCAGATCAACGTCTGAAATGGTCTTTTTAAGTTTTGTTCGTTTTTGAGTTGAGTTTTGTAAGCGTAGCTTTACCTTGAAGATCGACCCCAACGGCTATTTTTATTAAGCCACAAGATTCTCAAGTTGTAAAAAAATCGAACGTCAAAATATTGCCGATATCGGAAGCACAAGTAGATTGATTTTATTTTTACATTTCTTCAGCAGCTTTCTGAATACGCCTCCGAATTTTTGTGATCATAATTTCCTTTTAAGATTACAGAACGTATTTATTAAAGCTGTCTTTATTTTTTAGTACTTTTATCGGATCGTGTTACGGTTTGCTTTGCTTTTAAAATGGAACTTTTTCTTTGCTGTAATTAAAATCGAGCGCTTGATGTTTTGATATCCAGTTTCCAATTAAGAATATGATACCTTTGCTTGATTCTCTGAAAGCGTTGTGTTTGGTTTATTTTTTATTGGGGTGGGTAATCACCAAATGACTTCTCCCGCTTTGGGCAGAGCGGAAGGGAGTATCAGACTCTTATTGACTAAAACCCACCCGAGTTCTTCTTAATGCCCTTTGTGTTCCACGATCACGGTGACTCTTTCGCACAAATTCCGCAATTCTGTGATTTTGACTTAAATCACAGTATTGCAGAACTAACAACCTAAAGTTTTGGATACAATTTTAATTTTTAAAATAGCTTAACTTTCATAAAAGAAAAAGTAACGGTAGAAACCAACCTTTCCCAGTCCTGAATTGGATCCCAATATTTTCTTGTGACCCCCAACGAACGTAGCAAATGTCAATAAACAAAAAAAAAAAGACTATAATGTAACATCACAATGTAAATTGTATTTTCTAATTATCCAATAAAAAAATACATAGACATAACTCAGAAATAACTTTGCTAAACACTGCAGTCGAGTCCAATGAACCTTCGACACGTCAAACCTCGTGACAAACGTTGGCCCAAATACTTTAACCGTTTCCGATTGACCATACATTTGAACAAATGTATGTGCAAACATTGTTGGACTATTTTTTTTTCTGTAGGTAATGGGGAGTCCACACGCTCAGCTGTCGGGTCTTATGGGCGCCGCGCACTGCGGTAACAAAACTACGCATGCGTAGAGCTTTCAAGACAGAAACAGCTTTATTTTTATCTTTACAAAGTTTATTTTAAGTTGGTGCGTGAGGAATTTCAACGTAGAAATTCCGAAGAATAAGTGGTGATTGAAAAAAGTGTGACTTCACACAGTGTACATGGAAAAACTAACAACGGTAGTTAGGAGGTATGCCTTGAAACGAATGAGACCAATTCTTTTCTTTTGTATACGATCGTGATTTTGTTAAACTTTCAATTGTATATGGCACCACAGAGCTTTCAAGCGAAGTCCACTTATAATGGTTTTGATGAAAGTACTACGTTCCATGCGGATGAATAAATGTAGGTCACCGTGTGGCTTCTGCCATATGTATATAGGCCAGTGACTTTCTTGTTGTGGGATTCGACGATGTTTTCCGTGAAAATTCGTTAGTCAGTAGAATAGAATAGAATAGAAGACTTTATTTGTATCGAATGTAGGTAAAAAAGTTGAAGAGTTTCGTTACGAAGTCTTGGAATCCTTGTAAATTCTGCCTTTCGGCATAAAATAATAATTGTTATGAAAACAATCACTTATGCTACGGAAATAAATTAGTGATGAATAAATATTTGGATTAAGTACATCCTGTCCCATCCCAGTCAAGTTAGTCAATTGTCATCATTTTGTATTATATATTTGTGCTGTGAAGTTTGGGTAGGTATATTGCATAAAATTACTACTTTGAGCAAATAAACATTTCAATATAAATTGTAACACAGTTGTTATCAGTAAGGTGCATGTTACGTCGGTAATTGTCATAAATAATGCATGCTCTAATTGTAGCCATAAAAAATAGTAATTAGATGTTTTAAAGATTTATGAACTGATTGATAATTTCGTGTTTTGCTGTGTGAAATTATACGGTTTGATTCTCCGAGACTGACTACTGCGTTTTTTATTCAACTTTTTTTTCTAAGTATTTTTTTTAAACTAAATGGGAACAGTAGTATGGGCGGGCAGGAATCTATCTCTGTTTTCGTTCAGTTCATACAAAGGTATAAGGATATTAAACCGTGTGATAAGACTGCCTAAATGCACTTGATAAAAAAAAATATAGCCTTATTATTTTTTACTAGCTGCTGCCCGCGACTTCGTCCCCGTGGAATCCCCGATTTTATAACATTCTTTATCGCTGCTCCGCTCCTATTGGCTTAAGCGTGATGTTATATAGCCTAAAGCCTTCCTCGATAAATGGGCTATCTAACACTGAAAGATTTTTTCAAATCGGACCAGTAGTTCCTGAGATTAGCGCGTTCAAACAAACAAACAAACAAACAAACAAACAAACAAACAAACAAACAAACTCTTCAGCTTTATAATATTAGTATAGATAAATAAACCTCTGATTTTTTAATTTATGTTTAAGGATTTTTTTTAAGTTCGTGAGGATGTTTTCTACGCTGTCTTATCGCCTTTTCGAGGATTCCTCTGATGAATATTCCAACAAACAATATAAAGTGGATTAATTTACTAGTCTTTATTGCGGAAGTCATAAAACGGTAACGATTATAGTCTCTATATTTACTTAAAAGCTTGTAACCCAATTTACTGATTGTCATAGTGGGCTATGGAATTAGTTTAATTGAGTTCCAAACATTTTTATCTAGTTTTTAGTTAAAAACATTTTATGTATTTGCACTGTCATGTATTTTAGTATTTACTAGCCTAGATCCTGTCTAGATCCTCTCTAAATCCTTTCTAGGAAACCTTACACTCCCCAAGGAACCTAAATGCCAAATTTGAGATTTCTTCTACCATTAGTTTGATGAGTTTTATATTGTATGTCGCAGCGAACTAGTTTAATCAGTCATTTAATTGGCGACATTTCATTGAAAGACACCGTTTAATCAGCGGCCTAAGTGTAATTCCGGCATTTAATTGAACAGCTAGTCAAATAACTTGGTTCAATATCGTGTAATGACTTGCCTAGTAGTGGAACATAGGTCTCAGGAAGCTTAAGGTAGGTACCCCGATAAGGATAGGTATTAAAAAAAAAATTGCTGTGCTGTGCTCAAACAGGGTCTACAATTATGCATAGCTCTAAGCCTGTTTGTAAAAACTTACCAACATTGTAGATGCAAATAAATGAATACAAAAAAGAATGGTGTGACGGGAGCTAGAGTGAGTCCCCGCGCAGCGGGGCTCCGTCGATGAGATTAGAATGTTGACATTGATTGCTGTTTAAATTTAGAATTCCCAAAATGAAATAGTTCATTTTCATCACACGGCTACCTCATTTTATAAACTACATCTACCAGCCTGTTCATTAAATGTTTTATTAGACCTGTTTTTTTTTCTTTTGCCAAAATATTATGTGTTTGATAAGAAAGTTTTTGGGCATCCTAACGAATATATTGTATACATAATTATATTCAAAAGTGAGTTTTTTACGCTTTGACGCTTAAATCTCCGAACCCACTTTGATGAATTTCGGTATATAAATAAATGGGACCGGTAGACTACTTTTTTTTGGGAAAATTTCACAGCGGGCAAAAGCTCATAAGCGTTGACATTTTGACAGCCTAAAGTATTAAATAAAACAATTAATAAAAAGTCAACGTTATGTTTTTATAGCGGCTATCTTTCTGTAACCGCAACGGGCAGGTACACAATAACGCTCCATGTGTTTTCATACTGCGTTCATATCCGTGACAAAATACACAAAGTATCTGTATAATTATTACACAGAAGATAATTTATGGAAATTTCATGTCAATTGCTAATGGAATAACGTAATATATCATAATCTGTAATATCAATATCGAGTATACGTAGCATTATATTTTAATTATTTTTTATTGTATAGTTATTTTTCGTTTTTTATAGTTTATTTAATTATTTATGTTGTTTGATTTTTTTTTGTATTGCGGACCCTTTTATCGTGCACGTTCACACACATAATACACAATTTCAACAAAAACTATGTAACCACAAATTTATAAATTTATTTAAAAAAGTTTCCGTGGAATTTCCTCCATATAGATTTATGATTTGGAACGTGTTTATAGCTTCACCTCTTTGACTGACCGACCTTGACAATTCAAAACTACCTGTAAATGGTTTAATTGAAATAAATGTTTTGAGTTTGAGTTAAATTTACAAGGCAAACGACGTAGGAAGCATTTCCATGAAGATGGCGTCTAAGGCCTTCGATAAGAAAGAATAAAATTTATTTAGCACATACTATGAGCACGATACTTTTTTTATTTATTAACGGCTTCACTAAAAAGGTCCATTTCAGCGATATGCCAGACAGACTGTCAGACATACTTCTTTACTAGCGACCAGGGATCGAGAATTTTAACTCATCCGCAGAATAGGGTAAATATGTTTCCTGAGGAATAAAAATATGATCCTATTTATTCCGTCAGTTAGATTATCGAAAAATATTGGTCACGTATTTTTTGCTTTATGAAATCTCTTAAAATTGACGAAGATAAAAAGCTTCAAAGAGATGAAGCTTCATGAGTGGGGGCTTGTGACATCACGGCGTGTTAAAAATCGTCGCACGGAGTGACGTCACACGAGCTTTCAACGCACTATATCGTCTTCGTTTTTTGTTTACGTGAAAAAATAAAAAATACGTGTCCAATATTTTTGGGAAGTCTATCTTACGGACTTATTAGATTTTTTTCGGCAACTACCCTATTGTGCGATCATTCTTGTAAAGTCATCCTAATCCTAACTAACATTATTGCGAAATTTTGTTGATTGCTGTCACGCCTGAATTGACTAACCGATTTTGATAAATTTTGGTACAGGATTTACTGCCTACGTTTGTAGGCAATACATCTTCGATCAACAATAAAATTGTAAAGTACCAATTGACCCGCGCAACTTTGTCTGCGTCACATAATAAATAAATAATAAAAATAAAAAGAGCCTTTTATTTCTTGTAATACCAAAGTAGGTTAATCTTAACCTATATACAAAGTAATTTCTTTTTTTGTCTGCGTCGCATAAGAGAGAGAAAAAAAAAACACCGATATTCCGCTCCTATTGGTCATAGCTTGTTGATATTTCCTCGATAAATGGCCTATCCAATCTTTATCTACTTAATGAAATTGGTATTTTACTAGTTATAAAAATCATAATTCAATTTTGTCCGTCCATTCGATTTTCAAAAAATATTCTACACGTATTTTTTTGTCATTTCATATTGTAAAAAAAATATAAAGCTCATCAAAGTCCAAGAGTGGGGGCTGGTGACGTCACGTCGCTAATCAAAATAATTGTAACACGTAGTGACGTCACGCGAGTTATCAACGCACTGTATCGTCTTCATTTTTTATTTACGTGAAAAAAGAAAAAAATACGTGTCCAATATTTTTTGGAAATCTATATGTATGACTATTCCCTTCATCAAATAAATACCTAAAGAACGAGTCCTGTATTTTCCCACTTCATTAATAAGCTTCAGCAGTTCCTAATTGATGATCCAAAGTGTCACGGGATTATTTATTCGTTAGTGATTCTTTTGTTTTCTTTGCACGGACCGAACAGTGAGGGGAAACAGGCCTAATTTATATTTAATCCATCAGATATATTAAAGGCTCAGCGAGCATTAAGAACAATGCTCGAATTCCATTAATTTAATTATATACGTAGATTATTTTGTAAAAACTGAAGGAATGACTGAATAGATTTAATAATTAACGAACACCAAAAAATAATGAAACCTTTGTTTGGAACCGCTAATTATCACCCTCGTCGTTTTAATTCAATTTTTGCTTTATCATTAAAACAGGGGTGGTTCATTAGTAATTTGATATCGCGTTGTTAAAACCAACCAACATACCTAAAACCTTTGAAATGACGTGAAAGAGAATTGTTAAGAACGTGTTGTTAGCGACCTTCCCTCATTCCTGAGGTTTTCGTCAGCGTGAATAAAGGATTATGAGAACACGAAAACAGCATAATTTTACACCTTAATTTGACCACTAATCCGCTGGCTAAGAGTTGTGCTTAGGACATGTTTCAAGATGAGCGTAAGGTTTCATATTCCAGAATGGCTACATTAGTGGTTAATTATAATGACTTCATTATAAATTGAGGTTCATTTCAAACATCATCGAAGCACGAAGTATTATTTGTATCTATACTAATATTATAAAGAGGAGAGATTTGTATTTTTATAGGTAACGAATAAACTCAAAAACTACTGGACCGATTTCAAAAATTCTTTCACCATTAGAAAGGTACATTCACCTTGAGTAAAATAGGCTATATTTTATCTCCATATTCCCACGAGGACGGGAACTACGCGGGTAAAACCGCGGACCGCTGCTAGTTTTCAATATTTTGGGATCAATTTACAGAGTTTATTTCGCATTCTCACCAATTTTTCCTCACCCTTTTGAAACAATCCCTTTTGAATGATAGACAAAAATGAGACAAATGCTATTGAATATTCGAAACATTTTTAATCAGAGCTCCATCGAATTTTGCAATCCGTTTCTGACTGATACCTATATCAATCGCTTGTCAGGCGTTCTAGCTTTCGAATGTCCATAAATATTATCGTTAGATATTCGAATGACAACCGGGATAGATGAAACGTGCTCTAGAATTAGTGGAGAGGAAAATAATGGTTGTGTATTGTTTGACCACAGCAAACAACGGTAAACCAAAACTAAAAACAGCTAAACATGCATAATGTTTGGCCTCGTTCCTTGTTGGTAATACTGACATAGATTTCCAGCTAACCATTGGAAGTGAGCTAGCTAGAATGAACGACGAATATTTTTGGCCAAGCTTGCCAGTATAACAAAAAAAAATGTGTAAATAGTTGTTTTTCTTAGACAAAAAATGTTGATAAGGATGTCGTAGTTGTTATGAGGTCGTTTAAGTTCTAACATTGTGGATGTCAAAATCGGGACCTCACTGCAGCACGTCACTCACCAGGGTAACGGAATTTTTAAAGAGTCACCAGCCCTTTTTTTTCTGTATAGAAAATAATCAAATAACATCTCCACTATGGGCGGAGCGGAAGAGTGTATACACATTGAACTTTTTCACAAAAATCCATTAAATTTCACTTATACGCATGAGTCATGAGCATGTCGGTGACTCGAACCCATAAGATTTTTCCCTACCAAGAAGTGCCCAAAGGGGCTAAAGAAAAAAAAAACTTTTTACAAAAAATACAACCGACGTCTATACAAAAAATCCAAAAAGTACAAAATAACTTTAATTTCTGAACTCGGTGTTTTTGGTTGCTTTTTTGTTTTTGAACACACCGACTTCCGAAATTAAAGTTGTTTTGTACTTTTTTTTTTTTGTTTAGAGTCGGTTGTATTTTTTGTAAAAAGTTTTTTATTTTTCACTTTTTAGTGGTTCACTCCCAGCTAAACATACCCATCACAGCGTACGTGGTATAAATTGGTGTAAACAATAAACAAACAGCTATCCCCACAGATTTGCTATTATTTATTAAAATTAACAAAAAACCGCGTGTTCGATTTCGATAAAATTTTCATGGGACCATTTGGGAAGTACAGCCTTTCCAACAAAAAAAGAAATTTTTCAAATCGGTTGGCAAGCGACGGAGTTATGCGTGAACAAACATTAAAAAAAAGAATTGAGAACCTCCTTTTTTAGAAGTCGGTACAATGTGTTTTATCATGAAACTGAATTACCAACAAACAAAATTAGCAACATTGTGATCTGACCTATTATTCCTTGTGTAATATATATTTTTTGTATGTAGGCAGGTGTAAAATAAGGATAGTACTTCTTTGCTGTTCCGCGTCAATATTGACAAAGCTGGAACAATTGAACCGAGCTGGCTTTACTTTGTCGCTGTTTGTTTAACGGGATAGAGTATAACGTATTGCAAGCTCGGTTAAAGCACGTTTGAAATTGTTTTACGTAGTACAATTTATTTTTGTTGGCCTTACAATTTATTCGTAGGCTTTAATTTTAATATACCTAATAGGGCGTGTTGATATTGTGTGAATTTAAATATTTTCAGTCCGTCTTGCCTCACTGTAAAGCAAAGTAGGGAGGACTTTTTTTTTTTAGGTTCCTCTGAAAAAATAAAAGCCAATAGGAATGAAATTCGAATCGACACGGGTGCCGCAGTGGTTGAGCGATTGACTGCGTTTGGCGCAGTGTCGCGGGTTCGATTCCCGCGCGGTAAATATTTGTATGCCTTACAGATATTAGTTCAAGAAGCACCGTGTTCCCCAGTTATTGAGTTGTAGAGGTCTGGTAGGCAGCCGCTCCACGTTAAATACTGGTGTTCAGCGGAATCCGGTTTGACTGGAAGCCGACCCCAATATAGTTGGGAAAAGGCTAGGCAGATGATGAGATAATGACAAAACTAATAAAAATAAGAAAAGTTAGAATTTTTTCCATTCGTCCTGGCTTTGGACAGATGTAGACCAATCATATCGGTAAGCATCAAGCTTGTTCCACAAGTTCCATCTCGTTCTAGTGAAGTTATTTTAAAATATGAGTCCAAAAAAAAAACTAGGTGTATCATTCCTTGAAATATTAATAAAAAATACCGGCCACGTTTATAAAATACCGCCAGTTAATTTAATTGAAAGCGTTGTTCACTTAATGCAAGAGACATGAATGCCCGGCATAAGTCATTAACTTATTATGTAGTTCTGAGTAAAACTGTCGCCGCTAACAGTTCAGACATTGCGGCAGGTCAAAGGCCGGAAAGTCTGATGACCTTACACGACTATGTTGCGAAGGGTTTTGTGGCAATACCCTTAATCTGTATTATATTTGGCACATACTCGTAATTTTTGAAACATATATTTTTAAAGTTATATTTTATAAAAATTTAACACCAGTCAAGGTATTTGAAATAACTATGTTTTGTCTTTTTTAGGGTTCCGTAACCAAAATGTAAAACGGGACCCTATTATTAAGACTCCGTTGTCCGTCCGTCTGTCACCATGCTGTATCTCATGAACCGTGACAGTTATAGTAGATGATATATTTATGTTACCGCTATTACAAATAAATACAAAATAACAGAATAAAATAAATATTTAAGGCCCATATAACAAACGTGATTTTTTTGCTCGTTTTTGATATTGATGTTGACGTCGATATTGACAACGGCAACAGGTAGACGCTTGAAATAGCCACAGAATATTTAATTATACATTCTCTTTAACGAAAAAAATAAAATAAAACAAATATCTAGGGAGGGCTCACATACAACAGACATGATTTTTTTGCCGTTTTTATAGATAATGGTACGGAACCTTTCGTGCACGAGCCCGACTTGCACTTACTTGCAGGAATTTTAGATCTTAAGTAAAACGACTAGTCTTCCAGTAACTGTTTTAAGGACGTCAGATATAAAGTTCCATGTAAAATAAGCATTTTAAACTTTTGTAGCCGTCTTTCAAACAATAATTAAAATTTGGTTAGACAAATGATATGGTAGGTACCTAACAGACCTTAACATTCACCAATCCGCACTGGGCCAGCGTGGTGGATTACGGCCCATTCCCTCTCCTAGAGAGGAGACCTATGTCCCAGCAGTGGGAATATTAAAAGGCTGATTATGCTTAACAGACCTTTTTTTCGTTAAGAACGAGGCGGATCATGTGAAGGAAAGGCAAACCTCACGCCCCAGCCACTGCAATAGAAGAAGACGCCCCGGGCGTTGGGAGTAGCACCATGCTACTCCCAACGCCCGGGGGGGTCTCCCAGCCCGGGGGGTTTCCCAGCCAAAGAGATGTCAGTATAGTAGTCAGAGTCTGATAGTGCCAGTGCCTGCCAGTGCCAGGGTTGTGTAATGTTATTCGGAAGAGTTACCGCAGCCCTAAAAGGTAAAGGGCATTTGGAGGAACACGGATGCATTTTAGTCAGCCGCTCTGGGCGGAGCGGATTAGAGAGTCCGTGCAGTTACTTGCACGTTCTTCTCCATAGAGACCTACGCTTTGGAACGTGCAAATAGCTTCACCTCTTTCGTCTTGACAATTCAAAAGTGCCTGTAAAGGGTTTAATTGAAATAAATGCTTTGAGTTTGAGTTGAGTTTGAGTCATTAATTGATTTCCCATCCATAAAAAAAATCTAACGGAATAGTCGAAAAATACTTATAAAATAAATTATATTGAATATTACAAAATTGATTGAGTCAGGCGTTACTTTGCGGAAATCCATTTTAACTTTGAAAATGAAAGCAAAATATCTAGTTTTAATTTCCGCGAATATTAGTGGGTTGCAGGTATGCACCTCCCTCCCGCCCGCTATATTATGCACATGCAAGGTTGCTAGGCAAATGCAAGGATTTTAAGCACATGCAGGAAGGCAATGCAAAACCCAACACCATTACCGACACACCGTTGAGTCGCAACTCAACGGTCAGCGAGTCAACACGTCCCCTGAGGATGCCTCGTGGAGAGGCGAAACACGTGTCGGTAATGGTGTTGGGTTTTGCATTGCCTTCCTGCATGTGCTTAAAATCCTTGCATTTGCCTAGCAACCTTGCATGTGCATAATATAGCGGGCGGGAGGGAGGTGCATACCTGCAACCCACTAATATTCGCGGAAATTAAAACTAGATATTTTGCTTTCATTTTCAAAGATTGAATATTACCTTTTAAAATTCACCATTCCTTTTTTATTTTAATTTTGTAATAAAACTTTATTTCCCTGAAAACTGTTTCATATTCATGCGTAGCCTCGTTTTTCTTTTTTATGGCTCAAACGCAGTTTATTAATACGATATTACAAGGCGGTAGGGCGCCTGTTCCCTGAAAAAGCTGTTTTGTATAAAGTCAACGTTTTATCAGTAAAAATACTACTAAAGTGCCTACCTACTGAGTTATCGTTGATTATGTATAAAAGTTTGATTTAAGGGTTGTGTAACTTCAATTAATTTGCATGATATTACCAACTAGTAGCGCACCGCGGTTTCACCCGCGTTTTCCCCGTTTCCGTGGTAATACGGGGATAAAATACAACCTATGTTACTCAGTGTGAATGTAGCTTCCTAGTGGTGAAAGAATTTTTGAAATCGGCACAGTAAGTAGGATTTGAGTTTATTCATTACAAACATACACACGCACACAAAAATATAAATCATTCCTCTTTATAATATTAGTAGCTTTAGAAGATTTAAGGTCAAATAATCATCATTTACAGCCTTACATCCAACCAAGCCAACTGCTGGCAGTAGGCCTCTCGTTTCCTGTACCCACGTTATTTTTAGAGTTCCGTACTCAAAACGTAAAACGATACACTATTACTAAGATGCCGCTGTCACGTCTGTCAGGCTGCCCGACTGTCACCAGGCTTTAACTCATGAACCGTGATAGTTAGACAATTGAAATTTTCACAGATGATGTATTTCTGTTGCCGCTATAAAAACGAAATACAAAAAAAAAACAGAGTAAAAGAAATATTTTAAACGATAAAAATAACATTTGTTGTAAGCGACAAACGTGATTTTTTGCGAGTAGAATCGCACTTGACCGGATGTTGTTACCTTTGAGAAACCTTCAGAAGGAGCCTGAACTCTGGGATCGGTCGGGGAGTGTGGGAATTAACTCACTTAAACCACACCTCGGATGAGCAGCATCAACCCACCTCGTTACCTCTTAAAAGATCACTCTGTACGACACCTGTTAGAGTACATCCCTGAAGAGACTATAAAGTGGTATCTCTCCCCAAAGCGTAGCTGTGCAAGGCAGCACATCATTACTGTTTCATTTTGGAGGGTGGATCGGTCCCCACTCATGTTGTGCCACCCTCACCCAAATTCTATCAGCGATATCAATCATGTCGTTTGCCTTTCGCATAGTCTTAATTAAAACAATTTATGATTAATGTTACTTCAAAGATTTAAGAAACGGTACATTCATAAAGCTTCCCGGGCAAGCAGTTCTACTATATTTTATGTAAATTGTTTATAGCTATTTCATTAAAAACCTCTCTTACAATTATTTTTAGCCCAAGGACACATACAGGAGTACCTACTTACTTACTTCAAGTAAATTCTTAATAACATTTTAATTTAAAAGTTATAATTTTGAAACGAATACTTGGAGTAAAAGCATATAATACGAATTAAAATATTCTCATAAGCTTTTATTACAGCCACAACTAAGCTCCCAAATTACGTACACAAATGCAAACGAGCCCCGGAACCGCCACATTAAAAATTAAACTCTACCCCACAAAATTAAGGTCTAATTTAATTCGCGGCCACCGTAAGCAATAAACGGTCTTAGAAACTATAATTATTTTGTGCGTGAGGCACGCATAGTCTGCGGGGCAACGAAATATTAAATCAATGCAATGTTCTGCAATACTTGTAGTTGACACGTTTTGACTTGCGTAAGGGTCATTTCACGGTGACTTGAGCGGCAGCGGGTGCGATAAGAGCCTCAAGGCAAAATCCCATTCAGTAATTCATAATTATAATTTTTAACCGACTTTAAAAAGGAGGAGGTTCTCAATTCGGCAGGTATTTTTTTTTCTTCTATGTATGTACAGCGATTACGCCGAGATGTCTGATCCGATTTAAGTGATTGTTTTTTATTCGATGAAGAATAGTTACCCTTTGGTCCCATAAGAATTTAGTTCAGTTTCATCGAGTAGTTTTTATTTTATGAGCATTTTTGTTAATTTCAATAAATGATAGCAAATCTGTCGGGATAGCTGAAATCGCATGTTTGTTTATTGTTTACACCAATTTATACCACGTACGCTGTGGTCTATGTTTAGCTAGGAGTGAACTGCTAAAAAGAGAAATATAAAAAAAAAATATTTACAAAAAAATATAAACGACATCTAAATAAAAAAAAAAAAACAAAAAATAATAAGTCGGTGTGTTTAAAAAACAAGAAAGCACCCAAAAACACCGAGTTCCGAAATTAAAGTTAAATTGTACTTTTTGGTAGTTTTGTTTAGTCGGTTGTATTTTTTTTTGTAAAAAGTTTTTTGCATTGTTATTTTAATTAAATACATTTCGTTGGCCATTGTCAACTCTAAACCCAAAAGTGATGTCACTTTTTCAGATCTTTAGGTGGCTACCATAACAGGGCATCGCGATTTGTCGCTATAAGCGACAAATCACGATATCCCAAATGTAATGTATCCCAAATGAGCGAATATCCCAAATGTAAAAGTGTCTATTGTCCCTTTCTTCCTAGCAAGTCTATCTCCAGCTTAAAATGGTGAAAAGTGAAAATTATATATTTCCCCTGCGCGTTCCCTTCTGACTAATTTTGTTGCACATTTCAAAACACATTTTTAGTTTTTATTTGAGTACCAGAAAAACTAAACAAGTTTCTTCGATGGGCTATATCTCTCAAGCCAGTTCTATCATGCTAGCCGCTAGGTCCAAATGAATGTTTGAAAATATGTTTTGATACTTTGCACTCGCTGCAGCGCCCGCTTAAGCTCCTCATCCTGGCCAAGGCCTTTATGTTAATAATATTTGACAAGGAAGCACGCTCAAGGTGGTCGGCGTTCCTATTGCTTGTATTTTTGGTAACAAGTCGATTTATATTTTAATTAGCTTTTACCCGCGACTTCGTACCTATATTTCGTATTTTCCCGTTCAAGAATTTCGGGAAATCCACTCTTATGCCATTAATGCTAAATTTCAGTTTTCTACGACTAGTCGTTTTGGCAGTAGCTCTACCATGACGTCTTAAATCCATTATGCTTGATGTGTCAGAGAGAGACGGAGTTATACAAGACGAATAGCACTATCCCTTTTTCACACTGAATCATGATAGCATTGGCACTTTGTGGTACGGCCCCTGTGCGTTGTCTGTCAACAGTAGTCAGTAACGGAAGAATTTTACATATACAGTGTTTCAGAAGTGCGTGGTCATATTTAAGGTTTTTCGGTATCTGCTATAACTTAAGAAAACATACCAAAAACGATTTTCTTTTTTTTCAAGGAATTCGTCCTCCAAAAATGACTAAAAAATTCAAGGAAAAACACTGTTGACTGCATCAGATTGCTTTGATAAAGATTGTCGTTTGTTATTATCAGAATAAATATCAGAAATATCACCACGCGCTTATGGAACACGCTGTATATTGATTGGTTTGTTTGGCAGATAAAGCATATTTTGAGGTACCTATTGTTTTGCGAAATATCTGAACGAATGTTATCGTGTTTGAGTTTCATGTTTTAGTATCGTTCTTGGTGGTTTTGTTGATCAGGCCATTTTTCCATCCAGAAACTCGCATAGCTGAGGTAAAAACAAGCCTTGAAATGTTTACATACACGTTTCATTTGTATGAATTTATGAAAATACACGGTAAGCTTAAAATATGTCTTTCAAAATAAAAATTACCTCAGCTGTGTGAGCATAAAATAGTAGCTTAGTAGCTCTTGTTGCGGAATGTGTTTGAAAGACTCACCACGGACCTGGAACGCAAAGGGCATTAGGAAGAACACGGACGGGTTTTAGTCAACAAAAGTCTGACACCGAGTCAGTTGAAGATTTCTCACGTATAAAAAACAAAAAAGCTCTTGTTGTGAAAGAAAAGTTTTACAACGTTCCACCGACAGTCATTAGAAGGAAATATTATTTACAGAGTCAGAAGCAAAATATAACCACAATGGCGATAAGTTTCATCCAAATCCAACCTGGATCTGGATGGAACCATATCAGGTTTTTGTTTTTTATGGATGAGAAATCGTCAACTGACTTGGTGTCAGCCTTTAGTTGACTAAAACCCATCCGTGTTCTTCTGGGAATAGAAAAACTAGGGTCAATATTCTCATCACTCATTATCAGTATTCTTTTCCTAAGAAAAAACCTTACCTACGTGTATACCGTAGGGTCCCATTAAAATTCGCTTACCGTTATTATGGTAGCATAAGGTTCATGTAGAGACTTTTACTGTAAGGCGCGTTGCACACGAAGCAACATTAGTTTACAAAACCAGCTGCAACTATTAGTGACTATTCTACAAAATCTCACCGTGACAACTAAGGTGAAGTGATCATGAAGTGAGCTGTTAATCCATCCAATTAAAGTGGAATGACAGTTGACTTCAAACTCACTTAAGTTTCACGGTGAGATTTTTATAGAATCGACCGGCGGTTTACGATTACGTTCTTGACGGTTAGCAAGATTGGCAAAGCAAGCTGCAGGGGATAGGGAAGGAGTGAAGTCTGCGTTTGCTGGCCAGCAATACGGTACATATGGTACAAATTTCTCAGTTGCTACTTGCGACAATTTTGAATTGATTTTATCACCGAGCTAACGAAAACGTATTGGTATTGAGCATAGAAAATTTCAACTGAGTGGCTACTTCTGAGCATTTCCTCCAAATTATACTAAAGTTAAGGCATCTGGCAACCTGCAAGTAGATGTTTATGACACACACCTACTTGCAGGTTGCCAGATACCTAAACTCGGAGACCAAAGTTGCTCTATCTGTGGAACGCCTAAAAAAACTCGACGAAAACGCTTTAGCTAATGGCCATTCGATATCAGGCCGTGCGAAACGTAGTAAAGTTCTGGAACCTTTTTCATCTTTTATAAGCCAGTACGTTGCTTTTTATGATTTAGGTATTTTTGAAAACGTGAGATATTCTAGTCATTTTCTTGAGTTGTATCGTATTCGGTGGCCTGTGTTTGAATACAAAAATCTAATTAGCCCTGCAAATAGATTTTCAAAATAATATTGGACATGTTTTTTTCTTTCTTTTTTCACGTAAATGAAAATACGAAGACGATACAGTGCGTTGAATAATCGTGTGACGCCACTACTCGCTACAATTTTTACCACGACGTGACGTCACAAGCCCCTACTCCTGAGCTATGATGCTTTTATCTTTCTTAATTTTTATACATTTGATAAAGCAAAAAATATGTGTCCAATATTTTAAGATAACTAACTAACGGAAGGATTGATTAGATTTTATTAGTCAGCTACCCCATTATTGTTTCTTTTTTTTTTAGTCAGCTACCCAATTATTATCTTTACTCTTTCAGAGTCACCATTATTTTACAATCACAAAATCACTATGTAAAAATTTGTTATTGTTGACGCATTATAAATCAAATGCAAATTAAGTCATCGTGTTTTTTTGGCATACAAAAAGGTTTCTACTAGGTATATAATTTTGAGTAATTTCTCAGTCTAGAAATAATTGTGTTGCAGCCACTCGAAAATTTGTTTTTAATAACCTAATCACCTTAGTACTTTACCATAAGCTTTATTTACTGTATATTTCATATATTAACTAATGTAGGTACAAACTTGTTGACCTCTAAAATTCATAGCAATTGTCCTAACGTAACCTCTAATATTTTACGATTCTTTCCCAAGTAGCACACAAGCTCTATAACAAGCCGTACACCGGCCGGTTATAGGTTTTTAATAACGGCATAGGCTCCATAAATAAGTTCTACAGTAGATGTACAAGCGGCTACAGCGCCGCTGTACCCCCAAAAGAGGCCCAAAATTATACAGCCTAAGGTTCTACAATGTCTCTACAATGTTCGTAAATATGTGTTAGTGCGGAGATACAAAGGTGCTATGCGAGAGTTAGTGTGCGCCTCATTATCTAAAATAAGTTCTTGTAGCGCGACTGTAGTGCTTGCGTCTTATTAGACGCGTTTGTATCTCTGAATTAGAGTTTACAGATCTGTATTAGATATACAGTAACGATATTTTGGGGAAATTAAGAAAACATAATTGAAACTTTAACAAAGACGTCTACATAAAAGTGTTTGATGGAAGACTTCAAATAATTGGGAAAAAAAACAACAGGTGAGTGTTAAAGTGTTGATTTTTCCTTTTATACATGCAAAGTACCAGTGCGAGTGTCAGTGTATTGTGAATATATACATATATTTTAGCTAAAATTTTCACGCGCCTGCGATTTATGTCGTTTTATGGATAAAAAGTACATTTGATTAGAAGGTGTGAATTTTACATTTAGTTTATATATGATAGTTTAGCTTTCTAGGTAGTTTCTTTAGAATTCTGGGTGAGAAAGAGCAACGTAAATTTGGTTTTTTATGTATATAAATGATAAAAATAAATTATAAAAAATCATGAGAATTGCTTGTATTCACAACTATAATGGCGTCTCGGTTACAACAGCCTTCAGAGTTTACTAGAACCATTATATCGATTTAAACCGCTAGTATCCACTATTGTAGAACTTTTGGTTCTACGATTGTGGTATTGGCGATCTATTGTACTTTTTTAGGTGTACATCAGTCATTTATATATTCTTTTAAGAGTCTAAGGTTGTACAACGGGCTATTGATAATCCGTTGTGGGTATCTAATTTTATTTAGGGGTCCATTATCTGAATCTTAAAACCCCTGTTGTCCTTTTTATACTTTATCATTATTCGTTTTTTGCTTGTTGTTATCGGAGCTGCCGAGTGGATGCAGAGGCGGGTAGTCCGCGCGCGACGCCTATGTATCGGTGGCTGAGGAAGCGAGCGAGTATGCGCCGCGCCTGACCGTCGCTCCATACCCCGCAATCTCCAAATAAAACATGTTATATTTATTTTTATTGTGTTGCCATGTTCCTCAATATTTATTCCAATTTGCAGTAGTTTTTTTATTAGAAATCTATGGAACCCTTTTTATTTTCGATGCACTCTTGACAGAATGGAGTCACAATAAAGCAATTATATTAGTAAAAATACTTTTGTCCCACTTCACCCGCTATATTGGCCCTAGAAATGAAATTTTTGAGCTTTGAGCTTTATAAGGCGTGTTTATCTTGCCATAAACAGCTATTTACCATACAGTTGCTGTAAAAGTAACCACTGTAACGACCTGCGTCCGACTATAGAATTATATATCCCTGCTGTAGATATAAAGTTTCAAAGGTACTAGGTAGTACTATTTAACAGCTTAGACATTTAGAAATATGCAATATACAACCTAAAGCACTTTAGAGGAAGCTTATAACTCCATTTAAACACTTATAACTATTAAAGCCCTCTATAAGATCTAGCAGTGTTTTAAAAGATATTTATAACTCTGCTTTATATTAAATACCCGTACAATAACTCTATAACACGCCTTTGTATCTTCATTGGGATTATATTTACTGTTGTACGGCTATTGTACCACATGCCTGTTAAAGAACTATAAAATACGCTACTGAACTACTTTAGTATTATAGTAAACCCATTGACCAGCTATTATAGAACATTCAGACTGTAAAGAAGTCATTTAAGCAGCTTGTGTGCTAGTTGGGTTGGAGTAGTAATTTTTGTGTTCGGTTTCATTCTAAGAACCATTAAAATGCCATAAAGCCTTCAAATTTTAATGATCTATCTATCTATCTATTAGGGTTTTGGTTTCCGCACTTAGTCCTAATATTGGACCATTGTGCGTGAGCCATGGCGGCCGTCACTCCAACCAGCCGACCTCCCTCCAGAAGCAGATCAGTCCACTCAGTCTGTTCAGCATCTCTGCAAGTGAACTCGGTGTCCCCATTGTATGCCTTCGTATCTCGGCCACACCTGTGCACTCAAGGAGCACATGCGACACCGTTTCCTCCTCCTCCATGCATGCTCTGCACAGAGGACTGTCTGTGATACCTATCGTGTGTAGGTGTTTGTTCAGTGAGCAGTGTCCGGTGATGGTCCCCGCCACCATTCGCAGGCTGCTTCTATCCATGCGCAGAAGGCGCCTGGTCAGTTTCCAGTCCAGGGTTGGCATAAACTCCTTGGACTGCCTACAGCCAGATACCGAAGACCACCATCGTTCTGCTTGTGTGTGTGTGTGTTCTCGTAGCCATGTGCGTAGCTGAGTGAAGGGGAGTGGAACTATGGGTTCGGGTCCAACGGCCACCGTTCCGGATCCCCTTCTAGCCAGCTCATCGGCCGCATCGTTTCCTAGTGATCCGCTGTGTCCCTTTATCCACTGCAGCGTCACGGTGTTGCGGTTACTCACCGTGACACGTTCTAAGGCGTTGTGGCATTCTTGTATGAGTTTCGAGGTAGTGTAGTTCTTATCTAGTGATTGTAGTACTGAGGCGCTGTCGGAGAGTATACGAATATGCGTATCCATAACTCTCCTGGCTTCTATGGCATGGACCGCCAGGATGATAGCTACACATTCCGCCTGATAGACGGTGTTGAGCTTTCCTAGTGGTCTGGATATCTTAATATTGAGGTCGATGGAGTAAACTCCAGCTCCAGTTCCGGTGTTTGTTTTTGACCCATCAGTGTAAATTCTCAGCTCTTTGAGGCCTGAGTGGTCTTGTGGTTCTTGTGTGAGCACTATGTGGTAGTGCTTTTGGAAATAGTGCATTTTTTGAGCCTTATCATTGGATGATGTCATCATGGGTTGTCGTTTGACGGCATCTTCCATGATACGCGTGTGTTTGATTCTAGAGTCTGTTCCTATAGTGCCCAGCGCGCTAAGTCTAAAGGCCGCTAGGGCCGCTTCCTCTCGTACTATCAGGTGTAGAGGTGGCAGCCCCAGCATAGCCTGCAAAGCCGCAGTGGGTGCTGTTCTCATACTGCTAGTGATTGCCACGCAGGCAAGTCGCTGCAACTTCTCAAGATCCTTTTGTGTCGTGCTCAAGTCGGTCCTGGGCCACCAGACTAGAGAGCCATAAGTGATTATTGGTCTGATGACTGTGGTGTATAGCCAGTGAGTTGTCTTGGGACTAATGCCCCAATTTTTTCCTAGCATGCGTTTGCATTGCCACATACATAGGCTGGCTTTTTTAGTGATGTATTCAGTGTGCTTTGCCCAATTCAGCTGCTTGTCCAAATAGATACCCAGGTATTTGGTTCCAGTTGAGAGGCTTAGAGTAGTGCCGAAGAACCGTGGTAGTTCTAATGTCGGCAGTTTCCTCTTTTTGGTAAAGAGAACGAGTTCTGTTTTGGTGGGGTTCACTGTCAGCTGATATTCTTGACACCAGTCCTCTACTATTTTCAAGGCCTGGCGCATGAGGTTGCACAGTGTGTTTTCGTGTTTACCATTTATTATTATGGTTATGTCATCTGCGTAGCCAACGGTAAAGTATCCTTTATCGTTGAGTTTTTTGAGTAAGTTATCTGCAACGAGGTTCCATAATAGTGGCGAAAGGACACCACCTTGGGGGCAGCCTTTCGCCACAATGGCCCTCTTTGTGTCATTTATGGTGACTTGTACAGCTCTTTGCTTGAGCATGTTTGTGATCCAGCCACTCAAGGTCGTGTTCACGCCATGCTTCCCAAGGGCTGTGTTGATGCTCTGGAACGTGGTTTTGTCAAAGGCGCCCTCGATGTCAATGAAGACAGCTAGTGAGGAGCATTTCTGGTCAAACGCGCATTCGATCTTTGAGACCACGGCATGCAGTGCAGACTCTGTTGATTTCCCCGCGGAGTATGCGTGTTGTTGTCTGTGAAGCGGGTATTGGCGCAGGGGTCCATCCCGAATATATCTGTCACAGAGCCTCTCCAGGGTTTTCAGTAGGAAGGATGTTAGGCTTATAGGTCTGTATGCTTTGGGTTGTGTATAGTCCGTTTTGCCGGGCTTTGGGATGAAAATGACTTTCACCTCGCGCCATGACAGCGGTACGTATCCGTGCGCTATGCAAGCCTGGTAGATGTCTAGTAACCATGGTGTTAGGGTGCTCTCTCCCCATTGTAATAGTGCTGGGAAGATGCCATCTAAGCCTGCGGATTTGTACGGTTGGAAAGTCTTTATGGCCCATGCTATTCGTTCTTCTGTCACTAAGTTACGGGCTGTAGACCAGGCTTGATCGTCAGGGGTCCGTCCCGTTTCGCTCGCCCATGTTCTGTCCTCTAGGAGGTTGCAGTCCGGGAAGTGCGTTTCGAGAAGAACCCTGCTGGTCTCTTGATCTGTTTGTGTGTACGTGTTATCAGGTTTTTTCAGTGTACCCAGCGTGCGATCTTGTTCGGTTGATAAGATCTTCCTTACACGTGTCGCTTCGCTGTTCGACTCAATGGATTCACAGAAATTTCGCCAGGCAGTTCTTCTGGCGGTTCTGATTTGTTTCTTGAAGGTGTATTGGGTTTCTTTGTATGCCTCCCAGTCTTCTGGAAGTCTTGTATTTTTTGCTCTGTTGAATTGTTTGCGTAGTGTACTTCTGAGTTTGTTCAATTCGGCGTTCCACCAAGGGTTACCCTTACCGTTGGTGTGTGGTGCCCTTAGTTTACAGCACGAATGATATGCTTCAGTTATGTAGTCGGTTAGTTTTGTTACGGTGTTTTCTAGTTCTGTGAGATCCGTTATTGGAGCTTGGTGCTTTAGGTGCCTTGCTAGCAAGGAAGCCAGGAGGCGTTTAAAGTCGGGTATGTTTGTTTTGCGCGGATTACGCCTGGGTGCGGGTTTTTTAGTGTTGGCGATTAGTGTGAAGCGAATTCTCCTGTGGTCAGAACAGGAGGGTTCGTCAGTTACTCGCCATTCTGAGATAAACTTTGTCGCGTTTTCTGTGGCTAGTGTTAGGTCTATAATCGTTTGTCCTCTGGCAGTGACCCAAGTGGGTTCAGAGCCACGGTTTACGATGTTGAGATTTGTTGAAAATAAGTATGTGGATAGTGCCTCACCCCTGGTGTTCGGTACTTCACTGCCCCATAGTGGGTGATGAGCATTGGAGTCGGTGCAGATGATCAGGTCCAGGTTGGCGTTTTCGCAGTGTCGGACCAGATCAGCCATCTCCTTCGGTGGGCAGTTCTCGTCGTCTCCTGGCATGTACACCGAGGCTAGTACCAGGTCTGGGATATCTCGGTCAGTTTGGAGCCTGATCGCTGTCAGGTCTCTGGAACAGAATTGGGTCAGTGGCGTAACGGGTACGTCTTTAGGTGAGTATATACAAGTTCGTGGTGTGTTTGTGTTGTTTGTGTTTAGTGTTAATTTACCTCCGATATTACCAAGGCCGCATATCCTGTTGCTTCTGATCCACGGCTCTTGTATAAGTGCGATTGTTCGTGGTTTCACCTCCAGCGCCCTGCGCAGGCTAGCCGTGGCAGTTTGGCTATGCTGAAGGTTTGTTTGTATAATCTGGATGGTGTTAGGTGTGGTTGACGAGGTAATGGAGTTAGGAGGAGTCGGATCCATCGGATAGTGTATCCCCCTCCTCCATTCTGGGCCAATTGTCGCGGGTCGGCGAGGATGCGAGCAGCGCAGCTGTCCACCCGGGTGATGTGGGTGGTGCAGAGTTTGTCTCTGCATCGGCCATCGCCGCCCTTGCCATCTCTTCCTCTAGCCGAGCCATGTCACGGTCGTCAGTCTGGGTCGGTTCCGTGTCATTCGTCTCAGTGTCAGTCTTGACGTCAGAGGGCTGGGTCTTGGGAAAGAAACGGACGTATATGGACCCAAGTAGGTACGATATACGCCGCTCCCGTCCCAAGACCTTTTCCACCTCATCGGTCGGGATACCCAGGGTCAAGTATGTCCCGTGGTTATCCCCACCGACGGAAGTTGCCCTGTACAGTGACCACCTACCTATGTCATACCAAGTGTTCTGACGAATCAGAACACTCTGGAGATGCACTATGTCCCCGTTATACCCGGGAACGAAGAGCGCAGCTCGGACACGGGTAGGTATGTCTGTCTGTCGCATGACGGTCAGAGTCTGGTCAGTCTCAGGGAGTCTTATTCTGGGCGCATTCAGAGTCAGCCAAGTCAGGGCGTTATCGTCCTCGCACCACATCTGCACGGTGCCATCCGCTACCCTGGGGTAACCGCGGAAGGCCGGGAGTGGTTTGGTCCGGTCGGTCTCCATGACTAGCCTCTCAAGTTCTATCCGAACGTATGTCGCTTCAGTCACTGTCAGGTCTCTGGACGGGGGGGGGAAGCAGATTGCTACGGAGAGCCGCGCAGGGATATCCTTTGTGGCCCGCGCGTAGGTTCTCTGCTCCCCTTGAGCGGCCTGGGTCCTCACACGTTTCGGGTTTCCCTGAAGCGTACTCGGCGAGGCCGTATCATCCGGGCGTTCCCTCTTTGCCGCCCCCAAGCCGCTTGGCCCGGGTTGTGGTTCAGAGGCACCCGGACGAGTGTGGGACGCTGGGTCTCCCCTGTGTGGGGCCCGGAGCCGCTTACTCATCGCCCTCCTTCGTGGTGGTCTTTCCGTGTCTGGTCTGGGTCGGTCCTGGTTCGGGCTTTTTGCTCCGGTGGATTCCAACGTTTCCAGGGATTTTTCGCGCTGGGTTTCCCCTCCGCGGACTCGTCCCTGGTTACGCGTTTCCGCGTCCGGCCGTTTTTCGCGCTGGGTTGCCCCTTCGCGGACTCGCGGCTGGTCGCGTACTTGCTCTGCAGCAACCGTCTGCGCGCCGCTCTGGCTATTGCCTTCGCGGGCTGTGCGCATCTGGCCGCTGCCTTTCCTCTCCCCAACTAAGGCTTTTCCGCGCTTATGCATGCGTACTTCGCCCGCCGAGGTCGGGATGGAACCACCTGAACCGGCAGCCTTCCCCACGTCTTTCTGGTCAGAGTCAGGGTTATTTCTGAAGCTGTTCCGAACAATGCTCTGTTGCCAGGCACTGGTGGAAGGCTTCGTCTGTGTCAGTATTGGCGCGTGTGCCGCAGCCGATGTCAGGGTAGTAGGCGCGTGTACCGCAGCCGAGTCTGTGTGCGTTGTTGGTGGCGCTGTGACAGCAGCCTGTCGCGCTGAAGGCGCGTCATCAGTTGGCAGTAGGTTGCCCCCTCCCAGAATACGATGGGGGCTGACCGACGAGTCGGCATGGGATTCCCCGGCTTGGCCGGGACCCACCTGGGTAGTTTTTTTTACTTCCTGCTTCATGATGGTGGTTTGGTTGTTGGGCTTTTTTGGAATCGAGGTTGCCCCTCCTCTGGACCGACAGGAGTGGAGGAGAAGGAAGGAGTGAAGGTTGGAGTGGGTGAGTTGAAGGAAATAGGGGGTTGGGATAACCCTAGGCCTGGGATTTTGGCTTTCGGGAAACTTCTCTTGTCCGGAGTCTCAGTCGAGACACTCCGGCAGAGGGATCGACCCCGAGCAGTCAGGTGGCGGTCCCCCAGCCGGAGCTGGGCTATCCGCAACCCGCCCACCCGCTCGGTTGCATGAGAAGACCTGCCTGGCGGTCTGTGCTGTCCCCCCACGTGGGTACTTGTACCCCCGCGTTGGGACAGCTCAGCCGAGCCCCGAGAATTTTAATGATTAGTACAGAGTTTAGTTTTTTAATGAGTCTGTACTAATTTTAATGATTAGTACAGACTCATTAAAAACAATATAATGACGTGTCCAATATGTGAAAGAATCGAAGGTCTCAATCAATCTGTCTAGCCTTCTCCCCTTACGGAATTTGTTCAAAAGAGTCTCCACGGCCCCGGAACGCAAATGGCATTAGGAGGAACACCGATGGGTTTTAGTCAGTAAGACTAAAACTCATCGGTGACTCACTTTTCTTTCCGCTTCTCCAGAGCGGAAGAAGTCATTTGATGATTTCCCACTCATAAAAAAAAACCTTATCCCCTTAATGTGAGTATCAGCTTGTAGCCAAACTAAATATAGCTGAATACCAGTATTTTACATGGAGCAGCCTTTATCTGATCTCCACAAAACAGTTACTGAATAGCACTAATCCCTTGGCAACACTACGAATAGTAATAAAAAATAATTTCAGTAACTCACTTCCACTTCAGGAGTTTAATTCGCAACAGAGAATATTATAATAAAACAACTGAATGAGCAGATGCTTGAAAATTAAAACCTTGAGCTTGAGTAAAATTTTATAAGAAAATCTTATTTATGAGCTGCGAAAATCTTTTTAAGAAACCAGAGAGAGCTTCTCTTTTTAGAGCTTTGCTTATCGGAAAAACTAATCAGTAGGTACGCAATATTTAGTAACAATAAAGCCATTTTTACTTTAACTACTATTTTAACATTCCATTTTAACATTCCTATATATGTATATTTTTTTTTCTGGATGGGAAATCATCAATTGACTTCTTCCGGAGGCAGGTAGAGCTGAAGGGAGTGTCAGACTCTTACTGACTATAACCCCCCGTGATCCTTCTAGTGCCCTTTGCTACTTAAATAACATTATTTTTTTTTATCACCGTATATTTTTTTTTCAAGCAACTCTTTTGATTCCTATAGGAACAGATTTTCTTTTTTCAGTTGCTATTTTCATAAGTACATTTTCTTCACTCGTTTTCGATGATAGAATGTTCTTTTGTCTGGGTCTTTTGTTGTGAAATGCAGTGTAGGTTACAGAATACACGACAGCAATATTAATATTCGTGATGACTATTTTTTTCTCATAGTAACAATGCTTTATTTCAAAGTGCCGTGCGGATAAAAATCAAGCACCCCTTACTTCTATTTCAATAAATCATTTCACCCAACATTAGACAACGACCCTCGACGTGATTATTATTTAGTAATGATACTGATAGTACTGTAGTTTACAAATCATTAATCTTCAGGAACTTACTTTATATTTCGGGGACCGACTGTGATGAGAATATGAAAAGAAATTATAGATCGCTATGTAATGTTATATTCGTAAATTTTTGTGGTAGTGAGAGTTCATCATGGAGCGAAACTTAATGTATCTCCTTTTGTCTTTTGGTCAGGAACAGATGTACCAGAAGCTTCCAACCTACCGCTTTTGGTACCTATCATTTTTTTTTAAACATACAGCGATGTTTAAGATACTTTAAGCGTCGTTTCTGTCAATTTTTGAGATAGCAAACAAAATTGCGTTCTAAATACAATGAGCGCTAAAAGTTTTTAGTGGTTCATAGTGCAAGCAGGTCCAAGTCAATACATATTAGAAAGAAGAAAAAATTCACAGTTTTTTTTATAAAGTTTCCTCACAATAAGCACAATAAGTTTCTCCTGTATCGTGTGTCTGTGTGTGTTTATATGGTACGGTTACAAGCATATAAACACACATACACAAACAGACACGGAACAACTCTCTGTAGTTCATACAAATGTTTTTTCCGTGCGGGAATCGAGCCCGCGACACGCAGCGCAGCAGTCAGTAACTCAACCACTGCGCCAACTGTGCAAGAAAAACAAACTGTAGTCAAAAATTGAATATCCCGATACATATACAAAAATAATTTTCCCAATCCGACTGGTAATTCCAGAGATTAGCGCTTTCAAACAACTCTTAATCTAAAAAGGCCAGCCAAACTACGAGCAAGTAAATGATGCTATCCCAATTTATGAAATTCAATCCCAGTCATTAAAAGGTTATTTTCGTTGAAATTAAGGTCAGTTCTTTTGGGACGCTTCAAAATTAAAATACAAGTTCAACAATTTTCATTACAATTGTGTAATTATTAAGCTCGGAAGGCTACTTGTTAGATTCTAGACTTTACAGTAAAACGAACTAATAAATATACTAAAGAAAACATTCTTGTTCCTTGTGCTTTATTCAGCTCACAATAGTTATTTATTATTCGTACTCTAGTTGCCTCGCTCCAAAGTATTAATTTTAAAGTCACTCGAAAATAGAATTGCGGTATTTTGCTTATTAAAAACTTCATTCATTAAAATATACTCTGTTTTATTGTTTTGCTCCATCGGTGCTTTTTAATCGGTTTCATAACCAGAACTTTCAATTTAATAGGTTACTGAAACAGCTTTCAATTAAATTTTATTGTTTGTTGAATTCTGAGATTTTGTAATAGGATCTTAAAATTTCGATTGGCTAATTCGCAGAGATCGGAAAGCTATGTATTATGTTTTTTCAAGTATTTTGTGTTACTTGTGACAATTAAATAAATGCCTCGTTTATTCCACAATCATAGGATTTCCCATTCATAAACCCATCCGTGATCATCCTAGTGCCCTTTGCGTTCTAGGGCCGTGGTGACTCTTTCGAACAAATTCCGCAACTAGGAGAGGCCCCTGGCTGTTTAGTTTGAGATTATTTTAAAACTTGAGCTGACTAATCAAGAAGGCTTTAAGTTTATACAACATACAACCTTTCCATGGATTCATCCACCCTTTTTTTTTTTTTTTTTTTTTTTTTCTGGATGGGAAATCATCAAATGACTTCTCCCGCTCTGGGCGGAGCGGAAGGGAGTGTCAGACTCTTACTGACTAAAACCCACCCGTGATCCTTCTTGTGCCCTTTGCGTTCCAGGGCTGCGGTGACTCTTTCGAACAAATTCCGCAACCCTAGCAGGCACTGACCCTATGGGGCCCCGTCTTCTTTGCTGACGGCTCTTTGAGGCGCGCGTGGAACACGACGCGCCGTCGACTCGGGCCTGGTTGCTATCGGACGGCGAGCCACCCATAGCTCGCCATCCGCAGGCCCGCGCCTACGGTGGCCGGGAATCGCCCTGCGTTTCCCGACGCCCGGGGCGTCTTCTTCTGTTGCGGCGGCTGGAGCGAGGGGCTTCCCTCTCTCGCACGCGCTCCGCCTCCTCCTTCGCTAGCATTACTGCTTCGCAGAAGGAGGCGACCGCTTCCCATGCCTCCTCGCTCCGGACCATGGCCCGAACCAGGGCCGGACGCGAGAGGTCGCCGCCGCCGATCGCCTCGACGAGGACACGGCGGTACTCCGCCCAAGCAGGGCAGACCTCCACCGTATGCTCCACCGTGTCCTCCGGACGATCCACACAGTGATGACACCCGGACGTGTCCTCCCGCTGGATCCGACACAGGTACCTCCCGAAGCAGCCGTGTCCGGTGAGCACCTGCGTCAGGCGGAAGGTGAGAACGCCGTGACGTCTCTCCAGCCACGCCTCAAAGAGGGGACTTATCGCCACAATAGTGGCGTGCCCAGCACTGGGTTGCGATAGTCGCTGTCTCCAAACCTCCGTGAGATCCCGCCGGAGCTCCGTCCGCTGCGCGGCAATTTGCCGCGGCAGCAGCGTTTCACCCCGGCTTAGCGCCTCCACGCGCAACGCGTAAACGTGCGCGAGGGCTCTCGCCTCCAGATCCCACGGCAGTAATCCGGCAAGGAGATTCGCCGCTTCGCCAGAGACCGTGCGGTATCCACGGACTAGCCGAATGGCCATGACCCTCTGGGCCGAGACCAGGTGGCGCGCTGGCAGTCGCCTTAGCGACAGCGCCCACACTGGGGCCCCGTAGAGGGCCATGGACCGCACGATCCCCGCGTACAGCCTCCGGCAGGAGGCGTTTGGTCCCCCCAGATTGGGCAAGAGCCGCTTGAAGGCAGCCCCAGCCCGCCCCAGTTTGGGTGCCAAACGTCGGAAATGCTCCGCGAAGTTCCACCGGCTATCGAGGACGAGGCCCAGGTACCTCATCGTTGACCCGACGCCGATGTGAACCCCTCCTACCGTTACCTGGGTTCCCGGTGGTGGCCGGTTCCGAGGGCCATGAAAACACATGGCCTCGGACTTGTGTAGGGCCACCTCGAGACCCAGTTGCCGGATTCTGTCAACGACTATCGCAACCCCGCGTGTCATCAACTCAGCCGCCGCCTGGTGCGACCCCCCTTGCGCTAAAACCAGCGTGTCGTCAGCGTAGCAGACTACGCTGACGCCGCGAGGGAGGTCGGCGCGCAGCACCCAGTCGTAGCCGATGTTCCACAGGGGCGGCCCCAGAACCGAACCCTGTGGAACACCGCACGACATCTCTCGCCGGTTCCACTCTCCCCGGTGACCGGGGTAGATGACGGCTCTATCCGTCAGGTAGTCCTCGACCACGCGACGGAGGTAGGTTGGCACCCGGTGATACCGGAGTGCCTCTCTAATGCAACTCCAGGGCAGGGAATTAAAGGCGTTTGCGATGTCAAGGGACACCGCCACGACCACCCTACCCCGGGAAATCGCCTCCCTCGTCGTGAGGGCTCTCACGCGCATGATGGCGTCCACCGTCGAGCGCCCTGCGCGGAAACCAAACTGGTTCTCCGCCAGATCCGGCCCAGCTCTCACCAAGTGCTTGACGAGGCGGTTTGCAATTACTCTTTCAAAGAGCTTGCCCACCTCGTCAAGCAGCACGATGGGCCGGTATGCGGACGGAGAGTCCGCAGGGCGCCCTGGCTTCCCAATGAGGACCAGTTTCCCCGTCTTCCAGCGACGTGGGAACTGGCCCCTCTCCATGCATGCGCTTAGGAGCCCACGTAGTCGAGGCCCGAGAGCCTCCGAGGCCAGGACCCAGGCTTTCCCAGGTAAGCCATCGGGTCCTGGGGCGGTATTTCTGGCCTTGAGCCTATTAACCGCCGCTCTCAGGTCTACCTCGGTCACCTCCGGAGTATCGTCGTCGTCGGTGTGGTCCGCATCGGGCACCGCAGGTGGCGGAGCCATGGGCGGGGGAGCATGGTCCCCCCGCAGCGGGAACAGAGCGCTCACCACGTCCTCCACTAGCTGGGGCCGGAGACTCTGCGTCAACGGGGGGGCCCAGGTGCGGAGTTTGTTCCGCACCATTTTGTAGGGCCTTCCCCACGGGTCCCTGTCCAGAGACTCCAGCAGCTCTCTGCGAGCCAGATCCCTGGCCCGCAAGATCCCCGCTTGGAGGGCGGTCTTCGCCGCTCTGTACTCCTCGTACAGCTCCGCCTCCCTGGCCTGCGCATTCGGAGGGCGAATGCGAAGCCGGCGATGCCTGGTGTACGGGCGACGCGCAGCAACGCACGCTTCTCTCAGCGTCGTCAGCTCGCGCGACCACCAGTACACCTGACGGCGGGCGCGTCCTGGCCGGACCCGGGGCATTGCCACGTCGCATATACCCGACATGGTCTCCCGGAACCACTCCACCTCATCGTTGATGTCCGCAGGCCTGTCCGGTGGTGACACCCAGGCCTGCACGATCGAGGCTTCCAGGAGAAGCTCCCGGTCCAGCTGCTTCAGCGCCCACCGCGGACCACTCGGGGTCTGTCGGACTGGCGCGCTTGAGGTCTGGGCGGAGACGTCGAACCGGATATACCGGTGGTCGGAATAGGTCTCCACCTCCTCCACAACACGCCAGTCGACGACACGCGGCGACAGAGCGGGGCTGGCGAACGAGATGTCCACCACGGAGTCACCCCGCATCCGCACACACGTGGGGACAGAACCCCGATTAAGGACGACCAGGCCTGTCTCCAGGGCCCAGTCCTCCACCATCCTACCCCGTACGTTAGTATAACGGGAACCCCAAGCCAAATTCTTGGCATTGAAGTCCCCGAGAACAAACACGGGGAGGGGACGATACCCGACGACGACGTTACGCAACTCTCCAAGGGAGTTGTGGAACTCAGCGAGAGTTCGATTCGGGGAGAAGTAGACTCCCACCACTACAATCTCCCCGAACCGTGCTGCTACGCACCCCTGTCCTCTCCTAACACACTCGAGGGACGGGGTACCGGCGGCGGCCGACGAAATTAGGGCCACTGAGCCGTCTAGGTCCTTCACCCAGTCCTCCCTGGGTGGGACGTAGTACGGCTCAGCGATCACGGCGACATTAATCAACCACTGCGCCATGCTCTGGAGCAACAGGTCCTGAGCAGCGGCGCAGTGGTTGATGTTCGCCTGGAGGAGGCGTAATGGAGCCGTTATTGGCATTCCATTACGGCCTCCTCCCGGGCCTCTTGTGGGGCCGCGGCACTCGCAGCGGCGGCGACAGAGGCGGCGACGGAGACGGCGGTGGAGGGCTTCTTGCCCCCGGCTTTGGCGGGTGGAGCGCAGGCTTTGCCCCCAGCCCAGTGTTCGGCCGGCTTGCCAGCTGCCGCACATGCAACGCAGTGCGGCGTGGCGCTACACGAGCCGGCCTTGTGACCTGGTTGACCACAGCGGAAGCACAGTTCGCTGCGGTCAACCTCTGAGGTGCAGAGAGCTCCCGTATGGTTGCCGACTTGGCAACGGAAGCACCTCAGAGGTCTGGGTTCCAGCAGTTTGATCTGCGCCGACACCCATCCCACCAGAAGCCTTCGGCCCTCCGATATCTTCTTGGCCGCCGTCACCGGGCAGCTTACCACTACGGTTCGCATGCCCGTGAAGTCAGGACGTATGGTGCCTGCCTTGACTTGCTCGGCAGAGCACCCTCCCGTCCTGACCACGGCGGCCACAACCTCCTCCTCCGTGACGGAGTCGTCCAGGCCCAGAATGCGCATATCCACACACTTGGTGGGCCTGGACACTCGGGCATCGTCCGCATTCAAGGACGCCCTGAGCCTTTCGGCCAGAGCGTCAGCGGTCGGGCCGCTGGCTGCCCCAGGGACCTCCAACATCCGGGCACCAGTCATGGTGACCCTTAGCCGGAGGCCCCCGACGATGCCGAGCTCCTGGAGGCTTACCGTCTCCTTCGCCTTCGCAAGCACGTCGCTATACGTCACGCCCCTCTTGACCGCGTCCGGCTGTAGAGTGAGCACTACAGCTGCGGTCTTCGGGGCGCGGAGCATATTCGCGACGCGTCGCTTCTTCTGTCGCCGCCTTCTTGCCCTCCTTTTGGCCGCCCTGGCTGCCTTGCCCGCCTTCTTTTTCTCCCCGGCCACTTGCCATCCGGCTTCGGCAGGGGGGTTAGAAGGCGGGTCAGAAAGTGTGGGCTGCTGCACCGCCCGCGGTGGGGCTTGCGCCGCCTGTGCAGCCGCTCCACCCTTCTTCTGTTTGGCCGGTACCGGTTTACCCGGTGCCGGCTTCGCTGGTGCCGACTTCGCCGGCCCGGCCCCTCCCTTAGCTTGACCGGACGAAGCCGGCTTGGCAGCCACAGCGGCCGCGTACGAGGCCGCCTTCTGGCCCGAGGCCTTCGAGTTCGCCGCTAGCGGGGGGCGCAAGACGATGCCCTCCAGGACGGAAAACCGTTCCCGGAAGGCGGCCAGCTCCTGCCGCACCAGTTCCAGCACCTGGTTCTCAGCCGGCGCGAGCTGGCTTTGCCCCTGCTTGCGCCCTCCTTGAGGCGGCCCCTGAGAGCTGGCTTCTCGGAGTCCGGCCAGGTCTGCTCGGAGCTTCTCGTTCTCCTGTCGGAGAAGCTCCGTGGCGGCAGCCAGGCGGGCGACCTCCGCCCGCAGTTTGGACGTTGCGTCCGACTGCGGTGCGCGGTAATTGGCCTCCGCTGCTGCCAAGATGGAGACCGCCGCCGCGCTTATGGCCCTGTTTTTAGACGCATGCGTCCTCTTCAGGGCCACATCGCGGACCGCGGCCTCCACAGCCTTCAAAAACCTGGCCTGACTCTCCTCGCCTGAGCCTCCAGCAGTGTCCGGTTTGTCGCCGGAACCCGCCAGGGGGAGTGCCGGCCGGTCGGACTCTTCTCCAGGGTGGCGCGCCTCCTCAGCGACCTTCGCAGCTCGCTGGGCAGCCTCCCCGGAGACGTGTCCCCGTCCCTTTCCGCCAACTCGGCCCTTTCCTCGCCTGCTGGTTGGGATCTTGCAGGCCGAGGCCAGCTCACCCTCGGAGGTCGACCCCTGGCCTTCCTCCGGTCTGGGACGCTTGCGGAAGAACTTAGAGTTCTCCGCACCCTCTGCAATCCCACACCCAGCGCTCCTCGCGCTCACAGCGCTAGATGCGGAGTCAGAGTCTGACCCCGCATCCCCCCGACGCTCCAGCGGATGCTTCCTCCATAACTTGGAGGAAGCATTCGCTGGTGCCCCGGCGCCACCCGACACTTTGTCAGGCGCTTTATGGTCGTAGCGGATCAGGTCCTCAAAGGACGCTGACCCGCTGGAGCCTCCTCGGCTCTGGTTGCCACTGGCAATTGGAAGACATTCGTTGCCCCCCCCAGAATACGGTGGGGCAGACGCTCTTTCGAGCGTGGTGGATTCCCCAGCCGCTGAGCAGCTGGAACCACCCTGGGGTAAATTTCTTTCGCCTGTCTTGTTCATTTTTGTTTGTTCCTTTTAAGGGTGCGGTCCCTGTTTTTCTCCACCCCTTCGCAGGGTTCCCTCTCCTCAACTCTCTACTTGCTCGCTGCCCTCACAGTCACGTCTGATGATCAGACGCGTACCAGAGAGCAGCGAGCAAGTTTCCTCCACATGAATCGCACACCGTCCGCAAACCCGAACACTGCTCAGGTCTCCGAACGGTGTGCCCTTCCCGTGTCCCTCTTGGTCTGATCCCTCACTTGCGACCTTCCGGCATGAGTAGCTCTACCGGGAAAGCTCGCAAGATCATTGAGACGCGCAAGCCCCACCACGACGACAACGTGGGGACACAGTCGGTGGGGATGGATTCATCCACCCTGCATTCTCAGTCATACGAAAAACCTCACTTATGATCAGATTTTTACCTACCTGCTTTAAAAGTAACGTAAGTATCCTGTTATTTTATAAGATGCCATAAAACGTGGGGTGTTATGCATCCTATTTTTACTAAGCATCATTTTATTCTTATTTTGGTGCCAAGAAATATTCAGTTGGACCAGCAGACGAAATTCGTAATGTCTTTTGTACCCTAGAGTCTAGAACACTCTTGGCCACTGTCCAACATCCATTCGTGGCGTGTGTGTCCATTAAGTCAGTAATCCCTCAATCATTTCTTGAACCTGTGCCCAATGGTAAGATCTCTGGCATGATTTTGCTTGAGATAGTGGCAGCTTCATCAGGTTTTGGGGCTTAGATGACTTGATAGGAGAAACTGGATTTTATCCGTTCATCTCCGGTTTTAGAGCAGGCAATGGCCTGGAGTAACTGAATGAAAGTATCTTCAAAGTTCCTGTAATTTTGTTTTACCCGTTATAAATGTTTTTTTTCTTTCACTTTTTGTGTTATTTCCGATTTCGGACTGCTAACAAAATGTTAAGGTATGGATTTTTCTGAATAGGGATTAGCTGTAAATTCGTAACATTTTGCGAAATATATATTGTGTTGTTTTGGTAGGTATCAACCCAAACTATCACTCCATTCACTATTTCGTACTATTAACTGGACACCCTGTATAAACAATCGAGTCTGCTCGCCACACAGCGCAGAATAAGGCTTAGTCATAGCAATAAGAAGAAGCCTGTGCTCTCAAATTAATCAGTTACCGTGTTAAGTTATAAATAAAGTAACAAGTGTGTCATTGTACTGTATTTTATATGCAATGTTTGTTTTACTATTAAGGAATATAATACGAGGCCTTTAAATACGTATGCAAGAAAGTATCGCGTGATTTTTCTTACAGCGATAAGAAATGTTCATACTAGTAGTTCTTACGTGTAAATGATTGAATGTTGAACATTGACATGAGAGTGGCCTACTTACTGTTTATAGTTAAGGTATATCGTGATAATAATCCTACTAATATTATAAACGCGAAAGTTTGTAAGTATGGATGGATGTTTGTTACTCTTTCACGCAAAAGCTACTGATCGGATTTGGATAGGCACACAGATGGTTTATAACCAGTATTAACATATAGGATATTTTTACCCCGATATTCCCAAGGGATCGAATCTTATGCGAGTGAAATTGCGTGGCGCTGCTAGTATAATCATATTAAAGGCTTTTACAAATAGAGGGAGCCACAAATCTATAGATATTATAGCTGTAGGTGAGCAGAGTTTTATTATTGACTAGCTTCTGCCAGCGACTTCGTCCGCGTGGAATAGTTACTTTACCCCCGATTTTGATACTCTCAGCCCGATCGGTTTAAAATTGACAAAGTTTCATACAAACATTCATCCCCTATTTTATCCCCTTGGGGGTAGAATTAATCAAAATTCTTTCTTAGCGGATGCCTACGTCTTAACATCTACCTGCATGCCAAATTTCAGCCCGATCCGTTCAGTGGTTGGGCTAGCTTAAAAAATGGAGTAACTTCTCCCGTTTTCTCAACATTTCCCTTCACTGCTCTGCTCCTATTGATTGTAGCGTGATGAAAAGTATACTATAACCTGCCCAGGAGTATGAAGAATAATTGCACCAAGTTTCGTTAAAATCGGTCGAGTAGTTTTTGTTTCTATAAAGAACATACAGACAGACAGACAGACAGACAGACAGACAGACAAAAATTTTACTGATTGCATTTTTGGCACCAGTATCGATCACTAATCACCCCCTGATAGTTATTTTGAAAATATATTCCCTGTACAGAATTGACCTCTCTACAGATTTATTATAAGTATATATAGATTAAGGAACGTTAAAATTCTCATGTCAGTCGTAATCTGTCAAAAATATATGTAAATTGAAGCTTTTTTGACAGTTCGACTCATCTCAGTCGTCAATGCAAACGTTGCTTAAAATTAGCCTTCAGGTTTAACTCTGTCATTGCTGGCTTCTACCGAAATCCAGCGCTGTGTTTATGTCTCACACACTAAGGCCTGAATTCCTCTGTCGCTGACGTCGGTCGCGTACGTCGATCGCGCGTACGAAGTACGAATATACGTGGTGTTCTATGTAGACCCACTCTGTGACGCTGACATCAGCGGCGCGCGAGTAGCTACGCGCCGCGTATGGCGCGCGTCGGTCTCGCTCGTCAGCGCCGCGTACGTCGGTCGACTGACGCGCTATAGAACGCTATGAGCGTCCTCACTCTGTTCCCGACCGTCGGCTAAATGGTACGCGCGCGCGTATAGTCGCCATGAATATTGATACATACCGAACGTGTGATTGCCGAGGTGCGATATATGGAGCAGTGTTTCAGGTGATTTTCTAACTTTGGTACCTAACAGTTCATCAAGTTTTTACTTTCATTCTAAAATAAATCAAGAACTTTTCCTCGTCCTGACGTAGCTTTTCAAATAATGTAGAAAATTCACCATTCGTCACCCTATATCAGCAACAATTGTGTGAATGTGATATCTTTTTCTACCCTGACGCAGTCTCCGCTTGCGTAAGTATGCTGCAGCAACTGAACAATTTATAAACGGGTTCATAATTATCCCAAATCCACTTGGAGACGCCTGTACCGTGGAGCGGTCGGTATCGGACTACGGATGTTTTCATTGGCGCTGATGGCCAGCGCGCTACGCGACTGACGGTACGCGACCGACGTCAGCGACAGAGGAATTCAGGCCTAAGTACTCCCAGCGCGCAGCGTTACGCTGAGCGATGACCGATTTATGCTTTTACCAAATTTTGGAATTGGGAAAAACGCAAATTGGTGCAAGAGACGTATCGAAGACGATACGTCTCTTAAATTATTTTTAAAAAAAAATCTAGATGCATTGCAATACAACCTACTGACTTTCAGATATTTGGACTGCTTAGCCTTTTACGGCCAATTCTACATTTTATTAAGCAATGTTTGCAAACTCTTCCTAAATACTTACATACCTAGTTAGTTAGCTATAGTTTTGAAATAATGCGACCGAGATGCGATTGAGACATTACAACTTATAATTTTTCTACTAGCGCCATCTATTGACTTGTGTTTTAAATTGTTGTACTACATCATTGTTATCAGTAAAATAATATAAATAACGGATATACTGTATATATTTATAGACTATCTATCGCATCCTTGTTTGTTCAGTAGACATTTAATTATAATAAAATTAAATTGCGCATCGCACGTGTTCTGTGTGTGATTTTCCGCTTCACAGATTTTTCGCACAAAGCTTTACAGTTCACGTTTTTGTGCAAGTGGTGTGTAAAATACCTGTTTAATTGTGCGTGTAATCGTATAATTGCTTTATTTTTTAATGCAGTTTGTGTTACATAAAGTGTATTGTATTCAGTGCAAATAAAAAAAAAGTGTGCTTTTGGATTGCTTTTATGAACCATGTCGTGGTTAAGAATTCGAAGAAACTGCATATTACAACACACACACGCTAACATGATGAACTTAGAATCAAAGTGTGACCTTCTTATCTACGTAGGTAATGTATAGAAAAAGAAAAAAAAAATCAAATTTAGAACTATCAATATCTGCAAGTAATATTAGGTATACTACTTGTAGATATTGGTCGTTCTGGATTTGAAATTGCTTTTTATTTTTTATTTTGGAAGTTTATTGTGGGGTTTATCCCAGTAGACATTTGAATTATAAACTTTTTGCGCTATTCGTTTGAAAGAATCACAGCAGCCTTGAAAAGCAAAGAGCATTAAGTGGAACATGGATGGGTTTTAGTCAGCAACAGTCTGGCACTCCATTCCGCTCTGCTCAGAAAAACAGAAGTCATTTGATGATATCTCATTCTAAAAAAAAAGTATTTAATACTAGCATCGCCCCTCGGTTTCACCCGCGTATTTCCCGTTTCCATGGGAATATGGGGATATAATATAGCCTATCTTCACCGGAGATAGTGTAGCTTCCCAACAGTGAAAGAATTTTGAAATCAGTCAAGTTGTTTCGGAGCCTATTCAATGCAAACAAATAAAAAAACAATCAAATCTTTCCTCTTTACAATATTAGTGTAGATAATGTGAAAAATATACTGTAATGTAGAACAGTTAAATTTTAAAATAACGAGACAAATGCAATCAGGTTATTAATTAAAAATAAAATGTTAAAAGTTAACAACATAATGTGTGTATGTATGTGTTATTTTATATAGAAGTACTTACAGTGAAATTCGTTTATTATGACGCCGCTTATATTGACCAACCGCTTAGTATGAAGTAAAACGGAGCTAATTTTGGTAAAAAAAAGTACGGATATAATGACTTCGTTTATTGACATGTCGCTTATTATGTCATATTTTTCAGAAATTCAGAAATTATGTTTGGTTATAGTAAGGGACATGACTTCTAATTTGTTTCTGACTCATTTTGTTTTGATTGATTTATGTCTATCAACATTTTCTTTTTGTGTTTCTCATTATTACACGATATAACTAACAAAGATGGGATTTTGTTTAATTCCTAAGATGACGCTTTTTATGACGTCCGCTTAGTATGACATATTTTTCACTTCCCTTCGATGTCATTATAAGCGGATTAAACTGTATTTATTAAGTTACATTTATTTGTGTATATTTGGTTATTTTAATTTGATTTGTATGTGTAAATAAATAATAATAAGTTTTAGTTAAGTTAGTATAGTCTGTTTTAAGTTTGCTTCTCTCCTTTTCACGCTGTTTCAATATTTCCTATCCCACTCTTCAGTCGCAGGTCTTCTGAAAGAAATTTCTATTGAAATAAGCAGTACCTTTGTGCTGTTGATTTTGTACAAAATTTTATTTTTTAAGTATCTTGTGTGTACATAAATAAATAATAAATAAAAATCACACATACTTTTAAATTACGTCACGTACACAAATAGCAATAAATTCCAGAAGCTAAACTGAAATAAAGTAGACACAAATATATCATAGCAAACTAAAACTTAACAACACAAGTAAAGGTGCTGAATCTCTTTGAAGCTGAACATAAATTGAAAGATACTGAGAAGCGAGATAATAGGCTTTAGATCGTATCTGCTTGTGATAGTTACGACATTTCATTTCCTTCTGAATTGTAGTTCACAAATCATTTAAATACAGGCTGAATTAATATTTAATCCATAGACTATTTAGCTTGTAAGGACAGTTTGATGTTTGTCTTCTTCTTCTGCGATTGCTTATATATTTATAGGTATATAGAAACGGACTTGTGCATTTTATTTGGTCTAATAAATTGATTATAATAGTATCTCTGTCAAAAGTGTTGACAGAACGTCAGATTTTATCTATACTAATATTATAAAGAGGATAGATTTGTATTTCTAATAAACTCAAAAACTACTGGACCGATTTAAAAAAATCTACACCATTTGAAAGCTGCATTCACCCTGAGTAACATAGGCTATATTTCAACCCCATATTCCCATGGGAACGGGAACTACGCGGGTAAAACCACGGGGCACTGCTAGTTGCTATACCTATATGCTGACAAACATTCATCGCAACTTTAGGCATTATCTATAGGATAAAATAGTCGATGTTTTTATTTAACACCGTATTGACGTTACGCATGGTTCACTTTTTGCAACCGAATTGAAGTATAAATACAAAAACTTCGCTGGTATTACTTTGTTCAGTGGCGTGCAGTGGTTCGAGTTAGGGTAGGCCAGAGAAAATGTCCAAATAAATTTTAAAAAATAACCACATTATTCAGGGTTGATTTTTAATGAAATGAGTTTTTTTATTTTTTTTTAAATTGCCTATTTAAAAAAAAAAAAACAAAAAAAAAGACACCAAATTTCAACCCTGAATAATGTGGTTATTTTTTAAAATTTATTTGGACATTTTCTCTGGCCTACCCTAACTCGAACCACTGCACGCCACTGACTTTGTTGTACCATTAGCAGTATAGTACCTACTTAGGTTTTATTTTGGTTGCATCGTCCCCACATAATATATGTAATCAATTGATTAATGTTCACAAAATATTTAAACTCCATAATTACTCTTTTCAAATATAAGTTTTACACTCATATTTGAAAAGAGTAACTATGAAGTTTTTTGTCCGTTCTTCTCCATAAGAATATTTTTTTTTTTGCGAATTGACGACTAGATCCACTATAATATTTTTATTTCCAAACCGTTTTGACGTTCAGAAGTGCCTAGTTGAAAAAAAAAAGAAAAAAAATGAATTGACTTTGCACTTGAAAAGTGAATCATTCAGTGTCAGCCATATCTATGTATAATGTCGCCGCCTCTCAATCGAAGTGAATAAACTTCAGCGAACCGTGAAATATTGGTTTCAAGATAGAACGCAGACAATGAGATACTGACAATCGGTAGCCGGTATTCGTCCGTAAGGGTTAACCATAATGGTATTAGATTTTGGGACTTGCAAATATACGAGTAGTTTTGTGTTTCATCATGTTCTTTGATATAGTATGTACCTAAAAGTGATTGAATACTCACTTCTCTAGAACAATAAGAATTTTCATAATATGTTTATTGAATGATTTAGAGGGGTATAGAAAGATCAACGAAATAATAAATGGATCTTATGAAAGGTTATATGGCTAAAAGGAGATGGATATTGTTTGGGATGACGTAAAATAGACTTTATTATATAGAACAAGACATGCTGCCTCTTTTTCAATCATTCTGGGTCTACCAGAATTATTGAAAAAGAAGAAAAAGATGACGATGTTTTTTCTTAATACAATCTTTACTCATTTGTGTCCTACTACTGGGCCTAAGCCTACCCTTTCAAGTTTTATGCGCAAACGTGATCAGATCGTTACATCAGCTTCGCCGCTTTGAAACGGCGACTTTGAAACTTTGACGTCGAAATCCTCCCTCAGCCGTGTTAATTTTATAACAAGAACCTTTTTTTTCTGGTTGGGAACTCATCAAATGACTTCTCCCGCTATGGGTGGAGCGGAAGGGAGTGTCTGACTCTTACTGACTAAAACCCATCCGTGATCCTTCTTGTGCCCTTTGCGTTCCAGGGCTTTGGTGACTCTCTCGAACAAATTCCGCAACCCTAGCAGACACTGACCCTATGGGGCCTCATCTTCTTTGTTGACAACTCTTTGAGGCGCGCGTGGAACACGACAGTAGGTGATAAATGGGGTTTCTAGATCAGAGGAGATCTAGAAACCCCATTCATCTATTCAAATAGAACCCATTCATCTATTCAAATAGAACCCATTCATCTATTCAAATAATATTGGAGATCTAGAAACCACATTCATCTATTCAAATAAAACCCAATCATCTATTCAAATAAGTTTATTTAGTTAGTTTTTGTATAAAATTTGTTTTATTCAAATACAAACTTCTTACTAACATTTTATTTTACATCAGATAAGGTATCATTCATCAAAGAATACCAAATATACCATACATTTATTCACTTTTCATCTGATTGGAATTGAATTTGTTTTAAACTGATTTAAATAAAAGGAATTTCATCTTCCGGTAGAATCTGGTAGCATATAATGTCTTTTGAATCAGGTATCACTAAATCACGCAGTATAGTCCTCTTTGATGATGTGCCAGTGTCCCGACTCTTTGCTGAATCCGCTTTCATTTTTTCAGTATTAATCTGCATATCGTTGACTCGGGAGAATGTTAGCTCTTTATTGTCACTTTTAAAGACAAGTTCTTGAATGTTTCCCGATTTAATTGCAAAATGCATATTTTGATTGAATAAATCTTCTTGTGATGTATCTCTGATCTGCGGTTTTGATGAATCTGCACTCGAGTTTTTATGAGCGGACTGCATATCATGGACAAATATATCCTCACCATGCGCGTTCCGAAAAATAATTTTACAAATGTCTCCAGAAGTATATTTCACTGAATCTTGCATTGTAGCTATTTTTTTTTTAATTGTTTAATTCAGTTTATGATCCAACCTTCTCACTACAACTGCAGGAATCGAATGTCACATAAAATAACTTTCAAGTAATTTATAGTTACTTATATAGGCTACATTGCTAATAGCATTCGGTAGCTAATTCAGCAAACAATCAATCTATTCTTCTCCCACTATAGAATCACTTTATATTTCTGTTTCTTTAAAAAATAAACGTTTCGATTTGTCAATATAATCCATTCCTTTCAAAGCGTTCAAATAACAACATTGAGGAAATTGTATAGCATGTTGCATCCAAGGATCATCGTATATCTCCCAATCTTCTATAACACCTCCACATGAGAAACATGCTGCTTTATCATTCACACCATTTCCACAATAAAAAAATCCAGCATCAGCCATTTCCATTACCAATCTTCTCCTTGAATCAGCCGTTGCCCAATAATAACTAAATGAAAATTCACGCATTTTATATGTATTATACATGTCATATCGAGGATTGTATTTATTTCGAGACATGTTCTGATTACTAACTTCCAAGTTCTTGATACAGATTGTAAATGTATAATGACATCGCACCGCTGTTACCAGCAACTTATAACGATTAACATTGGACGGGATTGGTAGGTATAGGGAACTATTACCTATTACCCAATTGTGAAAAATAAACGAGAAAATATTTATTTTAAAAATTTATTATCTATACACCATTTATTTAAACATATTACATTTTTTAAAGCACATATTTTATCATGATAAATACAACTATACACATCACAAGAATGCTCATATTTATTGTACAAGCTTAATAAATTAGGACAACCTACATCTTCTAAATTATTTATATTATTATTATTAGAAATATTTTTTAACCACAGTACTTTTTCTAAACCTTTGGTGTAAACACTTTTATCTCTTAGAATATCTACGATCAAATTCTGATGATTTGAGTAAGGCACAAATCCATCTCTCCAGTGTATCTTTCTATTTCGCTCAATCCAACTGACTTGCCGTTTTTCTGGTATCGTCAAATCATAAAATGGGAATGGTGGCTTAATTAAGAACACCTGAATGTTTTTATTCCATAACACAGCAATTTCTTTAATGATAAATTCATTTGTTTCAGTTTTAAAACCTTGAACATCTACAATGGCAGTCATGATAACCTGCGCACTATGTTACTCAAAGGTTTATATTCCACAAGTCGATCGTTAATAATTAAACAATATCCAGTTGTGTTATCTGGTATAGGCGCTGAACATTCAATCTCCAGCCGCACATCTACGGGACCTGTTTTCAAGCTATCGTTTTGTCTTGAACAGTCTATGATAAACAGAGGGGCCTTCTCCTTGAAACCGACCAAATCAAGCAAGGGATCTGCAGGACAGTTGTAATACGACTGACGAAATTTCACATACATTTCATATAATATATTGTATTTGTTCTCGGAAAAATTTAAGCTTAGTGGCTCGTAAGGATAATACTGTGAATTCAAAAATAGCGTTACGTTGGTAACCCCACAGTGATCAAACAGAGAACTGTCTCTGGTTTTATTATTTTTTCTGTTCGTTTGTAAGCCAAAAATGACATATCGAGGTTTCTCTATTTGCGATGCAGTCTTAACTGACCAAGAATGCTTTGTAGTTTTAGGGAGCAAAGGATACTCATATAAATCCCAATTTCGAAACGCTATCTGAATAGGTTTATCTCTTTCCAAGTGTTTTAGAAGTGTCAGTCGTTCGCGATCTGACACTTTTATATGTGGTACACGCCATTGCAATCTTTGTATATCTATTTGAAAATGTGCAATATCATCAGTCATTAGGATACTGTTTAAGTTAGAGTTACTTCTATTCAGAATAAGTTCATGTTTACAATTTATCACAATTTTATTGTAATCCTCCGCAAATCCTAAAATCTTATTAAGAGGTACAATAGCACTAAAATTACCATCATTTTTTAATCCATCTATGTTCCAACCCCATAAGGCTGCAACTTTGTTATCTCCATCATTCATTGAAATATACGATTTTATTGTCGACGTTATTCCAGAATTTTTAATGCGATCAATTTCAATACCATTTATTTCGTATCTGATATCTTGAAACAAAAACATAACAGGATTATTACTGAACGTAATATTTTTCTTAATCGATTTTCCATCTTTGTCGAAGAACTTTGCTTGGCCCTCGACGTAAATTGAACTGGCTGAGGGTAACACGTATATGTCTTGTTGGTGTATGGGAATTCTGATTTCATCGTTTTCCCTGAAGCTGTTAGTGTAGGGATTGTATGAGTGGACTTCATAGCTTTCAATTGAACTATCGAAGTGGGGTAATTCATTAATTTGTAGTATATTCATAATTTAAAACCTAGAGCTTTAAGAAAATCTTTATTTGCTTCACTCAATTTTTTCTCTTTTTTCTTACGTCTATGCACCTTAATGGTTGTAGATGGAATAAGACGTTTGATTTTCACTGGAGTGTTTTTATAATATAATATCATTTTGTTTTTCTTAAATGAAGGCGTAATTGAATATGTTCTTCACCAAAGTTAATACAGTTACCAAGTTGATCAACAATCTTAATAGATATAGATGAAATAAGATTTTTGTTCACTGGAAAGTAAATAACGTTTTGCGGTATTTCTATGTACCGGTGACCTGGAGCAGTATCAGATACAAATTCGTGAATAAAATGAGTTGGTAATCCGTTGCAGTATGAACCGTGAATAAGATCACATTCGATTCTGATTACAGATAGATTGCTTTTATTGATGGTCACATTTGATTTAGAATTTAATACTGAAAAGTATAGCAAACCGCACTCGTATTGCTCAGATAAATGTAGAGGTGGTTGAAAATACGAAATCAATTCAGATTTATTTCCAGAGATTGTAACCGTAGTAGACATGCTTTCATACTGAAGCCATATAGAATATTCTGTTTATTTTATTCCTTGACTACACCAAAACTTCTTTAAGAAATTTAAACAGAGATGCCCACAATTAAAGGGGTTATCACGTTGTATATTATCATAATTATATCGGACTTTGGACCCTGCATATTTTATAAATTCCTTGGGAGGTTTAAGATTTCCGTAACTATCGAAATACTCAATATAGTCATAATATTTTGCATAAGCTACCCAATGAGAACCAGGATTTTTAGAACTGTCTAAATTAATAACTCCACATTCTTTTTTTAAAGGGTATTTAGGGAGCTCATCTCTCATAAAGACGCCTCTAAAATAAGGAATATTATTTCCATATTTCAAAAGGTCAAAGTTAGTTAAGGCTCGTTTGGGTAGCCGATATTTTAGTTTTTTTCTTTCGATACAAAAATACCAAGTCCATCTTTATGCGGTTTTAGGTGTAGTCCTTTTCCAATGCAGAGAGCTTCCATCTTTTCATTGTGTCTCTTCGATTCAGTCAATAACTTTTTGGCCATCTTGAATTCGTTTATAGTTTTAGCAATACCTGCTGCGCCGCCTGCTAAAGCTCCCACAGCTGACAGTCCCGCAAAAATAGGGATCAAAGGCAATACTCCCCCAGTTTTTGGTATAGGAATAACGCGAGGAAGTTTAAACGATGAATTATCGGCTAATTCTCTGGCAGCGGCAATAGCCAACTCTATGGCCATTTTCTTGCTCTTTGGTTTTAATTTTTTAATATGTCTTTTTGTTTTAGAAATAACATTTTTTAATTTATTTTTTAACATTTTTCCAGATGTTACTTTTAGAAAACACTTTTTACTACTACTTTTTAGACCAGAACCAGTTTTAATTTTTGCGGACATAGCCCGGCTTACTAAGCATGCGGCAATTTTTTCACCTACACTTGCATCTGAAGCGACTGCTCGTTCTTTCGCCATTTTTAATAAAATTAAATCAGCCTCGTGTCGATCCTCGATGTTAGATGATTTATGATAGGCAATGTCGTGATCTTTGCAATATTCGTCTAATTTATTAATTCCATTATCGCCTTGTGTAAGCCTTTTAATTAATTTTGTACCAGGGCCACAAAAATTGTATCCTGGTAAGTGTAATTCAAAAGGTAAATGATTTATTAGCCAATTGAGAAGACTACTCTCTCCAATACACATTATACGACTGATGAATCCGGATTTAACACTTTAATAAATACTTATAATTTGCCCATTTGTTTATTTTTATTTTTTATAATATTACGTTTGATTTATCAATCCAACTGTTTTCAGCTGAAGATAAACCTAACCATTTTACTAAAACCCTGTTACCTTTTTTTCTAAGAACTTTCTCTACTAGATATACATTGGGATGTTTTGTTTCTTGAAGCTCTTGCACATAAAATGCACCTAAAATAGGCTGACCTCTGATTGCATCTTCTATTAAGTAGGTGATAGGAGTTGTGTTTTGTATCTTTCGAATTTTAAATATTTCTGTAGACCAGTTCGGGGTGTAACCTTTTTCAAATGCTCCTTTGTACTTACTGATACGAACATAATCACCAATTTTATACCTGCTTTTTATATTACGATGATTTTTTACTAACTTTAAATGTCTTTCTAATATGCGTTTTTTATTAACGTTATCCACATTGGCAGGGGCTTCATCAATTGTTCGATGATAAGTGTGATTGTATTTGTAAATAACATTATTAAGCGTACTATCTACCCAATTGTAGTTGCCTTTTAAACTAAACTCCTTATAGATTTTCGATTTCAATGTCCTGATAAATCTCTCAACTATTGAAGCCTTTTTTGTAGAGTAGGTTGAATAATGATTTATATTATAAGTTTGCATAAGCTTTTGAAATTTATTATTATAAAATTCTGATCCATTGTCTGTTTGCAGATTTTTAGGAATACGCCCTTTATTTAACAATTTCTTGAAAGTGTTACATACATCATCTTTAGTTTTACTTCTCAGCGGAAAGGTCCAAGCATATTTCGAAAATGTGTCAATAACGGCTAGAATAAATCTGTAACTTTTATTTTGTTTCGAAATTGATTGCATATCGATTAAGTCTGCTTGCCACAAGTCATCTATATCTTTCATAATAACACATCTTCGTGGAAAGTTTACCCTCGCATTTTTATGAATTTCGTTTACCACGTCCGCTTTGCTCATGTTTACAATTCAGTACATTCGTATTGAATCTGTATATAATACTGAATAAAAAGTATATCATTGGGGCTATTTATTCTTTAATTATGCCAGCTTCTTTCAATTCTTCTATTATCGATAAAATTTCATTATCATGGTTTGTATTGCCGGCATCTCGAGAAGCAACTAATAGTTTCAATCTCTCAACCAGTTCGTTGGGGTCATCCCAATATACCAAGTCAGTGTTATTTTTGTATTTCTTTAGGGTTGGTAAGTTTCCCCCAAATTTAGGGAGAATGTTATCGTTTAACAAATCGTAAAATAATGGTTTGATTACTTCGCGATATTTTATTCCTTTATCACCTTTTATTTGCCCATCAGGTTTAAAATCTCTTTTATGAGCATTTGTATAATGCAGCATATCCTTATAAACAAGTCTATCTTTGCTCGATATTAATTTTAAATCAGGTTTTCTTCGTAATAACAGTTCTTTCAAGCCGGGGGTTAAATTGTAAGATTTGTCACCGACTTTAATTAAAATGACATTGTCGTCATTCAAACTATCAATTTTAGAAAATGAAACTACGGAATTACCCATTAATAATGTTTTGTTTATACTTCTTATTCCAAACGGTATATTTACCCCATCATAAATATCATGGATATCACGACCCTCTAATGAAATTTCTAAATCATCCGCTAATTCTTTTGTGGGAGATTTTTTAACAGAATTTGGTTTTGAAATATAGCAGTCTTCAAACTTTGTAGATGAACTAGAATTAATGTCATCCAATTCAGTGTCGTCGGAATCAGGGGATGTTGTGTTTTTTAAATGCTTCATTTTTACCAAAGACATATTCGAATCAACTAAAGTTTTAAGGGGATCTGTGACGGATTTTAGCATTTTATCAAGTGACAAGTTCATTGAGTGTTCCTGGTTCTTCATTTGTTTTATTTTATTTTTAATGGAGTCTACAGACTTCATTAATTCTATTTTAATGTGCTTCTCCATAGTGTATTATATATAACAAGTGCACTTAGCCAACGAAGATATAATACTAAGTATTTTTTTTATGTTATTGATTTATATAATTAAAAATTTAATTTAAAATTTAAAAAAACTATCTAAATTATGTCTGTATCTTCCGTTGTTTAATGAAGAGTCTTTGCTAATACTAACAAAGCTATACGGCTCTCTCCAAACTGTATTACAAACACTCTTGAATTGATTCCAGGACATATCAGAACTGACATGCTCTTCATAAATATGTTTTAAATTTACGTCATCTTGTTTAAATATTATAAGAAAGTTAGCATTATCACGCAGTAACTGTTTTGGGATTTTAGAGTATGTTTGACATAAATAAAAGCAATCGATTTGTTTATGTCTACCCATGCAGAAGTAATTACGAATGTTAAGTTGATTTTCACATGCCACATCATCGAAAATAAATACCGAATTGGTTAGTGCTTCATCTGGAGCTATGACTTCCTTATTATCATTAAATTCATGAAATTTAATCTGAGGTACTCTTTTTATAACTTCTCGTAAGAAACTGTATTTTGGTTGAAAATTAGTTTTCGAGTATAGGTAAAGATTTTGAAATTTGAGACCATTTTCGTGTAACAATAAACTAAGCATTACGTTTGTTTTTCCACAATTTGAGGGACCACATATTATACAACGAATCGTATTTGGTAACAGAATGCTATGTCTAATATGGTTATCATAGTCACCAAGATTTATATGACTAACATTAAGTGATGTGTGTTGTTTGATCAACTTCATTTTGTATATTAATAAAATTCCTACCTTACATAGATATATATATATATATATTATAGAAAAATGATGTATTCTAATTTCATTCTTTGTAAGTTGTAAGTGCTTCATATTACAATATAAAGCGAAGTTACATTTTGAATATTCTTAATTCCAAGTCTACAACTTGATGTCATCGGTTGGATTTTAATATTCGTTTAAATCATAATATTACTAAAAATTTAAATCGTAAGTACTTAACTAATTTATATTATTTAATATTTAGTGCACATTGTTTAAAATTGATGATTAACTAAAGCAATACTTTTTATTTCAGAAGATGGAAGACCTTGATATTGTGGATGATGCTATTAAGTCATTCTATTTTGCTCAAGAACACCCTGGAAACAATATGGGACAAGCTGATCTGTTCCACCAACGACAACAGGACAATGAAAACAGTGTGAAAGAGCAACCAATAAAAGGAAAGACTAAGAAGTCCAAAACAACTTCTAAAAAAAATACGTTATCCAAATTATTTACCTTGCCTTCGTCATCTTATGTTCTTCGTAAGGAGCCAGGAATAGCACATCATTTAATAAAAATATGTATTTATGATTTAAGTGATAGCAATGTAATAAGTAATATTGACGACTGTCATAGTGCTAGTGTGAGCGTTCAGTATCAAGTTAAAGACAATCATGATGAAATTATGGATGAAACAGACTATCTAGTCAGTAAAATAGTTAAAAAGTTAAGTTCGGCTTCACACTGCTTTTAAAATGTTATTTATATTGTGTATTATTCATTGTAACTAAATATGACAGTAAATTAAATATAATTGAAATTTGTTATATAAGCTGGGTTTTATTTTATCTGAATAACTGTCTTTCAAATAGTAAGTAATAAAAAATAAACAGACTGAAGTGCAAGGTCATAACAAAAATAAAAACACGTTTTTAATTTTGAAGTAGATACTTTATTCAAATGCCACTCTCAATACAACAACTGGCACAAATACTAAATTACACTGATATTTTTTTTACTTAAATTAATTATTACTAATATCATTCTTATAATTAACAGTTGCAAAGGAATCAAGAATGTGTATATTATAATATATTAGTTAAAATATTGTATCACAATGCCCCCATGGTAACGTATCAACTTGGTTTAGTAATATCTGTCTCTTGTCATCATTTTTATTAATAACTATTTTATCTGTCTCTTGAGAGTACAATACATGTTTAATAGATTTAATAGTGTTCATTTTGCATTTGAATGTACTGTCACTAAGTAAAGCTTTATTATAATGAAACAATCGTAGTCGCTTTGTAACGGACTTGGTTACACCCTTAGCTTTCTTAATTTCTCCGTGCAAACTGTTTATGCAATAAAGTTTGGCTCTAAGTCCTGTGAATTCAGTAATAATATCACCCCCCAGCTCATCTTTGAATAGACCTGGAATTTGTGCATTTACTCTTGGCATATCATGTTTGTTGTTAACATCAAAATTACTAGTATCAAATTTTGATATGTTTTCTTTAATATCTTGATAAACATCTAGAGTTTTAATAAAATAAAGCAAACTATCTGTATCGGTATAACATAGCCTTGCCTTGTTTCTATATTTATTTTTTATATAGTCGTAGTGAAATTTATACAAATGCTGTTTTGCATACCCTAAAACAGTAAAACCGATATATATGGGTCTATCAAGATTTATTTTTTCCGGACTCAAATGAATGCCCACAAAGTTTTCGGAAAAAATTGTAATATTCTTTAAGTTAGGTTTCGCGATCAAGTTTTCGGCACTAAGGTGTTTGTTGGTCTTGTTATTTTTTTCATTCCATACCGTTACTAATTTTATATTTATCTGCTTTCGTCTATTTTCAATAGTTTTTCCGAATATAGCATTGTTCAACAGTTTGAATAAACTTTTTTCAAATGGTGAGGATGAAGCTTGACGCAATCGAGTATTTAGGTCAATGTATTTTTGTAAAAAGTTTTCTTGCCTAAAGGTAAGTACGCGGTGAGTTTTTTTCAAAACGAGCCCGTTCCTTAAGCATTCTTTTAAATGAACGTAATGTATCACATACTTAAATTTATCATATAAGTTTGCAATTAGTTTTGGGGTTTTACCTCCTGGGGGGGTAAATTTTTCTGCCGCGAAAGGTAAATCACAATGATACTTGTGTAAATAATCCGGATAAGCCAAATCAACTTCTAGAATATATCCATAATCTGAATCATCTGGTATATTAGTTACATTCATTGCATATATTTCTTCGGGTAACAAAAACCTGAAATCAGCTATTGGTAATTTTTTTGTCATCGCATAACCATATAAATTATTACAGTCGAGATATATCAAGAATGTTGATACTTCATTGTCATCAAAATCCGATAAATATTTATTATTAGCCTTCGCGCTACGAAGAGAACACTGAGCTAAGCCTCCACGTATCCCCTTTTCTAATAATTCATAAATCTCTAAATCACTAATTAATTCTAACTGAACCCTCGTATACAACATCATAGCATCCCAGCTCAAGCTAGGTGCAGTGATATAATAAGCTGGATCTAGATTATAATGCCGTAAACTGGTATCTCTAAAATTTTCAAATATGTCACAAAGTAACAAAACATCTGTTTTTAAATACAAGTCTGTATATTCACCGAGAGATTTAATTTTAAAACTTCGCCATATTTTTTGCACGTGCCTGTATTCATCATCGGTTATGTGTTCACATTTTAAACTATTATAGAAACATTCTTTCGGAGGAAGGACATTTTCATCGTATTTAGTAAAAGAGTCCATATAGTCGTATGGGTAAATACCTTTTTGATGCAACAATTTCAACAACTTTGTGTCACGGAATTCATTAGATAAATTTATAAAGTCACTGTCACTTAAATTTCTAGATAATACTTCCAAACTTGAATTAAGGAACTGCAAAGAATCAATAAACTTTATTTGAATAGGTCGTGAAGTATTCTTGGTTTGAATAATTTTAGTAACAGACATGTATTTTTCTTTAGTTTTTGGTATTATTTTAAAATAACCTTCATATTTTGCTAGTTCCCTGATAAATAGATGACAATCATAACCCGCCAAGTTATGAAAAACTATCGGCACAAAAGGACAAACCCTATGCATTAAATTGCAATGAGAATGTGCAGCACCTCGGTATTGTGATGTAACATGATCGTGATCTGTCACCTTATCGTCAAATAATAATTGCTTACAAATATGGCATACAGTGGCATTATTGAAGTTATTTTCTTGATCTTTAGTTAAAGGTAACATAGGTTGTACTTTTGATAATATATGGTAAATGTTTTCTATATCCTTAAGCAAATATGTGACAAATTTTTCAACACAATCTGGCCCTCTATACGTGACGTATTTATTTAAATTCCGATCGTGTGAACAACAAATGTAGTAACCGAAACAAGAAGGTTTATGTTCTTTGTATATCCGAGTACTATCTGTTATGAATTGATTATGATTTACTAAAAGGCTTTCAAAATCTGCATATATGACAAAGTTAATTTTTTGTTGCCGTTCATAATTTTTAAATTGAAGCATAGTATTTTTCCCCGGCAGTACCGTTAATATTCTGTTACACATATGTGAGTTGTACTTAATTTCGCTTTTAAAACATTGTAAACATAAATCACATAAATGCATTTTACCTTTGTGATGAGTAATTTGACGTTTAACTAGTCGTAAAAGATCTTTGATTAAGCAGTAGTGACCTTTGCCATTTCTTTCAATAAACAACAAATTTATGTGACAGCGCTTTCTTGAATTAGTCACATATAATGGACCGGTTACAAAGTTTTTGCCGTCTAATCCATAAATATTAAGACTTATGTCGGGATTTATTTTTTCAAAATGTCTAATATCGGTGTTTGTCGGTGGAAACATCATACCATCTGTATTCAGCACCGAAGAGTAATGCGGATATGAATTAGTTCTACAGACATTGCTCTTTTGTGGAAATAATGCTGCTATGACACTCCATAGGAAACAGTGATTATCTTTGTTTTGTATATTAATACAACTTTTTGAACGTTTCACTACATTTGGTAACTCTATGTAAGAACCACCTCTCAAAGGATTGTATTTATTAACATTAATTTCTAGATGATTCATAAAGAGGCAAGTCCAGCCAGACTCACGGTGCTGAAATTCAGACAGTTTTCTTACAAAAGTATGCATAACATTTAAGTATAATTCTTTTATATCAGTACTATAAAATATTGATTCATACTTTGTATTAAATGATTTCAGCTCCTGTTCACCAGATGTTGGTAGAACAAAGTAGGCGAAAAGCTCAAAGTTCACTTTGATACAGCTATGTTTCACAAGACAAACATTTAATAAATTCATAACATGTTCCTGATAATCCTTTAGGAAAGCCTCTGGCGTGAGATATTCCTCTGATGGATTAAGGCGGTAAGTAATTATTCTATTTTTAAATGCTGTCGCAATGATATCGATATTCTTAAATTCAGATTTCAATATGCTATTCGATTTATGTAAGTTCGTTCTCAAGTGATATTGATATTCGTTTTTAGGTATCTCAATATTACAGTAAACACATTTCAATACATTATCATCAGATCTGCTAATAGAAGTTCGTGTAACTGTAAAACAAAAAAACATAACTTTAGAAAACGTATCTATTTATTCTACATGACACTTAGAGATACAAGAATGAATATGAGAGTAAATACGAGTAAATAAAACATACCTAAGTATTACGTTAACTAAAGTACCAACAAAAAAGTTACGTGATAATTCATATCTATTAGTTAAATATGTAACTAGTAATAATTACTGACAAAGTTAACGGGACAACCTCTAAATTCTTTTCTAGTGGCAGTTATAAAATTACTGAGGTGCTGCCACGAGTCCGTGTTCTCATCTGTTCTATTTTTAATACAGATAATCGCGTGGCGTCACCTGTTCATAGGCGCCACATGTTGAATTTCGTCGCAACTGTACACCTTTAACTCTACAAAATGTGTTCCTTTTTTAAAGTCTAACGTTTGGCGAGAGTGTCCATTGGCAACTCTGCGGCTCATGTATGACTGTAACGGATGAATTGGTTTACCCGCGATTGGTCGATCCTGGACATCATCGTCAGTATCAGTCCCGAAGATGTCATGGACCGTGGCTTTCTTCGGGGCGATAGGCTTGATGACAGGTTTCTTGGTTTTAGCCAATGCTGAAGACGGTGCATGCGTAAAGGCTTGCCTCTCCCTTGATGTTCTGGGAGCTGCCCCCGGCGATGGTTTTTTCTTTCTCGGCTTGAGTTTTTCAGGCTCTTGTGGCTGCTGAAGTTCGTCATCCGATGGGAACAATGATTCAGTATTTCCATGATGCAACCTGCAATTTAAAAACACACAATTATGTTTAAATTTAAAATAATATATAGTAAATACTATGTACATATATGGTGCATTATAAGATCTAGGTAGGTCTGTGTAAAAACACTTTTAAATAAAAACCTTCATTTCACTGACACTTATTACAAGAAAAAATATTAGCCGAGACTATAATAATATTATCTCATTGATTTATTCACTGAATAAATTTGGTTTAAAAAATGCTGGATATACCGAAGTTACTGAATGGATAGACAATTATAATTAATGAATGAATAGATTGTAACTATTTAAAAAACTCAAAACAAGAAATAATAATGTACTAAAGTAAATATCATTGTTAATATTATTATCATTGTTTGTTATTATTAATACAACTTACATTTTGACCGGACTCCCCCTGGATGTACTGGGTGCGGGCACCGAGGAGGATTTTCTCTTTTTCGCTTTTAATTTTTCAGGCTCATGCGTCTGTTGAAGTTCTTCATCCGACGAGGACAACGATTCAGCATTTGCATGATGTGACCTGAAATTCAAACACATAATTATGTTTCATTTTAAATTAATAGAGAATAAATGCTAAGTCTATAGTACGTTATCAGATCTAGGTAGGTATAATCTACTCCAAATATGAATACTGTAAGGAAATGGAATATTCATAGTATGTAAAAATATTTTTAAATAAAAACTTTCATTACAATTGAACACTTAATACAAAAATGAATAGGGACTCGAATAGTGTCCCAGAACATGGTTAACACAATCAATTGGATATGAGCTACTGAATGAATAGATGAATAATGAATAAATAGATTCCTAAATGCTACTATTTAAAAACCAGATCAAAATAAAACAGAATTTGAAAGTTAATATAGGCACTTAATAATAATATTATTAATACAACTTACATTTTTGTGGTGTAGTGCCCGGTTCTTGATGTCAGCTCGGGAGAAATAGCAGTGATGTTCCAGATGCCCACGTCCCGATTTAAATAGCAGTAACTCCACGTGATTTTAATCCATAAATGGACAGTGAGTTTGACTAAAAATCCTGAGTCAAATCTATGACCCCAAATAAGAAAAGCGCTTACCTAGCACTATCATAAGTAAGTTTTAACTTTCGACCTTAAATACATGTTCTTAAGATTTCAATCTAATACATGTATTTTCATTACCGCTATAATTAAGTACAAGACTAGTTTTATACTCTGACTTTGCTTATAATTAAATATCATGATAAATATATGAGAACATCATCAAATGAACAAACATAAATTTAGATCTTTGATATCAATATTGATTCGATGTAAACAAAGCAATACAGGCGCCAATCCGTCGGCAGCGTCCTATTTCATCAGTCCATAAAATAAATGGTATGCCAATGTTGTTTAATTGTTTTTGATCCACCTCCTTAAAAAGAATTCAACATACGTTGCAAATTCTTTAGGTAACATTGATATACTATTAACATACCATGATTTTGTCTGCCTATTCATTTGAATAAAATGTATGAAAACGATTACCGTGAACAAACGGACGGTAATATTATTTTGTTGATGTATATTTATGATCAACAATAAAATGTTAGGCGCCATGATGTCTGAGGTTTCAATTTCACCTTACCATTTTTGTATAGATATTAACATCTAACAAAAAATATGCAATACTGAACTCTATGTATTCTAAAGTTAAAAAATATAAAGGGCGATATAATAACTTGAAGTCCATTTAATTTTTGCATCTGTCGGTGAAGAGTGATATCTTAGCAGAATGTCGGTAAGTGTTATTATAACATATTTTTTTTAAGATTTTAAAAATGTATTACTTACCAACATTAGTAAGTAGCATCACTGAATTATTAATTTCCTCGTAATGCTTAATTTCAGTCGTAATTGTTTTTTTTTTTCAGGACACGGAGGATCTTTTCAATTTTGTACCCATGAATCAACCAGTTCAACAAACCACTGGACAGAAAACGCTGGGTCTTGCTCGCAAGAGATCAAAAACAGATCAAACATTTTATCAATATATTAAGAAGCCTGTTACTCGAGGAACAAAAATTATCAAAATAGAAATATATGATATTGACAGTTTTCAAAAATCAGAACAACCGATATGTAATTGCAACGCTGATGTGTGTGTTCAACATGTCGTAAAAACTATATTATTCGATGATATATATACCAGTACGAGACAATTAATCGCCAAAATTCAGGATGACATTGAACCAAAAGTTTAGATTCAATCATTATAATTCATTTAAAGACACAATTAAATTAACTAGGTACCGCGACAATTATGTGTGTTTAAATTTGTGAACTATCAGTGTTTGTATCTAAGTATATGCATTAGTTAAGAACAAATAAATACTTAAATAAATAATGAACTTTTATTTATAATTAGAATAACAAGTATTCAAAGAAAATAGTACCTACTTTTTTGAATAAGAGAAATAATAGGTTTTTAAATAGATGATCGATTAATATACGATGATGAAATTATTTGAATAACTGGATATATTTGGTATTCTTATTAAAATAATAGTAAAAGTTTGTATTTGAATAAACGAAATAATATTATTTGAATAGACGAATGGGTTCTATTCGAATAGATGAATGGGTTCTGTTTGAATAGATTAATGGGTTCTATTTGAATAGATGAATGGGTTCTATTTGAATAGATGAATGGGGTTTCTAGATCTCCTCTGATCTAGAAACCCCATTTATCACCTACTAGGTAGGTGATAAATGGGGTTTCTAGATCAGAGGAGATCTAGAAACCCCATTCATCTATTCAAATAAAACCCATTCATCTATTCAAATAGAACCCATTCATCTATTCAAATAGATCCCATTAATCTATTCAAACAGAACCCATTCATCTATTCGAATAGAACCCATTCGTCTATTCAAATAATATTATTTCGTTTATTCAAATACAAACTTTTACTATTATTTTAATAAGAATACCAAATATATCCAGTTATTCAAATAATTTCATCATCGTATATTAATCGATCATCTATTTAAAAACCTATTATTTCTCTTATTCAAATAAGTAAGTACTATTTTCTTTGAATACTTGTTATTCTAATTATAAATAAAAGTTCATTATTTATTTAAGTATTTATTTGTTCTTACTAATGCATATACTTAGATACAAACACTGATATTTCACAAATTTAAACACACATAATTGTCGCGGTACCTAGTTAATTTAATAGTGTCTTTAAATGAATTATAATGATTGAATCTAAACTTTTGGTTCAATGTCATCCTGAATTTTGGCGATTAATTGTCTCGTACTGGTATATATATCATCGAATAATATAGTTTTTACGACATGTTGAACACACACATCAGCGTTGCAATTACATATCGGTTGTTCTGATTTTTGAAAACTGTCAATATCATATATTTCTATTTTGATAATTTTTGTTCCTCGAGTAACAGGCTTCTTAATATATTGATAAAATGTTTGATCTGTTTTTGATCTCTTGCGAGCAAGACCCAGCGTTTTCTGTCCAGTGGTTTGTTGAACTGGTTGATTCATGGGTACAAAATTGAAAAGATCCTCCGTGTCCTGAAAAAAAGAAAACAATTACGACTGAAATTAAGCATTACGAGGAAATTAATAATTCAGTGATGCTACTTACTAATGTTGGTAATACATTTTTAAAATCTTAAAAAAATATGTTATAATAACACTTACCGACATTCTGCTAAGATATCACTCTTCACCGACAGATGCAAAAATTAAATGGACTTCAAGTTATTATATCGCCCTTTATATTTTTTAACTTTTGAATACATAGAGTTCAGTATTGCATATTTTTTGTTAGATGTTAATATCTATACAAAAATGGTAAGGTGAAATTGAAACCTCAGACATCATGGCGCCTAACATTTTATTGTTGATCATAAATATACATCAACAAAATAATATTACCGTCCGTTTGTTCACGGTAATCGTTTTCATACATTTTATTCAAATGAATAGGCAGACAAAATCATGGTATGTTAATAGTATATCAACGTTACCTAAAGAATTTGCAACGTATGTTGAATTCTTTTTAAGGAGGTGGATCAAAAACAATTAAACAACATTGGCATACCATTTATTTTATGGACTGATGAAATAGGACGCTGCCGACGGATTGGCGCCTGTATTGCTTTGTTTACATCGAATCAATATTGATATCAAAGATTTAAATTTATGTTTGTTCATTTGATGATGTTCTCATATATTTATCATGATATTTAATTATAAGCAAAGTCAGAGTATAAAACTAGTCTTGTACTTAATTATAGCGGTAATGAAAATACATTTATTAGATTGAAATCTTAACCACATGTATTTAAGGTCGAAAGTTAAAACTTAATTATGATAGTGCTAGGTAAGCGCTTTTCTTATTTGGGGTCATAGATTTGACTCAGGATTTTTAGTCAAACTCACTGTCCATTTATGGATTAAAATCACGTGGAGTTACTGCTATTTAAATCGGGACGTGGGCATCTGGAACATCACTGCTATTTCTCCCGAGCTGACATCAAGAACCGGGCACTACACCACAAAAATGTAAGTTGTATTAATAATATTATTATTAGGTGCCTATATTAACTTTCAAAGTCTGTTTTATTTTGATCTGGTTTTTAAATAGTAGCATTTAGGAATCTATTTATTCATTATTCATCTATTCATTCAGTAGCTCATATCCAATTGCTTGTGTTAACCATGTTCTGGGACACTATTCGAGTCCCTATTCATTTTTGTGTTAAGTGTTCAATTATAATGAAAGTTTTTATTTAAAAATATTTTTACATACTATGAATATTCCATTTCCTTACAGTATTCATATTTGGAGTAGATTATACCTACCTAGATCTGATAACGTACTATAGACTTAGCATTTATTCTCTATTAATTTAAAATGAAACATAATTATGTTTTTGAATTCAGGTCACATCATGCAAATGCTGAATCGTTGTCCTCGTCGGATGAAGAACTTCAACAGACGCATGAGCCTGAAAAATTAAAATCGAAAAAGAGAAAATCCTCCTCGGTGCCCGCACCCAGTACATCCAGGGGGAGTCCGGTCAAAATGTAAGTTGTATTAATAATAACAAACAATGATAATAATATTAACAATGATATTTACTTTAGTACATTATTATTTCTTGTTTTGAGTTTTTAAATAGTTACAATCTATTCATTCATTAATTATAATTGTCTATCCATTCAGTAACTTCGGTATATCCAGCATTTTTAAAGCCAACTTTATTCAGTGAATAAATCAATGAGATAATATTATTATAGTCTCGACTAATATTTTTTCTTGTTATAAGTGTCAGTGAAATGAAGGTTTTTATTTAAAAGTGTTTTTACACAGATTATGTACCTTCCATTCCTTTCGGTATTCATATTTGGAGTAGATATACCTAGCTAGATCTTATAATGCACCATATATTTACATAGTATTTACTATATATTATTTTAAATTTAAACATAATTCTGTGTTTTTAAATTGCAGGTTGCATCATGGAAATGCTGAATCGTTGTTCCCATCGGATGACGAACTTCAGCAGCCACAAGAGCCTGAAAAACTCAAGCCGAAAAAGAAAAAACCATCTCCGGGGGCCGCACCCAGAACATCAAGGGAGAGTCAAGCCTTTACGCATGCACCGTCTCCAGCATTGGCTAAAACCAAGAAACCTGTCATCAAGCCTATCGCCCCGAGGAAAGCCACGGTCCATGACATCTTCGGGACTGATACTGACGATGATGTCCAGAATCAACCAACCGCGGGTAAACCAATTCATCCGTTACAGTCATACATGAGCCGAAGAGTTGCCAATGGACACTCTCGCCAAACATTAGACTTCAAAAAAGGGACACATTTTGTAGAGTTAAAGGTGTACAGTTGCGACGAAATTCAACATGTGGCGCCTATGAACAGGTGGCGCCACGCGATTATCTGTATTAAAAATAGAACAGATGAGAACACGGACTCGTGGCAGCACCTCAGTAATTTTATAACTGCCACTAGAAAAGAATTTAGAGGTTGTCCCGTTAACTTTGTCAGTAATTATTACTAGTTACATATATTCAACTAATAGATATGAATTATCACGTAACTTTTTTTTGTTAGTACTTTAGTTAACGTAATACTTAGGTACATATGTTTTATTTACTCGTATTTACTCTCATTTTCATTCTTGTATCTCTAAGTGTCATGTAGAATAAATAGATAAGTTTTCTAAAGTTATGTTTTTTTTTTGTTTTACAGTTACACGAACTTCTATTACCAGATCCGATGATAATGTATTGAAATGTGTTTACTGTAATATTGAGATACCTAAACACGAATATCAATATCACTTGAGAACGAACTTACATAAATCGAATAGCATATTGAAATCTGAATTTAAGAATATCGATATCATTGCGACAGCATTTAAAAATAGAATAATTACTTACCGCCTTAATCCATCAGAGGAATATCTCACGCCAGAGGCTTTCCTAAAGGATTATCGGGAACATGTTATGAATTTATTAAATGTTTGTCTTGTGAAACATAGCTGTATCAAAGTGAACTTTGAGCTTTTCGCTTACTTTGTTCTACCAACGTCTGGTGAACAGGAGCTGAAATCATTTAATACAAAGTATGAATCAATATTTTATAGTACTGATATAAAAGAATTATACTTAAATGTTATGCATACTTTTGTAAGAAAACTGTCTGAATTTCAGCACCGTGAGTCTGGCTGGACTTGCCTCTTTATGAATCATCTAGAAATTAATGTTAATAAATACAATCCTTTGAGAGGTGGTTCTTACATAGAGTTACCAAATGTAGTGAAACGTTCAAAAAGTTGTATTAATATACAAAACAAAGATAATCACTGTTTCCTATGGAGTGTCATAGCAGCATTATTTCCACAAAAGAGCAATGTCTGTAGAACTAATTCATATCCGCATTACTCTTCGGTGCTGAATACAGATGGTATGATGTTTCCACCGACAAACACCGATATTAGACATTTTGAAAAAATAAATCCCGACATAAGTCTTAATATTTATGGATTAGACGGCAAAAACTTTGTAACCGGTCCATTATATGTGACTAATTCAAGAAAGCGCTGTCATATAAATTTGTTGTTTATTGAAAGAAATGGCAAAGGTCACTACTGCTTAATCAAAGATCTTTTACGACTAGTTAAACGGCAAATTACTCATCACAAAGGTAAAATGCATTTATGTGATTTATGTTTACAATGTTTTAAAAGCGAAATTAAGTATAACTCACATATGTGTAACAGAATATTAACGGTACTGCCGGGGAAAAATACTATGCTTCAATTTAAAAATTATGAACGGCAACAAAAAATTAACTTTGTCATATATGCAGATTTTGAAAGCCTTTTAGTAAATCATAATCAATTCATAACAGATAGTACTCGGATATACAAAGAACATAAACCTTCTTGTTTCGGTTACTACATTTGTTGTTCACACGATCGGAATTTAAATAAATACGTCACGTATAGAGGGCCAGATTGTGTTGAAAAATTTGTCACATATTTGCTTAAGGATATAGAAAACATTTACCATATATTATCAAAAGTACAACCTATGTTACCTTTAACTAAAGATCAAGAAAATAACTTCAATAATGCCACTGTATGCCATATTTGTAAGCAATTATTATTTGACGATAAGGTGACAGATCACGATCATGTTACATCACAATACCGAGGTGCTGCACATTCTCATTGCAATTTAATGCATAGGGTTTGTACTTTTGTGCCGATAGTTTTTCATAACTTGGCGGGTTATGATTGCCATCTATTTATCAGGGAACTAGCAAAATATGAAGGTTATTTTAAAATAATACCAAAAACTAAAGAAAAATACATGTCTGTTACTAAAATTATTCAAACCAAGAATACTTCACGACCTATTCAAATAAAGTTTATTGATTCTTTGCAGTTCCTTAATTCAAGTTTGGAAGTATTATCAAGAAATTTAAGTGACAGTGACTTTATAAATTTATCTAATGAATTCCGTGACACAAAGTTGTTGAAATTGTTGCATCAAAAAGGTATTTACCCATACGACTATATGGACTCTTTTACTAAATACGATGAAAATGTCCTTCCTCCGAAAGAATGTTTCTATAATAGTTTAAAATGTGAACACATAACCGATGATGAATACAGGCACGTGCAAAAAATATGGCGAAGTTTTAAAATTAAATCTCTCGGTGAATATACAGACTTGTATTTAAAAACAGATGTTTTGTTACTTTGTGACATATTTGAAAATTTTAGAGATACCAGTTTACGGCATTATAATCTAGATCCAGCTTATTATATCACTGCACCTAGCTTGAGCTGGGATGCTATGATGTTGTATACGAGGGTTCAGTTAGAATTAATTAGTGATTTAGAGATTTATGAATTATTAGAAAAGGGAATACGTGGAGGCTTAGCTCAGTGTTCTCTTCGTAGCGCGAAGGCTAATAATAAATATTTATCGGATTTTGATGACAATGAAGTATCAACATTCTTGATATATCTCGACTGTAATAATTTATATGGTTATGCGATGACAAAAAAATTACCAATAGCTGATTTCAGGTTTTTGTTACCCGAAGAAATATATGCAATTAATGTAACTAATATACCAGACGATTCAGATTATGGATATATTCTCGAAGTTGATTTGGCTTATCCGGATTATTTACATAAGTATCATTGCGATTTACCTTTCGCGGCAGAAAAATTTACCCCCCCAGGAGGTAAAACCCCAAAACTAATTGCAAACTTATATGATAAATTTAAGTATGTGATACATTACGTTCATTTAAAAGAATGCTTAAGGAACGGGCTCGTTTTAAAAAAAACTCACCGCGTACTTACCTTTAGGCAAGAAAACTTTTTACAAAAATACATTGACCTAAATACTCGATTGCGTCAAGCTTCATCCTCACCATTTGAAAAAAGTTTATTCAAACTGTTGAATAATGCTATATTCGGAAAAACTATTGAAAATAGACGAAAGCAGATAAATATAAAATTAGTAACGGTATGGAATGAAAAAAATAACAAGACCAACAAACACCTTAGTGCCGAAAACTTGATCGCGAAACCTAACTTAAAAAATATTACAATTTTTTCCGAAAACTTTGTGGGCATTCATTTGAGTCCGGAAAAAATAAATCTTGATAGACCCATATATATCGGTTTTACCGTTTTAGAGTATGCAAAACAGCATTTGTATAAATTTCACTACGACTATATAAAAAATAAATATAGAAACAAGGCAAGGCTATGTTATACCGATACAGATAGTTTGCTTTATTTTATTAAAACTCTAGATGTTTATCAAGATATTAAAGAAAACATATCAAAATTTGATACTAGTAATTTTAATGTTAATAACAAACATGATATGCCAAGAGTAAATGCACAAATTCCAGGTCTATTCAAAGATGAGCTGGGTGGTGATATTATAACTGAATTCACAGGACTTAGAGCCAAACTTTATTGCATAAACAGTTTGCACGGAGAAATTAAGAAAGCTAAGGGTGTAACCAAGTCCGTTACAAAGCGACTACGATTGTTTCATTATAATAAAGCTTTACTCAGTGACAGTACATTCAAATGCAAAATGAACACTATTAAATCTATTAAACATGTATTGTACTCTCAAGAGACAGATAAAATAGTTATTAATAAAAATGATGACAAGAGACAGATATTACTAAACCAAGTTGATACGTTACCATGGGGGCATTGTGATACAATATTTTAACTAATATATTATAATATACACATCATGATTCCTTTGCAACTGTTAATTATAAGAATGATATTAGTAATAATTAATTTAAGTAAAAAAAAATATCAGTGTAATTTAGTATTTGTGCCAGTTGTTGTATTGAGAGTGGCATTTGAATAAACTATATATTTCAAAATTAAACACGTGTTTTTATTCTTGTTATGACCTTGCACTTCAGTCTGTTTATTTTTTATTACTTACTATTTGAAAGACAGTTATTCAGGTAAATAAAACACAGCTTATAGGACAAATTTCAATTATATTTAATTTACTGTCATATTTAGTTACAATGAATAATACACAATATAAATAACATTTAAAAGCAGTGTGAAGCCGAACTTAACTTTTTAACTATTTTACTGACTAGATAGTCTGTTTCATCCATAATTTCATCATGATTGTCTTTAACTTGATACTGAACGCTCACACTAGCACTATGACAGTCGTCAATATTACTTATTACATTGCTATCACTTAAATCATAAATACATATTTTTATTAAATGATGTGCTATTCCTGGCTCCTTAAGAAGAACGTAAGATGACGAAGGCAAGGTAAATAATTTGGATAACGTATTTTTAGAAGTTGTTTTGGACTTTTTCTTAGTCTTTCCTTTTATTGGTTGCTCTTTCACACTGTTTTCATTGTCCTGTTGTCGTTGGTGGAACAGATCAGCTTGTCCCATATTGTTTCCAGGGTGTTCTTGAGCAAAATAGAATGACTTAATAGCATCATCCACAACATCAAGGTCTTCCATCTTCTGAAATAAAAAGTATTGCTTTAGTTAATCATCAATTTGCATCATAATATTTTAAACAATGTGCACTAAATATTTAATAATATAAATGAGTTAAGTACTTACGATTTAAATTTGCAAGTAATATTATGATTTAAACGAATATTAAAATCCAACCGATGACATCAAGTTGTAGACTTGGAATTAAGAATATTCAAAATGTAACTTCGCTTTATATTGTAATATGAAGCACTTACAACTTACAAAGAATGAAATTAGAATACATCATTTTTCTATAATATATATATATATATATATATATATATATATATATATATATATATATATCTATGTAAGGTAGGAATTTTATTAATATACAAAATGAAGTTGATCAAACAACACACATCACTTAATGTTAGTCATATAAATCTTGGTGACTATGATAACTATATTAGACACAGCATTCTGTTACCAAATACGATTCGTTGTATAATATGTGGTCCCTCAAATTGTGGAAAAACAAACGTAATGCTTAGTTTATTGTTACACGAAAATGGTCTCAAATTTCAAAATCTTTACCTATACTCGAAAACTAATTTTCAACCAAAATACAGTTTCTTACGAGAAGTTATAAAAAGAGTACCTCAGATTAAATTTCATGAATTTAATGATAATAAGGAAGTCATAGCTCCAGATGAAGCACTAACCAATTCGGTATTTATTTTCGATGATGTGGCATGTGAAAATCAACTTAACATTCGTAATTACTTCTGCATGGGTAGACATAAACAAATCGATTGCTTTTATTTATGTCAAACATACTCTAAAATCCCAAAACAGTTACTGCGTGATAATGCTAACTTTCTTATAATATTTAAACAAGATGACGTAAATTTGAAACATATTTATGAAGAGCATGTCAGTTCTGATATGTCCTGGAATCAATTCAAGAGTGTTTGTAATACAGTTTGGAGAGAGCCGTATAGCTTTGTTAGTATTAGCAAAGACTCTTCATTAAACAATGGAAGATACAGACATAATTTAGATAGTTTTTTTAAATTTTAAATTAGATTTTAAATTATATAAATCAATAACATAAAAAAAATACTTAGTATTATATCTTCGTTGGCTAAGTGCACTCGTTATATATAATACACTATGGAAAAGCACATTAAAATAGAATTAATGAAGTCTGTAGACTCCATTAAAAATAAAATAAAACAAATGAAGAACCAGGAATACTCAATGAACTTGTCACTTGATAAAATGCTAAAATCCGTCACAGATCCCCTTAAAACTTTAGTTGATTCGAATATGTCTTTGGTAAAAATGAAGCATTTAAAAAACACAACATCCCCTGATTCCGACGACACTGAATTGGATGACATTAATTCTAGTTCATCTACAAAGTTTGAAGACTGCTATATTTCAAAACCAAATTCTGTTAAAAAATCTCCCACAAAAGAATTAGCGGATGATTTAGAAATTTCATTAGAGGGTCGTGATATCCATGATATTTATGATGGGGTAAATATACCGTTTGGAATAAGAAGTATAAACAAAACATTATTAATGGGTAATTCCGTAGTTTCATTTTCTAAAATTGATAGTTTGAATGACGACAATGTCATTTTAATTAAAGTCGGTGACAAATCTTACAATTTAACCCCCGGCTTGAAAGAACTGTTATTACGAAGAAAACCTGATTTAAAATTAATATCGAGCAAAGATAGACTTGTTTATAAGGATATGCTGCATTATACAAATGCTCATAAAAGAGATTTTAAACCTGATGGGCAAATAAAAGGTGATAAAGGAATAAAATATCGCGAAGTAATCAAACCATTATTTTACGATTTGTTAAACGATAACATTCTCCCTAAATTTGGGGGAAACTTACCAACCCTAAAGAAATACAAAAATAACACTGACTTGGTATATTGGGATGACCCCAACGAACTGGTTGAGAGATTGAAACTATTAGTTGCTTCTCGAGATGCCGGCAATACAAACCATGATAATGAAATTTTATCGATAATAGAAGAATTGAAAGAAGCTGGCATAATTAAAGAATAAATAGCCCCAATGATATACTTTTTATTCAGTATTATATACAGATTCAATACGAATGTACTGAATTGTAAACATGAGCAAAGCGGCTGTGGTAAACGAAATTCATAAAAATGCGAGGGTAAACTTTCCACGAAGATGTGTTATTATGAAAGATATAGATGACTTGTGGCAAGCAGACTTAATCGATATGCAATCAATTTCGAAACAAAATAAAAGTTACAGATTTATTCTAGCCGTTATTGACACATTTTCGAAATATGCTTGGACCTTTCCGCTGAGAAGTAAAACTAAAGATGATGTATGTAACACTTTCAAGAAATTGTTAAATAAAGGGCGTATTCCTAAAAATCTGCAAACAGACAATGGATCAGAATTTTATAATAATAAATTTCAAAAGCTTATGCAAACTTATAATATAAATCATTATTCAACCTACTCTACAAAAAAGGCTTCAATAGTTGAGAGATTTATTAGGACATTGAAATCGAAAATCTATAAGGAGTTTAGTTTAAAAGGCAACTACAATTGGGTAGATAGTACGCTTAATAATGTTATTTACAAATACAATCACACTTATCATCGAACAATTGATGAAGCCCCTGCCAATGTTGATAACGTTAATAAAAAACGCATATTAGAAAGACATTTAAAGTTAGTAAAAAATCATCGTAATATAAAAAGCAGGTATAAAATTGGTGATTATGTTCGTATCAGTAAGTACAAAGGAGCATTTGAAAAAGGTTACACCCCGAACTGGTCGACAGAAATATTTAAAATTCGAAAGATACAAAACACAACTCCTATCACCTACTTAATAGAAGATGCAATCAGAGGTCAGCCTATTTTAGGTGCATTTTATGTGCAAGAGCTTCAAGAAACAAAACATCCCAATGTATATCTAGTAGAGAAAGTTCTTAGAAAAAAAGGTAACAGGGTTTTAGTAAAATGGTTAGGTTTATCTTCAGCTGAAAACAGTTGGATTGATAAATCAAACGTAATATTATAAAAAATAAAAATAAACAAATGGGCAAATTATAAGTATTTATTAAAGTGTTAAATCCGGATTCATCAGTCGTATAATGTGTATTGGAGAGAGTAGTCTTCTCAATTGGCTAATAAATCATTTACCTTTTGAATTACACTTACCAGGATACAATTTTTGTGGCCCTGGTACAAAATTAATTAAAAGGCTTACACAAGGCGATAATGGAATTAATAAATTAGACGAATATTGCAAAGATCACGACATTGCCTATCATAAATCATCTAACATCGAGGATCGACACGAGGCTGATTTAATTTTATTAAAAATGGCGAAAGAACGAGCAGTCGCTTCAGATGCAAGTGTAGGTGAAAAAATTGCCGCATGCTTAGTAAGCCGGGCTATGTCCGCAAAAATTAAAACTGGTTCTGGTCTAAAAAGTAGTAGTAAAAAGTGTTTTCTAAAAGTAACATCTGGAAAAATGTTAAAAAATAAATTAAAAAATGTTATTTCTAAAACAAAAAGACATATTAAAAAATTAAAACCAAAGAGCAAGAAAATGGCCATAGAGTTGGCTATTGCCGCTGCCAGAGAATTAGCTGATAATTCATCCTTTAAACTTCCTCGCGTTATTCCTATACCAAAAACTGGGGGAGTATTGCCTTTGATCCCTATTTTTGCGGGACTGTCAGCTGTGGGAGCTTTAGCAGGCGGCGCAGCAGGTATTGCTAAAACTATAAACGAATTCAAGATGGCCAAAAAGTTATTGACTGAATCGAAGAGACACAATGAAAAGATGGAAGCTCTCTGCATTGGAAAAGGACTACACCTAAAACCGCATAAAGATGGACTTGGTATTTTTGTATCGAAAGAAAAAAACTAAAATATCGGCTACCCAAACGAGCCTTAACTAACTTTGACCTTTTGAAATATGGAAATAATATTCCTTATTTTAGAGGCGTCTTTATGAGAGATGAGCTCCCTAAATACCCTTTAAAAAAAGAATGTGGAGTTATTAATTTAGACAGTTCTAAAAATCCTGGTTCTCATTGGGTAGCTTATGCAAAATATTATAACTATATTGAGTATTTCGATAGTTACGGAAATCTTAAACCTCCCAAAGAATTTATAAAATATGCAGGGTCCAAAGTCCGATATAATTATGATAATATACAACGTGATAACCCCTTTAATTGTGGGCATCTCTGTTTAAATTTCTTAAAGAAGTTTTGGTGTAGTCAAGGAATAAAATAAACAGAATATTCTATATGGCTTCAGTATGAAAGCATGTCTACTACGGTTACAATCTCTGGAAATAAATCTGAATTGATTTCGTATTTTCAACCACCTCTACATTTATCTGAGCAATACGAGTGCGGTTTGCTATACTTTTCAGTATTAAATTCTAAATCAAATGTGACCATCAATAAAAGCAATCTATCTGTAATCAGAATCGAATGTGATCTTATTCACGGTTCATACTGCAACGGATTACCAACTCATTTTATTCACGAATTTGTATCTGATACTGCTCCAGGTCACCGGTACATAGAAATACCGCAAAACGTTATTTACTTTCCAGTGAACAAAAATCTTATTTCATCTATATCTATTAAGATTGTTGATCAACTTGGTAACTGTATTAACTTTGGTGAAGAACATATTCAATTACGCCTTCATTTAAGAAAAACAAAATGATATTATATTATAAAAACACTCCAGTGAAAATCAAACGTCTTATTCCATCTACAACCATTAAGGTGCATAGACGTAAGAAAAAAGAGAAAAAACTGAGTGAAGCAAATAAAGATTTTCTTAAAGCTCTAGGTTTTAAATTATGAATATACTACAAATTAATGAATTACCCCACTTCGATAGTTCAATTGAAAGCTATGAAGTCCACTCATACAATCCCTACACTAACAGCTTCAGGGAAAACGATGAAATCAGAATTCCCATACACCAACAAGACATATACGTGTTACCCTCAGCCAGTTCAATTTACGTCGAGGGCCAAGCAAAGTTCTTCGACAAAGATGGAAAATCGATTAAGAAAAATATTACGTTCAGTAATAATCCTGTTATGTTTTTGTTTCAAGATATCAGATACGAAATAAATGGTATTGAAATTGATCGCATTAAAAATTCTGGAATAACGTCGACAATAAAATCGTATATTTCAATGAATGATGGAGATAACAAAGTTGCAGCCTTATGGGGTTGGAACATAGATGGATTAAAAAATGATGGTAATTTTAGTGCTATTGTACCTCTTAATAAGATTTTAGGATTTGCGGAGGATTACAATAAAATTGTGATAAATTGTAAACATGAACTTATTCTGAATAGAAGTAACTCTAACTTAAACAGTATCCTAATGACTGATGATATTGCACATTTTCAAATAGATATACAAAGATTGCAATGGCGTGTACCACATATAAAAGTGTCAGATCGCGAACGACTGACACTACTAAAACACTTGGAAAGAGATAAACCTATTCAGATAGCGTTTCGAAATTGGGATTTATATGAGTATCCTTTGCTCCCTAAAACTACAAAGCATTCTTGGTCAGTTAAGACTGCATCGCAAATAGAGAAACCTCGATATGTCATTTTTGGCTTACAAACGAACAGAAAAAATAATAAAACCAGAGACAGTTCTCTGTTTGATCACTGTGGGGTTACCAACGTAACGCTATTTTTGAATTCACAGTATTATCCTTACGAGCCACTAAGCTTAAATTTTTCCGAGAACAAATACAATATATTATATGAAATGTATGTGAAATTTCGTCAGTCGTATTACAACTGTCCTGCAGATCCCTTGCTTGATTTGGTCGGTTTCAAGGAGAAGGCCCCTCTGTTTATCATAGACTGTTCAAGACAAAACGATAGCTTGAAAACAGGTCCCGTAGATGTGCGGCTGGAGATTGAATGTTCAGCGCCTATACCAGATAACACAACTGGATATTGTTTAATTATTAACGATCGACTTGTGGAATATAAACCTTTGAGTAACATAGTGCGCAGGTTATCATGACTGCCATTGTAGATGTTCAAGGTTTTAAAACTGAAACAAATGAATTTATCATTAAAGAAATTGCTGTGTTATGGAATAAAAACATTCAGGTGTTCTTAATTAAGCCACCATTCCCATTTTATGATTTGACGATACCAGAAAAACGGCAAGTCAGTTGGATTGAGCGAAATAGAAAGATACACTGGAGAGATGGATTTGTGCCTTACTCAAATCATCAGAATTTGATCGTAGATATTCTAAGAGATAAAAGTGTTTACACCAAAGGTTTAGAAAAAGTACTGTGGTTAAAAAATATTTCTAATAATAATAATATAAATAATTTAGAAGATGTAGGTTGTCCTAATTTATTAAGCTTGTACAATAAATATGAGCATTCTTGTGATGTGTATAGTTGTATTTATCATGATAAAATATGTGCTTTAAAAAATGTAATATGTTTAAATAAATGGTGTATAGATAATAAATTTTTAAAATAAATATTTTCTCGTTTATTTTTCACAATTGGGTAATAGGTAATAGTTCCCTATACCTACCAATCCCGTCCAATGTTAATCGTTATAAGTTGCTGGTAACAGCGGTGCGATGTCATTATACATTTACAATCTGTATCAAGAACTTGGAAGTTAGTAATCAGAACATGTCTCGAAATAAATACAATCCTCGATATGACATGTATAATACATATAAAATGCGTGAATTTTCATTTAGTTATTATTGGGCAACGGCTGATTCAAGGAGAAGATTGGTAATGGAAATGGCTGATGCTGGATTTTTTTATTGTGGAAATGGTGTGAATGATAAAGCAGCATGTTTCTCATGTGGAGGTGTTATAGAAGATTGGGAGATATACGATGATCCTTGGATGCAACATGCTATACAATTTCCTCAATGTTGTTATTTGAACGCTTTGAAAGGAATGGATTATGTTGACAAATCGAAACGTTTATTTTTTAAAGAAACAGAAATATAAAGTGGTTCTATAGTGGGAGAAGAATAGATTGATTGTTTGCTGAATTAGCTACCGAATGCTATTAGCAATGGAGCCTATATAAGTAACTATAAATTACTTGAAAGTTATTTTATGTGACATTCGATTCCTGCAGTTGTAGTGAGAAGGTTGGATCATAAACTGAATTAAACAATTTAAAAAAAAAATAGCTACAATGCAAGATTCAGTGAAATATACTTCTGGAGACATTTGTAAAATTATTTTTCGGAACGCGCATGGTGAGGATATATTTGTCCATGATATGCAGTCCGCTCATAAAAAATCGAGTGCAGATTCATCAAAACCGCAGATCAGAGATACATCACAAGAAGATTTATTCAATCAAAATATGCATTTTGCAATTAAATCGGGAAACATTCAAGAACTTGTCTTTAAAAGTGACAATAAAGAGCTAACATTCTCCCGAGTCAACGATATGCAGATTAATACTGAAAAAATGAAAGCGGATTCAGCAAAGAGTCGGGACACTGGCACATCATCAAAGAGGAATATACTGCGTGATTTAGTGATACCTGATTCAAAAGACATTATATGCTACCAGATTCTACCGGAAGATGAAATTCCTTTTATTTAAATCAGTTTAAAACAAATTCAATTCCAATCAGATGAAAAGTGAATAAATGTATGGTATATTTGGTATTCTTTGATGAATGATACCTTATCTGATGTAAAATAAAATGTTAGTAAGAAGTTTGTATTTGAATAAAACAAATTTTATACAAAAACTAACTAAATAAACTTATTTGAATAGATGATTGGGTTTTATTTGAATAGATGAATGTGGTTTCTAGATCTCCAATATTATTTGAATAGATGAATGGGTTCTATTTGAATAGATGAATGGGTTCTATTTGAATAGATGAATGGGGTTTCTAGATCTCCTCTGATCTAGAAACCCCATTTATCACCTACTTACAGCCTGTGCAACGATGGCACTTCTTCAAACTTAACATGAAATTAGTCATTGCTTTAAGAACGCTTTTAAACCACAGTTAGGCGAGCTTTGTCAATAACACGCGACTGCTATTTGCTTATGTACTTGTGTTTTTCTTGTACTCGCTAACTAACTAATGTTGTTTTGATGATATTCCAAGACTCTTCAACATTGGTAAGTACCGCTATCTCTCTTCTAAAAAGATTCTCAATCTATTTAGCACTTGACCGAACATCAATAGGGATTGTTATGTTACTATATGTTATAATCATGATTGTCAAGATTGTTATGTAATAATCATGGTTTGTATTGCCGGCATCTCGAGAAGCAACTAATAGTTTCAATCTCTCAACCAGTAGTAGGTGATAAATGGGGTTTCTAGATCAGAGGAGATCTAGAAACCCCATTCATCTATTCAAATAGAACCCATTCATCTATTCAAATAGAACCCATTCATCTATTCAAATAATATTGGAGATCTAGAAACCACATTCATCTATTCAAATAAAACCCAATCATCTATTCAAATAAGTTTATTTAGTTAGTTTTTGTATAAAATTTGTTTTATTCAAATACAAACTTCTTACTAACATTTTATTTTACATCAGATAAGGTATCATTCATCAAAGAATACCAAATATACCATACATTTATTCACTTTTCATCTGATTGGAATTGAATTTGTTTTAAACTGATTTAAATAAAAGGAATTTCATCTTCCGGTAGAATCTGGTAGCATATAATGTCTTTTGAATCAGGTATCACTAAATCACGCAGTATAGTCCTCTTTGATGATGTGCCAGTGTCCCGACTCTTTGCTGAATCCGCTTTCATTTTTTCAGTATTAATCTGCATATCGTTGACTCGGGAGAATGTTAGCTCTTTATTGTCACTTTTAAAGACAAGTTCTTGAATGTTTCCCGATTTAATTGCAAAATGCATATTTTGATTGAATAAATCTTCTTGTGATGTATCTCTGATCTGCGGTTTTGATGAATCTGCACTCGAGTTTTTATGAGCGGACTGCATATCATGGACAAATATATCCTCACCATGCGCGTTCCGAAAAATAATTTTACAAATGTCTCCAGAAGTATATTTCACTGAATCTTGCATTGTAGCTATTTTTTTTTTAATTGTTTAATTCAGTTTATGATCCAACCTTCTCACTACAACTGCAGGAATCGAATGTCACATAAAATAACTTTCAAGTAATTTATAGTTACTTATATAGGCTACATTGCTAATAGCATTCGGTAGCTAATTCAGCAAACAATCAATCTATTCTTCTCCCACTATAGAATCACTTTATATTTCTGTTTCTTTAAAAAATAAACGTTTCGATTTGTCAATATAATCCATTCCTTTCAAAGCGTTCAAATAACAACATTGAGGAAATTGTATAGCATGTTGCATCCAAGGATCATCGTATATCTCCCAATCTTCTATAACACCTCCACATGAGAAACATGCTGCTTTATCATTCACACCATTTCCACAATAAAAAAATCCAGCATCAGCCATTTCCATTACCAATCTTCTCCTTGAATCAGCCGTTGCCCAATAATAACTAAATGAAAATTCACGCATTTTATATGTATTATACATGTCATATCGAGGATTGTATTTATTTCGAGACATGTTCTGATTACTAACTTCCAAGTTCTTGATACAGATTGTAAATGTATAATGACATCGCACCGCTGTTACCAGCAACTTATAACGATTAACATTGGACGGGATTGGTAGGTATAGGGAACTATTACCTATTACCCAATTGTGAAAAATAAACGAGAAAATATTTATTTTAAAAATTTATTATCTATACACCATTTATTTAAACATATTACATTTTTTAAAGCACATATTTTATCATGATAAATACAACTATACACATCACAAGAATGCTCATATTTATTGTACAAGCTTAATAAATTAGGACAACCTACATCTTCTAAATTATTTATATTATTATTATTAGAAATATTTTTTAACCACAGTACTTTTTCTAAACCTTTGGTGTAAACACTTTTATCTCTTAGAATATCTACGATCAAATTCTGATGATTTGAGTAAGGCACAAATCCATCTCTCCAGTGTATCTTTCTATTTCGCTCAATCCAACTGACTTGCCGTTTTTCTGGTATCGTCAAATCATAAAATGGGAATGGTGGCTTAATTAAGAACACCTGAATGTTTTTATTCCATAACACAGCAATTTCTTTAATGATAAATTCATTTGTTTCAGTTTTAAAACCTTGAACATCTACAATGGCAGTCATGATAACCTGCGCACTATGTTACTCAAAGGTTTATATTCCACAAGTCGATCGTTAATAATTAAACAATATCCAGTTGTGTTATCTGGTATAGGCGCTGAACATTCAATCTCCAGCCGCACATCTACGGGACCTGTTTTCAAGCTATCGTTTTGTCTTGAACAGTCTATGATAAACAGAGGGGCCTTCTCCTTGAAACCGACCAAATCAAGCAAGGGATCTGCAGGACAGTTGTAATACGACTGACGAAATTTCACATACATTTCATATAATATATTGTATTTGTTCTCGGAAAAATTTAAGCTTAGTGGCTCGTAAGGATAATACTGTGAATTCAAAAATAGCGTTACGTTGGTAACCCCACAGTGATCAAACAGAGAACTGTCTCTGGTTTTATTATTTTTTCTGTTCGTTTGTAAGCCAAAAATGACATATCGAGGTTTCTCTATTTGCGATGCAGTCTTAACTGACCAAGAATGCTTTGTAGTTTTAGGGAGCAAAGGATACTCATATAAATCCCAATTTCGAAACGCTATCTGAATAGGTTTATCTCTTTCCAAGTGTTTTAGAAGTGTCAGTCGTTCGCGATCTGACACTTTTATATGTGGTACACGCCATTGCAATCTTTGTATATCTATTTGAAAATGTGCAATATCATCAGTCATTAGGATACTGTTTAAGTTAGAGTTACTTCTATTCAGAATAAGTTCATGTTTACAATTTATCACAATTTTATTGTAATCCTCCGCAAATCCTAAAATCTTATTAAGAGGTACAATAGCACTAAAATTACCATCATTTTTTAATCCATCTATGTTCCAACCCCATAAGGCTGCAACTTTGTTATCTCCATCATTCATTGAAATATACGATTTTATTGTCGACGTTATTCCAGAATTTTTAATGCGATCAATTTCAATACCATTTATTTCGTATCTGATATCTTGAAACAAAAACATAACAGGATTATTACTGAACGTAATATTTTTCTTAATCGATTTTCCATCTTTGTCGAAGAACTTTGCTTGGCCCTCGACGTAAATTGAACTGGCTGAGGGTAACACGTATATGTCTTGTTGGTGTATGGGAATTCTGATTTCATCGTTTTCCCTGAAGCTGTTAGTGTAGGGATTGTATGAGTGGACTTCATAGCTTTCAATTGAACTATCGAAGTGGGGTAATTCATTAATTTGTAGTATATTCATAATTTAAAACCTAGAGCTTTAAGAAAATCTTTATTTGCTTCACTCAATTTTTTCTCTTTTTTCTTACGTCTATGCACTTTAATGGTTGTAGATGGAATAAGACGTTTGATTTTCACTGGAGTGTTTTTATAATATAATATCATTTTGTTTTTCTTAAATGAAGGCGTAATTGAATATGTTCTTCACCAAAGTTAATACAGTTACCAAGTTGATCAACAATCTTAATAGATATAGATGAAATAAGATTTTTGTTCACTGGAAAGTAAATAACGTTTTGCGGTATTTCTATGTACCGGTGACCTGGAGCAGTATCAGATACAAATTCGTGAATAAAATGAGTTGGTAATCCGTTGCAGTATGAACCGTGAATAAGATCACATTCGATTCTGATTACAGATAGATTGCTTTTATTGATGGTCACATTTGATTTAGAATTTAATACTGAAAAGTATAGCAAACCGCACTCGTATTGCTCAGATAAATGTAGAGGTGGTTGAAAATACGAAATCAATTCAGATTTATTTCCAGAGATTGTAACCGTAGTAGACATGCTTTCATACTGAAGCCATATAGAATATTCTGTTTATTTTATTCCTTGACTACACCAAAACTTCTTTAAGAAATTTAAACAGAGATGCCCACAATTAAAGGGGTTATCACGTTGTATATTATCATAATTATATCGGACTTTGGACCCTGCATATTTTATAAATTCCTTGGGAGGTTTAAGATTTCCGTAACTATCGAAATACTCAATATAGTCATAATATTTTGCATAAGCTACCCAATGAGAACCAGGATTTTTAGAACTGTCTAAATTAATAACTCCACATTCTTTTTTTAAAGGGTATTTAGGGAGCTCATCTCTCATAAAGACGCCTCTAAAATAAGGAATATTATTTCCATATTTCAAAAGGTCAAAGTTAGTTAAGGCTCGTTTGGGTAGCCGATATTTTAGTTTTTTTCTTTCGATACAAAAATACCAAGTCCATCTTTATGCGGTTTTAGGTGTAGTCCTTTTCCAATGCAGAGAGCTTCCATCTTTTCATTGTGTCTCTTCGATTCAGTCAATAACTTTTTGGCCATCTTGAATTCGTTTATAGTTTTAGCAATACCTGCTGCGCCGCCTGCTAAAGCTCCCACAGCTGACAGTCCCGCAAAAATAGGGATCAAAGGCAATACTCCCCCAGTTTTTGGTATAGGAATAACGCGAGGAAGTTTAAACGATGAATTATCGGCTAATTCTCTGGCAGCGGCAATAGCCAACTCTATGGCCATTTTCTTGCTCTTTGGTTTTAATTTTTTAATATGTCTTTTTGTTTTAGAAATAACATTTTTTAATTTATTTTTTAACATTTTTCCAGATGTTACTTTTAGAAAACACTTTTTACTACTACTTTTTAGACCAGAACCAGTTTTAATTTTTGCGGACATAGCCCGGCTTACTAAGCATGCGGCAATTTTTTCACCTACACTTGCATCTGAAGCGACTGCTCGTTCTTTCGCCATTTTTAATAAAATTAAATCAGCCTCGTGTCGATCCTCGATGTTAGATGATTTATGATAGGCAATGTCGTGATCTTTGCAATATTCGTCTAATTTATTAATTCCATTATCGCCTTGTGTAAGCCTTTTAATTAATTTTGTACCAGGGCCACAAAAATTGTATCCTGGTAAGTGTAATTCAAAAGGTAAATGATTTATTAGCCAATTGAGAAGACTACTCTCTCCAATACACATTATACGACTGATGAATCCGGATTTAACACTTTAATAAATACTTATAATTTGCCCATTTGTTTATTTTTATTTTTTATAATATTACGTTTGATTTATCAATCCAACTGTTTTCAGCTGAAGATAAACCTAACCATTTTACTAAAACCCTGTTACCTTTTTTTCTAAGAACTTTCTCTACTAGATATACATTGGGATGTTTTGTTTCTTGAAGCTCTTGCACATAAAATGCACCTAAAATAGGCTGACCTCTGATTGCATCTTCTATTAAGTAGGTGATAGGAGTTGTGTTTTGTATCTTTCGAATTTTAAATATTTCTGTAGACCAGTTCGGGGTGTAACCTTTTTCAAATGCTCCTTTGTACTTACTGATACGAACATAATCACCAATTTTATACCTGCTTTTTATATTACGATGATTTTTTACTAACTTTAAATGTCTTTCTAATATGCGTTTTTTATTAACGTTATCCACATTGGCAGGGGCTTCATCAATTGTTCGATGATAAGTGTGATTGTATTTGTAAATAACATTATTAAGCGTACTATCTACCCAATTGTAGTTGCCTTTTAAACTAAACTCCTTATAGATTTTCGATTTCAATGTCCTGATAAATCTCTCAACTATTGAAGCCTTTTTTGTAGAGTAGGTTGAATAATGATTTATATTATAAGTTTGCATAAGCTTTTGAAATTTATTATTATAAAATTCTGATCCATTGTCTGTTTGCAGATTTTTAGGAATACGCCCTTTATTTAACAATTTCTTGAAAGTGTTACATACATCATCTTTAGTTTTACTTCTCAGCGGAAAGGTCCAAGCATATTTCGAAAATGTGTCAATAACGGCTAGAATAAATCTGTAACTTTTATTTTGTTTCGAAATTGATTGCATATCGATTAAGTCTGCTTGCCACAAGTCATCTATATCTTTCATAATAACACATCTTCGTGGAAAGTTTACCCTCGCATTTTTATGAATTTCGTTTACCACGTCCGCTTTGCTCATGTTTACAATTCAGTACATTCGTATTGAATCTGTATATAATACTGAATAAAAAGTATATCATTGGGGCTATTTATTCTTTAATTATGCCAGCTTCTTTCAATTCTTCTATTATCGATAAAATTTCATTATCATGGTTTGTATTGCCGGCATCTCGAGAAGCAACTAATAGTTTCAATCTCTCAACCAGTTCGTTGGGGTCATCCCAATATACCAAGTCAGTGTTATTTTTGTATTTCTTTAGGGTTGGTAAGTTTCCCCCAAATTTAGGGAGAATGTTATCGTTTAACAAATCGTAAAATAATGGTTTGATTACTTCGCGATATTTTATTCCTTTATCACCTTTTATTTGCCCATCAGGTTTAAAATCTCTTTTATGAGCATTTGTATAATGCAGCATATCCTTATAAACAAGTCTATCTTTGCTCGATATTAATTTTAAATCAGGTTTTCTTCGTAATAACAGTTCTTTCAAGCCGGGGGTTAAATTGTAAGATTTGTCACCGACTTTAATTAAAATGACATTGTCGTCATTCAAGAGTCAACGATATGCAGATTAATACTGAAAAAATGAAAGCGGATTCAGCAAAGAGTCGGGACACTGGCACATCATCAAAGAGGACTATACTGCGTGATTTAGTGATACCTGATTCAAAAGACATTATATGCTACCAGATTCTACCGGAAGATGAAATTCCTTTTATTTAAATCAGTTTAAAACAAATTCAATTCCAATCAGATGAAAAGTGAATAAATGTATGGTATATTTGGTATTCTTTGATGAATGATACCTTATCTGATGTAAAATAAAATGTTAGTAAGAAGTTTGTATTTGAATAAAACAAATTTTATACAAAAACTAACTAAATAAACTTATTTGAATAGATGATTGGGTTTTATTTGAATAGATGAATGTGGTTTCTAGATCTCCAATATTATTTGAATAGATGAATGGGTTCTATTTGAATAGATGAATGGGTTCTATTTGAATAGATGAATGGGGTTTCTAGATCTCCTCTGATCTAGAAACCCCATTTATCACCTACTCACGACGCGTCATCGACCCAGGCCTGGTTGCTATCGGACGGCGAGCCACCCACAGCTCGCCATCCGCAGGCCCGCGCCTAGCAGTGCGATTCTGAAACATCTCACCGTTTAAACTTAGGTTAAGTGAACATGAAGCGAGTATCAAGCCATACAAAAAGTTGAAATGACATGAGTTCACTTCACGCTCACTCCACCTTACACGGTGAGACGTTGCCAGAAAAGACCGGTTGAAAACTACAGCTTCTAGAATTCCATAAGCTATTGCTTGAAAAGGTTTAAAATGTATTCCAACTAATGTTTTAATTGGGATCCCTTCTTTTCGCATAATATTTTTTGTCCTAATATACTTCGGCATAACGATTTTGGCACAATTTGTTTTGGCATAATAATACTTTGGCATAATTTTTTTAGGCATACATTTTATGTTGGCATAATCATGTTAAAGACTAATTTGTTTTGGCATAAATTTGATTCGCATAACGTTAGTAGGCCTAATGACTATTAGCATAACGTTAGTAGGCCTAATGACTATTAGCATAACGTTAGTAGGCCTAAAGACTTTTAGCATAAAAAAAAATAATATGCTGTGCAACAAAAGTTAGTCACAGAACCGAATTGCTGCAAAACCGACTTCACGTAGTCTTGTTTGTCCTACCCCTAGAGTGTTATTTAAAATCGCGTAGGCGCGTGGGGCCGCCGGAGGGCCGCAGCGCCGGAGCCGTCACAGAAACCCTGCCTGCTTCATGCTGCTTGCTTGCTTGCTTGCATGCTGCATGCTTGCTTGCATGCTGTATGCTTGCAATGCTTGCTTCCTACAGCGAAAAAATACTCACAAAATTGTTCAATACGTTATAATATATTAATATTTTATTTAGGATATTATGCTTAAAAAAGTTATGCTTTAGAACTTTATGCTTAAAAAAGTTATGCTTTAGAACTTTATGCTTAATAAGGTTATGCTTTAAAATATTATGCCTAATCATTATTATGGTTACAGACATAATGCTTAAAAAAATTATGCATGAGCTGTTATGCGTAATTATATTATGCGAAAAAATAATTATGCCAAACAACATAATGCTAAGTTATATTAGGTCTTAAAATTTTATGCTAATGGATAGGGAACCGTTTTAATTACAAAACTTAGTCTAAAGTCTCTTTGTAAAACTTTCTTAATAAAACTTCGAGTCTAGATTAAGAAACTTTCATGATTCGTTTACAATCGAATATGCGGTAACCTCATTGGAGTTTCTTTGTGTTTTTAAATATACATCCTGTATTTTCCGGTTCGCGGTAACTTGGATATAGGTCACCATCGATTGGTGCATAAATACAATTCGGAGCTTAAAACAAGGTTTACATTATGCTATATTTAGAAATATATTGGCTATGGTGGAATATAAACTTTATGCTTTACACGATTTATTGTAGTAAATAATTACTAATTAGTAGCTTGGGTTGCTATAGTAACTCGATATATCTAAGTTTAAAGCAGTAAATTGTTAGCTAGTTTGCTATTGTTTTTTGTCTAGAAAACAAATGCCCAAAAAATATGAAGTTATATTTAAGTGTCGTGCAGTAAAATTCTATTAAAATCGACCAGACACAAATTGAGAGTTCAAGCTACTACTGTGAAATCCAAAAAACAAAAAACTTAACTCAAAAATATAATGTCTTCCAAATATTTCATTTGTATCAATCATTTTTGACTTGTCAGCTGCTATGATGAGAAGCATGTTTTCGTAAATTAGCTGTCTTTGCCTTATCTAGTGACTTTTGAACTTTTAACCAACACGAAACCTTTGTGCCAATAGGGATGTTTCCTAAGGAATAAAAATATGTTTCCATTTAGTCCGTCAGTTTGATTATCGAAAAATATTGGATACGTATTTTTTGCTTTATCAAATCTACAAAAATTTACGAAGATAAAAATCTTCAAAGATCATTAGTGGGGGCTTGTGACGTCACGGCATAGCATGACGTCACACGAGTTTTCAACGCACTATATCATATAATATTGTATTTTATTTTTGGTGACTATGTAGGTCACAGAAATCTTAATAATAAGGCATATTATTAAGATTTCTGTGATGTAGGTCAATCTGTTTTTACTTTATTGACTCAATCTACTCTTTACAATGTTTTATAGTGAATTCATTTATGATTTCCATGTTGGATATTAATTATTTTTTTCTACCTTTGTCATGTATGTAATGACTTTGCATACTATTGTATAAATTCAAGTTCTTAAAACGCAATAGACAGATTCGTTGCGCTACTTCTTCTTCCCAGCTAAAACACTAGGAAGTGGTGACCGAGTGGTGGTTATGTAAAATTTGACGTTCAAAAAGTGCTGGCTCTCAGCCTAGTTTGAATAAATGACTTTTGATTTTGATTTTGTCAGTTCCTACCCCAAAATATACCAAGTTAGTCTCTGTGTCTCCAGGGAGTTTCCTCATGTTATGATAGCCTAGTACAAGTCTAGACTTGATGACGTCACTTGGCATGTGGCCAGTGTAGTTGGCATTGAAATTATAGCTATGCGGTGACAATGCTGACGAGCATAGGTGACGACTGGCGCAGTACGTTTGATACGAGTACTCGTAGGAAAGTTGTTTTATGGTGATTGAGAGTCTAAGATAACAAGGGAATTGTTACGTTAATTAGGTATTGATAATTGCGTTTTAATTTTCCTCTTTTTAGTGATCAAGACCATTTTGAATAGTTACTGTTTTTATTTTAGCAGTGGTGGCCGAGTGGTAACGGCCCCGACTTACAGATTGTTGGTCGCGGGTTCAAACCCAGCCAGGCGCATTACTTTGTGTAATTAATTTCTTCACCACTGCTCTCAAAACGGTGAAGAAAAACATCGTGAGGAAATCGGCATGTCCTAAAACCAACAATTCGAAGACATGTGACATTCACCAACCCGCACTGGGCCCGCGTGGTGGATTACGGCCCATTCCCTCTCCTAGAGAGGAGGCCTGTGTCCCAGCAGTGGGAACGTTAAAAGGCTGATTATACTGTTTTTATTTTATCCGTGTTTACTTGTACGTCTATTGTCATACAAACCTGTTCACCATGGGCGCCATCTTCGATTTTGTTTTTGACCCTTTTTCAGTTATTAGCCGCTCAAAAAATCACACAAAATACAACCATGACATTAAGTTAGCAAATTTTCATCGGCATCATCAAAGATTTTGATAACGACTCTATATTCATCAAGGAGCTCGTGGCTAAAGAATACCAGTCGCACGGGTCGATCTTTAAGGTTGAGCAACGCTTTCCAAGGTTGGTCTGTGGATGGGTGACCATCTTAACATACCGAGTTTCCTCTGTGCCTCGGAAAGCACGTTTAGCCTTGCTGCCATTTGGAGATCTTTGGCAGTCGTTACGGATTGTCAGAAGCCAGTAAATCTGACTCCAGTCATGTCAAGAAGTACCGTGTTACCAGTTAATGAGTTGTGGAGGTCTGGCAAGCAGTTGCTCGACGTTCAATACTGGTATTCAGCTGAATCCGGTATGACTGGAAGCCGACCCCAATATAATTACGAAAAGGCTCGGTAGATGTTGATTTGTCAAAACCACGAAAAATACACTCAGACCAAAGTTTTTGATGACTTTGTGACCTAATGATAAACTAATTATTACGTTCACGATAAAAACATCGCCGTGTGTTCGACTCAAACCAATCAAATTTCTAGTTTTGAAAATATCTTTAGCAACTTACTTGTTTTTAGGTTTCCGTAGACAAATGGCATAAAACGGATCCTTATGAATTCGTCATGTCTGTCTGTCTGTCTGTCCGTCCGTATGTCACAGCTGTTTCATGAAAATTGTTGGGTAGGTGCAACCTGTAATATTATGGAAAGATAATAATTTTAGGGGTGGCACTCCATACATGTAACTGAGGGATGAAAAAATAAATTCCAACAAAATCGTGCGGGATGTCATTGGATAGCTCATTCAAAATGAATAAGGTTTTTAAAAAAGTTTTCTTATTTAAGGCAATAGTTTTTGAGATATGTGCTTCCGAATTCGTAAAAAATGTGCCCCCTCCCCTCTAGCTTTTAAGTTATGAAATTGAAAATTCTAAAAACAATTGAGCAAATATAACTTCACAGATACTTCCAACGAAAATTGGTTGAACATGACAGTTTATACACTTTTAGAGATATGAGTTTTAACAGTTACGGAACCTTTCACTCTGCGTAGTCCGACACGCACTTGGCCGATTTTTTTATTAAGTTCTTTTTTTTAGAGCTACAATTAGCGCAGGCAAAAGGGCTCACATTTTTTCTATAAATCTTCAAATAGAGTCAAACTAGTATTACCTAAAAAATGTTTAGGCTTAACACTCAACTACCAAAATACCATCCAATATTTTTTATGAAACTTACAACGTGTATAATATTCTAGAAACGCGTCCTAAGTTTCATGGAAACATTATTCATTCTGCCCGTGTGCACCAGGCCTTAGAGGTGATTTATTAAATGCTGATTGGAAGATTGGTACGCAGGCGCCATGATAATTGCCTGTCAGTTTGGGATGAATTCGTTGTTGTGAAATTAAAGTCGAGCGTTGTAAGAGCCAATGATGAAATATTAGGTGACGTTTTCATAAGTAGGTTAGTTTTGATCTCATTGATATTCTGTTCTGAAAAGTCAATGCGTTAATACAAAGACCAGTTCAGGGCAAAATCTTAGTTTCAATTTCATGTCTTTATATTAATTACTTCACATATTTTTGTTGTTTCTATATACTGATTTTTTCGCAACTTTCACTAATGTCTATTTAGCCATATCATTTACCGGTACAAAAAAAAACTGTTCTAAATTTGTCTGGCCTGATGTAAATTTTGATACGTTTATCGACCGAAGTGCGATATTAAAAGGCTCAAACTGCACCTATCATTTAACTTAGACATAGTTGCTAAAACTTTACTTTTAATAAGAACATTACACAATTTTAAAATTTCATACATGAAACGGGACCAAAATTCTCCGTTATAAACAAAAACATCTCATTCGTATGAAAACCAGACACAAAATAAAAATCACGTAATTAAATGATCTTCTAAGCACGTCCTTAACTGCATGAAAAAATATAGAGCAGAAAGTTTACGTGAACACCCTTATTCCGGACAAAAACTCGAGTTCAATTCACGTTATATAAAAATATTTTTATAGCCTCAACTGTTGGGCGTGTCTGTATGTTTGTGTACGTGATTCGAGTACTTTATAGCACTTACAGTATAGGGAATATATGGGAAGAAAAGGGTTCGTTTATTTATATTACTTTAGTGATATTAGATTAGGTGTTTTAATTTAATTATCCTGATCTACTTGCTCTAATAGGTATTAATAGGTACTGCTTATATTATGTAACTGTTACATCATTCAATATTTTTCTCCTGTGTCGTTCGTGTTGCTTGTTCGTCGTTTCTTGTATTTCATCCTGTGTTGTGTATATTGTACTAAATTAATTGAATTCTTTGAATCATCTGAACGTTTAAAAACTCAAGTTCTTTTTCTCATATTATTTAAAAAATATTTTTATTGCGTCTTTCTACACTTCAATTATTTATGTATAGAGTACCTGGCAGGCAGGGAGCAGTGGTAGCCCACTGGTCACCGGCCCCGACTTAAGAATTGTAGGTCGCGGGTTCACACCCAGCCAGGCGCATTACTTTGTGTAATTAACTTCATCACCATTGCTCTCAAAACGGTGAAGGAAAATATCGTGATGAAACCGGCATGCTCTAGAACCAAAAATTCGAAGACATGTGACATTCACCAACCCGCACTGGGCCCGCGTGGTGGATTACGGCCCATTCCCTCTCCTAGAGAGGAGGCCTGTGTCCCAACAGTGGGAACGTTAAAAGGCTGATTATGCTATGATTATGTACCTAGCACTGAAAATCCAAATTCAACAATGCTTACAAAAAATTTCCTGTCGAAATAAAAGCGCAATAACAGAAATCCTTCCCTCACGTACTTACCTACTAAACTTTGCGTCGAACAAAAAAAAAGTAAAACAAAAGAAATATGGAACACACATGCTGTTCTGATTTCGAAATTAAAAAGCCCTGAACAAGTCTTATAATAACAAGTCTAGTCTAACAGAATTACCCAACACTACTTTCGTTATGTAAACCTCGCGTAAAATCTAGGACAGTCTTATTAGACGGGAGTATTTTGTCACAAAAAGAGTATAAGTAGGCGTGTGACGGTCGTAGTAAGCGTGAACGCAGCGATAACCCCTCGTTCGGAAGGCAAACGACCCTTAAACTGTTGGTCACACACAAAATATTGCCAGAAGAAGTGCTCTGATTTGAATTGTTCGTCCTGAAGTTATGTATAGAGAGTGCATAGATTTAAAAAGTTTTTATTAACACACGACACAAGATGAGAGATGCCAATATTTTACAATTTATTTACATTTACACATTTAGTAAAAATATTCTTATTTTTTTATTAAATGTGTGTACATATGTACATTAATAAGGAAACAGAAAAACAAGTACAAAGATAATAACATAGATAACAGTGCGTTGAATACTCGTGTGTCGTCACTACGTGCTACAATTTTAAATACGGCGTAACGTCACAAGCCCCCACTCTTAACCTTTGATACTTTTTATCTTCGTAATTTTTTATATATTTGCTGAAGCAAAAAATACGTGTCCAACATTTTTTGATAATGTAACTGACGGACTAATAAAAATCATATTTCTTTTACTCAGGAAATATCCTTGTTGTTTGAAAAACTTACCGAGGCCATGGAACACATAAGGCATTTGAAAGAACACGGGTAGGCTCTAATTCTAAAAGTCTACCATTCTCTGCCGTAAGTTAATGATTTTCCGCTCAGAAAAAATGACCAACAAGTATAAATACTAATCATATCATATAATATTGCTCCATTATGGGAAAATTATATACCGTGAAAAGATAGAAAAAAAAGCCGGTGGTAAGCCGAAATATTTTGTAAATATCACACCGTAAAAAATTTGGTGGAAAGAGCTTTACATGAACTATCATTACGACTTGACTAAACGAATTGATAGGCCACTTCGCGTTCACACCAGGTAAGTTTTCACGAAGAGATTTTCACAGAAAATAACTACAAATAAAATTCAGCGATCAAGTGGACTTTCTGCCTTAATTCATGCTGTTGACTGGCCACCACTAACAAATAAAAACTTCACGATCTTTATCTGTGCCACTACTGAACTCGCACTTTTAAAACGGTGACCACTGCTCGATTTGACGAGTTTAATCGAGTACTTGACCTTAAGCAGGATTAAGGAAACGTATTTATTTCGGACAAACACGTTTTGCCGCTACTTAAGCAGCTTGTGGTAATGAAATTCTCCTGAACTGGACTGCGGTGGCTATATTTTAGTGGCCGTTTACAGTTCATGGTTTGGCGTAGAGTCAGTAAAAGATTATTCGTAGTTTTTCATTCTCAATTTTTTTGTTTGTTCTTCGTTTTTTTTTGTGAATCAGTCATCTGGAAAATTATCTCTAAAATTTGAGATCAGACTTTAACATTTTAAAGATTATGCCTTGTTGGATTTCATCCGCCTGTTCGCACTTCTGTTCTTCTCCATAAAGATCTACGATTTGAAACATGCAATTGTCTTCATGTTTCTGACTGAGCGACTTTGATAAAATTGGCTGTAAATGGAGGTTTTAAAAGTCATCACAGGAGCTATTCCTTTATAAACATATTCTTGTCTCAATTATTAAGATAACATTTCAGTATTTAAACTTTAAAATACCCTATTCGAGAATACTAAGCTTTTCATTTACCAAAAGTCAAACAAGTATTACAAGTATTGTTAAATTACAGTATACACAGAGTAAATAAACGAAACAGTGTTTAAATTGTTTACAACTGTTTTTAATTAGTGGCTTTTACGCTCGAACGGCTATGGTACCCAAAATTACCTACGTTGCTAGATGTCAATTGATGTCAATGCAATTTAGTGTAGTACTTTGTTCAATGAAAGTGTAATTTGATAATGGATAGCATTTTGACCATGAAGCTAAGTGGAATGAAGACCACGATGGTTCAAAATACCTTAACCTATTATTAACATAAACTTTTGAAAGTCACCAAAGGAAATTAAATAACATTTACCATTTATCACGTCCCGGTGAAATGTTAATCGGTTTTCCTTCAACCTTGGAGAGCTTGCGGTGAAGTTAATCACTTCTTTAAGCAGTGACCACACGACGTATGGTATCGTGTGATCTCGTCCGGAATGCAAATACGGATGTTACTTTCTTGTGGCAATTAGCTAAACATATTTTAAACTCGGCTAGCAAACTAAAACAAAAGAAGGGGAGTACCTTTTTTTTGGATGGGAAATCATCAAATGACTTCTCCCGCTCTGGGCGGAGCGGAAGGGAGTGTCAGACTCTTACTGACTAAAACCCACCCGTGATTCTTCTTGTGCCCTTTGCGTTCCAGGGCCGCGGTGACTCTTTCGAACAAATCCCGCAAGGGGTATTTACATGGGAAAAACAAACGAATATCATTCTTTTTTCTGTTCTAATGCTTATACGTATTTTAAACGAGCACGTGGCTAAACAATAGCTACCGCATGAGTCGATCTTCGAGGTTAAGCATCGCTTGCCAAGGTTGGTCTGTGGATGGGTGACCATCTTAGCATACCAAGTTTCCTTCGTGCCTCGGAGAGCAAGCTAAGCCGTCGATCCCGGCTGTCATTTGTAGATCTTTGGCAGTCGTTACGGATTTTCAAAAACCAGTAAATCTGACTCCAGTCTTGCCAAGAACTATAGTTTTACCCAGTTAGTGGGTTGTAGAGATCTGGTGGCAACCACTCTACGTAAAATAGTCGTACGCAGCTGAACCTGGTTTGACTGGGACCCGAACCCAAGATATTGAGAAAAGGAGATGATGAACGCTCATTCGTAATTTAAGCTCACTTAAGATAACTTGACTTTCTATTAGTATTATCTAAGAAAAAACACACTTGAAAAGTTATTTTGCCCCTGTACCCTTCAAGTTACTAATACAAGTTGAAATATATTTTTCAGGAGTAATAAAACTTCATATCATGTTAGGATCATAGCAGGCGTCTGCCGTTTCTGCGTTCCCAAGGGAATTACATGTTTATATTACCCAACTGATTTTTACTCGATTCAAGTAAATTCACTGGATCGTTTCAAAGCAGTTTTCCTCACATTATTCTTGCTCAGTGATATGTAATCGCTCGATGAATGAAGCAAACCTATGATGATGGATTTCAGTAATAATTTTTGGACAATGACTAAGTAAGGTACGGAAAAACGTGGGCTTAATGTACATTAAACGACTTTGAACATTGCTATAGCGTCCGGGACAAATGGGTTTCATCATTTATTTATTTATTATTATTATTTATTATTTACTCTATGGCAGGTCTATATCACTGGGTGCGGAAGGCAATAAGGATGTTACTCTGTCATGGTAACCAGCACTAAACGTTTCAGATGTTACTATCCAATAAAAATCAACAGTCCTTTCTTATAGGCTACTTAGTTCAGGCTTAGACGTAAAATGTTATTGTGTCGTAGTGTGCTGTGTTGAGACGTTCGTGACAAAATCGTTTTTAATTATTTTGTAGTGGGTCATGAAATGGCATTACATCGTAGCGTATTTTTGTCTCACTCTCACACCAGTGTCTCAAGATGAAAGTACCAGTGCGTGTTGCCAGTGATAACTTACGGACTTGAAAAGTGAACGAATGGGCCTCATCAGAAGGTTTAAAGTTACCAAAAGGGCAATGGCAATGCTCAGAGTTTCCTTTCTTGATCGAATCAGGAATGATGATATCCGCTAGAGAACCGAGTTTACCGATATAGCCCAAAGGATCCCCAAACTGAAGTGGCAGTGGGCATGGCACATTGCTCGCAGAACAGGTGGTTGATGAGGCTGAAAAGTTCTGGAGTGACGACCGCTTACTGGAAGACACAGCGTTGGAAGCCCTCCCACAAGGTGGACCGATGACCTGGTGAGGGTCACGAGAACCGATATATGCGAGACGCATAGGACCAGGGCCTCAAGTCTGCTATTACAATAGTGTCAGAATGGTCTATCATTGATTTCATAATGGTTGATTTTGACAAGTTTGGTAATTTACTAATATAAAAGCGTCACTATGACTTTCCAGTGGTCAACCACTGACAATCCATTGAAAGAAATGGCATAGAATGGTGACCTCGTACATAATGACAAATGACTGACAGAAGTATGCAGTAATCTGCCCAAACTTTGACAGTTCGTTTGATCAGTGATCTACCATTAGAACGTTATTGTGCATTAATTGCTTTTAATAGCTCGGTTATCAAAAAGTATTACGAGACCATTGACGACCAATGATCGACCATTATGACTGTAGCAGATTACGAACTTTTAGCAAAATGACAATGGGATCCTGTGGGAATGACAAATTTATAAAAATACCAGACTTGGGCCGCAGTTGTTGTGGTGATACGTGAGGGAAGGCTATATCTAGTAGTGGACGTCTTTCGGCCGGTATGATGATGATGATGATGATGATGATGTTGAGAACGAACAACTATCACAAGTAAATGCACACATCAATTCTTTGACTACCTATAACTCTAATTTCGGAAGACGGTGTTCAAAAAACGAAGAGTCTGTTGCAGGTATTTTTTTGTACAAAAGTTTTCTCAAAAGAGATGGGCATAACTGTTCCAAATGATCAGATTCGATATTCAAAGTTTTTCACTAAACAAACTTCATAACAAATCGAACGTCTATCATTTCATTGCAGCTCTCTCATAATTTTCTCATAAATAATGACATTTTCTCGTTCGAGGAGTAACGACCCAGATGCCTCATAGCTCTATGATGATAGATCACTGTAATAATTTCCGACAGCTCTCGGCAATCTATTTCCTTCAGTTCAGTTTTCTTGGTTCTGCGATACGACAGGCGAAGACAAGGTATCGGTAATTATATTATTATATCGGCGAGCTATGGGTGGCTCGCCGTCCGATGGTAACCAGGCCCGAGTCGACGGCGCGTCGTGTTCCACGCGCGCCTCAAAGAGCCGTCAGCAAAGAAGACGGGGCCCCATAGGGTCAGTGCCTGCTAGGGTTGCGGAATTTGTTCGAAAGAGTCACCGTGGCCCTGGAACGCAAAGGGCACAAGCAGGAACACGGGTGGGTTTTAGTCAGTAAGAGTCTGACACTCCCTTCCGCTCCGCCCAGAGCGGGAGAAGTCATTTGATGATTGCCCATCCAAAAAAAAAATCGTTAATTTAATCGTTAAAGTATCGGTAATTTACTTTAGATTTTACTTCCTCTTTATCAGTGGCATGTAGGTATGGTATTATGTTATCTTTTGCGAGTATTTTTATTGTTATCTACTTGCTGATCCACGCAAATTCGGCTGCGTCACATAAGAGAGAGAAAAAAAATCTGTTATTGCAACAAATTTCAGTGATGCTCCACTCCTATTGGTCATAGCGTAGTGATGTTATATATAGTCTTATATACTATAATTTCTTATGTATAAAAAAGTTGGTGGTTTTATACTGTTTACGTGATGCTTACAGGACTCAGTCAGCGCAACGATTAGCACTCAAAGAAGTTTCTTACTAAACTTAGAAATTCAATATCTTTTGATTTTGTGAGTCGATTTTTATGAAATGAAGACTAGATAAAACTCCGGATAACACTCAATGTGTCTATGTATATACATTTTGAATCGAATCAGTGGTTCTTCCGTGATTCTTCCACAAACATACAGACAAACAGACAACAATTGTATACTTGTGTTGTATGTCTTTTTTCTCGCACTTGATGGGAAGCGATGATGTAATGTCAACGATGGCGCACAGTTGCCTAGAAGTATTAACTCTCGACTTAAAGACCCCACGGATTTAGCTATTAGGAAACACAGACTCCAAGGAATTCCACTCCGTAGCTGTACGCACAGTGAAAGTATTCCCAAAACGTTTTCTGCGTACTTATGAATGTAGACATTTATCAAAGGGTGACTGAATATAAAGATAGACATTACTTTTGTCGTAATTCCCAATCCGTATTTGCATTTTAAGCCCAGTCAGTCAAGTAGAAATCTTAATCCGTATGATATCAATTTCAAATGTTATCTCATCCACTAAATAAAATATAAACGTAATATTAGGACGGTATTCTTTGAAAGGTTAGACAGAAGAGAAACTATCAGAATTTTTTATTAATAAATGCACCTTGATAAAAATATTCCTAAAACATTTATCTTGCTGGCTGTGTGGTAAGATTTAGCCGCTTGGATCTACTAGCTAGGTTTTGGAAAAGATGCTTGCCTTTTTATGCTATATAATAATAATATTATAGGATTAGCAGGTAACGATGACAAAATACCAGACGACATGTCTATGCTTCAATGGAAGAGGGGTAGACCTTTAGTGTTCCTCGTCGAGGCGATTAGCAGCGGCGACCTCTCGCTCCCGGCTCTGGTTAAATCCATGGTCCCGAGCGATGTGGTATGGAAAACGGTCACCAAAGGAAGGATGCAGACCATGTGAAGCAAACCTTACGCCCCGGCCGCAGCAGCAGAAGGAGACGCCCCGGGCGTAGGAAGTTGCAGGGTCCTGCCACCGTAGGCGCGTTCCGTCATGTTGGCGCTGGCGCTGCCATGGATTTCATGGAAGTGGCAGCTCCAATATAACGGGACGAACTTAGCTCTTTTTTACTTTTTAAAAGCGGTCAATATAGGCGACATAATAATACATGGATTTCGCTGTATGTCACTAAGTCCCATTTCATAAGAGTTCCAGTTCTATCATATCTCATATGTTCATAACAAGACAAACAAAAGGTAAACATAGAATCAAAAATTCCAAGAAATCCTGGCAGTCCCAAAGATAGAATATTAGTTTTTTGGAACCCTCACAAAATACTGACGGTCTTATTTCATAAAAAAACGAAAGGATGCTGTGTTATCCTTAGTTTTGCGAGACAATACAATTATGTAGGACAAGAGGATCTTTTTGAAAGCCTTTTCTTATTTCGCTGTGTTTAGCAACATTTTGTACTGAAAGGAAACAAGTTTTGTGAATTTTTTTCACAAAATATGGTGTCTTAACAATCCCGAGACGATATGTTTTGTGTTATATTCACCAGAACATAAGGTGTATTTTTATCTCAGCGTTTTTTCCGGTCGGCTGGAGGTTCCGCTTTGTTTATCTGATTTACGTGCTGTTAAGACTACGATAAGCCAATATAAGGGTGTTTGTTTGAATATCTTATTTAGTAAAGAGACGTATTTTTGCCCAGATGCTTTACTAATCTAGAAGGTTCCTTGATTTTTACAGATACAATTTATACTTCGTTGATCTCCAAAATTTATTGGTACAGTCGTGAAAAATGGCTTGAATGCATTATAACGGATAATTTGAAGTTGAAGGCGTACAATCATTAGTCTATAGTTTATTTAAATCAAAATCGTTGAACTCAAAGTGGCCAGTACCGATCTAGCGGTACAGTCAAATTCTGCAATGCATTGCACAGTATCATAAGAATACTAGAATAAAATATGACTGAGGAAAATAATGGACAATATTTACAATCAAAACACTGAAGGTTGTCGAACTCTGCAGATAAACAGTCTGTCTAGAGTAGTCTAGACAACACACTTCCATCTAAATCCTTTTGTATTAGCTTTAAGCCACATGTATTATGTTACGAAATAGTTTCAGTTTCATTTCACGAAATGTAAAATCAGGTGTAGAGCAGATTTCCTTTCTAATAGGTACACTCCAGACTTGTTACTAAGCTAAAATCCTTTCTTTATAGGCTTTGCCCTTAATTATATCTAAAGCCCCTGACCGTTGATTTAGCCTAAGTGATTTTTAATAAGCATTAAAAATATACATTCATTCATTGCGGAGGTCTGGTAGGCAGCCGCTCCACGTAAAATACTGGTATTCAGCTGAGTCCGGTATGACTGGGAGCCGACCCCAATATAGTTGGGAAAAGGCTAAGAAGAAGAAGATTTAAAATATACCTACATATGTATAGTATAAGATTAGTCGAAGCTAAGAGCTCGCTATGCTTTATGTAAGTGGAACTCTTATACATGTGTTTGTTTTGTTTGCAGGCACTTCATTGGCATGTGACGCGGGTGCTGTGAGCGGCATGCGAGGCGAGCGCTCGAAGCGGGCGGCGGCCTCGCTCGCCGCGCTCGCGACGCTCCTAGCGCTCTGCTTGCCACAGCTCGGCTCGGCTGAGCTTACATCCACCGGTGAGTAAACGATAGTAAAACGCTGGAAAGTGACGTGGGCGGCAAACTTGCTCACTATCCTCGAGATGCTCTTAGCGCTCAACTTGCCACAGCTCGGCTCGGCTGAGCTTACATCCACCGGTGAGTAAACGATAGTAAAACATTTGAAAGTGACGTGGGCGGCGACTTCGCTCGCCATTTTCGAGACGTTCTTAGCGCTCAGCTTGACACAGCTTGTCTCGGATGTGCTTACATCCACCGGTGAGTAAACGATAGTAAAACATTTGAAAGTGACGTGGGCGGCGACTTCGCTCGCCATTTTCGAGACGCTCTTAGCGCTCAGCTTGACACAGCTTGTCTCGGATGTGCTTACATCCACCGGTGAGTAAATGATAGTAAAACATTGGAAAGTGATGTGGGCGGCGACCTCGCTCGCCATCCTCGAGATGCTCTTAGCGCTCAACTTGCCACAGCTCGGCTTGGCTGAGCTTACATCTACCGGTGAGTAAACGATAGTAAAACATTTGAAAGTGACGTGGGCGGCGACTTCGCTCGCCATTTTCGAGAAGCTCTTAGCGCTCAGCTTGACACAGCTTGTCTCGGATGTACTTACATTTACCGATGAGTTAGTAATAGTAATCAAACATTGCAATTATGATGCGGGCGCTGAAAGTGACATGCGAGGTGAGCGATCGAAGCGAGTGTCGCCACGCTCGCGACGCTCGTAGAGCTCTGCTCTGCTTCCTGCAGCTCCGCTCGGCTGATCTTACATCCCTAGTTTGTTCACCGTTTAGCCGCAAATGTTCATACTGATGGGGTTAGTTGAATGGGCCTCTAAGCCTCCTTTAAGCATTGTCATATGAACCGTCACTCGACCATCGTCATTTGTTTTACTTTTCTGGATCACATCACGTAAATCTTCCTCTTTTATAGCAACCTTTATTCATAAAGCAAAACTCTGTACCGGTTCAAAATGTTAAGACCTTGTGACACATGAACGTCCCTACATAATTAAAATATTCCCTTTAATATTATATGAAGCGCTTTCACCTGACTGACAGCCGATTGTGTAATAGCTTTACACTTTGAAAGAGGATTATGTCGAATTACACGGAATTTCCGAGTAGGCACGAGTGTAAGTCAATAGTAAGCCTCGGGATCATTTTGTGCCGACACGGTTTTTGATATCGATACGTTTTCCTATATCAAAGGTAATGAAAGATTCCACGCACCTCGAATATCGATATATTCGAGGTGCGTGGAATCTTTCATTGACTCGATTCCACGAGACTCGATTCCACGCACACCTCGAATATCGATATATTCGAGGTGTGCGTGGAATCGAGTCTTTGGTAGTACAATGTTAATTAAAACAGGGAAAGTATTACCATTCAGCAATGCGCATTGTAAATGTATAAAACTGGGTGAATTATCGAGGAAAGTATATTCCATTTCATATTCTTTTACGATTATAAATATAATTATCTATACTAATATTATAAAGAGGAAAGATTTGTAGTTTTGTATTAACGAATTAACTCAAAAACTACTGGACCGATTTCAAAAATTCTTTCACCATTAGAAAGCTACATTCACCCTGAGTAACATACGCTATATGTTATCCCCATATTCCCACGGGAACGGGAACTACGCGGGTGAAACCGCGGCGTGCTGCTATTATTAATATGTATATAATTTGTAAATGTAAATTGTTAAATCGAATATTAGGTTGTGTCTTGCACCTTGCACCAAGATAGTATTTTTCAATTCCAATTTTTATGTATCACTAGCTGACCCCGCAACTTAAATCTTTTTCTTTCTTTCTATATGAGAGACAAAACAAAAAAAATCGATGTTTTGATCCTATTGATCTTAGCGTGATGGTATATAGCTTTTAGCCTTCCTCAATAAATGGGCTATCCAACACTAAAATATTTTTTTCAATTCGAATTAGCAGTTCCTGAGATTAGCACGTTCAAACAAACAACAACATCAGCATTTATAATATTAATAACAATAGATACAGGGATTTTAAATAAAGGTATCGCGATCTATTTTCAAGGAATCGTTGATAGTAATCAAAGAAATATAATGTTATAGTAGAATGGCAAATGATTTTCTTTGTATACATTGACACTCGCTTCATGTTTACTTCAGCTAAGCCTACTCGGTGAGGTATTACAGAATCGCACTGCCGAAGTTCTTCGATCAAACAGAATGACTTGTCAAATCTATACGACTCGTAACAAAGTAAGTGCTCTTTTTTCTAATTTGGGATTGAATGAGCTCTTTTTATGAGCTGACGTATTTAACCCGGATTGGATAATGACAGGTTACTGTCCTGCTGCCAAGTAAGAATTTAAGAATCTCAGAAGTGATGTTTACAAAACGACACAGTTGGCGCAGTGATTGAGCGATTGGGTGCTGCGCTGCGTGTCGCGGCGCGTGGGTGCGATCCGCGTACTGATCAAATATTTGTATAGCCTACAGATAGTTGTCCCGAGGTTGGCTGTATGTGTATGCGAGTTTGTATGTTTCCACGATACAGGAAAAATTGGGGGCAATGTTTAGTTAATTTTAAAAATCTCCTAAGTCTTTTGTCACCTGTGATTGGGTCGGCTTCCAGTCTAACCGAAAGATGAGTACTATTTTATAAGGAGCAGTCGCTTAGCTCATCTCCGCAAACCACTGAATAACACGGTACTTCTTGGCAAAACTGATATTAGATTTAATTATGTATGGCTTTCCCGTCTCAATTCCTAATCAATAAAACAAGTCCAGACACACTTCCTCCAGTACAAACTCCATTGCTCATTTGATCGAATCTTATCCCGATAATGGCTCACGTCACTAATTCCAACATATACGGAAGTCCTTCAATCAAACGGAATAACTTATCACATCACTATACGACTTTTCACAAAGTAATTGCTAACAGCAGTTTGTGATTGAATGAGCTCTTTTTACGGGTTGTCGTAATGAGCGCGGGTTCGTTTATGACAGGTTACTGTCCTGCTAAGTAAAAAGTGTTATCTCAGAAGTAATGTTTACAAAAATCTGTCTAGTCTTTCCCAACAATGTTGGGGTCAGGGACTGCCTATCTGACATTTTCAACCCAGTAACTGAGTACTTTGGCAATACTGGTGTCAGATATCCTGGCTTCTGACAATCGTTTTTACCCGCTTTGTTCCCGTTCCCGCGGGAATACGTGGACACAATATAGCTTGTAATACTTGCTGATAATCTAGCTTTTCAGTGGTGAAAAAATGGTTAAAATCAGTGCAATAGATTTAGAACTTATTCGATATACAGAAACCAAAAATTTTTTTTTGTCTTTATAAAAATATACGTACTGTAGCGAAATAAAAAGCTAAATTCTCTACATAACCACGTATCATTTGACAAACTGTAAAAAATTATATAATATAAAAAAAATACGTGAATAATCTGCAAACAACAACACAATCACACTACGCTGACTTAAAATCTAATATAATCAAGCCACGTGGGCGTAACGTCAAGTCCTTAATACAAAACTCAATCTTGTTACTTAAAAAAATAGGAAAAAACAATATATAATAAATAAGGGTTTCAGTGATAGCAGTACACCATGAACTAAGCAAATCCAGCAAACTCGAAACAAATTACAGATATAACGGCGTCCATAACTGGCTTAGCGAGGTTTTACTTTTTTACTTTCGTTTGCTTCCGAGGTTCTTCTTTTCAAAAAGCTTTATTTAATTCTTTCAAAATTAGTAGTTTATTAAATTTGTTGCATACCTTGCTGTTTGGTGAGGTTCTTTATAGGATTACTCCTGATCATCGCAACTGCAGACACTAATTCATTCGGATTTTACTTCAATTGGATCTGTCAGAGAAACTACAGCCGAGGTGCAGAATCCCATGTTTTAGAAGTTGTTCGAAGCCAAAAGGAACGTTACAGATGTGGATGCCGACAAACGAAAACTCTAAATAATACGCTTTTCGAGGGTCGATGGAGTTTCGGTTGCGGGTCTTTTCTTCTCATAGTGAACATTTTTCTAAGCCAATATTTTATTCAAGTTTGACATTTAGTAATTGCTAAAATAAAGACATTACGAAACAGAAAAAAAAATGTGATACTTTTCAGGATTCCAAATCTACATTAAAGCCCTTTTTAAGAAAGATTATCAAGCTTTTATCGGGAGATTAGTTTTATATTCCATTTTGAGCAATCCATCATCCAGTGGACTTAATTTTCTCTTTCTGAGAGTCAAATCGAAGTGCTCCAATAAAATGAAAGTCCCGTCATTCGTTTTATACCAATTGCTACAAACAGTTCAATTTGAATTTATGACTACTTCGTCCGAATCCTCTCAAGGCTTACGAGTTAAATTTTGAGTACCAGTCACATTAAAATACTGATAAGGAAAAGTTCGATATCTTGAAGCAAAGAAAGTTTAAATTGACTTAAAAGATAACTGATAAAGAATCAGCATAAGCAAATCCTCATACGTGACGATTTGCGCAGAACGGCTGGCAGAAACTGGATGCGAGAAGCCGAAAATAGATCTAAGTGGCGTGCAATTGGAGAGGCCTATGTCCAGCAGTGGACTGCAACAGGCTGTTGATGATGATGAAATCCTCATAATCCAAGCCATTGGTTACTAAAAGAATAGCCAGATAAAAAAATCTTGTGTCCATCATGCTAGTCTTACTACTTACCTCTTACTACTAGATCCTAATGGCATTCTGAAGATGTTAATTGCACAAATTCGATTCACCGATGATGAACCACTTCATGCAGGTGCTGGTCAGGCAGAAATGATGCATCATCAATGTTTTTGTTTGTTTATTTTTGTTGTTATAATAACACTAACATAGTTTTTTAAGTTTTTATGACTAACTCGTGGATCACTGTTGTTTGAGCAAATAAATAAATTATTATAACAATCCCGCACTGCTCCTCTGCTGAACAAAGGCCAGAGAGTTCTTTTCTTATTTACTTTGTACTTTTCCTTCCACTGCTTCCACCGGTCACGACTTTACGCCTTTTCCTTCCCATTCTAAAAGAAGACATCCAAGTCGCCCCGCCATCTATAAGGCTCTCTGTCGGAGCCCTTCTCGCCGAATCAGGGCTTAATCTTGAGTTTTATGGTTCCAGCTTGTCTGGCATTCGGCAGACATGTCTTGCTCAGTTCATTTCAGTGAAATGAAGTTCTAGGTTTTAGTGGTAAATACATGAATGCGTCTTGCGCTGCTCCTAAATAAATGAGAGGGAGAAGGTTACGAAATGGGGTCAAAACTGAAAGTATAGACAGTAAAGTATAGCACAAGCCTACATGATATATTGTTTGGTTCAAAATATTTAGATAAACAATGTGACCTTCATTTAGGACGTTGACGTCTTTATTACAAAGTATTGCGTTGTATCTTCGATCGAATTAAATATTCATTATGGAAAATTGGAATAACAGCGTCCTCGTTGACAGATAGACATTGAATGTTCCCGCTGCTGAGAAAAACAGACATGATTATATTTTACGTGACACAAAATTTAATTCAGTTCATATTTTGTTGAATATTAGTTTTATTTCGGAGCTCGAACTGAATTAATTTTAACTTTTCTTGTATTATATAAAGGTAACAAGGCTTATCGTTTTTACCTGTTGTTTTGTTGTTAGTTTATTTTTGTTATCATAGCTGTATGTATTTCGTTGGCATACCGTGGAATTGACCACTTTGTGATTTCCCCGAGTTTTAAATATTGCGTTATGTTAGAAATTAGGGCATCCCAATACGGATAGATTAGGTTCAAATAGGTACAACATGGTACGACCAATAATCTACATAATCTATAATAATATCATAAAGAGGTAACGTTTGTGAGTTTGTGACGTTGTAAGGGGTAATCTCTGGATTTACTGAAACGACTTACAAAATTATTTCACCATAGAACGCTACGTTATTGTGAAGTTTCATAGGCAATTTTTATCTCCGTATTGCCACGGGAACGGGAACAACGTGGGTGAAACCGCGGGGCACTGGCTAGTCATGCGTAATTACATAATATACTCTTAATATAAAAATAATGATAATGCTATCTCACTTTTACGGACAAGTTTTCTAACTAACTAATTATGTGACTTAATTTTATAGCAAAACTAGAAGGAATACAATTAGTTTTTCACAGGATAATGTAGTCACAACGCAATTTACAAAAAAAAAAGTAATTTTCCACTAAAGTTAAATTTTATAAAACTTTTTCAAATTAAACCAACACATTTTTTTTATTAATTCATTCATTCTGTAATTAGAACATATAATATGTATAATAATTGTACAACTGTAGTTTAATTAAAACTCCGTGACATTAACGCGACATAAATTTTCCCAACACTAATTATAATTTTAAAAAAATCATAACGAAAACTTTTAACAGCTTAATTTATTCAACTAATAAAAATTGTACTTAATTAATTATTTTACAGAAATTACCGTGATATAATTTATATAGGGTAATGACAATCGAGTCGATAGCTCCAACAACTTCATTTATTCTGTGACTTCATATTAATGTTAGTTTAATTAAAATTCTTTAACAATTATCATCATATAATTTTACCACATCAGTAGCAGTTTTAAAAAATAAATGCGAATAAAAAAAATACTTAAACAATTTAATTTATTCAACTAATAAAAAATGTATTTAATTAAAATTCTTTTACAAAAATTTCTGCGATATAATTTGCCTAGGCTAATGACAATTGAGTCGATTTAGCCCCCATAGCATGGCAACACGTAATCAATATGGCGACGGTGCAATGAACCGCACTGCAGTTACTAAACGCACTGCAATTGCCCTCAATAATAGGCCGGTGTACACTGACGCCTTATTTCCTAGTAGGCCGTTCTACGATTTAGTCGTGACTCTGGTTTAGTACATTATTAATTAATTTGAATGAAACTTGTATTTTTACGACTTCATGAACTGGATGATTTCACGATGATGATGACTCGGCATTACAGATTAGGTACCTACTTATTATTTTGAATTTTCTTATAGATACTTGCGATGTTTAACTTCAACTCAATAACTTTGCCTCTTGCTGAAGCTATGCAACTGGAAAGGTTTTAGGAAATTTACTTGGTGGCATTATAAAAAGTCTCTTTAGTTAGACTAAATAGTTGGTAGATCGTCCGTTGTTTTGTGGGTATTTGAAAATCGAATGAACTTTTGGGCGAATTTAAGGACCATTAGCGGTGACTGACTAGTCCACATTCATTATCATCTTTCTCCCTTTGCCACTTTTACGCTTACCATAAACGTGCCAACGAAACGTCACGGGAAGACACAGAGTTAATTTTTGTCTTTATTCGAAGGTCGATTAGTCGAAATTTATCCAGTAATAAGAACAAGATTACTATTTATTGTCAGAAATTGCACAAAACTGCTCTCAGATCACGCTTAACTTTATTTTTGTCTTTTTTCCTTCCAGATCCACTACGGCGGGGCCTATACGGCGACTTATGTTCGACGGTGGAGGACTGCCACTTCGCGGAGGCGGTGTGCGACGACGTCCAGAAGACTTGCCAGTGCCACCCCGACGTCCCAATCAGCGACTATAAGGACAGATGTGGGAAACGTGAGTATACTAGTTTGTGAGTCTTTATAAGCCCTGGCTGGAGGCTTTAATATTCATATTGAAGCCTCAAGCCCGGTTAAGCAGTCGACAACCCTAGGTTGAACTGCGAGAAGTCACTCATAAAAAAAAGTGAGTATACTAAGCTTTTTGGGTTTCCTGCGATTTGTCACTGTTCTGATTTGTTAATCAAAACTTGACCCCATATTTTCATCATGAACTCAGTTTGTCACCAATAATAATAATGATTTATGATGAAGAGTTTATCCCACTTATATGTACTATGTAGGTAAAACATCAATTTTGATAAAAACGTTTATCTTCTGTAGTTATAGCTTTTGTGAACTAGGTCTAAGAGAAACTACTAGTAATAGGGTATTTTACTGTAAAAATTGAATCCAATATTTTTTGTAAATCTATCAGACGGACTAATTAGATTTCTACAGTAAAATACCCTATTGAAAAATAGATCAAAAATACTTTTAATGAAAATAAATTGTCTAATAAGACTTTCACTTAAAGTGACAAATCTTAAGTAGTTTGTGGCAATGCGATTTTTAAACCTATGTACAATAGTCATAAAAATTGCATTGCCGTAAACTTGTTTAGTCAATTTTCTTCTGTAGAATAAAATTATACAGAAGAAAATTGAATAAACAAGTATGCGGCAATAAAAAAAAAAAATCTGTAGAATAAAATTATATTTTATTCTACAGAAGAAAAATTGACTAAATGGTTTATCGTAATCGCATTTCATCGAAGGTGAATCTAAAAATACTATCTCGTTTATGATTTTCCTAATAAGAAAACTGCCAGCTAAATCAACCAAAATATTCCGTACAAATCTAAGAAATTTGTTCTTGTATAACAGATCAACAACTTATCCTCCAGATAAACATGTCATATTCAAGTATTCCAGCTCTTCTGTACAATAGAGAAACCTCTCATATTTTCAACGATATATGTATGTATATGGATGAAAATGTACATTTTTGACTTCTTATTCGGCCTCAGGAGTCTCATACAATTGTTTTTTCTGTCCCCAGTAATGGGAAACATTGTGTAGAATATATTGTAACCTCAGCATTTTCTTTTGAATGAATTATGCATACCTTCGTGGTGTTTCTGTTGCTGAGTTCTTGTTCGTGTTTTATTACCGACAGTGTAAAAGTAGAACAGTAATTCAGCTTGTCGCTTTCATCCGAAATGAGCTTAAACTTGTATAAATCATTTTAAATGAATGCTCTGTAAAGTATTAATGAATGAATTATGATTGATTATTAATGAATGAATCTGATGTTGATATCAGAATTTTAATCTTTATTGAAAGAAAATAAAAATAAGGTGTGTTTACGATTTTGAACCTTGTAATATTTAGGTTCTAGGGGGCATAACTGTCTGCCGATATCAAAGTATGAATAATTAGGTACTTGATGTGAAGATCCCTGTTCAGGCGACTATTACGAATATTTTGAGGAACTTCTGTCATAACAATAACAGCCGCATTCCTACATGCCTTGGTTAGCGCGTTAAGTTGTTGGTGAATCTGACACCAATCTTGCCAAGTGGTGGTGGTATTACTTACTGAGTCATAGTGGTCAGGGCCTCAAGTCTGCTATTACAATAGTGTCAGAATGGTCTATAATTGATTTCATAATTGTTGATTTTGACTAGTTTGGTAATTTACTAATATAAAAGCGTCACTATGACTTTCCAGCGGTCAACCACTGACACTCCATTGAAAGAAATAGCATAGAATGGTAATCTCGTACATAATGACAACTGAATAACAGACGTATGTGGTAATCTGCAAAAGTTTTGACATTTCCTTTGATCAGTGAGCTACCATTAGAACGTCCTTGTACAGTCATTGCTTATAATAGCTCGTTTATCAAAAAGTATCCACCAATGACCAATGACCAATGATCGACCATTATGAATTTAGCAGATTACGAACTTTTAGCAAAATGACAGTGGAATCGTGTTGGAATGACAAATTTATAAAAATAGCAGACTTGGGGCCCAGATCAGTAGTCGCACCACTTAAAAGACTAGTGTTTACTCATACTGCTGACCCGAACATCGTTGGAAAAGACGAGGCAAATTGATTGCACTGTTGTAAGTGCAAAGAATTTTCATGTGTCAACAGTATGCTACATTTTACATAAATTAAAAAAATAGCATAGCTTACTATAAACTTCGCACATTTGTCCTTAGTTAGTGTAAAACTTCTGCAACACGAGTTGTTTGTTGAAAGTCGTTACGGATAACAGCGTAAAGACCAGTGTTTGTGACTAATAAACTTTAATAGCTCAATGAAAAAGTCAATTAAAACTTGCGGTGGACATGATATATTTTCTTTCTTTTTTAACTTGGCTAAGTCTTGAATTTCAAAGAAATAACTGACATATTATTTATATCGTGTTTACAACATATAGCGATGAAGTCATGTTACAAATTCTAACAAAACCTTTTCTAAGAACGACTAATGAAGCATTAGAAAGTTTATTATAGTACCGCGGCGTTAAAATGATTCATTCAGAATTTACACGTAAACTGAAATTTCAAGAAGAAAATGAATCACTTTCGAAAGCTTGTTTTATGGTAATTCCTAATGCTCTTTTGAAGTCACGTTTAAAAGAGTTATTTTTCTTTTTTCTTTCTTTTGAAGTCAGTTTCGCTCACGCAATGTAAAACAATCAACAGCCTGTTGCAGTCCACTGCTGGACATAGGCCTCTCTAATTGCACGCCACTTAGGTCTATTTTCGGCTTCTCGCATCCAGTTTCTGCCAGCCATCCTGCGCAATTCGTCACTCCATCGTGCCTGAGACGCGGTCTCCACTCTAGAACTCGTTTACCCCAACGGTTATCGGTTCTACTACTAACATGGCCAGCCAACTGCCACTTCAGCTTACTAATCCGGTGGGCTATATCGATGACCTTGCTTCTCTGACGGATCACCTCACGCAATGCCTGTACAGTAATTAACCGTGTATTGATTTATTTCCTATAATCTCTAGATTATAGTGGCAGTAATCTTTTTTACTTTTCTAATACAACGTGAAAAAAAATCCACGCGTTCAAAAGTTCATTATCAGAGCGTAACATTTGCCGCCGTCTCGGACACTATTTTTGTTGAAGTCTGGTTCAACTAGTTGATAGTCGACTGGAAGTATCTCAATAAATGCATCAAAACATTATTTTTAATTGAGATTTCGTGAACCCCGTAAGCCATCGTTAAACAAATGTACCTACCAATAAAAATGATAAAGTTTTTAACTTGACTTTTATAAATATTACTTATAAAATTTGAACAATAGCCATTGCAAAACAGCGGGCTCGTTAAAGATTAACTCCCTTCTGTAGAAATCAGAATTCCTGCATTATAGTCTACCATTTTAGGTATAGTCTCGAACAGCATATGGGCTTCTATATACATTTATTTAAACTTTATGTACAATAGTGGTACATGGGCGGATTTAATGCAACAAGGCATTCTCTACAAGTCAACCTTTGGGTTAAAAGGACTACACTGTGGTAGGTGTACAACACATAAATAAAATTTTGTTAAAAATATCCAAAACGAATTTTGTATTCTATTTCTTAGACGAAAGAGACTGAACACCACGACAAAAGGTATCCTAGTGTGGGGTTCAGTGTCATATAAATGATGGATGTTTTCTTCTTATGAACAACTAGCAGCGCACCGCGGTTTCACCCGCGTAGTGCCCGTTCCCATGGGAATACGGGGATAAAACATAGCCTATGTTACTCAGGGTGATTGTAGCTTTGCAATGACGAAAGAATTTTTGAAATCGGTCCACTAGTTTTTGAGTTTATTCGTAACATACAAAATACAAATCTTTCCTCTTTAAAATATTAGTATAGACAAAAAAATATTATTATTATTCTATCCTGGAACCGCTACTGGGTTGAACAATATTGTTTATACGGAAATATATCGTACAATTGTCTCTCGCTGTCGTGTTGTACCGTCTGTGGGATCCTTAAGTTCTACATAATTGTAACATCTGTTTGGTACTAAGTCAATCGCATTTACCAAATGCAAGATGTGACGATATTAAATTCTGCAGCTGCTTTGATCCCACGAGTCACAACGAGCGTAATATTTCTCCCCTAATTGCAATTTAAAATTAATATTTATTCAAAAAGACAACTTTCGGTCCACAGGTGTTAGTAGCACTTAATACTATGTTAGTTAATTCAATAAATATGACATATACCAAAATTATAAATTGCAAACAAAATAATTATTCTTAATTAACAATATGTAATCACCTGCCCCACGCCCGCTGTATTGGTGCATGTAAGGCCTGCCAGTGTTGCACAAAAGGCCCGTCCAACCTGTTGGCAACAACGGAAAGAAGACTGTTGCTGCTGCCCCGCACTCTACCTGCTATCGATGTCGCTCTCTTTCGCATGGTCGCAATATTCATTACTAAGGCTTTAAATAGCATAGGTATAAGCATAATCAGCCTTTTAATGTTTCCACTGCTGGGACACAGGCCTTCTCTCTAGGAGAAGAAATGGGCCGTAATCCACCAGGCGGGCCCAGTGCGGGTTGGTGAATGTCACATGTCTGCGAATTTTTGGTTCTAGGAAATTACGGTTTCCTCACGATGTTTTCATTCGCCGTTTTGAGAGCAGTGGTGATGACATTAATTACACAAAGTAATGCGCCTGGCTAGGTTTGAACCCGCGACCTACAATTTGTAAGTCAGGGCTGTTACCACTTAGCCACCACTGCTCTTAATATTCCTGGCATAATAGTCTTATTAAACGCCTGCAGATTTAGAGACTTCATCGTTATTTTTTATTTAATCCCCGGAAATCATCCTCAAGATAATTGAAAATTGCTGCTGCTTATATTTGACATACCTAAATAATAATATTGATATTTATCCCACAATAAGAAAGAAGAAACTCATCATCCGATTCCACCATTTCAACTCAGTTACGAAAACATGTTCAAGAACAAAACGATTAGAAAAGGATATTTTCCACTTACGTCTTTCATATCGCCCCATTATTTTGACGTATTCTTATGTATGACAAGCAATTCATAAATAATTCGTCATAACATAAGATTCCAGAAAGAGTAAACAATCGTTTCACGAAGACAATAAAACGATCCTTGTTTTGCGATTTCATTTGATTTTCTTCTTTTATTTGATGAATAAGGGATAATCTGTTTTCGTAATCTGTTGTTGTTGTGTGTGTATAACAAGGTATTATTGGGTTTTGTGAAGACCATTCGAGATCCTTAGGTTGGCAATCCAGATCATTATTAATATCAAAATTGTTTTTATGTCTGCAAATAAAATTACTAGTAGTATAATAAATTTATATTACCTAACTTACATTGGCTTCTGCTAGCGGCTTTTCCCGCTTGAAAATTGTCCCCGACCAGTCTGCTTAGTTTCATTCAAATCTGTTCAGCAGTCAACAGATAGACAGAGTGACAGATAAACAGACATTCGCGTTTATAATGTTCCGGTTTACAAATTTCGTATGACTCTTAGCCACATATGTACCAAATACTCGTATCTACAACATTTGTAGGAAATGTTATGTTTGAAGAAAATGGACCGAGATTGCTTTCATAAAGCTCCTCCTTGTTTTAGTCGTCCGGGTTTTGTATTTCAAATTGGCCTTAGTCTATTCAAGTAGCAATAGTAACATACTTTTTTGTTCTTATTTGTTTCTTGTCACAAAATTTGATAGCACAAGCGCAATAGGGATTTTTCCTGAGAAATAAAAATTTATGATTCTATTTAGTCCATCAGTTAGATTATTGAAAAATACTGGACACATATTTTTTTGCTTTATCAAATCTATAAAAATTGACGAAGATAAAAAGCTTCAAAGATCATGAGTGGGGGCTTGTGACGTCACGGCGTGGTAAAAATCGTAGCACGAAGTGACGTCACACGTGAAAAAAGAAAAAATACGAGTCCAATACTTGGAAATCTATCTGACGGACTACTACCCTACTCTCATTTTCATTCAAAAACAAAAGAACAAACAACATGTTTTTGCTCACTAAACTGTCACAAAATATAGCTTAGCATCGCGTGCAAAATGCCTTATCACCAAAAACGATACTAAAATAGGGCATAAAAGGAAAAACCCATTTCGATGGTGCAGTCGTAATGCACGTCGCGTGTCCACTTCCCAATATTATGCAGTAATCTGTCGTCCTTGGCTTACTTAATGATACTTTAACAAAGGATATTAGTCCTTCGCATGTTTAGTTTAAAGTTTAAGCTGCCTTGGCATATTTAGATAGATCTGTACAGAGATCTTTGATATTAAATATTTACATGCAACGTTCTGTTTGAAGTTTACTCCTTGAATAAAATATTTATATCAAGGAAGAGAAATGTAATTGATCACAATTATGCAAATAAAACAAAAATGCTTCTAGTGAAGGTTCAGATAGTAGTTCTTGGCAGCTGAGCAACTAATTGGAAAAATAAACTGCGATAGATACTCACCCTCATTACAGTAACGTCTTATTGAAACGTGGTTAGTACCAAACTGGAAGTCCGAAGATAAAGCCTTGTAAGTAATCCAAGCAATGTGTGCTCAAAGTAACGATGTCCATTAATAGGGTAGTTGACTAAAAAAATCTAATTAGTCCGTCAGATAGATTTCCAAAAAGTATTGGACACGTATTTTTTCTTTTTCCACATAGACAAAAAACGAAGACGATACAGTGCGTTGCCACGGCGTGAAGTCACAAGCCCCCACTCCTTATCTTTGATGCTTTATATCTTTGTCAACTTTTATAGTTTTTTAAAAGCAAAAAATACGTGTCCAATATTTTCCGATAATCTAACTGACGGACTAAATAGAATCATATATTTTTTACTCAGGAAACATCCCTATTATCCTCCTGACTATAGCCAACTGAATTAATTGATTTGTGGTCAACGCAGCATGTCTACTTCTTCTATACATCTCTTTCGCCGTCACCTCAACAGTCAAATAACCATTAATATTCAAACTGAAATCTATGCTCATGACATGTTCCGCATTCCTTCGCATCGCATGCCTTTGCCGTGATGACCAATTTGCATACTCAATTCTTATGCTACCCATTCACCTAACACTATTGCATCAAACTTATTTATTATCAATTAAGTATTGGGAATTTTACCAAATTCAAAATAATGTTATCAATTTAAAAAAATATTGTTGCTTAGCGATATTACTTTGTAAGTTAGTTAATTTGTAGCTTAACCTTCGGATTTCTTATTTTATGCATGTCGCGTTCTCCTATAGCTATTTGTTACACTGACAATTATTATTTAAGCATGTTTTTCTTATAAAATAAAATAAACACTTCTTCCCTTCTTAAGAATAGAATAGAAAAACTTTTATTCAGGACAGACACATCACAACGGTTCTTCATCTCTTAGCATTTTTATCTCAGCTGTATGCAACGATGTGCTGTACATTACATACTAATTATATCTCCGTACGACGAACAGCGTTGAATAAAATAGGAAACACATAATAAGACATTCCGAGGTTCTTCGTCACTAAATTATTATTGTAATAGAATTTAAGAAGAAGAAACTTTATTATTCTTATGTCTAGCGCGAACTAGCAAAGGCTTCTCACAATTCCTTCCATTGTTCGTGGTTCTATGCCTCTGCCTTGTCAATTCCTGTGGAAGACATCTAAATACTGCCATCTCCTTCACAATCTGCCGGCCTTAATAAATCTAATTCAATATAAAAATAAAATTATCAAACATCATAAAAATTTCTAACAACTAAAATACGAATTTTATTATTACGTCAAGCAAAACCAGCGAAATATTAACGTGTATCGATCTGGCATTGAATTTCCACGTTATGGTGCCGAGTCGCAGTCAAGTGAGGCGTGTCACGCTCTTGGAGCCCGTGTTCGGTTACCATGGTAACCGGATATAGGATTAATTTATGGAGTAAGAAGAATTGAAGAGGATTGTAAAGTTTTAGGTGGAAAATCCTCGAAGCGGCTTCGCGGAGCTTTATTTTTTGCGGAATAGCTCTGCGATGATTTGCTGTTTCAATTCTTTTTTTCAAATTCGATTCTTTCGTGATTCGTAAAGGCTGCAATATTGAGATGTGCTAATGTTTCTTTTCTGATCTAATTTTGCAGTGGTTCTGAAAAATAGATGTCTATAATAGCGAGAATGATTTGAGTTTGTTTGCTTTTTTTTTTCAAATAGTGCCAGGTAAAAGTTTTAGTAACACAATAGCAGCGCCCCGCGGTTTCACCCGCATAAGTTTCGATCCCGTGGGAATATCGGGGTAAAAATGTATACGTATTCCATATGTAAATCCTGGTTATGAACCATCTGTGTGCCAAATTTCATCCAAATCCCTTCAGTAGTTTTTGAGTGAAAGAGTAACAAACATCCATCCATCCATCCATACTTACAAACTTTCGCGTTTATAATATTATTACGATTACTTACATCATAATTTCAAAAAGACGCATTGTATTTCACACAGCATGCAACAGACACAAGTACCTAAGTATCTCATCGATGTTACTATGCTAATAAATCATAGTTTACCAGCAAATGTTGCAGACAAAGGTAAAAACGCAACTACGCAAAGTTTATAGTAGCACTCCAACTAAGTTAGTAAGAAAAATCTTTCCCTGCCCTCTCAGAACTTATCTTTTACTCATACTGCAACAACTTATAATTAGTAAATTCCTGGTAACACTGGCAATCTTATTTAGATTACTGACAGCACCAATGAAGGCAACAGTGCTTCAAATTCAGCTCATCACGTTTGGGTGGCCCAATCACACAACACAAAAGTATTTAATATTCATGCCACATAGCAAGTTCTTTTTCCATTTAGATCCAAACGTAGATTTCACTGAAATTGAAGTCCAAATCAGAACGTAATTCTGGGCAATGAAATTGAGGTATAAATGCAAACGATAAACACACAATGTATCACAGTTTTTTTTTTTCATGTAATCAGTCTGAAATTACATTGAAACTTGCCATAGATCACGAATATGATGATCTTACAATTTTTTTCATTATAAACATAACAGTATTTTCGCTTGTTAATTGATCACACCTCAGCTCAGGAGCTCAGAAGCTCGTGGCTTGAATAACAGCCGCACAGGTCGATTTTCAAGGTTAAGCAACGCTTACCAAGGTTGGTCTGTGGATGGGTGACCATCTTAAAATACCGAGTTTCCTCCATGCCTCGGAAAACACGTCAAGCCGTTGGTCCCAGCTGTCATTTTTAGATCTTTGGCAGTCGATATGGATTTTCAGAAGCCAGTAAATCTGACTCCAGCCTTGCCAAGAAGTACCGTGCTACCCAATTAAGGGGTTGTAGTGGTCTGGTAGGCAGCCGCTCCACGTTAAATACTGGTATTCAGCTGATTCCGGTTAGACTGGAAGCCGACTCCAATATAGTTGGGAAAAGGCTAGGCAGATGAATTGATCACACCTCAATAGCTAAATGGGTTTAATGAAATTTGGACACAAATAGACCATGGCCTAAATCTATAAATCTATACATATAAATAAAACTAGAGCGTCTGTTTGTAATATTCAAATAACCGTTTTTTACTACATGTATACATGAATTTATGTATTTACGATACATACACCAAAATATTTTTTTTACAATTTTATCTGTCTCTCTGTTTGTTTCGGCTACTCTGTGAAATGACTGTACCGATTTAGACGGGACTTTTATTGGCAGGTAGCTGATGTAATAAGGAGTTACTTAGGCTAGTTTTATTTTAGAAAAATTATTTAATTTTATAAAAATAAAGTAATGTTGCAATTTCCAAGTACTGTCCAGTACCGCGCGCAGCTCACGCGCATACCACCATTGTGCCGTCACGTCGGGTGCCTCCCACCACTTCTCCCACCAACGAATCAATATCACAAAGAATCGGGGGATTAGTAACTATTCCACGCGGACGAAGTCGCGGGCAGAAGCTAGTAAGAACAACAAAATCAAAATCAAAAGTTATTCAAACTAGGCTGAGAGACAGCACTTTTTGAACGTCAGATTTTACATAAAGACAGTCACCCAAAACGCCCACCCATCACCACTTCCTAGTGTTTTAGCTGGTAAGAAGAAGTGGCGCAACAAACTCCCCAGCAACTCATCTGTCTATTGCGTTTTAAGAACTTGAATTTATACAATAGTATGCAAAATCATTAATACATGACAAAGGTAGAAAAAAAAAATATTATCCAACATGGAAATCATAAATCAATTCACTATAAAACATTGTAAAGAATAGATTGAGTCAATAAAGTAATGCGAGCGTAACCGCTGGCGGCTATCTAGTGAAAGAGATGTAATTCACAATTATGACGGATATACTTAAGGATTACAGAGTTACCGGAAAGTTTCAGTTATCATTTATTTTACTTCGAAATAATCTTGAGACTGCCGGAAGCAAGCTTGCGAATAACGTTTCCATTAGCTGATGGGGCGAATGTTTTATTCAACCCTATTGGAATAAACGTCGGCGATTCCTTTTCTGTTTCACCCTCTGTTTCACGTTTTTGGAATACAGCCCCTGGTTTCTTCGTATATTGAAGATGGCAGATTATGGAAAAAAATATTCTTCACCGCATCCAAATTAAATCAGGGCCTTGAGTTTAAAGACGGTTATATGAGTTCATATAATATTGCTTTTTTTATTTATCTGATGACAATATAGGTCAATCTGTTTTTACTACATTGACTCAATCTACTCTTTACAGTGTTTTATAGCGAATTGATTTATGATTTCCATGTTGGATTGGATGGACTTTACATACTATTTTATAAATTCAAGTTCTTAAAACGCAATAGACAGATGCGTTACCTTTGTTGCGCCACTTCTTCCCAGCTAAAACACTAGGAAGTGGTGACGAGTGGGCGTTTTGGAGGCACTGTCTTTATGTAAAATTTGAAGTTCAAAAAGTGCTGGCTCTCAGTCTAGTTTGAATAAACGACTTTTGATTTTAGTATAGATGATTCAAACGTTATTAGTATGGTAGCTACTTATAATTTCGTAGACAGGAGACTAAAAGCCTAACAGCGTTTTACCAAGAGGCATAGTGTTGCCAAGTTACACAGCAGTCGTTTCAAGTAAAATTCTGACAAGCAGATGTGCCCGCTGAGAATGTGAGCTAAATAAAGATTAAAAAAGAATGTGTGTTAAATGTTTGACCGATTTAAATCAAAGTAGAAGAATTAAGTTGGTAGAAAAAATATATTTTAAATGGAAGAGTTTTACAAAGACCAGGTTGGGGTATAAATTGAACTCATAAAGGAAACCACGCTTTAATCGGATCAGCAGATATCACAGACGAAAACTATTCAGCTGAATTTAATGCGGTCGCTTTTATCGAACCAAATGAATCGCTCACGAAATTCAAGTAACATTATGTGGATAGTTGTCAGGTTTATTGGATCGTAAACTATTTTAGAGTCGCTGATAATGGTTACATTGGCAACGGCTTAACAGATCAAATTGAGAGTATGAAGGAATTCAATAGCTTATAGCTGATATTTGAATATCAAGTAGGTTTTACTTTCATAATCTATACTTATAATAAATCTGTAGAGAGGTCAATTCTGTACAAGGAATATATTTTCAAAATAACTATCAGGGGGTGATTAGTGATCGATACTGGTGCCAAAAATGCAATCAGTAAAATTTTTGTCTGTCTGTCTGTCTGTCTGTCTGTATGTTCTTTATAGAAACAAAAACTACTCGACCGATTTTAACGAACCTTGGTGCAATTATTCTTCATACTCCTGGGCAGGTTATAGTATACTTTTCATTACGCTACAATCAATAGGAGCAGAGCAGTGAAGGAAAATGTTGGGAAAACGGAAGAAGTTACTCCATTTTTTAAGCTTCCGTCGCGTGTGTAGCCTTAATGGTTAAAGTTAAATAGAAATCATGTATTACGGAAATGTTCTACATAAAATTATCTAAAAAATATCCCGAAACAGCATGTCTATCTTTTGTCAATTTTAAACCGATCGGGCTGAGAGTTTCAAAATCGGGGGTAAAGTAACTATTCCACGCGGACGAAGTCGCTGGCAGAAGCTAGTATATTCTAAAGTTAAAATAGAGGCAATAATTACAAGGTAATAAATATAATCATCCTTGTAATTATTGCTTCTATTTTAACTTTAGAATACCCTAACATGGCTGTTGGACATATTTTATATACGAAAGCTGTCAAATCACCAATTTTTTTCCGCAGATGAAAGTTATCTGATTTTTTAAAATCGGACCATAGATTAAAAATAATTTGTTGAAGGAAACCGGTGACAGTAATTATCATTTTTTTTAAATTGATTTTAGTTCTAAGTATTGGACTCGCAACAATTATGGCTATGAGTCCACTCTTTGTGAAGGACGCCTTCTAATGGCGTCCTCACCTGCCGTCTCCGGGAGGTACCTGTTTCGGATACAGCGGGAGGACACGCCCGGGTGTCAACAGTTTGTGGATCGTCTGAAGAACACGGTAGGGAACTGCCCTGCATAGGCGGAGCACCACCGTGCTCTCGTAGCGACGATCGGCGGCGGTTACCTCTCACTTCTGGCTCTGGTTTAATTCATCCAAGCTGCCATCTCATTGGGTTTTAGTCACTAAAAGTCTGACATTCCTTTCCCGCCCGCCCAGTGCAGTAGGAGCCATTTGATGGTTGCCAAATGTAATAAAATTTATGTTTTGCCTGTGTTTATTGGAGACAACTCTAATGCATATACTAAAGGAAGGTATGTTCTCCACATAAAACAAAATAAAATAAACAAGATAATAAATTCGGCCGCCATGGAGATTGCACACAGAAAATAAATAAAGATTGTCGGAAAAAATTGACCGGAAGAGACAGATTTTTAATCTGCCGGTGGGAGGCTAAATAAAAAATAAAATTATCGAATTTCTTTTGTCCTTTCTTTGTATTATGGCCCGTAGCTCCGTACTAATTAACCACTATTTAATTGCTTTACTTGGTACAAATCTTAAATTAATGCTGTTATTAATATAAAAGTACTTCCTATTTATTTACAGATTAAATACTTAACAGTAAAACCTGAAAGATTTTAGCATACGCGGACTGAGTGAGAACCTTGGCTGCATCCCTAAATTCTTTGAACGACTTCTAAATTATTTCATCAAATTTTAAATAAAGGGTTCGTGCCTGCAAAAGGGACTTAGGTATGTCAACACAAAAGTTCATTTCAGCTTGAAGAAAGATGAAAATGCTGTTACATTTTCAGAACGTTGCCTCCCTAGACAATATGTCATCATTATGTGAGGGTTCACGAAAGTAATAATCGGTCAACGTCGGAACTTATTTTGGTCAAGAAACTATGATTTATTGGGATAGGACTTTGTACCTATAAGTTCGTATCAGTTTACACGAAAATGATGTCATAGATACCTAATGCGTTGTGTTGATACGTGAACTAATAGCAAACGTTTGAAATCGCTTAGGAGTCGTGTGTTATGATACTGACTGGAATCGCGTTCATTAGGAATCAATTTAATCGAATTATTATGTCAATCATAGACTATTTCTAAGGCACGTATAAAGCTCTCTTCGACCTGCTATAGACTGTCTTTTTTCAAAACAGTCTTTAGGCTCAGATTGTAATGCATCTAAATATATATAACTCAAAAGTGACTGACTGACTGACATAGTGATCTATCAACTCACAGCCCAAACCACTGAACGGATCGGGCTGAAATTTGGCATGCAGGTAGATGTTATGACGTAGGCATCCGCTAAGAAAGGATTTTGATTAATTCTACCCCCAAGGGGATAAAATAGGGGATGAAAGTTTGTAAATTTTAACCGCTAAACAAAAGTAAAGCTGCAAATACTATACCTAAATAATAATAATATTTCTTAACGCGAGCGAAGCCGCGGGCAAAAGCTAGTTTTGACTATAAAATTGTTTTGTTACCAGCTTAAGCGACATCATTGTCGTAGATGGATGGAGACATAAGTTAGTTTTGGTTGACTGTACTTACATACTACAAATAAATATTAAAAACGGAAGAAAAGACAAAACGAAGTACCAACAAAATTGAAATTTAAACAAATTGAAACGAAGTCTATAATGAGGTTTGCTAATGACTGCGGTAGAACGAAGATGCGGCAGAATTAATTACAATCGTTAGGCCCTTCTTCACGAAATCTTGATGAGATAGTTGAACAATTTTATTTCATAAACAGCTTTGAATTGTGTATCGATGCGAGACAAGATAATATCGAAGTTTTCATCAAGGTTGTTATTTGACTAAATTCTAGCTACATATTTAATACAGTGTATTTTTTATAGAAATCAAACAAGTTAAATGATAAGTATAATTATGAGTAAGACCTATGTTATAGAAGTTGATAAAATATTATTACTGCTAAGGACAAGATCAGACTCCAATCCAAACCCAAGATGGCTACTGACAAATCTAACACAGAAAAACCGAACACTACCCGGTTTGGAAACCGAAAAAGGTCTAAATGTGTATCGTGTTTCGGAAAAGGTACTGCGATTCTTCTGACTACGATTCCCATAAAATAAAGACTTCTGAATGAGTCAAAGAAACTGTGAATGTGTACAAGTATTATTCCAATGAGGCTATCGCGGTTACCCAAAAAATCCGTTTTAAATTGCACGCATTTAGTACAATGATGTTCAAGATTCTGATGCTAATATGTACTTGGTAAACAGACAGCTTGGTAAGCTAGTTAGCGGTTAAATTAAAGAGAGTTGTTTGAGCTTTGACTTCAGGAGTTCTTAGATGTTTTCCTGCAGTTTCACGCAACGTCTACGATTTATCTTAGTTGAAACTTATGGTTCTGACTTCGTTAACGGCTCATTATTAAATATACTGACCAAATAAATTTAGGTCGTGCTTACTAGTAGTAATAACTCAACTGAATTAAGCCCTATAACAGAAAACAGTATGTGACGACAAAAACGTAAAGTAGCAGGCGTTGGAGCGTTCTTCTTTGAGGGCAGGCAACATCTTCTGCATGTAATATTTTTTCACAATTTACTGTTTCCTACCACAATATCAACAAGCTTATACCCTTTAAAATGGAGTCTCGAATTCTTATTTATTTAAAAACCATTGAAAAACTGTTTATAATTAATTCAACATTGTACCTACTCGTATCTGAACATCTGTTAATAGTATTGTCGTGCTCCATCCACATATTAATAACTAGCTGTCCGCACAACTTCGTTTGTGTCACATTTTTCATGACTGCTCCGCTCTTAGTGGTCTTAGCGTGATGATATATAGCCTATAGCCTTCCTCGACAAATGGGCTATCTAACAGTGAAAGATTTTTTCAAATCGGACCAGTAGTTCCTGAGATTAGCGCGTTCAAACAAACAAACAAACTCTTCAGCTTTATAATATTAGTATAGATTCCTTCCAAAGCTAACATGAGACCACATTTTCTTATTCCAGCTGCCAGCATCAACGAAACATGCATGTTTAATGAACAATGCGAGGACGTGTACTTTAAGACGGAATGCAGGAACGAGCGATGTGCTTGCAAGTTCGAGATGGTTCCCGAGGTGACGGTAGACGGCGCCGTCATCTGCACTTGTGAGTTGCAACACGTTATATTTTGCTTGTTTGTTGAATATGAAATGAGTTTTCATGCCGAGTTGCATCTGTTATTCGTGCAGAAAGATTGTCGTATATCATGAATATGAAAGTTTATGTTTTGAAACAAAGACATCGGATCATTTTTGTGACAATTTTGATTTGATTTAACGCTTTCGATAACATTAGCCATTAGCCGGAATTTAAAACGCGTTAAACGCTTTCTTTTTAAGCCAGCTTTAAAGTTTTGAATTATGTACCTTTTTTATTGTTTCGAGGGAAACCTTCAAAAGGCCTCTGGACTTTTGGGGAAAAAGACCAGGGAGTGTGGGATTTTTACATCATTAAAACTACCCCAGTAATCACTATCAGCACATAGAACCCACCTACCACCCGGTACCTCTTAAATGACCACTCCGGAACTCCCTCAGTGCAATGCCTGTTATGGCACATCCTGTAGGGAGATAAATACCTAGTACGCACTAACTTTTACAACTTACAGCTTCTAATAAAATTGCTATTTTTAACCAATTTTATGCGTAAAAGTGACATCCAGTGCACCAGGGATCACGAATAGGTCCAAACTCTTCGTCTATTTGGAGATACTAAAAGTTTATTAAATAATTTAAATAAATATTTCTAGCGGTGAAACCGGTGGAGGAGTCGACAAGGACTTTGGATCCTGCAATGATCGGAGTCTTGGTTGGCATGGCACTCATGTTTGTCATTATCTGCGTTGTCCTCCGGCTGTTTAGCAGGTAACTTAAAATAATTTACTTTAACACCCAATAGTATTGTTAAGACGTCCTGTGGCCGTTTTACGAAGTGCCAATGCTATCATGATTCGTGTGAGGGAAAGAGATAGTGCTATTCGTCTTGTGTAACTCCGTCTCTCTCTGACACAGAAATCATGATGGATTTAAGACGTCATAATAGGTCGCCTGAACAAATTATACAACGTGCTTTCTGAACTTGTAAAGAAAACATGGCAAATCGGTTAATGAAGCTTTTTAAAGTTAGCTAGTTTCGAATTATTTGCTACTAGTTGTCTGGCATTTATCTGGACTAAGCCTAAATGGCGCGTGGCGGGAAATATAATGTTTTTGTTTTCAATTTAGTTTCTTCGTTTTTTTTTATTTCTACATTGTGTGCTAAACATATCTTTATGTTACAAAACCAAGGCTATGCTGTTTGTTCCATAATAAATTAAAAGTAAAAAAATATATAATTTCAGAGCAAGATGGAGGGAAAACCGCACGATCTTCAATACGCCCAATCCTCGACTGATGAACGTGTCCTTGCTGAGAGACTCCAAGCTGTTGCATTCACAGGTACATCATCTATTTAATATCAATAATTTTAGATTAGATTAGAACGACAAATAATGCTTGCGCTGTTTTTTAGAGCTGTGGTGTTGGTGCCTGATGCGTCTGATAATCGTAAAAGTTATAGCTTATTATCTAATAGTTCAATTAGGTATTTCTAATAGTCCCGGCACCAAATTAAAAGTTTAACCGGAAATTCTCAGTACCTATCTGTTCAAAATCAGGATTATGTGACGTGTGTTAATGTTAATAAGATCGTGCAATTATCCGGAAAAAATAACTGACTTATCTAATTAACCTACTCTTCCGGGGACAAAAGGCGTTATGGTATTTATATCATGTAAAACTAAAATATTTCCTAAGACTCAAAGGTCTGGCTCGAATCTTACTCTGGAAGTTACATTTTGAACGACAACTATCAAATGGGCACACTATACCAAAAATAAACACAAATTTTTCAGGATCGCCGCGGCTCTCGCGTCAGTGTTCGCCCCCCCTCGCGGCAGGCGAGCCAGCAGGAGCTGAGACCTCATTCACCCAGTCCAGGTACTGAACCCAACCAAACAACATGATCGAATCTTTAGAATGTAGGTGTGTTGTTTTTATTTTTGTGATAAATTAAGGAACTACTTTTCACTGTCTAGTAGGTTTACCCACAATTATGATTTTGTGCAGAAGTTTGCCGAGACAAAAAGTTATATTTCACCATGAATTGCAGCATCTGTCAATAATTTTGCCAAAGTGAACTAAGCCATATTTGCAGTTTTATAATTTCAGTAGAATAAGTTCACGATTCGTGATGGTTTCTTGGGGTGAAGAGTAGTTCCGTATATAACGTTATGTGTTTTTATTTTCTTATGTTATTCTTTTGAAATGTTATTAGTACAGTAAGTTGCAGAAGTAATAGAAATGTATCGAGGCTTGAATATAATATTATTAGTGCACCTTTGGCAGCCTCGCCTTTTATTTTTGCAGCAGACTGTATTTTGTGTACTGCACCAATTACAATGTGATAGATTTTTAAATATAAATGTTTTTGATTGTCTAAATGTGGTGTATTTTCTTATACTCCTTTTATTACACAATTTTAGGGGAACGGGCAAATTCTAATTTTGTTTTTATTTGAATAATACACAATTACTTTGGCAAGTTCTCGAAACACGACTGAACTGAAAACTAGTCCCTGATCTTTCCAACTTTGGCTTCTTTTGTGTTATTTTTTTGAATTACCAATAGGGTATTTTACTGTAAAAATCTTATTAGTCCGTCTGACAGATTTACAAAAATATTGGACACGTATTTTTTCTTTTTTCACGTAAACAAAAAATGAAGACGATACAGTGCGTTGAAAACTCACGTGACGTCACGTCGCTGGTAAAAATTGTGGCAACGTAGTGACGTCACGTGAGTTAATAATAATAAAAATACGTGTCCAATATTTATTGTAAATCTATCAGACGGACTAATTAGATTTTTACAGTAATATACCCTATACTGGATTAATGATTCTTTCAATTCAATTTTAAAGATCTTTTAGAATCTCAAAAAAAATTGCACAGCCTTGCACAAAAAACTTATTTTTATTTTTACAAATATTGCCCCACACTAAGAATTTACTCCTGTATACACACTTTATACTGTGCTGCTACTTAACAGCTATGTGTAGGTCATAACAAACATTTGTTTCGTGTGGGGATCGAACCCGCGACGCGTTATGGAGCAGCCGAACGCTCAACCATTGCACCACCCGTGTCGTTAAAAATCAAATACTCCACAATGACCTCTTCAACCAAACATTGCCCGTTTCCCTGCTCACTGACAATGCTAATCATGATTATTTCATATATCAACAGCACGCCACCATCAAAGTCATCAGCTACACCGAAAACCCTCAGGTTACATACGATATCATTTTGCTTTTTATGCTCTATATAATCTATAGTTTCAATTTATATACCTAACTATAATACCGCACTAACGGGCTAATTCGATTTAATCAGTTAAAAACCCTAGTATTTTACTGAACAAATCTAATTAGTCCGTCAGATAGATTTTCAAAAGATATTGTACACGTATTTTTTTCTTTTTCACGTAAACATAAAATAAAGACGATAGTGTTCGTTGCAAACTCGCGTGACGTCACTACGTGCTACAATTTTTACGAGCGGCGTCACCAACCCCCACTGTTGAACTTTGATATTCTTTATCTTTATATTTTTTTTACGATTTGAAATTACAAAAAAATTCGTTGCCAATATTTTTTGAAATTTCAACGGACGTACTAAATAGTATTATCATTTTTATATGTAGTAAAATATCCAATTGGTTCAGGTATTCATTATAATTCTTTTTCTGAAATGTAGTCTTTTCACGAAAATTAAGACGGGTCTATAAATAGAATATAGCAATTTTTTTTTACTTCTAGTCAAGAGTAACAATAGTATTTTCGACTCAATTCCGATTAATTTTCTGTATTTCAACTACCCCCCAAAAATTTAAATTATCTTGAAAAGTGCTAGGTTTTTTTAAGTATGTAATCTCTCTCATTATTTGTTTATTTTCTTCTTTGATTGACAAAAAACGATACTGAACGTATATCCAATTTAGGAAACTTAGACACACATCCACTATACAAATTATGATTAAGTTGTCTAGAATATATTTATACTATATACTAGTATTTATGATATATACTCACGCCAACTACATAGTGACCTCACAATATTATTTTTCTGTGTGTTAAAAATGTAATATTTAAGTAAGTAATCAGGGGTTGTATTTTGAAGTGTAAATGTGGTTATTGTTCCGTAATCAAAATTTTTGGTCTCTTTCTTGCATTGGAAAAATATATCTAACACTTTGTAATACGGTCCCAGAAAACAAAGGTGTTTGTTTCCTTAGAAAAACTTTTATTTTAAGAAATTCAAGATTTTGATATGTACCTAATCTTTTCTAAAATATTTCATAATCCAATCTTGTAGATACTGTTAGGTAGGATTGCATTTGATTTTAATTTAGAATAATTACTTAGCCCAGTTGAATTGGATTGCTGCCACATAGATTACTAATATAATAAAATACTGCTTTGGCCAAGCTACTGTTGCCTATAAAAACAAAACATTAACTAAATCATTAACCAAATCATTATTTTATCCAATAAAATGTAGATTTAATTTCCATTAGTTAACCATTAAAACATAACAATGCAATTAATTTAGAAACATGTAAGTTTTTCTTGCATGACACTCTGCTCTTATCACATCAAAAAGTAAAATAAGAACCTAACTAGCCCCAAAGTTTAATTTCGAGTTCAACACTGTAGTAAAAAGATCTATTAGAATAGTTTAAATTGATTCAAGTAAAGCTTGTCACTCACAAAACTATGATAGTCCATTAAATAAGGATACGTCTCACGGCATGTGGTCCTTTTCGACATCATGCTCTAAGCATGCTTTGCCTTCAACGATCTTATCTCCCAAATAGACTTTACAGATGGTGTTTTGCTTACAGGGTCTCGCCGCGGATCTAGAGCTAGCAGTGGACACTCTGCCACGTCCCTGCGTTCAGCCACCCTCAGATCCCCAACAACCCCAGGACCAACCTCCGTCACCGTCGAAATTCGCGCACCCGATGTGTAAAACGAATATGACTATCATTAAATTGATATTAAAGAAAATAATGATCATAAAAAAGATAAAGATCGGAAAGTTCTAAGAGATGTCTTAAAGAATGATGTAAGTGATGATATTAAACATCCATTTGAGAGTGTCAGGAAAATTATAAAAGTACTGTAAAAACCAGTCCATCGTTTAAATTATTTGTGATATATTATACCGATGGTTCAACAAATATTTAGGCTTATATTCATCCATTTTATATCAATAATACGCACTATATCTGTTGTTTACTCAGCCACTTGGAAAGTGCCTCAGAAATCACATAAAGTTTTGACTCACATGATATAATTTTGGTTATAAGATAAAATAATAACACAAAATTAGTAAGTAATGTTTACAGTAATAGTTATTGACATATTCACAACCCAATTTAAGTCACATTTAATAGAGGTAGAGCACAGTTCGACGATTCATAGATTAAAAGAATTAGGTTTACTTACATAAGCTTTTTTAGCAATAAAAAAGTAAGCTTTTTGGCAAAAATTTTTGTAGTTTGATAGTTTTAAATGTCGATTATTAATAGGTAAGTCGTAATGGTTTCTTCTTTTCAGTATCCCATGTAAGTACATATGCTAGATTCTACTCCCTGCCTTAGAAATAAAAGTTTAGCTTACAAATTAAGCATAGTAGAACTAAATATTTATTTACGGGGACCATCCTCCATAAGGGAGCGATCAGAATTTTGAACGGTGGATATTTTGAATAAATGGTGGGAAGCTTCGATGCCGCTTTCTATACTATAAGACTTTTGAATTTTAGCGTAAGTGCGAAATTAGCTTTTCTTTAAACCATTTCTACGAGAGAGAGTTGTGAATCGAAGTTAAGATTTCATTACTTACTGAGTTCTTTAGTATCGTTAGTCTTGTCACTGTGTAAATCGGGGAAATTTACACAGAGTAAAAAAGTAATAACTATTTCATAGGTTACTTCATTGCACCTCTGATGCTTAGACCAAATTTTATGCAATGCGCACAAAATGTGAGTACATTTAGTGGTTCTGCGATAAACTATGTACAACGGCGAAAAGCATAAGAAAAATGTATAGGAAAAATATATAAATTAAAAAATAACATCAACTTCATTAACATGTGTGGGTAATACTTCAATTAAGGGGAAGAATTGACGTATCGCCGATACTGGATCATTCACTATGGAAAGATATTACTGTAAGCTATTGTACTTAAACATGATAAAAATATGCTCACATTGTGAAAAATGTATTTCGTACACTGTGCTAGATATTATGTACCTACTGAAAATTTATGCTGTAATTTAATTATATAAACTTTTATTATAATATAACTTATACTTCCCAAAATCGATGTTTCAATTATGATCCTGTAGAATGATTTATTTGCCACAACATTGGAGATTTTTGCATATTTGAACTAGAATTTAACAGAAGATACATGGCTATTATCATCGTTTAGCCAAATTACCTTAAACCTAGAGCTTATGTTAGGATTCTAGTCTATGCAGAATTTCTATAAGTAATTGGAAGCTGCTATGACTACATACAGTTTCAATCTTATCCTGAGAGTCTTAATTATTTTTGCTCGAGCTCGTGCTGACTTACTCATTATTAGTAATCACCTACCTTTTCGTGTTTACCGGAACAATAACAGCTTATAATATCAGTACTCGTATCATTCTGGGGCAAAAGAATTAAAAAAAAAAAAAACTATTTTATAAAATATATTGTTTCATTAAAATTAAACTTATAAACTTAGGACGGCGCTTTATTCTCATCGTAAGGGACTTCCAAGATTAATATAAGTTTTTTGAGACAGTAAACCAAAATTTGCATAGTAAATCGTGTCCGAAATAATTTTCTGTGCTATCGTTAACTGCTCCTTATCCAAATCTCGTAACTGTAAGCCTATAGCCTTCCCGAATATCTCCCACTCTTCGTTTTTCATTTGCGAGGGCTCAGCTGCTAATTCTAAGCAGTTATTAGTATCTCTGTACACAATTGTATTTGTGAATTTCCGCATCTTGACTGGTGGTGAGCTGCGTACCTCCGAGTTCTGGCCACTTCCTCCCCTCCTCAAAACTGGTGGTGGGCTGAGTGTGCCCGTGTTTTGGCCACTTCCTTCCCTCCTCATCCTCATGACCGACGAGTGTGTCTCTGAATTTTGGCAACCTCTTTCTTCATCCGATGATGAGCATGACATAGTCTGCAAACAATTAAAAGAACATCATAATTCTCTTTTTTATTATGTGTATTCAAATAACATCTCGTTTGCCTATAGCTCTCCTATCTTGGATAACAAACAACTATGATCAATTGACAACATATAAGTCATACTATGTAAGTATGTCTGTGACTTTTATGGTAAAATAAACACTTTCCCTACTAGGCATTTCATCATTTGTCATTTTTGTTTTTAGATTGGCGCGAAAATTACAGTTCTATCGACAAAAAGGTAATTGCTGTCGAAATATTATTGGTAAATGGAGAAATACGAATGTAGAATGCTAATTAGACACTACTTGTAACGGAATAAAACCATTTAATAGACGGAATATAAAATGAAATAGTATCATGAAGAATTTGCTCCTTATCATGAAATGGTACATAAGTGGTTGTGTGTAAATGACACAAAGCGCCCAGGAAGAGGAGAGCAGTGGAACTGACGAACTTACAAATTGTAGGTCGCAGGTTCAAACTCATCCAGGCGCATTACTTTGTGTAATAATTAATTTCATCACCACTGCTCTCAAAACGGTGAAGGAAAACATCGTGAGGAAACCGGCATGTCCTAGAACCAAAAATTCGAAGACATGTGACAACTCCAACCCGCACTGAGCCCGCGTGGTGGATTACGGCCCATTCCCTCTCCTAGAAAGGAGGCCTGTATCCCAGCAGTAGGAACATTAAAAGGCTGATTATGCCCAGGAAGGTTATGGTCACTTCTCAAGATATCATCAACATAATTCATGATAAAAAAATTTGTTAATGAAAATAATATATCTAGTTTTAATTTCCGCGAATGTGTGGGTTGCAGGTATGCACCTCCCTCCCGCCCGCTATATTATGCACATGCAAGACTACAAGGCAAATGCAAGGATTTTATGCATGGTTGGAAAAAACTTTCTGCAAATTGGGTACCGCTGTTACTCAATGTTGACCAAAAACAAAATGGCATTAAAACTTCTGAGTAATGCTTAGCTATGTTTATACGCAATCCAAGCGAGCTTTTACGGCAATACATGACAGTTGATTAAATCTAGGTCCACCATTATACATCAGAAACGAGAAACAGTAAAAATACTGGACTTCTACCTGTAAAAGTGCCCCAAAAAAGGCAAACACTGTTTATTGAGCTGATTAAGTGATGGCTACTGTCTTTTGGGACCCTAGGTGTCATTCAGATCGGGCCTGCGGATGGCGTGCTATGGGTGGCTCACCATCTGATAGCAACCAGGCCCAGGTTGACGGCGCGTCGTGATGTACGCGCACCTCAAAGAGTTGTCAGCAAAGACGACGGGGCCCCATAGGGTCAGTGCCTGCTAGTGTTGCGAAATTTTTTCGAAAGAGTCACCGCGGCCCTAGAACACAAGGGTACTAGAAGGATCTCGGGTGGGTTTAGCCAGAAGTCATTTGATGATTTGCCACCCAAAAAAAAGGTACTCCAACATCATAAGGTACATTTTTTGTGTAAGTGAAGTATCAGCATAATATTGAATGCACATGTACATTTCTCCGCTATCTTTGCTCGCTCCTCTCGCTTACAGCTATATTTAATTTGTTCAGGCACTGACTCAATGGGGCCCCATCTTCATTGATGACGGCTCTTTGAGGCGCGCGTGGAACACGATGTGCCGTCGACTCGGGCCTGGTTGCTATCGGATGTCGAGCCACCCATAGCTCGCCATCCGCAGGCAAGCAGGCTTACTAAAGTAACACGAATATTTGCCAAGTTGCCAGCATTTTATGAATGTATTTTTTTTTGGTTGCACTAAATTAACTCACCTCGATTTTAATACGATAATTGTGACGAGAGTTGCAACGTTCGTTGCTTTTAGATTCGCTTCTTGTACGTTCACTTGTATAGTTTGCATCATCATCAAGAAAACTAAAGGCATCAAAGTACCATAGCGTTGGTTCATACACTTCTCCACCATCTTCTAGTGAGTCTTTGACCTGTAATAAACAATCTGTACATTTCAAAGAAACTTCTTGTCTGCCTAGCCTTTTACCAACTATATTGGGATCAGCTCCCAGTCAAACCGGATTCAGCTGAATACCAGCATTTTACGAGGAGTGGCTAACAGACCTCCACTACCCATTAACAACTGGTAACACGGTACTTCTTGGCAAGACTGGTGTCAGATTTTTTGACTTCTAACAGTCCGTTACGACTGGCAAAAATCTCCAAGTGGCAGTCGGGACACTCGGATCTAAGGGCTTAACGTGCTTTCTGAGGCACGGAAGAGTCTCTGTATCTTAAGATGGTCACCTATGCATAGACCCAACTCGGTAAGCATTGCTTAATCTTGAAAATCGACCCGTGTAGTTGTTATAATTTAGCCGAGATATACAATGTTTACGGACACAGATGCACAGAAGACATTTTCTACCAATCAACCTTTGGGTGATGCAGATAATAATAGAGGTAGGGCTTTTTAATAATTTAGAAGAAACTCCATACAATATAATTCTTAGTTTTAAAATATAATTTTTGAAAAAAGAACACAAACCTTTCGTAGTTCTTTGAAGTAATTAGTCCGAAAATTAAGAATCTTTCTGGTTAGCGTTTGCGTCGTAGCATCTTCATCAATGTGTTTGTAAATGTCGAGCAATATTCTATTCGCATCATTTCTTTTATTCCTACTCTTATATCCTGTATGTTTCCTGTCCCATAGAATGGGCAGGTTTTTGTACATTTCTATAATCTCTAATAACACTTGTTTTTCTTTTGGGGTCGACATTTTTGGTCGCGTGGCGAGACGCGGACAATCGTAACACTCAAGCGTCCGGGTCTACAGCCGCGAGGCAACTGAGCTTATTTTGTTTCGATCAATCGCTGCACACTACACTAACTTATGTAGGTACTAAGACTCTAAGCGAAAACGTCTAGATACTCATGTTTTGTTTCGAATGATTTTATAAATGATAAATGATTTTATTTTGTAGGTAGGTTGTAAAAAACAATTTTATATGTCAATCTTATTTGGCCGTTATAAAAACTAGATGAGGCCGTTGTTTCCTAGCTGACTACCCTGAGAAGAAACAGCGAAACAAACTCAGAGGTCAAGGTCTCTTTTGAAGTCCATACAATTGTACTGGTCAAATCATATGAGAATCATGTAGGTTGGTGTCTGATGTGGTATTTTGAGGAAAGTACCACACAGATTTGAGTGGACCTGTCAGAACAGTGCAAGCATTTGTCAGTTATCGTGTAGCTTAAACTTAGAACTTTAAGGAGCTCAACGATTTGACGAACAATACCAAAGTAGGGACATTTGGGTAGGCCACATAAAGAACTCAAACCGCCAGACTAACATGAAATGAACCCCTATCATACAATTTATAGTCTGAATTAGTCAAAATTTAATCTATACTAATATTATAAAGCTGAAGAGTTTGTTTGTTTGTTTGTTTGAATGCGCTAATCTCAGGAACTACTGGTCCGATTTGAAAAAATCTTTCAGTGTTAGATAGCCCATTTATCGAGGAAGGCTATAGGCTATATTTTATCCCCATATTCCCACGGGAACGGGAACTACGCGGGTGAAACCGCGAGGCGCTGCTAGTGATAGATATGAAGGATGTTCCTACTCACCTACAACCTACTTATGCCTTTCATGTGTAGGGTTCCAAACCATACTGTTAATAACAATCATGTGCCTAGGCTTTTCCCAACTATATTGGGGTCGGCTTCCAGTCAAACTGGATTCAGCTGAATACTACTTAGTTTATTACGTGAAGCGGATGCCTACCAGACCTCCATAGCTTATTTACTGGGTAGCAAGGTACTTCTTGGTAAGACAGTGTAGTCAGATTTTTTGCTTTCTGATAATCCATAACGACTGCCAAAGATCTACAAATGACAGGCGGGAAGTTGGTCCCGGCTGATCTACTGCTGAAATCGATTTAACTACAAAATCGGGGAAATCCTTACGCGTCTGCCAGACCGAGTGGTAAAAGGCAGTAGTAGTGGTTGGATTGACGTTTAAATTTAATTTAGATGTGGATTTTTGATACTTGAGATTTGACTATACAGTGAAATCCGTTTATTATGACGCCGGTTATAATGAATGACCAACCGCTTAATATGAAGTAAAACAGAGCTCATTTTGGTTTTCATATTAAATTCTTTAAAAAAGTGCGGATATAATTACTTCTTTTATTGACATATCGCTTATTATGACCTATTTTTCAGAAATTATGTTTGGTTATTACTATAACCAAACATAATTGGGGACGTGATACCGAATTTGTTCCTCACTTTTTTTTGATTGAACTACGACTATCAATATACATTTTTTGTTTATCTCCTTATTACAAAAAATACCTAACAAAGTTGGGAATCAGCTAAGTTCTAAGATTACGCTTTTTATGACGTCAGCTTAGTATGACGTATTTTTCACTTCCCTTCGATGTCATTATAAGCGGATCCAACTGTACTTAGTTCTTCAGCCAGGATGCTTCCCCACCTCCCCTGGGGTCTTCGTCTTCCAAGCGCGGTCTTGCACTTCCTTTCGGTCCGCGGTTAGTCAGTAACAGTCTGACACTCTCTTCCGCTCTGCCCAGGTTGGGAGAAGTCATTTGATGATTTCCCATCCAGAAAAAAAAGGGGTGTCACTTGTGGTGAAGCTAGCTTCCCGATTACGCCGCTGCGAGCTTATTAGCCCCCAACCAGCCACTTTGCAGCCTTGCGACTTAAATATTAGAAAATGCAATACTACATCTAAGGTGTGTTCACATAATTATGCACAATATATAACGCCACTAAGTGCAGTTGGAAAAGCGTCAGCTCAAAGTATTACCCTTCTTCTAGCGTAATTGGATGAGAAAGAAAAATGTTAGAAAATATATTGTTTATTTTTTTTATTTCAATTAAGTATATAAACCATATGATTGCACTGTAGGTATTATCATGGTGGAGGACTTCCAAGATTTATGTAAGTATTTTGAGACAGTAAACCAAAATTTGCATAGTAAATCGTGTCCGAAATAATTTTCTGTGCAATCGTTAACTGCTTCTTATCCAAATCTCGTAACTGTAAGCCTATAGCCTTCCCGAATATCTCCCACTCTTCGTTTTTCATTTGCGAGGGTTCAGCTGCTGATTCTAAGCGGTTATTAGTATCTTTGTACACAATTGGATTTGTGAATTTCCTCATCTTGACAGGTGGTGAACCATGTGTTTCCGAGTTTCGGGAACTTCCGTCTTCTTCCGATGATGAGGTTGAAATAGTCTGCAATCAATTGAAAGCAATTCATAAAAGTATCTTCTTTATTACATAGACGTATATTCAAATAACATTTTATTTGCCTATAGTTTTGCTGTCTAGAATAACTAAAAACACAGTCACGAATTTATTTTAGAGGACCGATTTATTTTGCACCGTTGGTACTCATGAACTTCGGAGACCGAAACTCAGACACGTAACGTTAATAAATAAATGTTGAATATCACTTTCGGGGCACCAATTAGAAAATAAAAAGATTTTGCAATTGTGCTGTATGGCACAACAAATGAATGGCCTTTATTGAAAGGGTATTTTTAAATATTCAGTATTCATGTTATTGCAGAGTATAGACGAAAATTGATCATTACCCTGTTAATTTCCGAAATTATTGAACATAAAATATTGATTTAGCAAAATCTGATGAATAACTTAAAGACTGATAGTAAAAACATGATTCGTTTAGAACCCTTTGCGCGCAATCCTCTCTCACATACTCAAACAATGACAACACGTCACAATGGCTGCTCCAGAATGTCCATCAACAGGTTTTTGCAGTAATCAATAATCTAACGATACGACTTAAAAACGGATAATTCGAAGGTCAAATAATGGCTTTACTCCTTACAAATATAAGTTTAAAAAAAAAGCATAGATTTCAATGGGCTCTAGCTTGGTCCACTCAGCTGAATTTAGTCGTCTGAATCTATTTAGAGACGGTACTTAGAAGAGTACCTACATACATGACACAATGCTTGCGATTCTGTTTTAGCCAAATAATATATTCGTGTCACTTGTTCAAAACAAAGTACACCGTACGAGATTCAAAATAAGGTTAATTTTGTAGTACATAAATAACGACAATATTTGGAAAAATATCCCAAGCGAAGTGCCAGCATTAGACCGAGACAGATGTAGGTGTGAGCGAGAAGGTGTTAAAGAAGTAAACACGGGTATGAGCGAGAGGGGCGCGTTATCGGTAAGTGCGTGCTGCAAGCGCCATGTTATGCATTCAATATTGTTTGAATGAAAATACCTACTTTTTTGTTTGCACTAAACTGACTCACCTCGGTTTTTATAGAGCAGCATACAATACCCCTGTGCTGCAATTGGCAACTTTCGTTGCTTCTACATTCACTTGTATTAATTGCATTATCATCAAGAAAACTAAAGGCATCAAAGTACCATAATGTTGGTTCATATATTTCTCCATCATCTGCTAGTGAGTCTCTGACCTGCAATAAAAACTGAACATTAAAAAGAAACTCCTAACAACATTGTTAAATTTTAAGTCAGTATTACTTGGCAAAACAACACAAACCTTTCGTAATTCTTTGAAGTAATTAGTCCGTAAATTAAGAATCTTTTTAGTGAGCGTATGTAAAGTGGCATCAGCATCAAGTTTTTTGTAAATCTCAAGCAGTATTTTATTTGCAATGTTTCTTTTAGGGGTGCACTTATAATCATCATGTTCCCTGTCCCAAAGAATGGGCATGTTTTTGTACTTTTCTATAATTTCTAAAAACACTTGTTTTTCTTTCGGGGTCGACATTTTTTTGTCACGTAGTGATTGCGTAGAGGCGCGGCGTGGGCACTAACAACATTGAACCGCTCGCGTCTATGGCCGCGAGGCAACTGACCTCCTTTTAGTTCTCTGACTCGCTGCACTCTAAACCACAGATAATCATATATAATACTACAGTACGGTTACAGACACCCAAACATATTTATGGTTATTGAACTGGCTATTACTTTCCTCCATTTTTTACAGATGGCATCAGCGACTCACTAATTGACAGAATTTGTAGTTTTACAACGCCATCTAGGAGACGACCTAGATACTAGATGTCATCGATATTACTAGATGCCTTGTTTTTTTTTATTTATAGGCAAAGATTAATATACTGTTTATAGGTTCTCTAAACAGTATATTAATCTTAACAGTTGTTCTCTAAACAGTATAGTAAAAAAAAAATACTACCTTATCGCGGTGTTTTTGGTTGTTTCTTCTTTTTTTTGACACCGACTTCATAAATTCAAGTTATTTTATTTTATTTATTTGAACCCGTATTGGGTCACTCGGTTGTCTGTCTGTCAGTCTGTCCGTCTGTCTGTCTATACGTCTGTAGTACAGCCGATTATGTCCGAATCAACTGGATCGATTCAGTTGAATTCTGTACAAATATTAGTATCCTAATGCGACTTGGGTCACACATGTACGCATAAAGAAAATAAATTTTAAAAATGTTGTCACTATCTGGGAGAAAAAAATAGAAAATTTAAAAATAAGTTTTTACCTTTTTTTTTTTGTTTGCTATAAATATTTTTTTTTATTATTAAAAACTACATATTAACAAAATACAACTAAAGATATATGTATAAGCGGAGTAAAAAGGAGAAAAGACTCATAGGGCATCGAAAAATTCGTCCACATCGCTGTCAACGGGAAAAGTGCCCAGAACACTGGCCGCATTGCCACGTTGAATGGCAATGCTGATTCGTTGACCAAAGAAAAGGCCAGCCCTCTGGTCACGTGAAGAGTTGACTAACTGCTTACTGATTTCACGGAAAAGTCGATGAGCACTCGGACCCCACGGCCCTAGTGTTTCAACCCCAAACGGCTCAAATACATAATTCCCAATAAGGTTTTTACCTACTTATAGTTTATAAGAAATGTATAGTCGAATCTTTGATTCAAAATAACATATTTTGCACACGAGTCCGGCTCACACGTTTTCATTCGCCTGCTCGCCCGACATATGCAAGTAATGCAAGTTACTTGCATTAAACATCACATGCATCGTTCGGATTTGTTCGGCAGTAGCACGTTAGAGTCAAGGCAGTTGCGAGGGGAACATATATTTTTCAGTGCTGCGCCTCGTAAGAGACTGGGCAGCTACTATTATATTACAGTGAATACAGCTAAGGCAAGCTGCGCTACTAGCATACGAGTAGGCAATTGGAGTCTGTAAACAAGCCATAACTTGTGAACGTATTAGTCTTGTCAACCGCTCTTTTGAAATGATTGGTGGCTCAGACTTGTTTTAGATTATTTCATTGAATGTCTATAGGTGGTCGAAGTTAGTGCAGTACGGAGAAATTCTAGATGGAAAAACATAATTATGTTCCTAGGTCCTGACCATGACATCAATAACAAAGCCATTAACTTCAGACATAATTATGAACTGAACACGTAGTAGTTACACTGAATGGAATGAAATTTTAAACTAGTACCTACTGAAAACATAAATCGCTGGTCTGAGAGTTGCATTAATATGTTTTGTGGTAACCTTACTCATTGCCTACAGTTTCCTATGTTAGTTTATGGCGTGGAACATAGATGGCGCTATTTTAAATAAGTTTAATAAATGTGCACGATTCCAAATGGACACAACCAAAAAATCATCTTAAGTTAGAGAGCGGATTAAAATTAAAAATATTAATCAATAATTTCTTTAAGTTCAACAAGCCGATTAAACGAAACCCAGTCATTCAAGCACGAGAATCTGGATCGTACGATATTGAATAGGTACCGATATTGAAGATACCTTATAATTTATTTGACGTAACTTTTGTGACCCAACAAAATTGACACAGGCCATGATAGTCAGGCTATCTTTACTTGCTTTGCCACTCAAAAAATTCCATAATATCTTCTTTTTTTCAATAATTAAATCATTTACAGGCGCTTTTGAAATGTTGAGGTCTGTCAGTCAAACAAATAGATAAAGCTATTTCTGCCGCATTAGCAGCATGAATAATCCTCAGAAAACACATTTACCAACCTTATCTCCAGCGTGTGCAGTTGCACGTTTCAAAAAGATGATCCTATGTAAAAGATCGTGGAAGAAAATCCATGGACAAAAATAAATAAATCAGTGTATTGTAACAGAATTACTAAGGCAAGTTTCTCTCTGGAAGTTATAGGATTCATCTAGCATCAGTTTAGGTAAAACCTACCTAAAAGATAAACGTTTGCGTTAAGAGAACACGCGTCATTAACAGATGACGTATTAAACTAAGTAAGTACTAACTAAGTAAATATGTATCGTATTAAGCTGATACAATGAATGAGAACATGCTTAAAATTGCAGGAACTTAGGTTAGGATACCAAGCACTTGTCGAGGTTAGTTCAATTGATGGATGACATTCATAAACACATTGAGTTTCCTCGGTGCCTCGGGAACCACACTAAGTCGTTTTTCCCACCTGCCATTTGAAGACCTTTTTTTCTGGGTGGGAAATCATCAAATGACTTTTCCCACTCTCAGTCACCGCGGCTCTGGATCGCAAAGGGCCCTAGGAAGAACACGGGTGGGCTTGAGTAAGTAAGAGTCTGACACCCCCTTCTGCTCCACCCAGAGTGGAAGAAGGCATTTGATGCTTACCCATTCAAAAAAAAAGATCATACCCACAATAGTAGGTGCCTAAAGCCTGTATAAGTCTTTGTTCTTCTCTAACCTCTCTGTCAGCCTAGTCTTTTACCAACTATGTTGAAATCGGCTTCCAGTCCATATTTGGAGCGACTGTGTAAAAAAAAGTAAGAAACCGTTGATTCTGACTTTGTTTTGGATCAAATCAAATGTCTTCTTCCGGAACGGGAGGGAGTGTTCAACTCTTGTATCTTACTCATTAAAACACAGCAGAGTCCCTTCAAACGCCCTTTGTGTTTCTGGGACTATTTTTATTTTATTTTATTTTGTCTTATGCTAATGTTTTCTGCAACCGCCGTAGCCACCCCAGTACAACCCGCTGTGGTAAGATGGGAGGGCGCAACCGTGCTGACACATGTAGGAGTGCACGAAATCTCACACGGCGAATATACAACAACCTTATTGATAATTATGTATTATATTTAAGCCGTTTGGGGGTGAAACACCAGAATCGGTCGAATCGAGATTTTGTTAAATTAGCAAGCAAGTCGATTCTTCATGTGACCAGAGTGCTGGGTTTTTCTTTGGTCAACAAATCAGCCTTGCTATTCAACGTGGCGATGCGGCCAGTGTTCTAGGCACTTTTCCCGTTGACAGTGATGTGGACGAATTTTTCGTTCTTCCCCTTTCCCCTTTTTCTATTAGCTTGTATATACGATCTAATAAGTTTTTATGTAAAATATAATAAATAAATTTTAGGCTACTAAAAATCTAAATCATTACTCTGTATCTATTTCCTACTAAAATCAATTACAAGACCATCCCAACTCCGTGCAGCAATAAAAATTCTATAAAAGTTAAGCATTTTATATTTCAAATAAAAATAGCAAACAAGATATTACGTTCAATACGCGAGTCTTCATACAGGGTAACAAAAGTAGTTGAGCAAATATCTTATAGTTTGTGAGCAAACAAGCTCACGAGCCTTGAATATGCGCGGAAACATACGGGGTTTGAGCAGTTTGGTGACGAATTTTGCTGTAAGCAGTTGTGAACTCTGAAAAAAAAAATGTGGCCCAAATTATTGTCTATGAGAGATGTAAGGTAAACTAGGCGTCTGACGAGTGAGGCGTCCTCGCTTCGATAATTATAATAGGAGTTTTTCATAGATATAATATATTTCCGCTTGAGCAGTAACCAGCCTTAGTGTGCTGAACTGCGGGTGGTCCATTCCAAAAAAAAAAAAAAAATATTTCTATGGCTTTTTCCATTAAGAATTTTTCAATAACTGTTATATTAACAAAGGCGTACATAAGAACGACAGAGAAGAAGTGACTTCTTACGGCCGTTCCCAATAACCTATCTATCGCCAGTTTTGATCTAAGGATAGAAAAATCTATCTATCATCGGTTTCAATAACATACTGATAATTATGACAACTAACCGCCCTAAACTATTTATCGTCGGGAGGGGCGATCTCTTACTACAGATAGATATTTCTATGAAATTGCAACATTATGTGTCCCAATATCCCTTTGATAGCTATCTGTCAGTAATATCAATACTAAAGATAACCAAATTTTGTAGTAACAAAACGTAGGGGAGGGCTGGTTAGCTGAGCTTATCTACCGATTTCGTTGGATAGATAGACGTTACCGTCACTTGTGGGACGTAAAATAAGGATAGATAGAAGTCTATTTATCATCGATAAAAAGATATCGCTTACTGAGGATAGGTTATTGGGAACGGCCGTTAGTCTAAAACTTGGTTTGCGTTGAAACATTGATCACTATTTGAGTAACTTTTTGCTGGAGATTTCAGACTATTACGTACATTGCCATTTACATTTACGCATTAGATACAAGCTTCCTCTACTCGAGGCAAGTGATTATGGTTTATCCACCAAGTCGCGCCACCTTTTTGCTGGCACAGTATATACGATACAACAGATTTCGGGACTCAAATCCAGAAAGCATCGTGAGGAAACGATATCTCTTAATGTTGGCTGGATAATCCTTTCCTATAAACTTTTGAAAGAAAAAAGAAATAATGCGGCTGAACCGTTCCAACCACTACCCGTAAAATCCCAACAGCGGAGGCAGTCAAGAAGCTTATACTCGGAACTGGGACAGTGTGGGAACTCACTATATTTCAGTTTCCACTGAATTTTCACTAAGTCTGACATTCACGAGTTCTCTTTGAGTTAACACTATTTATTTTAAGTTTCAAATGTAAATCTTGAACTCGTTCGTCGCCACAGCCGGTACGCTGAATATTTCTAAACTGTTATCCTTGTATTGGATGAGTTTTATGGTTTTATTCCCTTGTTGATCTTGGAATTGAATGAAAATATAGCTGGTTTACGTAGAAGTTATGTGTGTTATTGAAGCATACTATAGCGTTATTACAATAAGAGAAAATATCGTGGATGTTACAGTATAAGATTTTGTAGTTTGTGAAGTTCTTTGTGTGTTTGTTATTCATCAGCGCCATTGTCATAGTTAGGTACATCTCGCAATTATCACTGAGATGATAACTGAATCTTGAATGTTGAATTGCTTTAAAATCTTTGTGTGATAAACATCCGAATCCTTCCAGCTTTTTGACACTTTGCGACTTTAACGCGGATGCGAACATTCCTTGAAAATACGACAATTCTCCCTATGAACAAGATTTTACTTCAAGATATGAAGTATGTATATCTACTGCGGCCCAGTAACGCAAAGGGCACTAGAAGGATCACGGGTGAGATTTAGTCAGAAAAAGTCTGATATCCCTTAAAATTCGCCCAGAGCGGGAGAATTCATTTGATAATTTTCCATCTAGAAAAATTTACTACATATCTCTACTTTGTAAAATCTAAGGTAAAATCACGGGCTAGAAGGTTAAAAGATTTTTACTGTCATGGCCGTCCTGATCTAATAATGCGAGCGCTCGAGTGCAGATCAGTGCGCAAGCACAGAAGCACTCAACTGACTTAATTTTTTCTCTGCTTGTAGTGCTTATTAATGTCGAGCCTAATCACATTGTCACGGAATCCTGGCGTCGCTTTTACTCACAACTTATACACGACCTGAAGCTATCAGAGCATGAAAGTTCTTCACAGTTTTTAAGACCAGTAAAGCATCTAAATGGAGAACCAAATTGGCTACGTCAGCCAGTGCTATCTTGATTTTTCCTCATAGTTGTGTCACACAATGATATTGCCATATTTCCCCAAATATGGCAGTATCATTCAATTCAATTGTTTTTGTGTTCCATAACCCCGTTATGGAACACAAAAACAATTGAAATATAATGCCTCAATGTGCCCCATTAGCTCTGAAATGATGATCTTAGAGAAATCTCAGATGATTCTTAGATCTTTTTTTTGGTTTACCATACTATAATAATTATTTTCACTGATATCTTGTAAGAAACATACTTAAATTTTAAATTTACAGTTTAACAATAAAATTATTAAAAGGTAAACAAACCTCATGCAACATACAAATTAATAAAAGACTAGTCAATTTATATTCATATAAATTGGTAATGTCAAATGAAAATTAAACTGAAATTGATAAAAATAACAACTTTCAAACAATTGATTACGTTAGTAAATTGATAAAATCTAGAACATTGATTGATTTTGAAAATTGGTAACATTTATATATAGTTTGATAAAATTTCATAGATGACTTTACATCCAAATGCATACATCAGCAATGTAGCACTGTTTTGGTTGGTTTAGTGTTTGTTTCAAAAGCTATAACTGGCTAAGTAGAATGTTAACCAGACATTTTGTAGTTTCTGCATGAACCCCTCGTCATTTAAGCAATACAAAAACAATCATAAATCGTCGCCAAATTACCGATTAAACGTCATTCCTAACTGACTGACTGTAACTAAATTAAGGAGCACAATACTAATAGTTTTGCCCAATGGTCCATTCTCATTCAACAGCGTCCATCACGCACGCTCATCCATGTTATATTCATTGGGTAATTGCATAAATTATAGAATGGACCACTTCCAATATGAATGCTAATTTGTTGGACTAAAATGTTACCAATAATGAGAATTGAAGAAAAACATGCGAGTGAATATTGGATGTTTGTGTACTTTTGTCTCTTTTGAGGTGAATTTGGAATTCGATTGATGTCATGAATGGAAATGAAAAAGAAGATTAATGTAGTAGTGAATTTATATTTATATTTTTTTTTGTTTTTATATAAAACAGAATCGACATCCAAAATACTTGCTGTCATAGTGTTACTAACTGAAACCCACCCATGTTCCTTCAAATGACCTTAGAATTCCAGGGCTACGGTAACTCTTATAAACAATTCCACATCAGCGAATTCACCCTCAAGTCACAAGACATTTGTTTTTTGGATGAGAAGCCATCAAATTTCTTCTTCCGTTCTGGGCGGAGCAGAGGTGAGTGTCACTCTTAGCGAATAAAACCCTTTGCTTTTCAGGGCCGCCATGACACTTTCGAACGAACCCCAACCGCAACCCTAGCAGACACTGAGCCTAGCGGGCCCCGTCTTCTTTGCTGAGATGTCAGCAAAGAAGACGGGGCCCCCAGACAGGTGCGTGTGGAACACGATGCGATGTTAATGTCGAACCAGGCCTGGTTGTTAACGGATGGCGAGCCACTCATAGCTCACCGTCCGCAGGCCCGCTTGCGCGGTGCTTAGCCTTACCAATTAATCTTTTCATGTTAGATAGACTTCTTATCCGCATTTAAAAAGTCTGACCTATCCTCATAAGCCGCGCTGTCACGGCTAGAGTACAGTAGAGCAGAGACTCTACTATTAGCACTTAGACTGCCATTCGGTCCGTCATAGCTACGTAGCTAGGACACTTGTTCTGGCTATGTTACCCAGCCTAGCTCCACCCAGAAGCGCAAAACTTTCCCAAGAGCTTCCTAAGCTTTGCGGAACAACCTCACCGTTCCGAGAATTTTGTTGTGAAGCCGCTTACGTCATTTTGGTTTGGACTTAAGTGGCTATTTCTTTGATTTCACATCGAAGACTCAGAACCGGTGCAGAATGTGATGTCCGTGACGCGTATGTTAAAGAGATGTTTGTTTAGGGGTCAATGGTCCGTAATTTTCCCTATTATTGTTCTGAGGTTATTTCCTAAGTAGGCTGAACAGTCGTTTTGTTAGACGCAGATGTAGACTTGGCATTGCCATTTTTGACTGCCTGCAGTCTGGTAGCCCGTAAGCATTTGTTGTTATGAAGTTCAGTCCATCCTTGGCAAATCCATTTAGGAAACTGAGAGAAAGGTAGACGGAACCTATCTTTGTAAGTTCGTGTGTCATTGCCTAGGGATCCACTGGACGGTAATTATGTTGGACAGCGGTATACTCTCCAGGGCGAGATGTTAGCTTGTGTTAGGGCGACACAATCGTGTGAAATCGGGTTATTATGCCAAAATACTCGTATAGACTAGATGACGGCATTTCGGTCATGGCGCCCAATTGTCAGCGGTGATCGACGTATATCACGTAAAACAAGTCTAATGTCGTTTAAATTAGCATGTCAGCCCGCACACAAAAAGAAGTGGTGCCCAAGGAAAATGGATGGATGATCGAGTTCAAGGATTTCTTTTCATCTCGTCCACGTTTATGTGAAAAAATTACATCGAATTATTCCAAACATTTTCCGTGGATGGTCACGGAAAATGTAAGGAATAATTCGATGTAATTTTATAAAGCTAAGCCAATTTCCGAAACTAGCTAATAAAAAGATCGCATTGAGTTTGACACGGGTATCTAATATTTTACAAAGGTATGTCTGTGATTGGTATCCGGTTAACATAAATTTTGTTCGTAGTATTAGATTGCGGTGGTCCCTAACAAGATTTGTGACTCGATTTCGTATTATTCGATATTTTACCAATGTATAGTTTTGTAATTCGATTTTTAGGTTTGTGTAGAAAATGATTGGAGGCATTGTTTGTGTGCAGAAAATGATTGGGTCATTGTTTGTATGGCAGTTTTTTTTATGTAGCTTCGTATTGTATTTGGAAGTATTAATATTGTGAGTTGCCTAGACAGTTCTAGTTGACAAATAACTATTTTTTTATCTAATTTTGCGATTGTTAAGACAACTCTGTTTTTTTTTTGTTTTAAAGTTAGTAGTAGAACACAATCAACTAACGACCGAAACCAATAACCGATCTATCACATACTGGAGATAGAAAAACAAATGAAACAACAGAAAAATTATATAGGTTTTCTGTTGTTTCATTTGTTTTTCTTATTGGGTTCGGCCGTAAGCCAGTAGTCATTGGAACAGCATTAATTCACAACTTTGGTCTGTAAATAGTAGACCCAGGTAAAAAATACTAAGGTTTTCACAAGGTGTCCAAGAAGGGTGGTTTATTATCTTAAAAAAAACACATTCATCTAATTATTTCGCACCCTTAGAATGAAATGGAGCTAACTCAAAGATTGGAATATTTGGTAAATGAGAAAGAATAAAAACTTTAAAAAGTTTTGGGTAAAAAAAAAAACAAACATATTCCGAGACCTATGAGCTGTCCCTTTCCCAATAATATTTCAGCATCTTTTTCATCACTGGGTTTTAGAGTACTTATGTTTTTTTACGTTCAGTTCAGTCTATTTTATTCTAAGAGCTTAAGGACGTAATCGTAAGCATTACTGGCGCTTGTTAGTATTGTACTACAATTGAGTTGCCTGCATTGTTGAGACCATCAATCTATCTATCTATTTGGGTTTGGTTTCCCCACTTAGTCCTAGTATAGGCCGTCACTCCAACCAGCCGACCTCCATCCAGAAGAAGCATTGTTGAGACCATACATCTCCTCCATCTCCATCCAGCTCCTCCGAAATGGAACATAGAAAACTCGAGACTAAATGAGAAAATTGGAACTCTTGGAATTAAAATTATTTAGGGTTATCTGGTGATTGTTTAAATTCAAAAGATTAATTTAAAACTTGGTCTGAGCGGTTCACTTGGACGCACAAAAATAAAAAGCTCAAGAAGATCATTCGAGTGCCCCTAATTCCAATGAATAGTCCCTCTTGATTAATGTTATTTGTTACTTTCAATCAACCCATGCTTTTACTTCAATAAAATTACTCGTAACTTAATAATATTTCTTCGACTATCTACTGCCAGCGATTTTGCCCACATGTATGTGGGATGTTATCCCATGGGATCATAGCATAATCAGCCTTTTAACGTTCCCACTGCTGGGATACAGGCCTCCTCACTAGGAGAGGGAATGGGCCGTACTCTACTCGGGCCCAGTGTGGATTGGTGAATGTCACATGTCTTCGAATTTTTGGTTCTAGGACATGCCGGTTTCCTGCGATGTTTTACTTCACCGTTTTGAGAGCAATGGTGATGAATTTAATTACACAAAGTAATGCGCCTGGTTGTGTTTGAACCCGCGACCTACAATTCGTAAGTCGGGGCCGTTACCATTCGGCCACGACTGCTCTAAGGGATCATAGTTCAGGGATAAAAATAGTATACGTATATGCTATTCCAGACTATCTATCTTTGTGTCGAATTCTATCCATATCAGTTTTTGCCATTCTGGCTTGATTAACAAACATCCATCCATCCATCTAAACTTGCACCACCCAACACTCTCCGAAAATCATTGAATAACCAACAATTCCAAACGAAAGAAAAAAAAAAGCTAGGTAAGTGAGTTTAATACTCATAAAAGATAAATTCAGTAAAACGAAACCGACGCGAAACAGCAAAACTGTCTGTTCGAGTAAAAAATGTTCGATGTGTATTTGCAAGCTCTATCGGAAATTATGTCCATGTATGTGTGGGACTTGGCAAGCATCGGTGTCGTGTTGGGGGACGTACAGATTTGGAAACTGTTTACTGTAATGTCACAGAGTAAATTAATGTTACGTTTAAGAAAGAAAGAAAAGAAAGAAAAAGAGTTTATTTGCGCCAAATATGACGCATACCATAAGATAAAACGAAAATAAATAAAATAATCGGAATTATGCAAATAAGGAAGATATGCGTCATATCGGCGCAAAACGGCCAACGCTCAGCATAATGCTATAGTGTGTGTTAATACAAATTATACAGCAATAAATACCTTCTAAACTAATTCCTATTAATATTATACATACATATATGTGTTTATCAAGAACTTAATTAAGAACATTTTCGGAAAACTTTTTAGAGAGAAAGATAACTTGATTTTTCACTTCCTAAAGATTTTTTTTTTACTGGATTTCTAAACACTTTTCCGAAAAAAAGACTTCGTAGTATCTTATATTCTGTATAATTATTAAGTTTAATTTAAAATTTAGTTTAATCGATCATTCATTAAGGACTAAATGGATTAGAATTTTTGGGACGCACCTCAGGCATACAATTAGGACATGGAATAGTCATTTTGATGATAGTATCGCTTAACACCCGGGCAAAGCTGTTGGCAAAAAAACAAGAAATATTTTTCAACCATTTATACTCGTGCTTCCTCTGTATAACAAGAGGTTTGAGACAGTAACAGGTTGGTATTATGAATTCAATACTGATATTCAGCTTCAGTTTACAAAGGTTGACGCAGAAAATAGAAGTATGACAAAAGCTGCAAATAACGAATGTCGCCATCGATCTAAGCCATGCTTCGGGTACATTGTATTTGAAAAAGCTACGAATAATGGTGAAGCCGATTTCGGTTGGGGCATTTTACTTTCATGCTTTTTTACTGTGTGTATAGGCATTTTTTGTGACTTTATGTTATCTATATACTTTCACCATTAGAAAGCTACATTCACCTTGAGTAACATAGGCTATATTTTTAAATGTTACCTCATAATTTCATCAGAAAGACCAAATGTCACCACCAAATATATAAACAGCAAATATAAAAAAATCAGCAGCTCCTTACATTTATTTTCGTATAACTAATCAAAATGTAGGGAAAGCTGGTTTTTTTTTCGCGATTTCTGGTTTGGTCCCATACTAAAAGTTGTTCGTAATGATGATTGTACTCATTCCTCCCTTAAGAGGTTGTTGGTGTTTTACAAATAACCCTGTATAAGACATTTATTTATTGAACACGTTGTTTTGGAAGGGAAATCATGAAATTACTTCTTCCGCTCTGGGCGGATTGGAAGGGAATATAAGACTTACTGACTTTAACCCATTTGTGTTCCTTTTAAAGGCCTTTGCATTCCAGGGCCGCTTTGATTCATTAAAAAAAAAACATGTGTGTTGTAAGCCTACCAAAGTGTAGTTTTTAACTCAAAGGTTACTGAATGCCTTGTTTCATTAGACTTCCATTTACCACAGCTGTACAAAAAGTTTTAAAATAATAATAACTTAGTCTGTGGCCCCATCAATACCCAAATATGTACTAACACTGGTACAAAATGATAGGACCAATGGCGCTGTTACATTATAGCGAGCAATTTGCTCTGTGCCTACAATAAGTTCAAGTCTTGTTCGTTCACATACTGAGCCGTATTATGTTTGTTTACCGACTTATATTTATTAGATTGTAACGAATAATATTGGCACAAGTTTAATAATATGAATGTTGGAGTTGTTTGGTATCTTTTTGTTGGAGAGAAAATGGAACGTGTTTGATTTGAACAAGATTATTTATTCAAGAAATGTCTAGATTATTTTGTTGGCAAGTAATCTTTTCGTGGAAAATAAAATGGCTGTCATGACGATTTTGTTTTCCATGAAAAGATTACTATTCAAACACTAAATTTATTAGTAAATACATTTAAGTTAAATTTAAAGCTTTATATTCTTCAAAAGTTGTTGTATTTTTAGCGAAAAACTTGTCAACTCAACTTTTATCTTTATTCACTATTCTGTCCCTGCTGTCTTCAAGAACAGCATTTTAAATACATATTAATTTAAAAACTCCTGACACCATACCCACGAATATCTGACTACAAATCAAGCATGGCAACATTTATTTAAACATCGATTCATATAAATAAAATTGGAGCATCTGTTTGTAATATTGAAATATGTATACACACACACACACACACCAAAATAACATTTTTTTACAATTTTTGTCTGTCTGTTTGTTCCGGCTAATCTCTGAAATGGCTGAACCGATTTGGACGGGACTTTGATTGGCAGGTAGCTGATGTAACAAGGAGTAACTTAGGCTACTTTTGTTTTAGAAAAATAAAGTAATGTTGCAATGTCCAAGTACTGTCCAGTACCGCGCGCAGCTCACGCGCATGCCACCACTGCACCGTCACGTCGGTCGGGCGCCTCCCGCCACTTTTCCCACCAACGAATCAAAATCACAAAGATTCGGGGTTGGGGGGGGGGTTAGTATAACTATTCCACGCGGACGAAGTCGTGGGCATAAGCTAGTTTAAAAAAAGCACGGTATTATCTAAGGCATCATCAGGCCATCGAACGAAAACCTCCACTATTCCCCATGACCGTTTATCAGACCAAAAAAAAAAGAACTATTTACCCAATATTTTGACAGCAACAACCCGTAACTCACTCTGCCCCTTAATACTCGTACCTAACTAAGATTATTTATCCCAAATTTATGAGCACGGAAGGGTTATCTATAGGGTGTAGGGGTGAATTTATACGTCCGTGTGACTGTGGTTCGTAGGATTCGATATCCTGTACAGGCGGGTCAGTGAGAGGGTTAACAAAAATGTTAGAACTATAACGAATAAAGGTATAAACTTTCACATGTAACCGGTTAAAACTATCCGGCCTGCAAATAGTGATGGGAACTATTTGCAAGTGAGACATAAAGTTTTTTACGTAAGTATTACCGTATTAAGTAGGATATTCAGCACTTCTGAAGATTGATTGATTCGTTAGTAAAATTTTCTAGCAGTTCAAGACTATATAAAAACGTGAGTAAATTATGACTATATTTTTAGGTAGTCTGAAACATAAAAAGAAGAAAGAAAGAAGAATGTGTTTATTGATATTATAAAAAAGAGACACCTTACAATGAAACAAAGTAACATATAAACTGAAATAGTAATGCCAAAATGGCCTCAGATCCGCATAAAGCCACCAAGGTATACCACCTGACTGGCTCGCCGTCCGATAGCAACCAGGCCCGGGTCGATGGCGCGTCCTATTCTACGTACGCCTCAAAGAACTGTCAGCAAAGAACACGGGGCCCCATAGGATCAGTGCCTGCTAGGGTTGCGGAATTTTTTCGAAACAGTCACCGCGGCCTTGGAATCGCCAAGGGCACTAGAAGGATCACGGGTGGGTTTTAGTCAGTAAAAGTTATTTGGTGATTTCCCATCCAGAAAAAAGGGTATACCTGACGCTGATTTCAGTTAACATCGCTAAGTTACATTGAAGAGAATACGTTTTCAGAAATCTTAGACTTTATATCGTTAGTAAACGCATTGGTGATTGGATCTACCTTCTCATTCTTAATAATTCTCACAAAAATACAAAAACGAAGAACACCTCATGCGCAAAGGCGAGCTTAACCAGCATTTGTTGCGGAATTTATTCAAAAGAGTTGCGGCCTTGGAACGCAAAGGGCGTTAGGAGGAATACGGATGAGTTTTAGGCATTAAGAGTCTAACACTCCCTTCCGCTTCACCCAGAGCCTCCTAAAATAAATGAAAAAAAAACAGTATTTGGTTCTCAAATATCAAACAATTGCACAACAGTAGCTTCTCATGATATAATTCGTTTGTATAGCAAATAATGAGCAATTAATTTCCAAATGTTTTTGTAACCAACATTTATTTCGATGTTTATTTGCCGACCGTGCGAGGTCCTTAACAAATGTATTATTGAAAGGAAGTTGGGAATGTGTTTGTCCATTTTGCACTGTACATTAGGTAGCTTTGTAAACAGTCATAAATGTAATGCAATTATTATTTTGCTGTTGAAATTTAACTAACCAGTTGTAGGAAATTGGCAACTAAGTATTTCTGTTTGTACTGAAATTTTATAAACAGTAGTGATCGTTTAAAAGATTTTAGCAAAAGTGCTCAAAACTATGGCAACATTAGAAATTTTTCGTATTCAAATGTTAGTTTTGGTAATAATTTAAATACATAAGTCAGTTTGTCATGCTTCACGCCTAAATTAGACAGCACAGAAACAAATACATAGACTCTGTGGTCGGTAATAAGCTACTTATATTTTTGCGTAAATCTATACAAACGCGAGCCAATCTGCGTGCAGAAACCGCAGTTCCAATCTGAAAAGTTTTTTAAAGGCAGCGCTAATCAAAGTTTGAAGCAAAAACTGATAGATTTAAACATTCATTAAACTTTATGTTACAATGGTGCTATATGGGCGGACATATTGAAAGCAGGGCATTCTGTAGCAGTCAATAATTTTAGGTGTACAACAAATAAATAAAATAAATATAATAAATTACTTTTTTTTTTGGAATAATATGCGATCAATAGTAAATAAATATATAATGTATGTATATATAATACTAATAAAAAAATGAATAAGTATGATGTCTTTTAATCATTTTTATGATTAAGAGAACTCATCATAATTACAACGAAGACCATACAAACAAAACATTCGTAACAAAAAATCCTTGAGCTCCTTAAGATTCCTAGTTTGAGTTAAACGGTAGCTGACCAATGCTTGCACTGTCTGGACAGTTCCACTCCAAATCTTTATGGTACTTTCCTCAAAATACCACTTCAGATATCAACCTACATGGTTCTCATAATGATTTGACCAGTAACTTGGAAACACCGGCCTCATCTACACTAATATTATAAAGAGAAAAGATTTGATTGTTTTTTTTTTGTTTGTTTGCATTGAATAGGCTCTGAAACTACTTGACCGATTTGAAAAAATCTTTCACTGTTAGGAAGCTACACTATCTCCGGTGAACATAGGCTATACTATATATCCTCATATTCCCGTTCCCCTGGGAATATGGGGTGATGATGCTAGTCTAATTTATGACGACCAAAAAGATTGACGTGTGAAAGTGTTATTTACAATCTATTAACAAATCACTACATAGTATGTATGCTTAGATCTTTAAAACTACGCAACGAATTTTGATGCGGTTTTTTTTAATAGATAGAGTGATCGAAGAGGATGGTTTTTTATTATACATATAGTATAATAAATGCATAATATAATAGAGATTTAGTATCAGCATTGCGCCATTGCAACCGTGCGAAGCCGGGGCGGGTCGCTACTTAAATATAATTTATCAAACTAAGAATGACAAAAAAAAAAGACTTAAAAAGTAGTTTTTTTTTTCGGAATTTGTATTTACAGGAAAATTTCGACTGATCTTAATTATGTGCTGCCATCATTGAGCTACCAGATCTGTAACCATTAAATCTTCTAATTTCACTTTGTACGGCTTCCAAAATCTCATATCAAGGTAATTATTTTCACTGATAAAAAGTAAAATAAAACCCTATTAAAGGTAATATTTCACCTACAATTTCAAATTAAATTAATTTTCCAGTCAAAATAAAATTGATCATACAGAATAATTCATTTGATATTTCACAGGGGCTTTGACACCGATATTTTATTTTTTGGCATCAAATGGTTTTGGGAGATCCTAAATAAATTTGGCTTGTATTAATGTCATTAAATTCATGACGAACTCGGTCTATCATTGGTGGATCAAATAGATAAAATAATATCGTAACAATAACGTAGGTACTTTTAAGCCACCTTTCTATGGATAGGAAATAATTAAATAACTTCTTCTGGTGGAGTTTCTATGGGTAGAGCGGAAGGGAGTGTCAGACTCTTACTGACTAAGTCCCACCTGTGTTCCTCCTGGTGCCCTTTACTTTTTAGGGCCGTGGTGTGACTCTCTGAGATCGAGAGAGAAGACGCTGACCCAATGGGATCCCGTATTTTTAATGACACCTCTTTCAAGCGCGCGTATAACATGTTGCGCCGTCGACCCGGGCCTGGGTGTTCGGCGGACGGCGACCTACCCATAGCTTAGCATTCACGCCTACGGTAGCCTGGAATAGCTCTGCGATTCCCAACGTCTGGGGAATCTTCTTCTGTTGCGGCAGCTGGGGTGTGAGGTTTCCTGCCTCCGCCTTTGCTAGCATTACTGTTTCGCAGAAGGAGGTGACCGCATCCGCGCTCCCGACCATGGATTTACTAGGATCGGCAGCGAGAATTTGCCGCCGCTGATCGCCTCGACGAGGACACGGCATTGCTCCGCCCAAGCAGGGCAGACCTCCACCGTATGCTCCACCGTATCCTCCGAGTGATCTACATAGTATTGATACCCGGACGTGTGCTCTCGAGTTGGAAGGTTAGGACACCGTATCTCACCAAACACTTCTCAAAGATCTTACTACCAAGACTTATCACCACAATAGTGGCGTGGTCAGCACTGGGTTGTAACAATGGTTGTTGAGCTCCAACCGCTGCGCAGCGATTTGCCGCGGCAGCGGAGTTTCATCCGCGTGCATCGCGCGAAGGCTCTCGCCTCCAGATCCCACGACACTAAATCGGCAAGGAGGCTTGCCTCCTCACTGGAGACCGTACGGTATTTCCGACCTAGCCGTATAGCCATGACCCTCTGAGACGCCCTCAGGTAGCGCACTGGCAATTATTTCAAAGACAGCGCCCACCCCGGTGTCCCATAAAGGGCCATGGATCGCACGTTCCGTGTGTAGAGTCTCCAGCAAGAGGCGTTTGTAATATTTGAAGATTGGGCAAGAGCCACTTGAAGGCAGCTCCGGCCCGCCCCAGTCAAAGTTCAATCGACTGTCAAGGACGAGATCAAAGTACTCCAACGTCGATCCGACCTGATGTGACCCTCCTGACGTTATTTAGGAACCGGATAGTGGCCTGTCCCAGTCTCCCTGGTGACCAGGGTAGATGACGGCTCTGTTCGTCAGGTAATCCACGCGACGGAGGTAGGTCGGCATCTGGTGATACTGATGTTAAAAGTGTTGGCGATATCAAAAGGACGACCCTGCCCCGGGAAACCGCAATCCCCGTCGTGAGGGCTCTCACGCACATAATGGCTTCCACTATCGAGCGCCCCGTGTGGATACCGATATGGTTCTCCGCTAGATGGAGCTGGATGAGTAATTGAATTGAGTGAAAGAGTAATTTCAAAACGACTCTTCAGTCGTTTTGAAATTACTCTTTCAAAAAGCTTGCCCACCTCGTCGAGCAGCACGATGGGCTGGTATGCGGACGGAGAGTCCGCAGGGCTCCCCAGTTTCCCAATGAGGACCAGTTTTTCCGTCTTCCAACGTAGTAGGAACTGGCTCCTCTCCAAGCATGCACTTAGGAACCCTCATAGTCAAAGCCCGTGAGCCTCCGAGGCGAGGACCAATGGGTCAGACATGAGGCAATGGCCTCAAGTCTGCTGTTACAATAGTATCAGAATGGTCTATAATTGATTTCGTAAAATGAAAATTATATATCTAGTTTTAATTTCCGCGAATATGTGTGGGTTATTTTCATTTTCAAATTAAAAATGGATTTCCGCAAAGTAGCGCCTGACTCAATCAATTTGATTTCGTAATTGTTGACTTTGACAAATATAGTAACCTACTAATGCCAAAGCGTTATTATGTCTTTCCAATGGTCAACCATTGAAAGAAATGGCAAAGAATGGTAATCTCGTACAAAATGACAAGTGAATGATAGACGTATGCGGTAATTTACTAAAATTTTGACAGTTCCTTTGATCAGAGACCTACCATTTGAATGTCACTGTGCAATCATCTTATCAAAATGTATTACAAGATCATTGACCGACATTGGTCGGTCAATGGTCTCGTAATACATTTTCGTTCGTGTCGTCTTTTTTTGCTTATCTTATTTTGCTTAAAGTTCGTGATCTGATCACGAACTTTAAGCAAAATGACAATGTTGTGTTTGAATGACGAATTTATAAAAAAAATAGCTGACTTGGGCACTGGTATTCCCAGCCAAAGCACTGGGTCCTGGGGCACCATTTTTTGCCATATCCACCATATTTTCATATCCACTGATTACTAAACATAATCTTACTACAAATAGTAAAAACTCATAAAAGAAAATAAACATTAACTGGCATGACTATAAACATCAAAACTATTCTATAGATATTCAGGAACCACGGTCAAAGTCCTCCTTTTCTCTTCAATTCTAAAACAAAATTAAATTAATTCTAACAAAATTAACATCAAACTTTAAGTCCCGTAAAACTTGAAAGCTTAACGCCAAAACACAAGGAACTTAACCAAAACGCCTGTAGACACGTTTATCTGAAAAACTAGAAAGTTCGTACAAAAGCCGATTTAATTACTGCTCTCAAAGATCAAAGTGAGTCGAGACGGAGGAAGTAACTTTACACCGGCGTAGAGGGCGGACATATCGGAGGCTCTACCATTGGACTTCGCTTGTTAACGTTTTTGCGGTTTTTAAGTTTTCATTATAATTAGCGGGAAGATGCAATTACAGAATTTATTAAAATTTTGTTATTGAAATGATAAAATAGTATAAAAGAAGGACCACTGCAATGTTTTTATTGTAGTTAATATTGATTTTTAATAACTATTACGAATGAATAAAACGTGAACCGGAACGTAAACGACGTCACTGGTGTTATGACAACGAAAAGACAAACTTAAATTTGAATAAAGACAGTTCATGATCTCTGGCAGACAGGAGTGACTCATCGTCCGTTTTCGCGAGAAAAGAAGAACAGTCAGTTCATAATCGCAATTTTGGCAATACATTAAAGCGTATTAGTTTAAAAAAAAATGGCCTACTTTACACGAAATTCTTTTAAATAAAAGCAAGATAAAATATTACATGTTCCCTATTGTATACTTCTGAAAACGGTGACATAATAAACTGGACGGTTCATGGAGAAGTCTGGTTCGATGTGGTGCAAGAAAGAGTTCCTCAATTGTATCATTCACTTGGAGGTCTTTGCCCAGCAGTTGGAAACTATAATAAAAAATATACTTCTAATAAACAAAGGTTTACGTATCGTTTCGATAATCCTTGACAATCCCATACATTGTGTAATTTTCGACAATATTTATGGCTTATGGCTGAATAGAATGATACTTTGTCTTTGCCCACGTGTGTCAGTAAAGTAATCGACCCGGTACTGAGTAGTCACTTGTAAATACTAGAGTCATCAGATACCCGTCGTTATTGAAAAGACAAAGGCTACTTAAATTGCATATTAAAAAAAGGCTTAAATGATGTAATATTTCGCCTCTTCCACTAGAATTTGCTTCCACCAATTTCAACTAGGGTTGCTAACAGAACGTGGAAGTATGTATTTCATATTCAGCAATTTTCTGGTTTAAAAATATAAATATATATTCATTTTATCTAACCTTTATCAAAGGTTATGCGTAATTATGTTTTCTGGTGGGTGGTGAAATACTCTGAATTGATATCTTATTGAAATATGATAATATTAAGTTTACGAAGATTATTCTGGAAATAAGTGGGATGTTTCTTCTGAAAATCAGATATAACTCATTTTGTTTAATTTGAATTTCGATATAACAAATCCAAAATTCATACACCTTAAGATCCTTAACTTGTAAAGTCATTAATAAACAATCAAAAGACGTTCATTTGAGAAATAGGTCTGAAGGCTTAGTTGGAGTTTTTATGTACTCGATCGCGTCAATATAAATGTTAGCTTATGTCAAATAGGGTAGTTAACTAGTTGCGGAATTTGTTCGAAAGAGTCACCGCGGCCCTGGAACGCAAAGGGCACAAGCAGGAACATGGGTGGGTTTTAGTCAGTAAGAGTCTGACACTCCCTTCCGCTCCGCCCAGAGCGGGAGAAGTCATTTGATGATTTCCCATCCAAAAAAAAAAAAAAAAAAGGGTAGTTAACTAAAAAAATCTGATTAGTCCGTCAGACAGATTTCCAAAAAAATATTGGAGACGTATTTTTTCTTTTTCACATAAAAAAAAGAAGACGATGCAGTGCGTTGAAAACTCGTGTGACGTCACTACCCGCTACAATTTTTACCGGGCAGTGACATCACACGCTCCCACTCCTGATCTTTGAAGCTTTTTATCTTCGTCAGTTTTTATAGATTTGATAAAGGAAAAAACACGTGTCCAATATCTAACTGACGGACTAATTAGAATCATATTTTTTTAATCAGAAAACATCCCTATTAGAGTTTTTGTGACACACGTTATTTTTAATGGTTACAAGAGCACTGTGCTCTTATAATTTTAAATAAATTGTGTCTGCACAAATAGGAGTAAATATGAAGAGAAAAAAAGCCAATTTTAATGCCACGTTCCTTAGTAGGGACAGTATAAAAGTCGACACAGTAGCAAAGCCTTTGTAACACTATATATTAGGTTATTTCACTTTGTTAAAACTTTATTTGGTGTTGTCTTTTTGAATTGTACCCTTTCTGGAAACGTCTTTTGTTGCAAGTAACTTTTACACCTGCCTGCTTGTTGGACAATGAAGAAAGTGCTGTTTTTAGTTCAGTTTCCTCTTTATTAATTCTAAGAAAGTCAGTCTTTTGAAGCAGTAGCATTCAATTTATTATAATTAGTTTTGATGTAGCTTTTATGGAAACTTTTTATTGAAAGAAAAGGATTCCTTTGTTAAAGAATCTTTCTGACTAAGAATAAATAGGGCCGGATATGGATCTTTGATCTTTTACAATTCGGATTTAGGTTCAATTAAAATAATTATCAAGTATCGAAATAAACCATCTGAATTTAGCTTAAACTAGACGCCACTAAACATAATAATTACCAAAAAAAAAACCAACCCAAACCAAAACCAATTATAAAATATAGAAGCTCTGAATTTGTGCTAATAAATTCAGAACTTCATTCTATAAATATGTATATATTCGTATGTTCCTACTTTAGTATTACCACAAGCAAAACACATTCTATTTTGTACTTGAATAATTGATTCCACATTCATTGTTAACAATTTAATTGAGGTACATTGCATATTTTAAATAAATAAAAAACAATATTCGTTGTTGTGAAAACGTTAAAAAACATTACATTTTTTTCTGAAACTATGCTAACGCTTAAGTAGAAATTAGTTGGTCCTTTGAGTTACCAAATTAGATCTTTTGGTGCTGAAAATCTGAATGTCAATGTGTTTGTAATTCAAATGTGTGCAACACTGCAAACTGTGTTTGCAGTCCGAATCTCAGTCGGAATATTCAAGAATAAAAACAACTCTTCAAAATACTCCCAGTTAAAAGTTATAACCTCTTAAAACAAACATATTTTTGTCCTTCAACACCAATACAGAAATCTTCATAACACCTCATATCTCTCAGTATCCAACACACACTCTTTACTCCGACGTTTCCCTCTGAAAAGGGCGCCGGGAGTGCTGAAAGAGGCAAGGGTCCATTAGTGAAGAGCCCCTGACACGGAGAAAGGGCCTTGAGAACGTAACGGCCTACAAGGGCCCGCGACAAAAAAGGCTTTGCGTACCACAGTAGGTACGCCAAACGTTTAGTGGCGTTTTTCTGGTAATCGGTTTTGTGTAATTTTGCTGTTAGTTCTTCCTGTTATCTGAAAAAAGTGTTCGGAGTAACGGCGGATATTTTTTCTGTGTGTCTGGGAAAAAATGGGGGAATTATTGTGTTGATTTTTTTTCCAGTTAAACAGGTTAAGATATGATAAGATATATGTGTACTACATTTCAACCAAATCCGTTCTGAACTTATTGCGTGAAAGGATAAATAAAATAGTGAAACATCCAACCTTGAAAAAAAAAAACAGTTCAAAATAGGAATATGAGTTGAATTAAAATATTAACTTTGATTTAACTATGTTTTGTAAAATTATACGCATAGCGTAACAAAAATAATTGTAAAAACTGTTGTATCAATATGGTAGGTGTGCGTTTAAGTTTCATTTTTCTATTTTTGTTATTATATATGTTAGTTGTAGCACATTGTTCCTAAAAAAACATCTCTCAGAAAACAATTTCAACAAACTTTAACGACAACAACAGTGAATAAAGTAATAATCACCTCTTAAGCACTTTGCTGCTCAGAACGCCTACAAATAATGAATACTGCATCCCGCCCTGAATGTTTAAATTTGACGCAGATACCGCAGTACGTACTGTTTAAAACGTGCATGTATTTTATCTTGCTATTTAATAGCAAGCTTATTGCATTTTACATAAATAGTTTACCAGGGTAAATTCAGACTGAAATAAAATAAACCATAGTTCTAGGAAAAATGATCGAGTATGTACATACATTAATTTATAAATAAGCGGAAACCACTTTAAAAATGGTTCAACATGTTGAAATGCAAGTATTAACATGGACAACATGGGATTTCTAATTGATAGTTGTAGGGCAAGTTATAATTTGATAAGTTGTTATATAAACAACTAGCAGTGCCCCGCGGTTTCACCGGCGTTGTTCCCGCTCCTGTAGCAATGCGGGGATAAAATCGTTATGCTTTGCTCATACAATTATGTATCCCAGCGTTAAATTATTCTTAAACACTGACTTGGTCAATCACTATCAAATCTTATCCCATTTTCAGCTCTCATAGGCCGCTACCATGAAATTACAGTCATGCTCCTATACCGCTGACCTCCCCGAACTCCCCCACAAATTGACATAATTGCAGAGGAACACACAACGATGGCAGACGTGTGCTCTTACAATTATTCTGTAATCGGCCTCACAATGTGGATCCAATTAACAGATGAAAGTGGTTAGAGAAAACCGGGCAGCTTCGGTTTTCTTTTTAATTAAATCTTCTTTTTTATTATTTAAAGGCCAGTATTCCATTTTTAAATGGAAGAGTTCTATTCAAAATTTGACACGTTACGTTTATTTAGACGTGTTGTGGAATTGAAATTATATCGTTATTAAATGTTTTGAAAAGGCCGTGTCTTCATAAAATAATAATTGTAGAGGCCATTATTCGTTGCGGAATTTGTTCGAAAAAGTCACCGTGGGTGGCACTGGAACGCAAAAGGCTGAAACGCAAAAGGGACTAGAAGGATGACGGGTGGGTTTTAGTCATTAAGAGTCTGACACTCCCTTCCGCTTCACCCAGAGCGAGAGAAGTAATTTGATGATTACCCAGCCAGATAAAAAAGGGGGCCGATATTCAAGCCACGCTGGCCAATTTCGGACTAAATGAGTGATCTACTTCTACAAGCGATGCTTCTCTGTGCCTCTCGTCCCAGATGTTTAAACAGCCACTAAAAAGACAGAAAATCTGGCACTAGTTTGGCAGGGCTACAGCGTTATACAGCTACTGGGTTGTGGAGGTCAGACAAACAGCCGTTCCATATGAAATACTGGTATTCACCTGAACCCTATTTTTGTGTCCTATGACCACTGAACCAAAAGTCTTTTTAATAGTAAAATGAACTGAATAGGAAACTAGTATCACGAAAGTGAGTCACGATCTCTGAAACAAGGCTAATATAATGTATGTTTTAGCCTCGTTTCCGAGATCGTAATTAAATCAAAACAAGGCCATCACTGCATGCAAAACCTGTCAGCTAAAATAAAATAATGAATGAAAATATTTGGTTATGAAACAAAAATTAAGTGATTACAAAAATAGAATAATAGAACTATTAATACTTAAATTTCAAATTCCAAGTTCAACCGAAGTTATCGTTGTTTATATTGGCTCGAAATAAAGAACGGCAACTTAATGAGTTAAGACACTTAGTAGGTACTTAATAACATATACTTGTTCCGTATTTGACAAAAAATGCAATGAACTTCCAATAATCCAAAAAAAAAGGAAAACAAAATTAAAAAGAATGTCTCTAAATTCAAATTGAATTTAGTTCAGTAGCTCACTTACAAAAGTGTGTGTGTCTGTAATTGAATATTTGCAATCCAGTTCTGAATTTCTGATATTTGTATTGAAAAACTTTATTGTTTTGTTTCCAGCCAGTTCATTATACTCTGTGGTGAGTTTTTAATTTGGATTGTGGGTGCTTTTGTAACTGGCAATGCGGATTAGGTTTTTTTTTTTAATTTAAAATATAAATAGGTAGCTTTTGTTCATTGATTGAAAGTTTATTATAAATGTGGTCGGTTTTAATTTAGATTGCGAGCGTAAAGTAATTTTAAGGTAAACCATAACTTCGATTAGTTTGACCATAGACTAGATTTGTATTGATTTTTGTTTATAAACCTTGGATCTTGTAAGCGAAGTTTCGATTTCAGAAACTATTATCTATTTTTTTTCAGAATGTTTGCGTATGATTTTTACTATTGTTTTACACAGAAAAAAATGATCTGATTAATGTTTTTTTACGCAGGATATAATTTAAAAAAATATATTTCCACAGTTCATTTATGCGCTAAATATAGATATTTAGCGCATAAATGAACTGTGGAAATATATTTTACTATTATTATAAAGAGGAAAGATTTGATAGCAAATAAATGCATTGAATAGGCTCCGAACTGATTTGACAAATTCTTTCACTATTAGAAAGCTACATTCACCCTGAGTAACTTAGGCTATATTTTATCCCCGTATTCCCACGGGAACGGGAATTGCGCGGGTAAAACCGCGGAGTACTGGTAGTCCCTAATATATATATTACTAGCTGTCCGCACAACTTCGTTTGTGTCACATTTTTCATGACTGCTCCGCTCCTATTGGCCTTATCGTGATGATATATAGCATATAACCTTCCTCGATAAATGGGCTATCTAACACTGAAAGATTTTTTCAAATCGGACGAGTAGTTCCTGAGATTAGCGCGTTCAAACAAACAAACTCTTCAGCTTTATAATATTAGTATAGATTATAGTCACTTAGTATAAATCTGTCATCTCTCATCTCTCATCTCGTAATTACACACAATAATGATACCCTTAACATGCTGACCTGTAACTGTTGACGATCTGTCACGGCGCAATCCCTGTTCAGGTGTAATGACCGATAATCTGCACGATAATTGAAATGTTAATTATCTAGTAACATCATCTTAGATCGGACGTGTGTTAAGCATTTGGTTGCAGGGAAATGTGTGCTAAAGTTTGTATTGAAATGTAGGTTTATAGAAAAAATAAATTGCACAAATACCCAAAAACGATGCAGCCTTTAACATTTTTTTAAGGGTTTTGTTGTTGTTTTTTATTTACTTACAAAACATATCCATGTAGTACTAAGTAGAAAGTGATCTAGCATATTTATTAGGTAGTAATGAGCATGAGGACCTAGGAAAACCATTTACAGGGTTATTTGTAAAACACCAGCAACCTCTTAAGGGGTCATTGTACTCATCATTATAAACAACTTTTACTATGGGACCAAACACGAAACCGCGAAAAAAAAATCAGTTGTTCCCTACATTTTGATGAGTTATACGAACATAAATGTAAGGAACAGCTTATTTTTTTCTTCTCAGCCGAGAAGCCGAGTTCGTGTTTTCAAATCAAACCCTGTATAGGAACCCATGTTGTAGGATCCCCTTGGATTTTAGTTAAGGTCAACTATCCCGTTGGCCGTAACCAATCGACCAGAACAGCAAGTAAGAAAGAAAGAAAGAAAGAAAACGAGTTTATTTGGCACAATCGAGACACACAAAATACACACCATAAAAACTTAATTCTAAAACAAGAAAAGAAATGCGTGTCCTGCGGCTGCGCCAAATAGGTTCAGTTCAGCATAATGCCAGACAACTTATTGCCTGACGCTGGTTTTCAACTGAACCTTTCTGAAATGCACGGATGTAAATCAGCTCCGTGAGGTGAGATGTATGTAAACAGCTTGTGTCAAACGACGACGAGTATAATATTTACATCTAGTTTTATAATCAAAGTTTGAATTGTCACATATTGTTGGCACAAATTTGATGTTCCTACGTTGAGTTTTCACATTTTTGTAAGATTATTGTAATAGGAGTTATGGAGAAATTATGGTTTCAGATGTTTTTGTTAAATGGCTCAATACAGAACAAGAAAACAAAGATCTACGCTAATAACCAAACCAAAATGCATCAATTTGTTTGGGTCACTTCAGTGCCCCGCCAGTGTAAATGCTAAGGAAACAGTACACATAACCAGTCTAAAATAATTATGCCAACAGATTTTCACTATTCAGAAAACAATCACGACTGTACCAAGCTTTAAATTAGTCTGTGCTTTATAGGGATGTGACATACATCTGTGGTCCGATAGTATCGATAATAATCCGATTATTGACAATTACTGTCAGTTGTGACAACAATTTAAACCGAATAATAACTTTGGTCTTAATTGGACATGAGCTTTTATGTGATATCAATTAAACAGTTCACATTATTACGTTTTATATAGGATGAAATTGTACACAAAATAGAAAAAGCAATCAATTTAATACGACATTAATTCAAATTCGGCTGAGAAAAAGTAGTTGAACAACAGATTTTACAAAAGACCGTTCTCCAAAACGCCCGCTCGCGTCACCCAGCAAGGCATCCACGCTTGTAGGTTAAAAAAGTCTCAATTCTTTTCTCTACACTTTGCAAGCAAATTCAACAAAAGAATATTTAGGCTATTGCAAGTTATTGCTATTGCAAACCGTAATGTACCTCTCACAGCTCTATATAAACATCTAAGTATTTATGTGTCTTCCAAATTAATTCCTCCTATTGTTTTCAACGATTTCACAACACTTATTAAAAGCGAATTAATTTAGCTGATTCGAATATCCCATCCCTATTTGCATCACAGATACAGGTATCTCCAACTAGACACATGAATCAATACAATGACAATCTCGGCACGGATCTCTCGCTGAATGTCCACTGCCATTAATATGCAGTCAGAGGCATTGAATAATTGAAAGCTTATCTCGCCGCTTGATACAAGGTATGGCCACATTCTAGCGGTTAGAAATACAACAATTGAGCTTGAAATTGAATAATTGAATTTGTGTATTGCCTTTATGGTAATCACCGCACTCTATCGGAGGCTAGAGGGCGCTAGTGCCACGCGCAACATCGTCTCTGAGTATTTATATCGTAAAAAATATCTATATCGCATCTAAATAAGAAATATCTTTTGAAAAGTAAATAGAACAGTGTAAATAACAAGTACTATTGTTATCTATGTGCTACGTGAAAGTATAGTGTAAAAAAGAAAAAAAGACTACTTTTATGTCTAAGTGAATTTACAGATGTTTACATCTAAGAATACAAATATAAACGATTAAATAATACAAGTGCAGTGAAGAACATAACGTAAATATAAGTGAAAAACATAATTTGCATATTTACAAAATAGAGTGCATAATAGAGTGTGTCTGTGAGAATTATTAAAAAAGTGGCGGTTGCGGTAAAATTATCTACAGATTCAAATGAGCGATGTAACGATCGTTGGAAGCTTCTAAAGACAGAGTATTTATTTCGATACGTTTATTAACGACAAGTCGGCGCAGTGGATAAGACGGCAGGCTTCTGCGTTAGACGTCTCGAGTTCCATCCTGACACACAACAAGGACTTTTTGTGTTTTAAAATTTCTCGTCACACACTCCGCATTCCTTTCCTGACTTAGTAAAGATACAAGCGATTGTTAAGTGACTTAACACATTCACCATAATAATAATGGATAATAATGAGCACCAAAATGTAACCATCCGACGCATGAGGCGATCTATATCGTTCCACGAAATATCTAACACAACAATATTTGATTCAACAATGTTAAGTTTGCCGGACACCTCTATCAATACAAACAAATCATGTTGTGAAGACCTACGATATAAGGTTGAGACACTAACAAAAAATCTTGTAACTGCGACCAATGAAATAGATAACCTACATGGCGAAATTAACAACCTAAAAAACGAATTAGCTAAGTATTTGAAAATAATAGAAGTATATAAAAAAATAGATTGCTCTGATTTATCGAAAACACAATCAAATAGAAAGAAGAAAAGGCTATCCATGCATGACAAGAACAGAGCAAGTCTAGTAACTTCGTCCCCTACACAAAACGTTGCAGAATCCCCAGTAAAAGACAGATGTGATTTGGATACTCCTGTCAGTGAGTCTCCTACTATTAATAATATACTGACCGAAGACACTGAAGCATCAGCAGCGATGTTGGCCCCGGAACCTGTAAATAATATGAATCCGAGCGCTTGTACTCTACCACAGGAATGTACGGGTACTAAAAAGACAACTTTCAAAACCATACCTACGCAACAGAAGAAGGTCATTGTTTTAGGTGACGACCAAGGGCGGAATATTCGGCACACCTTGCAATCCCTGCTGGGCAATGAATTTCAAGTATTATGCTTCTGGAAACCTGGTGCAAAAACAACAGATGTTTTAATGAACTCTTATAACTTTGCTTCTCTAACGAAAAATGACTATATTATTATATTGACAGGTATTAATGATACTAATCCACTAGACTTTCAAATTGACCTCGGTGTTTGGTTTAAAAGTATTAAATTTGCCAACATTATCGTATCAGAAGTCCCTTACAGCAAGCATTTAAATGAACGGAGCTTGAATAGTGTGCTACGTCACGTATGTAATAAATATAATGGTCTATTTGTGAATATGGGATATAGTCAATCTGTACCACAGCGATATTCAACTGTTAATATTTGTAGATATTTACTAAAAGAAATATTACATATTGATTTCAAAACTAGATTTGTGACATATACTGAGCAAATTCGAATTCTTTCAAAGCTAAGAACTCACCAATCTACTCAAACTTGTAACATACCTGGTGACGTTGTTATTACGGCTTGTGACAAATCTACTCAAACTTATGACATTCCGGATGACAATATTATGAACAGTGACTTATCTATGTGTATGAACAAAGTGCCTAAAGCGGGTAGTAGCAATTGTTTTCGTGTATAAATACGTAAATATCTTTCATCAAAATGTTAATGGCTTGATTGGTATGGCTTGGTTGGCAATTTAGAAGAATTATGGGACGAGGGGCAAAAAATTGACTTATTATGTATCACTGAACACAATATGCGGAATGGAGATCAGTTCCATCTATCTATCCCTAACTATGAATTAGCTACGTTTTCAATGCGGAATAATAGACATGGTGGTTCTTGCATCCTTATAAATCGTATGCATAAGTATAAAACCATTGATTTAAGTAGATTTTGTGTAGCTAACGTAATTGAATGCTGTGCCATAGAATTAATAATACATAGTATAATAGTGATTTGCATATATAGACCACCCAAAAGTAAGAAAGAATGTTTAGAAATATTTTTTGCTAACTTGGATGGTATTTTGAGAATGTATGGTCTTAGTGATTTTAAAAAAGTGGTTATTAGTGGTGATTTCAATATAGATACCTTGACACAGTCAAAACCATCTAATAATTTTCAAACTCTCCTTTTAAACTATAACATAAAAATTGGCATTCATCAGCCTACACGACTAGCTAGTGGTAAATGCATAGACAATATTGTTCATAACATCAGAGGTAGTAAGTGTGCAGTACTTGATCTTGCGCTATCTGATCATACAGCCCAAGTGATAATATGTCCTGTGAAAAAAACTTGTTCCATTAAGCATTGGTATACTCTGAAGCGGGACTATTGCCAAGAAAACTTAACAAAATTCATTGCTTCTCTTAATAGTCTTAGTTTTAGTGAAGTCTATCAACAAGATAATCCTGAGGAAGCATTTAACTGCTTTTATGAACTATTTATGCTCTTTTATGACCTCTGTTTCCCTATTAGGAAAGTAAAAATCACTCTGCGTAAAAAAACTAACTGGATTACCAAAGGAATAAGGCTCAGTAGTAAGCGTAAAAGAGAAATATTATGTCAATATAGGCGAGCGAGCCCCTACTTCTAAAAATAAACTTTTATTAAAGCAATATACTGCTCGTTTAAAGAAAATAATAAGACTGACCCAAAAATCTCAGAATGACTTTTACATAAATTCTACCAAGAACAAATGTAAAGCTACTTGGAACATTATCAATAAAAGTAAAATTAACTATCCTAGAGAAAATTTGCCTGAATATGTAACAAAAAATGACATTAAAATTCATAAACCTCGACTTATTGCACAAGCTTTTAATGACTATTTTATCGACGAAATTCAACCGAATAATTCTCCTCCTTCCATTGCAAATATTGAAACTAATTGTAACTCCATATTTATTCCTCCTACAGTACCAGCAGACATAGTGGCTATAATTTACTCTCTAAATAATACAAGTAGCCATGGATATGATGGCATCATTACAAAAGTGGTCAAACAAGTAGCGCCATTAATAGGACCTGTTATGAGTTATGTCATTAATCTTTGCATTGAATATGGCCATTTCCCAGATAAATTAAAAATTACTGTTATTAAACCTATCCATAAAAAAGATGAAAAAAGTAACATGCGTAATTATAGACCGATAGCACTTATTCCAATTTTTTCAAAAATTATAGAAAAGGTGATATACAATAGTCTTTCGTCGTTTTTTGAAAAACATGATCTCATGGCTAGAGAACAATTTGGATTTAGGAAGGGCAAATCTATTAATATGGCGATTTATGACGTGATCAAGAAACTCGTTTCTAGTGTTGATGGTAGAACTCCAGTAGTGGCCTTATTCATGGATATGTCTAAAGCATTCGACCATGTAGATCATGATATACTGCTAAGCAAATTAGAGCGTTATGGGATTCGAGGAACTGCATTAAACCTATTTAAATCTTATCTCTCTAATCGCACTCACATCACAGCGCTTGATAGGCTATGTGCGAGATCGAAAGTTGAAAGAACATACATGTCACGTCCTAGGAAAACTACCTTTGGCGTTCCCCAAGGTAGCATTCTTGGCCCTCCATTATTTAACATTTACATAAATGATATGCCTAAGGTTAGTAAACATCAGATGGTCTTATTTGCTGATGACAGCACTATTTTGTACTCGAATAATGACATTAATATTCTTGAAAATGACATAAATGAAGATCTTAAAAATATTATCAATTGGTTAACTCATAATAATCTAAAAATAAATCTTAATAAAACTAAAATAATGACATTTAATCAAAGAACAAATATACCGACATTGAATATAAAATATGGTAACACACCAATCTCTGTAAGTGACAGCTCAAAATTTCTGGGCCTTTACTTAGATAGTCATCTGACGTGGAAACATCATATCGATGCTTTGTCAAAGAAGCTTAGCCAATTTGCTTATGCTCTGTACAAGCTATCAAAAACTGTTAGCCGCGCTACAGTACAGATAGCTTATAATGCTTATGTGGCTTCTAGCATTAGATACGGAATTATTTTCTGGGGCAACTCTACTGACAGAGACATTGCTTTTAAAGCTCAAAAGAAATGCTTGCGATCCTTTAACAAATTGCAATCGATTGATAGTTGTAAGCCATTATTTAAGGAACTCAATTTGCTTACTCTACCGTCTATGTACATATTTGAAATGGGAGTATTTGTTCGCTGTAACTTGCATTTATTTGAATAACTGCGCTCTCACCGTTATCAAAATACCATTCATGTTACTTCTCATAAAACCGCATTTTTCAGCAAAAGTGTGGTAGGTATGGCCCCAAAAATATATAATAGTATACCAGTAGCTATTAGAAATAAAGATTGTCTGGGATCCTTTAAAAGGACCTTGTTTAAATTTCTTATAAATAGATGTTACTACTCCATCACTGAGTTTACTACGGATAAACAGGGGTATGACGATTCCGCCAATTAAGTAGTGATGTTTTGTGTCAAAAAATGTATGACCTATTTTATTTACTGACATTTTAAATTGAATTATAATTTTTTAATTGTTATTGTTATGACATGCCATGTATTGTAATTGATGTAAATTTTGCTTATTTGTGTTGTTTTTGTACGCCATATATGGGCAAAACATAGTGCGCTTATTATGACCAACTAATACCTGTAACCATACCTATGTTTTCACAAAATAAATGATTGATTGATTGATTGATTGATATCGTGTAGAGAACAAATTATTATGGATTATCAACAGTGATAGGAAAAGGTGAGCCAATTTATCTAAACTTAAAAGAACAGAGACAAACATACAACCGATTTCGAAACAAAAAAAAAAAAAACAAAAAGTAAAAGAATCAACCAAAATTACCGAGTTTTTTGGAAAAAGTTTTTATTTTTCACTTTTTAATGGTACACTGAGCTAAACGTGGCCGTCACAACGCACGTAGTATAAATTGGTGAAAATATGAACAAACATGCGATTTCAGCAATCTCCGAACGGTTCCATTTCCTATCTTTATTCTTCATCAGATCTTCACCAAATTAGAAAGGGACTGCCTAGAAACACTAAGATGCTCTTCCAACCCATCATATACAATTTTATTGTTATATTTTACATCGACAAGAGGGAACATCATCAATGTAGTCGAAGCCACGCATTATTAAGGATAACTCAAATACTGGACGTCAGATCTCAATCAAATTTAAATGGAATCACACGACAAGTACCATCTTTCGAATATAAAAAGGATCATCAAAATCGGTACACACAGTAAAACGTTATGAGGTAACACACAAAAAAAAATACAGTCGACATGAGAACCTCCTCCTTTTTTGGAGGTCGGTTAAAAAGTGGCCACTTCCTTACGACCACATTTTTTGTCGGGAAAATTTTCCCAGTTTAGGGATATCACTATATTTAATACTAGCTGCTGCCCGCGACTTCGTCCCCGTGGAATCCCCGATTTTAAAACATTCTTTATCGCTGCTCCGCTCCTATTGGCTTAAGCGTGATGATATATAGCCTAAAGCCTTCCTCGATAAATGGTCTATTCAACCCAAAAAGAATTTTTCAATTCGAACTAATAGTTCCTGAGATTAGCGCGTTCAAACAAACAAACAAACAAACAAACTCTTCAGCTTTATAATATTATAGTATAGATTAAGGTACAGAAAAGAATTGGATTCGTTTCCTGTTTAGGTTGATGTTTTTTCCGAAACAAACTTTTTTTATTTGTTGTACACCTACCATTTTGCAGTCTCTTTTACTCAAAGGTTGACTGCTAGAGAATGCCTTGTTGCATTAAGTCCACCCATGTACCACAACTGTACATAAAGTTTTAAGTATGAATCGTCAGACCAATACTCGTGAACAACAAGAATAGGAGGAAGATATTATTGCCAAGATGTATTCTTTTCCAGTATTCTTTTTTCATTCCCCAATTTAGTAATGGGTTAAACTAGACCAACGAATTTCCCATGTTCTTGACCAAAAATACCGAAGTGATTGGCACAACGTTTGATCACTGCAGTCTTTCAATCACCTTTATGGAGGTGCTTGTTTACATTTAGCTTTGTAAACTCAAAAATATGTAGGGAAAAAACGGCCAATGGTAGGGCGAAATTCAGAAAATTCCTCGACATATTAATCGTAGTTCGTATCATTTTGTAATTGATTTTTATGTTGACATTGTTCATATAGTAAAGTTCATCACTACATAGTATAAAACAAAGTCGCTTCCCGCTGTCTGTCCCTATGTATGCTTAAATCTTTAAAACTATGCAACGGATTTCGATGCGGTTGATGCGGAAAGAGGAAGGTTTATATGTATAATACATGCATATTATAGTAGAGGAAACATTAGTATCTACATTGCACCCGTGCGAAGCCGGGGCGGGTCGCTAGTAATATATAAATGCAAATAAAAGGTACCAAACAAATTATAAAATCGTCTCCCAATAGACGCTGCTGTACATTTATCAAAGCTTTAGAATCCTATACGAAAACATCAACAGTCTTGTAATAGTTTCAGTAACAAATGGTATGGCCATACCTTTACTTGCAATATATCTTGAGACGGAATATACAATCAGACGCATTGTTTCATTAAGCACGTTACAGTAACACTGATAACACTTGCATCAATTATAATCGATCCATTATTAATTTAATGAACGAACCGTAAAGATTTCAGAAAACTGGACAGTTGATTAATTTGACGTCTGTGTTTGTCTGTATTGTCAGTAGTGTTTAGGAAACTTTTGACGTTCTCATCATTAAATCTAATATTAAGCTTTTAATTACGTTTTTTTTATCTGTTTTGTGCGAGTCCTAAATAAACATTTTTCTTTCTTTCTTTCTTTCTTTCTTTTCTTTCTTTCTTTCTTTCTTTTATTAAAACTGCCTATCACTAAATAGAGACAAGAAAGTTTTACAAACACTGAAAGGTTTGAATTCTGAGGTTATGCTACGCTTACCGAGGTAGGTCTGTGGATAAGTTATACCTGACATACCGAATTTTTGCCGTGTCTTGGAAAGCTCGTTACATCGTCCGTGGTCCCGGCTGTTGTTTGAAAATCTCCAGAAATTCTGATAGCAGTCTAGCCCCTTAGCTAGAATGGTGTCCGTGTGCGTATATTATCACGTATGGTATTACCCAATTACAAAGTTATGGTGGTCAGTTCGATAGTCACACCATGTAGAATTTACATTTGTGTGAACATTTACAGCTGCATCTTTTTTGTGTGTTTTTATTTGACTGGAAACCGACGAGGGTTGCCCCACACTGGTTAATGATCCATAGGAGGGATCCTGTATTGTTGGTGCGTTTACAAACTTTGAAACTCGCATACAAAAACATCCAAACCAACTATCTAAAGGCCATACAATTATTTTCTCCGTGCGGGAATCGAACTATCGACACAAGATGATGACATGTTGTGTTGACCGCAGGTAAATTTGTATAAAGACAAAAGGGTGACGACGACACAAACATTATTACAATACAATTAGTAAATTCATTCAGTAATGTATTTTAAAGGCTCTTTACAATAAATAGTAAAACTTTTTGCTCACGGTGTCATATAGGTACGTCCATAGGAACTGAAAACGAAAAGATCGAAAAAACCTGATCATTATTTAACGTAGGTAGGTATGTCAAATAATAAATAATCAATCATTTTGACGAATGGCGACACATGGATTTATTGTTTTTTTTTAATAAAGCTACATAATATCATCTATATTGATAAGAATATAATAAAATCAAGAAATTATATAACATAATGTTGCCATGTGTTTTTAAGAGGTTGTGTTGCTAAGAACCAGCTCTTTTATCCGTATCCAAAGAACAAAAATTGATAAATAGTTCGTTATATTATTTATGTTTTTTACCAATTGTTAGCCTTATTTAGTTCTTTTCTCGGCGACTCGTGGCAAAATAATAACTGCCGCTCGGGTTGATGGCCAAGGTTAAGTAACGCTTGCCAAGGTCTTAACATACAAAGACTACCCTGTGCCTCGAAAAGCACCATAATCCTAGGTCCCAGCTGTCATTTGTAGATCTTTGGCAGTCGTTACGGATTGTCAGAAGCCAGAACATCTGAAACCAGTCTTACCAAGAAGTACCGTGTTCCCCAGTTATTGGGTTGTGGAGGTCTGGTAGGCAGCCGTTCCACGTTAAATACTAGTATGATTGGAAGCCGACCCCAATATAATTGGGAAAAGGCTAGGCAGATAGTACTTAAACTAGGTTTAATTTAGATCAATATAGTATCAATGTAGTATAGTTTTGCCAAAAACTATCGTGTTACAGTTAATGGGTTGGTTGCAGAATTTGTTTGGAAGTTTCACTACAGCTCTGGGACGCAAAGGGCACTAGAAGGATCACGGGTGGGTGTTAGTCAGTAAGAGTCTGACACTCCCTTCCGCTTGGCCCAGAGCGGAAGAAGTCATTTGATGATTTCGATTTAAATAAAGGGGTCTGGAAACCAGCCGTAAGACACTGGTATTCAGCTGAATCCAGTTTGAAGCCGACTACAATATAGCTGGAAAAAGGCTAGGCAGATGATGACTAATATTTATTTATTTGGCCTGGTCATTTGATTGGTTAAGCTAAATATTGGTCGAAAAACACATATTACTGCCAATATTTAAACCAATGGGTAACCACGAAACAAAAAACGTGCCCTAACGAGTTATGAGTATAACACTCGTTAGAAAAAAGAGCCATAGTAAGTAGCATCTTATGTTTTTTTTGTTTTTAATATTGAATTAGTTGTAGCGTGAGGGCTAACAGAATGGAAGAAAAATCGTGTTCGCCGACCCCAAGTGACATGGGATAAGGGCAGGAAGATGATGAATTTGTTATTATTATGAGGTGTACAATTAAGTATATTATAAATAATACCTCTATTAACCACTTAGTGGGCCTTAATTCAGCAAAGGAATTTTAATGCTGGATGTTGCTACTCTTAAGCTTGGCATTTTACATAGTTCTTTTTTGTACACTACTAGCGACGCGCCCCAGCTTTGCACGGCCGCAAATTATTTTTTTTTTCGCATCTCGTTTTTTGTTCTTTCTGTTAATTAGTAAAAAGTATATCAAAATATTCTGTCGCTCGTTGTAGAACAAGTAATCGAAGAAAGAGACTGGCAAACAGCGACTTTGTTGTATATTTATATACAGTGTGAAATCTTAATGGTTGTTTTCCCGCGGCAGGACGATTACCCATCAGTAGTACTATCGAAACACAAAGTTAAACTTAAAAAAAAATAAATGTTTTTTCTTTTTCAAATCATTAAAAAGTGTTCATAAACTCGAAAGAGCGAGAATCAATAGTAGTGCACTAGACATAACGTAGGTTACCTACCTACATGAGACGCACGTGCCTCCGCGTACCTACATATCGCGCGATGCACTTCTGTTGGTTCAAGTCGCTTTCGAGTTTTGTTTATCACAATTGTTAATCTGCCATTTATGGAGTCTAATATTTTTTATATATATAAATCGATTGTATTACCGATACAAACTCATTTCGCTTCGGGAAAACAACCATTAAAATTTCACACTGTATATAATACACATTATTAAGGATAACTCAAATACTAGTCGTCAAATCTCATACCCAGTAAAAAGTTATGAGGTTATGAATAATCGAAATCTGTACACCCAGTAAAAAGTTATAAGGGAAAACACCCACAAAAAATGCAGTCGACTTGAGAATCTCCTCCTTTTTTGGAAGTCGGTTAAAAAGAAAAGGTTCTAATGAAAACTTCTTTTTTTTTCGATGAATTTTAAAGTGCATTAACAGGTCAGAAAAAAAAACATGTTTTGTTCCTAAATATAAATGTGATAAAACAAATTTTACTTATATTTCATGGTCTGTGCCGTCGGCTTGACCTGTGAGATAACACCTTACAATAATCTTCCAAGCACATCGTGACATACATGATCCCCCGCGCCGTCCAGGCAGCTAGACATCGCCTCGCCCCGCGCGCCACCCTCGCGACGTCGCGTCGGGGCGCGGCTTGTCAGCTGCGCGATCTACAGTACGCTTTCGATAACGCTTCCGAGTGCACGCGTGTCACTGCGCGTAAAATATCAACGACGTAGTTTCGTTCGAGATCTTTATTATATGTTATAATAACGATCGTGTTGTGTGTTCTTTGATACTTTGTGGATTGTTCTAAAATATTGGTAAGTGAATTTTTATTCTACTAAGTGCTTTGAATAAAATATAATGTAATAATAATATGTAAATTGTTTCGACATTTCTTCTGAATTTAGCTAGTCTCATTTTAATTACAAATAAGACAAACTAACTTTAATTTTTTCTTCGGGAATGTGTATTCTTGTTTGTTATAGCTATACTAGATTATTCTATACTTACTGAGACTCGCATTCTACGATCTCAGGAATCGTATGACCTGAGCTAATCAGGCATACGTCTCGATTTGGGTCGCCAAATGACTCAATACAAGCAGGCGTACGGCTCGATCCGGGCAGGCGTACGGCTCGATCCGAGCAGGGGTACGGCTCGATTCGAGCAGCCTTACGGCCTAATTTGAGGAGCAGTACGGCTCGATTTAAGCAGCCGTACGGCTCGATTTGGGCAGCCGTACGGCTCGATTTCAGCAGCCGTTCGGCTCGATTTGGGCAGCCGTACTGCTCGATTTCAGCAGCCGTACGGCTCGATTTCAGCAGCCACACGGCTCGATATGGGCAGCCGTACGTCTCGTTCTTGAGCAGTCGTGCGTCTCAATTTGAGTAAAATCTGAGCTTTTACGCTATGCATGGCTGCGTGCACTCACCAGCTTGCTTATTTTCAGATGGCGACACCTGTAGAAATTTCTACACTTGAATCACTTCTAGAGTGGGAGGCTGCAGACCCTGATGACAACCAAATCCTCGAAAGAATAAAAAAGCTGGCGGGTGCTCATTTACCTGAAGGATGGTTGGAGTGGAAAGTTATCCCCCTCAAGAAAGAAGAACTACTGGGCCCGGAGCTGGACCCTCAGGTTCTAAATAAAATAAGGTTCGCTTTGCCAACTGTAAGTCTTGCAAGAGCTTTCTCGCCTGACTGTACTAGCCTTCCGGAAAAAGTTTATAGAGACATGAAGATTAAAATGCTCGATTGGCCTCTTTGTGTCGGGTTAATAATTGGCCCCCCTTCTGTGGCCTCCAGAATACGGGGCTCGGCCGTTCAAAATGAGTTGGTTGTAGCTGCCTTAGTCGACCTGAAGCCTTTATTGTTGAGCAGGAAAGAAGCGTCAAAAGAGCTTCCTAAGGAAGAGGAAGACGAATTAGATGACGCGTCAACAACGCGCTCTCTTTTTACAACTCAGACCAAACCCAAAAAGGGTTCGAGATTGGACAAGCTTGAGCAGTCGCAGGCCGAAATAAAAGATATGCTGTTCTCATTCATGAGTCTGAGGAGTTTGGGTCGGAAACCGACGAGAACTGTGAACCATCTCCCATATCTGATTTGCCACGGAGGGAAGAGACAACTTGGAACTCTCCAGATCTTCCTATAGATATGGATGCGGAGGAAGATTTTGATTTTGCGCCTAAAACCAAAGAACAGGAGCCCACTATCCCTGCCCCGAAACCCCACATCGCAATTCAGGGCACTGAGTGCCAAAGACTAGGGGATATGTCTTACAAGCAAATAAGGTACATAGATGCACAAAAAGTGTTACATGCTTCGCCGGTCTTTAGTGCTTTGAAAGCCAACCCTGTTCTCACAAAGCAACTATCCCCATCGCCAATGCAGGAACAGCTAACGCGAGCTGACTACACTTTAGGCACAATTTTGCATGGTCTGCTATTGGAAAGGGATGCGTTGGCTAGCACATTAAAGAGTCTTTCTGATAAACATCCGTCGCTGAAGCAGGACCTAAAGTCTGCTTTTTCAACAGACTCTCAGTTCAGAGTCATCTCTAACAACCTCCTACAATATGTGTGTGGGCGTAGAGCGGAAGTAATAGAGCAAAGGAGGAATAGTTTGCTACCCAAAGATGAATATCAAGCGTCGATTCTGAATACAATTCCCCCGTCGACTTCCCACCTTTTCTGCGATAAGGAGATATCAGATCTACTAAAACAACCAGGTCACCAGAATTTATTTCGTGAGCAATACAAAAAGCCTTTTCAATCGAAACACTACAATGTCCCTCAATCATCATCGCATCAACGTCCCCGATCTGGTAAAATCGTTAAAGCACCAAAACCCCTCACTCGCAAGTCCATTACCAGCAAAGCGCCCGAAAATTGGAAACGCTCATATGGGATTAAACAGGGACAAAAGTCTATGCAAAGGGGAGAGCATAGAGGCAAACAAAATCCGAAGCGAAATTGACACAAAGGAGTTCAGAGGGGGAAGACTCCTATCCTTCTTAAATATCTGGGAGGGGGAGGGGGCACCCTTAAGTATCTTAAACATAATAAAGGGATACTTGATTCCTTTCGTAATGAAACCCCCTCTGATTCCTCTTTCAGACCAAATCTCACATTTATACGATACAAAAAAGATGGACATAGAGATCCAGTCACTAATGCATCAAGGTATATTGGAGGACACAACATCAAAAACAGGATTTTTGTCCAAAATGTTTCCAGTACCCAAGCCGGATGGAAGAACTCGACCAATTATCAACCTTCGAGGCTTGAACAGATATCTTCGACCAAAAAAGTTCCGTTTATTGAATCATTTAAAAGTACCCCAATTCTTACAACAGGGAGATTATCTGGTAAAGATAGATATTTCACAGGCTTATTTTCATATACATATAAAGATACAACACCGAAAGTTCCTCTCTATCGTTCATCAAGGAAAATTTCTGCAGTTTTCATGCCTTCCTTTCGGTCTGTCCACCGCTCCCCTAACATTTTCCAGAGTGTCAAACTGGATGGCATCGCGTCTGAGACAGATGGATATAAGAGTGATAGTCTACCTAGACGATTTTCTCTTAGCAGATCAGGATCCCGTAAGGATAGAAGTCAACGTTGCCAAGACAGTCCAGTTTTTAGAGAAACTAGGATGGATAATCAACCGAGAAAAATCTCTGAATTATCCGGCTCAGCGTCTGGAATACTTAGGGATTCTTTGGGACACTACAAAAAATCTGCGAGCTCTACCAGAGAAGAAGGTGATATCCTTACGAAAAGACTTGATACGATTGTTGAGAGTTCAAACCTGGAGTTGGATATCGGCCAAGAGTCTTCTGGGAAAACTAAATTTCGCCAACTTTGTTATCCCCCTGGGGCGACTACATTGCAGAGACATACAACGGGCGGCTCACACACTTCCAGATTGTTTTCGGAAAAAGAAGTTTCCCATACCAACGTCGGCTCTTCAGCAATGTCAATGGTGGTTGAAAAACCTAGAAAGAACTACAGCGCTTTTCACGTATCGCGAAACAGTCTTAATAACAACAGATGCGTCGGACACAGGCTGGGGAGCTCAGGTAGATGGAAAACTCATTTGCGACGAATGGACACCTCAACAAAATTATTGGCATATCAACATGAAGGAATTGTATGCGGTTGTACAAGCATTTCGCCTAGAAAAAGAGTCGCTGAGACAAAAAAGAGTAATAATACAATCGGACAATCGAACCGTGATTTCTTATATAAAAAATCAAGGCGGAACTCGTTCCTCGCAGTTAACAAAATTGACATCTCTTCTCCTGGAATTAGCCCTGAGCATGGATATCGAAATCGTTCCACAGTTCATACCGGGAATCTACAACGATATAGCCGACAGCTTATCCAGACAGAAGCATATAGTGGATTGGCATCTATCAGAAAGAATATGCAACATTATATTCCAGAAATGGGGAGTCCCAAAAATCGATCTTTTTGCCACAAATGCGTCCAGGGTGATTCCAACCTATGTCACTCGGGATGTGAAGGACAAAGAAGCCCTGTTCATCGACGCATTCAGCAAAATGTGGGAGTTCAAGCTAGCCTGGGTTTTCCCACCTCCATCACTAATTCCAAGGGTACTATCACATCTGAACCACGCAAAAGGACTGTATATACTCATAGTCCCTCGCTGGGAAAAAGTGTTTTGGAGAGCGGACCTGAGATCGAGGGCGGTAGATCACCCCTTCCGGATCAGGAATCTCCAACATCACATGATGGACATGACATCTCAATCACATCTCCCCAATGCTCGAAAGTTATGTTTGGAAGCATGGAAAATACGGGGTGGTCAGAAATAATCTCAAAATGGCCAGAGGAAGACCGACAACTCCTGGAGAAATCTTGGAGGCAATCCACATTAAAAACGTATAGGGCCCCGTGGAAGCTCTGGACAAAGAGATGCAATATGTTGAATCTAGATCCAAATAAACCAGATGCGGCTACAGTAGCTTTACACTTGAGTTTTCTGCATAGGGTAAAAAAGTTCTCTCCTAACACTATCAAGTTGCATAAGTCGGTTATAGCTACTTTTGCATGCCCACTTCAAAGGGAGACGATTTCGGAAAGTCCGCTGGTAAAACAAATGATTAAGGCTATCGATACAAGTAATCCACCGTCTAGAAAGAAAACAATTTGGGATATTGCTCAACTTATTAGTTGGATGGAGAACTTATCTGTGAATAAGGATAGTATCTTTGAAGTATCTCGTCATCTGGCTCTCATTTTATTATTAGCTTCTGGCCGACGAATACATGACCTCACGTTACTTATGATTGACGAAGATAGTATGTTACTTGATGAGACCTCTGTCACTTTCTGGCCTGATTTTGGATCTAAAACGGATAACAGGCTTCAAAGGCAATCAGGGTGGCAGCTTTCTAAAATACCTAATATTAAACTTGACCCTGTTTATTGGACAAATGTATTTCTTTCGCTCACGAGATCTAGGAGATGTGCAGGCGGAAATTGTGTGAATTCTTTATTTATATCGACTCGTGGTCGAGTGAGACCAGCTTCCCGGTCAATTATTGCTGGTTGGCTGAAAACCGCCTTTTCAACGTTAAATATTAGCTTCCCCCCAGGGAGCATTAGATCAGCGGTAGCTTCATCAAGAAGAGATAATAATGTCCCATTAGATACTATTTTAAGGAACGGTAACTGGAGAAGCGACTGTAATGTGATTAAACATTATTTTAAAGAAATAATCAGTATTCCCACCAAAAACGACTCAGTCGATAATCTTGTTAATTCTAGTTTTAATACTATTTGACTGAAATAGATCTCAAAGTTTTGTTGATTAGATACTTGTAATTTGTTACGTTCAATAATTATTTAGAAAATTTATATTGTGTTATTTTGCAATAAATATTTTCTTTTTCGTAACTTTTGAATTTTATTTCCATACTATACTTACCTAAGCACTTAGTAGTCTTACCATTACCTGTCCACAGTATAAAAGTCACAGTACGCATCCCCGCGTCGTCAGAACCCAAACATTTCTCACAGGTCAAGCCGACGGCACAGACCATGAAATAACAGACGTTTTTCCCCCGAAGGGATAAAAACGATATATTTCATGTCTTGCCTAGGCTTGACCCAATAAGTCCTTGACGACTTATAATCTCAAGGTACTGTAGATCGCGCAGCTGACAAGCCGCGCCCCGACGCGACGTCGCGAGGGTGGCGCGCGGGGCGAGGCGATGTCTAGCTGCCTGGACGGCGCGGGGGATCATGTATGTCACGATGTGCTTGGAAGATTATTGTAAGGTGTTATCTCACAGGTCAAGCCTAGGCAAGACATGAAATATATCGTTTTTATCCCTTCGGGGGAAAAACGTCTGTTATTTTTTTATTAAACATTGTTTCATTGAATGTTGGTGCTTTTGTTGTTCTATTATTCTATTCCTTTTTTGAATTGTAATATGCATGGTAATATCAAATTCCTTCGCAGTTATATTTTTAAAATAATATCGTGCTGAAGTGTTCTTATATAAAAAAAAACCAGTAGTTTTCAAGGACTGCTCGTACTTTGCGTGTTAACAGTACCTTTTTTCCTGACCCACAAGCCGCCTGTAGTGTTTACAAGGGTAGTTTGAGGGCCGCTATGCTAAGAATGAAAGAAAAAAGTAGAAATTGTTAGTTTTAGCCTTATATTTTTAAAGTTACTACTTTCTTACAAGCAAACAGTTGAATCGATCTCTTGGACTTTTCAAGCTATATTGCCTAATGGTACGATTTGATGTTCACTACTCTCGATTCTGGTATTCAGGAGTCGTAGTGGATGAGAAGAGAGTAGCAGAACCATTGACCTTAAAAATAATAGTATTGTAATTTGTTCATTAATCTTAAATTACCAGAGTTACAATTAAGTCTAATCTATACTAATATTATAAAGCTGAAGAGTTTGTTTGTTTGTTTGTTTGAACGCGCTAATCTCAGGAACTACTGGTTCGAATTGAAAAAATCTTTTTGGGTTGAATAGACCATTTATCGAGGAAGGCTTTAGGCTATATATTATCACGCTTAAGCCAATAGGAGCGTAGCAGCGATAAAGAATGTTTTAAAATCGGGGATTCCACGGGGACGTCGCGGGCAGCAGCTAGTGCATAATAAAAGAGCAGTGGTTGCCGAGTGGTAACGGCCCCGACTTACGAGTTGTAGGTCACGGGTTCAAACCCAGCCAGGTGCATTACTTTGTGTAATTAATTTCATCACCTCTGCTCTCAAAACGGTGAAGGAAACATCGTGAGGAAGCTGGCATGTCCTAGAACCAAAAATTCGAAGACATGTGACATTCACCAACCCGCACTGGGCCCGCGTGGTGGATTACGGCCCATTCCCTCTCCTAGAGAGGAGGCCTGTGTCCCAGCAGTGGGAACATTAAAAGGAAAACATTAAAAACTAGAATATGGCGACGCTGTATATTAAAACTCTTGTCAAAAATAATTTCTAGAAAGTACGACTGCAACGCTTGTAAACTGTACCTAAATATAGATGGGTAATTTCAGGGATAACCGCTCAATCTCGTAAGGCGTTTATTGCTGACAGATATTAAATTAGTCCAAGACACTGCACTGCTATCGAACGCTAGAGACAGCCAAAGCCTACCTGAGATGAACCGATTCAAGCCGAATGAAGCCGAATCAAGGCAGTACGTCTTAATACCGCAAGGATTTCGGCTAAATTCGGTAACAGATACCTTAGATTGTGTACAGCCATATCATCCGGGAATCGGCAATTGAACACGGGGTTTAGAAATCGACACTACATGACTGCTATGCTAGCCTGGTATCTGTAATTATTTTAATGGTAAAAGTAATTGTTATTTCTTGGTAAATGTCAAAAAGCCTGAATAGATACTTGGAACATAGATAATAAAAAGTTAAAAAAAAATCTTATCCAAACGTGTATGATAAGATAATATTCATTGTATTCCCAATTTTCATACTAGCAAGAAAGATGGCGGTTAATGTTGTATCACTGAAGTAACGAAGGGCGAAATCATTCAAATTAAGCGAATACTTTTAGACGCAGTCGCATAAACATGTTAACAGAATACAAGAAGGAAAAACCTGGATGATTGAAATTGATTGATTGTGCTAAACGACAGCTGCCATTTGCCATCAGTTTTTTTCTCAACAGCCAGGATCAAGACAAAAAAAAAAATTGTCTTACTTTACTTCCCATTTTCTTCCCATGCAATCAAAAGTTAAAGAAACCACTGAATAGGTCCAATGTTTCTACGTGCGTCCCCCATCGTTTGTCAGCCAACCAATCCATCTTCAGGCTCCATTCGTCAATGACTGACTCTGAGTCACGTACGTTTTTGTTTCATGTATATTTTTAGATAGTCCCTTGTTCTTACGTGAAATGGTCCGACCTGTATCAGTCACACTGGAGTTGTTTTTTTTTTGGTTGAGGATTGAAATAGTCATGAATTTTTGCTTATTTGCCGTTTTTTTTGTTAATGTTTGTGAGATATTCTGAGATGTCGTAGCCTTTGATCGTTTGTGTTTGCTAGTTTTTATAATAGCCAACTCAAACCAGGTACAAAACAAAATCTGCATAAGAGCATAAGACTTTCTTGAGATGTTAATCAGGTCATATATGTGCAAAGTAACTAATTTGTACGGTTTGCGGAATGGCAAAGACTCTCACAAGAATACAGGACACCTTTTACAAAAAACAAATGCTATTAGTTCCAGGGTTGCAATTTTTTATCGAAATAGTCACCGTGGGCCTAGAACGCAAAAGGCATTAGGAGGATTACAGGTGGATTTTAGTTAGTAAGAGTCTGACACTCCCTTCGGCCCCGCTCAGAGCGGATGAAGTCATTTGATGATTTCCCACCCTTACAACAAAAAGGGCAAATACTTCCAGTTTCGCCGTTTACAAACATAAACGAACAAACATTTTGAACTCTATGTAATATTAGTTCAGACAATAAATTCAAAACCGTAGCACAAACATCTCGAAACATTTTTAATCAACGTTAAACACAAGCTCACACCGTGACACAGAGGCACACATAAATATTCCAAATACCCTCCACATTCATATTTCGCTCGCCAGATCGTAATTCGTTCTGAGATTAATGTTATGTCGTCTCCTGTCAGTTCCTGGCTAGCTAGAGACTGAGAGACAGTCATTTCAGACAACATTTGATGGTTCCTCATAAATAAAAAAATAATGCTGTTATTTCGCAAATTATAATTTCATGTTCATGTTGCTTTTTAAATAATACACAGTGAATTTAAATTTTAGCAGTTGACTGATTTTGTCCTCAATAAATATTAGTATTATCTTTGGTAAGCCTTCACTTTCGAGCGGAGCGGAAGGAAGTGTCAGGCTCTTACTGTCTAAAACCCGCCTTTTTTTTTTTTTTTTTTCTGGATGGGAAATCATCAAATGACCCCTCCCGCCCTGGGTGGAGCGGTAGGGAGTGTCAGACTTTTACTGACTAAAACCCACCCGTGATCCTTCTTGTGCCCTATGCGTTCCAGGGCCGCGGTAACTCTTTCAAACAAATTCCGCAACCCTAGCAGGCACCGACCCTATGGGGTCCCGTCCTTGGTGCTGACGGCTCCTTCGGCGCGCGTGGAACACAACGCGTCGTCGACTCAACCTGGTATCGGAGGGCGAGCCACCCACGCTCACCGTCCCCAGGCATCAGCCACTGCGCAATAGCACAGCGGCGACTTGTCTCTGGAGGAGGCCGAAATGGGACCATTACTGGCACTCCATCTCAGCACCCTCCCGAGCGTTGGGAGTCGCAGCACCCGCAGCAGAAGCGGCAGAAGCGGCGACGGAAGCCGCGGCGGCGGCAGAGGCGGCGGCGGTGGCGGACCTCTTGCCCTTGGTCGGGGCGGATGGCGCGCAGGCCCTTCCCCCAGCCCAGTGCTCGGCCGGCTTGCGAGCAGCCGCACATGCACTGCAGTGCGGCGTGGCCTCACACGAGCCGGCCCGATGACCGGGCTGACCACAGCGGAAACAAAGACCGCTGCGGTCCACCTCCGAGGGGCACATAGCTCCCGTGTGGTTGCCCACATGGCAGCGGTAGCACCTCAGAGGCCTGGGTTCCAGCAGTTTTACCCGCGCAGACACCCATCCCACCAAGAGCCTTCGGCCCTCCGACACAGTTCTGGCCGCCGTCACGGGGCAGCTCACCACAAGGGTTTGCATGCCCGTGTTGTCAGGCCGGAGGGTGCCCGCCTTGACGAGCTCGGCAGAGCACCCCCCAGTCCTGGCGACGGCGCCCACAACTTCCTCCTCCGTAACGGAGTCATCCAGGCCCACTATGCGCATGTCGATGCGCTTAGTCGGCCTGGACACCCGGACCTCGTCCGCGGGTAAGACCGCCCTCAGCCTTTCGGCCAGGGCGTCCGCGAACGGGCCACTCTCCGCTCCGGCGAGCTCAAGGTTGCGGGCACCGGTTAGGGTCCTCCTGACCCCGATGCCCCCGCTGATGCTCTTGGAGGCTCACCGCCTCCTTTGCCCGCTTCAGTACGGCGAAAACGTCACGCCCTTCTTTTCCGCTTCCGGCTGCAGTGTGAGCACCACAGCCGCGGATTTCGGGGCGCGAAGCCTCGCCGCAATGGCATTGGCTTTCCGCCGCTGCTTCTTGGCCTTGTTCTTGGCCGCCTTCTTCTGTCGCCGCTTCTCTTCTTGTTTTCGCTTAAAAACACAGACATTCTTGAATTAAAGTCTTGATCTTGTTATTCGTGCACATCCGGCTCAATAGCCAGAACTTCATCTAAAATTAACCCCAAGTTGCCAGACATAATCACACTGTGGTCTAACATCCAATCTGCATCTAATTCCACGACATAATGTGATGTGATGTCTGTCCTCAGATTACTCTATCATGTATTGTCAGCACAATTGGAATTGCAATTTTGTCAATGCAAATCGTAGTAGCGGTCATACTATGTATGTGTTGAACTTTGGGTAATAGGTTCAACGTTCTATGAAAGGGTTTCCTAAAATAATAATGATGTGTGGTGTGGTATGTCCAATCATAACGTTTTTTTTCATGGCTGTATTCTAAGATCGATGTGGTGACGTTTAGTGTAGGCACATATGTAGCCGTGGACGTCTTTTAGCTGGAATTATGATGATACTTTGAATTAAGTTTCAGCTACTCAGTAAATAGAAGATTAAATCATTTCTACATCTTTGGATTAGCACTGGGCCTCAAGTCTGCTATTACAATAGTGTCAGAATGTTCTATCATTGATTTCATAATGGTTGATTTTTATAAGTTTCTTAACCTACTAATATAAAAGCGTCACTATGACTTTCCAATGGTCAAAATGGCATAGAATGGTTATCTCGTACATAATGTCAAATGAATGACAGACGTATGCGGTAATTTGCTAAAATTTTGACAGTTCCTTTGATCAGTGACCTACCATTAGAACGTCGTTGTGCAGTAATTTCTTTAAACGCAGTAATTTTGTATTACGAGACCATTGACCGACCAATGATCGACCATTATGAATTTAGCAGATTACGAGCTTTTAACAAAATGACAATGGGATCCTGTTGGAATGACACATTTATAAAAATAGCAGAGTTGGGGCCCTGTTCAGTTCGTTCATTCAAAGCAACAGTGATAACAATATGTCTCCATATGCAATGGTAGGGGAAAACATATGAGACGTAATGGAAATTGCAATTACGTGCGTATAAACCGACACATTAGTGTCCTGTTTTATATTAAACGTGTGTGCCTCGCACTTACCGAGGATTCCAAGTTAACGGTTCACCTTATCAGACCCAATTTGATGCAGTCCCGTATTTTGGTTGGATTTCAAAGACTTTTCCTTCACCAATGTGTGTTTGTTAGACTTAGACAGCTCATTTTCTCGGTTAGTGTGAGTTGACCAGAATCTTGATGTTTATTTCATCATGATTTATACATATATATGTAAATGTCAGTAACAAATTATTATGATGAAATGAATGATGAGAGACTCAAATATTGCATAAATAAGAAATAAAGTATGTTTTTAAGTATGCTGTTGTTGTGTGTACAATAAAGAACATCCTATCTATTATTTATAATTGGTCAGGCCAAATGAGAATCTCCATTAACAGTTTCATACCTTTCTCTCCAAAAATATACCTTAACACCTCTGTTCACATGTTCATAGAAATATAACAATAAAATACTCCTACATTCATATTTATACACAAACCACCAACGTAATATATACCTTCCTTAGAACATCCAAGTAATGTCTTAGCCTATGAATACGAGATCCCTATCAACAAAACAACTGACCCGCCATCTTACCCCTCAAAGGGGAACAAAGAAACATCTCGACTCCTTGATTGAGTGACTGAGTAGTTGTTGTGGTCGCTGCTGTTTGCCTCCGTGTGCTTGACTTTAAATTGCCTTGACTGGGCAGACGGGAAACTGGGAGCAACTTTTATGTAACTAAGTTTGTGAGGCAATTTCTCACATTTATAAAATTTGTGGAGTGTACATTTTAGCCTACAAGATCGAATGTGACCAAACACTTTTATTTGCATGCTTATAAAAACATAACATACATCCATTTTTTTTTTAACTTTGCCCCACACTAGGGTTTACTCCTGTATCGTGGGTGCGTTCACAAACATGAAAACTCACATACACAAGACAACCGGATCCGGAACAATTATCTGTAGGCCATACAAACATTTTTCCTGTTCAGGGATCGAACCCGCGACACGCAGCGCAGCAGCTGAACGCTCAACCACTGCGCCAACCGTGTCGTCGAACTGGAAAAAAGATTCATTCAGATTTTTTTTTTAACTTTGTTGTGGAATTTGTGCGAAAGAGTCACCGCGGCCCTGGAACGCAAAAGGCACTAGGAAGAACACGGGTGGGTTCTAGTCAGTAAGAGTCTTAGACTATGAATCACAGACAATTATGTTTTAACAAAACAACTGACCCGCCATCTGACTCGTCAAAGGGGAACAATAAAACATCTCAACTTCGTCATTGAGTGACTGAGCTGTTGTTGGCCGCTCCTGTTTACCTCTGTGAGTTTGACTTTAAATTGCCTTGGCTGGATAGACTGAAACTAGGAGTAACTTTTGCGTAGCAAAGTTTGTGAGCCATGTATTGTGAGACAATTCCACATATTGTTACAATGTGTGGGATGTAAATTTTTGCTCGTAAGTCAGAATAGTTTATGCGCAAACATGATTGCAAATTCTACTTAGCAAATTTTTTTGCGATGATTAGGTATGTTTGACACCCTGCGTCCTAGAGCCAAAATTTCGATAAAATGAAATGCTAAATTTACCAAACAGCATTGGGCTCGTGATATGGTTTAATACCCACTCCTTATAGAGAGGGCTGTGTCCCAGCAGTGGGAACCGCATGAACTGACTAATAAAACAACTGCCTCGAAAAAGACAATCGCGCATTTAGTCTTCTGCCTTTAAAGTTTACTTTGGCTAAATATGAAAGATATTTTAGAGATTAAAGATAAATATGAATAAAATAATAGATATTTACTAACGACGTTAAAAGTTAGCTGGGACAGACTAGATATGGAAGGCGGAGCAACGGGTGTTATGGTGCACTTTTGGAGATACCTACGTTACTACATTCTTTGTTGGTCGAAAATTTCTCTATCATCATCATCGTTATCGTCATTTTTTTGAATAGCTCTTTAAACGCCAAACAATATCGTGGCAAGTCAAGGCAAAGATGTGCCGAAGTTCAACTCCTAACAAAAGTATTAGCCCGCAATAGCTAAAAAAGAATTGTGTGGGAAAAGGGAGCAGACTTTTATCTAGTAGTAAAACAAAATGGGGTAGGTATACATATATAGGATGACCAAACCCGATGTATACAAGTTTTATTTGCGTTATTTTTTTTACTATACAGGTATGTTTATATATTTTACCAAGATTATATTATAAAGACTTAACGATTTTGTGTATTTAACGATATCTGCCAAATCTTTACCTTTTTGCTAACTAAAAATGCGATGCCTTTGGTCGTGTTTTTCATAAAATTTTCGCAATATTTTTAGGGGTCTATCTAATCCCATTAACAACGATTAATTTGATGAAGCATTTGGAACACGATACACGATTTTTTTGCTTATGAACTTTCGGATTTACATTACTGAAATTAGTTTAGTAGTCTTGACTTTCAAAACTATTCATAACAAATCTGGACTCTTTAATTAGCTCATCAATAGAAATGGGGGCGAAACAAATTTGTAGACGAGCAATTTAGTACTAGTCCTAGTTAAACTGTAGTAACTGATATTTCGAGCAACATTAAGTTGCCCGTCTACCTCAACCAACCGAACAGTGTTTGTAGCTCACTCTAAGATAAATAGCACACAAGATCGATGTTTATTTGGGATACTCGAGAAACCGGTCCATTGTTACTACACGTAGTGCCCTATTGACATACCCTTACGAAGTTAAGCTGGGCAAATATTAAATTGGCTCCGTTTTGTTTGTAAGCAGTGTATTCACGCACCCAACACGGGTCGGCCACTTTCATTCGCAAATATTCGTAACAAGGTGGCAATGTTTTTGAGCTTCTTAGGGTGCATGTACATTGGTAGAAGGAGCGGAGATGTGCAGATTTAGGAAAACATAAAACAATAGAACGGCCTTTGATTCCCACTCCACTCCGCTCCGCTCAGGGAACATGGCCCAGCGGAGCGACGATTGGGTTTAAGATCGAATTAGTTCTACTTACAGATATCGTCTGATTGATTGATATGACAAAATCTTATAAACCGTGTGTGATTGTCACAATCTCAACATTGATAGCCAGTGATTGAAAATCGTCAAAACTAAACCGCCCGATAGTATTGGGTTTGTATTTGAAATCTGAACTGATCTCTTCATGGATGACAAGCCCTTACACATTTGGACAGCAGAATATATTTCCGCTACAAACGTCTCGTACGATTACTTGCAGCGCCCTTTAGTAGCCAGAAGCATCCGCTTCAATAGGCAGCTTGCCTTACCCCTTCCTAAGATAATGTGAGAATTTTGTTTATATTTATTGTAGGTGTTTAATTAAGGGCTGTTTCCTTCGCTTCTCGACATTAAGCTTGTCTAGTTATAGAGCAAGGCCTCTCAAGTGTAATGGTAATTTTGTGAAGGGAATTTGGGAGATTGTATCAGTCTGCCGTACCAGAAATACGGAATGGAATAATGGTTTCGAAGAGGGCTTTCATTTATATACATTTGTTTTTGTTTACTTCATGGGATGAGAGTAAGAAAATAATGGTTTTGCCTTAGAAATAAAAATAGCACATATTTTTATTATGTGTGCTGCAGTCGATTTTTTTCGCCATTTTACGAGCACATACATATTTATTTTGCTCGCGAGAGGACGAGCTCCTCTCTACGGTGGCGACGGCTAAAGAATAACAACCGCACAGATCGATCTTCAAGGTTAAGCAACGCTTGCCAAGGTTGGTCTGTGGATAATGTGGTGTGTCCATCTTAACATACCGAGTTTCCTCCATGCCTCGGAAAGCTCGCTAAGCCGTTGGCCCTGGCTGTCATTTGTATATCTTTGGCAGTCGTTACGGAATGTCAGAAGCCAGAAAATCTGACACCACTCTTGCCAAGAAATACCGTGCTATCCAGTTAATGGGTTGTGAAGGTCTGGCAGGCAGCTGCTCCACGTAAAATACTGGTATTGAAATAGTTATCAAGATAAATTTAACATACCCACACTACACATTTGGTAGGCAGCCGCTCCACGTTAAATACTGGTTTTCAGCTGAATCCGGTATCCGGAAGCCGACCCCAATATGGTTGGAAAAAGGCTAGGCAGATGATGCATGTTCTTTTTTATTTTTATTTGGAAACAACGTGGTCTATAAACCCGAAGACTGACTTCTATCATCGTACTAAACTAAAACTTAAGCTGTTTAATTACAGAACTATGTATAGGTATTGTACATCTCTGTTTTATACTTTCGTCAAAATTAAATCGGCCTATGTCTACACAAAATCTAATAATCCTCGCTCAATTTTAAATATCTACAGAAATATGTAAATACTTATATAAATAAGAGAAATTAATATCTGAGCATGCCAACTGCCAGTCCAAGTATACATATATTTCACTCTAGTCTAGTTTATACTTGTTTAAGCAGAGTTCTAGCCTCGATATTAATAGCTGTGCGTGGTTGTGATTTGAATAGTTCCGTATTGAAGACGTCCTTTAGTAGTGCGGTAGGTGACAATGGATAAGACAGAATAAATTTAATATGAAAGAAAGAAAGAAAAAATATTTATTTAGGACTCGCACATTAAACAAAGAAAAATAAAAATAAAATAAAAGTTTTATTGTTTTTATACTGTGCGAGGCCAAAAAAGGTCCCCACCTCAGCATATGCTGCGACATTTTAAAAAATAAAATTTTTAGTAAATACAAATTATCTTCAATATCTTCCGTTCTTATTAAATTGGAATGATTTCTGGACAAAAAATGTGTTACTTCGTTAGAGCGTGTACGCCGTATTGCATTTCATTCATAGTCATTATTTTGCGAAATGACTGAACTGATTTAAATGAAACTTCACACATATAAGCAGGATACATAGGTCTAAAAAGTAAGTAAAAAACATTTTCGAAATGTCTTATTTAAAATAAGATAACTGAAAATTTATGTTTGTATGGAAAATTTTAAATGGGTCTAATTTCACTGTAACACTATTTATCGAAAATGTTTTCAACTAACTTTTAAGACTTACGAATTCTGCTCATAATTGTATGCGTGAAGTATCATTAAAATTGGTACAGTCATTTCGGAAAATAACGACTTGAAAATTTATGAAATGCCGTTTGTGTACTATTTGTGCAAACGGCATTTCAACATTAACAGTACAGTAAGTTAATTAACTTTTAACAGTAAGTTAATTAACTTTTAACAGTAAGTTAATTAACTTTTAGCAGTAAGTTAATTAACTTTTAACAGTAAGTTAATTAACTTTTAACAGTAAGTTAATTAACTTTTAACAGTAAGTTAATTAAATTAATTAAACAGTAAGTTAATTAACAGTACAGTGCGCCAAAATTTTGCGCCACGCAAAATTTTGGCGCACTGTACTGTTAAAATCTTTTGTTAACGAATAGAAATATGTAATCAAAGATCTTCAAATTAAAGTAGGTAACAACAGCTTTTCGTGTTTTTCGAATCACGTTGGTGGTAACCTTTAAGGTCGAGCGGCTATTATATATTACTAGCTGCTGCCCGCGACTTCGTCCCCGTGGAATCCCCGATTTTAAAACATTCTTTATCGCTGCTCCGCTCCCATTGACTTAAGCGTGATGATATATAGCCTAAAGCCTTCCTCGATAAATGGTCTATTCAACCCAAAAATAATTTTTCAATTCGAACCAGTAGTTCCTGAGATTAGCGCGATCAAACAAACAAACAAACAAACAAACAAACTCTTCAGCTTTATAATATTAGTATAGATTACCAAGTTCTAGATAAACAGAGTTGAAGTAGAAACCATTCAACGTGAATACGAAAAAAAAAAAAAAACGTTGTGCGTCTAAACTGCATTTTTGCACTGCATATAAAAGTATACTGAACTACCTTTACGTACGTCAGTTGTCAGTCACAAGTCTAGTCTGTGTTCACTGCGGGAAATAGAACTGAGCACAATAGTGAGTTTTGACAGAAATTCTGCGTAAATAACCTTTGTGCATTCGCTTCGACGTTTGCATTTTGGGTTTCATTTTGCAGTCGAGCAATGGACGCAGTCATTCATTCATCAAAAAGAGCAACTATTAGCAGAAGAAGCTATTTGAAGTGGTTGAATTGTGAGCTTACTGTTAAATTCCATTTTACCTGATAATAAAAGTCTACAGTTAAATATTTTAGCCGAGCAATTGAACAAAAGCCCAAGGCTAATTTACTTATTTATTACTTTGAGAGTCTCTTTATAAAGTAAGTTAAAAAAAATGAAGATGTTATACTAGTCTACAGTGAAAACTAATATTTTAAAGAGGAAAGATTTGATTGTTTGCATGGAATAGGCTCCGAAACTTCTGAACCGATTTGTAAAATTCTTTCACTGTTGGGAAGCTACACTACCCCGGGTGACATAGGCTAAATATTTTAATCCCACGTTCCCACGGGAACGGGAACAACGCGCGTGAAACCGAGGCTGCTAGTAAGTAATAAAAAGGTGTTAATTCAAGAGTATTTATTTTCTTCGTCAGATCCACAAGCCTCCCAACCTAAGGGACTTTTCTAATATATTGGCTAAGTCCGTTGCCTGTTATCTCTATTTATGCTGGTTGTACGCGCAGCATGTCGGAATGACTTGATTTAAGCATATTCCATAGAATTCTTTCTCAAGCTTACGGTGATGACTGGAGAAGTCTTTTCAGGTTTATGTATCAAATATAATCTGTAGCTGCTATAATATAGTAGTATGTATGTATATAATGTATTTCCGATATTATTTTATCAATTTCGCAAAAAACTTATGCTTCCTACCCACTCATAATACTTTGATAACGTTTATTGCAGTCGTTTTCCCAAAAATTTTTTTTTATTATTATTGTATTCTAACTATCCACTGTTTATTGGTAGAGTAATCGTAAATTGTTCCTAATTTTTTTTATCATTTCCTACTTTAAAATTGTAAAGTGGTTCATATTCGTATTTATCTTTTTAATTATTATTTGAAACAGAGCTCATAGTTATGTATGTATATTTTATTAATTAATGTTTAAGCTGTGCAAGTTCTTAATGTAATATGTTATAGTGAATAAGTCGTTGGAGTACCTTTACAATAAAATAAATAAAAAATAAATAAATTATGGGACTGTAAATTGACTGTCGAAGTAAAGACTTTACTTCGACGAAACTCTTCGCCGACAGTGCGAGCTTGAGATTTGGAGCAACCCCGAGCTAATTGACAAATGCTTGCACTGTCTGGATAGGTCCACACAAATCTGTGTGGCACTTTCCTCAAAAGGGCACCTCAGACATTAACTAACCTTACACAGTTCTCATATGATTTGACTAGTACGGATTGTATGGACTTCAAAAGAGACTTTGACCTCTGAGTTTGTATCGGTGTTTCTTCTCAGGGTATTCGGCTAAAAAACACCGGTTTCATCTAGCTTAAAATGACTAGAAATATTGGACATGTATAAGTGTTATGTTTAACCTACTTACAAAATAAATATCATTTAATCCGACTCAGTACGTTAGATTGGAAGTGGATTGCCATCCTCTTCCGAGGTTATTTTTTTTAACTATTCAGAAGTAAGAGCGTTGCGGGGCTTCATCGACCACGATAATACCCATGTCGGCGATAAGTCTTGTCGGCGACGAGTCCTGTCGGCGAAGTGTGCTGTCGGCGAAAAGTCCTGTCGAAGTAAAGTCTGATGGCGTAGTGTCTGTCGGCATTAGGTCATACACTCGTAGAATTCCATGATTAAATAACTTAAAAATCATGGTGTATCTAAAATTTGAAAATGAAAATAATATATCTAGTTTTAATTTCCGCGAATATGTGTGGGTTGCAGGTATGCACCTCCCTCCCGCCCGCTATATTATGCACATGCAAGATTACAAGGCAAAAGCAAGGATAATTTGTTCGTCAGATCCACAATCTTCCAAGCCTAACGGTGTCTTATAATATATTGACTGAGTCCGTTGTCTGTTATCTCTGTTTACGTTGAATGCACGCGCGGCGAGTCGGAATATTTTGAGATATTGCCCACACATAATGTTGCTAATGATACCACGTTAGTATAGTGCAGGAGGAATTGTTTTAATGTGGATATTTGGAAAGGCAGACGTTGAACCTTTACTGTTTTGTTACGAAATGGTAATTTCGTGAAAATAATATTATTGAGTTATTAGATAGGATTTTTTTTTTTTTAGTTTACACTAGCTACTACTGCCCTAACGTCTTTGCAAAAGCGTTAATTATATTTGTACCATGCCTGAAAACGTTTTACGTTTCTTCTAAAATTCCACATCTCGAATGGTATTCGAGATGTGGAATCGTCGAGCAGAACACATTGCGAAAATGAAGAAATGTGATGACGCATTCTGAGCCCTAACTGATGCCTAAGATGATTCTATGTCTTTCTGCATGGTTTAAAGGCACCTAACATGAATGGTATAATGGGAGTTAAGTTCGCTCGCTGACTAGCTCCCATCATCCCATTCGAACCTGACCTATCTGCACTGAATGGACAGGCCCACTTCAATCTGTGTGGTTCTTTCCTCAAAAAACCATTTCAGACACAGATCTGCATAGTTCTCATATAACATATTATGAATGGGAACTATGTAGATCGCCATATTAGGGTCTTGTTTCAGTTTGTCTGGCAGTTTGAGTAATTCTTGCGGCCTACCCAAATGTCCTTACTTTGGTATTGTTCGTCAAGCCGTTGAGCTCCTTAAAGTTTTAAGTTTGAGCTACACGGTATCTGACAAATGCTTGCACTGTCTGGACAGGTCCACTCAAGTCTGTGTGGCACTTTCCTCAAAAGGCTACTTCAGACATTAACCTACATGGTTCTCATATGATTTGACCAGTACGGATTGTATGGACTTTAAAAGAGACTTTGACCTCTGAGTTTGTTTCGGTGTTTCTTCTCAGGGTAGTCAGCTAGGAAACACCGGCTTCATCTAGCTTAAAATGACAAGAAATATTGGACGTGTAAGTGTTATGTTTAACCTACTTACAAAAAATAAAATATCCGTGTCGGAGTGCCCAAAGTTCCCTCAAATGTGGTTGCATCAGTTAGGGCTCAGAACGCAAAATGGCATGCCTTCATATCCACAACGCGTTGAAGCCATTTTTAAATGACCGCGCCATGCTATAACGCTTTGTGAGTTATTTGTTCACTCAATGAGCGTTTTCAGTTGTAAGGCGTAACATGTACCTACACAAACCTTTCTTGTTAATCGTTCTTTATACTAGTGAAAATCGTATTACAATCCGTTGCGTGGTTTAGAAGAAACGAGTGGAGCATTGGACGGAGGTGACTTTGTCTATACTATTTAGGAATAACATATATCTCCAGTATTCCAGAAAGAGGGTGATTGAGGTACCCTAACAAATAGGAGCTTCGTCATCATTATTATCGTTTTAGCCGAAAGACATTATTTGTCTTTCGGCTTCCCATGTACTGACGCTTCGGAAGGACTACGTCCAGCGTAGTCCTTCTGAAGCGTCAGTACATGGGCCGGTCGTCCGTCTTCAACCCAGCCAATTCGCAGTGCATTCACAGCAGGACCCCATGTCTGCTATTTTTATATATATTCCAACACGATCCCACTGTCATTTTGCTAAAAGTTCGTAATCTGCTAAATTCATGATGATCGATCATTGGCCGGTCAATGGTCTCGTAATACTTTTTGATAACCGAGCAATTAAAAGCAGTGACTGCACAATGACGATCTAATGGTAGGTAACTGATCAATGGAAGTGTCAGAATTTTAGCAGATAACTGCATACGTCTATCATTCATTTGTAATTATGTACGAGATTACCATTTTATGCCATTTCTTTCAATGGAGTTTCAGTGGTTGACCATTGGAAAGTCATAGTGAGGCTTTTATATTAGTAGATTACCAAACTTGTTAAAATCAACCATTATGAAATCAATGATAGACCATTCTGACATCCTACCTTGTAGGCTTCTACGTCCTTCAGTACACAGAACCCATTCCAGAACCTTTCAACAAGAACACTTGAAAAAATAAAACGAATTACCTAAACTTCAATAGGGAAAATCTTGAAAAAAAAAAAATTGATTGAGTCAGGCGTCAAAAAAAAAAAAAAAAAAAAAAAAAAAATCTTCTTACGAAATTTTATAAATAATTTTAATCAAACAAGCAATCATTTCCAAGATCTTTTGTCGTTTCTCAGGGTTAATTTAATGACTACAGAATTCCCTTTAATAACGGGAAAAGGAAGTTATATCGTTAAACAAACTCTTTCATCTCTTAATTCGTTTTATGTGTAAAGTAACATAAGCGTTTAATGTACATTAGACACAGAAACAAATTCTACAGGAAGTGGCTAAATAATATTTATTGGGTACGGATCACAATATATATACTAACACCGTGATTTTACCCGCATAGTTCCCGTTCCCGTGGGAATATGGGGATAAAATATAACCTATGGTTACTCGGGGTGTAGCTTTCTAATGGTGAAAGAATTTTTGAAATCGGTCTGGTAATTTTTGAATTTATTCGTTACATACAAAAATACGAATCTTTCCTGTTTATATATTAGTACAGAAGTATAGATTAGTATAGTATACTCAAGCAAGCATGAAATGTTCAATGCACCGAAGACAGAACATACCTAATTTAAAAAATCATATTCTTGACCTGTTTTGCCAGCATATATACTCAGTTAAAAAATAATTGTACCTACCAATCAGTTTTCGTATTTTGCATGTTGGGACTCATAATGCTTATTGATATGCTTTATTATCTCCTTCCGAAATCTTTGTCAGAAAGCGAGTTATCATCATTTTTGTTATTTTTATAAGTAGGTGCTATAGTTTTAGTAATTAGGGTAGTCGGCTAGGAAACACCGGCTTCATCTAGCTTAAAATGTCCAGAAATATGGGACGTGTAAAAGTGTTATGTTTAACCTACTTACAAAATAAATATCATTTAAGAAATTTTTAGCATCTGTGTATTTTTAGTAAAAAAATCAACCAATTTTGATTAAACTATGTACTATAAAATATTTATGATATTGTTTTTTTCTTGGCACATCTAGCTATAACTCAATCCACGGTGCTTATTGAGCACTCAAGAAAAGGTTGAAGCCGAAGTGAAAACAGGGCACGCAACATGAAACACGCCATCACGCGACCACGGATCGCGGTGAACGCTTGATCACGCGACCACGGACCACGGTGATCGCTTGATCAAGCTGTTGACAACACATGAAGGATAATGAGAGGAAAATGTTAAGAAAAAAATGTAAAAAGGAAAGGTTTTGAAATTTGTATTGCAAGGTTATAATTATGTATCAAGTAGTTGTCGACTCTTCACGTGACCAGAGACTTGGCCTTTTCTTTGTTCAACGAATCAGCATTTCCATTCAACGTAGCGATGCGGCCAGTGTTTTGTGCACTTCTCCCGTTGATAGCGATGTACCACAATTCGGAAGGGGGAACTCGTAGCTATGAGTTCCCCCTTCCTCCCTTTTTACTACACTTGTATATACTATCTAATAAGTTTTGTGTAAATAAATATTATCTTTCATTATGTTTTATGGTCATCTTGCGACCATGGACTGCATTGCTCGCTTGATTATCAAGCGATCAATGCAGTCCATGCTGAGAAAGAAAAATTGTTAAAAAAATACATATTTTTCTTGGTTGGAATTCAGTTATTACAACGCCTGACTAGATTAAACTAATTGGAATTAAAAAAGGTGACATAAGATTTAAAAAAAAAACTAATAAATCTGCCAACTTATTACTTATACCTTTTTACCTTTAACTGACTTTAAAAAAAGAAGGAGGTTCTCAAGACGACTGTATTTTTTGTGTTTTACCTCGTAACTGGTAGGTGCTGGATGTAGTGATTTCAATATTTTTTTTTTTATATTCGAAACCTGGTACTTGTCATTTGGTCCCATTTCAATTTAAGTGAGATCTGACGATGAATATTTGAGTTATCCCAAATAATGTATGCGATGTTCTCTTTCTCTCATTGTCGATGTTAAAATAAGAAATAAATTGTATACGATGGTTTAGAAGAGCATCTTATTATTTCGAGGTAGTCTCTTTCTAGTTTAGTGAAGATCTGATGAAGAACGGAGATAGGAAACGGAACTCTTCATTAAATGATAGCAAATCTTCCGGGATTGCTGAAATCACATGTCTGTTTATTTTTTACAGCAGTTTATAACACGTACGCTGTGATGAGTACGTTTAGCTATGGCATCACTAACAAGTAAAAAAATAATAATATAAAAGGTGTATTTTCTTGTAAAAAGGTTTTTTTTTTATAATATGTTTCGAACAACAATAATGCTTTGCTTATATCAGTGTATGTCACTATATACAATTCAAATAAAAATACCATTATTTTTGTGCGCGCAATTTAAAACTCCTCATTATAAAAACAGAAGCACCTGCCTTAAAAACAATTTAACACACACACTACACGTACTAAATCAGCTTGAGTACCTACCACCATAATCTTTCTCCTTTGCGCGTCGACAAAGCAAAGTACCGTTTATTTATAGGGTAATAACTGTTTCTGTAACGTAGCTTAAAACCTTTAAAGCTATTCTGTTTTATATTAGCGCTTGATATAAATTACCTTGTGAACGTGAGTTTTTTAACGTTGGCAACATTCGAGATATGGAAATGTGGTGTCAAGATGAAGATATAGAGGTGGAAACTGCTTGGTCGTATTTCACGGGAATGCGACAATTGTTTTGTCAGGTTGAAGAAGTGAGAGAGTGGGCCGCATATTAAGCGTTTAAAAACTTTTTAGTGGTGTCTGGGTAGTCTATAGTGTACTAATTTTCATTATTCAGGTTTTTTCCTGTACTTGTACTGTAATATCTATCTTCTTGCCAAATTTCATGCCTCTTAAGGCAGCGGGGAGTATCTTAGTTTTGATTCCGTTGCAAGTGTGTCAAAACGTGTGCTATAAAAGAACTTATCTTTAGATTAAGAAGTTTGGTTTTTTTTACTGCAGGGTAGCAGACTTGAGTATCTAATGCTAATTTCAGTTTGATCCCCACACGCGTTCCTGAGAAATACGGTCTTGATAGGCAGAGAACAAAATGTGATCTTATAAGGATTCCATTTTTGCCGATTGAAGTACGGAAATCTAAAAAACGCACAAATTCGTGTCTCAATCTCATCTCAGCGACTCATTGTCAAAAACTGGTCATTAGAAGTATTTTTGATAGTTTGCAACTTTGATGCGAAAGCTTCTTAAACATATGAGGACCAATTCTACATTTTTTATAGCAACGTTCACATTTCTTTCGCGACTTCTTAGTCGCAATCTGTCAAAAAATTAAAAAAAAAACACGCCTGCCATGTCAAAAAGTGAACTAAAAAATTAAAAATAATCTTTTCATTGCAGTTGGGAACCTGTGAAGAACTATTCAAAGGAACTGTACCCCCGACTGCAATGCAAAGATTACTCTCTATCTTGTTTTTAATTTTTTAGTTCACTTTTTGACATGGCAGGCGTGCTTTTTATTATTTTTTTATTAATCGTTTTTTATTTCATACCTTTTTTGCAAGCTTTAGACGATGACAGTACAGTCTAATGTTCATGAAAACATAATATTTTCGTTGTTTTATTTATGAACCATATGGCTCACCCTTTTTATTTTTTAAACTTTTAGCCTATGTTAGGCGGGATAACTCAACGCTTCTAACGATACGACATACATTGATATCGGCTAGGTCATTAAGAAATTATTGTGGAATAAAGAAACTCACAAACATATGTATCATACATACACACATGAACCTGAAATCATAAAACTCCTTTTTTCGGGCAGTCGTGTAAAAAACCTCATTTTCCAAATATTTCTGACAGATTGAAATTGAAGCGCAAATTCAACTGTTGCTTAAAGATTAATAGAATCGGCTCTTTGAGAATTGTTAAACAATACTTACGATATTTCATGAAAGAGATGACACATGTCACTTAGAATATATTTATATATATGTACAAACGGAGTAAAAAGGAGAAAAGACTCATAGGGCATCGAAAAATGTCACTTTCATAGCAAGTTTTATCGCGCAATTCAGCAACTGTTACTGAAGAAATTGGTTTCATTATTAATTTTTCACGTTGTAAATAGATTGAACACAAGATTAGCTGTCAAGTACTCACAATGATATTTTTATAGTGTTATCCCATACGTTGTTTAATCAACTGCGTTCAGCGTTAGATAGCATCCAGAATTAGAGATCGTTTCTATAATTTTGTTACGAAATAAAATACTATGTAACATATGTACATGCACTGCAAGTTACGGTAAACTGCAGTGCCATATCTTGTTGCTTTTCTGCCAATTCACACTAAGTGTATTCAAATCTATACTAATCTATGTTTGAACGCGCTAATCTCAGGAACTACTGGTCCGATTTGAAAAAATCTTTCAGTGTTAGATAGCCCATTTATCGTGGAAGGCTATAGGCTATATATCATCACGCTAAGACCAATAGGAGCGGAGCAGTCATGAAAAATGTGACACAAACGAAGTTGTGCGGACAGCTAGTATTACATATAAAGCTGAAGAGTTTGTTTGTTTGTTTGTTTGAACGCGCTAATCTCAGGAACTACTGGTTCGAATTGAAAAATTCTTTTTGGGTTGAATAGACCATTTATCGAGGAAGGCTCTAGGCTATATATCATCACGCTTAAGCCAATAGGAGCGGAGCAGCGATAAATAATGTTTTAAAATCGGGGATTCCACGGGGACGAAGTCGCGGGCAGCAGCTAGTATCTCATATAATGCGCACAGCAAAGGAGTAGAACGTCTGTGTTTCCGAACGCATTAAATCCTAATCCTAATCAAAGTTAGAGGGAACATACTTAAGGGTAAGCTCACTCCATCGTCGACTTTGTCTCTGTCACACTAGACTAGAGTCAATAGCAAACCTATCTCAAAAAAATGAACTATATAAAACTAAGAATCACATGGAGGAAGATCCAAGCAAATACTATATCACCAATATCCAAAACTAGAAAGAAAGAAAACTCATTTATTCCACCAGAAATGGTTACAACCAGGTATTAAACCAAAACTGACCCTTCTCATAGCCTGTATCAACAAAACTTGATAGTCCGAAAATCTATCAGTTACGATCCTGTTTGCTTCGCAAATATGGCGGCTCAATAGTAACCCTCACTCGGCAACATAGTGTAGCCTCTAAACACAGTTAATCCTGCTTTATGAATTTTGAATCCACGATATTGCGACTGACCATCAACCGCGAACTGGTCAAAGTAAACAGTAAACGGATAGCAATATCATTTTAGGGTTAACATCAATAACCTGTCAGTTCTATTTGTGCGTCTGATTAATGTTTCAGTTCGAGAGGTTCATTTCGTACCCATCAACTTTTGATTTACAGGTAAATGCCACATTTGCTTCTGATTGATAATATTCTATTGCAATGAATACTTTATAAAGGTATCATCTCGTAAGACTGCGATTCTCATTTGAAAATGCGTAGGCTTTAAAAGAGACTTTAAGTTTCTGATATATAAATAATCGACCACTAAAATAATATTCTCAGAAAGATAATTTGTATTTAATTTGACATTAGTAACAATTAATTGTTTGTTGTAAGAGATCACTCTTTCGATTCGAGGAAAGACGCATATTGAAAAGGATATTGCGTTCGATTGGAGAACTGTCCAAAAGTGTAATTTTAATGCTTGGCAGAGTATTACAGTAAGTTCAAATTAAAAAAAAAATGGGAAAATAACTTAAAGGAATGGGATCGATGCGGAACTGAAATAATGTTTCTTTTTTATTTTGATAAGGTCGCGTTTAACTATATCACACGTTTCCCGAATTTTAAAGAAACGTTCGCATACTGAGTCTATCAGAATATCTGTACGATGATCTTGCAATTACAATTTTTATACGCACAGAATTGCACCCAAGTAGGTAAACATATCGATGACAGTATGGTTCATGGTCAATTGTTTATGTATGGTGGCTTTAACTGATGGAATATCAGTTTCCTGGAACCAGTCTGTATGATCTAAATAAAACTCTACCTTCTTGAGATACACAATGCTTTATAACATTATGTCCTTAACGTGCCATAAGCATAAGCATAATCAGCCTTTTAATGTTCCCACTGCTGCGACTCAGGCCTCCTCTCTAAGAAAGGCCGTAACCCACCACGCGGGCCCAGTGCGGGTTAGTGAATGTCACATGTCTTCGAAGTTTTGCTTCTGGTATATTTCCTCACGATGTTTTTTTTATTTGTTCCACCCGTACCCAAAATGCGGGTTTCTTTTTTAAGATGGCAAATAATCAAATTGTTTCTTCCGCTCTGGGCGCAGCGGAAGGGAGTGTCAGACTCGTTGACTCTTACTGACTTAAAACCCACCCGTGTTTCTCCAAAAGCTATTATTGTATTAAATTGCTGTGCCCGGCAGATCTTTTCGATTGTTTTAAACAAACTTTATTGCAATAAAGAATTTAATGAATTGCCCTCCGCGTTCCAGGGCCGCTGTGAATCTTTCAAACAAATTCCGCAACCCTGGCAATACGTGTTTAGACGTAGAGTTGCGGGCACCATCCCGAAAACATTTTGTACTAAATAATTTTCCTAATAATAAAATCAGCCTTTTAATGTTCCCGCTGCTGGGACACGGACCTCCTCTCTAGGAGAGGGAATGAGCCGTAATCCACCACGCGGGCCTAGTACTGGTAAATGTCACATGTCTTCGAATTTTTGGTTCTTGGACATGCCGGTTTCCTCGCGATGTTTTCCTTCACCGTTTTGAGAGCAAGTGGTAATGAAATAAATTATACAAAGTGATGCGCTTGGCTGGGTTTGAACCCGCGACCTACAATTCGTAAATCGGGGACGTTACTCACAATCGGCCACCACTGCTCCTAAAACCACGCAAAATTTCTTAGCCGCCAGCAAAACCCGTATTTTTTACCGAAAGCTTAGTAGCTATTGCTAACACAAATATGTACATCATCTGCGCTATACGTAGAGCAACTCGGCTCTGTTCCACCCGTCAAAGCGCGCTCCCCGGATATTGCCTGGTTCACGTTTGTGACGATTTCCGATCGCTGTCGACGTTCATGCTAGGCGTACGACGGCGATGTGTGATTTTATGTTGAATGGGAAATATTAAACGGGTATTTTTTGTTGTAGGTGCATTTATGGGTTGGGTTGGTGAGTAGTTTTAGGCGTGTCGGAGAATGAAATGTAATACAAGTTTCATCTCTTCAATCTGCACTGTTATTGTAAAAGCTTAATCAAATCTGTTAAGTATAGTTCTATACTTCATTCGCAATAAGATTAGACATTTAAACAAAACTTTTTACAGTCCGTTCAACCGAGTTTTACTTCTATTCCAAAGGCATAAGGATGACATCAAAAGCAAAAACGTGATTATAATACCAACTGTTTACTGCAGCTGCCATTTGTCATGCCACCAATGACGCAATAGAAGTCAAAATCGGTTGAACGGACTGTAAAAAAAGATTTGTTTCAATGTCTAATCTTATCGTAAATAGGGTATAGTATGTTATGTTTTTTGCTGAGAAAAATTAAATAAGTATTTATTTGCATCTCTCAGGGGAACAAAATGCAACCTCAGAAATTGTAAAGACAGTTTATTTAAGTGATTTTCGTATGTTTTAACCTACATAAAAAAGGCGGAGCTTCTCAATTCAGTTATATTTTATACCTACTTTCTGTGCAAATAAATGATCTATTCTATTCTAATGTTTTTTTTTTTTTTATGTGAGAAGACTTTCCGATTGATCCCATAGAAATATTATTAAAATTCGTTTGATTTTTAAATCGAAATAGCTGGGGAAAAATTGTCATCAAAATAACGAAATTGCTTATGGTGTTGTTAGTTGTGGGGTATCACTAAAAGTGAAAAATCAGTCGGATGTATATTTTCATCCGACTGACCAAATAAATAAAAACATGACAAAGTATAAAATAACTTTAATTACGGCAGCCGGTGTTTTTGGTTGAGTATTCGTTTTTTTAATAAAAATTGTATACGTTTACTTTAAAAAAAAATGGACATACACCTGAAACACACCTTACGTCATACATCAGTTTTCAAAGCATTCTCTAAGACTTTTGAGAGCATTGACTTTTTAAATTTTGCTTGAAGGTCGCCGTTTTAGGTTCATACTCTCTTAAACCACCGTATACTATTTTATGTTTGGTAAAAAAAATTAACATCCTAGCTACAAATCATCACCTGAAAAAAAATGCCTTTCAAAGAATCATCATAACAGCTGGTAAATTAAAAATAAACTTTAATAGAAAGATTTTAAAGAGAAAATCTAACACAAAATAGTGTGATTAGAGTATGTGCTGAGTTAAATCACGCGTATAAAATACAAGAGCGGTCTAATCGAGCGTGCCAACTTATTAAAGAGTAGGAATCACTAAGAGTTATTAGCTCCAACATTTTTAATATTGGTGATTGAATGCACTTTTGTATACCTACAGAAAACTTATACAGCCAGCATGTTGGCCAGTTTGTGAGGTTTTTGGTCTTTGCTTAGGGAACCCTTCATGCGCGAGTCCGACTCGCACTTGGACGGCTTTTTCACGAGTTATTATTATTTGATTTTTTTCTAGATGGGAAATCATCACAGGACTTCTCCCGCCCTGGGCGGAGCGAAAGAGACTGTCATACTCTGACTGAATAAAACCTACCCGTGATCCTTCTAGTGCCCTTTGCATTCCAGGGCCGCGGTGACTCTTGCGAACAAATTCCACTGAGCCTATGGGAAGCAAATCAGTCACGTCAGCAAAGAAGACGGGGGTCTTCTTTGCTGACCTCTATAAAACATCTTGAATCTTGATTTAAGCACCAAAAAATATGAATATCAAGTGGATTACCAACCAAATTTTTAATTCTGATCGCATTACCACAAACATTCTAAAATAACTATTTTATGTTTTTTTTTTAGTTTTTTAGCAGGATTTCCGTAACTAATTACTAAACTATATACTTAATAATAGTGAAAACTTTCTTTTTAACATAATTTAAAATAGTTAAGTATCCTAATTTATAAAAGCCAAAGTGAGTTTTTTCTTACGACTAAATTAGCGAACCTATTATCATGAATCTTGGTATATAGGTAGGTCTCTGGAAACGGATATAGGCTACTTTAATGAGAGCGTAGCCATGGGAAAAACCTAGTTAGCTATATTTTCTGCAAAAATGAATAGCCATATTATCAGTTAATTATGATCCCGCTTTCCACGATCCAGTTTTTGAGACTTTATTAAGTACCTTAGTATAAAATCAAATATACAATATTACTCTTAAGTATATACAAGGAGAGGAGCTCGTGGCTAAATTATAACAGCCGCACGGGTCGACCTTCTAGGTTAAGCAACGCTTGCCGAGGTTGGTCTGTGGATGGGTGACCATCTTAACATAACGAGACTTCTCCGTGCCTCGGAAAACACGTTAAGCCGTTGATCCCGGCTGTCATTTGAAGATCTTTGGCAGTCGTTACGGATTGTCAGAAGCCAGAAAATCTGACACCACTCTTGCCAAGTACCGTGTTTCCCAGTTAATGGGTTGTGGAGGTAGGCAGCCGCTTCACGTAAAATACTGGTATTCAGCTGAATCCGGCTTGACTGGGAGCCGACCCCAATGTAGTTGGGAAAAGGCTAGGCCCATGACTCTTAATTATATACAACATATAAGTTACAGAAAATATTGATGTAGAAAACATACCTTAGGGTGACACAATTCAATTTCAGAACAACGTTTGGATATTTATATTTAAAAAAGAAAAGGAATGACAGTACTTTAAGTGGTTTTCGTTTTTAAATGTATTCAAATCTTAACGAAATATTCGCTACCTTTCCTAGCAGTGTGTATTTTAATATGTAAATGCGTCAATTGATTGCTGGGACTTTTGTAAGCTTTATGAACGGGGATATCATGAGGTTTCAATTGAAATCGTGGCCGGATGTAAGTAATTACCTACAAAGTATTTAGTCTGTAATGTAACCAGGGAATATTTTAATTTATTATTTTAATTAAAACCAAAATCAAAAGTCATTTATTCAAACTAGGCTGATAGACAGCACTTTTTGAACGTCAGATTTTACATAAAGACAGTCCCCCATAACGCCCACCCGTAACCACTTCCTAGTGTTTTAGCTGGGAAGAAGAAGTGGCGCAACAAACTCCCCAGCAACACATCTGTCTATTGCGTTTTAAGAACTTGAATTTATACAATAGTATGCAAAGTCATTAATACATGACAAAGGTAGAAAAAATAAATAAATATCCAACATGGAAATCATAAATGAATTCACTATAAAACATTGTAAAGAGTAGATTGAGTCAATAAAGTAAAAACAGATTGACCTAGTATAGTAATCAAAAATAAAAAAAAACAATATTATATGAACTCATATAACCCGTATTACTTACTATATAAGATATATCAGGATAGATGGGCCAGAGTTGTCACGCAGTGGGAGCCAGAGGACGGACGTCGTCGCTGAGGAAGGCTTAAGAAACAGTGGCGTGACGACTTGAAGTCGTAAATCATGACGGATTGGGCGGAGAGATCAACACACCGGGAAGAGTGGAAGGCGATGGGGATGCTTTTGCCCAGCAGTGGGACATACTGGGTGAAAAAGAAAAAATCTCTTACTAGTCACTTTTAATTATATATTACGCAGGCTTTAAATAATGTCATGTTCAAACAATATTATGTGTCTAAATATTGGCTAGTTTTCTAATAGGTATTAATGGTTTGCGTAGTAAATAAAAAAAAAAACAAAATATATTAAATAACTTTAATTTCTGAACTCGGTGTTTTTGATTGTTTCTTCGTTTTTTGAACCGGCTTCCGAAATTAAAGTTATTTTGTACGTTTTTTTTTGTTTAAAAGTTGCTTGTTTTTTTGTAAAAAACTTTTTAATTTTTCACTTTTTAGTGGTCACACCCCACAATTGAACGTACCCATCACCGCGTACATGTTATAAAATGGTGTAAACAATAAACACACGGGCTTTCAGCAATCCCGGGAGATTCGCTATCATTTAATGAAGAGTTCCGTTTTCTATCTCGGTTCTTCAGTAAACTAGAAAGGGTAAACTCGAAATACTAATACTCTTTCAAACCATCGTATACAGTTTTTTTATTATTATTTTTTTTCATTTTACATCGACAATGACAGATAAACATCAACACAGAGACAACAAGCAACACATTATTAGGGACTAATATTATAAAGAGGTTTTTGTGAGTTTGTGACGTTGTAAGGGGTAATCTCTGGATCTACTGAACCGATTTTCAAAATTATTTCACGAATAGAAAGCTATGTTATTGTCGAGTGTCATAGGCTATATTTTTCCCCGTATGGTCACGGGAACGGGAACAACGCCGGGTGAAACCGCGGGGCGCTGCTAGTTAGGGATAACTCAAATACTAGTCGTCAGATCATCGTTGGACGCCCACCCACAAATTGGACAGATGACGTGGTGGAGACCGTGGTAATCTACTGGATACGATGCACATAAAACCGGTTGATGAAGTGACACTTGGGAGAGGCTTATGTCCAGTAGTGGACGTTTGACGGCAGTCATACAGACGAGATGACAAGATGAAAATTTGTTTAGCTACAAATAATCCTTGTCACGTTTTTAGGATTATCTAAAAAACGAGAAATTGGATGTTATTTCTAACATCAAGCAAGAAAAATAAAATACATAAGTACTTACATCAAGCAAGAAGGATATCGTCTCAAAATCATAATCCTTTACAACATCCCCGGGCGGATACATAAAAAGATTCAGCTTTCACAATAATTTGATTCTGTATCATCAAAATTGGGTCAAATACGAACTGGATTACGAAATAGGATGTTCCGTAGCTTTATCAGCATTTAAAATCACTTGCCAAGATTGGATTTTTTGATCATTCGAGAATATAAAAGCTCGTGGTTAAATAATAACAGCCGCGCGGATTAATCTTCAAGGTTAAGCAATGCTTGCTGGGGCTTTTCTGTGAATGGGTGACCATCTTAATCTATCGACATTTGTTTCGGACGGCAGGGACACGACCAGTGTCCGCGCAGTCGTCCTGGGACAATCTCCCACTTAGTTGACGTACGCTCCTTGCTTCTTCGTAGGCTGGTTACGTACGCCCCACGCACCCCTGAATGCGTATGTGTGTAGACGGACCACTAGGACCTCGGGAGCAGGACGGAGTACCGGGAGGAGGCGAAATAAAACATTCGTTTTTGACTCTATGTTCCTAAGGCTTCGGCTTCCTATTTTTCTTCCTGATGTTGCCTCTTCGACGGCTGTGTTGCGACTGTGTCGAGTTCGGTTTTTTTTTTTTTTTTGAATGGACTACTCGCAGTTCAGCACATTAAGGCTGGTTACTGCTCAACCGGGCAATCCCGTGGTTGCCTTAGATTCTAAGGCCCCCAGCCGGGGCATTCTAAGGCCCCCAGCCGGGGCAAATCACTGTGTCGAGTTTGGAAATCGGCCCTACTTATATACGGCCCGTTGTTACCTTAGCGAGAACCGTGATTTTTGAACTTATTTTGCTAATCATTTTCACTTTAAGCCGAAACCCTCGGAGCCTTTATTTACTGTGTTTTTTAATAAAACCCTTACATATTATATATTATTACAAAGCTAAAATCTTATTCTATAACATAAAACTATTAATTAAACCATTACTTTACAAATTAAAAAGTTTCTAGAACAAAAACTTACAAAAAGTTGATGTGTCAAATTTTAACTATACAATTTTTATTATATCTCTAAAACTATATGTCCTATTAACTTAATTCTTTTTGCAATATCGTTTTTAAGCAAAGACCTTTCATTTGACACTAATTTCACAAAGATATCTCCATAAACAAAAAAGGTCATTTTCAAGTTACGTAATTATTTACAATACAAATATTCACTTTAAATTTTCTTTGAAATATCGAATTCTATCGCTATAAGATTCTTATTAGAGTTGTTTTATATACTTATTATACTTGTTTCTAATTAGAATAATCAAAATCTTAGACCTTTTTCAAACTCACTTATAAAACTAAACTTCACAAAAACTAAATTATATTACACGGAATTGCTACCTAGTCGTACCTAACACTACTTGCGCCCATGAGCGCGGACGGGGTCTTATTGCCACTTATTTTGAAATATTTACATTACATATATTTGATACCGGATCGCTCTGTTATTACTTGCACTGGTCGCCGACAACATTCCTCCATGCCTCGAAAACACGTTAAGCCGTTGGTTCTAGCGGTCATTTGTAGATCTTTGGCAGTCGTTACGGATTGTCAGAAGCCAGATAATCGGATACCAGTCGTGCCAAGAAGTACCGTGTTGATGGGTTGTGGAGATCTGGTAGGCAGCCACTTCACTTGAAATACTGGTATTTAGCTAAATCTGTTTTGACTGGGAGCCGACCCCAATTCAGTTGGGAAAATGACTGGGCAGATGACGAGAATATAAAAGCGGAAGGTCTTCCAACGCGTCTTCCTATATATTAAAAAATACACACAAAAAACAGTGCTATTGAATATAGTTGAATAAGACACGGTGTATCGTCATCCAGTGCCAAATCATTGGGCTATCTAGTATCTACCCTGACGGCAGATGCCAAGCTGTTTGAGCTATCGCACACGTGCCGCATCAGGGATGCTATTCGTGTTCATAATAGCGTAAAAATCGGACATGCTGTACTCCGCGAACATTTCCTATTATTACTAAAGACAATTTTGCTAGATGAATGTGTACCGGACATAAAAATACATTAATTCTTACTTCGAAGTGATACAGACAGGACGCAAGTGGGTGGGTCTGCAGATGGCGAATTTTGGGTGGCTCGCCGTCCGATAACAACCAGGCCCGAGTAGAAGGCGCGTCGTCTTCCACGCGCGGCTCAAAGAGATGTCAGCAAAGAAGAAGGGGCCCCATAGGGTCAGTGCCTGCTAGGGTTGCGGAATTTGTTCGAAAGAGTCACCGTAGCCCTGGAACGCAAACGACAGTAGGAAGAACATGTGTGGGTTTTAGTCAGTAAGAGTCTGACACTCTTGCTCCGCCCAGAGCGGGAGAAGTGATTTGATTATTTCCAAAAAAATGTGTAAGTGGATAGTTGCGTTATTTGATGAACAAGAATAAATCCTATTTCATCCCTAATATGGTTTATCTTTATTTTGATCTCTAACAGTAGGTACTTTACTCGGAAACTTATTGTGTTCTCAGATCTCAAATTGTGAAGGCAAGATTATTCATTGCGGCTTGCAAAATTGTAGTACAGCGCCCCAAGTCTGCTATTTTTATAAATTTGTCATTCCAACACGATCCCATTGTCATTTTGCTAAAAGTTCGTAATCTGCTAAATTCATAATGGTCGATCATTGTTCGGTCAATGGTCTCTTGATAACCGAGCTATTAAAAGAAATAACTCCACAATGACGTTCTAATGATAGGACACTGATCAAAAGAAGTGTTAAACCGCATGTGTCTGTCATTAATTTGTCATTATGTTCGAGATTACCATTTCTTTCAATAGTGTCAGTGATTGACCATTGGAAAGTCATAGTGTCGCTTTTTATATTAGTAGATTACCAAACTTGTCAAAATCAACCATTATGACATCAATGATAGATGATTCTGACACTATTGTAATAGCAGACTTGAGGCCCAGGTTGGTAGATGAACTGGACGAGAGCTTATTGCTACAAAAGTGTTTCTATGAGTTTTTTTTAACAATTATTCTTTGCACTAACAGTAAGTACAAACACTTACAGAGAGTCAACTATCTTAGAAGGTATAGATTATTTTATATAGTATTTTCAGAACATTATCAAATATCAATTCTATTAGAGCACTAATAAATAAAAAAATACAACAAAGATATTAAAAAAATATCAAAACAAAACAGACACACCAAATATTTTTATATCAATTAATATAATTTTAAACATGTAAAAAACATTTTTATCGAATAAATAAATGGAATAATCATCAAATCATTTATTCATCATAAAATTACATTCTTAGAAAATTTTAAGAATAGACGCATATCACTGTGTATTATGTCAACATCCGGATTCTGATCAATCAGTGTGTTGAGTAAGGACACCGCCTGATTTTTTGCCGCGTGTTGTGTGGTACGATTCCAGAGTTTACAGTTCACTACGCTCATAGCATCTTCCGCATTTTGGACATGCTCAAACGTTCCATTTCACGTTACTTTTAGGCCAGGCTCATCATCTTTGCTCCAGTTTTAGGACGGTGCAGGCCGCAGCTCAAATCGACAACGTCATCATCATTATTTATTTATATTGATTAAAATTGTATAAAAACTCACCTTAAAATATTTTATGCATTTTATATAAGTAGAACTTGGGTGATGAAGAGGTAGAACATGAAAGGTGCACCTTAAAGGAAAGAGAAACAGAAAAAAAAGACTTTGAAACACACAAACAGAAAACAAATAAACAATGTTATTGAGAAAATCTAATCCAATAAATCAACATTGTGATGATTAATTATATCTTCGTTTGAATGTGTTCACGCGCTTTCAACTTAAAAGATCACGGACTGGTTGACATCATGATGCCAACCGTAATTTGGTTATCATCCAAAATTGTTATACCATGGATGGTTCACATTAAGAAACAGTATTCTTTTTTCAATTATTTTTTTATGAATTTCCACGCTATAATTTATCTCTCAATCCAGATGCGCATCGCCAAAAATAATAAATAACCCATAAAATCCACTGATGGTTAACTTTTCTTACAATTTACGATTCGACTCGCAAATTACGAGTTTTTACGCATGGCAATACTCGTAATAGACATTACGACTTGAGTGTCAATTTCGTAAACTGACACCACTTTGCAAATTGCGGCCACCAGGGCTTAATGACTGTCAGGACTGTTTTTAAACAAATAAAACTGTTTTAATAGACCCGTTGATGGTCTGGCTTTGGAGATTGAAGTTTTATTAATGTGATGAAATTACTTATATTGCGCAAGTCCAACTTTTAACGTTTTGTCAGTTGAAATAACATCAATATGCAAGCAAAGGAGTGCCTACTCCTTTAAATGCGGTTTAAATTAACTGTTTTCAATTTCAAGCGACTTTCAAAAAAGGAGGAGGTTCTCAATTCTGAATGACTGTAATTATTTTATGTTTGTTACCTCATAATTTTGTACTGGGTGTACCGATTTTGATGATTCTTTTTGTATTCGAAACATGGTGCTTGTCGTGTGGTCCCATTTATTTATATATTTGATTGAGATCCGACGACAAGTATTCCAGTTATTCCTAATAATGCATGGCTTAGTTTATTTTGATGACGTTCTCAATCCCTCTTGTCGATGTAAAATGAAAAAAAAAAACTGTTTGCAAAAAAATCTATACTAATATTTATATTATAAAGCTGAAGAGTTTGTTTGTTTGTTTGTTTGTTTGTTTGAACGCGCTAATCTCAGGAACTACTGGTTCGAATTGAAAAATTCTTTTTGGATTGAATAGACAATTTATCGAGGAAGGCTTTAGGCTATATAACATCACGCTGCGAGTAATAGGAGCGAAGAAAAAATGGAAAATGTGGAAAAAACGGGGAAAATTATTCATCTTTGAGGGCTTCCGTTGCGTGCGCTGCGAAAACGGTTCAAGATACCAAAAAAATATGTAGGAAAGAATTATTCCTCTTAAAATGATCGAAAAAAGTGTCCGCGACAGTATATATCTATCTTTTAAGATTAACTCACTAGAACCGTTTTTATGGTAATCAAATTTAGTCGAAAGGGATGAAAGTTTGTATTAAACTTTGTCAATTTTAAACCGATCGGGCTGAGAGTTTCAAAATCGGGGTTAAAGTAACTATTTCACGCGGACGAAGAGGCGGACAGAAGCTAGTAAATTAATAAAATCATTTAGGAAGTCGGTGTTCAAAAAACGAAAAAGCAACCACAAACACCGAGTTCCTAAATTAAAGTTATTTTGTACTTATTGCTTTTTTTTTGTGTAGAAGTCGGTTGTATTTTTTATTCTAAAGGACTTTCTATGAAAATTTACTCAAAAAAAAAGACTCGATACTCCACGCGTTCCCGAGATAAAGGCTCTTGACAGACAGACGGATGGACAACAAAGTGATCTTACTACTTACAACTAAGGGTTCCATTTTTTCAATTTGTGATACGGAATCCTAAAAAAAATGTTTTTTCTTCATTTTTTGACACCGACAGTATTTTACTTTTTACAACTTCATAACCGCTATTAACCCTAAAGCGGGAGCGTGGGTATTTGAAGCGACAGCGGTCGCGCGTAACCTAAAAGACCTATGTGAAATTTTAGGAATTCAGAAAATTGATATACTAATTATTATTTACTTTTTATATTTAGACATTATTACTTTTTATCGAGGCACCCAACAAATAAAAACGTATCGAGTGCGGTCGAATAGACGCCTCGCGACCGCTTGAAGGTTAAAATAATCCATTTGTCTTGCATAATTTATTAACACTAAAAGTTTGACTTTACTCACATATTGCTTTATAACTCGAAAACTGGAACAGTCTACTCCCATTCAATAATACACCCAAACCAATATTCATGATCGCACAAACTCGCTCAACATTTCGAAATAGCAGCGAGCCAACAAGCCGTTTTGAACGAACATAGACGGAAAGACAACAAATTGTAATTTGTATGATAATGAAGGAGGAACATGGCTGGCGTGACGGGGAACGCTTAGCGATCGCTTTATCGTCGCTTGTCATGATTCAATGACTTTATTTTTTGGAAATTCGATACTCACTTCGAATTTAGACATCCGTAAGTACCGTGTTTCCCAGTTACTGGGCTGATGATAACAGATAGGCAGTCGCTCCTTGTAAAATACTAGTATGCAGCTGATTCTAGTTTGACTGGAAGCCGACCTGATGTAGTCGGAAGAAGGGATGGCAGATGACGAAGTGGATTCATTTATTTCAACTAGACCATTAAAAGCATTTTTGAACGTCAAAACAATATGAAAATTAAAATATTAAAGTGACTCTAGTTAGTTGTCCATTCGCAAAAAGTTGATTCTTATGGATAAAAACGGACAAGAAACTCCATTAGGGTACTGACCCTAATGGAGTTTCTTGTCCGTTTGTACCTTAGCAGGCACTGGCCTGCTAAGGTTGCGGAATATGTTCGAAAAAGTCACCACGGCCCTGGAACGAGTGGGTTTAAGTCAGTAAGAGTCTGACACTCCTTTCCGATCCGCCCAGAGCGGGAGTAGTCATTTGATGATTTCCCATCCAGAAAAAAAAAACATCCGAGAAATTGTATCAAGAAAACCTACAGGCAAAAAAAATAGTTTTCCCATCGACAAATCCTATTAGACTAGATTCACTTATTATTTTTTATTTAAGCCTTTATTGCTAAAACAATATACATATTTAGGTTCACTACAAGACACTGAATATTAACTTGTTACAAAGTTTAACGTTATTTGCTGGACGCTTTTTAAAAGTTTTTTCTCGGAGCTGCTCTTCTAATTTGATTGTAATTAAGCTTGTTACTTAGTGGTCCCCTGACAGTTCAACTTAACTTGAGACTCGAGGCCGGAGTGAAACTTGACAGTCTGCTTTAAATAGTTATAAGTGATGCTATCTTTTTTATGGAGATAAAGTTTACGTGGTTAATAATTAATTATATTAAGGTGTTCTTAGGAGAAGCAGACGTGGTCTTAATATCAGTTTTTTTTATATGAACTGTTGTTGTTTAACTTCCGCAGAGCTATGGCTTGTCATCAGAAAAGAATATTATGAAATGTTTTTAAACGTTTTTCTTGGAGTCTGTTTGAGTTCTACAGCCCAGTTACTGGGTAAAAATATAGCTATTAATGATTATTTTTAAAATTATTATTCTATTCAATGAAGATGACCGTATACATATATAGAAAAGATGTCCGTATTCATGATGATAACTCTAAAAACTGAATATACGTGTTTCGTCAAAGAGTTGCGGATACGGCTAATTAACACTAAAATAATGTCCGTTCCTGACATAGCTTGACAGTGAAATAGGTTTAATTTATTTTTAGTTAACTGATAAGTTGGTTAAGCGTTTCTATCCAAAGGGCATCGCTGGCGCAGCAATTGCACAAATTGACGAAATATTGCAACAGACATCGCGCAACGGAAATTATTAGCTTAGATTGCAATTTATGACGTCCGATCTGTGTTTTCTTAATTAGACTAATCTCATATACATTAATTCTATATTCTCACTTCGAATAGACATTTAGACTAATTAATTGTAAAAGTCTTTATTTAAAATAAACCCCGATTTTGAAAAAACTTGCACAATTTGAACCTATTCTAAACAAGCCATCATGATACACATTAGAACCTAATAGAACGTCACAACGCCTACATAACATAGTTCTTTTTTTTTTTCTTTAATTCTGAATACGAACTGGTAAACAATACCAAATATCTTTAATAAACTTGAGTTCATAAAAAAAGAAAAATAAAGGAACAACGCAGCATCTCTTCCCATTACCTCGTTCCCAATAAATTCAATAAAAACCTCACAAAAATAAGGGGAAAATGTCAAACTGGGTTCTGCACGTGTGAATTCTATAATCGGGTTCTCACGTCACTTTGTAATGAGTTTATTTTCGGGCCTGGAAAAGATAAAAGGCTTTGAGTCTCGATATTGAAAGGTCTGAATTAAGGTTCGTGGGAAACTCACTCACGTTTTTGCGATGTAAAAATGCCTAATATATTCGATCCTAAAACGATTTTGATCGTTATTTCTGGTGCGACAAAAGGACCAAACTAAGCCAAATAAATAAATTTTGGTTCTGTAATATTGTAACAAATGCTAAATTTATTTCTCTATACTCAATCGTAACCATTTAGCATGATTCAAAATCAAGATACTCTGTAATTACAAATTATTTATACATAAATCTTAGACACAATAACAGAGATATTAAATAACGTTCAACACTAAAATATGAGGCTTCTTCCCTCGGCTTCGTTTCAATACAAGCTACAGTAGGTATATTTTTCTGCTCGTTAAACAAACACATCGCTTTACAGGTTGATTAACATTCAAACTACAAGTACATGGTAGGGGGGCAATACCATGACTACCTGCTAATATAATTAGTTCAAAAGAGTCACCGCACCCTTGGAACGCAAATAGCATTTAGAGGAACACGGAAAGAGTCTGTCACTCCCTTCCACTACACCCAGAGCGGAAGAAGTTACTTGACGATTTTCCAACCTTAAAAACAGCAATACTTCCATTGCATCTTATATCAACACTAGCTTTTGCCCGCGGCTTCGCTTCGCGGCTTTCGCTTGCGTTAAGAAGTATTATTATTAATTAGGTATAGTTTTTGCGGCTTCACTTTTGTTTAGCGGTCGGATCGGTTTAAAAAATTGACAAAGTTTCATACAAACTTTCATCCCCTATTTTATCCCCTTGGGGATAGAAATAATCAAAATCCTTTCTTAGCGGATGCCTACGTCATAACGTCTCCCTGCATGCCAAATTTCAGCCCGATCCGTTCAGTGGTTTGGGCTGCGCGTTGATAGATCACTATGTCCGTCAGTCAGTCACTTTTGAGTTATATAAATTTAGAATGCATACTATTCTATTAAAGACTATTTAGACGATAAGGATGGTTGGTCGCTGTGTTGAACGCAAGACAATGTCATATTTATCATGTTCTTTCTCTATAAGTTAGCTTTTGACAGGTTATATGAGTTCATATAATTGTTTTTTTTTGTGTAATTTTTGATGACTATGTAGGTCAATCTGTTTTTACTTAATTGACTCAGTCTACTTTTTACAATGTTTTTATAGTGAATTGATTTAATATTTCCATGGCGGATAATTGATTTTTTTCCTACCTTTGGCATGTAATGACTTTGCATACTATTGTATAAATTCAAGTTCTGAAAACGCAATAGACAGATGTGTTGCTGGGGAGTTTGATGCGCCACTTCTTCTTCCCAGCTAAAACACTAGGAAGTGGTGACGGGTGGGCGTTTTGGGGGACTGTCTTTATGTAAAATTTGACGTTCAAAAAGTGCTGACTTATTCAAATTTTACATAAAGACAGTCCATTTATTCAAAAAAAAAAAAATAGAAATATTTTTTTAACTCTATGTAATATTAGTTGCCATAACAAACTCAAAACCATAGCACAAACATCTCGAAACATTTTTAATCAACGTTAAACACAAGCTCACACCATGACACAAAGGCACACATAAATATTCCAAATACCCTCCACATTCATATTCCGCTCGCCGCACAGTAATTCGTTCTGAGATGAACGTTATGTCGTCTCCTGTCAGTCCCTGGCTAGCTAGGGACTGAGAGACAGATATTATTGCACGAGGGTGATTATGACCCGTTATGAGACCAGGGGATTTTGTTAGATAAAGGGCCTGCTTAATTTTGTGTTAGGTTTTATCTCATGAGTAAGTATGGAAAGCGAGTAATAAACGGTTTTGCGAATGGGTGACTTTTAAATTTTGTTTTTTTTTTTTTTGATAACGGTGGGTGCTTAATGTTTTGTGTTTTATAAAAATAATGTGGCATTGAATGGGTTGTAGGTATTATTTAAATTCATTTAACTAGTTTTGTTTCAGAGTCTGTAGACATGATGACGTTATAAATTAAGCGATCTTGTTCGCTGAGAGGTCAAAATGCAAGGAATTGTGAAAACCAAAATAAGAGAGTAAGTATGAGATCAACATGCACTACCGTATTTCGGTAGCGTAAATCTCATACGTTTTGGACATAGGTACAATAATGTTTATTTTTGATACTTATAAAATGTCACTTCATGTGGGGAACTTCTAGGCTTTTAAGGGTTCCGTAGCCAAATGACAAAAAACAGAACCCTTATGGATACGTCATGTCTGTCTGTCCGTCCGTATGTCACAGCCGTTTTAATCGGGGACTATTAAAGTTACATAAATGAAAATTGGTAAGTAGGTGCAACCTATTAACCGCTATTCAATAATGCTGTAATATTATGGAAAAAATCATTTTGAGGGATGAAAAAATAAATTCCAACAAACATAATCGTATGGGGTATCATTGGATAACCCTTCAAAATAAAATACAGGTTTCTAAGTTTTTTTTTTTTTTAATTTATGTTAATAGGTTTTGAAATGTGCTTCCGAATTCATCAAAAATGTGTGTGTCCCTGTAACTTTTAAACTATGAAGTTGAAAATTCTAAAAAAAAAAATGACCAAATAGAACTTCACAGAAACTACCAACGAAAATTGGTTTGAACATTACAGCTCACATACTTTTAGAGATATGTGATTTTAATAGTGAACTACGGAACCCTTCACTATGCGTGGTCCGACTCGAACTTGGCCGGTTTTTTTATTCATTGATCGGCTTGCGTTTGAATCTCATCTGACAGAAAGCGATGATGTGGTCAATGATAGAGTAGGTACGCAACCCTTTTTTATGGATAAGAAATCATCCCCATGGCACTGCATTATGCTGAGTGGAAGCCTTTTTGTGACAACCACGACATACATTTACTTTACATGTACCTATACTGACATAATCACTTTTGTTATTAAATTTTAATTTGTCTCTACTAACATAATTTAAGTACTACTAATACTATCGTTTAGATTTTAGTGGAAAATCCATTAATGTGTATCGTTTTGTTGCAAAAAAAATTTTGTTTTCTTTCTTGTTCTTTAAATGACTTCTCCCGCGCTGGGCGGAGCGGATAGGAGTCAGACTTGTACTGAATAAAACCTATCCGTGTTTCTCCTAATACTCTTTGCGTTTCAGGGCCGCTGTAACTTTATCGAACAAATTCCGCAATCCTGGTAGGGTGGATGCTTGCCTCGAATAACTTATTTACTCTTTCTTCCCTACAATTGAACAGCATCATGACTGTTAACATATAACCTTTTTCCGCTATTACCTGGAACCTACTGATGTTTCATTAAATAAAACGATCATATACTAATAAAGGTCACTTCACGACCTTTGATTCGGCAACCTATTTATGTATTTGTATATCAGTGGATTTCTTGAAGCTTATATCACGCGCAATTTGTAATTGCTCTGATTCCCCGAAACCCAATAACAATAATTCCTCAACGTGATCTCAACCGTTTCCTGGGCAATAAAAACAAATAATAATCTATTAATCAAGCAAGAAGCACAATCGGGCAATAAAATGGGGGCGTAGGGCGTGAAATTAATAAATCCATTATAACACAATGTTCAGCGGTAGCTTTTTCTGTCCGCGACAACGTTGGATTTATTGCGAGTAGGAGGGTGTGGCCGCAGCTTTATGGTATGTGAGTGCCGAAGTTTTGGAGTTAGATTTTTTGAGGATAGTGTTAAGTTTTTTTTATTTACATTTTTTTAGGTAGTAACAAACATGTAATTACATTGTTTGCTGTCTGTAATTAAAATAAAATGAATTTTTATACATTTGTTTGTTTTTTCAACACTTAAAACTGATGGTATGGTGGCAATAGAAATACCCACTATATGAACATTTTATTTTCTAGCTATTACCTAAACGATTTATACGATACAGAAAAGTCCTAATTTGCGCAATAACACTGCCCTAACATTAACTGTAGTCGCGTTTGTTTTAACAAGAGTGTTATAACAAAATATAAATCAAATCTATATTACACATATTTACAATTAGAAAACTGCATATCCAATACTTATAAATTTAATTTCATTGCTCCGAACAAAAAGCAGCACACAAACGAACAATACGTATAACATATCATCTCCGTACCACTGCGAAGGTTTTTGGCGTCGCGCGTCGGGAAAATGCATTGCAGAACTTAAATAGAGCTGGGCGGGACACCAGGGCCTCAAGTCTGCTATTACAATAGTGTCAGAATGGTCTATCATTGATTTTATAATGGTTGATTTTGACAAGTTTGGTAATCTACTGATATAAAACCGCCACTGTGACTTTCCAGTGGTCAACCACTGACACTCCATTGAAAGAAATGGCATAGAATGGTAATCTCGTACATAATGACAGACGTATGCGGTTATCTGCTAAAATTTTGACTGTTCCTTTGATCAGCGACCTACCATTAGAACGTCATTGTGTAGTCATTTCTTATAATAGCTTGGTTATCAAAAAGTATTACGAGACCATTCATGACTGACCAATGATCGACCATTATGAATTTAGCAGAACGAACTTTTAGCAAAATGACCATGGGATCGTATTGGAATGACAAATTTATGTTGGTCGGTAAAACCTGGATGAAGCTGGCACGAGCTCGTGGAGATGGGCAAAAGAAAAGAGAGGCCCATGCACTACATTGGACAAGTCAAAAAAGGGCTATCTCAAAAACTGGCAAAACTTGTCCGAAAAACCTTAGCCACGTTTTAATATGAGTTTAAATTGAAACAGTAAATTCGATCTAAACAATTAAAACCGGTCAAGTGAGTGTGAGGTCACGCGCAGTACCTATAGGTTTCCGTAGTTGCACGCTACCATGACTGTTTTAGAATGGTGCTTTTTTTATTCCAGTTACTAACTAATTTATCTAATAACTAATTTTCAACATCATCATAACACAAAAACAGCACATTAATTTTATTGACTATAATATGAATGGAAAAATCGTTTTCGCTCAGCCCCAATCTATCCAACAACACAAAAAGTTTTTTCAAGACTTTATTTTATCAATTTGCCGGCGTGATTAATATGTATACCCGTACCAAAATTCAATCTTTCTAGTACAAATCGTATCTGAGCTAAACCGTGGACAGACAGACAGAAGGACAAGGCGAAACTATAAGGGTTCCTTGTTGACGGTTACGGAACCCTAAAACCACACATCCAATTCTTTTTAATTTAATTCGGCTCAAAGAATTAAACACAGCAAACAAACGAACAATACATATAATTAATCTTCGCACATCTAATGAACTGACCCTCATCAAAACGAACAGTGTATGAAGCTAAAGTCTATTCAAATCTTTGTTTCCAATTGTCTGGTTTCTATTTAAAGGAATATCAACTTTATATATAAGTATATCAAGTTTATTTCAGAATGGCTAGTTGCCAAAAATTATTATTCCACTGCATCGCAAGGGCTTCTTCTCATCAGCGTCTTATGGTCGTATACACCGTACGGTATTTCATACAAATTTTCAAGTCCTTATTTTCCGAAATGACTAAACCGATTTTAATAAAACTTTACACACATAAGCAGGATACATAGGTAAAAAGTTAGTTGAAAACATTTTCGATAAAAAGTGTTACAGTTAAATTAGACCCATTTTAAATTTTCCATACAAGCATAAATTTCCAGTTATCTTTTTTTAAATAAGACATTTCGAAAATGTTTTTAACTAACTTTTTAGACCTATGTATCCTGCTTATATGTGTGAAGTTTGATTAAAATCGGTTCAGTCATTCCGCAAAATAGTGACTTGAAAATTTATATGAATTGCCATACGGCGTACACGCTCTTAAGATATACAGTAAAGAAAAAATAGTAAAATAAAAAATATTGATATAAAATAAAACTGACTACAAAATATGAAATATGACATCAAATCTGTCATCGAACCAAAATAAACGTCACCAACTGCATCAAGCTTTTTGAAGAGGAAGATAGAAGAAGTGATTTGAAACTGGACATTTTAAAGAAAATCAGTCTTTAATATGACCACGTTCTTCTGAACAGGGTTCTAAGGATACAAGTGGGTACTACTTAAAAAGTTTTAAAAATCTTTAAAGCTGTAACGCAAACTGCACTTTACATGTGGGATTCAAAGTTTATTTTCCAAAATCACATATTCATTAATGAATTTGGGAACTAAATCGCAAACGCAGTGTAGGTTGTACAAAATGGGCCTGCGGATGACGAGCTATGGGTGGCTCGTCATCCGATAGCAACCAGGCCCGAGTCGACGGCTCGTCGTATTCCATGCGCGCCTCAAAGAGCCGTCAGCAATGAAGACGGGGCCCCATAGGGTCAGTGCCTGCTAGGATTGCGGAATTTGTTCGAAAGAGTCACCGCGGCCCTGGAACGCAAAGGGCACAACAAGGAACACGGGTAGTTTTTAGTCAGTAAGAGTCTGACACTCTCTTCCGCTCCGCCCAGAGTCATTTGATGATTTCCCATCCAAAATAAAAGTTGTACAAAATGACGGCTACATACAATGTGGCTTCCGCGAAAAAGGGATAATGTTACTGAGTCGTCGCAATATGGGAGAGGCTCACATAAGTAATAGCAGGAGCAGACATCGGCAGCTTTGTTTGAATTAATGTGACGTCACATTGTTCCTGACCTTGAATGGAGAACTTTTTTGGTCATATCAAAAGTACTGGAAAGGACAAATCTAAGAAAGATCTTTTTTTTTCTGTATGCGAAATCATCAAATGACTTCTCCCGCTCTGGGCGGAGCGGAAGGGAGTGTCAGACTCTTACTGACTAAAACCCACACGTCATCCTTCTTGTGCCCTTTGCGTTCCAGGGCCGCGGTGACACTTTCGAACAAATTCCGGAACATCTAAGAAAGATCTAAGAATATTTTTTATGACATTAGCGTTACACATCATCATTGGCATAAACATAGTCTTGCCCTAATTCCAATTTGTTTTCACATTTCTTTATTAGACGTCAAAGGTTTATTGCTTGAGTGACGTCACAATTATCTCAGTTTAACCGAACTGCTCAGACCTTATTTCATGACTAGAAGCGCCTCGCAGTTTCACCCGCGTATTTCCCGTTCCCGTGGGAATATGGATAAAATAGAACCTATGTCACCCGGGGATAGTATAGTTTCCCAACAGTGAAATAATTATTCAAATCGGTCATGTAGTTTCGGAGCCTATTCAATGCAAACAAACAAAAAAAACCTCCTCCTTATAATATTAGTGTAGATAAGCAATCAGCCCCTTTTTAACCAAAATCGTTTCTTCCTTGTAAACAATCAGATTCCCTAACTACTGCGCAATAAGAATTAGCAATCTAAGTCAGACTACCCATAATACCCCAGCCAAATCGAAGTGTACCCAAGCCTTAACAAGAAAACATTGTTTTCTTGGTCCCTCAGCCGCTGCTGGGGTATATTGGCTCCTTATTAGTGTTTATCACCTCCAAAACCAATTAAGCGAAACAGGTGCAAGCAACTTGTCACTTCGGGGACTGTTGCGATTATTAAACCCAACACGTTACTGTTATAATAGATTTGGGCACTCTGGGACCTTACTGGGTATTGGTCGAAATTACCTCCTAAGAACGAGTTATGGGGTACAAATGAGAAAATAAGCCATATCTTGAATGTATTAGATGGCAAGCTGACCAATGAAAATAATTTATTACAACTTACTTAAAGATCAACAGAACTAGATCGCTTTTATGTTGAAAAACAAGTTTGGAACACGATTTATAAAATTGTCGATGACACCTTCGTTCAAACTGTGTCTACTGTTAATTTGTGGCTTCCACAAATAGGTTATAATAATTTTGTGTGAATTGGAAATACATCAATTGAATCTTATATATTATGTGGAATCAAAATATACGACCACACTGTTTTGCCAGTCTGACGGCGCGTTTAGCACTTTGTAAAAGATTAAATATTTGGAAAATAAAGTCCGATCAACAATCTCAATTTCACAATCAATACGTAAATTACCAACCAATTACAATGAACAATACAAATGTTCTTAAAGTCTCTCCTGCATGCAATTTCAGTAACAAATTTGATATCCAAAGAGCCAATTTCAACCGTATCTTCGTAAGACGGTACCAATTAATTGGTATTCGATTAAATCTCCAATCTGTTTCTATGCTATGGTATTTCGAGCCCGAATGAGATACAAAATTGGATTTGTACTGCAATATCTATTCGACGGCTGTTCTATTATGGAGCAGTAACTTAATAAGACCTTATTCTCTGAGGAAGGTGTCCTGTAAGATTTTTCCGATAGACTTATTAGAATATTTTACGGAGTCATGCTGTTATGGTGACTTTGTACCTTGTTCGTAGCCGAAACTCTGAGTTATCCGACTCGAAGGACCATCTTTTTTTTAATTCAACATATACACAGCAAAAAAGAAAAGGAAAATGGTATAATTTTACAGGATAATTAAATAATAATAAAAAATCATTTTATTGTGGATTATAGGTACATAAGATGTTGGGTTGGTTACAGACAAATCTGCTATGTCCCGCCATTGCGGTATATAAATAGCACACTGCAACTCGAACTCGAACGATCGAGTCGCAAAAAACGAAGGAAATAGAATTAATAAGCCATGGAATGAAGCGGCGTGAAAAATAAAAATTGCTAGACGGACTAAGGGAGATGTGATTATCGACTCTCTTGGGTCACCGACTTTCTATTTGGAAAGTTCGTTAGTGTTTGTAGATAGGTTTTTTATTTATAGAGCTTGTAGTTGCTGTTACGAGTATAATATGGTTATTTGCAACACTTACAACTAGACTTCTTGGAGTCAGATAATGTTATTTTTTTCTTTATTTTTTCAATTCAATATATCGAGACATGGTGAGCTATTAACAATCAATGGATATAAAAAAAACGGCCAAGTGCGAACTCTCAGACAAAGAGTTCCGTATACGTTTCTTCTATGGGAGCCCTCTTTAATTTTTATTATTTCTTGTTATAGCGGCAATAGAAATACATACCCTGAGAAAATTTGGAAATTGTATATTTCGTCAAAGCAGTTCGGTTCTTAAGATAGATCCCGGTAACAGATAGATCGATCACATAGGACATAGGACGAACAGCAGAGGCTTTTTATCTTTCGGGTACGGAACTCCAAAAAATACGAAGCTTGAATATAATAGTAGGGGTCTAGTAACATCTATAAATAACCATTCATCGGAATGTTGTATATTCAAAATGAAATCAAATAAATTTACTTTATAGGATGCTCCCAATTATTATAAATGGCATTAGATAAGACTTCTTCCTGGTTAATTTTTTACAGCATAATTACGTATTCCAATCGTTTCGGAGTTACTTCCTGGACATAATACCTGAGTATAATCGGTCCCTGTCATTATAACGGACCATTAAGGACCCCTTGACAAGCGAAAATTTTGTATGCTTTTAGATTTTTTATTTTATTTTCCAAGGGTCTAACGATCGTCATAAAAAACGAATTAGTGTGCCCCGCAGCGTTGGATTTTTGAAGGCTTTATATTAGTAGTACATGAGTGTTATTTTTGATATCTCATAAAAAGTTGGGTAAGCTGAAAATCTATTCATGATTGCTGAATTTTCGGCGGTCGGGGCTCTTTTTCCTGAATTATGTTTTTTTTACACGATTTGTGAATATGTAACGTTTTAATATCGCTGTGTGACTGGTCTTTTCTCAGCTTCTAACTTTTTATTGGCGCTTATTTTGAAATAATTGGAAAGAAGACTCATATTCACAAAACGGAGAATCATTAGCAGAATCTTACTACCAATATTTTATTCACTTATTAAAACTATATGCACTAGTAAAAAAAAATGTACAAAGGCGGACTTAAAGCCATAGGCATTTTCTATCAGTGAACCTTAGGGTGGTGTATAGACAACATGGCAGGTGCAACTTAAAAGAAAGACAAACAGAAAAGAGAAAAATAAGTGCATAGATACCTACATTCAAATAAATTTAACAATGGCATAGAGAAAAACGAACCCAACAAATTAATGCTGTGATGATTCTACCAACTTCTTGTGAATGTGGTCAAGTGCTTTTACCTTAAAGGAAAACCGACTAGCTGCCGTCCTGATGTTCAGTAGGAGCGCATTCCAAAGGAACACCGCCTGGACAAAGAATGAGGAGTGGATAAACCCAGAACGGTGTCTCAGGATATCGTAAAAGTTTTTTTATCTCTCTACACTATTGGCATAATGGTCATCATCATCACCGCAAGGGTAGCTGCAAGCTTTACAATCCATCACCGTTCCTCTCATACTGTGTACTTTTCTCTTCCCTCTTCTTGTACATTCGTGGTTCGGATCATGGAGTGTTGTTTTGTCTATGCTGATCTTCCGCCTTATTGGTGACCTGCCACACTCTGTTTTGACTTATTCATTTCCTATGGTTGTTTCCTTTACAAGAGAATACAACTAACAGTAATTTTAGCATAATGATAAGCATAATCAGCCTTTTAACGTTCCCACTGCTGGGACACAGGCTTCCTCTCTAGGAGAGGGAATGGGCCGTAATCCACCACGCGGGCCCAGTGCGGGTTGGTAAATGTCACATGTCTTCGAATTTTAGGTTCTAGGACATGCCGGTTTCCTCACGATGTTTTCCTTCACCGTTTTGAGAGCAGTGATGATGAAAGAAATTACACAAAGTAATGCGCCTGGCTGGGTTTGAACCCGCGACCTACAATTCGTAAGTCGGGGCCGCTACCACTCGGCCACTACTGCTTTCAGTAACTTTATGGGCCTCTTTTTTCCGAACAATACCAATCTCTAAAATCCTAAATCCTTCTATAGTAACGTCCATTCCTGTTATTTACTAACGCAAGTCAGTCGGCTGTCAGTACACGCGACACAAAGTTTTGAGCGCTCCAAGCCATGTTGCACGCGCACGCAATAATTTGATTACCCATGTTGGATACAATGTGTGCCACAGTTGTGTGCCACAGTTCACAAAGAACAGAGGCTTGATTTTGGAAAAAAACGTTTGGGTATTTGGATAGCTAAGACTATGCTATATGGTATGTTTTAAAAAAAAAATTGGCTGTATGTGGCTCATATCATTAATTGTTGCTATTTTTTTTCATTCAAGTTGAAAGTGAATGGGATTATCAAAATAACGTGTTTCAATTACAAGTACCCATTTAGATTTTTATTAAAACAATTGGCATATAAAAATATTATAATTGTAACTATAAGTAAGACTCAGCTTATACTTTTGTAAGTCTAAATTGGGTCGGCCTAACTTATCATATTTTTTTTTATTATTTCAGTGCTGTGATATTTATTTTTTTTAAATATCGCAGCATATGCTGAGATAGGAACCTTTTACATTTAAGAACAATTAATAATTTATTTTATTTTTGAAGTGAAAACTTCTTTAGGATCGTTGTGATTTGAAAGTTTATGAAACGAAAAAGCGACAGCAAAAAGAGACAGACACATAAATTCGGCTACTTCCCGTTATGTCACATTCCCGATTAGACAACATGTCAAAAGTTTTAAAAACAACTGAACGCTAGTGGCGTTTGGTCAAGATTTTGATCTTCATACATTCATTCCCGATTCATCAACATTTGAAAATGCCTATATTCTTTCCCGTTTGGTCAACCTTTTGTTTGGAAAGTACAATCAGGAGCAAAAAGAAATGCCTCCGTTCATGTTCTATCTACTTACTAGCTTCCGCCCGCGGCTTCGCTCGCATCAAAAATATTTTGATTATCACTTTCAATTTCCTCTAGATCAGTATTGAATTCGTGATACTAGCATATTGTTATCCCAGTGAGCTCTTTGTATTTTATTAATAAATTAGCTTCTATCTGCGACTTCGTCTGCGTGAACTTTAGAACTGGCTTCAGGAAGGCATAACATTATGAAATTTAATCCCGTGGTTTCACAATTCAGTAATTTCGGGCATTTGAGGCTGGAGCGTCATCTCTTTTTTTGGCTTATTCTTTCTGGCTTTTTCCTCGACTCCTAAGGGTCATAGATTGATGTTAAAAATTTATCCCAGCCCCAAGAAAAAATCAAGTAAAGTATCCTGGTAGTTTTTGAGTTTTTAACACTCGTACTTCTAGCCCCGGAAATATATCTTCATGATTCTGGTATCCTGGTAGTTTGTGAGTCTTTTCCGCTTACAATTCCAGCCCCGAAAATACTTCGACATTTTTCTAGTCTCCTGGTAGTTGTATTGCAAATCTTGAGCACTTGGATTTTTTGCACTTCCGCAGTCTGATTCAATCTCAGTAAGATTAGGACTATTGGTTTTCAAAATTAAATAGATGAAAGCTGCACATGGCAATCAAACCTATTGCCATGGTACATACCTATGCATGTAACGTATATAATTTAGGATTTTAAATATGCTAAGAAAGCAATATACCAACCTCTGGGTAAGTCGGGTGATAAAAAGAGCGTCAAAAAGAACTTGGTAACTTTTTAAGTTGACTGTACCGTACAAAGAACTAGTTTAAAAAAAGGGTGACAAAACGAGAATGGATGTATGAAGATCAAAATCTTGACCAAACGCCACTAGCGTTCAGTTGTTTTTAAAACTTTTGACATGTTGTCCAATCGGGAATGTGACATAACGGGAAGTAGCCATAAATTCATGTGTCTGTCTCTTTTTACTGTCGCTTCGTCTCATTATCTTGAAACCAAATTTTATTATGGTTTCACTTCTACCACGTGTGAATTGCACACATCTATCTTTTTTGGTTACTATTTTGTTTGTTTTGTGCGAGATCCAAATAAACATTTTTCTTTATTTATATTCTCTCGTATTCACAATAAGCAAAGAGGTCATTAAATTGGTTGCTTTAGCCACAAAAAAATACGGCTACAGTATTACTGGCCTCTTAACATGATCTACATCAATACCCGTAGGAATATAATATACAGAGAGTAAATTCCCGCAAACCTCCACTGAAAAAATAGAAACCTCCAACCAGACTGTTGTTATGTCTGGTGAGCAACGGCCCGATATGTATGTATATGCTCAATTCGCACAGAAAACTCTGATACCGTGATGCAGGATTTCATTCGTAGTTCGCTGTTGGCAGGATAGATGGCGTAGCGGTTCTCTTTGTTGCCGTTCAAATTTGCTTCGTTAGTTCTTCTTTAATAACGTCTACTCCTGTTATTTGCTGATGCGACTCGGCTGTCAATGTACGCGTCACAAATTATTGAGAAAGAAAGAAAGAAAGAATGAAAAAAAGAAAAATGTTGATTGTTGTTTATGTCACGCCGTAATTTGATTACCCATGTTAGATAAAATATGTATATCGTTCTAAATAGTGTTAGAATGGTCTATCATTGATTTCATTATGTATATAAAATCAATGATAGACCATTCTTAATTTTAAATAAATGTGATAGCATACTTGAGGCCCTGGCAGTCTCCTTCTGTTCCGGCGGCTGGGCGTTTCCCTCTCTCGCACGCGTTCTGCCTCCTCCATTGCTAGCATTACTGCTTCGCAAAAATAGGTGACCACTTCCCATGCCTCCTTGCTCCGGACCTAGGTTTAAGCAGGGTCAGACGCGAGAGGTCGCCGCCGCCGATCGCCTCGACGAGGACACGGCGTTGCTCCGCCCAAGCGGGGCAGATCTCCACCGTATGCTCCACGGTGTCCGGACACCACACACCCTGAGTTTTAGTAGGTAGTCGGCAGTTTGGTCATACCACAACATTTTATTTCATAGTAAATAAACGATTTGAATAATTTAAATCGTAATTTACCTTTAAATAATCAACCTTAATCATCAACCCATTTAAGTGGATAAGGTTTAATATTTTGATACCAAAATTACCACTATTACAACAAAATTACCATTAATCCACCCTTTTTTTCTGATTGGGTAATCATCAACTGACTTCTCCCGGTCTGGGCGTGTCAGACTCTTACTGACTTAAACCCATCCTCTAGTTCCTGCTATTGCTCTTTGCTTTCCAGGGCCGCGGTGACTCTTTTGAACAAATTCCGCAACCATTCCATTCCATCTGGGTTTTTATTGAATAATTTGAACAAAACGGTGATTTTGTCTTAACTTATTAGTCAGATATTTTTCCTTGTGGATTGTTTTGTAGGTAATAACGAGTACTTTAATTATATAGTACATAATTTTTATGTATCTGTCATTATTAATGACAGATACATAAAAATTAGTTTTCTCAGTGCACGCCAAATAATTAATTTTTAACCGACTTCTAAAAAAGAAGGAGGTTCTCAATTCGGATGTTTGTATGTTTTTTTTTTTTATTGTTTGTTCGCGCATAACTCCGTCGCTTGCCAACCGATTTGAAAAAATATTTATTATATTTTTGTTGGAAAGGGTATACTTCCCAAATGGTCCCATGAAAATTTTATCGAAATTGAACAAGCGGTTTTTGAAAAATCAACAAAAGTCTAAAAAAATATCTTATTTGTCTACATTGACGACCTTTTAGTTTACTCTGCATTAGAGCAGTGCATTTTTTTACACTAATGTAATTGGTTCGTTTAGGTGGGGGGAGGGGAGGGGGTTTAGGTACCACTAAAAAGTGAAAAATAAAAAACTTACAAAAAAAAATACAACCGACTTTTCCACAAAAAAAAGTACAAAATAACTTAGATTTCGGAAGTCGGTGTTCAAAAAATGAAAAAGGAACCACAAACACCGAGTTCCGAAATCAAAGTTATTTTGTACTTTTTTTTTTTGTGGAAAAGTCGGTTGTATTTTTTTGTAAAAAGTTTTTATAAGCAACATTCTAATACCTTGGGTTACAATGTTAGATAGGATATTTTTTGAAAATATTATATAGCCTATGTTACTTGGTAAAAATGTTTAAGTATCTGTAATTAATGCTAAAAGAATTTTTAAAATCGGTCGAGTATTTTTTTATTAAATCGTAACAAAAAAAGAAAAACATCTTTGCTCTTTAAAATATTAGTTAGACTGCATTATATATTATCCTCATAGGCTTATAATGAATTACCAACACTAACTAAATATAATAAAAGAGGTTTAGCCATGTGTGTGTAAAATTCCAAGATACTGTAAAGCTTTAAACCTTTGATTGTTTAAAAAAAAAAAAAACTGCATGAATGGTTAAATACCAACAAGACGGGATACATTTTTAATCAAATTTTCATACTATGATATAAGCAAAACATGTACGCTCTGTAATCTCTTTTTTTTACAGTTTTGTACACCATACTTAATGCAAATAAATACTATTTATATGTAAGTGCAACCCAATTTAGACTTACATACATACATACCAGAGCAACCAAAACATGTGCTGTTTGCAACCACATGTTCAAGTTAATTTAAACATTACAGTATATTGAATCGACAACATACGTCAGTAGCAGCTTTATACAGGGTGATATAAATATGTGTACCGAGTGATATTTATTAGGGTCATATTACATACATACGCGTGACTCGGTCGGCTGAATTCAGGGCCGGAGTTGAGAGCTAGAATGTTTATAATTTTAAATATATGTGGCTATCTATGGGGCCAGTGTTTAGGATTCCGTATACGAGGGGTCCAAACGGAGCTCTATTGCTGTCACTTATGTACGTCTGTCCGTCGTCTGTCACACAGGTTTTGCATATAAACGGCTGGAGCTACAGTCTTAAAATATATTATATTATGTCATATGGCTCTCAAAACAGTGAAGGAAAACATCGTGAGGAAACCGGATTGAATTAAAACCAAAAATTCGGAGACAATTTGACATTCACCAACCCGCACTGGGCCCGCGTGGTGGATTATGGCCCATTCCCTCTCTCAGGCGTTACGTAGATACGAGTTAGATGAGATCGGGTAATATAAATAGATTTGAGTGTGATAAATACGTTTTTGTTATAAAATATACTCATATCAGAAATAATTATTGAAAATGCAGCAATGTGATCTTTTAAGGACAAACTAGGGTGACATAAAATTAAATTGTGACGACTTTACTTACGACAAAAATCTTTTCTAAAAGGAAAAATATTACTGAGACTGTGAAAAGTACAAAGATCAAGAACAATATGAATATACGAGTGATTTATTCAGAGGAAAATGGTGTGCACACGCTTTTAAATAAATGTACGATGTACAAAATTACGAAACAGGTGTATCAAGGAAATCAATTACTGATGCTGTAAACGAAATTAAAGAGGAAAATACCTAGAGAATTATTAAGTAATTGTATAGTGTCAACAAAAGTGTGTTATGTAAAACAAAATTTCGTTTTTTTTTTTTAACGATTACAGAAGCTAACCTGACAATATAGCATGTGAAGGATAATGATTTTCGGACAAACAGTTCAGAAGAAGAATGGGATATTATTTAACTACTCATTGACCTATTAGGTTGAATTTATATGGATAAATCAGATTAGGTACTGATCTTAAATGCGTGAAGTCCGACTCGCACCTTGGCGGTTTTTATGAAAACTGAAAATCAAAACAGCTTAATTAATAATTGTTCGTGAGTCCCACATGCTTCACAATAACTAAATGTATGTATTTAAGACTTCTTACGTTATTAAATGCAAACTCGCAATTCCTTATTCTTGTTAATGAGTATGATGATTTTAATGAAGCTTCATAACACGTAGGCAAGTCTTATAATAAGTTCTTACTTTTTTGAAAAAAAAAGTTAAGTAACAAAGAGAGACTCAATCGATTCATCTGTTTTAATTGTCTACTGGCTGATAATATTTCAAAAGACACACATTTAGTTAATGTTTTCAGAAAGAAAAAAAAAACAGTTTTCAGTTCCAAATCCGTCCCAGCGCCGTCCTATTTGTATTCCCCGCTCGCAGCACAGGGCTGGCCCAAATACGGGACGTTTATACCCTTACCTTAACTTGTGGCCTCTATCTTAATAACGCTCAGTCAAAATATTAGGAGCCCATTATGACCATACGGACCATTGGAGAAATCGAAAAATTTCCCTAGCAACACTGTCTTTTTCTTTTATTGTTATTTGCCAATTTGTGTTTGCACGTTTTGCTCTGAATTTTTTAAAGGTTTTTGGGTTTAAGTAGTCTTTGGGACTGTTGAGTGTTAAGTGATCCGAAGCAAAAAAACGGGTTGTGTAATAACTATCATATGACAATTTTCATTTGAGAAAATGCTTGAAGGGATAATCTTACAACAATTACATATTATACATGTAAAATCAAAATCAAAAGTAATTTATTCAAACTAGGCTTAGAGCCAACACTTTTTGAATATCAAATTTTACATAAAAACAGTCCCTAAAATACCACCCGTCACCACTTCTTCTGTGTAAACTGCTTCTGCTAAAACACTAGGTTTTAGCTGGGAAGAAGAAGTGGCGCAACAAACTCCCCAGCAACACATCTGTGTTTCGTTTAAGACCTTGAATTTAAACAATAGTATAAAATAAATCGAATATGGAAGTCATAAATCAAATCACTATAAAACATTGTAAAGCGTAGATTAAGTCAATAAAGTAAAAACGGATTGACCTATATAGTCATCAGATGAAAAATAATAAACAATATTATATGAACTCACTAGCAGTCACAATCACGATATCAACCGTGAAGTTCTCATTCCCATGGGAATACGGGGATAAAAAATATAGCCTGTCTTACTTGTTGATAATGTAGCTTTTCATTGATGAAAAAATAGTTAAAATTGGTCCAATAGTTTCGCAGTTTGTCCCGAAGATAAATCGTGATACGAGATTTATCACAAAATATAAACTGTTTTTAAAGTTCGGATTGATGGTTGAATGGCTGCTACTCAACAACACTAGCACAGCTAGTCCCATAAGGCTTGATGTAATTTGATACAGATATTATTGTACAAAATAAATAATTAAAAAACACGTCTGCCATAATTATTAAGAAGTGAACTAAAAAAATTAAAAACAAGGTAGAGAATAATCTTTTAATTCAGCAGTCGGGGACCTCTTTTTGATATGGCAGGTGGGTTTTTTTTTAAGTATTTGCTCCATATTTCATATCTTTTTTGCTATGTACTAAGCAAGCTTGAGACGATGATACGTAGTCGTCATTTTCATGAAAAAAAGTATTTTCGTTTTTATTTATGAAGCAAGGCTATTTTTTCAAATTTTCACTCGCCTATGTTACCCGGGATAACTCAACACTTCTAACAATACCACATACATTGATATCAGTTAAGGCGTTTAGAAGTTATGGTGTAATAAAGAAATTCACAAACATACATACATACATACATGCATGAACCCTGAAAACATAACACTCCTTTTTTGGGCAGTCGTGTAAAAATAGCACATTTGCTATGTTGTGTCCCTGGAGTATCTTTACTCGGGATAATTTCCGTGGGTGAAGCCGTCGGCGGAAGCTAGTTTATTATAAAACTATTCAAGATTCTGTTTCAATCCTTTAGACATTACCTAAATCAAATAATTACAACGGCAAAAAGGTGGTTCATTGCGTAATAATTTGAAACTTTAACATAATTTTCTGAGTTAATTGATAAAGTTAATGAATACCAATTCTCGGATATCTTTTCAAGATTAAATCCAATCAAATACTGGTAAATTGAAAAGCTAGCTTTTGCGATTATACTTGGAATTCGTATTACAACTCAGGTTCATAATTATTATGAATACCAAAACACAAATTCTCATCATTATTGGTTTTACGGAAACACGTATTTCAGAATTTAATTCATGCTTTGATCTTGGTTTAACAATGCTGAAACGTTTACAATCATCTCTCATTTAACCACGGCATTTGCTAAACACCGTGTCGACCGCTCGACCGAAACCGACTGGACAAAACGGTTTCAGTAATATAATCCCTTCCCAGAATAATGCTTTGATTAATATCTGCGTATTAATCATCTGTGTAGCCGAACTATTCAACGGTCGCCCGGGAATAGCCGATGTTAGTCGAATTTGAAATTTTGAAATTAGAACCGTATTAACAATATGGCGGGCGTGCGTTTGAATTTAGAATTTCGTTACTGTTTCGCTCCCCGTTGGTTTGAGGGAATTTGGGTTATCGGATTAAATGGTTACCGTATTTTGGTTAAATACGTTGTTGCAGGTAATATGTTGGTGTTATAATATAAGTAATAAATGTAAATGGATTAGTAAGCAGTATATTAATTAATGTATGTGGTTGGTTATGCCAAAGAAAAGCAGTTATTTAATGTGTGGCGCCATAGTCGAGTCGATTTAAGTGTGCTACGAAATTGCTACGCCGTAGCAGATTGCTACGAAAGCGTAGCAGATGGTTACGGATCTCTTTTATTCAACAATTTTGTTTTTTCAATGTGCCATGTAGAAACTATAAATCCACATTCAACGTAACATCGTTCATGTTCGCGACGATGCGTCTTAGCTACATAGTATAGGTAGTTATAGGTAGCTATAGTAGTACATAGAATGTTGCAAATAAATAAAACCGCGACTACATAGTATAGGTAGTTATAGGTAGTTAGTTAGCACATAGAATGCTGTAACAGATAAAGCTGCATAGTATAGATAGTTATAGGTAGCTATAGTTGATACATAGTTTATTATTGAAATAAAACACATTCGTTACAGTTGTTTGCTCTCAAGAGGCAGTATATAAGCCCTTGGAGCCTTTATTTCTTCCAAATAGATAGAATATAGTTAGGTAGGGTATCCTATCCCTTACACATAACAGTAAACACATGGTAACCCTGGTAATCGAAGGTATATGAAGGTAATCAAGGTATATAAAGGTATATAAAGGTATATCGGTGGTATATAAGGTAATCGAGGTATATACACACACAGACAGACATACATAGGTAAATAGAAAGGGCTTGGTAATTTGAGACTTGAAATATTAGGTCAAAGGTAGTCGCATAGCTAAAAGCGACACTGACCAATCACAGAGCAGGAGGGTGCTGGTACGTGATTGGTCAACAGTTTTTGATAAATAGCCCTGGTGAAGGTATGCACAAAATAAAACACTTTGCATCTACCCTCTTCCTTTCCCGAAAAAACAAGTCTAGATTCTAGACTTCTAAATGTCTGAAATAGAACCGCCTTGAAAAATCCTTTCAGGGGATATATAGATGTCTATAGTGTATGCAGGCATAAAGCCGTAATTTAGGTTTGAATAAAACTGTTTATTTTTATCCCCCTGAAACATATACGCTTATAGAGTTGCAACCCCTTAAGTGACAGGGTTGAAACATATGTAGTTTTGTAGAGGGTTGTCGTATCTATAGAGATACATATAGCTGTATAGCCCTCCTAGCATAGTTTTACGGTAAATTCACCCCAAGTAGGTAATAGCTTCGCGCCTACTATAGTTTTGTATAGTTTTCGGCATCCCACCCCTACATGGAGGGGGATGAAGGGGTGAATTCGTCTCCGCTGTGTGGAGCCTACCGAGGGCTATCCATGAAGGTACGACAACCCCTACTCACATAGACCTAAGCCTAGATATAGCCTAAAATCTAGAATTAGCATAGTGAAAATTTAAGTTAATAAACTTCATCACACACGGTGATTTTTTGGGTGTCGATACGGTATAGTTGCGCCGTACAATAGTAACATTGAAAATTTATAGAATTTGTAGTCATTTGCAAGATATTTCGGATTTATAACTAAATGTAGAATCATATAGTCGCGAATTCCACCCTTCAAATCGCTAAGTGAATAGTGAACAAGTTAAATAGTGTTTTATTGTGACTTTATTGGTAAGCCCTCTATACCTACCCCTATATACTGTGTCAATAACAGCAAGTATAGCAAGTATTCAGTTAAGGGTTGCATCCTCATGGCCCGTAGCTTATAGACGGAGCGTCAACGCGTCTGGATCATTTATACCTAGGTGGGTTGTCACCATACAGTCCACTTTTGAAGAATAGGATAACCTACCCTGGCCACCCTACAGTCCAGTCGATCACGTCCGCCCCGTACATTTTCTGGTCCATCGGAGCCGGATCTTTTGAAGATAGCCTGATCTAGCTATTTGGAAGTTGGATTTATCGAACCACGCAGCTACCCTGAAGGCGCAACCCCTATTGTGAAGTCGCACCCCCTTGAAGAAAAAACTACCCTTCAACATTTCAAGACACGAAGGGTGTCCCTAGAAGCTAAATAGAAGTCGGACCTTGAAGAAATCATCCCTTCAAGAAAACTACCCCTAGGCAGATTGATGTTGAAAAATAGTGAAGCAATAACATAGAAGAAATTTAATCAAGCTGAACTTAGAAAATTTCGAACGACTTCACACTTTGAAAATTTTGAGGGGTTCCGACACTTAGAATATTTTTGAAGATTTTGAACTTGGAAAATTTTTTGAAGAATTTTGAACTTAGAAAATTTTCAACAATCCGGGACTTGGAAAATTTTTGAAGATTTTTGAACTTGGAAAATTTTCAACAACCTGACACTTAGAAAAGCTTTGATCAAGCGGGACATAGAATATTTTTGAAGAATTTTGGACTTAGAGAATTTCGATCGACTTCACACATAGAAGATTTTGAACAGTCTGGGACTTAGAAAAGTTTCAGTCAATCCGAACTTAGAATATTTTTTGAAGATTGGGGACTTTGAAGAATTTTGAAAATTTTTGAAAAATTTTTTTTTTGGAAACTTGGATTGAAGTTTCACCTGAGGCTTACCAGTGGACTACCGAATAGTTTTGAAGATTCATTGAAGACTTCAACAATGCCGATCACGAGGTCGCATGGCAAATCATCCGAGGCGTGGACAGTTCCGATACAGGAACCAGCCGAGAGGGTTCCTGCTATCCATCATCAGGTGCAGCCGCGTTCGCCTTCATCGTCTGGGACGGCGCGATCGATGCAGCAGCGCAGTGAAGACGTGTCTCCGCCTGCTGCCGCTGAACGAATAGAACAGATAGAAGCTTCAGCAATAGAACGAGTACCTGCACCATTGCCGACAACAGTACAGAAACAGATGCCATCGACCTCAAGGAAGGGAACCCGCTTTGAGACGACTTCAGATAGTACAATGAAGCCGTCAAATAGAAAAGATAGCCGAGTCTTGCCAATGACTACCCGGGGTGACGCCCGTATAGAACATAGACGTCCGCCGTCGACCATTGACAGGTCACCGCGGTCATATAGAAAATTACAGAAGGCTCGTGAAGACTTATTAAAGATTAAGTTGGAGCTTGCCCAGTTAGCACTTCAGAGAGCCGAACAAGAGTCGGACGAAGAATATTTGGACGATAGAAACTCAAATGAAGAGTACGTGCGTTCCTGGCTGGAAGAGGCGCCTGAACCTGTTCCTGATCAGAGAGAGACCAACGCCGCCGAGGGGGACATCCGTGATAGTCGACAGCAACCGCCCCCCCCTGTGGACTTCGAACCAATAGTGGACTCTCGTCGAACGCACATAGATCCAGATAGTGCTAAACAGATAGAGCCACCACCTATGAAGAAAATAGAAGACGATAGGAGCGAGGATAATTTACGTCCATTCGTTACGGACCTTACGGCTGCTATAGCATCTTTAGTTGACAAGAAAACAGAACAGCAGTCACAGAATTCCTCCTCGGCGTCGAAGGTCATTATGACTTTACCGAACTTCAGTGGTGCGCATACAGAATGGTTGTCATTTCGAGCCATTTATGAAACAACTCGAAAATATTTCAACGATGTCGAGAATACAGCAAGACTTAGAAGAAGCCTGCATGGACGCGCTTTAGAAACAGTTAGTTCAGAACTCATCGGCCATGCAAGACCAGATGACATCATGAGGGAACTCGAGCTGCAATTCGGCCGACCAGATTCGATAGCACAGGCCGAAACAGATAGATTGCGAGGACTGACACGATGCAGTGAAAATCCAAAGGATATTTGCTCATTCGCAAGCCACGTGAGGTGCGCTATAGTAACGCTTCGAGCATTGAAGAAGGATCATTACCTGATCAACGCCGAGCTCATGCGAACCTTGACAGAGAAGCTACCGAACTCGATACGTGTACAGTGGTACCGTATATATACAGAAAAGTACCAGTCCTTGCCAGACTTGTCGCTGTTTAGCGAATTCATTACCGAACAAGCTCGATACTGCAGCGCTTTCGCTCCTGCTGAAAACATCAAGACAGAGGGCTCATCCAACCGACGCACACCGCAGCAGAGGACTCACACAACAACAGAGAAGTCAGCAAGCAAGTGCCGACTGTGTGAGAAGGATGGCCATATAGAACGCGATTGCTCAAAGTTCAAGAATAGCAATAGTAACAAGAGATGGGAAATTGCGAAGAATCTAAACCTGTGCTTCCGTTGCCTGAAGCCAAGAAGAGAGCGGCATAAATGCAACGCGAAGAAGTGTGACGTCAAGGGGTGTACAGCCACGCACAGTCGGCTACTTCGTTACGACAAGAAGCCTGCTGCGGTGGCAGCCGAAAAGCCCAGACAGACCGAAGTCAAAAAGGAGCCCAAGGAGACAGTCGCCAGCTCAAGATCATCGTCGAATCACGCCTATTTAAAGATCATCCCGGTCCGGGTCATTGGACCGGCGGGAGAGGCATCTACGTTCGCCCTACTCGACGATGGATCGACCGTATCGTTGATCGATGAAGACATCGCCGACCAAGTCGGAGCCGAGGGCAAGATCGACCCACTGAAGATTGGTGCGATCGGTGACACCATGATCGACACTCCTTGTTCGAAAAGAGTCACAGTGACACTCGCGAGTCAGCATAGAAATAGGGTGCCGTTCAGAGCGCGCACCATACCGAAGCTTAATCTCGCGTCACAGACAGTCCGTGAAGAAGATGTCACACATTGCAAACATCTCATCGACTTGAAAGAGCAGCTAGTCTATGATGTTGGCGCGCCCAAGATTTTGATTGGCCAAGACAACTGGCACCTTCTCCTTGCCAGTGAAGTCAGAAGAGGCCCCAGGCACCAGCCAATAGCGTCACTTACAACGCTTGGATGGACGCTACATGGCGCGCACACTAGAATACTCGGTCAGCAGGTGCATTACGTCAGCGCATGCAGAGAAGATAGAGAAGATAGAGACGATAGACTGAACGAGCAACTTCGTGAATTTTTCGCACTCGAGTCCCTAATAGTTAATCCTCGGCGTCCAGATTCTGATCCAGAGAAGCAGGCTGAAGACATCTTGAAAAGACATACCAAACAGTTGACAGATGGGCATATAGAAACAGCTATGTTATGGAAAAATAACAACTTTGAAATGCCCGATAGTTATGGGACAGCACACAAGCGGCTGATCTCTATAGAAAAGAAGCTCGACAAAGATCCGAGTCTTCGAAATAAATATATAGAACAGATGGACTCGCTCCTTTCAAAAGGGTACTCAGAAAAAGCGCCCAAACAGACCACGCCAGGAAGAACCTGGTATCTGCCTCATTTCGACGTCTTCAATCCCATGAAGCCGGAGAAGTTTCGAATAGTACACGACGCCGCAGCTAAATCGAATGGATTGTCATTGAACGACTTCCTACTCACAGGACCGGACCTGTTACAATCGCTGCCCGGCGTCATGATGAGGTTTCGTAGATATCCGATAGCCATTTCAGGTGACATTACCGAAATGTTCATGCAGGTCAAAGTACGACCTGAAGATAGAGACGCCCTCCGATATTTGTGGAGAGGCAATAGAAGACAAGGAGCCCCCGACGAGTATCGAATGACGTCAATCATATTCGGCGCGGCAAGCTCACCGTGCACGGCCATATTCGCGAAGAATTGGAACGCGAACCGGCACATAGAACAGCATCCAGAAGCAGTAGAAGCAATAGTGAAGAACCATTATATGGACGATTATCTGGATAGCTATAGAACAGTTGAAGAAGCGACACACATAGCAACAGCGGTGAAGAAGATACACCAACAGGCTCGTTTCGAAATAAAGAAATGGGTATCTAATGACATCGACGTCATACAGAATATAGAACCGTCGCTTATAGAGACAGAAGTCGTCGACATCGGCGACCATACAGAAAAAATTCTTGGCCTAATATGGAGACCAAGAGCAGATACGCTGGGTTTCAATCTGAGCCTAGCCCGATTACCGAGTGGCGTATTACAGAAGGAAGTGCCCACAAAGAGAGAGGCGCTGAAAATAGTGATGTCACTATACGACCCACTCGGCCTAGCCTCACCCGTAACGATTCGCGCCAAACAAATACTCCAAGAAGCATGGAGAAGAGGAGTCGACTGGGACCAGCCGTTCGACACAGACTTGGCCACAGCATGGAGAAGTTGGGTTCAACATCTACAGAATCTTGCCCAAGTCACAGTACCAAGATGTTACCCAGGATATAGCGACGCCATAGAAACGCAAGTCCACGTTTTCACGGACGCGAGCGAAACTTCGTACGCCGCAGCGGTGTACTGGCGTATCTCTACAGAAGATGGCAAGACTCACGTGAGCCTCGTCATGGCCAAGGCAAAGGTGGCGCCACTCAAGCTCCAATCGATACCCCGACTCGAGCTGCAGGCCGCGGTGATGGGGACCCGCGTCGCTGCAGCTGTCATCCGAGAACACGGAGTCAAGCCGGCCTCCGTGACGTACTGGTCAGACAGCAAAACCGTGCTGACCTGGATCAGAAGAGGAGCTCGAGTTTACAAACCGTTCGTCGCGCACCGCATAGCTGCCACAGAAGAGCATAGTAGAGTCGAAGACTGGCGATGGGTGCCCACTAAGAAAAATATAGCAGACGCAGCCACTCGTGACGTACCACAGCACTTTGATTCGAGACACGAGTGGTTTTGTGGCCCCAGCTTCCTGTATGAAGAGTCGACAACATGGCCAATAGAAAAGCCTCCACTAGAGGAACAGACGGGTGAGGAGCGAACCTTAGTCGCTATAGAAAATATAGATAGAAGACTCACAGAAGTCATACCCGATCCAGCAAGATTTTCAAAATGGGAACGACTGTTGAGAGCGACGGCGACAGTACTACGCTTCGTCGCCAAATGTCGGCCGCCCAAAGAAAATACGTTCTATAAAAGAACGAGGAAAAATATAGAAGCGGATCCGGATTGGAGGAAACGTACAAAGACGGCAGTGCCCCCTCCTACAGCATCAGTGACGTCCCCAGTGACGTCAAAATATAGTTTTTCAATAGAAGCCGAATACCTCCAACAAGCGGAGAGGTTACTCGTGCAAGCTGTACAGCAACAGATGTTTTCCCGCGAGTTGACAAGTTTGCGAGGAAACGAAGAAATAGATAAGGACAGCGCCCTACGACCGTTGCAAATAGAATTGAAAGATGACGTCATACGCCTCAGAAGTCGTATAGATAGAATCGACATAGTTATAGAAGACGTCAAGTACCTACCCGAGCTCCAACACCGGCGGGAGCCCCATAGTCGTGGCCCTAATCTGCAGGTGGGTGATCCCGTACTCATTGCAGACGGCCAGCTGCCTCGCAACACGTGGCCGCGAGGCCGCATCATTACAGTTTTCCCGGGCGCTGATGGCGAAGTCCGGACGGCTGAGGTGCGCACATTCGGCGGCACCATAAAGCGTCCGGTAAAGAAGTTTGCCACCACAGCGGGCGACGCTGCCCACAGGCGCAGCTCGCCCTCCCCGCGGACATATTCGGTCCGCAATCGGCTCGCATCCAGCGGGCAATAGACGGCGATGCTGCTCCCACAGCTCGCCAACATAGCGGGTGACGCTGCCTACACGCGCAGCTCGCCCCCCCGTGCGGGCATATCCGGCCCGCTACCAACTTACTTTCAGCGGACAGAGAGAGAGTGATGCTGCCCACCGGCGCAGCTCACCTCCTGCGGACATGTTCGGTCCGCATTCGGCTCGCGTCAAGCGAGCAATAGCCGGCGATGCTGCTCTCACAGCTCGCCAACCAGATAGATGGGTGATGCTTCACAGCTCGCCCCCCGCGGACACATTCGGTCCGCAATCGGCTCGCATTTTGCGGGCAATAGACGGCGACGCTGCTCCCACAGCTCGCCAACATAGCGGGTGACGCTGCCCACAGGCGCAGCTCGCCCCCCCACGGACATATTCGGTCCGCAACCGGCTCGCATCCAGCGGGCAATAGCCGGCGATGCTCCCACAGCTCGCCAACCGATAGCTGGGCGACGCTGCCCGCAAGGCGCAGCTCGCCCCACTACGGGCGTATCCGGCCCGCCGCCGCCTTGCTTTGTGCAGGCGACACAGCAGGCGATGCTGCTCTCACAGCTCGCCAACCGATAGATGGGTGAAGCTGCCCGCAAGGCGCAGCTCGCCCCACCGCGGACATATTCGGTCCGCATTCGGCTCGCACCTAGCGGGCAATAGCCGGCGATGCTGCTCACACAGCTCGCCAAATAGATGGGTGACGCTTCACAGCTCGCCCCCCGCGGACATATTCGGTCCGCAACCGGCTCGCATCCAGCGGGCAATAGCCGGCGATGCTCCCACAGCTCGCCAACCGATAGCTGGGCGACGCTGCCCGCAAGGCGCAGCTCGCCCCACTACGGGCGTATCCGGCCCGCCGCCGCCTTGCTTTGTGCAGGCGACACAGCAGGCGATGCTGCTCTCACAGCTCGCCAACCATAGATGGGTGACGCTGCCCGCAAGGCGCAGCTCACCCCACCGCGGACATATTCGGTCCGCATTCGGCTCGCATCAAGCGAGCAGTAGCCGGCGATGCTCTCACAGCTCGCCAACCATAGATGGGTGACGCTGCCCGCAAGGCGCAGCTCACCCCACCGCGGACATATTCGGTCCGCATTCGGCTCGCATCAAGCGAGCAGTAGCCGGCGATGCTCTCACAGCTCGCCAACCATAGATGGGTGACGCTGCCCGCAAGGCGCAGCTCACCCCACCGCGGACATATTCGGTCCGCATTCGGCTCGCATCAAGCGAGCAGTAGTAGCGGGCGATGCTGCTCACACAGCTCGCCAACCATAGACGAGTGATGCTGCCCGCAAGGCGCAGCTCACCTCACCGCGGACATATTCGGTCCGCGTTCGGCTCGCATCAAGCGAGCAGTAGCCGGCGATGCTCCCACAGCTCGCCAACATAGCGAGTGATGCTGCCCACTGGCGCAGCTCACCACCGCGGACATATTCGGTCCGCATTCGGCTCGCATCAAGCGAGCAGTAGCAGGCGATGCTGCTCACGCAGCTCGCCAACATAGCGGGCGATGCCGCCCACGGGCGCAGCTAGCCCCCATTGCGGGCATATTCGGCCCGCCACCGCCTTGCTTTGAGCAGGCGATACAGCAGGCAATGCTGCCTACACAGCTTGCCACCGCAGCAGGCGACGCTGCGCGCATTCGCAGCTCGCACAGACAGCGGGCCATCCGGCCCACAGCTCGCACATTTGCGAGAGCCTACGCAACAGCCTTGCGACTGCAGGCGACCCACAGCAGGGAAGCGGCAGACCGGCGACTGCACAGCTGCATCGAGCACCGGCATCGAGCACCGGCGCCGCGCAGCGGGCGACGTGGCTACAGGCGTCGCTCACCGGGTTTCTGCAGCGCCGCGACGTCATCGCACCGAGTCATCGCTGCACTGCACGGCGGGAGAGATGTTCGCGACGATGCGTCTTAGCTACATAGTATAGGTAGTTATAGGTAGCTATAGTAGTACATAGAATGTTGCAAATAAATAAAACCGCGACTACATAGTATAGGTAGTTATAGGTAGTTAGTTAGCACATAGAATGCTGTAACAGATAAAGCTGCATAGTATAGATAGTTATAGGTAGCTATAGTTGATACATAGTTTATTATTGAAATAAAACACATTCGTTACAGTTGTTTGCTCTCAAGAGGCAGTATATAAGCCCTTGGAGCCTTTATTTCTTCCAAATAGATAGAATATAGTTAGGTAGGGTATCCTATCCCTTACACATAACAGTAAACACATGGTAACCCTGGTAATCGAAGGTATATGAAGGTAATCAAGGTATATAAAGGTATATAAAGGTATATCGGTGGTATATAAGGTAATCGAGGTATATACACACACAGACAGACATACATAGGTAAATAGAAAGGGCTTGGTAATTTGAGACTTGAAATATTAGGTCAAAGGTAGTCGCATAGCTAAAAGCGACACTGACCAATCACAGAGCAGGAGGGTGCTGGTACGTGATTGGTCAACAGTTTTTGATAAATAGCCCTGGTGAAGGTATGCACAAAATAAAACACTTTGCATCTACCCTCTTCCTTTCCCGAAAAAACAAGTCTAGATTCTAGACTTCTAAATGTCTGAAATAGAACCGCCTTGAAAAATCCTTTCAGGGGATATATAGATGTCTATAGTGTATGCAGGCATAAAGCCGTAATTTAGGTTTGAATAAAACTGTTTATTTTTATCCCCCTGAAACATATACGCTTATAGAGTTGCAACCCCTTAAGTGACAGGGTTGAAACATATGTAGTTTTGTAGAGGGTTGTCGTATCTATAGAGATACATATAGCTGTATAGCCCTCCTAGCATAGTTTTACGGTAAATTCACCCCAAGTAGGTAATAGCTTCGCGCCTACTATAGTTTTGTATAGTTTTCGGCATCCCACCCCTACATGGAGGGGGATGAAGGGGTGAATTCGTCTCCGCTGTGTGGAGCCTACCGAGGGCTATCCATGAAGGTACGACAACCCCTACTCACATAGACCTAAGCCTAGATATAGCCTAAAATCTAGAATTAGCATAGTGAAAATTTAAGTTAATAAACTTCATCACACACGGTGATTTTTTGGGTGTCGATACGGTATAGTTGCGCCGTACAATAGTAACATTGAAAATTTATAGAATTTGTAGTCATTTGCAAGATATTTCGGATTTATAACTAAATGTAGAATCATATAGTCGCGAATTCCACCCTTCAAATCGCTAAGTGAATAGTGAACAAGTTAAATAGTGTTTTATTGTGACTTTATTGGTAAGCCCTCTATACCTACCCCTATATACTGTGTCAATAACAGCAAGTATAGCAAGTATTCAGTTAAGGGTTGCATCCTCATGGCCCGTAGCTTATAGACGGAGCGTCAACGCGTCTGGATCATTTATACCTAGGTGGGTTGTCACCATACAGTCCACTTTTGAAGAATAGGATAACCTACCCTGGCCACCCTACAGTCCAGTCGATCACGTCCGCCCCGTACATTTTCTGGTCCATCGGAGCCGGATCTTTTGAAGATAGCCTGATCTAGCTATTTGGAAGTTGGATTTATCGAACCACGCAGCTACCCTGAAGGCGCAACCCCTATTGTGAAGTCGCACCCCCTTGAAGAAAAAACTACCCTTCAACATTTCAAGACACGAAGGGTGTCCCTAGAAGCTAAATAGAAGTCGGACCTTGAAGAAATCATCCCTTCAAGAAAACTACCCCTAGGCAGATTGATGTTGAAAAATAGTGAAGCAATAACATAGAAGAAATTTAATCAAGCTGAACTTAGAAAATTTCGAACGACTTCACACTTTGAAAATTTTGAGGGGTTCCGACACTTAGAATATTTTTGAAGATTTTGAACTTGGAAAATTTTTTGAAGAATTTTGAACTTAGAAAATTTTCAACAATCCGGGACTTGGAAAATTTTTGAAGATTTTTGAACTTGGAAAATTTTCAACAACCTGACACTTAGAAAAGCTTTGATCAAGCGGGACATAGAATATTTTTGAAGAATTTTGGACTTAGAGAATTTCGATCGACTTCACACATAGAAGATTTTGAACAGTCTGGGACTTAGAAAAGTTTCAGTCAATCCGAACTTAGAATATTTTTTGAAGATTGGGGACTTTGAAGAATTTTGAAAATTTTTGAAAAATTTTTTTTTTGGAAACTTGGATTGAAGTTTCACCTGAGGCTTACCAGTGGACTACCGAATAGTTTTGAAGATTCATTGAAGACTTCAACAATGCCGATCACGAGGTCGCATGGCAAATCATCCGAGGCGTGGACAGTTCCGATACAGGAACCAGCCGAGAGGGTTCCTGCTATCCATCATCAGGTGCAGCCGCGTTCGCCTTCATCGTCTGGGACGGCGCGATCGATGCAGCAGCGCAGTGAAGACGTGTCTCCGCCTGCTGCCGCTGAACGAATAGAACAGATAGAAGCTTCAGCAATAGAACGAGTACCTGCACCATTGCCGACAACAGTACAGAAACAGATGCCATCGACCTCAAGGAAGGGAACCCGCTTTGAGACGACTTCAGATAGTACAATGAAGCCGTCAAATAGAAAAGATAGCCGAGTCTTGCCAATGACTACCCGGGGTGACGCCCGTATAGAACATAGACGTCCGCCGTCGACCATTGACAGGTCACCGCGGTCATATAGAAAATTACAGAAGGCTCGTGAAGACTTATTAAAGATTAAGTTGGAGCTTGCCCAGTTAGCACTTCAGAGAGCCGAACAAGAGTCGGACGAAGAATATTTGGACGATAGAAACTCAAATGAAGAGTACGTGCGTTCCTGGCTGGAAGAGGCGCCTGAACCTGTTCCTGATCAGAGAGAGACCAACGCCGCCGAGGGGGACATCCGTGATAGTCGACAGCAACCGCCCCCCCCTGTGGACTTCGAACCAATAGTGGACTCTCGTCGAACGCACATAGATCCAGATAGTGCTAAACAGATAGAGCCACCACCTATGAAGAAAATAGAAGACGATAGGAGCGAGGATAATTTACGTCCATTCGTTACGGACCTTACGGCTGCTATAGCATCTTTAGTTGACAAGAAAACAGAACAGCAGTCACAGAATTCCTCCTCGGCGTCGAAGGTCATTATGACTTTACCGAACTTCAGTGGTGCGCATACAGAATGGTTGTCATTTCGAGCCATTTATGAAACAACTCGAAAATATTTCAACGATGTCGAGAATACAGCAAGACTTAGAAGAAGCCTGCATGGACGCGCTTTAGAAACAGTTAGTTCAGAACTCATCGGCCATGCAAGACCAGATGACATCATGAGGGAACTCGAGCTGCAATTCGGCCGACCAGATTCGATAGCACAGGCCGAAACAGATAGATTGCGAGGACTGACACGATGCAGTGAAAATCCAAAGGATATTTGCTCATTCGCAAGCCACGTGAGGTGCGCTATAGTAACGCTTCGAGCATTGAAGAAGGATCATTACCTGATCAACGCCGAGCTCATGCGAACCTTGACAGAGAAGCTACCGAACTCGATACGTGTACAGTGGTACCGTATATATACAGAAAAGTACCAGTCCTTGCCAGACTTGTCGCTGTTTAGCGAATTCATTACCGAACAAGCTCGATACTGCAGCGCTTTCGCTCCTGCTGAAAACATCAAGACAGAGGGCTCATCCAACCGACGCACACCGCAGCAGAGGACTCACACAACAACAGAGAAGTCAGCAAGCAAGTGCCGACTGTGTGAGAAGGATGGCCATATAGAACGCGATTGCTCAAAGTTCAAGAATAGCAATAGTAACAAGAGATGGGAAATTGCGAAGAATCTAAACCTGTGCTTCCGTTGCCTGAAGCCAAGAAGAGAGCGGCATAAATGCAACGCGAAGAAGTGTGACGTCAAGGGGTGTACAGCCACGCACAGTCGGCTACTTCGTTACGACAAGAAGCCTGCTGCGGTGGCAGCCGAAAAGCCCAGACAGACCGAAGTCAAAAAGGAGCCCAAGGAGACAGTCGCCAGCTCAAGATCATCGTCGAATCACGCCTATTTAAAGATCATCCCGGTCCGGGTCATTGGACCGGCGGGAGAGGCATCTACGTTCGCCCTACTCGACGATGGATCGACCGTATCGTTGATCGATGAAGACATCGCCGACCAAGTCGGAGCCGAGGGCAAGATCGACCCACTGAAGATTGGTGCGATCGGTGACACCATGATCGACACTCCTTGTTCGAAAAGAGTCACAGTGACACTCGCGAGTCAGCATAGAAATAGGGTGCCGTTCAGAGCGCGCACCATACCGAAGCTTAATCTCGCGTCACAGACAGTCCGTGAAGAAGATGTCACACATTGCAAACATCTCATCGACTTGAAAGAGCAGCTAGTCTATGATGTTGGCGCGCCCAAGATTTTGATTGGCCAAGACAACTGGCACCTTCTCCTTGCCAGTGAAGTCAGAAGAGGCCCCAGGCACCAGCCAATAGCGTCACTTACAACGCTTGGATGGACGCTACATGGCGCGCACACTAGAATACTCGGTCAGCAGGTGCATTACGTCAGCGCATGCAGAGAAGATAGAGAAGATAGAGACGATAGACTGAACGAGCAACTTCGTGAATTTTTCGCACTCGAGTCCCTAATAGTTAATCCTCGGCGTCCAGATTCTGATCCAGAGAAGCAGGCTGAAGACATCTTGAAAAGACATACCAAACAGTTGACAGATGGGCATATAGAAACAGCTATGTTATGGAAAAATAACAACTTTGAAATGCCCGATAGTTATGGGACAGCACACAAGCGGCTGATCTCTATAGAAAAGAAGCTCGACAAAGATCCGAGTCTTCGAAATAAATATATAGAACAGATGGACTCGCTCCTTTCAAAAGGGTACTCAGAAAAAGCGCCCAAACAGACCACGCCAGGAAGAACCTGGTATCTGCCTCATTTCGACGTCTTCAATCCCATGAAGCCGGAGAAGTTTCGAATAGTACACGACGCCGCAGCTAAATCGAATGGATTGTCATTGAACGACTTCCTACTCACAGGACCGGACCTGTTACAATCGCTGCCCGGCGTCATGATGAGGTTTCGTAGATATCCGATAGCCATTTCAGGTGACATTACCGAAATGTTCATGCAGGTCAAAGTACGACCTGAAGATAGAGACGCCCTCCGATATTTGTGGAGAGGCAATAGAAGACAAGGAGCCCCCGACGAGTATCGAATGACGTCAATCATATTCGGCGCGGCAAGCTCACCGTGCACGGCCATATTCGCGAAGAATTGGAACGCGAACCGGCACATAGAACAGCATCCAGAAGCAGTAGAAGCAATAGTGAAGAACCATTATATGGACGATTATCTGGATAGCTATAGAACAGTTGAAGAAGCGACACACATAGCAACAGCGGTGAAGAAGATACACCAACAGGCTCGTTTCGAAATAAAGAAATGGGTATCTAATGACATCGACGTCATACAGAATATAGAACCGTCGCTTATAGAGACAGAAGTCGTCGACATCGGCGACCATACAGAAAAAATTCTTGGCCTAATATGGAGACCAAGAGCAGATACGCTGGGTTTCAATCTGAGCCTAGCCCGATTACCGAGTGGCGTATTACAGAAGGAAGTGCCCACAAAGAGAGAGGCGCTGAAAATAGTGATGTCACTATACGACCCACTCGGCCTAGCCTCACCCGTAACGATTCGCGCCAAACAAATACTCCAAGAAGCATGGAGAAGAGGAGTCGACTGGGACCAGCCGTTCGACACAGACTTGGCCACAGCATGGAGAAGTTGGGTTCAACATCTACAGAATCTTGCCCAAGTCACAGTACCAAGATGTTACCCAGGATATAGCGACGCCATAGAAACGCAAGTCCACGTTTTCACGGACGCGAGCGAAACTTCGTACGCCGCAGCGGTGTACTGGCGTATCTCTACAGAAGATGGCAAGACTCACGTGAGCCTCGTCATGGCCAAGGCAAAGGTGGCGCCACTCAAGCTCCAATCGATACCCCGACTCGAGCTGCAGGCCGCGGTGATGGGGACCCGCGTCGCTGCAGCTGTCATCCGAGAACACGGAGTCAAGCCGGCCTCCGTGACGTACTGGTCAGACAGCAAAACCGTGCTGACCTGGATCAGAAGAGGAGCTCGAGTTTACAAACCGTTCGTCGCGCACCGCATAGCTGCCACAGAAGAGCATAGTAGAGTCGAAGACTGGCGATGGGTGCCCACTAAGAAAAATATAGCAGACGCAGCCACTCGTGACGTACCACAGCACTTTGATTCGAGACACGAGTGGTTTTGTGGCCCCAGCTTCCTGTATGAAGAGTCGACAACATGGCCAATAGAAAAGCCTCCACTAGAGGAACAGACGGGTGAGGAGCGAACCTTAGTCGCTATAGAAAATATAGATAGAAGACTCACAGAAGTCATACCCGATCCAGCAAGATTTTCAAAATGGGAACGACTGTTGAGAGCGACGGCGACAGTACTACGCTTCGTCGCCAAATGTCGGCCGCCCAAAGAAAATACGTTCTATAAAAGAACGAGGAAAAATATAGAAGCGGATCCGGATTGGAGGAAACGTACAAAGACGGCAGTGCCCCCTCCTACAGCATCAGTGACGTCCCCAGTGACGTCAAAATATAGTTTTTCAATAGAAGCCGAATACCTCCAACAAGCGGAGAGGTTACTCGTGCAAGCTGTACAGCAACAGATGTTTTCCCGCGAGTTGACAAGTTTGCGAGGAAACGAAGAAATAGATAAGGACAGCGCCCTACGACCGTTGCAAATAGAATTGAAAGATGACGTCATACGCCTCAGAAGTCGTATAGATAGAATCGACATAGTTATAGAAGACGTCAAGTACCTACCCGAGCTCCAACACCGGCGGGAGCCCCATAGTCGTGGCCCTAATCTGCAGGTGGGTGATCCCGTACTCATTGCAGACGGCCAGCTGCCTCGCAACACGTGGCCGCGAGGCCGCATCATTACAGTTTTCCCGGGCGCTGATGGCGAAGTCCGGACGGCTGAGGTGCGCACATTCGGCGGCACCATAAAGCGTCCGGTAAAGAAGTTTGCCACCACAGCGGGCGACGCTGCCCACAGGCGCAGCTCGCCCTCCCCGCGGACATATTCGGTCCGCAATCGGCTCGCATCCAGCGGGCAATAGACGGCGATGCTGCTCCCACAGCTCGCCAACATAGCGGGTGACGCTGCCTACACGCGCAGCTCGCCCCCCCGTGCGGGCATATCCGGCCCGCTACCAACTTACTTTCAGCGGACAGAGAGAGAGTGATGCTGCCCACCGGCGCAGCTCACCTCCTGCGGACATGTTCGGTCCGCATTCGGCTCGCGTCAAGCGAGCAATAGCCGGCGATGCTGCTCTCACAGCTCGCCAACCAGATAGATGGGTGATGCTTCACAGCTCGCCCCCCGCGGACACATTCGGTCCGCAATCGGCTCGCATTTTGCGGGCAATAGACGGCGACGCTGCTCCCACAGCTCGCCAACATAGCGGGTGACGCTGCCCACAGGCGCAGCTCGCCCCCCCACGGACATATTCGGTCCGCAACCGGCTCGCATCCAGCGGGCAATAGCCGGCGATGCTCCCACAGCTCGCCAACCGATAGCTGGGCGACGCTGCCCGCAAGGCGCAGCTCGCCCCACTACGGGCGTATCCGGCCCGCCGCCGCCTTGCTTTGTGCAGGCGACACAGCAGGCGATGCTGCTCTCACAGCTCGCCAACCGATAGATGGGTGAAGCTGCCCGCAAGGCGCAGCTCGCCCCACCGCGGACATATTCGGTCCGCATTCGGCTCGCACCTAGCGGGCAATAGCCGGCGATGCTGCTCACACAGCTCGCCAAATAGATGGGTGACGCTTCACAGCTCGCCCCCCGCGGACATATTCGGTCCGCAACCGGCTCGCATCCAGCGGGCAATAGCCGGCGATGCTCCCACAGCTCGCCAACCGATAGCTGGGCGACGCTGCCCGCAAGGCGCAGCTCGCCCCACTACGGGCGTATCCGGCCCGCCGCCGCCTTGCTTTGTGCAGGCGACACAGCAGGCGATGCTGCTCTCACAGCTCGCCAACCATAGATGGGTGACGCTGCCCGCAAGGCGCAGCTCACCCCACCGCGGACATATTCGGTCCGCATTCGGCTCGCATCAAGCGAGCAGTAGCCGGCGATGCTCTCACAGCTCGCCAACCATAGATGGGTGACGCTGCCCGCAAGGCGCAGCTCACCCCACCGCGGACATATTCGGTCCGCATTCGGCTCGCATCAAGCGAGCAGTAGCCGGCGATGCTCTCACAGCTCGCCAACCATAGATGGGTGACGCTGCCCGCAAGGCGCAGCTCACCCCACCGCGGACATATTCGGTCCGCATTCGGCTCGCATCAAGCGAGCAGTAGTAGCGGGCGATGCTGCTCACACAGCTCGCCAACCATAGACGAGTGATGCTGCCCGCAAGGCGCAGCTCACCTCACCGCGGACATATTCGGTCCGCGTTCGGCTCGCATCAAGCGAGCAGTAGCCGGCGATGCTCCCACAGCTCGCCAACATAGCGAGTGATGCTGCCCACTGGCGCAGCTCACCACCGCGGACATATTCGGTCCGCATTCGGCTCGCATCAAGCGAGCAGTAGCAGGCGATGCTGCTCACGCAGCTCGCCAACATAGCGGGCGATGCCGCCCACGGGCGCAGCTAGCCCCCATTGCGGGCATATTCGGCCCGCCACCGCCTTGCTTTGAGCAGGCGATACAGCAGGCAATGCTGCCTACACAGCTTGCCACCGCAGCAGGCGACGCTGCGCGCATTCGCAGCTCGCACAGACAGCGGGCCATCCGGCCCACAGCTCGCACATTTGCGAGAGCCTACGCAACAGCCTTGCGACTGCAGGCGACCCACAGCAGGGAAGCGGCAGACCGGCGACTGCACAGCTGCATCGAGCACCGGCATCGAGCACCGGCGCCGCGCAGCGGGCGACGTGGCTACAGGCGTCGCTCACCGGGTTTCTGCAGCGCCGCGACGTCATCGCACCGAGTCATCGCTGCACTGCACGGCGGGAGAGATGTTCGCGACGATGCGTCTTAGCTACATAGTATAGGTAGTTATAGGTAGCTATAGTAGTACATAGAATGTTGCAAATAAATAAAACCGCGACTACATAGTATAGGTAGTTATAGGTAGTTAGTTAGCACATAGAATGCTGTAACAGATAAAGCTGCATAGTATAGATAGTTATAGGTAGCTATAGTTGATACATAGTTTATTATTGAAATAAAACACATTCGTTACAGTTGTTTGCTCTCAAGAGGCAGTATATAAGCCCTTGGAGCCTTTATTTCTTCCAAATAGATAGAATATAGTTAGGTAGGGTATCCTATCCCTTACACATAACAGTAAACACATGGTAACCCTGGTAATCGAAGGTATATGAAGGTAATCAAGGTATATAAAGGTATATAAAGGTATATCGGTGGTATATAAGGTAATCGAGGTATATACACACACAGACAGACATACATAGGTAAATAGAAAGGGCTTGGTAATTTGAGACTTGAAATATTAGGTCAAAGGTAGTCGCATAGCTAAAAGCGACACTGACCAATCACAGAGCAGGAGGGTGCTGGTACGTGATTGGTCAACAGTTTTTGATAAATAGCCCTGGTGAAGGTATGCACAAAATAAAACACTTTGCATCTACCCTCTTCCTTTCCCGAAAAAACAAGTCTAGATTCTAGACTTCTAAATGTCTGAAATAGAACCGCCTTGAAAAATCCTTTCAGGGGATATATAGATGTCTATAGTGTATGCAGGCATAAAGCCGTAATTTAGGTTTGAATAAAACTGTTTATTTTTATCCCCCTGAAACATATACGCTTATAGAGTTGCAACCCCTTAAGTGACAGGGTTGAAACATATGTAGTTTTGTAGAGGGTTGTCGTATCTATAGAGATACATATAGCTGTATAGCCCTCCTAGCATAGTTTTACGGTAAATTCACCCCAAGTAGGTAATAGCTTCGCGCCTACTATAGTTTTGTATAGTTTTCGGCATCCCACCCCTACATGGAGGGGGATGAAGGGGTGAATTCGTCTCCGCTGTGTGGAGCCTACCGAGGGCTATCCATGAAGGTACGACAACCCCTACTCACATAGACCTAAGCCTAGATATAGCCTAAAATCTAGAATTAGCATAGTGAAAATTTAAGTTAATAAACTTCATCACACACGGTGATTTTTTGGGTGTCGATACGGTATAGTTGCGCCGTACAATAGTAACATTGAAAATTTATAGAATTTGTAGTCATTTGCAAGATATTTCGGATTTATAACTAAATGTAGAATCATATAGTCGCGAATTCCACCCTTCAAATCGCTAAGTGAATAGTGAACAAGTTAAATAGTGTTTTATTGTGACTTTATTGGTAAGCCCTCTATACCTACCCCTATATACTGTGTCAATAACAGCAAGTATAGCAAGTATTCAGTTAAGGGTTGCATCCTCATGGCCCGTAGCTTATAGACGGAGCGTCAACGCGTCTGGATCATTTATACCTAGGTGGGTTGTCACCATACAGTCCACTTTTGAAGAATAGGATAACCTACCCTGGCCACCCTACAGTCCAGTCGATCACGTCCGCCCCGTACAGTTCAGTACTAATTCACCTACCCACCTACTCCCCACTTACATACAAAACTGGACAAAATACCTAAAACACGGCAGCTAAAAACATGAAGTTTGTTTATAACAACATGCTCGCCACAAATGGAGATTACACGAGGAAAGTTTCGAGTCAGTCACCGCACGCTGATGGGCAAGTTTTTAATTGTTACCACTTTACTGAGTGGGTGAGCAGAGTTGTTGTTAGGTCACACTGTGAATGATATTGTTGGGTGTTTTGAAATGGTGGATTGTACTGCTTTGTCATACTCTCTGATTAAGATGGTTTTAGTTATTTTGGATTCTGGCACCATATAGTGGTATTTTTAAGCAAGCATATATCATATGGATCTTGAGATTATTTATTTATTTAATACTTAGCGAGTGAGGATTTAACGCCTTGGGCATCGATTCCTAGTTGTGTGTAAAGGCGTATCGATACTAATATTATAAAGAGATAATGTTTGTGAGTTTGTGACGTTGTAAGGGGTAATCTCTGGATCTACTGAACCGATTTTCAAAATTATTTCACCAATAGAAAGCTACGTTATTGTGAAGTGTCATTTTATCCCCGTATTGCCACGGGAACGGGAACAACACGGATGAAACTGTGGGACGCTGCTAGTGCTAAAATAAAACTACTATTTGTACCTATTAATTTGAGACTAACTTTTGCCCTCAACTTCGCTTGCATGATCCAAATTCGTAGAGTAATTTTTGAGTGAAATGCTACAAACACGAAATTATCAAAATAATGGTATTAAGTAGGATGTGACTATAATTTTAAACTACTTATCCCGAACAATATTTAAAATATTGGTACAATAATATACTCGTTTGTACACACCCTTTTTTACTACGGATGGGTAGTCATCATGACTTATCCCGCTCTGGGCGGAGCGGAAGGGGCAGGTGTCAGACTCTTACTGACTAAAACCCACCCGTGATCCTTCTTGTGCCCTTTGCGTTCCAGGGCCACAATGACTCTTTCGAACAAATTCTACAAACCTGGCAAGTCTGTAGTGCAAAGCACATATTTAAACTAATTTTATACTCTAGCTTCACGAGTAAAGCGGCGAGTGTGTGGTAACTATAAGTACCTACAAATAACACTGCTGGAAGAAAGATTTTGTTACATACTGAGAAGACATGAGTCATGTACTTATCAATACGATTGCCCAAAGAATCTATACTAATATTATAAAGACGAAAGATTTTATTGTTTGTTAGTATTGAATGAGCTCCGAAACCACAAGAACGGGAACTATGCGGGTGAAAACACGGGGCACTGCTAGTCACTTAATAAAAGAACTAACTTATCGTTCCATTCCCCATTCGCCTCACTATTAGAAAAAATCCTTACGAATTGGGGTGAAAAGTGGGGCGAACGCAGACCAAATCATTGAGCATTTAGCTGTATGACGTTTACTACTAAACGTAGGTCAGGCAGATGTGGACTGTGAGTCACAACATCCTGTACTTTTTACATCCAGAAAATTAACTTCCTAGAAACTTTTTCAAATAGCATACAGACTACAATTGAGGTGGGTAAACAATCATAGCCGCACGGGTCGATCTTCAAGGTTAAGCAACGCTTGCTGAGGTCAAGCTGTGGATGGGCGATCATCTTAAAATACCGAGATTCCTCCGTGCTTCAAAAAGCACATTAAGCCCTTGGTCCCGGTTGCCACTTGTAGATTTTTGGCAGTCGTTACGGAAGCCAGAAAATCTAACATCAGTTTTGCCAAGACGTACCGTGTTACCAGTTAGTTATGGTATGGGTGGTGGAGATCTGATAGGCAGACGCACTACGTAAAATACTGGTATTCAGCTGAATTCGGTTGGACTGGAAGCCGACCCCAATATAGTTGGATAAAGGCTAAAAGCAGTGGTGGCCGAGTGGTAACGGCCCCGACTTACGCATCGTAGGTCACGGGTTCAAACCCAGCCAGGCGCATTACTTTGTGTAATTAATTGCATCAACACTGCTCTCAAAACGGTGAAGGAAAGCATTGTGTGGAAACCGGCATGTCCTAGAACCAAAAATTCAAAGGCATGTGCCATTCACCAACCCGCTCTGGGCGCACGGGGTGGATTACGGCCCATTCCCTCTTACAACATACAGTTAATACGTTTGCGATACGAAATTGGAACAAAAACGTCGTGAGGCAAGTAAAGATGACAGTAAATAAATTATTAATTTGCATAATCAGACTAAATCTTAGTACAGTAGCTAACTTAGTAAATAGACAGCGTACAACAGCACAGAGTAAAATTGACCGGTATTCTTCAACTAAAACATTTTAAAATAAAGAAAGAAGTGGACGTCCAAGAAAATTAACAGGTATGTTTGAGAAGAAGAATTGTACGGGACGAGAAAAAAGATGCCTAGATTTGTGCTCCTCAAATACTAAAAAACCAGAATACAATTGAAATTCCTTGAAATTCTGTCCATGATGTGTTCCGTGTAGCCAGGTACCATGGGAGATCTGCTCGTAAGAATACTGGGTTAGTGAGGCGAATAGAAAAAAGAGATTATAGTTTTCTAGAGAGTAAGTTGGCAACGTGTAATTTATACAGATGAATCAAAATACAATATTTTTGGGCCAGGAAAACATCAAACGGTATGGCGATAAAGCAATACAGAATTGAGAGGAGGCCTGTGTCCCAGCAGTGGGAATGGTAAGAGGCTGATTATGCTTATGCTAGGCAGATCATGATACAGACTTCACTTTAACCAGCAACTTGATCTTGGTAACAACTCAAACGCCACTGAACTAACACTACACCCACTTCATCTTTAAGAGCGTATTTGAACTCATTAGAAATAAAACCGCGTTATATCACCGCGGCTCTGAAGTTATCTCATCTTGTAGCGGTTTCAAATGAGAAAAGTTGTGTGTACCCGCTGTTTTGATGAGTGCCCGTAACTATTGTATTATATTGCGGTCATTTTTATATGTATTATTTTTTTGGTAGTGAAAGAATAGCGTTTGTGTGATGTAGTTTTAAAGCCATCTTCTTCTTCGTCGTTCCCTTACTACTGAGGATCGTGACCATACACGACGCGGTCAAGCCATGCTGAAGCGCGGACCGCTCTGTACATGCTGCCACCTACTGCCCTCTTTATGGCATGGGACCATCTTGCCGGTGTTCTACCCTGAGCGCGCTTTCCTTCGACCCGGCCCAATGTCATGAGCCTTTCCAGATTATGCTTGGATGCATAATATGCCCAAAAAGTCTGAGGGCATTGCAGAAAGCGGTTTGGTGATATTGAGTTCTACCAGTATCGACTCATTCGTTCTCATGGCAGTCCATGGCATACGAAGAAGTCTATACTATTCATTATAAATGCGGAAGTGTCTTTGTCTCTTTGTCGTTACAGAAATGGGAGTGAATATAATAGTGTGACGTTGACAGTGAATTGTGTCACTGGGAAATTGCACATTCCGTACGATTGTAATAAATCTTTAGTACATTATCATTTCTTGATATATTATGAAAAAAATGTTTTGTATGTCTTAAATCATATCCAAATTCATTAGTTTCCAGTATGTCCGTGTCTAATAATTAACAATTTAACACGATTTTTTACAGTTACGACGTTTGCAGTTTTCCGGTCACAGAAGAACAAAAAGTGTGTGTACACACGCCTCAACTGTGATGGGACAAGGGTGAATGATAAACGTTGTGTATTTGTGTGTGTAAATGTTTATCTAGAAACCGATTGGTACCCCACGTAATATGGATAGAATTGTTAACTTTCCATGCAAGGTGGGGTACAGGCGTACCCCAACTTCTGATTACTGAATGCTTAGAAAGAAAGAAAGAAAAATGTTTATTTAGGACTCGCGCAAAACAAACATTTTTTTTTTCTTTTCATCGAATATATGTACATGCGTTCTGGCCACTTTCAATATAACTGTAGCCAGTATTCTTGAGCTATAATCAGGATCACATGACCAGCTTCAATGTACGGGTTTTTGGAAAAGTTTTAATTATTTTGGAGCACACCTGCGTTCATGCTTCAAATAGCTATGTTATTAACATAGCTATTTAAAGCATAACAATAGTATGCAGTTTTAGCAATTTTCTTCAGTTAATTAACTATTATTTTTTGTGTATACCTATATCATAGTATGACAAAATTATATGCTTTTATAATATTTACTTGACTGAAGTATTTTTCTTCAGTTTTAGACTAGCAGCGGTTTCACCCGCGTAGTTCCAGTTCCCGTGGGAATATGGGAATAAAATATAGCCTATGTTCACCTGAGATAGTGTAGCTTCCCAACAGTGAAAGAGTTTTTCAAATCGGTCAGGTAGTTTCTGAGCCTATACAATGCAAACAAACAAACAAAAAAACAATCAAATCTTTCCTCTTTATAATATTAGTGTAGAAGAAGTGTTCCCATGGGAACACGAGAATAAATTATAGCCTACGTCACCCGGGGATAGTGTAGCTTCCAAACATAGAAAGAATTTTTCAAATCGGTTCAGTAGGTAATACGAAGCCTATTCAATACAAACAAACAATCAAATCTTTCCTCTTTATAATATTATTCTTAAAATTATACATTTGCAATACAAAATGTTACAAAAGCATTTCTATTCAACACCTAGATCCATAAAGAATGTGTGCTAACCTCTCTGGCAAGTCGGTCGCAACATGATTGCACAAGTTTTTGCAAGCGGCCACCAGACGGCGCTGAGCGCTGAGTACTGGTCGCCGGTCGCAAATGAGAAAACTTCCGCGACCTTCCCGCGATTATAACAGCTGGGTATTAAACGCTTAATGTTTTTTTTTTTCTAATGGTATGGCGTTTGTGGTTGAATTTTCAAAGGTTTTCTGCTCAAGTAAGGATAAACAGTAGCTTTAAGACAGAAGTGTAAAATATGTTGCGGCAGTCTTTTTTTTGTATTTTAACAGTATATAGATAAAAACAGAAATCTCAATAGCACCATTGTGCTTATTTGTCCACAAACGCAACCAATACATTTATTTACAGATGAGATATTGCAATATGTGTTGACCTGACAACACTACATAATCTTATGATAACTAAACAAAGGTACAAATAGAAACCACTACTTTTCCCAACCATCAGCTTTGCATGGCTTGCCATAACACCAAATCAACCTGCACCCCTGCTTACCCTCTAAACAACAAGGTACACTAACAAAACAGCACATTATGTACCCACTCGTACATAAAATAAACACATTAGGTATACGCCACGCTACGAGTGACGGCACTCGTTAGGCACAGACTAGACGTGTAATTATTGTAAGTGTAACGTCAGCAGAAACATTTCTTAGTAATACTTATTATAGTTTTCACTAAAAAGAATAAAATAGATAATAAAATAGAATATATTTTTTCTACAGAAAATCCAGATGAAGGAAACATTAAATAGGGTGACACAATGGGCGGTCTTATCGCTAAAATCGATCTTTTAAAGACAAACTTTGGATGACATCATCATGACAATCCACAGCTCGACTCCTCGAGCCAATCCCCTCGTTCCTGTACCAGCCTCATTTAAGATCTACCCGCGATGGCAACAAGAGAATACTGGTGTATCATCTTATGTACCTACCCATATTTAAGCAAATAAATTATTCGAATTTGAATTTAATATGTGCAGATTAATATAATTTCCAGAGTAACCATTGCTGCTGAGTAAGCAAAAGCTAAAAATTAATTAGTTAGATTGCATATCAAAATTTAATACACACACACACACACACACACACATAATTAGACACACACACAAACAATAAAATAATATAATACACAAATACACACCAACAATGTGTAGCAATATAATTACACATTTAATTTGATACAGGAGTAAATCCTAGTGTGGGGAACGTTTTTTTTTTAAAGAAAAAAGAAAGAAGAAAAGAAATAAAGAATAATCAAGATACTCGTATGTAACGATTAATAAAATAATTATAGCAAACATTCATAACTCAAATCAATCAACAACAACAACAACGACTCAAACACAACACACACACACACACGCACACACTCTTTCTCAATAACTAACTGTCAGTAATTAGTTTACTAATCTTCAGTTGGTTGTGTTGCTGTCGGTCCTCGCTGTATAATTGCTGACATTCGAGTCGCAGTCCCGGCCGGGGACGCCGATGACTGGAATATTAATAACGCGAATATTCTTGACACTGTCATACTCCCTTATAATTATATTGAGACGTGCCTAAATAATCGACGGGCTTTTGTTTGAAAATAGTTTGTTTTGGGAAGTAAACGTTCTTAAGTCAGATTATTTTTCTGCTTAGTACTATGCAATTAAAGTTACTGTGTACGTAACACAACTGTTTATTTTATCATTAGGAAAAAAACAAGCGACTTACACGCGAACTCGGTGTTTTCCGAAATTAAAGTCGACAAAGTTAGTTTTTTATTTTTTACTTTTTAGTGGTACACCCCCACCTCTACCTAAACGTACTCATCACAGCGTACACGGTATAAATTGGCGTAAACAAATATGCAATTTCAGTAATCGCGAAAGATTTGCTATCATTTATTGAAGAGTTCCGATTTCTATCTCTGTTCTTCATCAGATCTTCACCAAACTAGAAAGGGACCACGTTGAAATACTAAGACGCTCTTCCAAACCATCGTACTTTTTCATTTTACATCGGCAAGAGTGAATGAGAACATCATCAACGTAGTCGAAGACACGCATTATTAGCGGTAACTCAAAACTAGTCCTTAGATCTGAATAAAATGAATCATCAAAATTGAGACACCCAGTAGAAAGTTATGAGGATACACACAAAAAAAATATTGAGTCGCCTTGAGAACCTACTCCTTTTTTGGAAGTCGTTTAATAAATACAAGTCACGCGGTATAGTTTAAAAACCTTTTTAATTTATCAATTGTAAAAATTATTAATGTTAGGCGTCCATGTTGGGGTGACAGACGTTTAATTATTACGTACCTAACTGAATCGGTATACAAAAAAATATGCTGAGACAGTTGGTGATACAAACACACGAGTATACATAGGTTCCTTTTTTCCATTAACCCCTTAAAATATGACCACAGTCAGGAATAGTTCATAGACTACCCTTTGTGCCTTGTACAAACATTATTCACCACCCAAAACTACACAAACAATTATTTCTGAAAACACAATCTATCCAGTAGGCCACCAAAGAACTATCGATTATCGATTACCCACGATCTTTTAGTTAATTGCAAAAGAAAAAACATGTTGTATTTAATGATACGAGTACCAAGAACTATTGACGTATATTACATGGTTCATTTTCGTGGAAAACATTATTGCGACCAAAGTAACGAGGTAGTTGGTTGTTAAAGAAATAATTAGTCTTGAAACAAAAGAATAATGACGGCATGGTTTTCTATTAATGTTAATTTGTACGCTGTGTTTGTCTGCCTATGACCTTTGAAGTTATTAAGTGCCTTTAACAGTGAAATTTTCGATCGAATAAACAACTTAGCTAACGATGTATTTTTCGAGGAAATTCTTTGTCGTTTGAAATATTTAAAGGTCATGCCTAAATTAAACTAATAATGCTCTACTAAATACATTAGTAAACAAAGCAATAAACTATTGTTATAGAGTCGAAATGGAACGCTCCTGTTCAAACAATAAGGAAAGTAATTAAGAGCGTGTACGCCGTATGGCATTTCATACAAATTTTCAAGTTACTATTTTGAAAATGATCGAACCGATTAGATGAAACTTCACACATATAAGCAGGATACATAGGTCTAAAAAGTTAGTTAAAAACAATTTCGAAAAGTCTTATTTAAAAAAAGATAACTGGAAATTTATGTTTGTATGGAAAATTTAAAATGGGTCTAATTTAACTGTAACACTATTTATCGAAAATGTTTTCAACTAACTTTTTAGACCTACATCTTGCTTATGTATGTCAAGTTTCATTAAAATAAGTTTAGTCATTTTGGAAAATAAGGACTTGAAAATTTGTATGAAATGCCGTACGGCGTATACGCTCTTAAGTCAAAATGGCAAAGTGATAGTACGTTCACAAAAAGGCGCAGAGTTATATATAAAATGAAAAGGTAAATTCAAACGCTATATTTCATCTATACTAATCTATACTCTATACTAATATTATAAAGAGGAAAGATTTGTATTTTTGTATGCAAACAATAAACTCAAAAACTACTGGACCGATTTCAAAAAATATTTCACCACTAGAAAGCTACATTCACCCTGAGTAACATGAGCTATATTTTATGCCCGTATTCCTACGGGAACGGGAACTACGAGGGTGAAACCGCGGGGCGCTGCTAGTTTAAAATAAACCTACTAAAAGACATTTATGGAACAACAGAAGTTTGGTACATAATGTGTATGGTGTGCTACCTATGTAATAAAATACAGAGGTACCTGTGTAACAGTGCCTATCCGTTCTTTACACTGTAAAGCAGCACAAATATACCAGCTCTAAATAATATATTTCGTAAAGAAACCACATCATTTAAAAAAGACAGCAGAAGAAAGAAAAGGAAAGAATTAGAGAGCAGTTTAAAAGGGTGTGGTTCCAATCACAGGAGTAGTGCAGGACGGTTAGAAATCCGATTACTTTGGAGCTACTTTTGTAGTGGATTAGCAGGGGTACAGGTGGGGTGGCAGGGTAAGCGGATAAGCGGGCGGGTAACGTTTGTGAGTTTGTAACGTTGTAAGGGGTAATCTTGGTATCTACTGAACCGATTTTCAAAATTATTTCACCAATAGAAAGCTACGTTATTGTTTATTGTCATAGGTATCGGTCTATAGGCTATTTTATTCCCGTATTGCCACGGAAACGGGAACAACGCGGGTGAAACCGCGGGGTGCTGCCTATGTTACTCAGGATGTCACAGTAGTTTTTGAGTTTATTCATTACAAATATACACACACAAAATTACAAAAATACAAATCTTTCCTTTTCATAATATTAGTGTAGATGTGAATAATTCTACAACGTGTTATAGAATAACTACAGTACTTTGAAAGGGGTCATTCAAGTCATCATTATGACCAACTTTTACGGGAGCAAGCTAAACGGCGAAAAGAAAATTTGCTGTTCAGAACATTTTGTCGACCTAATGTATGGGAAAGTCGATTATTCGCGATTTCAGTGTTAGTCCCATATTAAAATTTGTTCATAATAATAACAATTATCATTTTATTTATTTATTTGGATATCCAACAACGGAATTTGTTCGAAAGAGTCACCGCGGCCCTGGAACGCAAAGGGCACAAGCAGGAACACGGGTGGGTTTTAGTCAGTAAGAGTCTGACACTCCCTTCCGCTCCGCCCAGAGCGGGAGAAGTCATTTGATGATTTCCCATCCAAAAAAAAAAGGATACACAGTTGTAACATCAGTTTCAGTGATACAAGTGGTTACTTTACGTGTGCTCCTTCAGTTATAGGAGACCACAGCATGCACATATGCATAACTAGGTTTGAATAATAAAGTAATACACAAAAACAAATTAAAAATAGGTATAATCATTCCTCTAGATTAAATAAGGTTAAACTATTCAAAATAATAAATTAAAATTAAAAGTTAAATTGTTTCACTAAATTAAAATTTTGCAATCCCATTAAGTTATGTCATATTTTAGTTTTTAATTATTTTTCAGGTATTGAGTTTTATCTGTCACACATTGTAAAAGTAACAAGCATAAATTAATAAAGCATTTTCCATTTAATTAATTATCAAAGTCTCATAATATCGTCTGCAGCAGTGAGCGGTCAACTCTGATGCCTGAAAAAAAAAAAAACACTGGCAAGTAAAAAATAAGGTAGGAAAGGTTTTAATGAAAGTCGAGATACTAAGAAGGTTTTGAAAGTAACAAACGCTGTCTGCATAAAAATAATAAAAGACTACGTAGTAAGCTAAGTCGAAGATTTGCACTCCGGTACTTATATCTTTTTTTTTTATAGCAACGTCTTTTCCAGAAAAAGAGATACTGTAACAAAGCAGTATTTATAAGAAGTTAAACAAGCCATAAATTAAATATTTGAATGTTTTTTATTTCAACGTTAGAAACTAAATATAGTTACATTGAACATTTATTTATTTAATTCAAGACGTTGGGTAATTATCTATACTAATATTATAAAGAGGAAAGATTTGTATTTTTGTATGTAACGAATAAACTCAAAAATACTGGACCGATTTCAAAAATTCTTTCGCCATTATAAAGCTACATTCACTCTGAGTAACATTGGCTATATTTTACCACCTTATTTCCAGGGGAACGGGAACTACGCGGGTGAAACCGCGAGGCGTTGCTAGTTTATTATATAAGACTTAATTTAAAAATGCATGAAAAGTCGCAACATCAGAGTCGACTATTTGGAAATGTGGATTTGGCGAAGACTTCTTCGTAAACCATGGATCGCCATGAGAATGAATGAGTCCTACCTGGTGAAACTCAACATCACCAAAGAGCTATATATATCATGCCATGAGCCTCCAGCTTTTACGTTAATTTCCTATTTATTATTTTTATTTCAATGAAAACGCTACCACACGTCAGCATAGAAGACGACGCCCGCTAGGTTCAGTTCCTGTCAGGGTTGCGGAACTTGTTCGAAAGGGCAAGGCACCCCGGACTAGGCACGCAAAGGGCATTAGGAGGAATTTGGATGGGATTTAGTTAGTAAGTGTTTGACAATCCTTTGCGTTCCACGCAGAGCAGACACAAAACAGAGGCAGCATCTTAAGAGCAGTCTACGCAGCAGGATACCGCAAGACTCGGAATCGCTTCGTATGTGGTTGCGATCCTGAGTTCCTGTTCGTGAACGGTTTTCACCAGTTGACACTAGTATGACTCGTGCTGACTAATTAACGGAACCCTAAACAATCGGATATTTTACTCGTTATAAAAATCATAATTCTACTGAGTCCTTCCGCTGGATTTTCAAAAAATATTGGACACGTATTTTTTTTTTTCATTTCAAATTGTAAAAAAAATGTAAAGATCAAAGTTCAAGAGTGGGGGCTGGTGACGTCACATCGCTTGTAAAAATTGTTGCATGTAGTGACGCGACGCGAGTTTTCAATGAACTCAATCGCCTTCATTTTTTGATTCCGAGAAAAAGTAAAAATACGTGGGTGTCCAATACTTTTTGGGAATCGATTTGACGGACTTATTAGTTTTTTTTTTTTCAGCAAAATGCCTTATTCAAAAAAGTATGTAATTTTTTTTTTTCAGTTTAATTGCAATTTCTCATTACCCAGAAGCGAAGATTATCATGCACAAAAATCTGGGCTCATTCAGGATATCATGCTACATTACATCGCCATTTATAACGCAACAAATAAAATCAAGGCGGTGACCCTATTTACCGGTCCCTCATCATAAATTTTAATCTGTATACAAAATAGGGACACCGTAATAATTTATCGTAAGCTGATTATAAAAAGGTTCTTGCCCTTTATTTAAGGAACCTTATTATAAGTACAGTAGGCTGCATATGAGTAACAATACTCTTGTGATATGGAGTTTCAATGGAATGCCAGGCCAGTTTATACTAGTCATGTTAGCACTGACGTGTGGCATACCGTACTTATTTTTGGCACAGTCAAATATTGACCTGCTTTTGGAACCTGGTCGTAAGTATTGCAGCAAAGAAAAGACCCTCATCTTCCATGGACGTGTTTGCGATAAGAATAATTAAAATTTTCATAATTAAAAACGAAAATGTACGTACTGCCCGTCGTTATTAATGTTAAACTTTTCTTTTCAAATTGTTAAAAATGTTTATCATATTCATAGGATGATTTTCGAAACTTAATTAGAATATACTTTCCAACCATCATCATCTGCCTAGCCTTTTCCCAACTACATTGGGGTCGGCTTCCAGTCAAGCCGGATTCAGCTGAATACCAGTATTTTACGTGAAGCGGCTGCCTAGCAAACCTCCACAACTCATTAACTGGGGAACACGGTACTTCTTGGTAAAACAGCGGTGTCAGATTTTCTGGCTTCTGGCAGTCCGTAACGACTGCCAAAGATCTCCAAATGATAGCCGGGACCAACGGCTTAACGTGCTTGCCGAGGCACGGAGAAGTCTCGTTTTGTTAAGATGGTCACCCATCCACAGACCAACCTCGGTAAGCATTGCTTAACCTAGAAGATCGACCCGTGTGGCTGTTATAATTTAGCCACGAGCGCCTCTAAATATTTTTTAACCACGCCAAATAAATTCAATTTTAACTCCTCTCTAGAAAAAAAAAATCAAATCACTGCAAAAAGAGTTGCCCGCTCCACTGCCATTCGAAAAGTCATATTCAAAAATCTGCGTGAACTTTTTTTGTGTAGCAACCCTACTGCGACGTATGTGGCTACGGACACCAGAGGAACTAGAAACGATTGCACTGGCATTTTTGTCATTCACACTGGGCGAATGGCCGACTGAAATGCACATTTAAAAAACATTCAGCTTGCCGTGGATATGCGAAAATGTCTGTTGGAATATTTATTATCAGAAGGGCAAATAATAATGTACATATATGAAGTCATAGCTAAAGTGTGATTTAAAGCGAGTATTGGTGAATACTATTGTCAAGAAGAATGTTCCAACTGACATGCGCTGTCAAAATTTTAGGAACGCATTTTGTCAATCGGTACTCTACTCGTCGATTTTAAATATTTTTTACCATGTTCGCCCAATTTTTGGCCCTTGTTCGTACAAACATTTATCTAAAAATTGGGGCGAATGCGGAATTGAACCATAGAAGTCGCTTAATCTAGAGCCATTAAGGTTAAAAAGATAAAAAGGTGTAATATGGCTGAAAAATGAAAAGATGGCTCATGGTTTTATTAACATTTATGTATTTCTGTCATTTTATTATTATAAACTCTTCTTTGGCTATACATTTAAATAAAAAGAAACTGGGTGTCTGTCCTTTATTGACATAATTTAAAGTAAGTGTCAGAGCAAGTGATACTAAAGAATTTTGCTTGAAAAAAAAAAGAAGTAATTAATCAGTTAAATAAAGTTTGGATGCCAATAACACCAATGTTCATTGAATTTGGTATACATCATGAAATGTAAAGGTATTTAATTTTTGTCTAATAAAAAATATGATTACGTATATTCATTAAAAAAAAACAAATATCACTATATAATACTATCAGCCCAACTATGTACCTCAATATTGTGGCCACATGAATATTAATTAACTAACTCTGAATAATTTACTAATAACATTTCGGTGGCAAAATATTAATTATTTTATGAACCATCGGGGTATTAATTGTATGGGTCTGTAGTAATTGGATTGTATTAATATAAACACTGATTCCATGCATAATTATGCAGTATTGTAATTAGATCCTCTTATATCTTGGAAATAGATAGCTTTGTTGGTACTGGCAGTTATAGGACTCATTTAACTCAAATTGTAATAAAAAATTAGCTCATTGATTTATTATGTTCATATTGAAAAGGGTTAAATTGGTCAAAATAGGTACATACGTGTCAAATTGTTTGAAATATAAACAATCACAGATAAAAAAAAACAAATAGGCATCAGGATATTATTGTCCTTCAACGTACGATCGCTTGGTGCGGATTAGTCCACTTTGCCCCGCTAGCCCCCCACTGGGGCAGAATAGAAAAATATGATCAAATGTAGAAAAACAAACTTTTATGACTCAATTACAAAGTACACGCAGTCGACTTACTCAAATTAAATTAAAAAATACTTCTTTATTAATGAATTAATAAGTATTTACTAAAATTATAATAATTATTCATTATTCCAGTCTCAGGAATACTTATTCGTGATACTGTTCTCCTAGTAGTTTTTAAATGTATACCCGCTCACCATTTAAGCCTTTTATTCCTGGATGGGAAATCTTCATATGACTTCTCCCGCTCAGAGTGGAGCGGAAGGGAGTATTAGACTCTTAATGACTAAAACGTGTTTCTCCTATTGCCGTTTGCGTTCCAGGGCCGCTGCCTTGAAATACTTTTTCGTGACTCTGATCTCCTGGTTATGGTTATGATGGGGGAGTCTGTACCGTTCCTGACTTGAAGCGCGTATCCGAGTATCCGCATCCTTTGCAGTCCTTGTCAAGTCATATACCGGGATAAAAATATTCTTTGTGCTAATTTCAGTAATAAACTCAGTGCAAAAGTTTATCGAAATCCTCTCAACCGTTTTTGCGTCATTGAAACATACAGAACAAACCAAAGTAAGTAAGTAACAAGTAGTATAGAATTTACAGACTCAACGATATTATTGAACACGACAGTATCAGCCCCAGTGGGGCCAAACAAACTAAGACCTCATGCCATATTCAGTCTATTACATGAATTAGTGGGAGCGAACAAATTTCAGAAACGTGGCAAGTCTATTCTGCCCCACTAATGGGACAGCTCGTGGGGCAAAGTAGACTAATCCCTTGGTGCTACATCAAGTTGACATCTGTCATATTTATTCTAAATTCCACTGCGCAATTTTATTCGTCTCAAAACTAACTCATAAGATGCCAGACATTTTTTTTTATTATTCGTTACTGTTTTAGACAGCCAATCATGGTGATTGACAAAAGATATAGTGATAACAGCTTCTAGAAATTTGAAAACGGGTTTAGCCACTGTCACTTCTCTGGCTTTGAAAACAAAAGCTAGAGCTCTATATCGTTTAGAGTCTGTGCCACAAGAGGATCATACTAACAGTTTCAACCACACAGTATCGCCAACTTTCAAAGCAAAACAAAAAACTAAAAAACAAGCACCCACCTGTATTCATGCTTCAAGTTTAATAGAACGGCGCGCGAACAAAATGAATGACTGTGGCCTGTGACGGGGTAAAATGAAACAAAAAAAAAATATAACCCACTACAAAAAAAATAGCACTCTGGTATCGGCAAATTGCAAAACAAAAGTAGTGGCGGTAAAGAGTCGGGTAGTAAAAAACAATGGAAAAAGCCAACGAGTTCGAGCAAGGCAAAAAAATGTTAAATAGGTAGTAAAATGTGAAGTATTTTCGACCTTTGAGGTTGTAATAGCACGGAGTTCGTTTAGATGAATCAAAAGTGCTGTTAGTGGGATGATTTAAGTGCTTTTGAATATTAAACTTTACGGTAAGAACTACCCAGCCAGAAAGGTGTTTTTGTAGGTACCTTCATATTTATGTGGATGATGTCGGAAAATATTGTCATTGATAGTTTGGCAGTGTTGAATGTTGATATGTGTGGCAGAGTGGAAACAGCCCCGACTTACAAGTTGTAGATCGCGGGTTCAACCCCAGCTCAGGCGCATTACTTTGTATAATTAATTTCATCACCACTGCTCTCAAAACGGTGAAGGAAAACATCGTGAGGAAACCGGCATGTCCTAGAACCAAAAATTCGAAGATATGTGACATTCACCAACCCGCACTGGGTCCGCGTGGTGGATTACGGCCCATTCCCTCTTCTAGACAGGAGGCTTGTGTCCCACCAGTGGGAAGATTAAAAGGCTGAATATGAATTTTGATAGCTAATTCATCCAGATAAAACCACATTAATGATATTATGGTTGTGTCAGAAATTGCGTTGCAGAATTTGTTCAGAAGTGTCATCACGGGCCTGGAACGCAAAGGTGAGTTTTAGTCAGTAAGAGGCAGATATTATCTTCCGCTCAGCCTAGAGCGGAAGAAGTCATTTGATGATTTCCCATTCATATAAAGTAGGTAGTTCGATTGCCGTATATTGAAAGTTTAAAATTTATTTATTTACGTAAAGGTTCCGTATTTGGGTCACAAATGTTCATATGTGTCTCAAATTTCTACAGAATCGGTCCTGTAGGTAGGGAGAAAATCAGCTGTGAGAGACGACCAGACAGACATCCCAATGATCATAATTACCTACAGGGATTTCGTTTTTCACAAATGATCGGATCCCTAAAAACTTTAATAGACAATCAAAATAAAACAGGCCTTACATAAAAAAAATCTAATAATAATAATGTTTATTTGGAACAACTTAAGATTACAGATTACACAGGAAAAAACGGAGATAGCTACAAAAGTAAAATACTGTGGCGCAGCTATCAACGCCCAATTCAGAAAAAATACAATCATAGACATTGTTCCAGATTAACCTAAGAGACGTTAGTTACAAAAATATTATTAAGACAAACGTACACTGTGTGGTTACAATTATAGTATATATGTAGAGTATAGGTGGGGGATAGGTGTGTGTGTGTGTGTGTATGTGTGTGTCTACCGCGCTTATGACACCATAAGTTGCTCAGTCTCTTCATAGGACAAGGACCCAAGCCAGTTGGTCACTTTTTTCTTCAGTATATTCCTAGTCATAGGGTATATTGTAAGTCTTGTATTTATGGCATTATATAGTTTAGAGCTGCTGTGAGTGAAGTGGCGACTGACCAAAGCTAGCCTGCAGCGTTCGGTCCTACAAATTCTGTCAGCACGACAATTTTTTGTAAGGGACTGTGGGTCGTAAGGGAGAAGTATATGCTTCCGAAGCACTGTTTGTAACACGAACAACTTTCTCACTGAGAGGACCTCACAAAGTGAGTATAGGTCAGAAGTGGGAAATCTAATAGACTTCTTAGCGAGTACTTTTAGAACCGCTCTCTGAGCCCTCTCTAGCCGCAGCATGGTTGTCTTGTGCGTTCCCCCCCAGTGGTTATGCAGTAACCCAGAACTGATTGAGCAAGTGCAAAGTAGACCATTCAAAGGCATTGGAAATCAGCAGCTGCTCGAAGTTTTTTGAATAGGTAAATCAATCTTCTAACTCGAACCACAACTGAGTTAACCTGTTTTTTCCATGTCAAAAGATTGTCTAATATAACACCAAGGTATTTTATGCAATCAGACCGTTCTATTTGGGCACAGTTACAGGTGTTGGCCACTGGATTTGAACACACATGGGTCCTGATCTCAAACGACAAAGGCAGTTGGCTAAGAATACTCGCGGTGAAGGGGATGAACTTAGTCTTGGAGATGTTAAGCGTGAGCAGATTCGAGGTTAACCACATCATAACCATCCTCAGTGCCAATTCAGCATTTTTACGAGTGTCAGACCAGTCCTTACCATGGGTTATGAGAGCTGCGTCATCCGCATATGTGATAATTTTTATGTTCGGAAGATATAACTGACACAGCTCATTGACATAAATGAGGAAGAGGGTTGGTCCTAAGACACTACCCTGTGGGACACCATAAAACAATTTTTCTTCATCACTCACAAAAGATCCAACCTTCACAACCTGTTTACGCCCCGTTAGGTAGCTACGGAAGATTTCGAGGGCAATGCCACGTATGCCAATCTGTTCCAGCTTGACAGTCAGTTTGGGGACAGAAACGGTGTCGATCGCCTTCGAGAGGTTTATTGTTAAGGTGTCCGACTATCGTATTCGTGAGTTCCAGGGTAGCGTCTTCTGTTGATTTTCCCGTTCTGAAACCATACTGATTTGCGGCCAGAATTTTGGATTTAGCTATGAATTTCACAAGCCTCGCATTGATAATTTTCTCGAAGATTTTTGAGATAGTTGAAAGGTCTGATATAGGCCTGTAATTAGTAACAAGATCCTTGTGTCTTCCCTTGTAAATAGGGTGGACTATGGCAGATTTGAAAACATCAGGAAATTTACCAGAGGATATAGAGAGATTAAAAATGTGGACAAGGATAGGGATAATTGTATCTTTGGTGACCTTGATAAATGTGGATGGCATTCCATTATAACCAACAGCACATTCATCTTTGAGAGTTAAAATAATGTTTTCAATTTCGGCTTCATCAACATTGTTCATGACCATCGAGTTCAATGGGACTGTCATGGAAGAGCTGGCGATCTGGGGCAAACAGTCACTTTGTGATGGAGAATTTGAAAATTGAGACGCGAGGGTACTGCCCACATTCACAAAGTAACGGTTTATCAGATTGACAGAGAGAAGAGGGTCGCCTTCATATTTCAGTAACTCTGAAGAAAAAGTTTTACCCTTGTCTATATAGGATTTATCTTTAATGACCTTCCAGGTTGCCTTTGGGTTCCTTCCGGCCCATCTAACGAAATGCTTAATTTAAACATAGATTTGCAGATTCTAAATAAATTAAAACAATACTGAGAGGTTGTTGTTTTTCAAATAATCCTTATTTGAAAAACACCAACAACCACCTCTTAAGAGGTCATTGTACTCATCATTATGAACAACTTTTGCCATGGGACCAACCCTGAAATCGCAAAAAAAAAAACAGCCGTTTCCTACGTTTATGTTCGTAGAACTCATCAAAATGTAGGGAACCGCTGACTTTTTAAGACTTAAAATTTACTTAATTATTTTCACCTTAAATACTACTCTCTCGTTTAGCATTACAAACAAGTTTAAAAATTTGTTAGAGCAATTTGATACCGCACTGGACACAATGCGTGCTCATCACACATCACTTTCACGAGCCGTTGACAGCCTCAGAATTAGATCGTCCGTGACGTTTCCTCTCTAATGAGATCACAGTAACGAGTTTGTTGACGGACGGCCCTCTGACAAGAGGAATTATTCGCCACTGTTTACTGCGTTCCCAATTCCTGGTACGGATTTTTTGAATGGTTACTGCATTCGGCATACATTTATTATATAGACAGATGCTCTTTTTATTGTACACCATAGCACATTTCAATCAGGACTTAAAAAATAAGGGGGAGTATATAGTATTCATAAATTTATTAATTTCCTTGATAGAAAATGTAACTTCTAATTGAAATGTTAAACCTACTCTTATTTTAGAAGTCTGGCTTGGTAAGTATGTGTGCTAAGCAGGTATATATTTACACTAGATAACTATTAAATAAATTTCATCATTAGTCAAACTTAATATTGTGATGATGCTCCTTAGCTGCCTCCTTAGCTGTGGGTAACTGGCAGGTTAGTTTGTCGATAAAACTTTTGAAGGGTCACGAATAACCTGCCTATAACTTTTTCTTTTCGGGGGAAACCTTCAAAAGGCGCCAGAACTATTGGAGAAAAGATCATGCAGGGAGTGTGCACTAAACGACATAAAAGAGGGCCTCGTTACCTCTTAAAAGAGCACTCTGGAACCCCTTCTGTGCGACGCCTGTTAGACTTGTAACTTGTGTGGCTGTTTAGCTTGGAGCTCAGCAAGGTTCCTGTAATACCAACCAGGCCCGAGTCGAAGGCGCGTCCTGTTCCACGCGCGCCTCAAAGACATGTCAGCAAAGAAGACGAGGTTAGCGGAATTTGTTCGGAAGAGTCACCGCGGCCCTGGAACGCAAAGGGCAGTAGGACGGACACGGGTAGGTTTTAGTCAGTAAGAGTCTGACACTCCCTTCCGCTCCGGGAGAAGTCATTTGATGATTTTCCATTCAGAAAAAAAGGCCATGTAGCAGCTTAATCCCAAGCCTTCAATAGAGTCTTTAACTGTGTAAAAACCTTTTTAGCATAGCTAATGTTTTATACAGCTTCTGCCCGCGACTTCGTCCGCATGGAATAATAGTTAGTAACCACATGATTTTGAAACATTCTTCATTGATGCTCCGCTCCTATTGGACTTTTTTTACCTCTTAAAAGACCACTCTGGAATCCCTTCTGTGCACATCCCTGGGGAAACTGTAAAAGGGTCTCCCCTAAATCTCGCTCTGCACGGCAGCACGTGATAACCCGCCTATACCTAATGCGACATCCCTACCTATGCATAAATGTGCACGAAGAAGGGAGCTTATACTTCTTTCTATAGAAGCAGCTTACGTCATGGGTTGCGATAACAAATAAGGTTAACACAATTATTATATTGGACATGGTCTGACTGTCTGCATGACCTCCATAACTCCTTCATTGGGGTACACGTTACCCCAACGTAATAAGACTGGTGTCAGTTTTTGGGCTTCAACTTTTTAACGACTATCAAAGATCTACGAATGATGGCTAGGAAAAACGTGCTTTCCAAGGCACGGAGAAGTCTCAGTATTTGTGTCACAGCTAAGCATTGCGTCGCTTTACCTTGAAGCTCAGCGCGTGCAGCACTGATGAAGATCAAGACTGGTATCAGATTTTTGGCATTCTGAGTATCCGAAACGACTGTCAAAGATCAAGGTATTTCTTACTAACTCTCTCTTCTTCTGGTCTGGTTTTTAATGCAGGTTATGTCTGGGAGGAATTTAATTTATGGGAAATCATCCTGTGACTCCTCCTGCTTAAGGTGGAAGAGAAAGGTGTGTCAGAGTCTTACTGAGTAAAACCCAGTCGTTGCCCTTTAAATGCCCTTTGCGTTCCAGGACCACAGTAACTCTTTCGAACAATTCAGCGACCCTGGGATGTAAGTATAGATATATAGTAAGATATATAGTAAGTAACAGACAAATTGGCTTCAATTGGTTTCTCTTAGTGTCAACATAAGTGACTCTGTAAAATTCTCATTACATTTATTTATTTATTTATTTATTAGGGACAACAAACAGTAGTATAAATTACAATAAACTCAAGACTTATTCAATAGGTATAGCATATACACTACTAACAACGTTATCCACAAATTACTATACTATTAATAAGCTAGTTGTTGAAAGACAATATCGAATCAATTTACTCTTGTGTGATATACAGTTACATAATATAATATAATATGGCTGCTATAATCTGACTCCTGTAAGTACCATGCGACTCACAGAGTCCACATGTAAATCCTTAATGACTATAGTTGGAGTTTTAAGATATTATAGATTTCTTTTTTAAATAATGAATTGCTGAGAAACGTTATATCTACTGAACAAAATTGTTTATTATAAGTGTCGACCAAGCGACGCAACGGTGACCGAGCTCCTGAATTAGAACGACAGAAAGAGACGGCGAACAAGTGCTTTGAGCGAGAATCACGCCCATGAGCTGTACGAGGGACCAGGTAGCACAAACTATTTACCAGATTAGGACAGTCAAACTTGTTACGACATATGCTAAAAAGCGTCATCATCTCAAGAAGAATGCGTCTAGAGTGTAAAGTCAAAAGGCCGTATTTTTTAAGTAGAGACTGGTATGATAGTTTTTTACGGAAGCATCTATAGTGCATAGCGCGGAGATATTTTCTTTGAACTAACTCTATGATTTCAGAGTACTTTTTGTAGTATGGGTTCCAGATAGGCACTGCATATTCAAGCTGGGGGCGGATTATGGATCTGTATAAATGTAAATAGGTGGAAGGGCGTCGAAATTCTCTAGATGATCTCATGACAAACCCAAACATTTTGTAAGCTTTATTAACTATATTATCTATATGACCATCCAGATGGAGTTTAGAGTCCAATAGAACACCTAAATCACGTATGCATGTGACATTGCTTAACATAGTATTGCCAAGGCGATAGTTGTGTTTCACGACATTTATTTTTTTTGTAAACGTGATACTGTGACACTTAGACAAGCTGAGATAGAGTTTGTTGGCCGAGCAATATTCTGAAAAGCGGTCCAGGTCTTTTTGAAAATCGGCACAGTCTGATTGTGAAGTTATTTTTTTGAATATCTTTAAATCATCCGCGTAAAGCAAAAAATCGCAGTGTTGGAAACAGTTGTTAATGTCGTTGATAAATAGAATAAATAAAAGTGGCCCTAAGATCGATCCTTGTGGAACCCCTGACGTGACTGGGAAATAGTGCGATTCGTAACCATTGATCACAACTTTTTGAGTCCTGTTAGTAACATAAGATACAAACCAACGAAGCAAGTCACCTCTAATTCCGTTAAATGCAATTTTATTGAGTAACAGCTCGTGATCCACTTTGTCAAACGCTTTTTGAAAATCGGTGTATACTACATCAATTTGCTGCCTATTGTCTATGGTCTCAAAAAGTTGCGATGTGAAGATGAGAAGGTTGCTAATGCAGGATCTATCTTTTACAAATCCGTGTTGCTCTTTTAATATCACGCGACGCATGATGGGGTAGACTTCGTTATGTACAAGCTTTTCAAAAATTTTGGAGAGGATTGATAATAAGGAAATAGGACGATAAGTAGATACGTCGTTTTTAGACCCAACTTTGTGGACTGGGATTATATTTGCGCGTTTCCAGACCTCGGGGAATACGCCGTTAGAAATACATTTATTATATAAAATGCAAAGAGGAAAGCACAGTGTATTACATGTATTTTTTAAAAAGATCGAGGGAATGCCGTCAGGCCCAGGACCTTTGGATACGTCCACTGATTTTAATTCTTTTTGTATTTTGTGTTCAGAAAAATGTAGATTACAAAGAAGAATATCACTGTCTGGATTTGGGGGCGGCGGTTCCCATGCATTAGAATCGAACGTAGTCGGTTCATAAACTGACTGGAAAAACTTTGTGAATAGGTTGCAGGTGCTAATAGGGTCGTTTGAGGAATGTTGTTCAAAATAAACTGTCGCAGGGATACTATTACTGGATTTACGCTTAGCGATGTAGGACCAAAATGCTTTAGGGTTAGAGGCCACGTTATTTTCTGTTGTTTCCAAGTATTTTTTATAGCAGACATCTGCCTCTTTTTTAAACTTTGCTCTATAAATTGAATATAATTCGTAGTCACTTATATTCCCGTATTTTTTCCATTTAACCCAAGCGCGAGTTTTGTTTCTATATATCTTGAGAAGAGATCTTGAGAACCAATGAGGGAACCTACAATTTTTAGGCTTGTACAATGGGGTATACAATTTAATGAATTGATATATTTTTTCATAAAACATTGAGACAGCTTCATTAGGTGGTAATTTCCCCAGTAAATTATCCCAATGCACAGCCTTTATTTCAGTATTAATCTTATCATAATCAGATTTGTAGTAGTTAAATTGGGTTGCTGTATTCCGTTTTAACATCACTGACAGTTTTCTAAATGGCAACTCTATGCAGAATGCAGGATGATGATTATCAATAGGCAAAAGAGATACATTAGGAGTGAGGGCTACTGCATGGGTATTGCAGAAAAATAGGTCTAAGATACGACGATTGCAGTTGATAGCACAATTGTATTGGTTCATATCCAATTGCGAGCAGACATTTAGTAGATGACGACTGACATTAGAATAGTTGCTATAAGTGGAACACTTCATGTAGAATGTGGAGTTAATCCAATCTAGCTCAGGAAGGTTAAAATCCCCAGTCAACACAACGCACTCTATGGAGGAATTATCTGCGAGAGTTGCGAATGAGTTGATGAAATTAATATAAATATCTTCTTTAGTATTAGGAGGAATATAAGTGGCGCAAACAAGAAGGAATTTGTTATTGTTAGAGGGAATTTTAATAATAGTATGTTTCGGTAGACTTAACGGAGGCAGCAGTGTGAGACATGAGGGTTGCAGGTCTTTGGAAATGGCTATAAGTACACCCCCTCCGTCTTTTTTATTAGTCACAGAACGATTACGATCGCATCTGAAAACAAGATAACGTTGATCTATGAATTCATTCTCTGAAATATCAGGTGTCAGCCAGGTTTCAGTTAAAATAATAACGTCGTAGGCGTGAGACAAGATATTAAGATATAATGTGTTAAGTTTGGTCCTGATCCCTCGACAGTTTTGATAATATATGCATATATTGTTAGCCATTATCAAAATGTGAGATTACAATAGTATTTATATAAATTATTGAAGTTAAAAGTTCTACGTTAAGTTTTAATAGTAAATGAGGAAATACTAATATCGAAAAAAAGATAAACAGCTGCGAAGCAAAGTCATACACACAAAAAGCATAAAACATACCAAATATGAAATAAAACATCATATAAGAAAGTAACAACATAGTTAAACTTGCAAATAACGTGATCGCCAGTGTCACTAAGATCTTAACAGCAAAAACAAATAATAAAAAAAAGTTCAATACAAAATTATAATTAAATGATGTTTGACGTAGTTGCCTGTTGAGATATTGCAGGCTTTTAGTTAGGCTTAATCTTACATATTTCATCCTCCGAGTGTATGGCGAGAGTAGGAGAGTGTTCTGATTCTTTAACAAGGATAGTGGCGTTCCTGATCCAGATAAACTTGAACTTATTTGCTTTTGCTGCCTCGCGGCATTTTCGAAATAACAGTTTATTACGCAGTGTTAAGTGTTCGTTCATATAAATCTTGAATGGAGTACCTGGGAGGCCGATGCGGTCAGATGTCAATCCTTTAAAAAGCCGGTATGCTGTTAGAATATTATCACGCATTATGCGAGAAGTAAATTTGACTATAATATTCTTAGGTCGATTATTTTGTACGTGTGCGTGGGGGACACGGTGGATTGATATAATATCTTTTGATGTTATTGAGATATTGACTGCAGACCCAATTGTCTCTAATATGGAAATCAAGTTTTCACCTCGCTTTTCGGGGATATTCGCAATTTCGATATTACACTGCCTCGCTTGCTGTTCCAGTGTGTCGATTTTTCTTTCTAGCAAGTCAACCGTCGAGACTGCAGAACTACTCATCTTCAATTCCAGATCTTTCAGGCGTTTCGCGCAGTCTACATAGTTATTGGAATTAAAATCAACAGTTGATTTCAGTTCAGTCACATCTTGGGAAAGTTCGACTTGTTTTTTATTTAGATCCGATATATCACTCTTCATACTTGCGTATTCTATACGTAACTCCTGAATATCTTTTTGAATTTGAGCAGAAGTTGTCGGCAATGTATTAAACTCTTCCCTCAGTCTGCTTATACCCGCCCTTACGTTTAGGAACTCGTCAGCCATACCTGTTTGCAGATCCATAATAGACTTCTTTAACTCCGATGATAATGAGTTAATCGCCTGTGTTAATTCACAGTCCGGTTGCTTCCGCTTTCTTTGGGTGACGTTAATACCAGGTTCGTTAGTCGCAGGTAGGTCAGGGTTCGATTTGCTTTTATTGTCCGGTGAACGAAGCATGGTATTGGAGTACGAAGTTACGCCTTGTGTGTTTACTGACCGAGATTGCTAATGCTACTACTTCAGTATTTCGCCGCGGTGACCTCACGTACGCTTGGCCGAGTGGCTAAGCCTGTCGCCTCCAACGCCGGTGTGTTCGCAGGTTCAAACCTCGCCCCATGCACACGACTTTTTCAATTTATATGATGCTGTCTCCAAAGAGTCGTTGAGACCACTGAACGACAGAGACACCACTCTACAGGTTCCAAGATGGCGCAGGCAATATATGGCACTTCACACAAGATAGTACGAGAGAGTCCGATAAAACAGCAAATATTAAAAATAACAATTAAAAATCAAATAACTCCAGTTAAAGCGCAAATCGACAACACGTCCGCCAACAGCTAGCAATTAACTGAGACAATTACATGACTAAGGTAGCTGAGTTTATGTTGATATCAAGTTGTTGAACAACGTCTTATTTTTTTCAGTACACATTTGTGCGTTTGGCGGTTTCAGTATCCACCTCCAGCACCACGTAACTTACTAAATACCATTCTTTATTTCGATATAGGTTGTCGTTCTGACACCGAAATACACGTCGTAACTCGACACAGAGCCACTCGCAGTGAATTATGTCAAATTATTCGGTGCTCTCGTAAAATGCGCGTTACAGTCTTTTACGATCGTATTTGTTTCTACATCTCTGCTTAGTACCATTTGTTTTCATATTCATAAAAAAATTCTGGGTTCTATTTCTTTTTTGGGTATCGTATTTGGTATTATTTTGAAAAGTAGCCGCCTTAGAAACTAGGCCTCCAACCGCGTGAAGTGAGGCTATCTTTGAGGGATTTACAGTATGGTTTGAGTGTCTAGCGGTTGCAAACTTGGTACATACATACGTTCTGCCTCCAGTACCCTACGTGCTCGAAAACTTGCAGCCAAGGTGATCTATGGGCTACCAATTACGTTGAAGTGGCAATGTCAATTTAATGAGGTAAAATAGGAATAAAAAAATCTTGAAAATTAACTCCAAATTACGACGTTTTTTTATTATTATTTATTTATTTACTGAAGTTATGATACAGAGGTGTTACTTAAACTAAAACTCGCTAAACTTTTACGTTTGATGGTGAGAGGCGCTCTTTTACATAATAGTGATTCACCTTATGTACATACCTACTGCTTATATCTTATATTTAAACTTATATATTTATTTATATGTATTTAGTTTTGCTTGCAATTCTGTACAATGATTTTGAATTTCATCTTTAGTGATTCTTTACAAATTATTTTGTCTGTAGCTTTCCAAATAATATTTTTAAGACGTTTTCTGGCTATCTGTAGACATTTTCTGAAATACTAACGTACCTAGCTCAAAATAACTCAAGAACCATTGGTAGGGGATCCATTTGATGTTGGTTGTTTGATAATAAACATACCCAATGTTTTATTGAAAATTATATCGAATAAATTCCACGCGTGTTGTAAAAAAGATCTTGGTATTGATACATGTGCCTTGCGAAGTTACATGTCTGATTATTTCGCGTAAAAACGTATTTTAGATGCCTAGTACATGGTACTTCGTATTTTTTATAGAAGTAAACAATGTTTTTTTACTGAAGAAAGTTGCAAGGAATAACGAAAAGTAAATATCGGGAGCATCAAGTCCCAATGGTTAGCATAAGTGAGCGGCAGCTCGTGTGAAATAGTTTGTTCTGGGAGGAACTTTTGTATTTTTGGCTCTTTAAGCATTGTTGAGGTCCTGTTGAAAGAATGTGGTGGCATCTGGAAAATATAAATGTTGATCCTGTGCTTATTTTGAGGTGCCAAATGCGAGTCAGGCTCACGCCCGAAGGGTTTCGTACCATCTATACTTATACTTATCTATACTAATATTATAAAGCTGAAGAGTTTGTTTGTTTGTTTGTTTGAACGCGCTAATCTCAGGAACTACTGGTTCGAATTGAAAAATTCTTTTTGGGTTGAATAGACCATTTATCGAGGAAGGCTTTAGGCTATATATCATCACGCTTAAGCCAATAGGAGCGGAGCAGCGATAAAGAATGTTTTAAAATCGGGGATTCCACGGGGATGAAGTCGCGGACAGCAGCAAGTTATCTATAAAAACGGCCCAAAAATCATGTCTGTTGTATAGGAGCCCCACTTAATTATTTGTTTTAGTTTAATTTAATTATTACATAATTGATTAAAGTGATATAACTAAATTTTTGTGAGCAAAAACAAGCACAAAAATCACGTTTGTCGTATGCGACTCCCTTATATTATAATTTTATTCTGTTTTTTTTAGTCTTTGTTATTATAGTGGCAACAGAAATACATCATCTGAGAAAATTTCAACTGTCTAACTGTCAAATTTATGAGATACAGCCTGATGATAGAGAGACAGACGGACGGACAGCGAAATCTTAGTAATAGGATCCCGTTTTAACCTTCGGATACGGAATCCTAAAAAAGTGCAGTGCAATTATTCTAATATTGCAATGGTCTTGACGGAGTTGCACGTGACTGAGAAAATATTTAAATAGCTAGATCATATAGGAACAATTACATATGTTTAAGTATATAGAGAAGAGATGAAATCGTGTGCTGGTTTTTATGTATTTTTGAAAGGTGCAAAGTAGACCTAAATAAACTCAGGAAGTACTTTTCCTAACCGAATTGTTGAAAAATATTTTACGGATGAAACATCTAATTTATAAAAACTTTATGAAGGAGATGCTCCCAAGTAAATCGGCAAGAAAAGGCAGGCCTTAATAAATTTCACTTACTTGTTTTGAACCAAAGAACGTGATTAAATGAACGATATATGCGTGTTTTTTACTAAATATAATAATGAACAAAGAGTGGATCACTGGTTAGCTTATAAACCAATATCATATATTTGCCAAAAAAAAAAAAACATTTAATTCTCAAAATCAGCTTTAAAAAATGACGAGCCGTAATTTTACACAAGGTAATCCTTTTCGTAACACAGCCTCGGCGCGGTCCCGTAACGATAGTAAAACAGAAACGCCTCAGAACTGTTTATTAAAAGTTTAATTAAAAACGTAATACTGCTGTTAGTAATCTTCGGATTTAGTTCTTTTGATATTTTATGTTCATAATAAACAAGGTGTTTTTTCATCGTCATGTTGTTTTTAATAAAGCTACAGACATAGTCACTAAGCCTGGATGACCAGAGAACGTAAATAATAAGTTACAAGGTCAAACTTCCACGGGAGGACACGGCCGTGTGTCAACACTGCGTGGTGGTCGCCTGATGGACCCGGTAGAGCATACGGTGGAGGTCTACCCTCCTTGGGCAAAGCAATGCGGTGTTCTTGTCGAGGCGATCGGTGGCAGTGACCTCTCGCTACCGGCCCTGGTTCAATCCATGGTCCGGAGCGAGGAGGCACGGGAAGCGGATACCTCCTTCTACGAAGTAGTAATGCTAGTGAAGAAGGTAGCAGAAGGAAACCTCACGCTCCAGCCACCGCAATAGAAGAAGACGCCCCGTTTGGGGTTGAAATTCTAGGGTTCATAACTCGTTTAAAGATTTGTCAAGACCACAGAACTGGCTTTTATCTTGAACAAAGGATGAGCATTGCCATATAGCATGGCAATGCAGCTAGCCTTTTGGTTAAATTACCTGTGGCCAGCGATGCGGAGGAAAATTTCGACCCCATCTTTTGTCTATTTTTCGTTAGATAAACGTTTTTTTATTTATTTAATAGTATATTATAGTTATAATAAAATGTGTTCCTTCATACATAATAACTAACAGAGTTTAAATAAATATTATAGGGCACAAGTGTGTGCGCAAACACAGGCACCCTTTTGTTTCCTTACAATCTGTCCTAACGGGGAAGAGATTAGGCACAGGGATAGTGGCTTTACGTGTTTTCCTTTGGTGGCGATGTGAGTGATGTGACGGAAATGTCAAATCGCCAACTTTTGAACTCTGCTCCTGTGACATTTCTTATGGAATAACCCAGTAACAAGTTTTGCTCGACCTGGGTACTTTTGCCATAGGTCTCTATCCACCGTCATCTCAATTGTGGTTGTAGTTTACAATATTGTCATCAAAATATGTTACTACTAGCGACATCTATGCTATAGAATATATAATTATTGATAAAAATAATAAAAACTGTATGCCCTAGTTAAAAAGAAACTGTACAAAGGCGGGCGCATAGGCATTTTCTACCAGTTGACCTTAGAGTAGTGCAGAGACAACATGGACGGTGCAACTTAAAAGAACGACAAACGGAGAGGGAAGAAATATAATTCAATCATAAATACCTAGATACGTACAAATAAAATTAACAAAAGCTTTGAGAAAAACGAATCCAGTGAATTAACGCTGTGATAACTCTACCAACTTCTTTCAAATGTACTGACATGCCTTCACCTTAATGGACAACCGACTTGCCGCCCTGATGTTCAAAGGGAGCGCATTCCAAAGGAAGATCGCGTGGACAAAGAAAGTTCTTTGTCCACGCGATCTTCCGTCGCAACCCTAGCAGGCACTGAGGAGTGGATAAACCCAACACGGTGTGAGGGACATCGTAAAAGACGATTTTTGGTAGGGCGAAGATTTTTACTGTGCGCAGCACAAAGAACATATTGGGTCGGGACGATTATAGCAGAAGATGTCTTCGTCACACTTAATTGCTACATCAATTTTACCTTAAAAGTGTCACAATATTTGGGAATATTATAAAAACAAAAAGTAGGTTATAGAGACGGTTGTAAATCTAAACAATTTTGCTATTATTAAGTGTTATGTGATAGAGTGCAAAAGAAAATTATGTTGTTGATTGGCTACAGATCCTGACCACGCTACAACTGACATATTATTATTCTATCTGAAGAATTAAGAACTTCATGCTCAGCAGGTATTAAAGAAGAAAAATCCTCCCAAACATTAGGTACCTACTACATATTTAAACAATAAAGTAAGATTTTCTACTTATAAAAAAGCCAAAAAGTTGTCTGAAAGGAACCAGGACCCAAACCTGTACAAGCAACGTTTTGGATATTGAAATATCTCCCTGAAACTATTCCAAGCAAAGCGTATTTAGTCTAACCAAGCGGTTAGCATGCACAGCGCTTGCAGCGGCTGTGTGTAATGAATTACAAATATCTTAATCGATTTAAATATGGTGCTACGTGCTTCATTTAGGAAATTCTACGTTTCGTGCTGGTAGATACGACAGTTAGGTAATACACACATTGGCCGCATACGAACTGCATATTATTATGACTATACTATAATGTACTGTATATTCAGAGGTTACTTTGTAGTGGTATAGTACTATGGAATCCGTCGTATTTCAAATTAAATGCCGAGTTATTAGATTAGAAAAGGGTGCGTGGCCCGAGGTATTCCTCGAAGCGCTACCATTTTGAGGCGCACCTAATGAAGCGCTCCTTTTTTATTCCTCGGAGCGCACCGTTTAGTAGCGCTCCCGATAGCAATTAAAAATATTACAATTTTATTCCTTGAAGCGCACCCACGTTTAAAAATCGGGAAGATTATGAAGTAAACGTAATAAATTATATCGATGATTTTTAAAACTCATTTGTGCATCATTATCATCGACTTTCCAAAGTGCGTTTTATTTATTAATAACATCTTCTTTGAATACACATTACTCTTTGTATATACACAATAGCATTGGTCTTTCAATACACATTATAGTGCCGAAGACAAAACATATTTTTCTGTCTATTTCGTACTTTTGGTTAAGCAACTTCGATGATGATGATGCGTAAATGAGTTTTTTTATTAATATGATTAAATTTTTAGTTAGCAATTAAAAAATTTATATTTTTAATTGCTATCGGGAGCGCTACTAAAAGGTGCGCTCCGAGGAATAAAAAAGGAGCGCCTCAAAATGGTAGCGCTTCGAGGAATACCTCCGTGGCCCTCCCTGTCAAAACTGGCCCTCCCTATCAAACCTGGCGATGCCTCGTGTTGACCGAAGCGTCATGCATCAGATTGACGTGGAACTAGGTGAAACCTGAAGCTCAATACCGCTCGCGATGGCGGGCTATTATGTACGCCCTCTGCCTTAGCTAGGAAACATAGGAGTAAAATATCATTAGAATTAACTCACAAACTCATAAAATATCACGTAAACTAGGTATACTGCATTGTGCTAGAAGATTTATGTGTTACTCTTATTTTAATAATTTTAACTAATCTCAATGTACGTTATGTTGTTTTCATTCAAAAAGCCGATCTAAATAGACAAATTTTATAAAATAGCCCAATAAAGTCGCTCCCAATAACAAAACTTCGTCATAAAATTCAGGCCTCAGTATATCCGATAGCCCATATCCATATGGATCAACCACGCTAACGTACGGTCGTGTCTGTGCATGCCACAGCGCTGACGGAAAGAAGCATTCCCGGTTTATTTATTACAAACCTTTGATAACATGGAAAACAAGGGTATTGGTGAGTTTCTATAAAATTTTACCAGTTTAGTACTGTTGGGTAAGAGATTTGGTATACTGGCTTAAGTATTCATGTTTGTAGGTACTACACATACAGGTATTTTCCAAAGACATTTCGTCTGTTCTAGTTAAGTTCGATGTCACGACTCGAAACTCGGGACTGTTACTAAAAAAATCTAGATGTTAAACCAAGTAACCAAAGAAAACAAAACCTCTAGCTCAACAGTAACACTTGCCTACACGGCAACGGGGAAGCTTTATTAAAATATTTTTATGGGTTTTTTTTAAGCCTTTGGTATAGTTGAAAGAAAGTAAATGAAATTACTAATCAGCACACCAAGTTTTTTTTTTTAGTTCGAATAATGTGAAAACATGCAACGACTTTGTCCAGGCGTGGGACAATATGATAGCGAAGACAGAAAATTGCAAACTAGCTACGAAAAGTTTAGACTTTTAAGGATTCATTTTAGAATTCAAACTTTTCGTGTTTTTGATGTTACTGAACTTTAGGTTCGGGAGGGCAGTATAGTGACCATGCCTACAATCCTATTATCTTGTTCGACTGTACTAACAATAGCGCTATAAAATCTTTTGATACGTGTACGTAAAACTTGGCTGTAAAACTAGTAATGCTTATGTCTCTCATGGGGATGACCTAGTTTATATAGGTGTAATATATATATAATATATTTGTTGTTTTTCATGATTTTAAAGACAAATATAGTAAAATACTTGTATTTTGATATGGTAAGTGATTCCATAATTAACAAAGTTTTGGTTTAGGCTTCGGTTTTTACAAGAAAACACTGAACAACACGGCATTCTTATATCTTATCACGCTCACGGTCGGAAGCGCACTAGTTCGCGGATTCGACCATTGCGTAAGACATGCTCGCCCAGACCATGTCGCGTGGACGCCGACACGCCCCCTTGCCACTTCTCCTGTATTTTATATTTCTATGATAGTGAAGGAGGAGGCGGATCGCGTGAGGGAGAAGGAAACCTTACGCCGCAACAGAAGAAGACACCCCGGGCGTCGGGAGTCATCGGGAGTCGCAGAGCGATTCCCGGCCACAGTAGGCGTGGTGTAAACATTTACCGACGTATTTGTCTGTTTTAGCGTTAAGTTATCCATTATTCCAATGATGAGTTAATGAAACATTGTAAAGATTTAAATCTGAAGCTTGAATGTAATTCAAGGAGTAAATCAGACATTGACGGTTTTGATCTGTTTAATGAAATCATTGCATTAAAGTAGCATTTTTGCAGAAAACCAGTCTAATGATCCACAATCCTTATTAAAAGATATTTTGACCAATTACTTAATTTCAACATTTCCGAACACAGCGATAGCTCTAAGAATATTTATTACACTGCCGTTTTCAGTTGAATCTGGCGGAAGATTTTTTAAGATTTTTTTTCAAAATAAAATAAATAAATAAACTATATTATATATAGCCGGTTACTCGTTGTTTATGATATGTTTTATATATGTATGCACGAGTAGTTTTCTATAGTTTTTCATAAACACTAAAATTTTAAGAGGCCTTTTTGGTAAGTCATACTTACGTAAGTTATACTTAAACCGTGGTTCATGGTTCATAAATAAAAAAGGAAATATTTTGTTTTCATGAAAATAACAACTACGCATATTATCATCATCTCAAGCAAATAAAAAACAATTAAATAAATGGTAAAACGTAATGGAGAAAATACCTCAGAAAATCGACATGACTAGGTGATTTTAGCTACTGAATTCAAAACTAATTTTATCATAGAAATCAGGAATTGATAAACATTATTAATAAATCAAACGAATGGCTCTTCAAAATTGCATGCCTTTTTTTCTGGATGGGAAATCTTCAAATGACTTCTCCCGCTCTGGGTGAAGGGGAAGGGAGTGTCAAACTCTTTCTGCCTCAATCCCACCCGTGATCCTTCTTGTGCCCTTTACGTTCCAGGGCCGCGGTGACTCTTTCGAACAAATTCCGCAACCCTAGCAGGCACTGACCCTATGGGGAACCGTCTTAGTTGCTGACAGATCTTTGAGGCGCGCGTGGCTCTGGGCCTGGTTGCAATCGGACGACAAGCCACCCATAGCTCGCCGTCCGCTGGCCCGCGCCTACGGTGGCCTGGAATCTCCCTGCGTTTCTCAACGCCCGGGGCGTCTTCTTCTGTTGCAGCGGCCGGGGCGTGAGGTTTCCCTCTCTGGCACGCGTTCTGCCTCCTCCTTCATTATTACTGCTTCGCAGAAGAAGGTGTCCGCTTCTCATGCCCTCTCGCTCCGGACCATGGATTGAACCAGGGCCAGACGCGAGAGGTTGCCGCTGCCGATCGCCTCAACGAGAACACGGCGTCCAAGCAAGGCAGATCTCCACCGTGTCCTCTGGGAGAATTGTAGGCCTTCTATACAAAGTATATTTTAAATTATTACAGGTACTTCAGTCTGTGAGCACGTACCATAAAATTAAGCGCACTCGTTTAACAGTCGCAATGTAGTTTTGTATAAAGGTAGAAGGAAAACGAGTATGTTTGTTTGTACATCAGATCACGACGACGATTACATCAACTGCTAAACATGAAGTCACTCATGACACTTCATGATTATCCATGCGCGATTTGTGGCCGTGGTAACGGGCTGATGATCGCGGGTCAGCGCGAATAGACGCATCTCTCGGTCTCTCCACTCACGGTACTGGAAGGAGCTGCAGGGTTTTTGTAGGTAACAGACTGACATACTCTTCCGTTCTTCCTACGCGTCCATCCATAGGTATTTACCGGCACAAAAATACCTAGTATTTTATGTCAATGACTAATTTTGATTACGACTCGTGTTATTAACCTACGTTAAAAATATTGTTAAAAATGCTCGACGACTACACGAAGAGTCAACGGTACAAATATGTTATGTTATGAAGGCGGACACAATATTTTAAAAAACACCCTTTTTGCATCAGCATAAATTGCAGCAAATAAAATCCAATCGACGTAGATACATAAAACTTTTTACAAAAATGTAAAAAGTTCTGTGTATCTACGTACGGATATTTGAAAACAAATATTAGTTCCCGAAACTATTGTACTAACAACATTCACAGCTTGTTGAGTACCGCACGCTGATTTGGTCACCCAGCCCCTGTAATTTGATCTTAATGTATATATTAGTTAGGTCGAGTGTGCAATAAAACTAACTAACAAAAACACTAGATTGAATTTTAAAGACATGAGCTTAACGGCGGAGAATCTTAACACCGACTTCTAATTTGACGCCAACGCCATCTGGTTACAAAATTTGAACTAAGACTAACTAACGGTTCTAAGATCTTGGTTAGCGGGTTTTTAACAAGCATGGTTCTTAACACTGCTCATACTAGGGTTTGCCAGTCGTTCACGTCCTGAGTTACTGTATAAACCATAACCGAGTAATTGTGAACCTTTATTAAAGGCTCGTAGTTCCCGTTGCCATGGGAACACGGGGTTAAAATACGGCCTATGTCATCCGGGGATAGAGTAGCTTACAAACAGTGAAATAATTTTTTAAATCGGTTTAGTATTTTCGGAGCAAAATACAAACAAACAATCAAATCTTTCCTCTACATTATTAGTATAATTATGTAGGTTTATTAAATTCAAGGGTACAAGTTAAACTCGCACATCGTTTTCCTGTACCCTAAATACAATACGCACAATGGTAGGTACCAAAAATAGTTGCTCAACTCTTGTAGTCATACTCAATCCAAGTAAAATGGCGGTCTTATCACTAACAGCGATATTTACAAGAAAACCATTGGATGAGCTGAAAGAACGCATAATTAAAAAGCTTAATAAGTTACAAAATTTCATACATACACATATCTAATAAGATTTGAATTTGCTAAAAATAGCTAAACCAAGATTAACCAATTTTAATTCACGATGAAACCCCAAGCGAACCCGCAACGGATCACTATATTTAATAAAGCAAGCTATTGAGCTGTAAAAGAGTTTACGGCGACTCTGCAAAGCCAATTAGAAGCTTAAATTTATGGCAGCCGTCTCACCATAAATTGTTACATTTTAATTTAAGTCCACTGGTCCAGACCTACTTGGAAACTCCAACTTTGTAGTTCAATTCTGTAAGTATTGTTACGAATTTATTACTTTTGGTCATGGGATAGCCGTATTTTCACGTCTTTATTTCTTTTAATTTTATCAAAATACTTTAAGTTTCGTGAGCATCTGAAAATTTTATTACTGAAAGAAGACACCAGAAGATGCTGATATAACGGATATCGACTTTTTGATATTAAAATTGTGATGTCTGTTAGAATGTCACTCTTGGTATATGACCTAAGGGAACAGTTCTTTTATTAATTTTGCACTAGCTTTTCCGGATAGCACAGCATGATTTCATCTGATATCTTCACAAATCTTTGTCATATTTCAGACAATTTCCACTAAACTAATGAATACAATATTGCGTTCTTTTTGGTTGTTTAATATCGCACACGCTGTAGGAGCTTTTTCGGCCTCGCACAGGACTTTTCATAGCGTTAGTTTTTATAATTTAATTTTGTTCTGTAAAAAAAACATCACCAAAAACTGAAAAATAAAAACTTTTTACAAAAAAAATCACAACCGACTTCTAAATATAAAAAAAACACAAAAATTATTAAATAACTTCAATTTTGGAAGTCGGTATTCAAAAAACGAAGAATCAACCAAAACATCGGAAAGATTTTTGTGTTTATCACGTACAGATAGACAGACAACTACTAGACTAGACTAACAATTGATTTGTCAGTAAACAGTGTCTGATTTCTTAAAAATCACTTTCACTCGACATAACTTTCGAAACTCCTTTGAATTTATACTAAATCATTCTGTTGTAAGAACCTTTTTACACCGTTTGAAGGGAGATTTGAATATGAAATCCCAATAAAATATGCACACGAAAAAAGAAACATTTTAGGTGTACCACAAACTTTGTTCGTGAGTTTGCAATGACTCGTAACTTCACGATTTTCTGCCGAATGTCAAATCTCAGTGAGTGAGGAACTGTTAAGTGAAAAATTGAGTGATTTTTATGCGTTGCACGTATTTTATTGGTATTTTTATGGCCTGAGATTTAGGGAGATGTATGTTCTTATGTTGAAACACGTGTTGCTAAATCATTTTTGATGTAAAGATAATGGTGATCTGTAAATCTTCTAGCGATGTTTCCTTAACATCTTTTTTGTGTAGCTAATGAATTATCCTTACAACAAGGCTACTACTGATTCTAATACCTCGCGTTTTGATGTGACACAAAGGTACAATTATTTCTTGAATTAGAAAAATATACAATTATATACGTACCTTTTAAAAGTGTTCGATTTGTCCGTGATTACAAGGGACATGGCTGTTTTATGTTTGATGAAACGTTTTTCGTTTTTGGCTTTTGACGACCTTTTTATGGATAGTAAATCTACTCTGGGTGGAGCGGAAGGGAGTGTCAGATTCTCACTGACTAACACCTACCCATGTTACTCCTAATGCTCTCTTCTGCTTCGCTTTTCAGGGCCGCGGTGACTCTTTGGAATGAATTCCGCAACCCTAGCACGGACACTGACCCTGCACGGAGCGGATCCCATCTTCTTTGCTGACATATGTATCTTTGAATGCGCGAGGAACACGACGCGGCGTCGACCCGGAGCTGGTTGTTGTCGGACGGCGAGTCACCCAACGCTCGCCATCCGCAGGCGCCTTTTGACTACCGGCAACCACTGTTAAGGATTTTCGCATGACAGCCAGAAACTACTGCTTAAATGCTTGTCGAGACACGGAGTAACCTCGGTACATACTCTTCCGTGCGTATTATTTAACTACGACAGTGCTAAAAACCAATGAACTTTGAATTAAAAATGAAATAATGACTCTATAAAATCTAATACTTAATTACTCACCTAATTTTCCCAAAACAAAGTTAAAACATTAAACCTGATTGTGAAGCCAATAAACCGTAACTAATCAAAACAGACAATGAGATAACCTATAACATCGATTCTTAATAAAATTTAACACTTTGACACACTCCATAAAGCCATAAACTGATAAAACTTAACGGTGATAAGAATTACAGGCTGGCAGGGGCGTAGGCTTAATTGCACGGGTTACGGGTCGTCTGCCCAGATATTTGATGTTTATACCCTAGTATTAAGGGAGACGGTCAACAAATTAAGTGGATACCTTCGGATATGTCTTAAGTAAGAATTTGAGCGAATACGATAGTTAATCGTTTGTTTTGAGAGTTTGTTTTTTAGATAAAGCGAGTTCCACACCCATGTACCGCTACTGTACATGAAGTTTAAATAAATAACTAAACGAGAAATGATCTAAATCTTTATATTAAAATTAAGTTTCGTGGTTAAATTAATAAAATTTGAGAAAACTACAATCACTATTTTCATGTCTTAATATAAAAAACTTATATAAGCAGTAACAATGTTTTTTATAATAAATAACCGTTACCTTTGCAAAACATACTGATTCAACATATAGCACCTTTATTAAGAGCGTGTATGTACGTCGTATGGCATTTCATACAATTTTTCAAGTCACTATTTTGCGAAATTACTGAACCGATTTTAATGAAACTTCACACAATATAAGCAGGATACATATGTAGGTCTAAAAATTTAACATTTTCGATAAATAGTGTTACAGTTAAATTGGACCCATTTTTAATTTTCCATACAAACATAAATATCCAGTTATCTTTTTTTAAATAAGACATTTTGAAAATGTTTTAACTAACTTTTTAGACCTATGTATCTTGCGTATGTGTGTAAAGTTTCATTAAAATCGGTTTAGTAATTTCGGAAAATAACAACTTGAAAATGTGTATGAAATGCCGTTCGGCGTATGTGCTCGTAAGCAGAATTTCAAACAGATGTCCAAATTATGGAGCAGTTGTTGACAAAATTAGTACCATTATATCAACAACAAATGAACGGATTCATAACACGTCGCTATAAACATTACATACATTTTATAGAACGATATCAAATTTTACAGCTACCAAACTAATTTCAGCCTTTATGTCCGCTAACTCGATTAATTAACATATAGGTAGGTATTCAGCGCTCAATGTATTTAGACATACGACGAATTAAGCTGATGGGCTGATGAATTCTACAAAACTCTCTTTGTGTACGCCAAATCGACTATTTCTGTTTTGTTTTATTTTATTAAATTCCAGGAAAACGTACAGTTGATAGTTACTTCTCAGTACAACAGAATAAACATAATACTTCATTTGGAATCATTGGACACACAACCCGATATCGTGAAAAAAAAAACGTGATTTCAGGTTTGGTCCCATAGTAAAAGTTGTTCACAATTATGAGTACAATGACCCCTTAATAGGTATTGTGTTTATTCTATTACATGTTGTATAAAAAATCCATTTACAAGTTACCACATCAAATTCATTATCATGCAAATAATTAATTTATCTCTAAAATACAATTAAAGAGACATTTTTAGACAGAACTAATGTAGTTCAACTACCCACCTGACACGCCAAACCAAACCTTGTTATCTTTAACGTTACGTTCTAATATTTATCAATATTTATAATTATTTTAAAAAAACTTAGGCTACTGGCTGACTGACACAACGCACAGCCGAAACTACTGGTCGTAAAAAACTGAAATTTGGTATCTTTGTTCCTTGAGGAGTATAGAGGAGCAATAAGAGAGGATTTTCCGAAATGCTTACTGGAACGTGAAAAAACAGAATATGCGTTTGCGAAGTCGCGGGAAAATTCTAGTTATGGCATATATGAAAGCGTGTTTACTTAAATGTACGCCACATGATTCGCCAGTATATAGGAGACGCCCCGGGCGTCGGGAAATTAGGGCGATTCCCGGCCACCGTAGGTCCTGCAGACGGCGAGCTATGGGTGGCTCTCCGTCCAATAGCAACCAGGCCCGGATCGACGGCGCGTCGTGTTCCACGCGCGCCTCAAAGAGCTGTCAGCAAAGAAGACGGGGCCCCATAGGGTTAGTACCTGCTAGGGTTACGGAATTTATTCGAAAGAGTCACCGCGGTACTGGAACGCAAAGGGCACTAGAAGGATCACGGGTGGGTTTTAGTCAGTAAGAGTCTGATATTCCCTTCCGCTCCGCCCAGAGTGGGAGAAGTCATTTGATGATCCAGAAAAAAAAAGGATTCGCGAGTGTTGCATATCATATATCATCAATCGGTCACTAATACAGTCCCGGCTTGAAACACCTTATGCAAAAACACAATAACACTTTAGCTGACCTTGGCAATAAACTCAGGACTCCAAACTCAACAGTAGCATCTACGACCACTATTTCATGAACACAGAAAACAAATGAATCGTCACAAACATCAGTAACCAACGCCACTTCAAAGTGTCAACATAAACTGGTCTATCTATTCTAGTCGAACTACACTCGCTTCCCATTGTTCGACATTTTCCTTTGACGGCCGGGATTAATTTATACGGCCGGCAGATAGTAGATATTAATACCTAACGCTATGTCGGTCTGTATTTATTTCTGTAGGATTAATAAACTGATGGATATCGCTAACAGTTAATTGTTTTCGCGATTGCTTATTAACTGGTGAGCCCAGAATTGGGGTACTTTTGTGTGATATATCAATTTTGATGGGGTGTTTTGATGTTTGGGCTTCATTTTGTATGTATTTAAGGTATTTTATATATTCTGTAGAAATGCCCTGTGTGATCTTAAGAGCGTGTAATGCTCACGTTACTTCACACTGACTTTCAAGTTTTACTACATCGATTGATTTTTCTAATCGATTTGGAAATTAATGAGCCGATTTGTGAATGCTCGCTTTCTAAAAATAAATTAAAATTTATTTATTTGACTTATTCCTTTTTCAAAAAAGTTGTAAACTTTTAAGACTTATGTATTTTGCCTATATATATCAAGGGTGATTCATAACAGTTTATTCATTTCTAAGGACTTCCCAGTTAACATGAGTAAGCTCGGTCGGCTTGATGGAGACTTCGTCGATCATATTTCTCTAATATAGTGATCACAGTGTCATTGTTTACATTCTTAGATAATATGTGTGTTAGCTGATTAGAAAGTTTAAAGGAATTAATTTAGCCATCAAAATTGTAACGACAAGAGAAGCGTGAGCTTCCTTATATGAATGTGAAAACGTTTCAGCTAAAACCTGGGGGTCTTTAACCCAGTTACAGCTACCGATCATTATAAAGATCAAAAAATTGTGTCACAACTACCCTAAAATTAAAAATATGAATGGGCGGAACACGTCTGCTTGTTGTTGACTAGTCGTTGCAGTGATAGTTTGACAGTGTTTCGGCGCAAATAATATTATCTTTTAATCGTAATAACGAAGTGTTTTTGCCTTTTAATTTGTATTAGTGGAATAATCTTTCTCAATGTCTGCAAAAAGGTAACATTTTACGACCTTGCTTATGATTCAAAATAATGTTATGCATGTTTTTTATAAATTTACGATCGGCCGAACAAAACTATGAAATAATATTTGATTTTCAATTTATTTATTTAAATAAAAAATGGTTATACATTTAATGATCGTTATAGCGATCGGTAGTAATTAGGGGATATGTTTTATCTTTCTAGGCGGCGAAACAAACCACTTACTCTCAATGAAATCATTGACGAATTTCCAAGAAATATAACCATTTTACCACCGAATAACGCGAATGATGACGTCACAGATGAAATTCTTCATAATAAGCATAATAAATATGTAAATTTACAAAGTTATGACCCCTTCGAAATGATGAACGAGATATTCCTGAAGAAATGTAAAGCATTGACAAGGCTATGGTACCTTTACTATGGAGGACATAGCTGTAAGCAATTTATACGTGGAAAACCAATTCGATGGGGTTATAAGTTCTGGGTTGGTGAAACTAGATTGGAATATTTATTGTGATTCAATCCAGATCAGGGCCATGCAGCAATTATTCCACCGGTTTATAAGCGGTAAGGTTTATGAGCTGGTGCCATTTTGCGTTTTGCTGATCATTTATAATTTCGTCACCCAGATGCGCCTTGTCACTTATTCTTTGAAATTTTCTTTTCTTCTATTCTTCTCTTTCACGAATAGAGCAACAAAGGACCCTAAAGTCACTGGGAGAATTTGCGAGGACCGTACAAAAAAGTGTCCTTTGCCATCCAATAAACAGTTCAAGACAACAGAAAGAGGCACTTTCCAGTACAAGTCTAGCCAACCAGAGAATATTCTGGTTTGCAAATGGAATGATAATAGTTCGGTAACAGTAGCATCCAACTCAGAAACCGTGGAACCCTTGTTACACAAAGCAAAACGTTTCTCGCAGCAGCCTGCAATTATAAAAACCCATAATCAGAATATGGGAGGAGTGGATAGAACCGTCAAATCATTAGTCTTTATCGTACTTCTATTCGTGGCAAGTGGTATGAGATCAATAAAATGGTAGCTTAAGATGTATGAAAGTTAAGCTACCCGCCTATTACTACTGATCGTTAAAAAGATCCACGTTTTCCGGGTTTTCCAGAAAACTCCGATTTTTAATGCTATTTTTCCATGCATATTACTTGCATCAAGGTAACAATATCAAAAAATTACGGTGATACGAGACAAAAAATAGTTTCAGTAATATCTGGGTTAAGACGGGAGATAATAAATAACTTCTAAGCAAGTGTACTCTAAGCATAATCAGCCTTTTAACGTTCCCACTGCTGGGACACAGGCCTCCTCTCTAGGAGAGGGAATGGGCCGTAATCCACCACGCGGGCCCAGCGCGGGTTGGTGAATGTCACATGTCTTCGAATTTTTGGTTCTAGCACATGCCGGTTTCCTCACGATGTTTTCCTTCACCGTTTTGAGAGCAGTGGTGATGAAATTAATTACACAAAGTAATGCGCCTTGCTGGGTTTGAACCCGCGACCTGCAATTCGTAAGTCGGGGCCGTAGCCACTCGGCCACCACTGCTCCTACTACTACTCTAGGGTCGACCAGATATTCACTATCAAGTGAGACATAGATCAGAAATACGCAAAAAAGTCAGTTAAAAAAAATACAATTACTCTTTAAAATAATCCGGACAAGTGCGAGTCAGATTCGCTGGGTCAGAGCCCATTCGTCCCCTAAAATTCGTCCCACAGCATAAAAGTTGTGGATTCGGCCCTTATACAGGTGCCCATTGGTCTCCTGATAGGGGACCAATTAATATTTTAATAAAAAATATTATTTTTAAGGTACCCATTCGTCCCCTCTAATATAATACAATATAAGTTAAAGATTCGGCACCTATTCAGGTGCCTATTGGTCCCCTGAGATAAAATTAGCTATATTTTACATAAGAAACGGTTAACATAGTACACTTGTGAACAGTTTATTAACGGAATTAATTTAATAAATCATAACAGATCATTGAAAAAAGAGCTATGATGAATGATAATCCGTCATGATAATAATATAACCTGTCGATAGGCTTACGATGTAAAATTGTCTCACTACGAATGGCTTGTTAAAAAAACGGGTTACAAATAATAGATAAGGTGTTTAAAATTGGTAAGTACTCTCCAGATGTGCGCGGGGTGTGGCATGCCGAAGCGGGAGGGGTAATTATTATGATTTTGCATGTATGTAGTTGGTAAATATACAAAAAAATAAGAAGTGATTATTTACTGTTGAAATGTGTTCTATTTTTTTGCATATTTTATATTTAATGTTGATTTATATGATGGCCAATCAAGGCTGATTTTTGTAAAAGAGTTGTATTTTGTTAGTTTCTAGGACATTGTGATTTTGTATGTGTTAATCTTATTTGAAATAAACATGATATCTACCGAATTACTGTATTTTTTATTTTAGCCTTTTCTGTGCGATTGTACCAGGACTACCAAGCTGCAGTTTACACATATACATGTACTTATATTAGAAGAATAAATAAAAATATATATTCTTCAGGGGACGAATGGGCCCCTCAAAAGTTCCAGGGGACGAGTGGGCACAGGGTGCGAATCTTAGGGGACGAATGGGCTCTGACCCGATTCGCTCGCTCACCGAGGGTTCCATCGTACAACCAGGCGACCTATTATGACGTCTTAAATCCATCATGATTTCTGTGTCAGAGAGAGACGGAGTTACACAAGACGAATAGCACTATCTCTTTCCCTCACACGAATCATGATAGCATTGGCACTTCGTAATACGGCCACAGGACCTGGTTCACGATGGTTTTAGTCAGTTAAAGGCTGCCACTCTATTCCACTCCGCCCAGATTTAAAGAAGTCATTTAATTTTGATGATTTCCCATCCAGAAAAAAAAAGTCAACGAAAACTACCCTATAAATTTTGATTCCCTTGGTCGTTGTCAAAATATAAAGTTACTTGCGGCATAAATGACTATGTTTTTTACGTTAACTTAGAAGTTGATTTTTTTCACAGCTTCAAGAGTTGAGTGTAGGTTTTATTTTCAAATCGATACCTCCTCGCGTTCTCAAAATAAAGCGTTTTGACAGATAGACGGATGTATAGCAAAGGGATCCTATAAGGGTTCCGTTCGTTCCTTTTTGGATACGGAACCCTAAAAATGATTATAAATATTCGATTCTTCAAAGAAAATCAATTATAGAACGTATAATTAAAGATGTGTCACCAGTCAAAATACTAACAGGTATGCAAAAGTTTATTAATAACGATATGTCTGAGTATCGACACGTAACGAGATACGGCTCGCCTATGAAGTTGATAGATGATATAGTGATAGATGATGTGGGGCCTCACTGTTAGCGGTTTTTCAAATTAATATATTTGCGTTTTATAACAAACTTTTTTTTAGTTTAACTTGTCCCGTTGTTTTAATGTCTGTAATCAAATCTTGCAAGTTAAATTTGACACACTTCCCGGTCTCCGATTGAGCTGAAATTTTTCAGGGATATGTATATAGCGTGACAATGCAATATTAGAAGTCGTGAAGTTGATATAATGATGAAGCTGGAAGGTAGCGTAGGAAGTTTACAACTTTTCAATTCTTTTTTATTAACAAGTAATAAAAGCGTGTTTTAATATATTTTTTTTTTGTGCCAACGTATCATAAACCGCTTAACAAGTCAAATGATATTACGAGGCAACATAGTTATATCATTACTTATTATAAAATAAAGTCGCTGCTCGCTGTCTGTCCATCCCTATGTACGCTTAGATCGTTAAAACTTTTTGAAATGGATATATTGATCCAAGAGGAAGATTTATTTGTATAGTAAATACATGCATAATCTAGTAGAGATTTAGTATCAGCATTGCACATGTGCGATGCCGGGGCGGGTCACTAGTATAACCTAAAATAAACTTAAATCTTTCCATCATACATACGTGTAGATACTAACTAACAATTAGTTTTATTAATATTTCGTTATAAACCCTAAATTTCCCACTGCAGGGCAACAGCCTATCTCCCATATTATTTCGATTTTCGTCTATGTTGGGGAATCTGTACCCAAGCCTTTCAAGTAAGTACACTACAATAATACTAATTTTACTATTTTTTATGCTACGTTCGTATATAGTCACAGTCCTTCAAAAAATAAGTCGAATTGACATTCAAATCATCGTTTATCAATGTAACAAGAAAATGAACCAGATTTTTAATAAAAGAATTCTCTGGAAAACTGTTTATTCAAGAGAATTGCCACAAAACAGATTTTCTTTTTTTATCCTTCCTGCCAGGCAGGTTTATCGCTTAGTCTGATTGAAACATTGGTAAGTCTCTTCCTTTCACCCTGAACTTTAGAAATAATAATTTACGCATCCAATCACATTTTGTCTTAAGCACCATTAATAAAACCATCAACTAAAATACTAGTAGTCTTCTCCCTAGCTACTATTCCACTCTTACTAAAACAAACTTTCTAATAAAACCACACCGCTGTCACTGCCACGAACCACAGATGATCTGACAGCGAAAGCCATTTTGGAAACAGATCCATTCGCTGAAACCCGTTCCATTACCGTGATTTATTCAATTATTCAACGACAAATGAATTACCGTGTTTTTTTGCTATGTAAAAGATTTGCGAGCGAAAAAAGGATTATATGTTCCGGCGGTATGAAAATGAAATAAGTAGAATGTTTTTTTCTCGTGTAAGGAAGTTTGAGGAACGAGTTTTAATGGGCCGGTGGAAATGGCTTCAAAACGACTGTTTATTATTTTTGGGATGATAGTAACCATCCCAAGGAGGAGGAGCTCGTGGCTAAATTATAACAACCGCACGGGTCGATCTTCGAGGTTAAGCAACGCTTGCCGAGGTTGGTCTATGGATGGGTGACCATCTTAACATAACGAGACTTCCCCGTGCCTCGGAAAGCACGTCAAATCGTTGGTCCCGGCTGTCATTTGTAGATCTTTGGCAGTCGTTACGGATTATCAGAATCCAGTAAATCTGACTCCAGTCTTGCCAAGAAGTACCGTGTTCCCCAGTGGGCTGTGAAGGTCTGGTAGGCAGCCGCTCCACGTAAAATACTGGTATTCAGCTGAATCTGTCTTGTCTGGGAGTCAACCCCAATATAGTTGGGGAAAGGCTAGGCAGATGATGATGGGTAACCATCCCAGAATATAATAATAACTTAATTTGTGTTAAAAATAATAGGTAACTTACAATGTTTTTAAAGTTTCACAAGTAGCTATTAAACTTTAGTTGCCCGAGGATGTGGCATCATCATAAGTAGGTATTACAACACCAAATTAGGTAGGACACATTGGCAACGCTTTTTAGGAGCATCTGAAATGGTCACCTCTGTTTATTGATTATAGAAATCAAATCTTCTACTTAAAAAGATTGTCTTTCCATAAGAAGCGTTCACGAAGAATTACTTACACACAGGATGGCAAACCATACCTTATATATTATCGAACAAATTCCACAACCCTAGTATTTTAGATTTAGATAGAATTTGTTCGAATGAGTCACCGCGACCCTGGATGACAAAGGGTATTAAGAGGAACACGGATGGGGTTTTAAGTAAGAGTCGCTACGCCCAGAGCGGGAATGGTCATTTGATGATTTACCATCCACAATAAAACTTCAATTTGCTCATTTATAACAAACAAATATCAGTCTATGGTATGGAACCGTGATCGTGTGTGAAAGAAAACTCAAAATTGATTCTCATGTATTTATTTTTATTGAAAATAAAGAATAATCACAACACTAACATCATTAGTTGCTTACCTTCATTTCTTTTTATTAAAACAGTGTACATATCTTAATTTGTTCCAGACAGCACTTTAACCACAATTAAAAATTGATGCACTCGTGTGACTGACTTATTTTTCGTCTCTTCGACACGATTTTTGCAGCAAGACTGACTCGACCTACTTGCCCATTGCGCCCGCGCTCAAATCCCCTCCACTTGATTGATGGGGGGGCGCAACGTGGTGGCGATCAAGTCAGTGTTGCCAGGATGAAAACAAAACTCGATAAAATAACTAATTATATAATAAATTTAATTATTTTATAAACCGTAATTAGAAAAATAAACAGACTTCTAAAATTAAAAAGCGCTTATACAAATAAATATTTCAATTAATGTTACAATTCCTAAACGAGTCCAACTCTCACTTGGTCGACTTATAAAATTTGTTCAGTATCGTGAGGCCTAAATTATGCATCCCATACCACTTCAAAAATTTAAAATTCTATCCACGCATGACCGTCGCTTAGGAATAAAGTTATCACAATACGGATCCATAATCCTATTTTCATAGTAAAAGTGAGTGGACAGTGAAGCCATAGGCATGTCAATTTAAGTTTCCATTTACGTAACAGCCAATCTGAACTGAAACCGCCAACGGAATCCATTTGAAAAAACACGTACCAACCCTAAAAAAATATTATTTGAATTCCTGAAAAAATACCACTAAAAGTTGAACAAGTTTACCTCAATTGTTGTAAATCTGAGGACATTTTCGAAGGTTTTTGGTACTTTTATAATAACGTTAATGTATTGATTGAGGGAGGGATTTAAGTGGGTATTCAGGAATGCCTGTGTGCTAAAGATTAATAGGGTGTAAAATTATTCGTTAGGGCTGCCCCATATTTATTGGAATTTTACTGGGGGTAGAATCTAAGGTGCTTAACAAATTGGCCTGTGGTAAGGCCAAATGAGATGAAGAGCAGGTAAATGGGGCTCTTAATAATAAGTTAATTTTCCATGATATGATAAGATTGACAACGTCATCAATTAAAGAAGCTTCTTCTAATGTCTGATTCATAAAATTTAATGACTTAAAACCTTTTACTGTACTTATTCAATACACAAATTATAACTGATTTTCAATCTGTAACAATAGTTTTCGTTTTTTATTGTTAATTATTTACCTGTTTTTGAACACGTAAACCGCAGTTTTAATAAATAAATCTTTATAATACAGTTACGAGGGGAGATTTTAATTGGACAGTAAATCTTTTTTAACAAGCTGTAAAAAAATATTTTATAAATTCACGGTTCAGATAAGGAAGCAGCTTTACTCCTATAGCTTTCTTTAGTAATATTATGGACAAATTCCAGAAACACTCCAGTCTCTGACTAAAACCCCACCATGCAAATGTACGATGCCTCCCCCTTTCAATTAAAGCTAAACATAAATTAAAACTTCATTGTCCTTACGCCAATCATTTGAAGTTGACACAGACAGAATGACATTTTAATTACACCCACCCCTAGTTAATTGTATAAAGTAGGCAAAAGTGATTTGTCAGTTGCAAGCCGTGCGATGCCTGAGGGTTCACCAAAACAATACTAAAAAAAAAATGACGAACGATTTTTGACGATCCTCGGAAATTCCCAAAAAAAAAGAAAAAAAAAACAGCGTCCCCATGGAAACCATAACACCATTTTCTCATCCACTCCAAACGACACATCACACAAGCGGCAAAAACCAACGTTTTTTTTTATCCGTCGTTTTTAATTGACTATGCGACGGTTGAGTCACAAAGATAAATGAACATGAAATGAAACTAAGCCTTTTTGCTACCGTATCACGCAAAAATAAACTTTAGAAGATAAAAAATAGAGCCTAATTTCGTTGTTTAGTTAATTATGTGGCTACAAACCTCGGTTTGGGGCTGGTTATGACGTAAACATGTATTTGGTGGGGCTTGCCCATTGTATGCCTCTATGAATCGTACATAAGTCATTCATACTGTCACACGTATGATAATAATAGATAATGTATAATTATGTCGTTCTTTGAAATATGATTTAGGAAGGTATTTGGTAAGGAATTCTTTCTTATTGTAATTTTATTTAAGCCTATTCAGTACAAACAAACAATCAAATCATTCCACTTTATAATCTATAATCTAAATATATATTACTCAAAAGTGACTGACTGACTGACATAGTGATCTATTAACGCACAGCCCAAACCACTGAACGGATTCGGCTGAAATTTGGCATGCAGGTAGATGTTATGACGTAGGCATCCGCTGAGAAAGGCTTTAGATTAATTCTATCCCCAAGGGGATAAAATAGGGGATGAAACTTTGTCAATTTTAAACCGGGCTGAGAGTTTCAAAATCGGGGGTAAAGTAACATTCCACACGGACGAAGTCGCGGGCAGAAGCTAGTATTAGTATAGAAAAGCTATCAATTTATCATTGTAAGCAAATATGTCACGGCACCAGAATAAAGAACGTATCAATGAACGCAGTATCGTGATGACCTAAGAGTTAAGGTCTTGCTTTTTATCCACGAGGGTCTTAGATTCAAATCCGAATCATCGCGCAGATACCGCTGAAAACTACCACTGAGGCTCTTCCTCGCACACAAGTCCTAGCATTATGCTAAACAACTGCTGATATATGTGGATATGGCGCTTGTGAAATATTGTGACCCTTGGTGTAACAATTTTTTTTTTCTTTCAAACAACATCAAGATCACAAGTTTGTACGTCTGTTTGAGAAGAGTAGGTTCTTACCCTGAAAGCTGCTGTATCAATGTCACTTGTACCAAACAAATCAAGAGAAAAATATAACAGAGTTTTATTATATTTTAAAAATATCAAGAAATAAAAAGGTACCTCAATTTACCAAGTTACAGAAAGACCGATCACATCAAACGATAGCTAAGTGTTCCTTCAATCGTTGGAGAGCTCTCACAGCTTCTTTAAAGTTAATTTACTCATGTGTGTGTGTGTGTGTTTTGTACTCATGTGGTTTTAAACTGTGCTTTGAAAATTGAAGAGACCAATGGAATCTCTTATGTAACTTGCAATGTAGGTATGTATGTTTGTCCAGGTTTGTATTTATATTTTCTAATCTATACTAATATTATAAAGCTGAAGAGTTTGTTTGTTTGTTTGTTTGAACGCGCTAATCTCAGGAACTCCTGGTCCGATTTGAAAAAATCTTTCAGTGTTAGATAGCCCATTTATCGAGGAAGGCTATAGGCTATATATCATCATGCTTAAGCTAATAGTAGCGGAGCAGCGATAAAGAATGTTTTAAAATCGGGGATTCCACGGGGACGAAGTCGCGGGCAGCAGCTAGTTTATTATATATGGTAATCTTATTATTTACAAAATACAACAAAATAAGCTATAATGTAGAAAATATATATATGTATATAACTATATATGTACAAGCGGACATCGCTGTCAACGGGAAAAGTGCCCAGAACACTGGCCGCACGTTGAATGGCAATGCTTATTCGTTGACTAAAGAAAAGGCCAGCCCTATGGAATCTCTTAATGAATAAAACAAAAGATCGTTACGAAAATAGAAATATTCACTTTTTTAAATATATTTGTGTAGGTATGTGAAGCAGAAATGCCTAGTGCCTAGCAACGTTACGGGTAACGTTATAGATAAAAAAAAAAGAAAAGAAAAAGAACTTTACGGTGAGGTTAAGCTTAAAACCTATTTAGGCCTATTGAATTTATTGTTATGTCAAAGAATATTATCGTGAAATTACCTTAGTGCGTCAACAACAACAATTTATTTTATTTTATAAGTATTTTATTGCCAGGAATATCCCACTGTAACAATTTTTCATGAAGGTCGCTATTTTAGAACCTCTATCTAGAACCACCTCCGATCTCCCTTTTTTCTGGATGGGAAATCATCAAATAACTTCTTGCACTCTATGCGGAGTGGAAGGGAAAGTCAGACTCTTACTGACTAAAAACCGTGTGCTAGTGCTCTTTGCGTTCCAGCCGCACCTACGGTGGCCGGGCATCGCCTTGCGACTACCAACGCTTGGGGCGTCTTCTTCTATTGCGGCGGCTGAGGCGTGAAGTTTCCCTCTACCTCGCGTACCCTGCCTCCTCCTCCAAGCAGGGCAGACGTCCACCGTAAACGTGTCTTCCCGCCGAATCCAAAACAGGTACCTCCCAAATCATACATGTCCAATGACCTCTGTCAGGCGGAAGTCACTCCTCAAAGAGGGGACTTATCGACATAATGATGGGCTCAACCTTCGATGACCACAGGGATGGTGGTCCAAAGTCTCTCGCCTATGCTTTCTGTGTCAGCCACGGTAACTCGACGCCGTGTTCTCTGGTCCTGTTGCTGGAGAATTTTGTCAAATGGTCCTCATGGTTGCAGCCTTCGGTCAAAATACAATGTTAAAAGACAAAATAATGCAATTATTACTTGTTGTTTTGCCTACCCCGCTTAATGGCAATTGAAAGAAAAATAAATTTGTAATTTTTCAATTCAATAAAAAATAGTTTTTTCTTGTTAGTATTTTCCCCTTCGCCGCTGAATGTCAATTATAAAGTAAAGCTACGTAATATTTACCCACGCCATAATCGCGTGACGATAACGATGGTTATTCAGCTTTAATAAGGCTTCACCGGGTCCAAGGGAAAACATTATTGTTTGCAATAACGGCTTGAAAGTAGTAAAATAATATTATTAACACCCTCCGCTTGACGACGGGTGATCGATACCTGTATTTACTTTAATTAGTGGTTAAAAGTTATTAATTTTTAACTAGAAATGTGACGGGTGTTCTGACTTTGTCAAGGTAAGGTTTTCCTTGTTAGTTGGTTTTTCAAACAATCACTTTAGCTTTTGTTTATATAAAGATGAAGTATATTTCGAACAGAAAATAATGTTTTTAATCTAATTTTATTATCTAAATTAAAATAGAAGCCAAAAACCTCGGTTTAAACTTGTGCTGTCATAAATCTATCTCAACATTGAAACTATACAAAGTGAGTTTTTTATATTACGTATATAATCGGTTTTTATGAAGAAACAACATAACGGAATGCAATAAGTTTTAAAGTAAAAATAATTTTTAAATTTGAGGAAGAAATTACACTATTAAAGTACTCATTATTATCTATCGAAGGACGTGTGGAATCAGAGCTTGAGTTCAAGTTTGTAATGAAAGAAAATATGCGTGGATGAAGTTGCGGACGAAGTGCTAGTTATGGATATACAGATATTTAAGCGCAATATTCTTCCAATTCTAAATACCTAAGGCAATTTGCAGCGCAAGAGGAAATTGCTTGTTTTGGGTGGCAACACTGTACGCAATGGACTAACAACGTGTCACCTGCCACTCGCGTGATTTTGAACAGCAAAAATACGCTCTTCGTAAACTTTGTGTGAACCAAAATCAACAAATTATAACGTGGAGTATTATGGCTAATGGTAGCATATCAGCGCAATATACGTGTATGCTTCGAAAAATTGTTGCAACAAAACACTCATCCATAGAAAATCATTCCTTGTTATCCAAAGAATGATTTTCTATCCTTTCATTTTCAGTCCTATTTAAACAGTTATAATCTGCTAACTTATGCCCGAGGGTCACGTTAATCTAGATTTTCGCCTGTGTTAAAATTAATTAAAATCGGTTCAGCTGTTTAGATGTGCAAGCGTAGTAAACAAACAAATTCACTTTTTCATTTATAATATTGAGTTAGAATGCTGCCCAATAACTTACGTAATTTTAGACAAGGGAAAAAGTACAACTTTCATCTAAATACTGCAACAACAATCCCAAAATAATTACTGGAAACCACAAAGCGATCATGCCAAAACTCCAACAGAATTTGGCAAATTAAATTTTCAAAAAGTCGTATCTCGTAATCAACTCGGGCTCAGATGTGGGGGCTGGATGCCACGGTTGCCCTCCCCCCGACCCCCGTTTCAGACACACAACTGAATTATGTAAAACTTTTAATTGTCCTCTCGTCTCACCTTCATTAAAATTCGAGGTGTTTTGTTTGGACACAAAAACTTAGTTGTTCCCATTTTTGCGCGTTGTTTTAGAGATGTTAAAAAGTAATTTTGACAGGTTACCTGGTAGCCTGATTAATTATTACGTATTTTTCGTACTGGAAACATAAAGCATATTTTTAGGAGTTCTTGGCTAAATAATAACAGTGCGGCTGTTGCTAACGAACTTCAACGGGTCATAGGTTGAACTTCGAGATTAAGCAGATTCAGATTCAAAGCATTTATTTCAATTAAACCTTTTACAGGCACTTTTGAATTGTCAAGTCGAAAGAGGTGAAGCTATCTGCACGTTCCAAAGCGTAGATCTCTATGGAGAAGAACGTGCAAGAAACTCCACGGACACTCTTTTAAATCATGTTCTGTATTACATAACTTTGGTTACATCCTTGGTGCTTCTATGTGTGAGGACAATGCAAAGAATAAAAAAAGGAAACTATAAAAAAATTCAAAGTATTAAAGATTAAAACAAGTCAGTGGCAGTTAAGAGGTGACCAGTCTCAACCGACGGCGCCCGTTCACGAACATGACGCGTGTATCGGCACCATTTAGCTCAACCATTTTGAAGGGAACCGAATGATCCGACACACGCGCCACCATCAGCGAGACATTTGAGCGAGCATGACATACTCTCAACTACCATTTTAGTTCAAGTCACAAAGTAAACTATAACCTGTAAATGGCTCCATGGTACTCACATTTACAATATTTGAAAATAAACTGCTTCTACATTATACAAAACTATGGTTCACAATGACCAAGCAAATACAAGTAAAAAAGAGAAATTATTTATTCCCATTATTAGAAATTAATTATTTATATAAAATTATAAAAAAAAAAGAATAAATAAATGAGACAAAAAAAGGGCGAGCATCTCTTCCAAATAAAAAATCCTAACTTGTTTACCCAAGTGGTTGAGTCTGTGGAGCAGGACCGGCATTTAGCCAAGCATTTTTATCAAGGATATAATCTTCCAGTTTATAATATGCTTGCCTACATAGTGTGCGTTTTATGCATGTTTTAAATTTTCTCTCATTTAATTGAAGGATATCGACTGGTATTTTGTTATAAAATTTTACGCAATACCCCATAAAAGAAGTGTGTACTTTAGCCAATCTAAACCTAGGTTGATCTAATTTGTTTCTATTTCTAGTATTAAAATTATGCCTGTCGCTGATCTTATTAGAACATATTCCGAACATACATAATGTTTTCATATATGTATTGACAAGGTACCGTCATGATGTTAATTTTCTTAAACAGTTCCCTTAAAGAATCGCGCCGGCGGAGATTGTAAATGGCTCTAACTGCTCTTTTCTGCAGAATAAAAATAGACTCTATGTCTGCAGCCCGTCCCCATAGCAAAATACCGTAAGACATGACACTATGAAAGTAACTAAAATAGACCAGTCTCGCGGTATCTACATTAGTAAGTTGACGGATTTTTCTGACAGCATATGCTGCTGAACTTAGCCGTCCTGCAAGTGATGCTAAATGAGGTCCCCATTGTAGCCTTGAGTCGAGCGTTATCCCCAGGAAAACTGTGCTTTCGACGAATTCTAGTTTCTCTTTATTCAATACTATTTCCTCAATACTACTTTTAACATTCGGTAAAACAAATCTAATACATTTTGTTTTTTTCTCATTTAATACTAAATTATTAGCAGTAAACCAATTTTGGACCTGCTGTAGGGAGTCATTTACTTCGTCAAGATTTGCAGAACGTCTATTTATCTTAAAAATTAAGGACGTATCGTCAGCAAATAACACCATTTGTGATTGTTTTTTCAAAAGATAGGGTAGATCATTTATGTACACTAAAAAGAGGAAAGGACCCAGTATTGAGCCTTGTGGTACCCCCATTTTGACTCCTAAACCACATGAATTTACACCGTTTATTTGAACTTGCTGCTGTCTGTCATTTAAATAAGACTGTACTAAACTAAGTGCAAGTTTACTAAGTCCGTAATGTTCTAGTTTTAAAAGCAAGGTTTCGTGATGAACACAATCAAACGCCTTGGAGAGGTCACAAAATATTCCTATGGCATCTTGGGCCTCTTCCCACGCTGCAAATATATGTTTTAGTAAGGTGACACCAGCGTCAGTCGTGCAACGTCCTCTGGTGAAACCATACTGTTGATCGTGTAAGATTTTGTTGGTGTTGAAATGATTGAGCATCTGATTGAGCATCACCTTTTCGAAGACCTTGCTGAAAACCGGCAACACGGATACAGGTCTATAGTTATTGGTGTCTTTACTATCGCCGGACTTAAAAAGTGGTATAACCTTACTGTATTTCATTATATCCGGAAAGACACCTTGGTCCACACATAAATTAAATATTAAAGCCAAGTATGGTACTGTTGTCTCAATTATGGATGTGCACACTTTGACGGACATACCCCATAGGTCTTCGGTCAATTTGATTTTAATTTGCCGGAAAGCTTTTATGACTGTCATAGGGTTGATATGTTTGAATTGGAATTCAACCGGGCAGTCTGGAACGTTTGCTCTTAATAAAGCAATTGAGACCTCGGGTGACGAGTTTAGAGCTTCTGTAGTTTTAATTGGTATGTTGGTAAAAAAATTCACAAGTTCTTGAGCTACTTCAAAATTTGAGCTTATGGTCCCATGTGAAGTCTCCAATAAAAAATCAGTGTTGCGTACTTTATTTCTATTAGTTTCGTTATTGATAACTTTCCAAACTGTCTTTATTTTATTATCAGCCCATTTGATCTTGTTGCTAATGTATAGGGCTTTAGCTACCTTGCAAGTGTTTCTAAAAACTTTTGAATATTTGTTTACATACTTATTAAATGATTCCGTGTTAATGAAAGGCTTAAGGCCATATAGTTCATATAGTCTTTCCCTGCTTATCCTAATACCTTTAGTCGCCCAGTCACTGAATTTAAACTTAGGGAAAGTGTCTTTTGACTTCTTTTCAAATGTTGTATTGAATTCTTTTAATACCACTGAAAAGAAATTATCGTAAAATTTATTTGCATCTTGAATGTCATGGGCTAGATCATTTAACTTATTTTGTAAAATACAATTGAATTTCGCTAATTTGCCAGTTGTAATTGGCCTATATTGTATTTGAATTTGTTGTAAGACAGCTTTAAACTTAAACGTTACCAATTGTCCACTATGGTCAGACGGTAGATAATTTACTATGGCTTTATCTATATAATCACAATCGCAGAACACATTATCGATGCAAGTTGAAGAAGTTGGTGTTATCCTAGTTGGTTCTGTAAAAACATTAGATAAATTGAATGATATAAAAAGGTTTAAAAATCTACTGCTTATTGAATTATTTTCTAAAATATTAACATTAAAATCTCCACAAATAATCGCAGATTTGTTACCAGCTGCAAGTTTCGCAAGGATGTCTTCCATTGTTGATTCAAATAAATTAAAGTTTTGAGGGTTTGGAGGTCTGTACACACACACTATAACATGCTTATCTAGCTCAACACAGGACAGTTCGATGCAGTGTTCCACTGACAAGCTAACAATGTCATTACGTTGCTTAAATTTTAAGCAGTTTTTTACTAAGACGAGTGAACCACCGCGTAACATTGATGTACGATTAAAACAACTGCCCACATTATAATTTTCGTAATTAATTAGCATCTGGTCATCCTTCAGCCAATGTTCACTAAGACATACAATATCAAACATTGTTCTTTCTAAAAACATTTCAATTTCTAATAATTTGGAAGAGACACCCTGAATATTTTGATGAAATAATTTCAAGGTATGCTGCTGACCCCCTTTTTGACATTTATTAAATTGAGAGCAAGAGGACACTTTAATGTTGGTAGGTAAAACTAATTGGTTATTAGTATCCTCTGTTGTCTTATATACTAGTTTAAATTTTTATCCAGAGTTTGCCCTATATCATCACTTTGCAATGAGTTCTCTATGTTAACCAATGAATTTTCCCTAGTGATATATGGAACCTCCTTCGTACAATTTGTGTAAAGATTTATAGCAATAGTGCTATGATTTTGGTTCACCACCTGATTCTTAGTATCATTACTAAACATTGTGGATTTAATTACAGAAGACTTCGACGTACTACTTATGTCTGAGTTAATATAATTAGCTAATAGCTTTGCTATTGTGTGTCTAAAATAAATTGGCAGATACACAGTATCCCTAGTAGATTTTAAATTTTCAACAAAAATGTTGGTGTCAAAAAACATAAACTTGTCACTATAGTGAGTAGCCAAGAAGTGCATGTGTTTATTTAGCCTATGAATGTAGTCATTTTGTCTAATTGACAATTGATCAAAATATGGAAAAGCACACAATATTATTTTATTACAATTTAAATTTAACATCTCAGTTACATTGTCTGTGATCTCTGCTTTTTTTACTTGTGAACTATTACCTATAAACACAGTAATAGTGGTATTAGAAGTATAATTTTTGTTTTTTAATAATGCCATAATACGCTTGTAAGTTAAACCTGGCATACAATAATTTTGTGTAGAATTACTTAGGTTGTTACCAACCAGTTTACCTAAACCTCTTCCTATACTGTCTGAGAACATAACTGAATGATAACCACTATTCACAGCTGAAAAGCTACCAATATCAGGATGTTCAACTTGAGATAAATCTTGTACAAAATTAATATTATCTTGTTCAGTGAAGCAGTCTTGAGACAAATTCTCTGCCTGGGACGGTACCTCCGTTGCCTCAGGCTGGACAGCATCAATGTTTGATACTGACTGGCAAGTACACTGACACATAATTAACTCATTTGCAGCAAGAATGTGTTCTTTTATTTGATTCTGAGATTGTACATATTTATTAGATAGTGAGCTCAGACGAGCTTCAAGTACCTTTATTTCAGACTGTAAGTGCTGTGTGTCAATCTCATATATTTTCTTGCTAAAATCTGACACCAGTCCTGTAAAGAAGTACCGTGTTACCACCCAGTTACTGTCTTGTGGAGATTAGATAACTATTCGCTCCATGTAAAATATTGGTACTCAGCTAAATCCGGTTTGACTGGAAGCCAAACCGTATAGTGGTGGCCGAGTGGTAATGGTCCATACTTACGAATTGTAAGTCGCGGATTCAAACCCAGCCAGGCGCATTACTTTGTGCAATAATTTCATCACCACTGCTCTCAAAACGGTGGAGGAAAACATCGTGAGGAAAATGCCATGTCCTATAACCAAAAAATCGAAGACACATAATATTCAGCAACCCGCACTGGGCCCACGTGGTGGATTACGGCCCTTTCCGTCTCCTAGAGAGGAGGCCTGTGGCCCTGCAGTGGGAACATTAAAAGGCTTGGGATTATGCAAACCGTATATATTTGGGAAAGAGGCATGTAGATGAAATGTTAAGTTTGTTTATGTAAGTTGGACCATGAAGTAAAAGTTTGTCATATACGAGATATGTAACTTGTTCGAGTTGCAGTGTTAAAAAGCTTTGTAGTAAAAATGTCGCTTTTTGTGATTCCTGGGAACACTCACGTGTTATGTAAGTTTCAGCCACACTTACCTTGTTCTTTCTAACTTAACATTTTTTTTGCTACTGACCGTTTTTTGTTTTTTTGGGTTTTCTACCTTACACGGAACCAACTATTTTTGAATGTGGTAAAAGTCTTCTAATGACTGTTAATCAAATGTTATTCAAATTACATCCAGTATTCTATGTATTAAGACATCTACAAGGCTGATAATGCATTGACACTTAGAGCTCAGTGATTGACCTGGCGATTAGCGAAAAACGCTCTGAAATGTATGTATGTAAATGGCCACAAAGTGGTATCTTCATGACTCACCTAGGACCAGCACTTTCTTGGCGTAAAATAATTTAAGAACTAGAATGGAAAGAAAAAAGTTTATTACATAATTCAGAAAGATATACGTCTCATCTGCGGTAAACGGTCATCGCTCAGCATAATGCAGTGACTTACGAGTATGTGTGTCGTTTGGTGTTGACAAAGCCAAAGCGCTGGTTTTCAGAACTAGATGACTTCGACTGCAGCAGCATAAAATGTAGTTAAAACCACGCACTGACTTAATGATAACAGTAAACAACCCTTCCCTGCATCATTGATCAGAAGGATTTTCTCGATATCTCTTTAAACAAAAATAACAGGTATTCAACCATTTACCAAAATCTCATAAAGGCAAACTTTTCCCCTATTCTGAACCGTGATATTTTCCATTAAATTCGACTTTGCATGGAGATACGGCCTGATGGTTTTATGAAGGGCGCGATAAGGCCAACTTATGATTATTATTTGTTACCTTACGTCACTCAGGAATTCTTGAGTGTTTTTCTTTTGGTGGCACGCAACTGTTTTGTGTAGCCGTTTGGGACTTCATTTGTGTTACGTTGATTGTTATATTTTGACCTGAAAAATGGGTTGGGTAGGTCTATATTTCTGTAATATGTTTTGGTGGGTTTTAGAAGCAAACATTTGAACGAAATCAATATATCGCAACATTTATTAGTATTTACATTTATTAGGAGTGACGATTTACGCAGAACGGCTGGCAGAAACTGGATGCAAGAAGCCGAAAATAGATCTAAGTGGCGTGCAATTGAAGAGGTCTGTGTCCAGCAGTGGACTGCAACAGGCTGTTGATGATGATGATGAACATTTATTTCGCTTCATTTTCATGGTCTTAATGCACAACAGCGCCGTGTGGTTCTGTGTATACGTGTGTGATGTTTATATCAGTGACAGTAATTACGTTGAAATTTTCAGATATTACCACCCTAAAAAATGACCACTTTTCTTCATTATAAGAATGAGAGTTAAGAATTTAAACTTTTCTGGCAAATCTTTCAATTTAGAAAAATTCAATCAAGAACAAAGAAAAAAGTCAAGTATAAAATTATACCAAAACGCGACGAAAGTTCGACGACCAAGACATAATTAATAAGCATCAGAATCAACATGTTAATTTAAGCGCTTAAACTTTACCGCGTTTCAACAAACAAATTAAAACTCAATTTTAATAAACCTAAAGTGAACGATAACACTGCACCCTTCGCCTACGCTCAAAATTTGATCCCCAGTATATTTCATAAAACTATGTAAACACTATGTAGACAGATCACGAACTAATTAAGTTAGACGCGTCAGATCGGAAACTAATATCTTAACCCTTAATCGTTTTTATGATCATAATCAGCCTTTTAATGTTCCCAGCACTGGGAACACGACTGTCCTTTTACCAACTAATACATTTAAAAACGCAACTATCTCAAAACGAGGTAACAAGGACATTTATCACTATTGCAGTGGACCCTTCATATTTTTATCTTAGCACTATGGAGCACACAGTAAGAAAGACTGGCTACATAGCTGTTATCTATAGTTTATAAATCCTAGGTATTCAAACAATCATTAAATTTACAACTTAAATACAAGGTTATTAAGGTCATTACTTAAATCCTAAGAAGCTTTATGTGAACGTTTGTAAGGACCAGTTTTATTACCCTACCTTTAGAAAGGACCAATTGAAATAATCGTAACTTTGAACACTATAATACATTTAACGTAGCCTACTTGTGTTTAATTTCGTTTCATTTTAGTCTTACTAAGTACAATTTTTAGTAATCTGTGTAATTTTTTATTTGTTCTTTTTTGTACGCCGTATAAGGGAAAACATAGTGAACATATCTATACTAATATTATAAAGAGGAAAGATTTGTGTTCTTGTATGTAACGAATAAACTCAAAAGCTACTGGACCGATTTCAAAAATTATTTCACTGTTGCGAAGCTACACTATCTCCAGTTAACACAGGCTATATTTTATCCCCATATTCCATACGCAGGTGAAACCGCGGGGCGCTGCTCATCATCTTCCTGCCCTTATCCCATGTTACTTGGGGTCGGCGCAACACGTTTTTTTACTCCATTCTGTCCTGTCAGCCGTCACGCTATCACTAACTCCCTTTTCTTTCATATCACTCCTCACATAATCCATTCATCTGTAACTATACCTGTGATTGATTAATAGTGTTATCTGCAAAATCTTGGTGTTTTCAATCTATGATCGGGTAAACTTAAAAGAGTACTACAGAAAAAAAAATGCCCTATATCATTCATAGGTTATTAATTAGTCGGTTTTTAATATTGTGATTAGAGTAGAATAGATTAGTGTTTTTTTAGTGTCCAAAAATAGCTCCACAACAGACTTTTCACAAGGAACCTTTACAAGTATTCTTACCGAAAAACCCTTGGGCGGTCTGAAAATATAAATAAAAATAACATAATTTCATACTCTATACATAGTAAATAAAGCATAATAAAACATTATTTACGTTCTCATTCATTGGAAATAGTCGCGTTCAAGGTTGAAGGCCATTGCTATTTTGGTTTAAACCGTAAAGTACGTCATATTTTGTATTGTCTATTTATTGATGGAGTTGGGTTTACGAGGCCGTATTAGACCACTTATTTGTAAAGTGGTTATGTCGTCAAAATATTCTAAAGGAGAGGATATTTTGATGAGCAGGAGACAGGTATTGAAAATAGGTCCCTTTTATTTTGACTCATCGTTCCAAGGACTAGTAACTATTAAACATCACTTATTTAGTTACTAGCTGACCCGCGCTACTTCGCTTATGTCAGATTTTTCATTACTGCTCCTCTCCTATTGCTTTTATAGATTTATATATAGTCTATAGCCTTCCTCGATAAATGAGCTATCTAAAACTGAAATAATTTCTCAAATCAGACCAGCAGTTCCTGAGATTAGCGCGTTCAAGCTAACAAATAAACTTTTCAGCTTTATGTATTAGTATACAGGCAGTGGCGTGCAGTGGTTCGAGTTAGGGTAGGCCAGAGAAAATGTTCAAATAAATTTAAAAAAATTACCACATTATTCAGGATTGATTTTTAATGAAATGAGTTTTTTTTTAAAATAGCCTATTTAAAAGAAAAACACCAGATTTCAACCCTGAATAATGTTGTGTTTATTTTTTTGACATTATTTTCTGGCCTATCCAACTCGAACCACTGCACGCCACTGTATATAGGGTGTTCTAGAAGAGCCTAGTCACATTTGATTGTGATGTTGGGAAGCTGATATGCGTTAAGAAAAAAATAACAAAACCAAAAAAAAAAAATATTAAGAAATCCTGACTACAAAAAATGACAAAAACAGTTTCGAATAAATGACTTATCAAGCAGTTTATTACAGATTGTGGCATTTATTTAATTCAATCACAGATTTGCAGTCATCAACTGAATCAGTTTGCTTGAGAAGTGATTTGTTTTATCGGTCAGGTTTTAAGGCAAAAAAAAAATGTTATTGTTTGTTTCCCTCTAATATCTCCCTTAAATATGACCACGCACTTTTGAAACACTCTGTATAATCGTTTCTTCATCGACCTTTTCTGAACGAAAATAATAGTAAGGCCGATTTCACAACATCCAGAACAGCTCCCATAATAATTTCTCACATATCCCGGGTCCAAATCAACACTCACTTCATAAGTACAGATCTGCCTACCCACAAATAAAGTCACGACTACACAGTACAGCGCATATTCTCGCGTGATTGACACAAAACACGAAATGTTAACAAGCCGCGTTTGTGAGTGACAGACTATTGTAGTTAATATTAATAGCGGCGCCATTGAACAGTCTGATGGCTTGTCATTACAGGCAAGTATGTACGAGGGTTTTGTCACGATTTAATTTTTATCTATAGGAGGATTTTGGTGAAATTTTGACTGTGGATATCAACATGCCAACATGTTTTGGAGCGGCTATGTGACTGTACCGTGTTTTTAGAAACTTGAATGATAATATTTATCATTTTAAAAGGATAGAAAAAAATTAAAGCTTGGTGAAAGTAGATAATTATAATTTCGTAGCATACGCTAAGCTACGGCGTAGCATACCGCCTATGCTACGCCGTAGCTCTACGCGTGGAGTAAGGCAGGCAAATTAACAAAATTAAAGTGATTTTATTTAATCCTACCCAAGTAAAATTAGTTATAGGTAATTTGAATAGAATTGAAATAATTTTTATTACAATAAAGGAGCTTAAAAACTTAACTGAGAATTTTAAAATATACGTAGGTAAGTTAAAATTACATACAAAAGTAAATTGTGTGTTTTTTCGCACCGGATCTGTAGCATACTCGATCAATAGCCCAATTCGTGTGTAGCAACAAATACTCCAACGAAATCTTATAAAACATATTCCTAGAATAGAAGTACTATAAACTGGGATCCAACTCATCTATTTTAGTAACGCTAACATCAGTTTGATACTCCAAACATTCCAGACTTTTAACATTGTCACTTCAACTTGGATAATTGACTAAGTTTGAGTGTTGAAAGCGATACATCAGTAAGAGCTTATAATAGCTCTGGATATTGTATCCTAAGATCACAGATGTCGAAATGGATGGAATAGTAATTGCATTATTACGGTCATGAACTGTACTAGGCTCACAGATGCACGAGGAAGTTCCTTCATAACAAGAACGAAACGCGCTTCTTTCATTTCACTCCGTAACACGAAATGGAATAATATTCAACAGCTGCTCCGCGAATTTAGTTGTTACTTCAACGTAAGTACAATCCAAATTAGCGTTGGAGTTCGAGGACTACCTTTCACAAACTCCAGTCGAAATTCTTGGATGTCAACTTCCAAAGCATTAATAAATAATATCAAATACCATAGAAAGCGCCCTTTGTTCGTACTACACTCTTTGTAGTCTACGAAGTTTGCTCGAAGTTCAAACCTTTGTGGGCGTCTCACATTTCACTCACATTATTACAAAATCATTTGAGAAGTTAAATTTTCAATTTGTTTAATGGATACAGAGGCACTTGAGCTGAGACTAATCAAGCGTACTTTACTGTAAGATTAAAGTAAAGTAAATGAGAATGTAATTAGTGAAATAATTATTTGCTTGGACTTTGTTAGTGAATATTGTGGAAGGAATGAGGTAAATCGAGGTTTATTTAATTGGCTTTTTTTGCCCAGTAATGGGACAACATAGATATAACATTTTTAAAAGGCACAGCTTTTGGTCGGTACTTAGAATTGTTAACGACTTGAATAAGCAAAATTTTTTTTGTGTATGTTACCTCATAACTTTGTACTTGGTGTCCCGATTTTGATGATTCTTTTTCGTATCGGAGTTTTTGGTTAAACACCCAGTTATTTTTCACTTTTAGGTGTTCCAAAATTAAAGTTATTTAAACTTTTTTTTTGTTTAGAAGTCGGTTGTTTTTGTAACAAGTTTTTTTTTTATAATTAAGTGTAGTAGGTATTATGCCTTTCTATATGGTATTTTTTTTTATTGGCTATCTCGTCTCAGAGTCGGTTATGACGGGGCGGATACTGCCTTTCCTGGACCTGTGTACTGCTCTGTTCATTTGATATGCATCTGTTACCCATGGATAGAGTTACAAATTTTAATGTCTTCTGATCTTTGGCTCCCTTACGAGAAGCTTTTTTCTTCTGATGACTATGCTCTCTCTCAAACGCAATAAATTCCAACCTCATCAATTGCGTTCATCATCTGTCTAGCTTTTTAATCGACTTTCGGGGGGAATGTACCACTTAAAAGTGAATAAAGAATAACTTTTCACAAAAAAAAAACAACTGACTTCTTAAAAAAAATCACAAAAAAGTATAAAATAACTTTAATTTCGTAAGTCGGTGTTCAAAAAACGAAGAAACAACCAAAAACACCGAGTTCTGAAATCAAGTTATTATATACTATTTTGTGTTTTTTAACCGACTTCTAAAAAAGGAGGAGGTTCTCAATTCGGATGTTTGTATGTTTTTTTTTATTTTTTTTTTATTGTTTGTTCGCGCATAACTCCGTCGCTTGTGAACCGATTTGAAAAATTTTTTGTTGGAAAGGGTATACTTCCCAAATGGTCCCATGAAAATTTTATCGAAATCAACCAAGCGGTTTTCGAAAAATCTAAAAAAATTATCTACATTGTCTACATTGACGACCTCTTAGTGTACTCTGCAAAGGAGCAGTGCTTTTTTTACACCAATGTGATTGGTTCGTTTAGGTGGGGGGAGGGGGTGTAGGTACCACTAAAAAGTGAAAAATAAAAAAACTTTTTACAAAAAAATACAACCGACTTCTACACAAAAAATCAAAAAAGTGCAAAATAACTTTAATTTCGGAAGTCGGTGTTCAAAAAACGAAAAAGCAACCACAAACACCGAGTTCTTTTTTTATTTTGCTATATTGTGTCTTACTGTTATATTGCATTTCAAAAAGATTGTGGCGGGATTTCTTATAGTTACCGATGCGCGAGGAGTTTGCAAAGAATATCTATAAACACGACAGCAGAGATTCGTGAAAATATATCAAAATCGATACGAATTCGATACTCTACAATAAATCTCGAATATCGATAGATCACAATTCAAAATAGCGACGATAATACATCGATAATTGTTTGGAAAAATATCAATATCCAAATACCTCGAAAAACCATTAACTGCGTAATACTGTACTTCTTAGCAAGACTGGAGTCACATTTACTGGCTTCCTACAATCCGTAACGTAATCAAAATCGATTGCGTTATAAATAACAAATAGACATGAAAAACGGCTTTATTTCATGACATGTATAGACAAAGAGGTAAGGTAAAAGTAAAATCGAATTAAGACTGGAAAACAAGAAAGACCGGAGACAAGAAAAAAGTATTCGAAGACGTGTGATATTCACCAACCCGCACTGGGCCCGCGTGGTGGATTACGGCCCATTCCCTCTCCTAGAGAGTAGGCCTGTGTTCCAGCAGTGGGAACATTAAAAAAAGGCTGATTATGCTTATGCTTATGCTAAAGAACACAGAAACAAATGAACGAAAAATAACAATGATAGACTTTGTTATGAGACCTAGATATATTCTGCCTACATGCAAGAATAACATGATTTTGTAAGGAATTAAAGGCAAAGTGAGGGACCATTTATTAATAACTAGCTGACCCAGCAAACGTTGTTTTGCCATATAAATTAAAAACAATATTTAGGGTATGAATCATGTTCTATAAATATAAAAGAAAGTCGCAGGTGAAATGTAGCTTTCTATTGGTGAAATAATTTTTAAAATAGAAAACTTAAAGCTAAAATACTTCTTAGCTGTATCCCACGGTTTCACCTGCCTGCGCCATTTATTCTTTCTGGCTCAGTGATCGTCGTCTTCGATTCGATTCTTTCGTCTGCTAAGGATAATAGCTTGATGTTAAATAATTATGGGTCTGGTATCTTGGTACTTTGTAAGTCTTCACTCACAATTCCAGCCCCAGAAATGCTTCGACATGTTTATGGTCTGCTGGTACGCGTGAATCCTTGCTTCTTAAGTTTTCGACATGTTTCTTTCTGGTCTTCTAGTACTTGTGAATCTTTAGCGCATGCAATTTTTGACAGCTACGAAACACAGGAACATTTATGGAAAATGATTTATCTTTCATAATTATGTATTCGTTGAGTTTGTTAAGAAAGCACTTCCAGCCTTATTCTATGAAGGCGACCTTTCTAGATTTTATTAATCTTTTGTTTTGGTTGCTAGGTTACACTCTTGTTAATTTTGAATTATCTACAACGCACTAAATATATTTCACCTAAAACCATTTTCCACTGCGTTTATTTTAATAGAGTTTTCATTGTTTTTAAGATGTATTCTGCTATTCGGGGCAGAGACAAATCCAACGAATCAAAAACCAAGAAAATTGGTCCAGCAGATCTCGAGTTATAAGTGTTGTAACAAACCCGACTTTGTTTTATATATATAGATGTAAATGCCCAATATTCTCAATATATCTCGATATAAACGACACAGGGATAAAGGTAAAGGTCATGTCGTAGTTTAACCGAATCCACTTTTGAAGTAAAAATAATTTGACTGAAGGTAGGTTGATCTTAAACGTTTAACCAAACAATACTTTATAATAAAAGCATTTGTGTGCTATAAATAACGTACTCTTATGAATAAAGAACGTGTAAGACTAGAATAAAGGTACTAGTAGGATGATAGAGAATGAAAGGAGTCGTTTTGCAATCACCGTCAATAAAAATAATAATGCTTACTAGCAGCGCTGTTCAGTTTAACCCGCATAATTCCCGTTCCTATGGGAATATTACGCGCTGATTATCGCTTTGCATTGGTGAAAAAATGGTTAACACGGGTCTAGTCGTTTCGGAGCTAATTCGGTAAAAACAAGAAAAAATAATCTTTCTCTTTATAATATTGGTATAGGATAATGATAATGAATAATAAAGAAGTCATCAATATTCAAACAATAAAATATCATTCTATTGAAAGCTAAAAAGAGTGACAATCAACCGCAAAGAGATAACAACGGTCCAAGAATCGACATATCACAGATTCAGTTTCGTCTAGTGACGTGTTTTATAGTGTCCCAATAGAGGCACAGGCTGTATATCAATGCGATATGACATCTGTGAGCCGAGCAATAAAGAAAAAAGCGGGAGGCGCCGCAGGATTCCATTTGAACATAGATTTACAACTTAGTTAGAAAAAGCTTTTGACGTCAAATCTATACTAATATTATAAAGCTGAAGAGTTTGTTTGTTTGTTTGTTTGAACGCGCTAATCTCAGGAACGACTGGTTCGAATTGAAAAATTCTTTTTGGGTTGAATAGATCATTTATCGAGGAAGGCTTTAGGCTATATATCATCATGCTTAAACCAATAGGAGCGGAGCAGCGATAAAGAATGTTTTAAAATCGGGGATTCCACGGGGACGAAGTCGCGGGCAGCAGCTAGTTTTTTATAGAAAACATTATCACGGCGTCTAAAGGAAGGTTTTTTAGTTTATATGTACGTATGATACACTTTGAAACTGACATTAATGAAAATTAAACACAGTCGGCCTGATTATTTATAAAACTTAATTTGTTTAGTTACTGATAAACGTATTCTTAATGCAAATTTAAATAATTCTAATCGAAATAACGTTTCTAACTGAATTTGTAAGTAGTATTATTAATATATTTTACAGAAAACGAAAGAAAACTCAAATAAATAACAATAATCACGCTGTGTTTTAAATGAGCTAAAACTCACCCGAGTCTCTCCTTACTCTTTTGAACGAATTCCGCAACCCACATAAAATAAAACCTAAAATACACATTAAATTTAACACCTGTAGTTTTACGCAAACTAGTCACTAGAGCATGGAATAATTGAGGGAGTATTTTCATCCCCACTAACAGAAGTAATAGGAATATCCCGTTTTATGATGTTCTAATGGCTGCATAGGCAGTATATCAAAGCGATGTGACATCTGCGAGCTGCGCAATAAAGAAAAAAGCCACGGATAGTCCATTCGAACATAGATTTACAACGTATTGGGGAACACTGTTTTTTATGACGATTTGAAATACTTTTCACCTATAAATCTTCCACGATCATCTGCAAGTCTGCGTTTTCATTTGTTTTGAGCGCAAATATTTCTATAGTGTATTAAAAAAGTAGTTACATTAAGCAGAAGGAGTATACGGACCATAGCAAGCGTTTTCCAGTTTTGATAACCCACAACAGGAAAAGGCTGGTATTGTGGATTGGTATCTAATTAATTATCGTTCCACTATTTAGTGTAGGTAGTAGGTACAAAAATCTTGGCATTAAAAATAACACATACCAAAATCTATATATAATAGCTTTACACGCAACAAAAGAGTCAAGGGAATGTCCGCCACACAAGGCTTACAAAAACACAATCAGTATAAAATCGACATGATAATTGCTGGCAACGAGGAAAGCCCTCGCGTGAGAGGTCGCGTGTCTAAGTTGATTAAATTCTACTTGAACAGGTCTGTTTGGTTATTCACAGTCGTGGCAGCAACGTGCCGATAGAAAATACAAGCTATTTTCATTGGCTTGCCCACCCCACTTAGCGTGACTTACCTCATGCATTTGATAAAGTATAGCTTACTATAATTTCGGGAAAAATAGAAGATACTGCCTCGATAAAGGTCGTTGATTGTGACAGTTCCGAGATTGTATCAATAGAACTATTAGGTCATTAAATTTTGAGTGATGCGCGTTGTATGGTTATTTGGGGTTTGGTGTGCCACAAGGAAATAACTGGGGTCCTGTAATTATTTCGAAAGAAATAACATATGCATATTATTGGAATATGAGTGTAAAATATGCCATTTTTTACAGGAAAAGAAATGATGTCGGGTCTCTGATACATATATTTTTATAAATTTTAGTGCATACGACAACGCTTAGGTTTACAAAGTCCAGTCTGTATCTTTGTTTATAGAATCAAAATAAAATGTAACAAAAAATTTATCAAGCGACTGCAGAAAAAGTAATATTACTTTTCCGAGAGAATATTCAATTTCTTACCTTTTATGTATAAATTTACTAAACCAAAATCCACTGATATTGTTAAGAATATTGTGCCTGCTTTATATTTTCGCTTATTTTTCTTAATCTTCTCGCAAATCCGCTTACATACTGAAACCTTTGTGAACACGAAACGAACGAAATCCCTTTTTTCGTACGAAGCTTGGTTTTGGCGCGGATAGCAATTTTAGTTGAGACTCGTGTCAAAACAAAATTGGAGTACTAACTGCGTAGTTTTTTATGATGCCAATTAAAATGGTGTACGAACTGTAACGTGCTATAGTTTTAACTGCAATTCAGTTCGTGTTCAATTTAGGTTTAATGGCCATGCGATTTTTATCGGGTATTTTGGGTTTTTTTGTCTTTTTATATTTAATCTAAAATGAAGTCAATGTTAAATAGGTAAAGTGACTATTAAATATTTTACTGTGTCTTACATAGTCAGAACTTAAATCCGATTCCAATTTTAACTGGACATTTCGCATCATTTCACCAGTAAAAACAACACGATTGATATTGATCGTTCCCTCACCCAGGCTCAGGTAAACATCCCAATCGAGCAAGGTGTGACCAGACTACTCACAAACTGCATTAAATATGAACACCATAAATTGAGAACGTGGAACATTCATAAAAAATGAATCCATTTCGATTTTTATATTCCACGCATCACAGACGCGAACTATAAAAGAGGTGGCGGGTACGAATGGTACAAAAAAAGAGGAATATTCACGCTCAATGACTTGGAAAAATTCAATTACATAACTGTCCCTGGACTGCATTCTAATGGACAGGCTGGGACTGGGTACAACAAATCTAATCAAAGTTTACTATTTACGGATCAAGCCTGACCTCTGACACCTCGGTTTGAAGGCCTTGAAAGTTGTGATGTCACGGTGTCTTGATGAGGGTTAATCAACGTTACCGTGTTCACGAGTGTTGCTATGTGAGTTGGTGTTTTGGTTTATGGCTAGACCGTAGGTGTTGTGGTTCTAGAAACTGGGATTTAGACAGGAAGCACGTATCATGTAGGTTTACCTTTTATATAGATACGGCTAGAAATAATATATCGGCCAGGGACTTATCTCAAGGGACATACAACTGGGATAAAAAGTACCATCGTCCTATACATGGCCTACCCGTGTGCCAAATTTCATTTTAATGCGTTTAGCCGATAAGACATGAAGAGGTAACAAAGAAACTCACTTTTGAACCGACTTCCAAAAAATAAGGAGGTTCTCAAGTCGACAGTATTTTTTTTATATTTGAATGCTGGTGCTTATCTTGTACCATTTAAATTTGAGCGAGATCTGACGACTAGTATTTGAGTTATTCCTAATAATGCCTGGCTTCTACTACATTGACGATGTTTTCATTCTCACTTGTCGATGTAAAATGAAAAAAAAAACCGTATACGATGGTTTGGAAGAGCATCTTAGTACTTTGAGGTGGTTCCTTTTTAATTTGGTGAAGATCTGATGAAGAACGGAGATAGGTAAAGGAACTCTTAAAAATGATGGCATATCTTCTGGGCCTAGTTTATACTACGTACGCGGTGATGGGAATGTTTAGGTGGGGGTGAGTATCACCACTAAAAAGTGAAAAATAATAAAACAAAATAAGAATTAAATAACTTTAATTTCGGAAATCGGTGTTCAAAAAACGAAGAAGCAACCAAAACCCCAAAAACTTCAGAGTAAGATATTTTTATACTGTTTGTGTTTTTTTGTTCAAAAGTCGGATGTATTTTGTTTGTATTTTGAATACTAGCAGTGCCCCGCGGTTTCACCTGCGTTTTTTATTCTCGTTTCCAAAGGAATACAGCTTATGTTACTAACTGATAAAGTAGCTTTCCATTGGTGAAAGACTTTTTAAAATCGGTTAAGAGGTTAAATCGTAAAAGCGTAAAGAAACTCAAATCCGCATTTATAATATTAGTTAGGATTCATGAGGAAGGATATTACAAGGAAACTACCGACAAAAGTGTTTATTTGTTATTTCATAAGACTACCTTATAAAGTAATAAGTTAAGTAATCATTACATGTGTGTTACGGCGTAGCAGGTTAATTTATGCCTTGTTTTTAAAATTATTTACATAGTTTTAAGGTTACTAGACTAATTACAATATCTATACCAAACGCCAGATAAATGTGCAATAACGGTCATTGACCCACTTACATTTATTGACAACCTTAATTCTTAAAACAGAAATAATGAATTAATGCTATATTGAATCGACATCCATCTTGATCCTTTATATTTACTTGTAATGGAAAACGATTCTTTTTTTTGTCCATGTACCTACGAAAAGATATCAAGGAAAGGGCAATGACCTTTATTGCACATTTATCTGGCGTTCGGTATAGTATTCCAATATGTAAAAAAAACAATTGCATCAATATCAGAAGGAATTAACAAGAACACCTAAAGGCTTGTAGGTTGTAACTCACAATCTTTAAAAACACATGACTAAAGCCTATAAGGCAACTAATTATATTAATGTTACTACTACAAATGGTACCATTTCTAAGCCTACCCTCATATTTCGTCCTACCATTAGCATATTTAGTTCAATGGGCCTCTCTGAATTATAAAACTTAATTCAAGAAACCTTGTTAGTAAGACTAACTTCGTAACGCCACTTCATAAGGTATTCGCCGACGAAGTTGAATAATAAAACTATTCGCAGCTACGTGTTTACTTGAAATGATAAGGCTTAATACGAGTACCTTGATGAAATTACATGTTTTACCACTATCATTTATCATTTATTTCGGGATATATAAAAGTACTCTGTGATTTCGGGTAACAAAGACCCATAACATATATACCTTACAGACTATCATACATATTTATATAGACCACAAAAATACACTATTATACACAAAGTGTCAACGTCGTGTTGCGCTGCGCGGTGTCACGTAACATTCCGCGGGATCGCCGATACATGATACCCTTCGGCCAAAACTCTTCCTTGAGGAAGGTCTCAACATGATCTCGACAGCCGGTGGGATTTCGGCCCCCACTTCCGGCGGCTGGCGCCCAAGTTGTTGGGTGCGGCTGGGGCGTTGTCAACGCTGCTTCCCAATCTGGGGGACCCGAGCACCGCCTGCAGGCGGTTGTACGTGGGGATCGTGCGATCGATGGCCCTTTACGGGGCCCCGATCTAGGCGGCTGACCTGACGGCCAGCACTATCACTGTTCTGCGGAGGCCGCAGAGGGTGATGGCCGTCAGAGTCATCAGGGGTTATCGCACGATCTCCTACGAGGCGGCTTGCGCACTGGCCGGATCTCCGCCGTGGGACCTGGAGGCGAAGGTTCTCGCGTCACTGTATCGGTGGCGCGAGGACGCGCGGGCGCGCGGCGAGCGACTGATGCAGCGACACATTGAGCTGCGTCGGTCGCAGCTGCGCGAGGTCCTGGTGGCGGAATGGCGGGACAGGCTTTCACGCCCTACCGCCGGCCTCGCCACTGTCGAGGCCATCCGGCCAGTGCTCGACCTTTGGCTCGGGAGAAGGCACGGCTCCCTGACGTTTCGTGCGACGCAGGTCCTTTCGGGGCATGGCTGCTTCGGGAAGTTCCTGTGTCGCATAGGCAGGGAGCCGGACGCTCGGTGTCACCACTGCGTCGACTGTCGGGAGGACACGGCGCGGCATACGCTGGCAGAGTGTGCCGCTTGGGAGGAGCCGCGCCGTGATCTCATCTCTGTGGTGGGCAGTGACCTCTCGCTTCCGGCCGTAGTCCAATCTATGGTCGGCGGCGAGGAGTCCTGGGACGCGGTGGTCTCCTTCTGCGAAACAGTTATCTCGCAGAAGGAGGCTGCGGAAAGGGAAAGAGAGATCTCGACCTCTGACCCCGCCCGCAGCAGGCGCACTGGGCGTCGGAGGAGGGCGTATGCTGCCCTCTTCCGGCCCCCCTAACTGGGTCCAGGGGCGGCGGACTTGGGGACGTCTGTCGCCCCCCATTCATCCGGACCCGAGGTGGCGGCGCGAGGTGTTCCCGTGCGCCCCTCTCTGAAGTCACGGAGGGTGTTTAACACCTCACTCCCTCCGTAGACGCGAGGTGGCCCGCAGATGCGGGCCGGCACCAGCCGGGGATTACGGATGTGGTATACGTTCCCGCGATCCCCGGCGTAGGTGAGAGATGGAACACCGGGGTGGTTTTAGTCAGTAAGAGTCTGACAGACCCCTCCGCCCGCCCCAGGGTGGAGGACATCCATGAGGATTTCCCCCCGTTAAAAAAAAAAAAAAAGGTCTCAACATGATGAGTAGCACTCGCACCACGAACGATTTGAAATTACATTTAACGTTACAAGTGGCATCTGGGAAAATAGTGTAACTTCTGTTAATCTATACTATATATACTATATACTATAATATTATAAAGCTGAAGAGTTTGTTTGTTTGTTTGTTTGTTTGTTTGTTTGAACGCGCTAATCTCAGGAACTACTGGTTCGAATTGAAAAATTCTTTTTGGGTTGAATAGACCATTTATCGAGGAAGGCTTTAGGCTATATATCATCACGCTTAAGCCAATAGGAGCGGAGCAGCGATAAAGAATGTTTTAAAATCGAGGATTCCACGGGAACGAAGTCGCGGGCAGCAGCTAGTTTTAAAATACATGCGTACGTTTCGAGTAGCTTCCGATAGAATCAGTTAGTCTAGGACAGGGATGGCAAATCAACGGCACGAGTGCAAGTCGTGGCACGCAAAAACATCATTTGGACACGCCAAATGAATGATTGATGCAGGCAGGCAAGATCAGCTTTCGTTTTTCTTAAAATAAGATAGAAAAATGCGGTAAATGATATCTCACATTTTTCCACATATCTCAAAATTTTTCACATAATATCTAAATTTTTTTCCACCGTTCTTATATTTTTCAAATTTTTTTTTCTTTCTTTCCGTATTATTTTAGGTTTTATCCATTGTATCATTTAAGGTAAGATTTGTTATTGGCACGCCATGGCTAAACTAATATCCATTTTTACAAAAAATGCCACGAAGACCTGTTTAGGTTTGCTATCCCTGGTCTAGGAGGTCCATCATCTGCCTAGCCTTTTTCCCAACTCTACTAAGGTCGGTTTCAGTCAGGAATACCAGTATTTAATGTGGAGCGGCTGCTTACCAGACATCCACAACCCATTAACTGGGTAAAACGGTACTTCTTGGCATAACTGGAGTTAGATTTACTGGCTCCTGACATTCCGTAATGACTGTTAGAGATCTATAAATAACAGCCGGGACCAACGGCTTAACGTGCTTTCAAAGGAACGGAGAAAACTCGGTATGATGATCACTCATCCATAAACCAACCTTGGCAAGCGTTGCTTAACCTTGAAGATTGATCCGTCCGGATATTATTCTTTAGCTACGAGCTCCTCTTATAAATACCAAAGCCCTGGCTGGAGGCTTTAATATTATATTAAGGCCGCCGAAGGGCAAGTTCGGTTAAGCAGTCGACAACTTCCGAACTGCGAGAGGCCACTCATTAAAAAATAAGCTCGGCTTCAAACGAAGCAAGTACCTTCTAAATGGTCAGGTATGTTTTGGTTTAATTTTGTTTTAATATTGCTCTGAAATATATAATAATCTATACTAATATTATAAAGCTGAAGAGTTTGTTTGTTTGAACGCTCTAATCTCAGGAACTACTCGTCCGATTTGAAAAAAACTTTCAGTGTTAGATAGCCCATTTATCGAGGAAGGATATATCATCACATTAAGACCAATAGGAGCGGAACAGTCATGTGACACACATGTGACACAAACGAAGTTGTGTGGACAGCTAGTTATAAATATGAGTTGGTTTTCCTACTCAATTGATGATTTTCATTGTTGATGTATTATGCTTTTTCTATGTAACAGTACTATGATGTAGATATTTAGTGCAGTTATTTATTAAAAATAGTGCTGTTTGATTAAACCAACTATGTAACTTGCATAAACTTCATTTATTCTATTGATTTTTACCAACAGGCAAAGAACTTCTGATGAGTCAGGCCAGTAAAACATTAGAAAGCGAATGGGTTTCGGATGGATTTTAAAGTACTTAATTACACCAATAAAAACGAATTGATCATATTATTGCTCGTAATAATTTTCAAACAACTGTCTAAATTAGAACGTACATTCAAATATTAGTTTAACACTAAATACATTAGAGAGCTGTGGTAACGGCCCCGACTTACGAATTGTAGGTCGCGGGTTCAAACCCAGCCAGGCGCATTACTTTGTGTAATTATTTACATCACCACTGCTCTCAAAAAAGGTGAAGGAAAACATCGTGAGGAAACCAACATGTCCTAGAACCAAATATTCGAAGACATGTGATATTCACCAACCCACTCTGGGCCCGCGTGTTGGATTACGCCACATTCCCTCTCCTAGACAGGAGGCCTGTGTCCCTGCAGTAGGAAAATTAAAAGGCATTATGCTATCATAATCATAATCAGCCTTTTAATGTTCCCACTGCTGGGAGTCTTCGAATTTGTGGTTCTAGGACATGCCGGTTTCCTCCCGATGTTTTTCTTCACCGTTTTGTGAGCAGTGGTGATGAAATTAATTACACAAAGTATTGCGCCTGGCGGGCCCGTCACCTTCGATTCGTAAGTCGAGGCCGTTACCACTCGGCCACCACTGTCATTATGCTATGCTTATGCTTAAATAAATTTACCCAGTGGTTTATGGGCCTTATCCATAAAAGCAGATTCTAAATTCATATATTTCATAGAATAATTGAAATAACAATCTTTTAATCACTATTTAAACTAATCAGATTGATCGTTTTTTTTTTGGCGTGACAACGTCTAATAAAGCGATGAACGCCGGCTGCACGCACGAGAAAGGATGACTCATTGTAACGTTACGCTCATTGTAATGTTACGATCGGAGCGAGAACGCTGCACGAGCGAGCGAAAGGCATGATCATTTCATCAATGTTTTGTTATGACGTTGTCACGTTAAACTATCGTCCGTAAACTGACTTCTTTACCATGTTTTACAGGTTTTTTTTTATAAATGATATTTATTTTGTAAGTAGGTTAAACATAACACTTTAACACGTCCAATATTTCTTGTCATTTTAAGCTAGATGAAGCCGGTGTTTCCTAGCTGACTACCCTGAGAAGACAAGCATGTGTGGTGCAAGTGAGGTTATTGTTCCAAAAATATATCAACAATATGTTTCACATCACGGAAACTACGTCTCATTAAATTTGTAACAGAAGCTGAAACCGATAGTTAAGTACATTATAAGGAACAAGCCTAAAGGATTACGAATGAGACGATAACCGACAGACAAACAATCAAGATAAACAGACCACTGTACTGTGATACTAAGCCTTCTGCAAAGCATGTTGATTAAGGCATTATGTTCGTTAGATCACTCACCATACCGATCTATAGAGAAGGCTCAACCAACAACAGTCCTGAACGAAGTGAGGATAGGGAAGGAGGTAAAACTTAAACACAAGCTCTTAAGGAGTTAGAAGATTCTTTATTAAAAATGCAGTTTTTTTTTGCGGAAAATCTTAAGAGAATCTTCAAGGTAGTTGTTCTTTTAGTTTTAGTTATGGATGAAAAAATAACGGCTGTTGAAAGTTGAGTAGAAAAAAACTGTTTCAGAAACTTTTGGTGCTGAAATTATATTGACAGCTTTTTTCGTTTTTTTGCTTGTACTCACATTATCTGCTATCGTCAACAGCACGAATTGATAAACAGAACTGAACCCATAACTCAGTGAGAGTACAAATGGTGTCGCTTTACAAATGTTTATATCCAGCAATGGACATCTTACAGGTATTATGAATTATGAATGAATTGAATGTATTAAGAGTTGTTTAAATCGTCAATAGATAGTTTTGATATCGAATAAAAAGAAACTGCAATTAACGACAGCAGCCTCAAATCTGCTGTTACAATAGTGTCAGAATTGTCTATCATTGATTTCATAATAGTCGATTTTTACAAGTTTGGTAATCTACTAATATAAAAGCGTCACTATGACTTTCCAATGGTCTGACTGACACTTCATTGAAAGAAATGGCATAGAATGGTAATCTCGTACATAATGACAAATTAATGAAGTTTGTCATTCATTAAAGTCGTTATTATGCGGTAATCTGCTAACATTTTGAGTTCCTTTGATCAGTGACCTACCATTAAAACGTCATTGTGCAGTCATTGCTTTTAACAGCTCAGTTATCAAAAAGTATTACGAGACCATTAACCAACCAATGATCGACCATTATGAATTTAGCAGATTACGAACTTTTAGCAAAATGACAATACGATCGAGTTGGAATGACAAATTTATAAAAATAGCAGACTTGGGGCCCGGCTCAAAAGACACGAACTCGATTTCATATAAACCATTTCCATCTTAAAGTTTCCGTGTACGCTTGAGTGGCATGAGACGGCGGGTGAAAATAGACATCAAAGAGAACAGCACTAAGCATCGATTTGTGGTGTCTACTGCAGTGTAACGTGCCGGCGCCATCAACCGTGACCTGGAACTCGGTGGAGCGGTTATTTGTTGTTTTACTGAAGTTCTTAGAGAGGTTTGGTTGTGTTTGTAAGCAAATGTGGGCTGTGGCAAAACAAGGTTTTTTTTTAAATAGTTCTCGTTTGAATTGCACATTTTTATTCCGCCAACCCCATTCCGTTTTCGGACAACAAGGCGTATTGCTTTTACTGTATGGTAGACCTATCTATGCACCTGCCAGGGTTACAGAATTTGTTCGAAAGAGTCTCTGCAGCCCTGGTTTTTAACCGACTTCTAAAAAAGGAGGAGGTTCTCAATTCGGATGTTTGTATTTTTTTTTATGTTTGTTCGCGCATAACTCCGTCGCTTGTCAACCGATTTGAAAAATTCTTTTTTTGTTGGAAAGGGTATACTTCCCAAATGGTCCCATGAAAATTTTATCGAAATCAACCAAGCGGTTTTCGAAAAATCTAAAAAAAATATGTACTTTGTCTACTTTGACGACCTCTTAGTTTACTCTGCAAAGGAGCTGTACGTTATTTTTACACCAATGTGATTGGTTCGTTTAGGTGGGGGAGGGGAGGGGGTGTAGGTACCACTAAAAAGTGAAAAATAAAAAACTTTTTACAAAAAAATACAACCGACTTTTACACAAAAAATCAAAAAAGTGCAAAATAACTTTAATTTCGGAAGTCGGTGTTCAAAAAACGAAAAAGCAACCACAAACACCGAGTTCCGAAATTAAAGTTATTTTGCACTTTTTTGATTTTTTGTGTAAAAGTCGGTTGTATTTTTTTGTAAAAAGTTTTTTTTATGTACACGACTGCCCAAAAAAGGAGTGTTATGTTTTTAGGGTTCATGTATATATATGTATGATCATCTGCCTAACCTTTCCCAACTATATTGGGGTCGGCTCCCAGTCAAGCCAGATTCAGCTGAATACCAGTATTTTACGTGAAGCGGGTGCCTACCAGACATCCACAACCCATTAACTGGGGAACACGGTACTTCTTGGCAAGACTAGTGTCAGATTTTCTGGCACTAGTCTACTACTGGTGCCAGAACTACTACTACGGCTACTACTACGGATTGTCAACTTCTGACAATCCGTAACGACTGCCAAAGATCTCCAAATGACAGCCGGGACCAACGGTTTAACGTGCTTTCCGAGGCACGGAGAAGTCTCGTTATGTTAAGATGGTCACCCATCCACAGACCAACCTCGGCAAGCGTTGCTTAACCTAGACGATGACAGTAGTTTGGTTGTTTTATTTATGAACAATGGCTCCCCCTTCTTATTATTATTTAACTTAAGCCTATGTTACGCAGGACAACTCAACGCTTCTAACGATCCACATACATAGATATCGGTTAAGCTGTTAAGAAGTTACGGAAACTCACAAACATACATACATGAACTCAGAAAACATAACACTTCTTTTTTAGGCAGTCGTGTAAAAAGACCTACTTATATGCACAAAAATGTTTTGGAAAAAATGTTTGCATTGTGCATAGACTAGAATAGAATAGAATAAAGAGAGATGCAAAGAAGAAGATAGAGCAAAAAGTGGAATTAACTGCGGAAGACTGTGTTTCTGATCGCTTAAATCTGGGTGGTTATTAATTCTTTTAGCTTTTAGCTGAGAAAAATGCCTACATGACCTGTGGCAATATTTTTTCAGATGGGAAATTTATTTCTGTATTCCTGGCTTCTTGTTCTTTTGTTTTGTAAATCACATTTTGCTTTTCTGTTCGGATGGTCTTTGATCATTTTAAAGACTGTAATTAAATAATAAGTAAAAATAATTTCCTACTACAAAAGATCTATTCACTTGATACGAAACAGAAAGCGAATTCAACAGACCCGATAACAATGCCATAGAATTTTAAAACAACTCCACATATTTCGTAGGACCACAGAACGAATGTTTATCCTCCATACTCGTAGCTCGCTCTCCAGTATTTTTTGTATAAACAAAATGACAAGCAACGACCGCCTCATTTGCATTTCATACGAATTGGCAGTGTAGGAAGTGGGTGGAAAAAAGCGTAAGTTGCAAACGGCTGCCAAATATACAAGCAACTATTTTTCTTTTTTGTTATTGGTTACTTGAATATTTATGTTGCAGAAGCTATTTTTCCTTGAACTTGTTGTTTATTTTGTTTTTACGTTCGTTTGACTGGTTATAAGGTTCAAGTTTCTTGATTATAACGGAAGACACAGCGTTGGAAGGCCTCCTAGAAGGGAAAACGTTGAAATGGTGAGGATCGCGTGGATCTGCTGGACGCGAGAAGCACAGGACTGGTTGATGACGCAGCTCCTGAGCGTCACCGGGTCTATGTTCAATTAACCCATCGGGCGCCTGCAGCAGCCCTATTATGACGTCTTAAATCCATCATGATTTCTGTGTCAGAGAGAGACGGAGTTACACAAGGCGAATAGCACTATCTCTTTCCTTCACACGAATCATGATAGCATTGGCACTTCGTAATACGGCCACAGTACTCTTGTTGCTCCCTATTGAGTTCCGCGTTGCATACATACGTAAAAAAGCTAGGCCTGACGGGTTAACTGTATTTTGGCTGAAATGATGATCATGGTAATAGTCTTCAGTGAACGTGTGGTTGGTGCTACTACGGACGATAGCGGGGAGGACGTGGCGCGCGGGACGGGGGGGGGGGGCGAGCGCGCTATAAAGACCGGCAGGCCACGACCGTACAAGAGATTTCGTGACGTAGTTGTACTGTCTTCCACCGATGCAGTATCATTGAAGAGCCAAAAACATCAACCCAAAGATACAGAGCCCACAAGGCATTGACAAAACACTGAAGGTTTTTGGAAATAGCTGAGGTTATGCGGAACTGGTTGCTGCGATATTTCTAGGGAGGCATATGTATGTATAGCAGTGAATGTAGTTTGGCTCAAATTATGTAAAATGAAGAACAATAACGATGTACACCTAAACACAATTAGTGTCACTTTTTATTGATATAAGCTCGCTTGTACAAGAGCATCGTTTTATTAAGTTCCCGATCTTCGTTCCAATTAGATTTCGTGCTGACCCGAATTCCGGAGAGCGATATTTACGTACAAGCTCTTTTTATATTCACTACAATGAACGCAGTTTTTACAATTTCCGATATCTTGTTTATTCCAGTACCTTAACAACGTTGATTTGAGTCGAATAAAACTTTAAACATACATATGCCACCGAAAAATAACAAACTTCGTATAACATTCGATAAATTGTCAACTGAACATTTGAAAAATTTTTTTACGCATCAAAATTTGATAGTCTGTAATCTCTCGAAGTCATTCCGTGAGATTGTAATCTGTGTGTTTATTTGTGTGTTTGAAAACTTACGCATTTTACAATTATCCGGTGCCTTACATATGTATGTATATACAATTCTTCTATTACTGAGTGACTGAGTTACTGACAGGCAACGCACAGCCGAAACTATTGGTCGCAGAAAGCTGAAATTTACACGTAGCTTCTTTGGGGAGTGTAAGGGAACACTAAAAAAGTAACTCCTGAAATTCCTACTGGAATGGGTAAAAACGGGATATACATAATGTCATTTATTTATGACACAGCAAATATCCATGGGTTAGTAACAATAGTCTTAACCTATGTTAGTACAAGCTTAACCAATTAGAACGACTTTGTACAGGTGACAAGTGACCTCACCAATGGATGTCATGTCTCCCGGCTATAGCACGTAGAATGCTGTTGGGGCTACCACGGAGTATATTTCGCAGTGAGGCCGCTTTCTTACGCCGTACAGCATTGAAACAGTCGCTACGTGCCAGTAGCGTGCAGTGGTTCGAGATAGGGTAGGTCAGAGAAAATGTCCAAATAAATTTTAAAAAATAACCACATTATTCAGGGTTGATTTTTAATGAAATGAGATTTTTAATTTTTTTTTGATTGCCTATTTAAAAAAAAAGACACTAAATTTCAACCCTGAATAATGTGGTGTGTTTTTTTTTGGACATTATTTTCTGGCCTACCCTAACTCGAACCACTGCACGCCACTGCTACGTGCCTCAGCGAACACAGATGACGCTTAAATGCGTTGTTACACTGGCTCCGCAACCGCATTTTTTTTCCTGTATGGGAAATCATCAAATGACTTCTCCCACTCTGGGCGGAGCGGAAGGGAGTTTTAGTCAGTCAGAGTCTGATACTCCCTTCCGCTCCGCCCAGAGCGGGAGAAGTCATTTGATGATTTCCCATCAAAAAAAAGGAAAGGAAAGGTACATATACTCTTACTGACTAAAACTCATCCGTGATCCTTCCAGTGCTCTTTGCGTTCTAGGGCCGCGGTGACTCTTAAGAACCTAGCAGGCACTGACCCTATGGGGCCCCATCTTTTTTACTGACAGCTCTTTGAGGTGCGCGTGGAGCACGACGCGCTGTAACATAATATGTACCTTGAATTAAAATTAATCCATTCGAAAAATTATCTGGAAACGTAATATTGTTCATTCTATACACGAATATATTAAATTTCCGGTAACGACTCTCTCATTTCCGGAAATTTAATATATTCACGTGAAGGGGAAAAAAATCACAAAGGATGGTTTAGCCTCTGAGACACGAAGCCGATGCGTAGCTCGTGATCCATGAGGTATTATTTCAGAATTTCTAAAATTTAATTTCAGAGCATCTGCCTATCTTATCTTCATAATTTCCGTTTAAAACAATGGGTTTCTATATCATTACTGATGAGTGATGTATGAATAGTCTATTGCCGCCGAGGACATGTACACATCATGAGTAGCTCCTGATAGTCTGGCATTTTGCTGAACTAGATCTTATTGTTTTTAAATTAAGTTTCCTTTTATTTGTATCTATATTATGTGTATCTGTAAGTGCCAAATAAATTTATATTCTTTCTTTAATTAATTTCTTTTGGGGCTTTAAGTAAGTAAAAACAATCACATTCAGTAAGTACGCTCCAAACTCAATGGCGGTGCGTCCAGCCGCCACTTGCGGTAACACAATAATGGCAAACCAGCACACAGCTGGGCGATATATTTATTTGTACAGTGGAATCCGTTTATATATTATAGAGTTTATGAAATAGGATTTCTTTTTTGTTTCCTCTCTATCTCTGTATCTTTTGGAATAATTGTAATTTGAAACTTAAATTTTAATGACAGAAATTCATATTTTTAATGACTTATTATTTTTATTTATAGACTATCATGACATTGCATAATCAGCCTGACAATTAATAGTATTTAATAATGCTGAAATATGATACCTAATTTGTCATGAATGTTATTTTGATGAATATTATCACAGTTTACGCACCATCTCTTCCTACCAATTTATATGTCACGATATACGGTTGAACATGTTAGAACTTACTATTTCATTAATATCTTGCATGCAATGTATCTTGTACACCATGTTCAAAAAAGTTCAAAAAAACTTACTTACTAAGTGGATGTCATACAAAGCAATTTGTAGAATATAAATAGCCTCCTGTTTTGGATTTTTGGTTACATTTTTGGTTTTCGGAAGTGGGTGTTCAAAAAACAACCAAAAATCCGACCGAAGTGGGCTGTATTTTTGTGCAAAACATTTTTTTTTTACACAACAAAACAATAATGTGTCTGCTTTTGTTTTTTTTTTTATGAAAACCAAACTCTTCTCTATAATTACTTCATACTACGTGATTGGTCAAAATAGGCGGAGTCATAATAAAAGGATTGAATCCCTTATAACAACTTTAAATAATATTACTATCGCAATTTAACATAACCTTCCACGATTCAATCCCTTCCTTTCGCTGGGCTGTCAGTAAAGCGAATTACAAATTACCGGACCTTACAAAATCCGTAATTCAACTACCCCGCGATTATCAAATTTGTGCCCAGTTGCCCACCCAAACGTGTCGTCAGCGAATTGGTATATTTTATTAGTTTATGCGAAATTCCAACACTTTCAACTCCAATACTCATCAGGATTATGATAGAACTTTAATCCCTTCTGGTAGGGTAACTACCAACTCTATTATTTGAAGCGGAACACCGGTGGACTATGAAATTAGGTCACGTGTTTAAAAAGAGAATTCAGGTACTGTAATTTTTATAGCTTCTATTTTTAGTCGTAAATGCTGGAAGCGAGAGGTATCAGAGCGTAAAATGTGAAGATGCATAGGAGAGACCTATGTTTAGCAGCGGACGTTTTTCTACAAAGATGTTGTTTGTTATATAGTGTGAATCGGAGTCTTGCTAGCTAGTTGGTGAATTTAGACTGCGGATTTTCATTAGGGAGGCTGAATCGGAGTCGTGTTGATCGGTATCTGGGTTGAACATAATATGTTTGGCTTTCATGAATGGGTCTGACATGTAATTTTTAACGTCTTTTTTCTTTCATTATTTATTTTTTACCAATTATTTTACATGTTTGATTTTTGTTTGTTTATTTGTACCTCTTGTGTGTGTGTATGAGGGGGATAAATTATTTTTTCTTTCTTTTCTTATACGGAAGTTAATAGAATTTTCGTAGTTAAATTATTTACTCAAAAACAGCTTATTTAAGCATGTATGCATTTCTATTTTTTTTCAACCTTGACACTGGCCAATTAGGCGAGATCATCCAAATACGCATGAAATATTATAGTGCATAAGTGTTTTCGCAAACCCAGGTGTATTTTATGTTCTTTTGCGTACTTCGTCGTTCCAATGAGACAGCATTCCGACATGACTGGGCTGAGATCGAGTGCAGAATCAACGGTTAAAATTATGCCTTTTAAGCACACCATAAACTACCAAACTCCAAGTAGCTACTAATTAATTTCATTATAGCTGTTACTATACATACACTTAAATAAAAAACTCTTAACTAACTAAAACCAAAAACAGTCAAAAGATAGCGTCGAAAAATTCCTCCGCATCGCTGGCCGCTGGTAATGTACCCAAAGCATTGCCACGCTGTATGGCAATGCTTTTCTTTTGTGCAAGGTAAAAGCCAGCCCTTGCGTCACGCGAAGAAGTATCAACTAAACGTCTTGACAAATCTACTGAGAAATTTCTAATAGAAAAGCTTATGATTTTTTTACTAATAACTACGGCATACATTTGCTCTTCAAAGCGACCTTTTTAGTCTCATTACCTAAATATTTATCTTACGAGGCATCATAAAACTTTTGTTATGTATAAACCTATTATTTTCTCCGTGTCTTCACAAAGTTAGTTACTAAGCTGTAACGAGGTTACAATATCACATACTAAAGCACCTAAATAACTTGCATCCACGCTGTATAATGGCTAACTTTTCCGTTACCTACCAGGAAAATAGAGAATTTCAAAATTAACATAATCATAGTTTGATTATTTAGAGGCGTTCGAGGCGGAGGTGCAAAACTTGAATTTGATTTTGTCAAGATACACACAAAGTTGTGGACTAATTAAATTTTGCTTCACGCTTCTTCCTATTTACCTATTTTACATAATCGGAACTCCACGCGTACAAGTCTTAGGCATGCTTCAAGGGCAGTGGTTTGACTGTGGAGATAAGGGGTAACCACCTTGATGGTCTACTAGAAAAACAAAAGAAAGAAAGACGATGATTGTTTGGGACTTCAAATTACAAAAAAAAAAACAACAAATATAACAACTGCTAAAGGTTTAATGACTACATTCCACTTTTTTGAACAAATTCCGCAACCCTAGCAAGCACTGACCCTATGGGGCCCCCTCTTAGATTTTTAATACTTCACGATCCGTTATTTGCTATTTACAAAATCTTGGAATGACTTCGAGATATTATAGTCTATAAAGGTTTGATGCGTAAAATAGTGTTCCAAATGTTCATTTGATAATTTATCGAACGTTTACAATCTCTCAAGATATTTTATAATCTGACGAAGTTTGCTATTATCCGGTTATATATTTATTTGATGGAAATTAACTCTTTTCCTAATCCATGGGACTAAGGTTAGGTACTGCTGTAATGTGGATGTGATACTATTATATTGCACCTCCACTCAAATAGATATTATACGATACGAACGATAGGTACAATATCACAAGCGCCATCTAGGCATAAATAGATAAACTATTTATATGATTTGAGACAACATTTATAAGTTTTCTGGCACCAATAGTACAATAAATGAGATTTTCTAATTTTTTAACTTAGGAAACTAAACACATCAAAAGTATCTAGGGATCAACATATATTTTTGCAATAACTTTCCTCCTGATTGATATTAATTAAAATTTTCTTTAAGGATTCATCAAATAAAGTGTTTTCGTTTGTCACAGTAACGATAAACCAAGTCACCTTTGCATTAATAAAGAAATTTGCCATTTTCCTAATAAAGGGATTTTTGACATTTGAACCACTAACATTAAAGTTCGAAAAAAAGACTGAAATAACAGTTTTCTTTAAAATTTTATTGGGTAACTTAAACAATTAATAATCCGTGTTTCTACCGCGAACACTAACAACACAAGAACATCGGTTTGGCATACTCAAAATGAGTTCATCCAAATCACGCTGTGGAATGGCCGCCCATGTTCGTTGCAACAACAAAAAAAGGTCTTCTTGCGACTGGATACCCTCCATATTCGGCAGAGCTCTTCTCTGTAGCATATCCCATGCATGCTCAATCGGGTTCAAGTCTGGCGACTGAGCAGGCCAGGGCAGGACATTGATGTTAGCTGCGGCGAGAGTCTGTCTTACAACTCTTGCGGTGTGCGGTCGTGCATTATCATGCATTAACTGAAATAAGGGACCGATTTGCACTTGTAGAGGAACGATGACGTCTGATACAATCGTCTCAGCATAAATTTGAGCGTTGAGGTTGCCTCTGATCCAAATCAACTCAGTTCTTCCGCCGATCCAAATACCCGCCCATACTATGATGGTTCCACCACTATAAGGATGGACTTCCTGGCAGGATTTTAATCGCTGTTGGCGTCCAGGGGTTCTCCAGTGTCGTATACGTCTTGTATCCGGTCTCATACCAAAACGAGACTCATCAGAAAAGCACACGAAACGCCATTGTTCTTCTGCCCAATTTCTGTGTTCAAGAGCCCATTGATATCGAATCCTACGATTGTGCATTGCTATAGGTGGTACCCGTAGCGGTCTTCGGGAATGAAGGTTCACTTCATGCAAGCGGTTTCTGACTGTTTGGTCGCTAATTAAGTTCCCTGAAGAGTGATGAAGCCTCACGGCTAACATCATGGCGGTTATTGTTGGAGCTCTTCGAGTTAAGATTTGAATGTATCGGTCTTGTCTCCGTGTGGTGCAGCGATACCGTCCTCCATGGCGCTCAGCCAAGGTAAGCGAAGAGCTCTGCCGAATATGGAGGGTATCCAGTCGCAAGAAGACCTTTTTTTGTTGTTGCAACGAACATGGGCGGCCATTCCACAGCGTGATTTGGATGAACTCATTTTGAGTATGCCAAACCGATGTTCTTGTGTTGTTAGTGTTCGCGGTAGAAACACGGATTATTAATTGTTTAAGTTACTCAATAAAATTTTAAAGAAAACTGTTATTTCAGTCTTTTTTTCGAACTTTAATGTTAGTGGTTCAAATGTCAAAAATCCCTTTATTAGGAAAATGGCAAATTTCTTTATTAATGCAAAGGTGACTTGGTTTATCGTTACTGTGACAAACGAAAACACTTTATTTGATGAATCCTTAAAGAAAATTTTAATTAATATCAATCAGGAGGAAAGTTATTGCAAAAATATATGTTGATCCCTAGATACTTTTGATGTGTTTATTTGAGCGGAGGTGCGATATGTTAGGTCCACAATTAATACTTCTCGTCTTTACTTACTTGGTCCATGTATATAATTCCTTCAGAGTTGAACAGAGTTCTAAGTGGACTTAAACAAGTTGAATTGTAGTTTAAAGCACCTGTAACAATGGACTTAGTGTCCAGTTGTTGGAGAATTGCTTGTAAGCACTAGATTCTCCAAACTTTGTTTCGGTTAGTTAAAATTGACTGGAGTTTGGGAAACATTCAAATCTTGGGTGGTTCGTAGTTTTAACAAGCTGTCAGTATACGTTGCTTTAAGTCACAATTGCTAAGGAGTATTGTATTTATACTTCTGTTTTGGGAACCTTTTTTAGCTGCTACTAGTATAACCTTGAAAATTACAAGTTAGTCGCAGGATTATTAACTAGTAATGCTAGCGAAGGAGGAGGCGGAACGCGTGCGGGAGAGGGAAACCTTACGCTCCAGCCGTCGCAACAGAAGAAGACGCCCCGGGCGTCGGGAAACGCAGGGCGATTCCATTACCTTTAACATCATACATACTTATATAAAACAAAAACATACACTATTTATACACGAAGTTTCGGCGTCGTGTGTGTGAGCACCCATTATACATAGAGCACTTAAATATAACTGGAACAATTTGTACTTCATAACTATATTACTAATTAGTACCTAAGAAAATTTACACGGAAATATGTCTGACTATTTGGTTATGACAAAATTACCACTTTGTTCAAATTATTCAATAAAAATCCGGATACAATGAAATGGTTGCAGAATTTGTTCGAAAGAGTCACCGCGGCCCTGGAATGCAAAGGGTATTGACAGGAAAACTGATGAGTTTTAGTAAGTAAGAGTCTGACACTCCCTTCCGCTCCGCCCAGAGTAGAAGAAGTCATTTGATGATTTCCCATCTATAAAAAAAACCTAATTGGTGATATTTTGTTATTTAACCCAACCGTGTTCTTCTCAATATCCTTTGCGTTCCAGGGCCGCGGTGACACTTTCTAACAAATTGCGTTTTTTTAGATGACCTGCACTTAAGATATCACAATCTTAATCAAGTGTTTTAGGTAGCATAATTAAAGAGAACATTTCAATAACTTAGCATATGCTTAAAAGTTTTATCATGGTTTTTATAATCTGTAATGTATGCTATCGTAGACTGGACCACATCTTGTGTTTATTAAAAGATTGACATCGCACGTTGAAAATTAAATTCCGGAAATAACGTAAGTAGGAGCATTTTCCTGAAATTTTAATATCATGTAGTTTAATCTTAAATAAAGCACTCGCAAGTATTTGTGACCCTTAATTAACCTTTAGACGGAATGTTCAATTTTTAAAACAAAATGTCAATGTGAATATTAGTTGCTATTAAAAATTTAAACACAAAAAGCGGTTAATGGAACTTTGAGCGTTATTTCTTGGAAAGTAATGAACTGGGGTACATTTACGCTAGTACAAATATAGCGTAATGGTTGCGTATTGTAGTCACTTGAACACGCTATAGCATAGCCTTTGTGGTATACCTAGAACATTTGAGATAACTGAATTCTTCATTGGAAAAATTATTCATCATCATCAACAGCCTGTTGCAGTCCACAGTTGGACATAGGCCTCTCCAATTGCACGCCACTTAGATCTATTTTCGGCTTTTCGCACCCAGTTTCTGCCAGTCGTCCTGCGCAAATCGTCACTCCACCGTGCCTGAATAAAAATTATTACTACAAGTTATAAGTTTTATTGTTTTATTTTATGAACTTTGTTAAAACAATTATTTTCTTTATGTATTTTGATGTTTCATTTTAGTATCATCATCATCAATCATCAACAGCCTGTTGCAGTCCACTGCTGGACATAGGCCTCTCCAATTGCACGCCACTTAGATCTATTTTCGGCTTCTCGCATCCAGTTTCTGCCAGCCGTCCTGCGCAAATCGTCACTCCACCGTGCCTGAGGACGTCCTACACTACGTTTGCCGAGACGCGGTCTCCACTCTAAAACTCGTTTACCCCAACGGTTGTCGGTTCTACGACTAATATGGCCAGCCCACTGCCACTTCAGCTTACTAATCCGGTGGGCTATATCAATTACCTTGCTTCTCTGACGGATCACCTCATTTCTGATGCGATCCCTCAGAGACACACCGAGCATAGCCCTTTCCATAGCCCGCTGAGCGACTTTGAGCTTATGGACCATACGAGCCGTCAGTGTCCACGTTTCGGCTCCGTATGCCATGACGGGTAGGACGCACTGATTGAAGACTTTCGTCTTTAGGCACTGTGGGATCGACGATGTAAAGACTCGACGTAGCTTCCCAAATGCTGCCCAACCCAACTGAATTCTTCTGTTCACCTCGCCCTCAAAGTTGTTTCTACCTAACTGCAGTGACTGCCCGAGGTACACATATTTTTGAACAACTTCGAGAACGGCACCGTGAATCGCAATCGGTTCCGATAGAACATGTTCGTTGAACATGACCTTGGTTTTATCCAAGTTCATCCGTAGGCCGATGCGTACAGAAGAGTCAGCCAGGTCATTCAGCATCTGTTGTAGGTCCTGCAGTGTTTCTGCCATAATGACGATATCGTCTGCAAATCGCAAGTGAGAGATGTACTCGCCATTGATGTTAATGCCACGTTCTTTCCAGTTCAGCGTCTTGAACATATCCTCCATTGCATTAGTGAACAATTTCGGGGAAATAACATCCCCTTGTCTCACTCCTCGATGCAACGGTATGGGACTTGTTTGCTGATTCTGTACTTGAACGGACATGGTGGCGGCCTCGTAGAGACATCTCATCACTTGGATGTATCGCCAGTCTACTTGGCAGCGCTGCAGGGACTCCAGAACAGACCAGATTTCAACCGAGTCAAAGGCCTTTTCATAGTCCACAAATGCTAGACACAGGGGCTGATTATACTCTTCGGTCTTCTGTATAATCTGCCGCACTGTGTGAATGTGGTCTATGGTGCCGTATCCGCTCCGAAATCCAGCCTGCTCCGGTGGTTGGAATTCGTCGAGTCTTCGCGCAAGACGGTTCGTGATCACTCTTGAGAACAGCTTATAGACGTGGCTTAGAAGAGATATGGGTCGATAGTTCTTCAACAAGGTCTTGTCTCCTTTTTTGAAGAAAAAGACGACCACACTTCTACTCCACGCCTCTGGAGTTCTCCCTTCAAAAAGGACAGCGTTGAACAGCTTCTGGAGCTCCCTCAGTACGGGGTTACCCCCAGCTTTCAGCAGCTCTGTGGTAACGCCATCTTCTCCAGGGGCTTTTCCATTTTTAAGCTGCCCAAGAGCGATCTCGATTTCGCCAGTACTGACTTCTGGCAGGTCTTCGGTGAAATGGCGTGTCAATGTGGCTCTAGGACCCTCATTTTCGGGATCAGGACGAGATGCATGCGATGCGTATAACCGGCTATAGAAGTCCTCCACTTCCGAAAGGACTGCTGGCTTCGAAGAAACGACTTCTCCACTTGCTGTGGTCAACTTTGTCAGGTGGCTTCTTCCAAGAGATTGTACGAACACCTTTGACCCCCGGTTCTGCTCGATTGCTCTTTCAACCGAAAGAGCATTGAAGCGCCGGAGGTCGCGTCGTACGTGCTTGTTGATCTCTCGGTTTAGAAACCGCTTTGCCGACGAAGTGACAGGTGGGTTTTCACGTCGTTCCTTCATTAGGCCTAAAGTCTCTTCTGAAAGCTTAGACTTCTTGCCCTTACGCTGCATATCACAGAATCTTGTTCCTTCTTCCCTGAGGATCCGAGTCACATTTTCGAGGTTCTGGTTTACGTCTGTTGTGGTTTCCACGGCAGCGAATCGGTTTTCCAGGTTTGCCTGGAACGTTTCAGATCCAGCCATGGTCTGGAGCAGAGTTGGTCGGAGTCTGGACTTCATCAGAAGGACACGTTCGGCCTTGAAGTTAATATTCAGAGTGCCTCGGACAAGTCGGTGATCGCTACCGGTATTGAACCTGTTGATCACGGAGACGTCTCTGAATATATGCCTCTTGTCCGTCATGATGAAGTCGATCTCATTTTTGGTCATAGTGTCGGGGCTTTGCCACGTCCACTTCCTTTGGGGCTGTTTCTTGAAGAAGGAGTTCATCAAGAACAACCCCTCTCGTTCGAGGAAGTTGACGAGCATTTGCCCCCTATGATTTCTGCTTCCAAATCCATGGTGTCCTACTACCGATTCGCAGCAATTCTGTACTCCCACTTTGGCGTTAAAGTCCCCCATGACAACGGTGTACTGTGTCTTTGCGGTGGAGTGGAGGGCTCTCGATATGTCATCGAACATATCCTCCACTTCGTCGTCCGAGTGTGTCGAGGTCGGTGCGTATACTTGCACTACCTTGAGGCTATACCTCTCGGTGAGCTTCACAATAAGGTACGCTACCCTGTTCGACACACTTGACATTTCCACAACGTTGTCAGATAGGGACTTGTTTACCAGAAACCCAACGCCGCCTTGAGATTGCTGGTCTCCCTCTCGGAAGTACATTAGGTGACCCGATTCCAGGGTTATGGTGTCCTCCCCCTTTCTTCGGACTTCACTCAACCCTAGTATGTGCCACCTAATTTTCCCAAGTTCCACCTCGAGTTGCGCCAGATGCGAGTCAAGCCGTAGCGTGCGTCCGTTGTACGTCGCCAGGGTCAGTTTATTGTTGTGGTGGCCTCCCGTAGCCCGGAGATTCTTGGCACCCCCCGCCCCGCCGTTACCGTGGTCGCCACCATGACCAGGAATAGCGGGACCACCGGGAACTGGGGGCCGTGGCTTTTTGTTCTTCTGCATTTGGAGGTATTTGCCCATAATCGCCACGCTGGGCAGGCGGGTTGGCGATCGCAGGGGGGCGTAGCTTCTCGCACCGGTGACGCTGCTGCCCATCACCGGCCTGTTACATTTAGCTACGCCTATTTGATGGATATACCGCCATCGGTCGGTCGCCAGAGCCTCGTTCGTCATTCAGCAGGATGCACCACGTGCAGGTGAGGTTGGCTTGGGGCGAAGGATGGTAGTTCGCCCCTTACATCCCATTTTAGTATATGTTCTATTTATTTAACCGTTTTACGACCTTATTTCCTTAATGTCAGAGATCGATTTCTTCGTTTTGTCTTATCACAACAGATGTGTATGGGCAAATTTACGGCATAGTCCAACTTTTCTGCTATGGTAAGACCATCACCAATAACCTGCTGGTCCTGCTCCATAGGACAATATTGGGTGTAGTAGACAAAGCCAAACTTGTCGGTCTGGATCTATCTGCTATGTATACAGGTGTAGTTACTGATCTTTTATAGTTAATTTAACACACACTGATTCATTGTTGGTAATTATGTAAAACAAGGATTAAAAAAATTGTAAATATGTGAGTACTATGTCCCTGACTAGCAAATTTATTAATTTTACCTTTGCTGTTGTTTCTTTGTTGTACCTGTTAATAGCATAGTACTTAGTTTTATTCGGGTGCATCGTCCTCACATATAACCAATTGGCTAATGTATACAAAATATTGTAAAACTTATACATATTTCAAAAGAGTAACTATGGAGTTGGACAACTAGAGTCACTATAATATTTTTCTTTTCAAATGTTTTGACGTTCAAAAGTGCCGTTAATGGTCTAGTTGAAATAAATGAATTGACTTTGACTTTGAACCTCGATTCTTACCTCTCAAAATACCACGACAAAACATCAGCATTCTCACCTCCAAAACACACAACTAAATCAATAAACGCCTTACATAAATATAATAAAGAAATATTCACCCCAGAAATAAGGATTCGTGTCACGTTCACTAGCCTTTATAAATAAATATACGTCGCGTTTATAGTGGTGGCTAGCAATTTGTTTTACCTGTAATTTGATGTATGAGAGAGAAATGTTAGAAAATCGTGCGAACGCCTTCCTGAGATTTATGGGAAACTATATGTTTTTCGGCTATTTATGACGGTTCCCATCGGAAGGGATGGCGGGGAGGTCGGTTTATCATCAGCTGTCTTTATTGGCATGTCTTTATCACGTAGGATTTTCGGGGATCTTCGGTAGTGGGAAAATAAGTGGCCAGGTATATTTTGGAGTTATATTTCAATTATATTATCATTGTAGAAGTAAAATGCTATCATAGCTCTAGTAGATAATATTTACGAATTTCTTTTATTATTATTTTTTGCCTTATTGCTTTAGTAACAAATGTACTTGACACTGGTCTATTTTTTTATTTACAACTAGCAGCGCGCCGCGGTTTTACCCGCGTAGTTCCCGTTCCTGTGGGAATATGGGAATAAAATATAGCCTATGTTACTCAGGGTGAATGTAGCTTTTTAATGGTGAAAGAATTTTTGAAATCGGTCCAGGTAGTTTTGAGTTTATTCGTTACATAAAAAAATATTAAAATACAAATCTTTCCTCTTTGTAATATTAGTATAGAAGTATAGATTGCTTGTTTTTATGCTTAGGAATCGATAACAATCTTGACTGCTGTAGATTTTCTGGGTAATACAGGTGTTCTGATTTTATTAAACAAATTGAAACTAATCTTAAACCTAATCTATTAAATTCTATGCAAATACTTTAAAAGAACTTAGATCTGTATTTACACAAGATTTTATCAGAAAAACAATTCTAATCTTTTCACAAAGCGTCTAAATTTAAATAAAAAAATCCCCAACTCTCACCTATATAATCCCTTCAAAAAAAAAACCTTCTAAATGATGCCTAAGTACGAAATGCAAACAAGTCTTGAGTTTGAGACTCACACTGTAGGGGGGAGTTTTCACTGGTCCATCTGGCAAAGCGTGAACAAAAGAAATGTCAAGATTTGGGAATTGTCGTTCGAATCGTTTTAGGGATGTTTCCTGAGTAAAAAATATATAATTATGTTTAGTCCGTCAGTTAGATTATAGAAAAATAATTGACACGTATGTTTTCCTTTATCAAATCTATAAAAACTGACGAAGATAAAAAGCATCAAAGATCAGGAGTAGGAGCGTGTGACGTCACGGCCCGATAAAAATTGTAGCGAGTAGTGACGTCACACGAGTTTTCAACGCACTTTATCGTCTTCATTTTTGTTTATGTGAAAAAAGAAAAAAATACGTCTCCAATATTTTTTCGTCTTTTCCCAACTATATTAGGGGTCGGCTTCCAGTCATACCGGATTCAGCCGAATACCAGTATTTAACGTGGGGCGGCTGCCTACCAGACCTCCACAACCCAATAACTGGGGAACACGGTACTTCTTGGCAAGACTGGTGTCAGATTTTCTGGCTTCTGACAATCCGTAACGACTGCCAAAGATCTACAAATGACAGTCGGGACCAACGGCTTAACGTGTTTTCCGAGGCATGGGGGAAACTCGGTATGTTAAGGTACCGAGAACCTTGTATGTACTGTGTGAATGTACCGTGCATTCACACAGTACATACAAGGTTCTCGGTACTTTTTAAAAGTACTTATTTAAAAAAGCTCAAAGTAAGTTGTAACAACTTTATGAATCACCCCTTACCTCAGAACTTTAGGGTAACCAAGATACAGGAGATCAGACGCGATGACGCGAAAAATCCAATTACTCGACGCCAATTCACGCATTCTAATGTAGGACGAAGCCGCGTGTTACAAAATCTAATCAAAGTTTATGGTCGCCCTAGCGGTTTTTGCCCTCTACCTTGGATTAGACTGACGACGTGGTGGCAAGATTAGCGGGGAGATTTCTGTTTAGATTTTTATTCAGGTAGGAAGATTTGATTAAAATTTTTGGGCTGTGTTCCGTTGGATATTTTGTTCATAGTAAAGGTAAAAGCAACTAGACAGTGGAAAGTTTTGATCTTGTGTATAGTTCTGTCATATATAGTGTTTATGTATTTTTATTAGATAGCCAATGAGTATTTCCACCGCAGTGAAATCATTTTCGTTATAACATGATTCCACTGTAAGAGAGAGAGAGACGAAGCTATACATGACAAATAGCACTATGCTTTTTTCACAGCGGATTCATGCTAAAACACATAACAAAGAAAACATATTTAAAACATTCTGAACAAACAAATGAAGGTAATTTGTTCTTCATTTAGTGGTTTTGATAACGTACTGATGCAACGTGCTGTTCGCTTGCATGTTTTACTTATCAAATTCATATTGGGGTCCAATTCTAGCCACTTGAATAATGAGCTACTTTGCTAAATATTACATTTAAAAAGATAAAACATATAAAGCATAAACCTTATCTTTTTAATGAGAAATGTTCTACCTATATCATCACATAATATTATTTCCGTAATGCTCAGAAACAAGCTCCTTTATTTCCTTTTAGAAGTACTTGTTTAAAAAAGTTCAAAGTAAGTCGGACCAAGACAAACTAGCAAGAATAAGTAGAAAATAAGAGCTAGGATGTATTGTACTTACTGGCTGTCATCAAGAACCTAAGTACTGAGTTGCATAGTATGGAGAAGGCTCTTACAGGTTCTATTCAATTCTGGATAGGTTGCCACTTTTATGCATTCTGGAGCATTTGAAAACGTGTAATTTTTAATTAAATGTGGCTGTTAGAAAGACTTAGGATGTTTTGTTAAAAATAAATATCAAATCTTCATCAAAATTGCGGCCTAAAGCGCACTTCTAAATATAATTATGTATTTTTTTTTTACATAATATTTAATTTGTTTGTTCTTTTACTTTATTTGTATAGTATGTAGTAATAATATGCGTCTCTTTTTTAGCGGAATTAACAACTTCCATTCTTCGTATTTTTTCATTCTAAAGGAAAAATATACCTAATAACCATTTGACGAAGGCGTAGTTTCTGGAACGGACAAAAATGCAAAAAGTCATTGTTTGAATTCAACAGCTAACACACCACTTGAGTTCAGTTTATGACGCATTATTATTTTTATCCCGAAGCGTTGATTGGTGTAGGTTACTACAAAACTTTGTTTCATTATTTTATTTTACAGGTTTAGGAAAGCTTACAGTAAACATTTTCGCACGATTAACCAAAATAAGGCCTATTAAAAGTTTTTATAGATACGAGACAGCAGAAATATTTGAGCAAATAGATATTTTATTAATAAAATCCCTAATTACGTAAATAAAAATAGTGTAAACAGGGATATTTCCAGAGTAAAAACATATGGTTATATTTAGTCCGTCATTTAGATTATCGAAAAATGTTTTGCACGCATTTTTTGCTTTATCAAATCAATAAATAAATACAAAGATAAAAAGCGTCTAAGCTCAGAAGTGGGGGCTTGTGACGTCACTTTGTGGTAAAAATTGTAGCACGTAGTGACGTCCCGCGAGTTTCCAACGCCGAAATAATTCAGTTTTTTTAGTCTCTTGTAATCAATTTAGTTCAGGTTATCAACAAATAAATTACAGAGGAACTAAAAAATGGGTAAGCCTTTTGGTCAAAGTATCTAAGTATTTTACTATAGAAAACTATTTTGCCCGCTTATCTTACACACTCAGCTCCTAGCCTCAGAGTTTATGCTAAATCATTGAGGCCAATATACCACAGAATTACATTCTATTGTCCAACTTAAAATGTACATGGTGTTTCATTGGCCATTTAAATCGGTTTTACGGGGTAAACACAACACCTCGCTTTTTATACGTTAGCGACAATTTGCTTTTTTATATTTATTTGTGTAACTCAGGGCTTCAATGACGTAGAATATTAATACAAAGCAGTATTAAGTAATAAAAAAATGTATATTACTTGTTATACTCAAATAAATTTCATTAGCAAGTTCTGCAAACAAATGTAGCTTATTACAAGAATTTTAAATGGTGCTACTGCGCTTAGCTCCTCTTAAACCCAGTAACTGGGAAACACATTACGTTGGCAAGGTCAAGACTGGTGAATTTCTGAATTCTAATAATGAAATACTAATGAATCCACGAAAGTATATTTCATTCGACTAAACCTAAACGTAAGTTGACATAACCTTGCCCTCAAACTTTCAGCAAAAAGTTATAAATTATTATTTTATGAATGTTACTATACATACTCCATTCAACATAAGATTAGACATTGGAACAAAATTGTTTACAGTCCGTTCAACTGATTTTTACTTCTATTCCGTAGGCATAAGAATGGCATTAAAAGCAAAAACCTGATTATAATACCAACTGTTTACTGCAGCTACCATGTGTCATGCCGCCAACGCAATAGAAGTCAAAATTGATTGAACGGACTGTAAAAAAAAAAATGTATTTCAATGTCTAATCTTATCGTGAATGGGGTATAGGTCAATACTCTAACTGTAATGCTTACCAAAAATTCGTTTAAGTCCGACACTTGCGAAGCTTTTCCCAGACACAGGCCCAAACCAACACGAGCAAGAAAACTTCAATGAAAGCCTGTTTAATTGACATTATAAAATTGAAGTTTTCGTTCTCAACAAATGCTTGTCTCTCGAGCACGAAAACTTCAATTGATGACAAGCTTAATTGACAGTTTGATGCCCCGATAGAGTTGAAGTTTGAGTTTGAGTTAACGTTTCGGAATACGGGTCATACATTTCAAACCTACATATATTAACTAACCTTCACTTAAGGCAAAGTAAACATACGATATTAGTTTTATGACAAAAAGGCTTCATATTTTGTTTACATTTTCTACCCAGAGTAACTACAAACGTTCTTTAAACAAGTATCACCTAACTTTGCAGAATGAAACTGAGTTGCGAATAAAATTGATTGAGTCAGGCGTTACTTTGCGGAAATCCATTTTAACTTTGAAAATGAAAACAAAATATCTAGTTTTAATTTCCGCGAATATTAGTGGGTTGCAGGTATGCACCTCCCTCCCGCCCGCTATATTATGCACATGCAAGGTTGCTAGGCAAATGCAAGGATTTTAAGCACATGCAGGAAGGCAATGCAAAACCCAACACCATTACCGACACGTGTTTCGCCTCTCCACGAGGCATCCTCAGGGGACGTGTTGACTCGCTGACCGTTGAGTTGCGACTGAGCATTTAGTACAAGGCACCCCCCTTTTATACACTGCCACCGTTGGTTATTTGTGTACAACTACCCGCAAACATTCGCAGTAAAGGGGAAGAAACCAAATTCGTCTGGTCATTCAACAGTGCAAAATTATTGTTATTACTATGTTTAAAAATCTCTAATTGTTCCAAAACACACAGCCGGAAACCCTTATCACAAATATGTAGTATATTAAAACTATTGTTGTCGCGCAAAGAATGGCCGGTATCAATTAAATGTTTCGCGAAATTCGATTTGTCCGAATGGCCATTTCTATACGCGGCAACATGTTCCCCATACCTTATGTCAAAGTTTCGGCCCGTCTGACCCACATACACCCCGTTGCATTCATCACAGACCAGCCTATACACCCCAGACTTTTTACTATTTTCTAAAATATCTTTTCCGTTACAAATACGGCGTATATTCTGGTCCGTTCTGAACGCTACATAAACGAAAGAAAGAAAAAAGAAAGAAAGAAAGAAAGGGTTCGTTCACTATTATATGCATGTCCGCGTACAAATATTAATAGATATGTGACCAGTCTGACCTATATGGGCCCCATTTCAGATAGAATTAGTAATTTACTTAGAAAAAACAACGTTTGTGTAGCGTTCAGAACGGACCAGAATATACGCCGTATTTGTAACGGAAAAGATATTTTAGAAAATAGTAAAAAGTCTGGGGTGTATAGGCTGGTCTGTGATGAATGCAACGGGGTGTATGTGGGTCAGACGGGCCGAAACTTTGACATAAGGTATGGGGAACATGTTGCCGCGTATAGAAATGGCCATTCGGACAAATCGAATTTCGCGAAACATTTAATTGATACCGGCCATTCTTTGCGCGACAACAATAGTTTTAATATACTACATATTTGTGATAAGGGTTTCCGGCTGTGTGTTTTGGAACAATTAGAGATTTTTAAACATAGTAATAACAATAATTTTGCACTGTTGAATGACCAGACGAATTTGGTTTCTTCCCCTTTACTGCGAATGTTTGCGGGTAGTTGTACACAAATAACCAACGGTGGCAGTGTATAAAAGGGGGGTGCCTTGTACTAAATGCTCAGTCGCAACTCAACGGTCAGCGAGTCAACACGTCCCCTGAGGATGCCTCGTGGAGAGGCGAAACACGTGTCGGTAATGGTGTTGGGTTTTGCATTGCCTTCCTGCATGTGCTTAAAATCCTTGCATTTGCCTAGCAACCTTGCATGTGCATAATATAGCGGGCGGGAGGGAGGTGCATACCTGCAACCCACTAATATTCGCGGAAATTAAAACTAGATATTTTGTTTTCATTTTCAAAGGTGAGTTGCGAATACTTGTTAAGGTGCTTTTCCACTAAAGCTGTGTAGGCTAGGTAAGCGTTGGGATGTGTAGCGACAATGTGAAAATGAGGTATTCCATGAAGCACACCGAAACTAATCACACCCAGACGAAGCACACCTAAAGTATTCCACGTCAAGTCTGGGTGTGATTCGTTTCGGTGTGCTTCACGGAATACCTCGTGAAAATGTGTGATTATTTCCATCAAAGCTGAGCGAGCACCTTGTTTGGTGCGAGGGTGCGTAGCAAGGCTATGATGCAAGTAACTGACTGATACTAGGATGCGTAACGGGCTCTTTTCGAGTGGCAAGGTGAGCGTTTCTAGTACACATTCCTCGCTCACGTCCTTCGCTCACATATCTCTCAAATTAGAACGTTTACGGACACTTTTTAACTGTCAAGTCAAGTATTATTTGGAATGCAATCCGTTAATTAACACCAAGTACACTGCACTCCACAGAACGTTAGCAAACCTTGAGTTAGAACTTTTGGATGATAGACAAAGATCAAGTGTTTTTTTTAAATAGCTATTTTTTTTAGCTCACATAGCTCACTCAAGCTGGAATAACGAAGCATTCGTGCACCGCCAGCTACTTGGTGTAAAAGCAGCCTAATAGTTCCGTCTCTCTTCTTGGAAACAAACCATTGAACACGATTGCCGGCAACTTTAATGGGCAATCACTATAGTATTTGTTTCAAAGTTTCATGTGTAAGTCGAAATGGTAGGGGTAATATGGAGAATTAAATGTCGCATACAATGGTACTTGAAGTTATCTAGCTTGGTAGTTAAGTATTAAATGTTTTGTAATCATATTTATGTGATATTTTCTATGTATGTTTGCTGAGGCTTAGAAAACTCTAGTTACTGAAGAGGTTCTACCCAAAGTTCAATTATATCAGCGTAATCAGTCATCGAATACTCATTGAAATTTCGGTAGCACGTATCAGTTCCATTCCATTTCTTTTTTTGATAATTGCTATCGAGTGAAAGTATTTAAGCGATATGGTGACTAGCAGCGCCCCGCGGTTTCACCCGCGTAAGTTTCGATCCGATAAGAATATTGGGCTAAAATTTATCCTATATATTAATCCTGGTTATAAACCATCTGTGTGCCAAATTTCATCCAAATTCGTTCAGTAGTTCTTGCGTAAAAGAGTACCTAACAAACATCCATCCATCCATCCATCCATACTTACAAACTTTCGCGTTTATGATTTTAGTACGATTAATAGGATTTAGCCTCGTGAATGTTATGTATTTAGTCTTTAGTAGGAAACAATGACATATAATATTAACCAATACTCGTACGTACGTTACATTTCGGTCGTTCAGTTGACATGCCATGTTCTTCATTTTGGGCATCTGAAAATATGACGCTAGTATAATGACACTGCTTAGAACCTGTAAGAGATTGTCAAAAATATGACGCTAGTATAATGACACTGCTTAGAACCTGTAAGAGATTGTCAAAAATATGACGCTAGTATAATGACACTGCTTAGAACCTGTAAGAGATTGTCAAAAATATGACGCTAGTATAATGACACTGCTTAGAACCTGTAAGAGATTGTCAAAAATATGACGCTAGTATAATGACACTGCTTAGAACCTGTAAGAGATTGTCAAAAATATGACGCTAGTATAATGACACTGCTTAGAACCTGTAAGAGATTGTCAAAAATATGACGCTAGTATAATGACACTGCTTAGAACCTGTAAGAGATTGTCAAAAAGAATTTTAAAAATACGATTTCTTACAGTCCTAAGATAAAAAGATATCACACTGTCACGATGTGAAATCATGTAATTTCTCTCTTATAAGGCACGGCTCTTAATAAGGACGAAGTTAAATCTCAATCGGTATTTTATCTCTAACTAGCTTCTGTCCGCGACTTCGTCCCAGTGGAATTCCCGATTTTAAAACATTCTTTATCGCTGCTCCGCTCCTATTGGCTTAAGCGTGATGATATATAGCCTAAAGCCTTCCCCGATAAATGGTCTATTCAACCCAAAAAGATTTTTTCTATTCGAACCAGTAGTTCCTGAGATTAGCGCGTTCAAACAAACAAACAAACTCTTCAGCTTTATAATATTAGTATAGACTAGCTGCTGCCCGCGACTTCGTCCCCGTGGAATTCCCGATTTTAAAACATTCTTTATCGCTGCTCCGCTCCTATTGGCTTAAGCGTGATGATATATAGCCTAAAGCCTTCCTCGATAAATGGTCTATTCAACCCAAAAATAATTTTTCAATTCGAACCAGTAGTTCCTGAGATTAGCGCGTTCAAACAAACAAACAAACAAACAACCAAACAAACTCTTCAGCTTTATAATATTAGTATAGATTAAACACCGTTAGGGTTTTTTGTGACGCTTTTTTTTAGGATGGGAAATCATCAAATTAATTAATTCTCCCCTTACTAACTAAAACCCACCCGTGATCCTCCTAATGCCCTTTGCGTTCCAGGGTAGCGGTGACTCTTTCGAACAAATTCCGTCTTCTTTGCTGACTAGCCTTTAGTACTACTTGATAACTATTATTTACTTGCAGCGGCCCCCGGTTTCACCCTCTTAATTTTATTCTCGTTCCCGCGGGAATGCGGTGATAAAATATGACCGATGTTACTTGCTCAAATGTAGTTTTCCACTGGTAAAAAAATAGTTAAAATCGTTCCAGTAGTTTTAAAGTTTATTTGGTACAAAGACACAAAAATATATTTCCTCTTTACATATTGGTATAGATCAAACTTATTAACTAGTTCTAAGGGCTAGGTTTTAAATGAAATACAACTGATATAATTATAAATGTCTTATAGAAACACACACACAGTAAAAATTCAACCTAAAAATAGTAAAAGAAAATGTTCAGCAATGTGACCACATACCTGAAGAAGTAACCGGAAGTAGGTTGCGCGGCACCGGAAGTGCTGAATGTACGCCGCACATTGTTAATAAGGGTCGTGCGAGTTTCCGGTGGCTGAGATTAGTGATGTGAATTTGTTGCTTTTTTTAGATAAAATTTTGATGTTATTAAATTTGGAATGGTTTTGAATTCTTGCCAAATATGATAATTACAGAGAACTGAAAGCTTTGGTTCTGTGAATCTTTTAACTCATGTGGGAATGAAGCTTTTATATTATTTAGATAGTTTAATTCACGATTATTATTGATAGGGTCGCGGTTAGCTACTATCTAACCGGATTGATAGCACGCTCTTTGTTGTTTTTTTTTTTGATGACTATGTATGTCAATCTGTTTTTACTTTATTGACTCAATCTACTCTTTACATTATTTTATAAGGAATTGATTTATGATTTCCATGTTGGATGTTTATTATTTTTCTACCTTTGTCATGTATTAATGACTTTGCATACTATTGTCTAAATTCAAGTTCTTAAAGTTGAATTTTTCCTTAATTTTAACAATATTGATATACTCTGTTTAACGGAACATTGGCTTAAAAGCCATCAGTTTATGTTCAATTATAGTAATCACCAGGTTGGTAGTTCGTTCAGCAGAGAAAATGCTATACATGGTGGCTCATTAATTTTAATAAATAATAATCTTAAATTTAAGGACCGTAAGGATATAGTGAGCCTCTCTGTTGAGCGGATTATTGAAATAGCCTGTATTGAATTGGAGCAGTATGTTATATTAAGTGTGTACAGACCACCTTCAGGATTGTATGATAGTTTTGAAACAGTAATGGATGAAGTTTTGCACAAAATTGGTAATTCAAGCAAGTCTATCATTATCTGTGGTGACTTTAATGTTAATTTGTTAGAAAATTCTAGTTTAAGTACGAAAATTATAAGTCTGTTTCAGTCATACAATCTTGCAAACCTTTTTATGGAGCCTACTAGAATAACCCCCACTAGTGCAACTTGCCTAGATAATATCTATACAGATGTTGTACCTACACATACAAAAATGATTAATTTAATAGATTCAGATCACTGTGGACAATTTATCTCTATACCAAATATAAATAAAACTAAAACAAAAAAGGATATCACTGTTAACCCAAAATCAAAGTTTCGTTTAGAAACATTTAAGGCTAAACTTTTAAATAAAATGCCAACTTTGTCAACGAATGATGACCCTAATCAATATTACAATGATTTTTTCAAAATGTATTGCGCAGAGTTTGATACAACATTTGTTCCCAAAACCATTTCAGTTAACTGTAACACTACCTTCAGTGACTGGGCCACCATTGGTATTTATAAGAGTAGAGAACGGCTTTATGAGTTGTATGAAGAAAGAACTTATATTAATACAGTAGAGTTTAACTTATATGTTAAGAATTATACTAAATTATTTAAAAAGGTTTGTTATATAGCCAAGTCTAGATACTTGGGTTCAAAAATTAAAAATAGTAGTAATGTGATTAAAACGACATGGAATATTATTAATAGCGAAACAGGAAGGTCTGTCAATCGAAGTAGTGATTATAGCCTTGCTATTGATGACATTATTATTGAATCAGATTTGCAAGTCGCCGCGGCATTTGAAGATTTCTTTGCAGAGATTCCCGTATCGACAACTAAGTATCTAGATTCATCACCCAGTGCTGCAGAAGCTTTACTTAAAGAAAACGTTCCAGTTTGTGATGCTGAATTTAAATTCCAATATGTCACTTCTACTGATATTGTAAAGACGTTTAATTCACTGAATGTTAAAAAAACTGCAGATCTATGGGGTAATTCTGTTGACCTTGCTAAGTCTATAATACACATTGTAGCTCCTACTTTAGCTGTTATTTTTAATAATTGTGTAGACAGTGGTGAGTTTCCTGATCTAATGAAATATAGTAAAATAATACCTTTATTTAAATCAGGTAGCACATCAGACCCTTCCAATTATAGACCCATCTCAGTGCTACCTACTTTTAGTAAAATTTTTGAGAAACTGATTTTAAATCAATTGCAAAGATATTTTAATAAACATAATCTTTTACATAATAAGCAGTTTGGTTTTACAAGGGGTCGTTCAACAACTGATGCCGGTGTTGAACTTCTAGGACACATTTATAATGCATGGGAGGACAAATGCGATGCTTTGGGGATTTTTTGCGATTTGTCCAAGGCGTTTGATTGCGTTCTCCATGAGACATTGATCAGGAAATTACACTATTACGGAATCAGGAACGCCTCTCTGGATCTTCTTACTTCATACTTGAGTGATAGGATTCAGAGGGTTGATGTCAACGGTAAAAGATCTCCTGGATCTGTAATCAGGATGGGGGTCCCCCAGGGCTCAATTTTAGGTCCCTTCTTGTTTCTCATTTATATTAATGACTTGCCGTTCCTCATAAAAGACAAACACGATATAGTGTTATTTGCAGACGACACGTCGCTTTTGTTTAAACTAAAACGCCAGCAGATAGTTACTGACGATGTAAATTCTGCCCTTGCAACTGTAGTTAACTGGTTTAATGCTAATAATCTTTTACTAAACGAGAAAAAGACAAAATGTATAAAGTTTACCTTACCTCATGTGCGACAAGTGAACACTGTTGTATCGATAAAGGGTGAAGAGTTGAAACCCGAAGATACCACAGTGTTCTTAGGCATTACTTTAGATGCGAAGCTGCAGTGGGGCCCCCATATAGACAAACTGTCAAAAAAGCTCAGTTCTGCAGCATATGCTGTTAGGAAAATTCGTGGCTTAACTGATTTAGAGACAGCCCGTTTAGTTTACTTTAGCTACTTTCATAGTGTGATGTCATATGGCATTCTGCTGTGGGGAAATGCCGCCGATATTCAGACAATATTTATCTTACAGAAAAGGGCTATTCGTGCAATTTATAAATTAAGTCCCAGACAGTCCCTCAGAGACAAATTTAAAGAGATTAATATTATGACTGTGCCTTCCCAGTATATCTATGAAAACCTCTTGTATGCACATAAAAATATTAATCTGTTTAAAAAATACAGTGATATCCATAGCATAAATACTAGGAACAAACATAATTATGTCGTTCCTAAAACCAGGCTCAAAAAAATAGGTGGTTCGTTTCGATGTCAATGTATACATTTTTATAATAAACTTCCTAGCCCTATTCAAGAACTAAGCAGAAATAAATTCAAATCATTTATAAAACGTAAGCTATGCCAGAAAGCTTTTTATACAGTTAAAGATTATCTTGAGAACAAGAAGGCTTGGGATTGAGCTGCTTCAGTTTTGTACACGGCCCAATGTTTTAATATTTTTGTTTTGTTCTCTTTTGTGCGCTTTTTGTTTATATTTATACAGTTTGACATTTTCATTTACTTCTGACATGAATGTTTACTTTTTAAAGTATTCTTTTTATTTTATTACAATTTCTTATTTTGACATGAATACTTACTTTGTAAAGTATCATATTTTTTATTTTATTTTATATCAATATCTCATTTTGACATGAATACTTACTTTGTAAAGTATTATATTTTTAAATTTAAATTTTATTCCCTATTGTGAATGTGAGGACTATGTGGGTTATTATTAGCTTTTTCCTCTTCAAGTATTTTTTTTTAACGTTGTCTGGCTGTTTGAGTATTTTTGTGGCCTACCCAAATGTCCTTTCATTGGCATTGTTCGTCGAGTTGTTGAGCTCCTTATTGATTCTAAGTTGAGCTAATCGAATCTGACCAAGGCTTGCACTGACTGGACAGGTCCACTCAAAACTGTGTGGTTCCTTCTTAAAAAGACCACTTCAGACACTGATCTGCATGGTCCTCATATAACGTATTGTGAAGGGGGTTCATTCAGGGGTTCATTCATGTTAGTCTGGCGGTTTGAGTTCTTTAGGTGGCCTACCCAAATGTCCTTACTTTGGTATTGTTCGTCAAATCGTTGAGCTCCTTAAAGTTCTAAGTTTGAGCTACACGATAACTGACAAATGCTTGCACTGTTTGGACAGGTCCACTCAAATCTGTGTGGTACTTTCCTCAAAAGACCACTTCAGACACCAACCTACATGGTTCTCATATGATTTGACCAGTACAATTGTATGGACTTCAAAAGAGACCTTGACCTCTGAGTTTGTTTCGGTGTTTCTTCTCAGGGTAGTCAGCTAGGAAACACCGGCCTCATCTAGTTTTATAACGGCCAAAAAAAAAGATTGACGTGTAAAAGTGTTTTTTACAACCTACTTACAAAAAATAAATCATTTATCATTTATCAAATCATTTATCATTTATAAAACGCAACAGATAGATGTGTTGTTGGGGAGTTTGTTGCGCCACTTCTTCTTCCCAGCTAAAACACTAGGAGGTGGTGACGCGTGGGTGTTTTGGGGGACTGTCTGTATGTAAAATTTGACGTTCAAAAAGTGCTGTCTCTCAGCTTAGTTTGAATAAATGACTTTTGATTTTGCTTGTCTAGAAGCAACCTATTCTATCTTGATATAAAGACTCTCACTTTAATCAATAATGAATTCGGTCTATTCATGCACACCGTTCTGTATGATTCAAGAGTGATTCAGGTCAGTCAGCCAAAAGCATGAGTTATTTGCACGTTCCAAAGCGTAGATCTCTATGCAACGTTCAAGAAACTCCACGGACACTCTTTTATATCATGTTATGTATAGCAAAATTCCTGTTAAAATTATCCTACTTTTTGTGCTTGTTCAAATACTATTGAGTGCAACAGGAATATAATTCCTTTTCTGTCTGAACAAGTTTACTTATAATCATCAACACATGAAGCGTTTGAGGAATTACCATAACACAAAATGTGTAAAATCACTTTCATTAACTTGATATACAGGCTTTTTTGAAAAACAACAACAACCTCTTAAGGGGTAATTGTACTCATCATTATGAACAACTTATCAGCTGTTCCTTACATTTGTGTTTGTATATCATCAAAGTGTAGGGAACTAGTGAAAGTGATTTTTTTTTCGCGATTTCTGGTATCTTCTCATAGAAAAAAATGTTAATAATAATGAGTAAAATAGCCTCTTATGAGGTTACTGGTATTTTTAAAATAACCCTGTAGATGATTAAATGCATTAAGTTTTTCTATGAACATTTTTTAGTAATAAATTTGATACACTTATCGACTACTACCAAAATTACACAGCATCAATACAATATATTATTATTATACCCGTCACGCAACGCTTATTTCCTTCCATAACATGAATAAATTGATAGATAGATAAAACATTAATTTATTCAGAGCAAGGATAAAAGACACAACACAAAAAAGCACAATCACGTACTATATGTAAATTATCAATACAAACTCAATAGGGATCCTGAGTAAAACAAATACAATTCTATTCAGTCCGTCAGTTAGATTAATTATCGAAAAATATTGGACACGTATTTTTTGATTTATCAAATCTATGAAAATTGGCTATGATAAAAAAAAATCAAAGATCAGGAGTAGGTACCTCGATGTGACAAGCGGGCTTGTGACGTCAAGTCGAGTTAAAAATAAAATTGTGGCACGTTGTGATGTCACACGAGTTTTCAATGTACTGTATCGTCTTCGTTTTTTGTTTAAATGAAAAAAGCTGCGTGTTCAATATTTTCTTAAATCGATCTGACGAGCTAATTTGATATTTTTTAGCCAACTACTCTATTACTTAGCCGCGTATATAAATAAGTACCTAGTAAAGCGTAATGCGCACTACGACAACACTACCCTATTCACTCCAGGATTACGGCATAAAGGCTTTAGTTGAGAATATGACGTCACATGTGTCCTGACCTTTTTAGTACGTGCTTCTTTATTGTGAGGATTTTTATGGACGTGTAGCGGCTGAAAAATAATAGGTCAGTCGTACCGTGAATGTTAACGGTGACCACGACTTTTGTCAGAGATTTTATAGAGTTATAAGAGATTCGTTGTCGAGCTTGCAGTGTGACAAATAAATTTTTTTTTTTGTCTCTGCTCTAATAGTTAGTAGGCACCGACACGTGCATGATAAGATAAACTCTTTTAAGTATACATAGCATAATCAGCCTTTTAACGTTCCCACTGCTGGGACACAGGCCTCCTCTTTAGGAGAGGGAATGGGCCGTAATCCACCACTTGGGCCCAGTGCGGGTTGGTGAATGTCACATGTCTTCGAATTTTTGGTTCTAGGACATGCCGGTTTCCTCACGATGTTTTCCTTCACCGTTTTAAGTATACACCAAAACCCAAATCTATGTTTGATTCATCAACAAAGTCTCATCCGTAAGAATTTATGAACAAAAAACTAGGCACAAAAATCGATATGAATTTCGAAAAACATTCAATCGTCGATAGGATAGTTGATTGATGTTTACTTTGTCTTTAATCAAGGATGATGCTTACTTAACCTTTTTACAAACTAGCTTTTGACCTATGGCTTTACCCGCGTTAAATTAGCCTACAACCGTCTCCAGGGTCCAAATAACTCTGTACGAAAATTCATCAAAATCGGTTCGAGGGTTCAGGCGTGATATCATAGCAAAAACTTACAAAAACAACTATTTGTTTGTATCTTAATTGTAGTTTGATTGATGTTTACTTTGTCTTTAATCAAGGATGATGCTTACTTAACCTTTTTACAAACTAGCTTTTGACCTATGGCTTTACCCGCGTTAAATTAGCCTACAACCGTCTCCAGGGTCCAAATAACTCTGTACGAAAATTCATCAAAATCGGTTCGAGGGTTCAGGCGTGATATCATAGCAAAAACTTACAAAAACAAATATTTGTTTGTATCTTAATTGTAGTTTGATTTACAGAAGGAAACTTTAAATAAAGTTTCCTTCTCTGTCTCTTAACACACTGTGTTTACGATTCTTATCCCACTCTCCTGTCGCAGGTTTGCTGGAAGAAATTTCTATTGAAATAAGCAGCACCTTTGTGCTCTTTTCTTTGTATACATTATTCTTTTTTAACTACGTACATATATTGTTTGTACATAAATAATGAGCAAAGAAAACGCACCTTCGCATAAATAGGGAACATGCAATATTTTCATCTTGTTTTCATTGTTATTAAAATAATGAGTGTAAAATAGACCACAAAAAATAATACGCCTTAATGTATTGCTAAAATTGCGATTATAAACTGACTTTTTTTCTTTTCTCGCGAAAACGGACGATGAATCACTCCTGCCTGCCAGAGATCATGAACTGTCTTTTTTTTTTTTTTTTTTTTTTTTTCTGGATGGGAAATCATCAAATGACCCCTCCCGCCCTGGGTGGAGCGGTAGGGAGTGTCAGACTTTTACTGACTAAAACCCACCCGTGATCCTTCTTGTGCCCTATGCGTTCCAGGGCCGCGGCAACTCTTTCGAACAAATTCCGCAACCCTAGCAGGCACCGACCCCATGGGGTCCCGTCCTTGGTGCTGACGGCTCCTTCGGCGCGCGTGGAACACAACGCGTCGTCGACTCAACCTGGTATCGGACGGCGAGCCACCCACGCTCACCGTCCCCAGGCATCAGCCACTGCGCAATAGCACAGCGGCCGACTTATCTCTGGAGGAGGCCGAGATGGGACCATTACTGGCACTCCATCTCAGCACCCTCCCGAGCGTTGGGAGTCGCAGCACCCGCAGCAGAAGCGGCAGAAGCGGCGACGGAAGCCGCGGCGGCGGCAGAGGCGGCGGCGGCGGCGGACCTCTTGCCCCTGGTCGGGGCGGATGGCGCGCAGGCCCTTCCCCCAGCCCAGTGCTCGGCCGGCTTGCCAACAGCCGCACATGCACTGCAGTGCGGCGTGGCCTCGCACGAGCCGGCCCGATGACCGGGCTGACCACAGCGGAAACAAAGTCCGCTGCGGTCGACCTCCGAGGGGCACATAGCTCCCGTGTGGTTGCCCACATGGCAGCGGTAGCACCTCAGAGGTCTGGGTTCCAGCAGTTTTACCCGCGCAGACACCCATCCCACCAAGAGCCTTCGGCCCTCCGACACAGTTCTGGCCGCCGTCACGGGGCAGCTCACCACAAGGGTTTGCATGCCCGTGCTGTCAGGCCGGAGGGTGCCCGCCTTGACGAGCTCGGCAGAGCACCCCCCAGTCCTGGCGACGGCAGCCACAACTTCCTCCTCCGTCACGGAGTCATCCAGGCCCACTATGCGCATGTCGATGCGCTTAGTCGGCCTGGACACCCGGACCTCGTCCGCGGGTAAGACCGCCCTCAGCTTTTCGGCCAAGGCGTCCGCGAACGGGCCACTCTCCGCTCCGGCGAGCTCGAGCTTGCGGGCACCGGTTAGGGTCCTCCTGACCCCGATGCCCCCGCTGATGCCCAGCTCTTGGAGGCTCACCGCCTCCTTCGCCCGCTTCAATACGGCGAGATAAGTCACGCCCCTCTGTTCCGCTTCCGGCTGCAGTGTTAACACTACAGCCGCGGACTTCGGGGCGCGAAGCCTCGCCGCAATGGCGTTGGCTTTCCGCCGCTGCTTCCTCGCCTTCTTCTTAGCCGCCTCTTTGGCCTTCCTCTTCTGGCCAGCAACCTGCCACTCGGCCTCGGCCGCAGGAGGGTCCGAGGGTGGGGGTGGGGGTGGGGGCGGCTGCGGCACCACTGGCGCTGCAGCCTTAGCCGATCCTCCTCCAGCCTTCCTCCTACCCCTCTTCGCCGGGGCCGACTTGGTCGTCGCCGGCGTCGCGGGCGCCGGCGTCACAGGCGCTGGCGCGGCTCCCGCCTTGGCCTTCGCCCGGCCGGACGTTCCCGGGCCAGCAGCCACCGCGGCCGCGTAAGAAGCCGCCTTCTGCTGTCCCGGGGGCCTCTGTGCCGCCGCCAACGGGGGACGCCGGATCATGTCCTCCAAGACGGACACCTGCCTCCGGAAGGGAGCCAGCTCCTGCCGCACCAGGCTCCGCACCTGGCTCAGCACTTGGCTCCCCTCCAGCGCCGCCGGACTCGGCCCCCCCTGCGGCTCTTCCGAGGCCGCTCTGGCCATGCCAGCCAGGTCCCTCCGGAGCGACTCATTCTCCGCTATGAGTCGCTCCGTTACGGCCGCGAGGCGGGCGACCTCCGCCCGCAACTCTGTCGCCTCTCCGGACCCGCCGTTGTTGGCCGCCGCTGCCGCCAAAATGGAGGCCTTGGCCGCGCTGATGGCTTCCCTCTTAGAGGACTGCTTCCTCTTGAAGGCCACAGCGCGGATCGCGGCCTCCACAACCTCCCCAAATTGAGCCCTCCGCTCCTCGGCGGTGGGGGGTACCTCTCCCGGGGCCTCCGAGTCGTCAGAGTCGAGAGTAGGCGGAAGAGTAGAGGGAGCCCTACGACCGCTCCCTCCAGGGCGACGCCCCTCCTCCACCAACCTCCCGGCCCGACTCTCCACCTCCCGGGTAGGAGGAGCCAACCCCCTCCCCGCCTCACAGCCCCTGCCCCGCCTAGCGGTGGGGATCTTGCGGGCGGAGGCAAACTCGCCCTCGGAGGACGACTCTTTGTCATCCTCCCGTCTGGGCCGCTTGCGGAAGAACTTAACGTTCTCCGCAGCAGCCCCCCCTCTTTCGTCTCCAGAGCTCGCCGAGCTGACCGTTACTAGGTCTGGCGCGGAGCCGGAATCCAACTCCGCACCACCCCGGCGCTCAGGCGAACTCTCCTCTATGCAACCGTACGCCATCAGCTCCTTAAAGGAGGCGGACTCGGATGACGACGATTGGGAGCCTCCTCGGCTCGTGTTGCCACTGGCAAGCGGAAGGCGTTTGGTGCCCACCCCAGAGTACGGAGGGCAGCCCGCCGAAGCGGGGTGGGATTCCCCGACCGCTGAGCAGTCGGGACCCACCTGGGGACTCATTTTACATTCGCCTTTTTTCATATTTGTTCCTTTTAAGGGTGCGGTCCCTGTTCGCTCCGCCCCTTCTCAGGGCCCTCTGTCCTAACTCACCTCTCCACCTGCTCGCTGCTCCCACAGTCACGTCTGATAATCAGACGCGTACCAGAGAGCAGCGAGCAGGCATGTGTCTCTCTTGGTCTGATCCCTCACTTGCGACCTTCCGGCATGAGTGGCTCTACCGGGAAAGCTCGCAAGATCATTGGGACGCTCAAGCCCCACCACGACGACAACGTGGAGACACATTCGGTGGGGATCATGAACTGTCTTGTATTATGAATTAAGTTCGTCTTTTCGTTGTCATAACACCAGTGACGTCACTAGTCGTTGATTGTTTACGTTCCGATTCACGTTATTTTAATACGTAATAGTTGTAAAAAAATCAATATTAACTACAGCAAAAACAATACAGTGGCCTTCATTTTATACTATTTTATCATTTCAATAACAACATTTTCATGAATTCTGTAATTGCATCTTCCGTATTGTAATTAACTTTGAATATTTAATGACTGCAAAAAGAAACACCATTTCACTGTTGATTGAGCCTACATTGATTCTCAAGATTTAGCCAAAAAAAAAAAAAAAAAAAAAAAAAAAGACATGAAGATAAAATTCTTGTCTTGCTAAAAATATCAACCTGCGGGCGTACCATGAGGTGTTAAAACGTGAGTCTTCCGAGCGAGAAAGAGGGATAGAGTTATACACCCTATATAGCTCCATCCCTTTTTCTCGCTGGGAAGACTCACGTTTTAAGATGTCATGGTACGCTCGCAGATCTAATAAAGCGTTTCAATCAGCTGTCCATCTACCCTCGTTCAGTATAGTAATACCCCCACAGAATACCTCGCTACATCAATCAGGTCAAGCCCTATAATTGGCACTCGAAATTTAGAATAGAATTTATTATGTACACCATATAAGTTACAGAAAATATAGATAAAGAAAACAGTACAGTCGGTGATAGCAATTAACTGACCCCCCTAAAAATAACTCGATTTTACACCCTATGCTCATAACATTAAACGTTATTCAATATGGTATGAGTTTATCAGACTAACACTACTCGATGAACAGAAACAATAAATAATTTTGATACGCAAACTTGAGCTTTAAGAGGTTGGTATTAGGTCATTTATTTAATAACTTTTTACCTTTTTTAATAAGTGGGTAGTTAGACGTCAATATGCGTATTCAACAAAAACTGCTATAAATATGACATAAGGACTATGGGGTAGAAGAATAAATTGAACAAGATATTCTATGCACAAATAGCAGTGAATACGCGCGAACATTTTTACCTTGCCTTACTAAATTGGCTTTTTTCCTTTTTATTAATTGTTATCAGTTTTGGTAGTTTAATCGTCATGTCTCAGTTGAGTGATTATTTAAAATACAAAATAATCTATTTGCATGAGGAGAATGTTGGTATTAAAGCGATTGCTAGGAAACTTAATATAGCGGTAAGTGTATTCTTTTTATGCTTCATTTATAATTATACTTTTTCCTTAATTCGTTAGTCTGCTTAAAAGCCGGTGAATGTAGAATAATAGACAATTAACTGTGTTTCATTATGAGTCTAATTTGAGATCATTTATAGGTCTAATTTGATTTTTATAATCTAATTTGATAAACGTATTTTTTCATACTTAAGTAATCGATAAATTATGTTTACCTATTCGTTACTAAAATTATGCTTATTGTGTTGTTTCAGAGAAATACAGTCAGATTGTCGCTAAGACGTTTTGAAGAGGCAGGGAATATTCAAAAAGATCGTCCTGGACCAAAACCTACTATGTTACATACTCCAGTGTCAGAACGTCATCAAGCAATTGTTAGAAGGCATACTGAACAGCCATTTTTGCCTACTCATTCAACTGCAAGTGGAAGTGATCGTTGTTGGAATATGGTGCGCGGTATGCGGGACCGCTTGCAACAAGCAATAGAAAAAATGGTGCTCCACTTCGCTATTAAAAGCATGAATAACTTGAGTAACCAGTGTTGGTCACAAACAATACTAACGTATGTCAGTGTGTGTGTTAAATTAACTATTGTTATAATTTGTAACGAAGTATTTCGAATACCTAGTTTTTTGTCAAAACCTTATTTTATAACTAAAATAACTATTCATAAAACAAATTGATATATAGTAGACCAGGTAGAACTTCAACGTATAATGCCGTTTTATTTAGTTCAATGATATTTAATGTAGTGATGTTATTGTTATGAAATAGAAATACATACCTATATTTCTAAATATTATAACATGCTGATTCACTACATTAAACTCAGTGCAGTTAACAACGTTATTAGTAAGCAGGTAAATATTATCATCTTCGTGTCGTCATCAATATCATTTATGTTATTCTTATGATATTTTTTTTATAAAATAAAATCGTTTTTACCACCATTTTGGTTTTTTATTTCTGTTCATTTTTTTTGTTGTTGTTGCTAAAGTTATAATTTATTATTTATAACTTAAAATAAATATACAAAACAGAAACAAACGCGTCAATTAAGCTGGTTACGAACTCGCAACCACGATTTGTCAGCTCACTACAGTCACCACTAGACCACTCGAAACATATTCAACGTGATCGAAATTACGTATTATATTACAAGTTAAAATAATATTCAAGAACATACCTACCTTAACACTGCGTATTAAAGATCAAATTCGAATAACTATTTTATTGATCGTAGACGTTGAACCAGTTCCAACGTTGTTCTAGTTCGATCGTTCGTAACAAGCAAAAGGTTCAAATTCGTTTAATTTTTAGGGGGTCAGTTAATTGCTATCACCGACTGTACATAGGGTGACTGACACAATGGGCGGCCTTATCGCTAAAAGCGATCTTTTCAAGACAACCTTAGGATGGATTTTAAAGAGAAAAGGAAATACAGTACTGTAGGTAGTCTTAGGTGTACTAATTAAGTATACCATAAATACATGATAGATAAATATATATAATAATCTAAAAATAATAGAATCCAAATAAAATCGATTAAAGTGAGAGGTAGTGATTTACGTGGCTTCGGAAAATTATTAATGTAACCGTGCGATACAAACCCAGTTTATCATTACTGAAAGCTAAATTTAATCAACACAAAGTCTAAAACTAGGAATAATAATTCCTTTGGCGAAACTAGGGCAGAGCCATTTAAGTCTGGAGTCAAAATCAAAACTTCTGAAATACGTTTATGAAATTCATAATTAAGATCGTAATTTATGTTAAGATTCTCCGCCCATGAATGCTGCGGTGGACATTGGTTTTGATAGCTGGAAATGATAGCATTATTATTAATGGGGCATTGTTAAGTTATTGAAGACGTATTATCTGTCTCTACCTGAGCAATTGGGCTTTCTACCGTAATAATAAATGTGAATGTTGTTTAAGATGGACGGCTGGATGCGTGGATGAATATTTGTAACTCTTTCATCCAAAAAATACTGAGCGGAATTGGATGTTTTTTTTTTATCAAATTGACACATATACTGTTTTTTATTCTGGGAGCTTGTGCTCTTTTTTTTTCTGGATGAGAAATCATCAAATGACTTCTCCTGACCTGACTTCTGAGTATCAGACTCATGCTGACTAAATGATAGAATGACTAAAACCCATCCGTCTTCTTTCTAGTGCCCTTTGCGTTTCAGGGCCGCGATGACTCTTTCGAACCTATTCTGCAACCGGAGTTTGTGCCCTTAGGAACTCTCTTAGTGCCGATTTCCGAAAACTATGTTGACAGAGCTACGGACGATAGTTAGTTAGATGTTAATACCTTTGTTTAGCTTCACAAGTAATAGTCCAATTCTTCACATCATGCAAAGCATGTATTTTCGATCATACATTTTAAAACCGACTGGATCCCCGATAAAATAAAAACGAAATCCAAAATTAAAGAATACAGTATCCCCGAATTCTTAAACAACATAAAGTATAAGTAATTGGAATAAAAAAAATTGATCGTAGCACAATAATTAGCAAAGTTTAGTGAAGACATACTTGCATTTTTTGCTCCATCATATTACAATCTATAAAAAAAAAATGATTAAAAAAAACCATACCTTATTTGCTATGTTGGTAGTAAGCAAGCTTTAGACCATGAAAGTATACGTAGTCTAATTTTCATGAAAACAAAATATTTTCGTTTTTATTTTTGAATCATGGCTCCCCCATTTATTTTTTTATTAAACATGTTCAACAGCCTATATTACTCGGGACAACTCAACGGTATCGGTTAAGCGGTTTAGAAGTTATGGTAGAATAAGGAAACTCACAAACATACTCACATAATATGTACATACGTACATACTATATGAATCCTGAAAACATAAGTCCTTTTTTGGTCACTCGTGTAAAAACTTAGATGTTCTTTTACATAAACTGGCACAACCAAACAAATTGATTCAACCACTCTATGCAACCCTGAAGCAATTGATTTTTATTATTTATGGAGTCCAATCTTTTAAAGTAGGTAATGGTTTGCATTTCCCTGAGTTATGCAAAGGATCTGAATCAATCACATTACTATTGCATGCTTCGTACAATCAATCCAAGTCGGGGGTACAGCTTAACTTGTGGGCAGAACGTGAGCTTGATAAATCAACTTCAAAAGTGGCAATGGTTCAACGGAAAATGTTGGATGAGGTAGAGGTCGTGGGTTCGGATCCCAACTATTGCACTAAGTATTTTGCAAATTTTTTTTTTTTTTGTTTAGTTAACTTTGAAATGTCGAATTGATTAAAAATGAGAAGCGTTGTATCATCTAAAATAGCTATATTTTATTTTAATCACAACTACCAACACACACCACCCCACAAACACACCACATCGGTTCCTAAGCATTCCCACGCGACGACTCCCGTCTTCTCGCTCCCTCTACGTAACAACTCTGGCCCATCTATCCTGATGCATCCTATATAAATACATAATACATAACAAATGCATATAAATGCAACAAAAAGAAGGCTAACGCCAATCTATCTCTCGATATATCTTTGTTTTTTAGTAAACCTTTCCTCACGAATACTTGCAACCAGAAAAAACCCCGTCCATTCCCAAAATCATAATCAAAACTGAAAATGTCTACAAAAATAAAAGACTACCCACAAACGGCTGCATTTCAGTCTGGAAAACGTTTAAAATAAATCACATTAAACAGTTTCGTGCAGATCGTTCGCGTAACGTAGGTACCGTTTATGTCGGCAGAATAAACTAGGTTACAGAATTATTTATAGCCCGAGTGTTAGAAAGAATTTACATGTAATATGCATGGCGCTTGCGAACCTAGGAAATCGATGTCTTTGACTTTTTCGGGTAAGGTTTTTTTTAAAATTTTATGGTAAAAAAAGGCTTTTATCTTATGCAAAGTCGATATCTATAATAGATGACCATTAAGAGATTGGGAACTGCGTATTTTCCGAGATAAAATGTTGATAATTATGACACTCAAGGATATTGCAGCTTTCTTTAGTGTAATATTTTGTGTACGTTTACGTAACCGCGGTCGAGTCCTTAAAAAAATGACCAAGTGCGAACTCGGGCATGAAGGGTTCCCTAACATTATCAATAAAAACGGCAAAAAAAATTCTGTTGAATGGGAGCCCCCAATAAATATTGTTTTTTTTTCATTACTTTAATTTAATTATTTATTTTTAAAGTGAATATATAACTGAATATTCTGTGAATATTTCAAGCGTTTACCTGTTGTCATTATCAATATCGAGAAAAAAAAATACGTTTTTTGTATGGCCCCTTTATACATATTTATTTTATTTTGTTTTATTTTTGTTGTTATAGCGGCAACAGAAATACATCATTTGTGAAAATTTCAACTGTCTAACTATCACGATTCATGAGATACAGGCTGGTGACAGACGGACAGACAGACAGACATGGACAGCGGAGTCTTAGTAATGGAGTCCCGTTTTACCATTTGGGTACGATACTCTAATAACATGCAATAGAGCTGCGGTGATCTACAGGAAATTACCAATCCTACTTGGGTTTGAATGTTTCAACAGCTGAACGAATTTATAACACAGGTAAACCGCGGCCTGGATTAGATAGATATATACGATACCTTTAATCCCCATGTGCCTACTGTCTACATTCCGGTAGGACAAATGACAATGCCAGATCCTGGCCCCGTCATGGTTATCATTTACAGAAAAAGATTTATGAAAATAATTGTGACGAATAAGGATACTTTATGTAATAAACTGTTTTTCTTTTCTTTTTTCTTAAATGTCATTTTTAAAAAGGCTGTCTTTTGATCTCTTTTTTTTTGGATGGGAAATCATGGGAGCGGAAGAGAGTGTCAGACTCTTACTGGCTAAAACCCACCCGTGTTCCTACTTGTGCCCTTTGCTTTCCAGGGCTGCGGTGACTCTTTCGAACAAATTCCGCAACTGTCTGTTGATCTAAGATTTACTTTACTCTAGCTGATCCGCGCAACTTCGTCTGCGTCACAAAAGAACGAGAGTATATATAGTAGAGTAACGTTTTTGCAAAGTTTTCATTGATGTGTCGCTCCCATTGGTCGTAGCGTGAGGTTATATAGCCTTGTTCAATAAATAAGCTATCCAATATTAAAATATTTTTTCAATTCGAAACAAATACCTCAACTTCATAATTTTATAGTATAGATTTTGATATCGATTTAGCCTACTATAAATAGCTTATAATGAATGTTTTGCGCTCCACGTATCTAACTTGTTTTCAAACCACCGGTAGTTACCACACTAAATAGACCGCGCACCACAAAATTATTCCACCGTTATTCGGAAACCAAAGTCGGAATGATTTCCGTTATTGTTTATCAAATAAAAGTACAAACTTCCAATTTGGTGGGTAGAAAATGTAATAGGAATTTGCAGCCATATTTCAGTATAAACACTGTGGTATAATTTCTGGAGGAAAAACGTCACGTTTTCAATTTTCTTCAAGACCCTGCCTCACCTAAAGATTTTTCCTCTATTTGAGTGCCTCCAATTATTATTTTACGATCAACGATTTTTGGTGAAGAACATGTTTTTATGACCCAATTGAATGTATGGTGAAAATAACATTCTTTGTTATGAGATGAACCAAACATGATACCAGGGCCTCAAGTCTGCTATTACAATAGTGTCAGAATGGTCTATCATTGATTTCATAATGGTTGATTTTTACAGGTTTGGTAATCTACTAATATAAAAGCGTCACTGTGACTTTCCAGTGGTAAACAACTGACACTCCATTGAAAGAAATGGCATAGAATGGTAATCTCGTACATAATGACAGACATAGGTATGCAGTAACCTGCTAAAATTTTAACGGTTCTTTTGATCAGTGACCTAGCATTAGAGCGTCATTGCTTTTAATAGCTCGGTTATCAAAAAGTATTACGAAATCATTGACCGACCAATGACCATTATGAATTTAGCAGGTTACGAACTTTTAGCAAAATGACAATGGGATCGTGTTGGAATAATAATTTATAAAAATAGCAAACTTGGGGTCAATCCAAACGTGCCAGCTAGAGCATACTCACTAACAACCCTAATTTTGCCATTATTATTTAAGACCCTTGCTTTAGGGGGCTAGCTGATTGCAATCAACTGGGCTCGAATCCAGACTTAGAACTATTATTTATTTATTTATTCATGTATTAATTAATTTATTTATTGGCCTATTTACACAGACTAATGAGCCAGTCTTGTATGTATTCTATATCATAATAGACTATGATACTTAATTCTTAATTCTTTATTGTACACAAAAACAACTTATATTATACAAGGCATAATAAAGGGCATGTACAAAGGCGAGCTTAACTCAAAGTTGAGTTTTCTCCCAGCAAACCTTTGAGTGATAGAGAGATATCAGTATAGAGGGTAGCATCCAGTGTACAAATAATATAGATCAATATATTTATATACATAACAATACATATATCTATATATATATATATATATATATATATATATATATATATATATATATATATATACAATTATACATACATAACAATAAAAATATATTCAGATACATATGTACATATGTATCTATTAATTATATTTCATTGTGAAAGGAAATGCTCTTTAATTTTCTTCTTGAAGACATCAAGAGAAGGGCTATAGGGTGTGGAAGAGAGTTCCAGAGACGCACTGCAGTAACCCTAAATAATAATAGACTATGATTCTCCAAAGATGTTTTTAAATACTATACTATCTCATTGAGGAGTTATTTCAAAGAGTAACTAAGCTCATTTAATTAATCACCATAGTTAAGTACCAAGACAAACCAATCCTGGTTTAATGGTACCATATCAAATTCAAAATTATACACAACTGTATTAATTAAAAAAGTACTTGTTTTAAGTGTTACAAATGAATATGTAAGGCTGAAAAATTACGTTTATCCATGCCTAACAATATGTTTAGCCTACTTCACTTGAATAACTGGAAGTAATTTTTCGAAATTAGGCTTTTTATTTTACAAGGCTGAAACAATTCATAAAATAATCCACACGAATGACTCTCCACGGGTTAGTTTTTTGTCACTATAGTAATTAGGAATGATAGGGTCGCACCAAGGTCGGACAATAACTTTTTATTCTATTCAACTACCAATTAGGCATAAAGAACCATTAAAATATTTATTGAAGTAAGTGGCTTTAATTAGTAAAGAAAAATACTTTTTGTGTACTAAATAAAATACCTGGTATGTATTGTGATTTATTTATGACTTTGATTTCTTTGATGATGAAATAGTTCAAATCAGCGTAACATCACAGGTATTTGTAACAGAAAGTATTGTGAGGAATCCTGTTCTCAGCTCAAGGGGTGGTAATTAATGTTCGTATCTTATCTGTGTTATAAGACATTTTTTTTTTCTGTAGTGGGTCAAGTCATCAGTCTTTTTTATAGGTGGAAAAAAGGTCAGTCAAAACGTGTGGCGTTTTGTTACCATCACGAAGAATTCATAGGCATTCGTTCATTGGGTCCGAAATAAAACGGCCAAGCCACAAGTTTTGACTAAACTTAGCTTGTAGGTTAAGAGCGTACAGTCTTTAGAGCTTGGCTTTTACGAGATAAGATAACTTTTTCTCAGAGTAAGCTACGTAGATTCGTCTCGGCAACATTTTTACATGAATTTTTTTTTGGTGGGTAATAGTCCTATGTCAATATATGAAACAAATACAATATTACACTCAAATACAACGATATAATAATTTGAAACATCGACCAACGCTCAATGGCTCAGTGCTCCAGTATCATTTGTCCATGTCATAGACAAATGATTGAAAGCGCGGGCTTGGAAGTATATGGTCGGCTGTCAAAATGCAAGAATGATGAGGATGGGTAATCATCAAATGATTTCTTCCACTCTGGGCGGAGCGGAAAGGATTGTCATACTCTTACTGACTAAAACCAATCCGTGTTCCTCCAAAATCCGTGTTCCGCCAAAAGCCCTTTTCGTGTCAGGGTCGCGGGGACTCTTGGAGTTTGAACTGACACCGAATCTTTCGAAGTGATAAATGATAAATGATAAATGATATTTATTTTGTAAGTAGGTTAAACATAACACTTTTACACGTCAAATATTTCTGGTCATTTTAAGCTAGATGAAGCCGGTGTTTCCTAGCCGACTACCCTGAGAAGAAACACCGAAACAAACTCAGAGGTCAAAGTCTCTTTTAAAGTCCATACAATCCGTACTGGTCAAGTCATATGAGAACCATGTAGGTTAATGTCTGAGGTAGCCTTTTGAGGAAAGTGCTACACAGATTTGAGTGGACCTGTCCAGACAGTGCAAGCATTTGTCAGATACCGTGTAGCTCAAACTTAGAACTTCAAGGAGCTCAACGATTTGACGAACAATACCAAAGTAAGGACATTTGGGTAGGCCGCAAGAATTACTCAAACTGCCAGACAAACTGAAATAAAACCCTAATATGGCGATCTACATAGTCCTCACATTCACAATATGTTATATGAGAACCATGCAGATCAGTGTCTGAAATGGTCTTTTGAAGAAAGAACCACACAGATTTAAGTGGGCCTGTCCATTCAGTGCAAGCTTTTGTCAGTAGTCGAGTAGCTCAAATTAGAAAACAATAAGGAGCTCAACGACCCGACGAACAATACCAAAGAAGGGACATTTGGGTAGGCCACAAAAGTACTTAAACTGCCAGACGTCATCGTTATATATACTTTAAAAAAGGAAAGAAAAAGAAAATAATACCCATATAGTCCTCATATTCACAAAAATAAATAAAGTAAAAATATACTACTTTACAAAGTAAGTATACATGTCAAACATAATAAATTAAAAAAATAAAATAATATATTACTTTAACAAGTAAATATTCATGTCACAATAATAAAATAATACTTCATAAAGTAAACGGCAGTAAACGGAAGGGCAATCATTGCGTGGTCAGTCTACGATTCGTGTTCATACAACCTGCCTAGCTTTATCCTAATGATGTCTGAGCCAACTTCTAGTGTTCTCTGGATACAGCTGGGTACCAGTGTTTTTACATGGAGCACCTGCCTACCTGATCTCCTCACGCAGAAACCAGCAAATGGTGCCAGTCCTGTGGTTGCTGACAGATATACGACGACGCACGGCTCGTATTTATCGTTGAGTTGACGTCAAAAAGTAAAGTTAAAAGTTATAATTTTAAAACAAGCTTGAATGTACCAATTTTTTTTATTTAATAAACATAAATGTTGCCCCACTCTATGAATTTCTCCTGTGTCGTGGGTGAGTTTACAACCATATAAGCTCTGTAGGCCACTCAAATATTTGTTCTATGCGGGGGTCGAACCCGCAACACGCAGCGCATCCACCAATCGCTCAACCACTGCGCCAACCATGTCCTCAAATAGTCAGTAGTAAAGTCAGTTTATCATTGATCACTTGTCGAAAATTATCTAAAGACCCCAGCGCGATGGTGCTATCTTTTTTGTTTGAAGACTTCCTATAGCCACCTTCCGACTGCATCACCCAACAAGGTCCACGGTATTTTAAAATTATTGCATCTTCTTAAAGTTGATGTGTGTACTATAAAAATGTTCTAATTACTCAATAGCGAAATGTTTTGAAATCACGTTTAATAGACATAATTTCCATTTCATACTTTGTACGTCAAATAAAATTTGATTTTCAGTAAAATTTTACCTTTTCAACCCGCATATTGGGTTGAAAAAGGTAGTTTAATCGCGTGACCGAATTGATTATCACACTATAAGTGCAGGTTACTGGCTGAATACATTTTACTTTTATTCTATACGACTTTTTAATTATTTTTTTTTCCAGTATCGAGCACCTCGTTTGTTTCGTTTTTACTTGTAATTGGGTCGTTGCTGTGTGCCAGTGTTTTTATTAATCTGGTGAAATATTCTTCTTTTCAATTGATACTTACTTATTTTGTGTTGATTGTTTTGTAATGATATTTACAGGATTAGAGCAGTGGTGGCCGAGTGGTAACGGTCCCGACTTACGAATTGTAGGTAGCGGGCTCAAACCCAGCCAAGCGTATTACTTTGTGTAATTAATTTCATCACCACTGCTCTCAAAACATCATGAGAAAACCGGCATGTCCTAGAACCAAAAATTCGAAGACATGTGACATTCACCAACCCGCACTGGGCCCGCGTGCTGGATTACGGCCCTTTCCCTCTCTTAGAGAGGAGGCCTGTGTCCCAGCAGTGAGAACATTAAAAGGCTGATTATGCGTATGCTTAAGCTATATATACAGGATGTTATTATTATTTATTTATACATTAAGGAAAATCAGCAAAACAAAAAAAAACTTGTTTAAAAATAATGTATTACAGTTGCCTTAACTTTAGTTCAACCACAGATTTGATGTCACCAACTGTATTAGACTGCTTGAAAAGTAATTTTTTCGGAACTTTTTAGACGGTTTTTTTTACAAAATTCTCATTTTTTATGTTTGATATTATTTCCTTAATAGGTATATTATATTAGCTACCCAAAATCACCCTTAATTAATGTGACCATGCACTTCATGAACACCCTGTATAAAACACTAATGCTTCTGATTTTTTAAAATTAGCTTTCATAAAACAAGTTACTTACAGAAAATACGAAAGAAAACCCAACTCCAAATTCTTTTCCTTGAAACTGAAAAAAAAAAAGCAAAAACATGTCAAAAACTATTCAAAACTAAGATTTCGGAGCTCGTCCGGTCGACATTAATAATAAAAAAGGTAGCCAAGGAAACTTCCCACCTAATCATACTTTTTCATCTCGGGCAAAAACTTTAGGGGAGGGCAGAATATGAACAAAAAAATAAATAAAACAATGTTACATAGTTACCGAGTGGTATGGTGAACTATTTCCTTTGTAGAACGGTTTCACTTCTCCAGTTAGAAGGAATGGTTAAATAACGTATTTCAGTATTCCTTAGTTGAGTTTTAATTATGTTACGTTTTGCTTTTGAGTTTTGTAAGGATGTAAAGCTTAATACAACGCTATTGTTACTGTCACTTACAATGAAATTACATTTTCAACAAGCTACTTATCGATTTTCAATAAAAAACTTTGATTTACCTATAAACGGGATGAATTCACACAAAGGACAGATCTGAGAAATCTGTCCAGCAAAGTCGCTTTACGAGTAGTACCTTCAAACGGGGTGAATAGGAACGGAGGGGTGAATCGAAACAAAACTTTGAAGGTGTTTTAACGTTCTATAATAGAATAGTCTCCAATTCTGCTGTTCAAGGCCCCAAATTTGCTTCCTTAGAAAACCAATATAATAAACCAAATGTTTCAATTCACCCCTCCGTTCCTATTTACCCCGTTTGAAGGTACTTCTCGTAAAGCGACTTTGCTGTATAGATTTCTCAGATCTAACTAACAAAACACGAACATAAAAATGTACATAAAAAACAAAAGAAATCGAATTTGACAGACACATCCCTACGTATATTTCTGGTCTTTGGTATACTTGTCGGATTTAATTTAAATTTTTAACAAAATAAAATGTATCTTGCGCCATCTATCTTAGTTTGTTTAAAGCCTAATAAAAAAAAACTTCAGTTCGTTCCCAATCAACAGTCGTTATACTATACACATTAATATTTACCAACATGCTGACACCGCAATATTTCGGTAAGAAAAAACAGCAAAAACAGACCCAGTCATGACTTTCATCCTCAGTAAATTGTTAGAGTGACATATCAGCCTTCCACAATGTCACCCTCCGCGAGTCACCTATATGCTGACTTTTATCTCAAAGTAATAAGTGTCACAATGTCTTGACGTAGACAGAAGATAAAAACATTCTTTAGCACTTCTTACTAAGTTACAACGACATTATATCTGTAATTTTGTTTGGAATTGTCTAGATCAAGATAAAAATAAAAGTTTATTTGCTGATATGTTTACTTTCAGACATTGAGACTTGAATTGCAAACACTTTAACAATAGAATTATGGATGAAGTTTGAGTTTCTGAAATATTTTTTTGAACATTCAAGAAGAAAGAAGAAGAGAAGGTCGAAGGACAGAGTAAAATAGTTGAAAATATTATACAGGTTGACAAGCGATCTTTTCAAAACAACCTTTGGATGGATTTTAAAGAGAAAGTCAAAGACAGTACTGTAAAAAGTTTTAAGAATACTATTTATATATACAACAAATACATAATAGATGAATCTATACTAATATTATAAAGCTGAAGAGTTTGTTTGTTTGTTTGAACGCGCTAATCTCAGGAACTACTGGTTCGAATTGAAAAATTCTTTTTGGGTTGAATATATCATTTATCGAGGAAGGCTTTAGGTTATATAACATCACGCTGCGAGTAAAAGGAGCGAAGAAAATATGGAAAATGTGGAAAAAACGGGGAAAATGATTCATCTTTGAGGGCTTCCGTTGCGTGCGCTGCGAAAACGGTTCAAGATACCAAAAAAATATGTAGGAAAGAATTATTCCTCTTAAAATGATCTAAAAAAATGTCTGCAACAGTATATGTCTATCTTTTAAGATTAACTCACTAGAACCGTTTTTATGGTAATCAAATTTGGTCGAAAGGGATGAAAGTTTGTATTAAACTTTGTCAATTTTAAACCGATCGGGCTGAGAGTTTCAAAATCGGGGTTAAAGTAACTATTCCACGCGGACGAAGTCGCGGACAGAAGCTAGTATCATATACAATAATAATTATGAAAAAAAACCATAGCACCCAAGTAAAAACGATTAAAGCGAGAGGTAGTGCTTTTTAACCATTGTTTTAAAAGTGGACACAGATACATTTAAAACACCTACCTACAGTTTAATAGTAGGCATATTTCATTTACACAAAATATTAATGATACTTGAGTCATATCCAAACTATTATTATAAATTAAAACAAGTTCGCCGAATGAATACGAATATTAAATGTAACTATTTGTGACAAGCAAAATCTGTATGACACCAAACCAGCTATAGCCTTTTGTACCTATAACCAAACTCAAAAGAACATTATAACTAGGTACTTTAGTATTCCGTAAACAGTCTATAAAACCATTATTTTTATAAATAGAAACTTAAAGGGGCTTGAAGCTAATCGTAGTTTAATAGTCGATAAAACTGAGTTTTACGTACGGGACCAACTCCTACAATTATTGAGGGTGATTAGAAATCTATCCAGATACTGATCTGGCTTTAATTCCCTTACTAATCGCTACCTTTTATGGATCAAGAGATACAATCCACTGACAGATTGACGGACAACAGAGGCTTAATTATAAGGTTCCGTTGGTGTTTTGGCACGTAACCCTTTTTTATGGATGGGAAGTCAACAAATGACTTCTTTCTTCTGGATGGATTAGAAGGGAGTGTCAGACTCTAACTGACGAAAACCCACTCGTGTTCCTCTTAATGTTCTTTGCGTTCCAGGGCCGCGGTAACTCTTTCGATCAAATTCCGCATCCCTAGAAGGCACTGACCCTATGGAGCCCTGTGCATCTTCATTGCTAACATCTCTTTGAGGCGCGCGTGTAACACGACGCGCCGTCGACCCTCGACGCCCGGAGTGTCTTCTTCTGTAGCGGTGGCTGGGGCATGAGATTTCCTTCTCCCTCGCGCGGTCTGCTTCTCCTTCACTAGCATTACTGCTTCATAGAAGGAGGTGACCGCTTCCCATGCCACCAGGGCTGGAAAAGAGAGAGGCCTCCGCAGATCGCCTCAACGAGAATGGTACGGAACGCCAAGAATTGATTAAAAAAGCAAAACACATTCGAAACCATTAAAACCTTAATACAAATTTAGTATTCCGTAAACAGACTTTAAAACCATTTTGCGATTAATAGAACCTTCAATGTTTATGGATGTAAAGTAAATCTTAGTTTAGTAGTCAATAAAACTGAGTTTTACGTGCGGAACCGGCTCCTACAGTCATTGAGGGTGATCAGCAATCTATCCAGATATTGATCTGGCGTTAATTCCTTGATTAATCACTGCGTAAATTCCGAATGCTTTGTACTGACTTGACAAGGCTTTACGGATTGATTGGAAAAGGTTGAATGGAATATTTAATGCAGGGTGTTTTCATTTATGTTTATCTACTAATTGTTATGCTTTTCCGGTAAATCTGTGCCGCAATAGTTATTATTTTAGGAAACACTCAGAGGTTTGACTTGAATGAGAGCTGGGGCCTAAGTCTGCTATTTTTATAAATTTGTCATTCCAACACGATTCCATTGTCATTTTGCTAAAAGTTCGTAATCTGCTAAATTCGTAATGGTTGATCATTGGTCGGCCAATGGTCATGTAATACTTTTTGATAACCGAGCTATTAAAAGCAATGACTGCACAATGACGTTCTAAATGGTAGGTCACTGATCAAAGGAACTGTCAACATTTTAGCAGACTACCACATACGTCTGTCATTCATTTGTCATTATGTACGAGATTACCATTCTATGCCACTTCTTTCAATGGAGTGTCAGTGGTTGACCAGTGGAAATTCATAGTGACGCTTTTTTATTTGTAGATTACCAAACTTGTAAAAATGAACCATTATGAGATCAATGATAGACCATTCTGAGACTATTTTAATAGCAGACTTGATGAACACAATTATGACAGCAATTTGCAGCATGCTCTTGTAGATTTCCTTTATCAGTAGTGATCATTACCTAGACCTAGTTGTGTATTTTTTTATGTTAAAACATTTTAATATGAAAATACGCTTTTAGTAGATATTATTATTATAGTAGTCATCCAAACAAATGTTACTAAGTGCGGAAACTTAATCCACTTTAAAAAATGGTTGTTATTACTTTTTAGTTTAATAATTTTAATATTAAAATTTGAAATTTCATAATGTTTGAATTAAAATAATAACTAACCAAAAAACTATTTCAACAACGCACAGTATGTACACATTTAACTTTTCACTAAATTCATTCAATTTCACTTATACACATAAGTCATGAGCATGTCGTTGATTTTCCCCGACCAAGAAGCCTAATTAAGAATTTTCTCGTGTTTTTGAAGTCGGATAAAAATCCCTATAATTCAATTGAGTCAAGTGGTAGAAATTACATAGAAATTAGAGAATTATTTGTGTTGTAGTTCAAAATTAAAAGGGAATTATGAAGTAATAAGCACATAAAACTTTGTCTATAATGTTGGTAACACACCAGCAAAGCTCTAGCCTTAACTAGCGCATATAGACAACAACCAGTTTCCATCAGGTGGGCCTCCGGCTTGTTTGCCAAGCTATTACTAATAGAAATTAGGTTACAGTACTGATACTAGTCTTTACTTACCAATCATAGGTAGGGTTACCAGCTTTTTAAAATAATTCTGTAGTACTTATTTCTACCGGCTTTATTAATGTAAACATCTATATCGTTGGTTTTTTTTTTAAGATTCGAAATGTATCGTATGAAAAATAAAGGTCGATTTGTCGCGGTCATGTTTCTCTGAATGTATTGAACGGTTAGGTACAGTTTAAATATGGTGCACATACTTCTTTGTGTGACACAAACACGGAAACTTAAATTAATAAATAAATTTTGAATAGTGGGTCGTTAAGTGGGGAAAACACATAAATTAAAAAAACAATACTGTACCGTGTGATATTTCAAACGCAATGTTTTTTTCATGGTTCAAGCCCAGTAGACTACACCTAACCACTTCAGTTCCTGCGAGCAAAGATCATTTATTTTGGGGCGACCATAAAAAAAGCGCCAAATCAAGCTTCATTTATCGATTCAACTATCTCGGATCCCGCAACGAAATTAATCAGAAACGAATAGCAGAGAAATAAGAAAAACATAATTTCAACTTTACTCTCTATAAAGCAAAGTCCAATTTACAGCAATGGACTTTTACAATTAGGGGTACGCATAGCTGCAAAACACCATGAATTAAATTAACACTAATATTAACAGGTACAAAATTGTGAGGTACTGTTTTTCTAATAATAGACGGCACGGTTGGCGCAGTGGTTAGGCGTTCGGCTGCTGCGTGCCGCGGGTTCGATCCCCCCACGGACCAAATGTCTGATAACTGTTCCGGGTCCCAATATCTTGAATATGTGAGTTTACATATTTGTGAACGCACCCACGATACAGAAGTAAATTGTAGTGAGAGTAGTCTTTAAATTAAAAAAACAAAAAAAATATTTCTCCCAACAACACCATACAACTATAACAACAACTATAACATAATTATAATAGAAATATAATGGCGAAATTAATTTTGTAATTTCTTTCCCACTCAATATATTTTGTATTTTATTTATTTTTTGTACACCTACCACAGCGTTGTCTTTTTAACCCAAAGGTTGACTGGTAGAGAATGCCTGGTTGCATTAAGTCCGCCCATGTACCACTATTGTACATAATTATAGTTTAAATAAATAAATAAAAAATGAACTTGTTGAGAAACGGACCCATTCCTTAAAGCTGAACTAATCTTGGTAGGCACAAAGGTTAACCATGGCTTGGATGTCGTAGAATATTTTTGTGTCTTTTTAATTTGTAAGTTCCCATTACATTATTTTCGATTTCTTCACGGCCGAAGCCGCTGACAAACGCAAGTATTCCACACTGTTTTCCTAACTTTATTTTTGGGGTTTACTGGAATAGGGTATTTAAAAAAAAAAATTAAGACGATACACTGCGTTGAATACTCACGTGACGTCACTACGTGCTAAAAATTTTACTAGCGACGTGACATGACCAGCCCCCCACTCTTGAACTTGATGTATGTGTATTATTTTCATTTTTTTTTAATTTAAAATGGCAAAAATACTTGTCCTATATTTTTATAACTAGTAATTACACATTTGGCAATATTGCTTCATGTGCCAGGTTTATAGGTCATAAAATTATTTATATGCATAAGCTTAATAGCCACCGCAATAATTAATAAATTATCATACACATAAACATGAACTTAATATTAGAATAATTTTATTATCAATAAATCCGATGAAATAAATAACGACTATTTAATTAAAACAAAATTCACGGAAATTTAATAATTATAAACGTGTTATTTAATTAATATTTTATTCGTAAAGTTCAAGTATGGAGTTAATAAAAACAGTTTTTGTTATTATATAGTCTCAATGATCGAGAGTCCCAATAAATATGCTCAAGATTTCTAATTAACTTAGTTGATTGAAAATATTAATTAACCGTAGTGTAGGGTGACCTTGTTGCAAAAACAATTGAGTCAAGTCTATGTAGCCATGATAGACGACACAAAATTGCCAATGGAAATAAAATTACACCCAGAGTCCGGTTTTAAATAAGTTATTTTTAACAGACTTCCAAAAAAGGAGGAGGTTCTCAAGTCGACTGTTTATTTTTGTTATCTCTTAACTTTGTACTGGGTGTACCGATTTTGATTATTCTTTTTACAGTCGAAAGCTGTTTCTTGTCGTGTGGTCTCATTTAAATTTGATAGAGATCTGACGACTACTATTTCAGTTATCCCTAATAATACGTTTCTTCAACTACTTTGATAATGTTCTCATTCCCTCTTGTCGATGTAAAACTTTTTACAAAAAAAAAAAAAACAACCGACTTCTAACAAAACAATTATAAAATAACTTTTATTTCGGACCTCGGTGTTTTTGGTTGTTTCTTCGTTTTTTGAACACATCCGAAATTAAAGTTAAATATTTTAAATTTATTTTTTTGTTAAGAAGACGAGTGTCGTTTCAAGACAGCTTAATATCTTTCTTTTCGTTTTTAAAATTACAAATTTATTTGTCGTCTACCACAATCACAGCAATTAACGCTGGTTTGATCATAATCAAAAGTCTCCTTTTGTCACATTTGAAATCTATTTTAAAAGCTTTAACGATTGACGCCGCTAAATCTATACTAATATTACAAAGGGGAAAGATTTGATTGTCTGTTTGTATTAAATAGGCTCCGTAACCAATGAACCGATTTGAAAAATTCTTTCACTGTTAGGAAGCTACACTATCCCCAGATAAAATAGGCTATATTTTATCCCCATATTCCCACGGGAACTGAAACTATGCGGGTAAAACCGCTGCTAGTCATTCTGACAACAAATAAAAACACAATTCCGTGTAAATTAATTATTAGTTTTTTAGTACCCACTCAAAAACTACTAAAACAAAACACTGTTAATAACTATTCTCATATATAAAAAAATAAAACTTTCAAAACTCCTACAAGTCCATAAAATAATCAATCTCATGGTCACGGTACGACCGAAAATATTAAATATGGAGTTTTCCAGTATTAAACATGCCTTCAAGATTTATTTGAGTAAGTTTAAGGGAGAATTAAAAGCTTTATGGGATAAACAGCCTTATTCATCTCTATTTGTAAAACTGAAAAAAGGTATTCTAAAATTAGAGGGAAAAAAAAAACTTTATTTTTAACTAGCTTCTGCCCGCGACTTCGTCCGCGTGGAATCGTTACTAACAGCCCGATTCTTTGTGATATTGATTCATTGGTGGGAGAAGTGGTGGGAGGCGTCCAACATGAGAGCACAGTGGTGGCATGCGCGTGAGCTACGCGCGGTACTGGACAGTACTTGGACATTGCAACATTACTTAATTTTTCTAAAATAAAAGTAGCCTAAGTTACTCCTTATTACAAAGCTACCGGCCAATAAAAGTCCCATCAAAGTCGGTCCAGCCATTTCAGAGATTAGCCGGAACAAACAGACAGACAAAAATTGTAAACATGTTATTTTCGTGTATATACCGTACCGTACCGTAGTAATAAAGCGGTTATTTCAATATTACAACCAGACACTCCAATTTTATTTATATGTATAGATTTATTAGCCTGTGATTAATCCACTACAAGGTAAACGAGGTATTTGTCTTGCAGAGTCTTGAGTCTTTCATTCATCAGCGAACAAGTGCAATCCAAGATTGGACTTCATGATAGCATTGAGCATCTTTTGCATACGCGGTATCGGACGGGTGGATCAAAAAAACTTTTAACAATAAAATTCTACACAAAAAACCAAAAAGTACAAAATAACTTTAATATCGGAACTCTAGAAGTCAGTTATAGATTTTTGTAAAAAGGTTTTTTTTAGTGGAGCCCCCTATCTAAACGTACCAATCACACGTCGCGTCGTCAATGTAAACTAAACCACGCTTTATTAGGGATAACTTAAATACTAGTGGTCAGATCTCAATCAAATTAATAAGTGGGACCACACGACAAGCACCAGCTTTCGAATATAAAAAGAACCATCAAAATCGGCACACCCAATCCAGAGTTATAAGGTAACAAACATTAAAAAAAAATACAGTCGAAATTGAGACCCTCCTCCTTTTTTGGAAGTCTGTTGAAAATAACAAACGACTTTTCAAAATCAAAATCAAATTCAAAAGTCATTTATTCAAACTAGGCTGATAGACAGCACTTTTTGAACGTCAAATTTTACATAAAGACAGTCCCCCAAACGCCCACCCGTCACCACTTCCTAGTGTTTTAGCTGGGAAGAAGAAGTGGCGCAACAAACTCCCCAGCAACACATCTGTCTATCATCATCTGTCTATCATCATCTGTCTATTGCGACTATATTCCTACACTACTATTTTTAGGAAGAATTCTGATTCTGTTTTTTTTCTTGTTTTATTAGTTCCGCAAGACGCAGCGTTGGAAGGTCTCCCACAATGTGGGCCGATGACCTGGTGTCTGCGGGTAGCTGATGGATGCGAGACGCACAGGATTGGTTGTTGTGGCGACACTTGGGGGAGACCTATGTCCAGCAGTGGACGTCTTTCGACTGGTATGATGATGAGGTTGAACATTGGGCCAGGCGTCGCCCGCGCAATTCAAAATTATGCCAAAGGAGGTAATCTCCCGTCTAGGGTTGTGGGATTTGTTCGCAAGAGTCACCGCGTCTCTGGAACGCACTAGAATGATCACGGGTAGGTTTTAGTCATTAAGAGTCTGACACTCCCTTCCGCTCCGCAGGAGGAGTCATTAGATGATTTCCCATCCAGAAAAACAGGAGGTATGCTCCTTTGGCATTAGTTTCGCTTCTGACGCGGTTTTGGAACAAAAAATATCATGTGATAATATACTAGGACATGGTCTAATAATGCTAGAACATGGTCAACCCGTGAGCCACGTTTCATTCAAAGCCGTTCATCCGATGTTAAAACAAAGTATTTCTGCTTTTTTGTTACAAATAAACAGGCAGAAAAACTTTGTCATTTATAATATTAAAAGTGTATAACTAAAAAGAGATCTATTATTAAACTTTCATCATTGAGTACCGAATAGAATTAGCTGAAAACAGTTACTACAAAAAAAAACAATATCTGTGAATGAACGGTTTAAGAAAGATTAAATGAAATATAATAAAAAGCTCAGAAAAATATATCCAGGCAATTACATACAAAAAAAAAAAAGAAAACATAATAAGTCTATCCGCACCCACGCATCTGAGCAAATTTAACTGTTTACATAAACCTACAGATTTGTTTCGTTGAAACAAAACATGTCAAATACATTCTAATACTACTAGAAAAAATAATTCAGAAAAGATAACTTGAAACAGTTACAACTATTTTTAGGTAAACAGTAGACTATACACCGTTTATTTTAGGGATATACAAGAGTGATATTCTCGATATCGGAATATTTCATGAAAGTGGCAGCCCTATCTTTGCGTCGCGCTTCGCACCTGCAGGCCAGACATTCGACGTCCGACCGCCGAGCTGAACGGACGCGCCCCCGAAGCTCTCCGATCTCACCCGAAACGGATCGGTCGCGAGTGAATCTCGAACGGTGTTTACGTTCCAATTTCGTGATTTGTGACTTTTTTTGTTGTCCTGGAATTTTGTTCAGCAATATACATAGCCGACGGGAATTGCTAAACGTGAGTTCATCTAAGCTTTTATTTTTTTCATTTTGGACTAAGGTTTGGGGTCAAAGGTCGCTGTTAATGTGAGGTAACGGTCACTAAACTGGGTTCATGATTTATTTATTTGCGGTTATCAGAGTGATAATCACTTTTGATATATTTTATATTTCACTTGACATTATTTCTTTCGTGTGGGTGATTTCATTGCTAATATCGGTTATGTAGTATTATTTTTCATGTACTTTAAAAAAAAAAGTAAGTAGTAAATAATTTTCGGATGGCATATAATTTTTTAGATTTGATTATTTACTCGAAATCAGTCGCGGCAATGCTATGACGGTTGTTATTAAAAAGCCTTTAGATTCTTCCATTATATTGTTTATATGGGTAAGTCAGTTTGAAATAAAATTGTAGAATTCCTTCCACATTACCTCATTTTCTTATTTTACTAGTGGACCCGCACAACTTAGTCTGCGTCACATGAGAGAGAGAACAAAATACTTTTTTGCTACATTTCTCAATGATACATATCGACGCAAGAAAGCAATCTTGTCGTATCTCGAAAAATAGGTATTTTTCTTTTTTACATATTTGGAATGAGAAAAAAATACTGCGTCGAACGGTCTAAGAAACGTTTTTCTACGACACTTTTTTGTTATGATACGACGTTGACTTTTTCTAAACTTTTTTAACAAAACATACTTCAAAATGCTGTATATACTACAAAATCAACTATTTTTCTAAGTTTTATAGATACAGCAAAATACTTTTTTGGCAGTCTAGATACGCAATCCTCGTTTGTATGCTCCGAAACACTTACAGCATTTGGTATGTGTTACATAATAATATTCTATTGAGATACAGCAACTTCGCCGTCTGAGTATTTTATACTAGCTTAGAGATACTACAATTATATCGGCCGGGGTTTCATGTGATTTTAACTTACTATATTTTAATCTACCCATTTTATATTAAAGAATATTTATACATCATTTTATAGAGTCCCACCACCGTGCCTTTCTTTGGATACATCGTTTCCTGATCGTTTATCAGTGGTGGCGCGAGCGCCGAAGCGAGAAGGCGATTACGTGGTCTTCGGGTTCGGGTGTAGTTTACGTGTTCAAACAATATGCTACCAGATGCTTAAGTGATGATGGTCACATTATGTAGTCTGAATGGTGCCTAACCAAAAAGTTGTCTATATTCTGCAAAACTGCCAATACCGTTGCAAAAATACAACGATTTAAAAATACTCATCGACAAGCAAATAATACCCAGAACTGAATTTACAGTTCAAAATTTTAGTTGTTCACGCCACGCCATACTAGACCAGGGCCGAAGCTTTCAAAAATGGAAAAAAATGAAAAAAATAAAAATACGGTGTAATATGAAACCCATTAGAAAAGGAGCGGAATATGGTAACAATGAAAGGAAAAATAAATTACGGTCGATCCGAGTTCGGGAAGTGGGAGGGGTTGATTTTTAAGGGTAAAAAATGGTTTATCTAGTTTTCCGGCAAAACTACAAGTCCTATTGAAAAAAGTTAAATTGCAAAGTTGTAGGTAATAAAAAGATCTACAACTTTTGAATTTACAGTTTTTTCTCATAACCTCAAAATGTAGGTGAAAAATTCAAATAACCAAGTTTTTGGTTTTTTATTTTTATCTTTTTCAAAAGATTTTTTTTCTCCGAAATTTGGTGAAAATACTTGTTATGTCCCAAATACACTGTAATTTATTTTATTTAAAATATTTAGTTTTTTGCCTTATTTTAACTTAATATAATTTTTTATATTAAGTTAAATAATTTACAATCGAACATTCTCGCGTCGATATTATCAGCTTTTTCCAAAAAGTCGGGGGGCGTTTTATTCGTTGAAATTTCTACTTCCTGAAGGTGTAAAACAAAATATACCTACATTACTATAGTAAATGTTCTCTTCTTCTTTACACTTTAATTAGGTACTCAAAAAACGTAAGATTTCATGTTACATTGATAAACGAAAAAATTGCAAATTGAAATATACTACTATAATTAACAAACAATTCCTTTTCTAATGGGTTTCATCATACCGTTTTTTTTTTGGTTTCAAAAATTATCGACCCTGGTCTATACGGCATTTGTCGTTCGTTGATTTATAGTTTTCAATTTTTGGGTAGAAGTTTTAATTTTTTAGTTATTTTCTGTCATCGCAGCCGTGTTTTTTAAATGTTGTTTTATTTTGTTTATTTTAATTGTCTGTCACACTTTAATTTCATAATAATTTGTTTATATAAACATAAAGCATTTATATTTAACACAAACTTGACGATGTACTTCTAGAAAGCACATTAGGTACAACGCAATGCCAGGACTTACATTTTACTACATGTTATATACAGCATAATCGTTACCTCAAAGTTAAAAGCTATTTCGTTGCGCCATACGTGCCAACTACCATGATACATCAATATTGCAGCTTGAAATCGAAATACCAATTGCTGTAACTATGATAAAATGCATGTTAGACTAACTTTAGATTGCTAACATTAGCTGCATCTGATAAATTTCATTATGAGAAACACGTGTTCCAAAAATGGCCTCTCTGGATCAACTAGTTTACGAGTAATTAATTTTTGAATTAGTTTTTTGGCTCTGGTGTAAAGTTCAATTTTTCGAGATACTACAAGATTGCTTTCTTGCGTCGATATATACATATTCAGCCTTTTAATGTTCCCACTGCTAGGACGCAGGCTTCATCTCTAGGAGAGGGAATTTCTCAATGATGCTCCACTCTTATTAGCCATGGCGTGATGTTATGTATGACTTTCTAGAAAAATAGAAAACCAAAAATAATTTTTCAATTTGAGACAGCGTTCTTGAAATTAGCGCGTTCGACCAAACAAAAACCTTTTCAGCTTTATAATATTACTGTAGATATTAAGTTCAGAAAGTATATGAAAATAAGTCATGATATGGATTAAGCAATAAACTTGTAAATATGCGCATTTTCCGTCAGTTACTAAAGCTAATATTGCAAAGACTTCGTTATCGAACCTCGAACACAGTTACCACCCCAATAAACCGAGAATTCTATCAAATTTCCGTATTAGATTTCCACTGAACGTTTTCCTATATTGTAACGATGTCGGCGTGATGTGAATTAGCAATGCAATTTTGAGTGGCATCCTAAATACAGTTATTTTTCATGATAAAAATTATAGGTAATCGTATAACCTGATAACCACACCTGATGAACACGATACTGCGCTCAAAAACACAGATCATTGACGTGGCTCAGCTTAAATGGGACTGGGCTGGACATGTCTGCCGTATGTCCATCGACCGGTATAAAATACAAAATTGGTGCCCTGAAATCGCGAGACGGGGCCGCGGCAGACCACGAAGGAGATGGCGAGACGACTTGGATGTCTACCGTGGGAATTGGCAGGATGTGGCACAGGATCGGGAATAGTGGAAGGAGTGAACGGAGGCCTTTGCCCAGTTGTGGGACATTTCAGGCTAGCTATAGTAATAATATAACCTGGAGGTCTTTAAGTAGAGTAAATAGGTTGCTTCTAGACCAATCCGATACATGCTCCATCGTCGACCACATCATCGCTTATCATCAGACGAGATTGTCCTCAAACCCAAGCCCATCAATAACAAAAAAAAAGCAGCCTCCCTTTTGTGCTTCGACAGTCAAATAAAAAACAAAAGACATCCTCAAACAAGAAACACAAAGCTAGAACATTTATATCAAGCAAAGAAAATTACTCTTCCGATTTATTTCTTCTCCTAATAACCAGAGATACAAAAAGGTTACGAATACAAAAAGCCGGATATATATTCATCCGTATACATCCAGACACATGACAATGATGAATTGTGTAATTATCTCCGACATTTTTAGGGCATTTAAACGGGTTAGGCATTTAAATTGTAAGGGTATGTAGCTGCGAGTTTTTTTGCTTCCAAGTAATTAAATAGACCAGGTTGATTAGGGATGCGTACAATGAAAAAATGATTACTTTGTGTTTTGAGGCACTTTAGCGGTTTCTTGGGCTATCTCAAAGGTCTCCATTAAAATTAGATTAGGGATGTTTGTACAAAAATTGCGTTGCTGGGCTGCGATGATGGCTGTGGAATTGAGATGTTTAATTTAACCGGGTCGGTAATACCAACCGTTCTTTGTTGAGATTAGGGAAACATTATAACACTTTGAATGTTCATAGCAGATTCCATTTCGGCATTATTCATTACACATTTAGTAGATACCGGTTTCAAAGTGGAAAGTAACATAATCGCTACCCTTTTTAAGCTTAGAAAAGAATAAATATTCATTTTGTACTAAATTAATAAAATAAGAATTAAACTACGTGTGTCAAGTTTCATTTAAATCAGTTCAGTACCTAATGTTTCCGTGAAAAAGTAACGGATATACATCTATACATATTCATGTCAATACTTTTCTGTAATATCGGTCTGTCTGTCTGCTTTAACGGCTAAACCGATTCGGGTGAAACTTGGGACACTGGTAAAATATATCGTTGAATAGAATATAATTATGTATGTATGTTTGTAGAAAATATTTTTTATCCTTGAAGTGATCCCTTGAATTAATTTTCAACTAAAACATTGGGGAAGTTGCTAGTAATTTATAACAAAAAAAAGTTAGGATAATGGGAAATAACATAAGATAAGATAACACCCAAGTAAAGACAAAGAATGCTTCATTTTTCCAAACAAAAAGACAATAAAAACCATGGGTTTCTTTAAAGCTTCGCATCTAAGGTCTACAAAAGGATTGGTGATCGCAATAAATTGTAACTAGCGCAAAGTAAGACTCTACTGTCCTATGTAACGTCTTTTATAACTCCCATAGGGTTGTGCTAAGTCTTTATCCACACGGCGAAGTCACTGAATGGTTTTAGTATTGTCTAGTTTACGATACGACATTGGAAAGCTTGTAGCACTATGTATCTTGTGTATGTTGCAATGCGTGATGATTTATTTTTACTACGTATTTTGTAATTTTTATGACTGAAAATCTAGCTGTCAGCTGCGGCGGCTGTCATTTGTACATCTTTGGCAGTCGTTAAGAACTATCTGAAGCCAGAAAATCTAACACCAGTCTTGCCAAGAGGTGCTGTGTTACCCAGTTGATGGGTTGTGGTGTTTGGTAGACAGCCGCGTCACGTAAAATACTGGTATTCAGCTGAATCCGATTTGACTTTGCAGCCGACCCCAAAATAGTTGGGAAAAGGCTGGGCAGATGACGAGGTTAATTGATTGAAACTAACGAAACTTCACGTTGTCCGTGGTTTAATATTATAGCTTTAGTATTTTATAGTGTTTGGAAAGACATTCATATAAGCAAAGTTTAATCGGGCATGATAAAATACACCTATTGTCTGACATTGAACAGAACGTTACAAAGATTTTTTATACAGATATACTACATTAAACATTATTCAGATGTTTTTATTTCCATCCAATAACAAAAAACATAGTCTTGCCTGATGTATAAGAGCTTTATTATTTGTCATGAAAAAGAAATCACTCAACAAGATCTAAATTATGAATCACTTAGTAAAAACGTGTTTTACTTTTTAATATTGACTTTACTAAATGTATCTTTACGTTATTCTTTGGTTAGCTTACACAAGTACCTAAAGGTAGTAATAGGAACAAAGCTTTCAGCTTTATTTTTGTATAAATAAATATGTGATAAAGGTGTTTTTAACAGTCTTCGAAAAAAGGATCGATTAGGATGTTTGTATTTTTTTTATGTTTGTTCGCGCATAACTCCGTCGCTTGCCAACCGATTTGAAAAAATCTTTTTTTGGTGGAAAGGGTCAAAATACTTCCCAAATGGTCCCATGAAAATTTTATCGGAATCGACAAGCGGGTTTTTTTATTTCAATAAATGATAGCAAATCGCATGTTTGTTTATTGTTTACACCAAATAGGGTATTTTAGTGCGTTGAAAACTCACGTGACGTCACTACGTTGCTACAATTTTTACCAGCGACGTGACGTCACGTGAGTTTTCAACGCACTGTATCGTCTTCATTTTTTGTTTACGTGAAAAAAGAAAAAATACGTGTCCAATATTTTTTGTAAATCTATCAGACGGACTAATTCGATTTTTACAGTAAAATACCCTATTATACCACGTACGCTGTGATGGGTATGTTTAGCTGGGAGTGAACCACTAAAAAGTGAAAAATAAAAAACTTTTTGCAAAAAATACATCAATCTTTTAAACAAAAACAGAAAGTAAAAAATAACTTCAATTTCGGAACTTTTGGTTGTATTATTTGTAAAAAGTTTTTTTTTCTTGTGCAGTCAAGGTGCCCCATAGCTATTGCCATGGGCGATCATTGTGTTCTATGTGATATTTTATATCGTGCTATGTTTTGGTATTGTGTTTTATTCGTTGTTGCTAGGTTGATGACCGTAAGTCTGATACATATCTATACTAATATTATAAAGTGGAAAGATTGGTATTTTTGTATGTAACGAATAAACTCAAAAACGAATGGACCGATTTCAAAAATTCTTTCACCATTAGAAAGCTACATTCAACTTAAGTAGTATAGGCTATATTTTATCCCCGTATGCCCACGGGAACGGGAACTACGCGGACACAACCGCAGGGCGCTGCTAGTTGAGAACAAAGACATAACATAAATCACTTTTCTATTTCACTTAACTATAGCAATATTATTATTTCCCTTTGACAACAAGAAAACAGAGTATAAATTATCTTTCAAGCACAAATTACGCAAACACTACATAAAATTCTGTCATTCTTCATTTGGTCTTTGTCATAATTATTATGAGTTCTCTGAATCATAAAGATTATTATAAAACATATTTATTAGTTTATAATATTTGTATTTTCTTTCCGAAACTAAATTCTATTTTCAATTTTATTTATTTCTTGTATTTTCGAGAGTATTTTTAAACTAAAGGTTGTCTGGTAAAGAATGTATTGTTGCATTAAATCCGTCCATGTATTACTATTGTTCATAAAGTTGAAATAAAACAAACTAAGATTAAGTACTAACACTAGTTTTCGTCAATAAATATAATAAGTATAATAGTCCCAAGAAAAACAAGAGGTGCAACAATTACCTAAGCAAAAAATAAGGCCAAATTATTGTCAAAAATATGTAAGAGGTATCTGAAAAGTAATTATATTATCTGCCAGTATGAAATTTCTGAAGGTAGTCGCAATATAACAATCCTTATCAAATACCATATAAAAACAGCCAGCCAAGTGCGAGTCGGACCACGCACGAAGCCGTTCCGTTTTTAAAGATAATGGTACGGAACCCCGTACCATTATCTATAAAAACGGAAACATAAATCATGTCTGTTGTGTAAATATTTATTAGTATTTGTTGATATAGCGGCAACAGAAATACATCATGTGTGAAAATTTCAACTGTCTAACTATCACGGTTCATGAGTTACAGCCTGGTGACAGACGGGCAGACAGACAGACGGACGGACAGCGTAGTCTTAGTAATAGGGTCCCGTTTTACCCTTTGAGTACGGAACCCTAGAAAGACTTACAGTAAATATCTGATGTTAGCTTTACATATATGTACATACATAAAAACGAAAACATCAGTAGCAAATAGATAAATTCAGATTTATGTCTGAAATTCACGCGTGTCAGAATAAAACAAAAAGTTGCCGCCAACCAAGTCAAAGTTCGACATTATTGTTAGTATAATTTGATTTCTGTACCAACTCCAATATTGAATTTCCAAGGAAGCTTGTTCAAGTTACGTTTTCTTATGTTGGCACAATCATTTTCGTTGTTTACTTTGTTGTGTTGGTAATGGTATGTTATGATCTTCTATAAAGTTTGCTAGGCTCCGATCGTGTTCGTGTATTAAAGTTTACCCAGTATAAATATGTTCGAAATTGTTTGTGTTCGCTTTATTTTAATATAGAAGTTTGAAGAATCAATACACTTAAGGTTCGCTTGATTAATATTGTTTGGTTGTGATGGTAAATAATCGCTTATGGGTCTTCAGCAGTTTTAGGAAACAATTCTGTTGAAATTGCTTTTAGAGACTAGCTTTTGCGTCCGATTTCGCTCGCGTAATGGTATTATATTATCTATACTAACATTATAAAGAGGAAAGATTTGATTGTTTTTGTATTGGATTGGCTCCGGAACTACTCAACCGACTTGAAAAATTGTTTCACTGTTGGGAAGCTACACTATCCCCGTTTGACATAGACTATATTTTATGCCCATATTCTTACGGGAACGGGAACTATGTGGATGAAACCGCCGGCGCTGCTAGTACTGTGGGATAAAAGGTACCGTATGTCCTAGCTTATGTTATGGACCAAATCATTCTTTTTAAGGCCCTTTTTAATACAAATAGACATCAATGGACACAACGTTAAAATAAATACTTGAGTTAGTAACGAAGGGTTCAAATTACATAAATACAAGTATAGATATGTAATATATTTGGGAAGTTCATACTAATACAAAACGCTTGCCAAGGTTGGTCTGTGGATGGGTGGTGACCATCTTAACATACCGAGTCTCCTCCGTGCCTCGGAAAGCACGTTAAGCCGTTGGTCCCGGCTGTCATTTGTAGATCTTTAACAGTCGTTACGGATTGTCAGGAGCCAGTAAATCTGACTCCAGTCTTGCCACGAAGTACCTTGTTCCCCAGTTAATGGGTTGTGGAGGTCCGATAGGTAGCCGCTCCATGTTAAATACTGGTATTCAGCTGAATCTGGTATGACTGGAAGCCGACTCCAATATAGTTGGGAAAAGGCTAGGCAGATAAATAAAATTAGTACAATGGTCTTTATTATAGTAAAATTATCAATTTAGAATGCATATGACATCTATTCAACTATCTAATTATGGCAAGCCTTGTTTTCCTAAAACATGTTCCTAATAACACAAAATAACAACTATATTTAGCCCGGGGCTACCTAAATAACATGGTATAATGTTCTCTTTACGTAATTATACTGATGTACTAAACTAATGTAGTACAGTACATAGCTAACTATGAATTTGTTGGTAAAAGTACAAGGAGGTAAACATATTTACTCGTTGAAGCTTCAACACAAATATGCTTCATAAATTAAGCACGTACTAAGGTATAATGTATCAGAAAATATTACTTTATAGGAAATAAGTTTCTGCTAGTAGCTTCATCATCATCATCAACAGCCTGTTGCAGTCCACTGCTGGACATAGGCCTCTCCAATTGCACGCCACTTAGATCTATTTTCGGCTTCTCGCATCCAGTTTCTGCCAGCCGTCCTGCGCAAATCGTCACTCCGCCGTGCCTGAGGACGTCCTACACTACGTTTGCCGAGACGCTAGCTTCCTACGCGTAAAAGTCGGAAATTATCTCAAGTAGCGACCCGTCCCGGCTTCGCAAAGAAGAACATTTATTGATTGTAATATAGCCTATACGCTACTTAAGGATAATGTAGCATTCTGTTGAAATAATTTTTGAAATCGGTCTAGTGTTTTTGAGTTTATTCGTTAGAGACCTACAAATATTTCGTCTCTATAACAACATTAGTGACAAAAATTACACACTCTGTAATTATAAGATCATTTTTTTACCCTGTGTTCACAAAATGAATAAATGAAAATTAATTGAAATGAATTTATACTTAGTAAGATAAATTCCGCTGACAGACTGACAAACCGACAGCATAGGCTTAGTAATAGGGTAAATCTTCGAGTACGGAACTCTTAATACTTATCTGGCTTAATGGGAATATCAAAGGCATCTATGTAGTTATGGACGTTGGTTAGTATTTTATGGTATGAACTAGGCGTGGCTTGTGCATAATTTTGAGAAAACCCACGGCGGTAAAAACATAATTCTTTTTCAATTACGTTTTTTCCGTCGTGGGTTTTTTGAAAATTTTCAATTGTGCCTTTTATTTCAAACTTTTTAGAGATAACTTTATTATAAACATTGTACTACATATAGATATACAGCGCCCCTCATGAGTTGTCACCGTAACACATATCTAAGAACATGCACTAATCAAATCCGGGCCCATTACTGAAAACCGCATGAAAATCGGACTAGTACTACTGGAGATAAATGGGAACATTGGTTTGCACTAACTAACAAACATCCTCTCACCCCAAACGCATACACAATCTCCGTTCCGTCGTGGGTAAAAATATCCAAACAAATAAACGGCCCTGGAACGCAAAGATCATTAGGAGGAATAGTTTTAGTCAGTAAGAGTCTGACACTCCCTTCCGCTCCACCCAGAGCGGGAGAAGTCCTTTGATGATTTCCCATCCATAAAAAGGAGTATGATAAGATAGGATTAATATTATTATTTTATACATGATAGGTTCATATGATTATGACCCTAAGTAGTTACTAACCGACCTTCGAGAGCTTTCGAAACTTCTGTGCTCATAATTTAATTGGCTTTTGTTCTACTACGCGGCCTTTACAGAACCAGTTCAATATCTGTTGGCAAAACCAATCAAAATTTAAACTTCACTAAATTTATTTGACGTTTATCGTGGTTCACCCCATTTACGTTAAGTAACCCACATTATATTGGGTTTCTTATGAAACAATTTAGGTACTTTTCCGTCTTATTTGTAATAGAAAACTAATTACGCCAGGAACACGAAATAATTTCCACGTTATCAAAGGATATTTTGTGAAATCGTTTATTTTGGATGCAAACTACGGGTGGTAGTAATTGGAAGGGGTCTTTAGTGTTTTGTGATGGAGGTGTAAGCGTGGTGTTTTCTTGTAATTTCTCCGTTTTACAATTTTCGTAAACTAGGTATTACATAAATAGGAATGCTGCTCCTTGTCAACCGGAGTAAAGCCGTGTAATTTTAAATTTCCAGAGAACTAGTTTTTGTTGTCTGTTACAATTTGAGCGTGTCAGTTTTAACAAAATATTACAAATCTTTATAAATATTTTCCTTTTTAGAAAGGGTTGAGAGTATGTCATGCTGGCTCAAATGTCTCGCTGATGGTGGCGCGTGTTGGATCATTCGGTTCCCTTCAAAATGGTTGAGCTAAATGGTGCCGATACACGCGTCATGTTCGTGAACGGGCGCCGTCGGTTGAGACTGGTCACCTCTTTACTGCCACTGACTTGTTTTAATCTTTATAAGTTTCTTTTTTTTTTCTTTGCATTGACCTCATATATAGAAGTACCAAAGATGTAACCAAGGTTAGGTAATACAGAACATGACTTAAAAGAGTGTCCGTGGAGTTTCTTGCACGTTCTTCTCCATAGAGATCTACACTTTGAAATGTGCAGATACCTTCACCTCTTTCGACTTGACAATTCAAAAGTGCCTGTAAAGGGTTTAATTGAAATAAATGCTTAGAGTTTGAGTTTAAGTTGAAAGATTGATCATATGATCCAGGATTTGATACTAAGCCCAAAAAGATAGGATAGCTATCTTAACTGTGTAAAGAAAATAAAATTATAAGTTCAATGACTGTGGCAAGATGATTGATTCACTAATGATACCATCATAAAACCTAGGTGTGGTGGAATTTTTATTATTATATTGTATATTTCACCGGAAAATTACAGATTCAGTACTTCATACTAATATCATAAGTAGAAAAGATGTTTTGCTTGTTTGTACCGAATAAGGTCACAAAGTACTGGACCGATTTTAACCATTGTTTCATAAATGGAAAGTTACATTATCAGTGAGTAACATAGGGTATATTTTATACCCATATTCTCACGGGAACGGGAACTATGCGGGTGAACCCGCGGGGCGTTGCAAGTTAGATTATAATTTTTCGATATGTTATGAAAAATCTTTTCGTATAAAATTACCTTTATTGACGACACGGTTGGTGCAGTGGTTCAGCGACCGGCTGCTGCGCTACGTGTCATGGGTTCCATTCCCGCACGCAACAAATATTTGTATGGCCTACAGATCGGTGTTTCTGATCTGGCTGTTTGTGTATATGAGATTGTATGTTTGTAAACGCACCCACGACACAGGAGAAATTCCCAGTGTGGGGCAACTTTTCTTGCAGACAAAAAAAAAACTATGTGTAATTGAATAAACTCCATCCACATTCAATAGCTTCATATATATTCGTGTTTTATTGAGAAAAATATAGTTCACAATTTCACGCGATATTTTACAATCTTACCGCGTTCGCTATATTCCGATGACATAATTTCAAACATTCATTTCACTGATTTTACCAAATTCGATTTAGCACTGTCATTTGTTTTTTTTTTTTTTTTTTGCTGGAACGTTTATCTAAGCTATTTATTATTACATGCGTCTGCCTACCATGTAATGAGATCCTTCTTAAGTAGAAGTCTGACTTATACAAATGGTGTGTCATTGTCTGCGCACCTAGCCGTTTTATTAAGCCTAGTTAAATATTTATGTTTGTAGAATGTATGATAAATGTTATAACCTAATTTACGTTTGTAATATTTAGTTTTGCTAATTGGGTATTAGATTTTGTTCTAGGAATAATTAAAATCCTCGAGGAATGACTTGTGTTAATTAGAATAAAAATTATTACTTACATTCTTTTACGGGATTTGTTGAAATTTTGTGACGAATTTATAGTAGACTATTAGTGCCTCGCGGTTTCACCCGCTTTATTCCCGTTCCTGTGAGTATACGGAGATTATAATATAGTCTAAGTAACTCACTGATAATATAGCTTTTCATTGGTTAAAAACATGGTTAAAATTGGTTTAGTAGTTTCGAAACTTATCCGGTACGAACAAACAACCAAAACAATCTTTCCCCTTTATAATATTACTATAGACTTGTGATATCATTAGTATAGAGTTTTACTGTTGCCCGTTTAGCTGTTAGGGCGTGAAAAGATATTTCATATTTATAATTTAGAGTACGAATTATACCTACATGCTTTGTTTTACCATATTTTTTTTCATAATGGAACTGAATCTTTAATTTTACCTATAAACGAAACAATGAACGTAAATATTATTATTTTAAACTAAGAGGATTAACGCTTACATAGATTAATAAATTTAAAATGTAAAATCCACAATTTGAGGAACCACAACAGATGATGCGTCCACACTGCAATTTCCACGAACACGGCACAAAACTGCGCAAAATGAAAATTGTATGAAATAATCCACGAGTGGTGTTGCCTCAATTAAGGCACAATTTACATTATAGAGCCGTCAAGCTTTAGTCCCGATAAAATATTAATTTAAATATTTGATACGAGAAAAAGCAATTTGTGAAACAAATATAGAAACTTATTTGATTAAAGAACAAATTATATCTTTCATGCTATGGCAAATATTTTGGCAATAAAAACCAACTATATATTTTTTCACTACTGCTCTCAAAACGGTAAAGGAAAACATCTTGTTAAAACCGGCATGTCCTAGAATAAAAAAATCGAAGACATGTGACATTCACCAACCCGCACTGGGCCTGCGTGGTGGATTATAGCCCATTCCCTCTCCTAGAGAGGAGGCCTGTGTCACAGCAGTGGGAACATTAAAAGGCTGATTATGCTTATGCTTATTATTATTATTTTTTTATATATTGTTTACGCGGGCCTACAGATGGTGAGCTCTGGGTGGCTCGCCGTCCGATAGCAACGATCGCAACCAGGCCCGGGTCGACGACGGCGCGTCGTATTCCACACGCGCCTCATAGAGTTGTCAGCAAAGAAGACTCCATAGGGTCAGTGCCTGCTGGGGTTGCGGAATTTGTTCGAAAGAGTCAACGCGGCCCTGGAACGCAAACGGTACTAGAAGGATCACGGGTGGGTTTTAGTCAGTAAGAGTCTGACACTCCCTTCCGCTCCGCCCAGAGCGGGAGAAGTCATTTGAGGATTTCCCATCCAGAAAAAAAGGTATCTAAATTGTTATTACCCAGCAAACAATGTGCGTTTACTAAAATAAAATATGGTTTGGTTAGGTTAGTTTCGTAATCGATTTTAGAAGAGACGAAACTATTCTTCTCTATGGCGACCGCGTACTCGACGCAGCGTTGAAAGGCCTCCCATGAGATGGACGGGTGACCACATGACAGTGTCTATGACCAGTGCGTGTTGCTAGTCATGACTTACGGACTTGAAACGTGCTCGCTCACAATGGGTCTCATCAGAAGACTCAAAGTCACCCAAAGGGCAATGGTGAGGGCAATACTTGGAGTTTCCTTGCGTGATTGAACCAGAAATTATGATACAACCAAAAGCAAGCAAGAGAATCGAGGTTACCGACATAGCCCGAAGGATCGCCAAAGTGAACTGGCAGTGGGCAGGGTACATAGCTCGCGGAAAACATGGTCGATGGGGCCGAAAAGTTCTGGAGTGGCGACCGCGTACCGGAAGACGCAGCGTATGAGGTGGATCGATGACCTGGTGAGGATGGCGAGTAGCTGATGGATGCGAGACGCACGGGACCGGTCGTTGTGGCGACACTTGGTGATAGTCTATGTCCAGCAGTGGACGTCTGATATAATGTGTGGCCCGTCTTAATACAAAGTGCGTCTTCGCGGTCTTTTATACGGCAAACGCGATCTAACCGGATCCGCTGAAAAAATTAACGAATCGACTTGAAACTATCCCAAGACTGAACAACATACAGACTAATTTAATATCATAAAAAAAAAACAATATCCTTCAAAAATACTAGCTTCTTATACCGCTTATACTCAAACAGATATAACTTCCACTTCAACGTCCAAGCGCCGCGGCGTCTATACAAACTTCAGCGTACAAATACTTAATATAAAATGCTCATACTCACAAGCCGCACTACCACCGCTTTAGCTGCATCCGTGCTGTTTTCTCAGTTTACTATCTTTATAAAGATGTTCGAGGCGGTCGAAACTGTGAGTAGGTATGTACATACATAATATGTATAATTTGGTTTGTGAATGTATAATCTGCTGCTGATTGGCCAGTAATTCATGCATACGTGTCGCAGCGTAAACGAAGTTGGCTGAACAGAAATGTCACGCAAATCTATGTGAATTAAATTTACTTTTTAAAATTATATGTATGAGTATGTTTCGAATATTTTCGTAGGCACAAAACTAAATGTTTGAACACAGTAAAAAATGTTTGAACACAGCATTTTGAGATGGCGGGCGTGCTTTTTCTTTTTAATTTTTTCTTTTTTATTTCATACTTTTTTTGCTAGCTTTAGACGATGACAGTATAATTATGTAGTCTAATTTTCATGAAAACAAACTATTTTGTTTTTTTTTTTATTTGTGAACCATGGCTACCACATTTTATTTTTCTTTTATTTTTTATAATATTTTTTTATTTTTATATAATTGCCTATATTACCCGGGACAACTCAACACTTCTAACAATACCACTTACATTGATGTCGGTTAAGCCTTTAAGTAGTTATGATGTAATAAGAAACTCACAAACATACATATATATGTACATGAACCCTGAAAACATAACTTTTTTGGGCAGTCATGTAAAAATATTACCTATATTATATTATTTTATTAACGAGTTCTAGAGTGGAGACCGCGTCTCGGCAAACGTAGTGTAGGACGTCCTCAGGCACGGTGGAGTGACGATTTGCGCAGGACGGCTGGCAGAAACTGGATGCGAGAAGCCGAAAATAGATCTAAGTGGCGTGCAATTGAAGAGGCCTATGTCCAGCAGTGGACTGCAGCAGGCTGTTGATGATGATGTAAAAATATTTCCTAGCTCACGTTCAATTGGTTCAAATTCACGATGGCTTGCATTACCAACATTTTAGCTCAATTTAACAGTCTGTATCGTTTTATAGCAATCTGCTACTAACAAGAGTATTATTCTTTCTTATGCGTAAAACGAAGCTATCAATAAATTTGCCTAGCCTAACAGAACCCAAACTATGTTCGGTTCTGTGCCATTCCAACCGGGTGTAGCTAACTACCAGTATTTTATCTATTGTATCACGTAACTAGGTAAGAAAAATTAAAAGAAAAACTTCAGCTCAAGTAATCACAGAAACCAGACAAGCAATACTGAAAGTTTTAAAACTAATACAATAATCCGTTTTAGCGTAACCCTAACAAACAAAACTTCCATGATATTCCGCGATGATTAATGTATTCATACGGTAAACCCTACGATGATAAATTAATTTGTAAACCCCGTTATACATTTGCCGCGAACATTGCGGTTACATACGATATCAATGCGCGGATATGTTGGTGTGATGTGTAACGTTACTGGAATTTGTGTAATTTAGTTATCCATTTGATTTTTACAGTGCCATAGTTCTACACGAAAAACGGAACCGTTATAGAACTCGTGTCTAACACAGAATACACTGAAATAAGGGTAGACACACAGACAGCTGTGTATCTGTCCGTTTGTCACAGCCAATTTGCTTCGAATCTAGTGAAACATCTATTTGGGTGCATGTCGTGTTGGGACATGAGGCGTGTGATCATGGCTTATGTAAATGTCTATGTTCTAAACATAGCCGCGTAACATTCATAGAAAATACTAGCTGCCACCCGTGGCTCCACCCACGTAAATGTCGAAAATTATCCCACGGGAACCTATGTGTTATTCTAGATTATAATCTACCTCTGTGCCAAATTCCATCAAGATCTGTTCAGCAGTTCTGACGTGATTAAGTAACAACCATCCATACATACAAACTTTCGTGTTTATAATATGATTAAAGAAAGATATATGGGGTGACTTTTGGACTAAAAATTAGAAATCAAAAAAGCAAGTTTTTCTCATTTTGGGGAGTTTGTGACAAAACATATGAAGGGACTTATTGAGAGGGGCACAATTATATTTAGTGCCTTTCCGGAAGGGTTAAACAGAAGTGTACTTACTGAACACACATTTCGTACCATCTATAATAACCTATCTTGATAATAAAGAACAAAATCATAACCCTTGCCGTCGTCGGGTAAAACACGGAACTTAACATTTCTAAACAAAAATAAGTCTCACAAACTCCAAATTCAAGTAGGTATTAGCTTTAGCCAATAAATCCCGGTCGGTCAGAGAGGCAACGTTTCTTTGTACCCTCACTGAATTATAAGGCAAAACAAATAGAGTCCACTAAGGATTCGCCAACTTGTTTGTTAACAGCCAAGAAAACCACATATCAGCAGGGTTAGGATATGTGTGTGTACGATTATTTATGTATATAGGGTGCTTATTAAAATGATGTTTGGTACAGATTGGTTTTTTTTTTGTAGGCCGTCATTATAGGAAATCAAAGGGAAAAACATGAGTTACGGATTTTTTTCGAAAGAGTCACCACGGCCCTGGAACGTCAGGGCACAAGAAGGATCACGGGTGGGTTTTAGTCAGTAAGAGTCTGACACTCCCGTCCGCTTTACCCAGAGCGGGAGAAGTTATTAGATGATTTCCCATCCAAAAAAAAAGTGAAAAACATGAACATGATTTGCTGGAGACATGTTTCCTCATAGCAACAACCCTCACTTCACTCCTCCTCGCTCACAGTGGGCCTCATCAGAAGGTTTAAAGTCACCCAAAGGGAAGCAGAGGACAATGCTTGGAGTTTTATTGTGTGGTCGAATCAGGTATGATGATATCTGCAAGAGAACCAAGATTACCGACATAGCCCTAAGGATCGCCAAACTGAAGTGGCAGTGAGCATGGCACATTCCTCCCATTTTTGTGTGACTGCATAACTTTTTAATGGGTTTACCGATTTTGATTATTTATTTGAAAGCTGGTACTTGTCATATCGTCCTATTTAATTTTTTTTTTTATTTGAGCGTGATCTAACGACTAGTATTTTAGTTATCTCTAGAAGTAGGTGTTCAAAAAACGAAGAAACAACCAATAACACCGACTTCCGAAATGAAACATTTTTTTTTTGTGTTTTCGTTTAAAAGTCGGGTGTATTTTTTTGTAAAATAGTTTTAGGGCAGCGTTTTACATCCTCAAACAACGTGAGCCTATGAATAATAATGATTTTTCTGTCGTCCGTTTGAAAGTCAAAAAATATACCACAGGAACAAACTAACAGGATAATAAAAATCTACCATTTAATCAAGCCTATGGTCTACTTGAGTTCTTCAACTTCTCGTGTCACGGTGTTTGTGGTTGAACTCCTCCGAAACGGCTCCACAGATTTTCGTGAATCTTAGCGTGCATATCGGCTAGGGTGGCGAATCGGACAATCTATTTTTACTAGTTGTATATACATATCTTCAGGCGTGACTGATGTAAAAGAAACGAGCATTTCTCACTTTAAATATAAGTTTCACTTGATATTTAAAACTTTAATTCTTAAATATGATATTTTAAGGATTTTTATAAGAGTTCTCAATAGCGATTCCATTGTGAGTTGTTTAGCAAAGATATTACGCAAACTTTATATTTCGTCCCAACTTTGTGTTTTCTATAATTCGAATTAAGAAAAAAAAAACAGTTGAAATATATAAAAAAAAAACAAGAAACATCACGAAACTTTAATAGGTTTGTCTGGATATTTAAACCTCGAACAACCGTTCTTGATTAACCTAAATAACATATTATATACACCGCCGACATTTTAATAACTTCTTGAAAGTATAAATATCTGACCTTTTGTAAATCTAATGTATCTTATTACATTCTTGGTATTAATATTGTTTCCACATTTTCAATTAAAACGTCTTTTTAGATGAAAAAGTATTTTTAGGATTACTATTTAAGGATTCATAAGCTATGTTTAGGTAGGTACTCGCATACCTAATTAATGTTCAGAAACGCCATATTAAATTTACTCTTTTCAACGGATATCTTTATAACGGATTCTTACCACGTTAATTTACTATAACATTTTATACTTTATCTCCCACTTCACCTTCACAGTTTATCCCACATTTTTTAATAAATAGTTAAAAGTTACACTTCTGCCTTAATTTGGGCAATTCTAATTAAATAATATTGTTACGAGCGTTGGGTTCTTGACAATAAAAACAGCCGATGAAATAACCAAAAATGACACTTTAATTGACAACTCTAATTACAACTTTAAAATCACTAATTATAAAACACAATAGCACTACTTATTGCTTTAATTTGCAGTTGAAGATCGCTCTCAAAGTTCTCGCTTGTATCGCTAATCCAATGCTAACTAACTAATTGTGTCGGTGTATATGCAGGTCTTATATATAAAGTGCCAGATAATTCCAGAACCTTCCATTGTATAAAGATCTAGAAAATTCGCGTACATAACAGTCGTGACTGACTAGGTTTCGAAAATCCTCGAGTATTCTAGCACAGAAACGTCTCGAAGTTTCTTGATTTTACTAATTCTACTAATTGATACTAGATGGAGCTTGTTGTAACGAATGCTGCTATCTCCCTTGTCGTAATTGTGGCGCGCAACAATATCATTTGAATAGCTAACAAGCAATATTTCAAACTACTGAAAAAAAAAACATTTTTCATCGTCATTATTTCGCAAGTTCCTACGCCACGCACAACAAAACATCCTACCAGCAATGAAACTAATGAGCTACCTAAAAATCCCTGAAATATTTCACCTTTCAACTCAATTTGCGTAAATATATCTGAAAAGAACGGAGAACGTGCTGCGAAGATCCTTTATTGCAAATTGGCTGTGAAATTGTGGCATGTTCCCTTACCGCTGTATGTATTGCTTTTATTCTTTCTCTCAAACAAGGCAAGGCTCATAGTATTACACATATGGGGTGTATTCGAGCTGTTTAGAGCCAACTTTGCATGCCATTATGTTGGTACTATTATGCGGTACGTGAGCGGATTGAAATGCGGTACAAATATGTACCTACGTCTTAATACTGGTTGAAAATACGGAGCTAAAAATCCAATGACAAAAGCTATGGCCTTTTGAATGTAATGGCAATGGTAGAACCAAATGGTCGATAAATTACTTTGATGGACCTTTTGTATGTGAATGTATGGAGTGGTCCCCAGGAAAGATTCATTTTCAGTTGAAAATGATTTTTGTTATAATCACATTCATGTTATGTAGTGATTTTATGCGCACTTTTGAATAAGTCCATAACCAAGATCTAGTTCAATAATTAATAGCATCTTCCCGCGGTAAGAACTACGCAGTTCCCGTTCCCGTTGGAATATGCGTATAAATATAACAAATGTTTATTTATTTTTAGGTCAGCCAACAATTTTTTACACAATGCATTTACAATATATATGTTATATCTACAATTATAAGTGTAACAATTACTTATAGGCTAACACTGCATACACTATTCATGGTTAAACAGAAATGAATAAATTATTCATGAATAAATGTTACTCGCTAATAGTCTTCGCTGTAGCCTTCCATTGGAGAAAAAATGGTTAAAACCGGTCCGGTAGTTTGTGAGATTATCCAGTACAAACAAACAATGAATCTGTCCTCTTTATAATATTAAATCTAATTTTGATCGAATTTTCATTCCTAATATATTTTCTGCTTTGTTTAGCTTACTGCATAAATGTGTTAATTCGATTTTTTTTGTAGTAAATATTAGTAGGATTGCCTATATGAGGATCTAGTTACTAGTTTTACCCCTAATACGGGTTCAATTTACTTTGCTATTACGCAATTTTCGTCACATAAAAAACACATAACTAGAAGATTTCAATAGAACCTTTTTTTCCTGTAATATTACTTTACTATATTATTACCTGCCTAATATTACTTTATTACCTCTTTTTATACGCAAAAAAATCTTCTACAGAGCAATAGGAAATGCCTTTGTGAGGTTTGTGACTAGCATCACTCGGTCGGTTTGGAAAGATATAAGGGTATGAACCGACTGTGAGTGTTTGATTGTAACGTGATACACTGAATTGTACCTATTTTTTATATAAGTTCGAGAACCTAAACAATTGCTTTGTACTGCTCAATGTAACATTAGTATTACTTTTGTGTATTGTTCAACGTGGAAAATGGCGTCAGCGAGAAACGAGTTCGATCATAACAATATCATTTACGTGTGAAGGTGACATCACAAACATTGTAATGACTGTCGTAAATTTTATTGTAAGTATCAAACGTGGCTGTACTATAAGCCAAAAACTGGTAGAATTTGGGACGATATGCGCCGGAGTCAGAGTTCTTTAGGGGTAGGCTCAAATTGTGCCTAAATCATCAGAATCAGATTGGCGTCTAAAGCTTTAACAAAATTTCTAAATCCATCTATAATTATTGACGGAAATATCGGTGAACATATATTATATATAAAAAAATGTTGAACTCCTCCTCTATTTTTTGAAGTCGATTAAAAATATCAAAAATTATTAAAATCAAAGGGCCTCAAGAAGAATGCTCCAAATTAATTGCTAGTATAAATGTAAAACAGAATTTTACGAATTGACAGATATTGTGGTCGGACCGCAACGTTACACTTTATAACATTACAAGCCCATCAATATAAACCTTTATGTATAAGTTGGGATAAAGTATTCGATTAAGGGATTAATGAGGGATATTTCGTTTTTTCTTTTAGTTTGATTTGAAGAACAAAATTTGTGTAGCATGGATGAAGAATAGCCTGACTGTAAGAATTTATCTATACTAATATCATAAAGAAGAAAGATTTGTATTTTTGTATGTAACGAATGAACTTAAAAACTACTGGGCCGATTTAAAAAATTCTTTACTATTAGAAAGCTACATTCACCCTGAGTAACATAGACTATATTTTATCTCCATATTCCCACGGGAACGGAAACTACGCGGGTAAAACCGCGGGGCGCTGCTAGTTATACATATATGTAAATGCATTCTCAATAAAAATATAGTTAGTGAGTATTTCAGTGATTATAAAAGTAATCATTTAAAATTAATCAAACTAATATTTTTTACGTACTTTGAGTTCTGAGGGCAAATTTCCTAATAAGTTTAAGGAAATTGCATTTCAACGTCATCACAATCTCTAAAATAAAATTGAATTTCACAAGTTTTAAATATAATAATCTCAACATTCTTGCTGAAATGAGATTGTTACTTTTATTTGCACGTTCTTAATTATGAAAATTGGTTAAAATATCAAAATATAATTTAAATACGTGATAGAAAAATCATGATTGTCCTCATTCTTGAATATCAAAAACTAGTTACTCGATATACTTACATAGTACATAATACAAAAGCAGTTTAAAATCTCAAAAATTCCAAGTATAACAAACTTTTTGACGCCGTTTCCTCTGGCGTAAAAAATATAATATTTTACTACACCAAACCCTTCCGCAGAGGTCCGGAACAAAACTCATAATATTTGTCTTTACATTTTTCTTTTATATGTTAACCACGTTTCAGCAAATATTGTATGAAAAAGATATAAAAGTGAAACATGTTTTTCTGTTTCTATGTAAATTAGAGTATTAAAGGATATACGATTGTGTTTGGATCTCGTAATGTTTTTAAAACGTGTTAAGGTTTTTACCTTAACGTTTTACCTGGCTTTTCTCTAATTAATATATGACACTAACATCACAAATTTTATTTACGACTAGCAGCGGCCCGCGGTTTTACCCGCGTAGTTCCCGTTCCTGTTGGAATATAGAGATAATATATATATGCTACTCAGGGTGAATGTAGCTTTCTAATGGTAAAAGAATTTTTGAAATCGGTGCAGTAGTTTCGTTACATACAAAAATATAAAAATACAAATCGTTCCTCTTTAAAATATTAGTAGATAGATAGATATAGAAAATAATTTCCAGAATATTTTTTGAGTAAGCTATCTGTGACATAAAAATAATATCTCATTTTGAGATTCAACGGTTAGGCAGAGTAGCACTTATAATACATCCACATTTTGTCAGTATTTTTGGGTCCCAAGCATAAGGCAGCGAGCCCATAACCCATCAAACGGGCAGGAATCCAAATATTGAACTGATAAGAAGAATAAATCCAGATGCAAAACCCCAATAACACTTTTCCAGACTCGGGAACCAAGCAACAACGCAGTAAGGCATTTTGTAGCGTAATAAATAAACATTTTCAATATAAAAATACCACGGACATTTGGATCAAATAAACTACTGCTCTTTGCAGCTGTCGAAAAGTAGGTCACTATTCGCGACCCACAGTGATCATTTTTTATGTATTTCCTCTTAGAAAAGTGATGGCCAAATGTGTTTGTAAGAGGGCTTCGACAAAATGACAGTCAGGGTAGACAATCTTAGTTGTGGCAAACTGGAAATCTTTCTATTATATATGTACAAAATAGAGTTTGACACCAAAAGTATTGCCGACCTATAGATACGTATAACATTTTAATTTAGTTGCATTTTATGAAACTCCCTAAGAGGTGGCAGTAGGTATTCATAGCTTGTGACTACGATACGCAAGGTGGAGTGAAAGCAGTTATGCATTTGGTTCTTCAGTGTAACCAGCTCTCGCTCTTGTGTCAATGTCAATAAAGTTTAAATTCGCCGCCGATTTGCGTGTGCGTATTTTCGGTGTCTTGCTTGTTTTTAATTCTTTTTTTATATTTTAATCATGGTTTTAGTGCTTTTTCCAAGTAAATACGTTGAGTAGAGCCTTTGCTACTCCGGTCGTGTTATTTTGTGATTGTTTTGATTGTTTAAATCTAAGTATTGAGACAGGACTCTCAACTACCCGTTTGGTACTAACTTTTCCGTTTGTGACATTGATCTACCTATTATTATCAAAAAAGTAAATTAAAACATTTCACAATTATGGTATCGCTGATAGATTCTTGGTTTTTCTAGACTTCTAAAGTCTAAGGTTACGACTAGATGCGATTTTTTAAACTTTCCAATACAGAATTCACTATAATTATGTTAAACTAGCTGTCCGCACAACTTCGTTTGTGTCACATTTTTCATGACTACTCCGCTCCTATTGGTCTTAGCGTATTGTTATATAACCTATAGCCTTCCTCGATAAGTGGGATATCTAACACTGAAAGATTTTTTCAAATCGGACCAGTGACCACGCGCTAATCTCAGGAACTCCTGAGATTAGCGCGTTCAAACAAACAAACAAACTCTTCAGCTTTATAATATTATATAGATAACACTCATTTGATTCACTCACATAAACAAAACAAGAGTATTCATTTCAACAGAAATATTATTCCTGTAATCCAATTGTGTGATTCAACATACATTTAGTGCTAAATAAAAATATTTTACGTTGTAATCGATATTAATTTATCAAACAAGATATATTTTTATAAAACTAGTTTTTTCCAGTGGTTTCGCCCGCACTTATGTCGGAAGTTACACCAAGGGAACATATTTCCTGTATAAAACGTATCTATATGCTATTTTAGAGTCTATTATTTTAGAGTCTATTATCTCTGGGCCAAATTTCATCTAGACCCATTCAGCCGTTCTGATATAATTGAATTAAAAACATCTATCTAAAATTTTGCATAAAGTACTAGTGGCTCGTCCCGGCTTCACACAACTGGAGATTAATTTATTTGAATACTAGCCACCTCTTGCGGCTCCACTTGCATGAATGCCGAAAATAATCCCAATGGAAACATACTCCCGGGATAAAAAGTAACCTATGTGTTATTCCAGACTTAAACACTACCTCTGTGAAAAATTTCATCAAAATCTAGTTAGAAGTTTTTGCGAGAAGAGAAAATCCATACATACAAACTTTCGCAATTACTATATTAGTAAGGATAGCTTATGCTAACTCAGAGATAATATTCATTATGAAAAATATTTTGAAATCGGTCTAGAAGTTTTTTTAATTTATTCGTTACAAACATACAAATCTTCCTCTTAATAATGTTGTAGTGTAGATTACTGTGGATAGTCTCTACATCTTATACGTAACAGAAAACCTAGACGTTCCTAGTTATAACAGACACGAAAATAAACTCAACACCCGAGCCATGACAGTGACTTACAAAAGTTAATTTCACATTACTGATAGCGAAACTTATGAACTGCGAACTCTGTATTTCCAAGAAAACTCTTTACCAACTAATAACAGTACTACAAAGAAAAAAAACAGAAACAGTTCACAATTTAATTTGTAGTTACCAACGGTTTTTCATTTGAACCGGTTACATGTTATTTGAGTTCCGGTGGTAAGCGCATTACAAACTTACAAGTACACTTCGTAGCATTGCTACGAGCTACGCGGCTACGGCGTAGCATCGTAGCACTCTACGGGTTTAATATGTAGCCAACCATTTTCTGTTTTAATTTTAAAGTTTTATAGAAACTAATTAGATTGTTGTTTTGAGAAATAAAATGGTTGCTAGTAATTAAATGGGGTATCGTTTGTATTAGAAACGGAACGGAATCGGCTTAAACATGAACGGCTTTTATGTCCAAGTATTATTCCGTTCGGAATATTTACAAATTAATTTGCTGTTTTCGCGATGTCTGACCGTCCTTAATAAAACTAAATTACTATTATTATAACGATAAGTATGATTGCTTGTAATTACGGAGCCGGGATTTTTTATGATTAAATTAATATTTTTGAAGGCAGGATGTTTAGGGACATTCTGTAATTAGTAGGATTGGAGAGACAAAACTATCTTAGTAAAGTGAGGACTCCTTAGAGTGAAACGATTCTGCTTATTTTTTCTAGACCAGTCCCAGTCTTAACAAGAAGTACCATGTTACCCAGTTAATGAGTTGTAGAGGTCTAGTAGGCAGCCGCTCCACGTAAAATACTGGTATTCATCTGAAGGCGGTTGGACTGGGAACCGACCCCAATACAGTTGGGTAAAGTCTAGGCAGATGATGAATAGTCTATCTTATCTGGCTACTGTTTATGAATGTGAAAGTTCGGGATGATAGCTTTTTGTTGCCCAATAACGACGTAACAGCTGAATAATCTGGAATACCACACAAGTAATGAGCTGTTTTAATTTTGGGTTTTTGTTTTTTTGCGATAACTGCAGATATGCACGCGGCCTTCTTCAAATTGAAGATTAAGCAAGCACCTACTTTTGGATCTAGAGCACGAATATGAAATGTGGATGCCTTTTAAATGGATGGGTAATCATCAAATGAAGGGAGACATCAGTATCAGACTCTTACTGACTAAAACCCATCCGTGTTCTTCCAATGCCCTTTGCGTTCTAGGCCCACGGTGACTCTTAATGCTTAATTTTTTATTGTACACCAAAACAGCTTATATTATACAAGGCATAATAAAGGACATGTACAAAAGTGAGCTTAACTCAAAGTTGAGTTTTCTCCCAGCAAACGTTTGAGTGATAGAGAAAGATCAGCATAGAGGGTAGGATCCAGTGTACAAATATTATAGACCAATATATTTTTTGTACACTGATTTGATTTGACTCTTTCGAACAAATACCGCAACCGCTAGCAAAAGCTAGTTATTTTTAATAAAAATAAGATATTTAAATAATATAGCATTAACTATGTTAATTAACAATAAATTTCATGTGAATACCACAATACGTAAAGCATAATAGCCTTATAAGATTAAATACATAATCAAGCCATTCTAACTTCACAATAGGTCCCAAAGGTCCACATAATAACAGTCTACATTGTAACTAGACCTCAAGGTCAAAAAGGTCATTCCATTAAGGCGAACTCACTAAGGCAGCTCGTGAAATTAAAAAGCTTTGAAATCTTTTTTCAATTTTGCGGCTGTCGCTACTTCATGAAAAAGTAATTTTTTCGACTAATTACAATAATAGATGTTTTTGTCTTCTGTGTTGTTTTTTTTGTGTTTTATTTAAGTATAATAAATTATATTTCGTACAATACAAAATCTAAAACAGAACTGCTAATTAGCTGTTAGAAAAAAAAGTCAAGCGAGATTACGGCTCGCTAAAATTCAGGTTACAAACGAAACTACACTGAGCACTGTCAATATCAAATGGTTGGTAATCTGCCTTTTTTTTTGTTTTTTTTATTTTAATTCAAAATTTTACATTCGACAGAATGCAAGAGAGCAGTGATAGCTGAGTGGTAATGGCCCCGACTTACGAATTGTTGGTTTGAACCCGCAGTTCAAACCCAGCCAAGCGCATTACTTTGTGTAATTAATTTCATCACCACTGTTCTCAAAACGGTGAACGAAAACATCATGAGGAAACCGGCATGTCCTAGAACCAAAAATTCGAAGACATGTGACATTCACCAACCCGCCCATTCCCTCTCCTAGAGAGGACGCCTGTGTCCCAGCAGTGGGAACATTAAAAGACTGATTATGTTTTATGCTACGTTCCACAGGTTTCAAGAAAAACCTTTGTGACAGACCAGCAAAATATGGTCGCATTAAGATTCGTTTTCAATTTAAGGTTGAAATACAAAACTGGAATTCGAGAGGCTACGCTGTGTAGCATCCCCTTTAAGATATTCCAGGCTAAACAAGTTGGGGTCCATTATATTATATTATCCTCGTTTTGAACTCTCCACCTCTGAAGATTACGCTAAACGCTCTGGCTGTCATTGTGAAGGTCCCAATGGTGATTGTCGTTACTTTTGCATACTTAATTAGAATTCTTGGCAGTTTCTTCAGGAAAAAAATACCTTGGAGGCTTGCCAGGAGACGTTTTCTTCAGAGATTTTGTTTGTTTAATGTTTTAATATAGTTTTATCTGTATGCTAGTGTCTGGATTTATTATTTAACTTTCTAATATTCTATTTTATTTATACGACAAGAAAATAGTTTATTTTATTCTATTCGGATTGCTACTAACCAGAAAAAAACGTATTTAGGAGCATCGATTTAAATCTTTCAAGATTAAATGTACCATTTATACGTAGGTACAATAAGTTTTATAATCAGATCAGACTTCAAATTTTCAGTCGGACAAGTCGACAATCGGACTTCCAATTTTTTTATTAATATAAAGTTTGTAAATTCAAAACCATATGCTAAGTAGCCAAAACGTTTCTATAAGTCAGAAGATATAATAACAATTTTATAAACACATAAATATCATAACAAGTAGTATAGTATAACATACATATATAGTATTGTCATCCTTTGAATTCTGTAGATAAGTTTCACATAAAGCTCGCGCTGAACATTAATTTAGTTGTGTCATTCCAAAAGTACAGCACAGACGTGTGAGTTTGAATTTGGAAAGTGTTTGTCCTTTCTGTCAATTTTAGTTTTTTATACGTAATGTGTGACATTATTAGAATGTTAAATGTTTAGCACAAAAATAAATAAATGAATTGTATAGTCTCAAAAGAGTCACGTTCTAAATAAATACCATAAAACGTGGTGGATAGAAATGCAGGGGGAATTAAAACGAAACTTTTATTGAGATTTTCACTTAGATACCATATTTGTTTTCTCACGAAGCCGAAATATAAAAAAAAATTGAGTACCTACTTCATTGCTGTAAAAAATATCCACCCCGTTTAATCTGGTACTTTTTTATGGATGGGAAATCATCAAATGACTTCTCCCGCTTTGGGCGGAGCGAAACCGGAAGCCTTCGACCCGGGCCTGTGGCCGTATTACGAAGTGCCAATGCTATCATGATTCGTGTGAGGGAAAGAGATAGTGCTATTCGTCTTGTGTTACTCCGTCTCTCTCTGACACAGAAATCATGATGGATTTAAGTCGTCATAATAGGGCTGCTGGTTGCTATCGAACGGCAAGCCACTCGTCGCGGATATGCGGATCGCCGTTCGCAGATCCGCGACGGGTTACCCGGTACTCTAACCTTGTGTTTTTGTTTTATCAGGGGGATAAGTAACGCTTAGTGGCTTTGGAAATTTGCTATTTAAGAACTCCCACGTTAAGCTTGGTCTTTTGTTGTTTATACATTTTGAAGCAAATCATACTCAGAAAAAAGAATGGTTTCTTTTACTGTAGCTTTCAAAAGAACAAACACTTTATAGCACTAGGTGGATTTAAGAGTCTGACATAAACTCGGGAGGTGGCCAGTTGGTAAAAAAATACATGCCTAAGACACAACAGTGTATGTACACAATACTTCGTTCTCGATCGTGTTGGCGCAAACGTCAATTCGTGGTGAAACTGAATTGGTGCCAATTTTATTGGTTTTTTTTTCATACAATTTGACATAAGCAAAGGTTTACGTTAATCGATTTCTTTAAAAATGTTACATCTTAGTGAGTTTGTGGTTGTACAAGTGAATTAGCCGCCTAGTGCAAAAAATTAAATGCAAAAAACACTCATACATATATCATAGATACAGGACTACAGGCATCTAACATCTTTCTACCTACATTACTATCTAAGATTTATTGTTTTATTTTACCAATATGAACTTTGAATAAAGATTTATAATTATTATTTTACTATTATTATTATTTTGTATGAACAATGAACAGCTTGTACAAACTTTTACTTAAATGTTGCGCCTTACATAACATTCGCACGGTCAAACACCTACACACTTCCTCCCACGCAGTAGAGATTTGTGGATTTGCGAGGGCGTTCAAATTAAAGTCTAGAAGTTGGTATTATTTAGATGTTAATAGATAAACTTGATTCACCGATGATGAACCACTTCATGCAGGTAATGGTAAAGCAGGAATGATGCATCATCGATGATTTTGTATTGTTTTTCTTTGTTTGTTTTTGTTGTTATATTAAACACTAACATAGATTTTTTTTTTAAGTTTTTGTGACTAACTTGTGGAACATGGTTGTCTGAACAAATAAATAAATTAAATTAAATTTAAATTATTCGTCTCTTTTGTCTAGTTATATCTAAGGTAAAAGATTTTTATTAGTTTGCTGGTCGTAATATAATTTCATGTTCCGGTTTAGTGTCGCCATTTTAATGTGCAAGTTTTCATGCGATCATTGACAAATGCTTACAATGACTGGACAGATCCACCAAAATTTGAAAATCTTGGTGAGCGGGTTTTGAAAAAGCATGTTTCTTATCAACCAGTATATTTTAACTTATATATAGTTTAGTTCTACAGTTTACTTGACAAGTATGATTCACTCAATTTCCCCAATATTTGAGCAACTTTTATACGCCCGCGTGTTAGTGGGAATTTCACAAAATGAAACGACTTATCTCGATAATGTAGTCCCAATTTAAGTCATAGACTACTCGTATACAAAATTTCATCCACATCCATGGTGGTTTGATCAAATAACAATCCCTTAAACATACATTTCCAAATTTTTTATAGGATCAGAACGCCGGAACGATTGCATAAAAATCAAAGACACCATTATATTTCCCCATTTTCACCTGTACATTGTTGTCGTGAAGTTCCGGCTAAAAATAGCCCTTTGGACAGACAGCGTGTGAAAAGTGATTTTATCTGAGGGTAGTTTGAACACGTGTACGTCACACAATGCCGCACTTGTGTGATAATCAAGCCTGCCTTCTTGATTCCGTACAAGGAAATTGAGTCTATTGTTGTCCTTTACAAAGGCACCTGTCAAGTTAAAGATCTAAGTTTACACTTTGGACGTATAATAAAATCCTGTAAGGCTGTTGTAGCTTTCTGGGATCGAACTCTTTACTGTCTTAATAGCACTATAATTTATTTATTTAAATTGTATGTACAATAGTGGTACATAGGCGGATTTAATGCAACAAGGCATTCTCTGCCAGTCAACCTTTGGGTTCAAAAGACAACACTGTAGTAGGTGTACAACAAATAAATTAAAATAAAAACAATTTTTGGGAAAGACAACAAAAATAATATGTCGGAGTTCGTATTTTACAAGTGTACACTTGACTATCGCTATTTTTGCAAACAGAATGGTTTTGTTTTTTTCTGAATGTTAATTTAAATAAATTTAAGTATCAATAACTGTCTAATAATTCAAATCATGATTTATTGAGTACTTTCCGTACACACAAAGTGATTTTTAGCAACTTATTTGAAAAATAGGACAGATAATATTGACTCTCGGTTTATTCGGTACAGCGCTGTTGTACTGTATGATACGCTTTGTACTTGGGTGGCATATGCAACTAGAACGGTGACCTTAAAGGTCTGTTCGACTTTATAGTAATAGTTTTGCTATTTTATACTCTTATTATTTTATTTTATTTTCTATTTTGTGTGCGTGTATTTTTCACTTTTGTTTAATAAATCCTTGTAATTTATTATTCTGCCTTGTCTATCCCAATAAAATAGGAACTCCAAAACCTGAAAACGTACCGCTCAGCACTCCGGATCCTGTCTGGAAGAGATCGCGGAATGCGATAAGACCGCCCATTGTATGTGTTTTAGTTTTAAGTCTACTTTTTGTGTTACTTTTGGTGTACAATAAAGTATATAATAAATAAATAAATAAATATACGTATAATACTAATAAAATACATATTATTTGTTAAAGTAATAAACTTACAAATACGATGTTCTATAATAATCTTTATATAAAAAGAATAGTAATTTATATTAGTAGCTAGCTTTTGACCGCGACTTCGTACGCGCATATACTGTTTATCCCGTCCCCGTCGGAATTTCTGAAAATCTTCTCTTAATGACTCTGCCCAATTAATCTACATATCTAATTTCAGCTTTCTACGACCAGTAGTTTCGACTTTGCATTGTCTGTCAGTTACTTACTCATAGTTTTATATACATATGTATATTGATGATTAATTTTACATGTTTTCAAAACAGCTTGTAATGGCACTTTTTTACCTGCCAGCTCACATGCAAACTTGATTACATTGTGGGGCAGTCGAGCGATCGTCCTTATTGTACCACGGTAGCCCGGAATTTAGTGCAACTTGCATGCGAGTTGCTTGCAGGTGGAAACGTGGACTTAGATGAGCTGTTTGACTAAAAAAAAAGATTTGTTTATTTTATAATGAACTAGCATCGCCCCGCGGTTTTACCCGCGTAGTTCCCGTTCCCTATGGGAATATGGGGATATAATATGGCCTATGTTCACCGGTGATAGTGTAGCTTCCCAACAGTGAATGAATTTATAAAATCGGTCAAGTAGTTTCGGAGCCTATTAAATGCAAACTAACAAAAAACAATCAAATCTTTCCTCTTTATAATATTAATGTAGATTAAATATTAGTGTAGATGTAGATAACTATTTTGGTGCCTATTCCAGGATATTGGTTGACTTGCTTCACACTTGAGTTTTAAAATCTTTCCTCTACCTTTGTAAGTTTATTTCACACTAGCCACTGTTACTGTTCACCTTTCGTTATTCCCGTTCCCGTAGGAATACAGGGATAAAATATAGCCTATATTACTCACTGATTATTTAGCTTTACATTGGTGAAAAATAGTTAAAATCGGTTAAGTAGTTTCGGAGCTTATTCGGTACACTAAAAATATTCTTCCTCTTTATATTATTAGTTTAGATTCAGTGTTAGGTAAGTAAATCTGCAACGGTTCACTTAATCACCATTTAACTGTTGTAAAATTCATCTGCCTAGCCTTTTTGCTACTATGTTGGGTTCGGCTACCAGTCAAACCGGGCTCAGCTGAATACCAGTATTTAACGTGGAGCGGCTGCCTACCAGACCTCCACAACCCCTTGACACGGCACTTTTTGGCAAGATTGGAGTCAGATTTACTAGCTTCTAACAATCCTTAACGACTGCCAAAGACAAAAGAAACGAATAACTATTTTATCAAAACAAAACCTCAAATTGTTACAATAAATTACATCCATCCAATCTTTTTTACTATACATAGCTTACAACTCAATTTCAAATAAGAAATTGTACGATATCCAATTATGCTGCACAAGAATAAAATACAATTTTCATTCATTAATAGGTTCAACTTTCAAACTGGATTTATGAATTAAAATAGAAACTTGCCAGATTGAAATCTTTTCAACGCAAAGTTTTGCCAAGCGGTCGGCGGGTTGACTGCTTGACAATTTTGTTTTTGTAGTTTTTTTCTTTATTAATCTCGAATCAGTAATGGCATCCAGTGGTAATGCTGGCGACTTGGACGTTTGCCAACTGGCAACTGAATGCAACCACCTATATGATTAATTGTTGTTTAATTTCCTACATGTGTGCAAGGATGAGATTATCGTGTACGGTGATGCGTTTGAGTATTTGTCAATTGCGGCCTGTTCGAAGAAATTCTGGAAATAACTTACGTTAAAGTAACGGTCATTGATATAGTTTTCGTTTGTGTTTTTTTTTATTAATTTAAACTCCTTTTTCTTGTTTTTAACTGTAGCAATTGCATTTGAATACAAAGCTTTGATTATTTTATAAAAAAATGTTTTTTTTTAATAACTTGCATTATCCCGTAGTTTTTAAAAAGCAAAATTTGTCAATCCGCAATAGATTACTTTTCATATACCATAATATATGTACTTCCAGATATTCCTTTACAAATACTTTGAGCAATTTTAATACACTTTCGTTTTGATAATAATATTCTGCAATAAAAATGTTAAAAGTAGGAATGACTATTAGTGACTGTTGCTTCCTATTTCTTGATAAAATCCTTCAATAACCTAGAAAAGACGTAATATTATATGCTTAGTATTGAAAGAGCGGAGTTGTTTACAAAAATTGGTTGAGAAAACATGGCTACTAAGTAGGTCAAGTATTGACCGTAATATTTACAGGTTAAACTAACTAATCAGAACAAGACCATACCCGGGGGTATATCCTTGTACAATTAATGTAGGACAAATTAGTAGAAATACTTAGCACGCTACAAAATTCCGACATGCGTTAAATATTATAAAACCAATTCTACCAAAATATATCCTGTAAGAGTTGTGGTGTTTAAAAACTGGCCAAGTGCAAGTTAGACACTCACACAAAAGTTTTCGTACGATAAACCGAAAAAAAAACAACGTTTCTTGAATGGGTGCCCCCTTTATTATCTGGATGGGAAATCATCAAATGAATTCTCCCGCTCTGGGCGGGGCGGAAGGGAGTGTCAGACTCTTACTGACTAAAACCCACCCGTGATCCTTCTAGTGCCCATTGCATTCCAAGGCCGCGATGACTCTTTCAAACAAATTCCGCGACCCTAGCAGGCACTGACCCTATGGGGCTCCGTCTTCGTTGCTGACAGCGCGTTGAACATGACGCGCCGCCTGCCCGGGCCTGGTTGCTATAGGATGGCGAGCCACCCATATCTCGCCGTGATCGCAATAATATTTTGATTATCGAAGTGGATAGGCGAGAAGATTTAATTGGATTACCATCACACTATTAGAAAAGTCCTCACGAAGCAGACAGCTAGGTTTCATCAATCATCATCAACATTTACGATTGCATCATACTCTAGCCCACTTAACCTCACTACCCATTCCGTCAAAGCAAGTGCTTCATATAGCCACTAAGGGAACAGAATAGTTACCCTCGGATGACCCGCATGACCCCAACTCTGCAGTAAAAACTTAAACACTAATTAAACTTTTACAGCTAACTCTACAAAAATCAGGGCAAAGAAAATAGTGGTACAGTTTAAAAAGCCCTAATTAACTAGCAGGAACAGTATACATACGTATTAAACACGTTTTCCTGTAATTTAACGTCTCCTCAACGCTCTGTCATTACGAACTTAGGCGACTTAATTGCAACTATAAAACTTAACCCGACGGCAAATAGTTGAATTTCGAATAGCACAAGAAAATTAGGTTAATTATTATTAGAGGTCACCCCCACTGTTAGGTTAAGGAGTTCTACGAGTACTTTGTAAGTAACAATATTTAAAGTCTTAATTAAGAAACAAGAGACTGAAATATGGCGCTGAAAATATAGTATGATGGAATGAGATGAAAGAGGAGCTTGCTCCGAGACTTGTGAGGGAACAGACTTGAAAATAATTATACACAATGTTTGTTTAGGCTGCAACAACCTTACAGGGAAGAGGTAGGGTCGTGACATGTCATTCTAACACAATTTTGCCCTGTTTAAGTCTATGTTATACATCGAGCTTCAAAGCTTGTACTTAATAGCACTTTTATATCTGGCTTGAGTCAAAACACAGACGATATCCGCTCTGTATGCACCTAATCAGCTTGTGATAAGAGATAAGTTTTAATTGATTAGTCAATATTGTTCATGTTTGCTCTAAACTATTGATAAAAATTGACTTGTAATCCATCGGCAATTTTTGGCGACATTTTCAAGAATTATTTATTACTCATAAATATAAACATAATAACAGCATTGAAAAACAAAATATTCAGTACATTTTTATTTATATAACACGATAAAAGTAAGACAAACGTACGTATTCACGTACAACACGTCCACTCGTTGTACATACGTGAATACGTGTACGTAGCGGGTAATATTTTCATAATTTAATGCACCCTAGCTCCAGATGTACTGGCACCGTCGTTGATCCGCTCGGCCGTATTCATTTTTTTACGTTCCCGGCACTGCTTCATTCGGTCATATGGTGTGTTATTGGTATAATATAATATTGCTCTTGAAAAGCCCTTTCCAACCGCATATGATCTCTGTATTTCAATTTAACTTTTTCACGCGTATATTTTTTTAACACCATATTTGTGTATTCATTTAAACTACTTTACTCTAATGTATAAACACGCAATCGATATATTTTGATAAGAACTGAAGATCGGAATCTAAACGAACGTCATGGTTTTACAGAATCAAACTTTTAAAGTATCATATTATATAAATAGAAATCTCAAAACGCACCAAAATGACCTCAAAATGGCTGGGCCTCCCCTTCCACCACCCGTGATGCATCACAGCAATCACTTAGCGCACCAAATTCTTTGATTTTTAAGCTATCCAGTGATTTAATTAAATATTGGATGGAGATGATATATAATAATATGTAGCTGCAACACAAAACTGCATCCCTCAATTTTGTTATCATTTGTTTTTTAAATTACCTATCACTATGGTAGCAATTTTAAAGACGTATTTAATGAAATGTTACCGTGTCAAAAAAAAAATACGTCGTGAGATTCAAACCTGGACCTGGTTCAGCAATACCGTGCCGCATGGACCTTTCAGCATTCGTCATTGTCTCACAGTAGCTTTCCATCTATGCATTGTTAGTACCCCAAATACTTGGCATAGCAACCTGGCAATTTGCTCGTGAAGCCTAGCGATCAAAAGCGTTCTTCCACCCACTATTCGTGGTAATTGAGTGACACTAGAACGTCTGCAAACCTGGCTCTAATGTGTTCATCAGACCTGAAGTGATAGGTGTAGGATTTTTGTGTTTTAAAAAGTAGCATAGATGGTTCTGATAAATAGGTTTTATACACGAACAAAAACTATAGTTGAAACTACTTTTTCTACTAGTTTCATAATTAATAAATACGAGATTCTGCCGGTGACCTACCCCAAAGGAACATATTCACGGAGTAAAAACTATCCTGGATGAGAACATGGTCTCCAGGCGGGAGTTTCCAAAGTTTCATCCGAATCATTTCAGCTGTAAGGTAACAAACAGACATAGAGCGACACATGAAAAACCGGCCAAGTGTATGTACCACGCATAATGAAGGGTTCCGTAGTTCACATGGGTTCTAAGAGAAAAATAAAATCAGCTGTTCCTTACATTTATGTTTGTATAACTCATCAAAATATAGGAGACAGCTGATTATTTTTTCGCGATTTCAGGTTTGTTCCCATAGTAAAAGTTGTTCATAATGATCAGTACAATGACCTTTTAAGAGGTTGTTGGTGTTTTACAAATAACCCTGTATAAGCTGTGATGTTCAAACCAATTTTCGTTGGAAGTGTTAGTGAAGTTCTATTTGCTGTAAAGAATATAAATAGAGTTAATAAAGTCGTCTGTAAAATAACTAAGTGAAATATAAGGTAGCTATTTAGGTATTCTGAGGCCGTCAAACTTCGTCATTAAACATCTATTTTTAATTCCCTCGGCGTTTCATAAAACCAATAACCATGTTATTGTGAATCTATTCCCGAAACCAGTGGATAAAATAGATTAGCGATTCAAAAAACGTAAAACATCAAAAATAAATTATTCAAACTGAGGGCGGCGCTCCAAAAAAAAAAAAAACAAAACTTAATTTTTATAATTTAACTTTCCAAAGGCGAAATTTGACGCTGAAAAATTGTTGCTTTATATTTTTGTTCGCTCATTTTTCAGGAGGGGAGACTGAAAAATGTCCAAATAACGAAATTAATTCTACGTTCCCCAGCCGAGATTAAATTAAATCGTTTCCTTGTTCTGCCCTTGCGACTAGCCCCTTTAATACGCATTGTACCAATGAGAATTCATTCTGTTTTTGTCAGTTTTCATGTTCTTACAAAAGATGTTATAGTATTTCTCTGCGGGCCTCGGGTTTGTAAACATACGGTGCGAAATTGAGAGCGAGTCTGCTCTTACAGATTTATTATTAATTGTTGTAAATTAAAGGTTACGTTTTGAATTAATGCGTTCAATGCTTTTTAATGTGAGTGTAACTTTATGTCACACTGAGTGTAACTTGATCTAATCTGTTCAAGTTCTCACAAGCACGTTTGTACTTGTACTGTTTACTTAAGTAACACAACCACTTAAATTTGAAACCTGGTTATAAGAGCAAACCTTTTTTTAAGGATGCGAATTCAGCAAATCACTGCTTCCGTTCTGTATGGAGCACAAGGGAGTGTCAGATTCTTATTGCTCTGCATTCCAAAGCCGCGCTGACTTTCGTACAAATTCTGTAACCCTGCAGGTCGAGAGCGATGCTGCGTTTTGTATTTATAAGCTTACAAGCTGCTGCCCGCGACTTCGTCCCCGTGGAATCCCCGATTTTAAAACATTCTTTATCGCTGCTCCTCTCCTATTGGCTTAAGCGTGATGACATATAGCCTAAAGCCTTCCTCGATAAATGGTCTATTCAACCCAAAAAGAATTTTTTAATTCGAACCAGTAGTTCCTGAGATTAGCGCGTTCAAACAAACAAACAAACTCTTCAGCTTTATAATATTAGTATAGATTAATATTTTAACGTTAAACAAGAACAAGTTGTTTTGAAAAACCTTTTTATATTCCTTCTCAAAACAAGATGTCTACTGTTACCAGCTTCCCACTTCCTACCAACAACATTGTTTTATTGATGTTAACAACGAACGCCTCTTACCCACCCACATTCTTCGTCCCTATGTTTAAATAAAACATCATAGTGCCCTGCCACAGCACTTTTAACAGCTTGAACCCATTATGTTGTCGTTACGTAAATACTTTTAGGTTATATACACACCTTTACATAATGTTTGTTGAACTCTCTTAAGAACACATTGTCTTTTTAAGTATCTTCCATACCATCTTGTGTAATGTTTTGTTTAATTTTTTTTGGGCGAATGGGTGCAACGTCCTTTTTTTACATTAGAAGGAAACTTGAGTAGTTTTGAGTAGGTTTTTGTTGGCTTTTTCGTATATTTGGGCATGTTTTTCACTGTTCCTTAGATTAGTTACTAAATGGGCACTATATCCCTGTTAAAACGGAGCAGCATTTTGTATGATATTATTTTCCAGAAGACTAATTTCAGTACTTAAGATCGACATAATTCAATTTGCAATATCGCCTCGATGAAAATCAATGTCAAAATGTAGGGAAAACGAAGTGTCCTTGAGATGTGAATGCTCCTTAATACACGAGTAATGCCTCTCACGTCTATTAGACTAACCTGTGGCCGTATTACGAAGTGCCAATGCTATCATGATTCGTGTTAGGGAAAGAGATAGTGCTATTCGTCTTGTGTAACTCCGTCTCTCTCTGACACAGAAATCATGATGGATTAAAGACGTCATAATAGGTCTCCTGGATTTTATTAAATAAGCCTTTGCCACACTCTCCAGCTTCAAAATTGCATAGTATCACTATTGATATTCCCATGACCGATACACAGTTCAATAACGGATACATTTTATAACGTTTGCTTAGTCAATAGCCTTTACTGCTGAATCGATAGCATTGACACCAATTCGACTATGCAATACATATTTTAAGCTATTCCGAGTATGGTATTGATAGTTTCGTACATATAAACTATTCTGAATTGCAAAGCGATGTCAGTGATAATAAAAGCAAAAACTACATTTTCTATCGCGTAAAAAATTTCACATTCCAGTGGTCCGGAAAAAAATAACGACATTTTTATGTCGATCGTAAAAGATTTAAGCCATAGTCTCCTTAAAAGCATCATCAATGCAGTACTCGTGCGATAAACCATTTAAGGTCTTAGGTTATGCTAATAAGGTCGAGAATCGACTATCTTGGTTTTATTCTTAATGTTTTAAGGCTTACTTACTTCATAGCTAACATTAAGGTCGGGTTTTGCTCTCGATGGTCGGCTTAAGTCAAAATTTAAATTGTGGAAACTAAATTTGCATAGAGAATTTTGTACTTCCATACGAATACGTTCTTCCTTCCAAGTTGGTTGCTGAAATAATAAGAATGGGAATTTATGACCCCTTCTTGGGTAACTGTATACTGTAACTTATTTTAGTGTAGAGCGCTGCGACGGGAGAGCTAACTAAAATCCCATATTTTGTACAGAACAATATACAAAACAAACTACAGAGGCGGATTTGTCAGTAAAACTCTAACAAAAAAATAAAAAAACAGCTCATAATTTGGCATTTTTTTCTGCAAACCGAATATAAACGGACGTTTCCGAAATCTAAGTCAAAGTCAATTCATTTATTTCAACTAGACCATTAACGGCACTTTTGAACGTCAAAACATCTGAAAATAAAAATATTATAGTGACTCTAGTTGTCCATTCGCAAAAAGTAGATTCTTATGGAGAAGAACGGACAAGAAACTCCTTAGTTACTCTTTTCAAATATGTATAAGTTTTACAATATTTTGTATACATTAACCAATTGATTATATGTGAGGACGACGCACCGGAATAAAACTAAGTACTATACTATTAACAGGTACAACAAAGTAACGACAGCAGAGGTAAAATTAATAAATTTGCTAATCAGGGACATACTCGTAGTACTCACATATTTAAAAATACTTAAAAACACCAGTGTTAATAAAACATTCTTAAAATGCACTCCCAAAACTGCGCGCAACTGTATAGTCTGAACAGCCCTTAAGTCACCTCTTTTTACATTCGCCAACATTCATGACACCATTCACTGCGAGGTTCTTACGTTACAAATGCTTTCATTTTCTTAGTTTTAAGCTCTTTTTACTTCACTCTGTTTTTTTAACTGACTTTCCAAAGAACAAGGTTAGGTAAAGTAGTGCTTTATTTTGGAAGTGGGTTATAACGTATTTGGCTTATAAATGAATCATCGCGTCGGATGAAGGTGGGGTCCTGCTCTGGAAAAAAAGTGTTTGGGTTTTGCCAGTATCATTTTCCGAGAAGCGGCCTAGAATTTGGACGTTGGTGGTACACAGTATGGTTTGGTTTTGCGTTTGATCTAGTCCCTTTTGCACCAGACTGTCGTCCCATTGACTATGAAAGTACAGGAACAGAGATTACTCATGTGATCTCACACTTGTGTACTATAACGTATCCTGCGTCCTTGGCTAATATATGTGTTGAGGTTAGTTACTGAAAGCTGAAATTTGCACATAATATAATTCTCGCATTTATACTATTTTGGGTTCTGCTATTGATCTAGAGATTGATGTTCTCATCTGGTGATTTGATTGAGACGGGTTATTAGTATATCAAATATCGTTATAATTTTGTTTGATATAATTCATAATCCATAATCAGCCTTTTAACGTTCCCACTGCTGGGACACAGGCCTCCTCTCTAGGAGAGGGAACGGGCCGTAATCCACCACGCGGGCCCAGTGCGGGTTGGTGAATGTCACATGTCTTCGAATTTTTGGTTCTAGGATATGCCGGTTTCCTCACGATGTTTTCCTTCACCGTTTTGAGAGCAGTGGTGAAGAAATGAATTACACAAAGTATTGCGCCTGGCTGGGTTTGAACCCGCGACCTACGATTCGTAAGTCGGGGCCTTTACCACTCGGCCACCACTGCTCTCTATAATTATCGTTCCCGTGGCAATGCGGGGATAAAATATAGCCATAAATGACACTCACAAATATGGTATTACATATCTGTGGAATAAGACATAGGATCTTCATGGGAGTAGATATGCTGCCTAAGGGTACTTTTTGAGTTTTATACTGGCGATACCGCTTAGCCAGTTTTACACAAATCAGCACGATTCTTAGCCAATTTCTTCCATCAATTACTAGTCAAACAAAGATCTTTACTCCAACTAGCCCGAGGGCTTCAGCAAAGTTGCCTTTTCAGATTCACAGTCTCCTCTCAAGCAATCATAATTCTAAAACCTTTTGATCAAAAACCCCGCAAGTTCGTATCCGGTAACTTTTAAAGCGACTTTATTCCTTCGGATCTTTTCAAAAGGAATTTGTATTTCTTTGTGCAAACATCGAGAAAATTATGTAAACAAGGCAAAGTGAATATAACACTTTTATCTATTAGGTAGCCGCCCTTCTTCGGGACTTCACATTTTTACGATTATTTTGAAAGTGCCCCAGGGAGACCTTTTTGCGTGCGCCTGAAGTTTTAAGATGTGAGCGAGGGTTGTGGGAATAACAGTGCATTTTATTATGTACTTGCGTGACTATGTTTACCCGCTTTTACTAAAATATAGTCTGGTAAAAGCCTTTTGCCCGTCGGCGGTGACAAACGGTTTTGTCTAGGGAATGAAATGTTGTGTCGTAAAAAGTTCATACATACATAGAAGTAAATCCTTACCCGCTGAAAGTGCACGTTCGTCATATTTTTGCCAGTCATTTAAGGCTAAATTATATTTTGTATCACATACTACGATGCAAAGGTTTCGTGAATGATGATATATCATGAAAGGGTCTTCACGACGAGGTGATGACTAAAAGATAAACATGGAAGTAGCAGATTTGTTGTACCAATTTATACTAATATTTACTACTAAGGTATTACTAAGGCTTTTTTTGTACCGAATTAGCTGCGAAACTACAGGACCGATTTGAAGCATTTTTCAACAATAGAAATATACATAGCCAGCGAGTAACATAGGCTATGTTCTATCTCCGTATTCACACGGGAACAGCAACTACGCAGAACGATGCTAGTCTGAAATAAATGTTAAAAACACAAGCGATGAAAACGTAGGTAACATTTATCGGAACAAAAATACGTAATTTATAACTTTAAGTAAGTACAAAAAAATAAAAACAGAAAGTTTTTATTTTTTTATCGATACACCCCAATTATAACCGAAATAAGATAGTGATGGAACATGCCATTTATCATCTCTAACCTATGCTACACTACACAGAAATACACACCAATACTATCAAAGACATTCCAAAACTAAACACAAACGCTCGAAACTAAAGCTATCAAAGCCAGCGAGCTGTCCGCTACCTCTTATTCCTTACACCTGCCAACCCAGCTTAAATTATAAACGAAGCGGACACCAGCACACCTGGGACAGTGGACCTACTCCAGTTGGTAACGTCCATGTTTATTTTTACCAAGACATTAAGTCCCCGAGGATTAGTGGTGAAGATTAGTTCTCGCTGAGGATTTTCTTCGAAGTTTCTTCGTTAGAATGAATGGGAGGGCGGAGTAATGAAAGCTTTGATTGTGTTTTGTTTTTAGAATGAGGAAGGTTTGATAGTTTTATTTTTTCTACTCTTTGGTAATTGAGACTATATCGACTATTTTGCAGCTTCATGGTTTTGGACATTTTCTTTTATCGTAGATAACACAACATCCTACTAATATTATAAACGCGAAAGTTTGTAAGTATAGATGGATGTTTGTTACTCTTTCACGCAAAAACTACTGAACGGATTTTGGATGAAATTTGGCACACAGATGGTTTATAACCAGGATTAACATCTTACTAATATTATAAACGTGAAAGTTTGTAAGTATGGATGTTTGTTACGCTTTTACGCAAAAGCTACTGAATGGATCTTGATGAAATTTGGCACAAATATAGATCATTCCCGAATTATATTCCCTTGGGATAATTTCCGTCATTCAAGCGGGCGAAGGCGCGGGAAGCAGCTAGTTTAGGATAATTTTTACCCTGATATTCCCACGGGATTGAAACTTATGCGGGTGAAACCGCGGGACGCTGCTAGTAGCATATAAAATAAAGTCATTTCATAAATTTAATATTTATAGCTACTCTTTTTGTATGACGTATTTGTTGGCTATTGTGTTTTGGGTTAGGTAAAAAAAAACAATTAACAGTGAAACCCTTTTGAAGGATGAAACTATGGCTATAACAGGAATGATAACTTTTCCCCCGCTCTGGATGAAATGGAAGGGACTCAGACTCTTATCTCTTACCCGTGTTCCTCCAAATCGCGTTTGCATTCCAGGGCCGAGATGATTTATTCGAACATATTCCGCAACCAACCGTTAAAATCTTGCCAATATTTGTGTGTTAACCGTGAATATATAGGTCTGGTAGGCAGCCGCTTCACGTAAAATACTGGTATTCAGCTGAAACTGGTTCGACTGGAAGCTGACCCCAATTATAGTTGCGAAAAGGCTTGGCAGATGATGAACCGTGAATATATATAACATAAAAAAAAAATGACTGAATGATCTGAATTACTAGAATAGAAAAGATCTAATCGTTCACGCTTATCAAAAACGTAGGCTATATTAGCAAGTTCCATGTACCAGAATACATCGAATGCCTTTTAATTTTCAAAGCTTTTAATACAATTACAAATATGAATATTTATTTTAAAATTACGTTGGTACTGTTACGAGCTTCGGGTTCGTTACAATAAAATCAGCCGATTAAACAACCAAAAATGACACTTTAATTTACACCACACTAATTACACTATAACTCACTAATCACAAAACACAATCGCACTATTAATCACTTGAGTTCGCAGTCGAAGATCGCTCTCGAAGTTATCACTTGTATTGCAAATCCAATACTGACTCGGTCTGCTCATGTGCCGGCCTTATATAGAGCGCCGAGTAGAACTCCGGAAAGTTCGCGTACATATCGGTCGCGACCGACTAAGGTCCGAGAATTCTAGCATAGAAAAATCGCGAAGGTCCTTGACTTCAATAGTTCTGCTACTCGATACTAGATGGCGCTAGTAGTACCGAATGCAACCATCTTCGTTGTTTAATTCTGGCGCGCAACACTGCCCCCTCCTAAGACATGCTCGTCCCGAGCATTATCAGCGCCATAATAACGCGCCAGTCGATCAACATGGACGATCTTAGGAGCGCTTCTTGTACCTTTCTGTATACGGTAGGTCACGTCATTGATCTTCGTCACAATCCGGTACGGTCCGTCCCATTTAGCTTGAAGCTTAGGAGATTTCCCTTTGCTGCGAACTGGATTGTGCAACCACACTAGTGAACCTTCCTCGAACCCTTTATTGTTCATTTTGCGGTCATAGCGGGTTTTCATCTTTTCAGACATTTGCTGGCCCGATTGTCTGACATGCTCATGAATGTCGTTCATTTTGTTTCGCAAGTCATTCGCATAATCGGTTATACTGCGTGGGGCATCAGGTGGTATTCCGGTGATCAGGTCTGCAGGTAGCCGCAATTCTCTTCCAAAGTTTGCGAAAGCTGGTGTCACTGACGTGCTTTCATGAACAGCACTTCGGTATGACAGCAAAAACGGTTGTATGTGCTTGTCCCAATCTCGTTGCCGGTTTTCCACAACTTTGGCCAGATATCTCTCCAATGTCTGATTAAATCGTTCCACCATTCCATCCGATTGTGGGTGGTAAGAAGTTGTCCTTGTTTTATGAGTACCCATAACTCGGCAAGTTTCCTGGAATATTTGGGACTCAAAATTCCTTCCTTGATCGCTGTGAATCTCCAAGGGTACTCCAAAACGACAGAAGACTTCATGAACTAGTTTATCCGCAACTGTTGAAGCTTCTTGGTTTGGAATGGCGAAGACTTCCGGCCACTTAGTGAAATAATCCATAACCACCATGAAATACTTGTTACCACTTTCACTTTCCGGAAACGGTCCCGCAACGTCTAGCGCTATCCTTTCCCATGGTGCACCAACATTGTACAATTTCAATGCACCTCTGCTACGAGTCTGAGGTCCTTTTACAGCCGCACAACTTGTACACTTGCGACACCAGTCCTCAACATCGTCACGACAGTGGACCCAGTAAAACCGTTCCCGTATCTTCAGTAGAGTTCGTTTAACTCCCATATGGCCTCCTGAACAACCATTATGGTACAGCTGTAGAACATCCGGTACTTTAGCTTTAGGGACAACCATTTGCAAATGACAGTTGTCTCCCCGAGCATTTTCCCATTTACGGCACAGGACTCCATCCTGAATCACTAAGCTGTCCCATTGGGCCCAATAGCTTTTTGTGATTGAACTCATCGCTGAGACATCACTCCACGTAGGCTTCGGAGCACTGGCCTTCATCCACTCCAGGATCGGCTTGATGTCCAAATCATCCTGCTGTGCACGTTCCAAGTTTTCCTTCCACTCGTTACTAAGATCTGTCTTGATCATCCTCACAGGTACGACTTCTTTACCCTCTTGCCGAGTACAATGCTTGCAGTCTTCAGGGCAAGGTCTTCTTGATAATGCATCTGCGTTGCCATGAGATTTCCCGCTGCGATGTTCAATCACAAAGTCATATTCCTGAAGTAGTTCGATCCATCTCGCAACTTGTCCTTCTGGATTTTTGAATTGCAATAGCCATTTCAGCGCAGCATGGTCAGTTCGTAAGTGGAATTTCCTTCCCAGCAGATATTTGCTAAAATGCTGCAATGACTTGACCACAGCAAGTAATTCCCGTCTCGTGACACAATAATTCCTTTCCGGTTTTGACAGAGACTTGCTGAAGTACGCTATCACAACCTCTTGATCGCCATTCCGTTGAGATAACACACCGCCAAGTCCTATGTCGCTTGCATCTGTGTCAACTATAAATTCCTTGTCGGTATCAGGATACCCCAAAATAGGTGTTTTGCACAGACGTTCCTTGAGCTCCTGGAATGCAATGTCGCAACTCTCGTCCCAGCAGAAATGTCGCTTCTCTTCGGTTAGCTTGTGCAGGGGTTTGGCTATGTCTGCAAAGTTCTTGACGAATCGCCGATAATAGGAGCACAAACCCAAAAATGCTCTGACCTGCGTCTTGTCTTTTGGAATTGGCCAGTCCTTGACTGCGGCGATTTTCTCTGGATCCGTGCGGATACCTTCTTCCGACACTACGTATCCCAAAAAGCTAACTTGCCGTTTGAAGAATGAACACTTCTTCGGACTTAACTTGAGGTTTGCACTCTGGATCTTCATGAGCACGCGTTCCAGGTTTTGCAGATGTTCATCAAACGTACGGCCTACGATGATGATGTCATCCAAGTAGACCAGACAAGCATCGCCAATTAACCCGGTTAGTACTAGTTCCATCAACCTTTCAAACGTTGCCGGAGCGTTGCACAAACCAAACGGCATGACTTTAAATTGCCACAGACCCTTTCCTGTCGAGAACGCAGTTTTCTCCTTGTCCTTAGGATCAATTTGGACCTGCCAGTAGCCACTTTTAAGGTCCAACGTGCTAAACCACTTTACTCCAGTAAGCATATCCAGCGTGTCATCAATTCTTGGCAACGGATAGCTGTCCTTCTTTGTAACGTCGTTCAGACGACGATAGTCAACACAAAACCGCATGGTGCCGTCCTTCTTTCTTACCAGTACAACAGGCGAACACCATGGACTTGATGAAGGTTCTATGACACCATCCTTCACCATTCCCTCAATCATGGTTTCCACTTCCTTTTCACGTGCTACTGGCAATCTCCTTGGCCGCTGACGGATAGGCAACTCATATCCTGTGTTTATTTTGTGTTGAACTAAATCAGTCTTCCCGATGTCAGCATCGTTTGAAGAGAAAACATTGGCGTACTTCAGTAACATTCTCTTCGCCTTAATCATTTCATTTTGAGACAGAACGCCGCGACAGTCGTCTAAAAGTGTGGTCACTTTCATTTGTGCATCCTTGCTAAGGTTCCCAGTCGATACATATTGGCTTCGACGTAACCAATCCACTTCCTCACATGTACCAATCAGGGTGCCCTTATCTATCATTTGTTCCTTATCACAGAGGTTCAGCACAGGTACTCTTGCGATGTCGGTGGCTCTGACCAAAGTTCGTGCCACTTTCCACGGAAGGTCATTATCTATCCTCTCCACGAGTACACACAGATGAGTCTGCCCAGGATTTCGAGGAAGCCTAACCGGCACAATCGTTTCCGATCTCGGAGGAAGAACAATCTTCTTTAGGCTGTACACATTTCCCGGTAACGCCCCTTCCATGAAAAGTTCCTCTTGACCACATTTCAATACTCCTTGCTTAACGTCGATCTCACAACAATTCTTCCTCATAAAGTCTAGGCCCAGGATGCAATCGTCCATTATATCAGCCACGATAAAATTGTGAAGATAGATCCTGTTTCCTAGCTTCAACTCCATCTCTTTCTCTCCGCGGACGGGTATGCGCTAACCGGTGGCCGTCACCAAATTTATGCGGTCTCGGTTGTATGCGGAGTCCCCAAGGAACCGACTTACTAGTTGGGAACTGACAACCGTGCGAGAGGCTCCAGTGTCTATTGTCAGCTTACATGGCGTTCCGTTGACCTCGCCCTTGATGATTAGGCTGTTCCCGTCATGGGTTTGTGAGATCGAAATCCTTGGGGCTCTTTGAACATCAGCCAGCACCCGCCCCGCAGTCCTGGCTTTTACTCGTTTCCCTGCTGTTGCTGGGCGGTGTTGTTAACCGCCCTACCCACTGGAGATTGACTATCTACCCTGTCTGCAGTTCGCTTAGGGCAACTGGACCGTAGGTGGCCCCTTTCCCCACAGCCATAGCATCTAGGGCTGTATCCTTTAGACCGGTCGCGAACAGTAGCCGCTGCAACCTCCCTGACGCGATGGGAACGATGATCCTGCCGCACAGCTTCCACTTCCAGAGCATGAGCCAAGGCGTCCTTGAGCGTCCCGTGATGACCGAGCCTCACAGCAGCTCTGACCTCAAGGTCGCGGATGCCGTCAATGAATGCCTGCACCAGGTTCCCTTGAATGAGCGCAGGTACAGACTGGTATGCTTTTCGGACCAGCTTCTCCACCTCAAGGGCCCACTGCTGCAGGTTTTCACCGCTGCGTTGCACGCGATCCTTTAGCTGCGCCCGAAACACGTGTTCCAGATGAGCGTCGCCATACCTAGCTTCCAGTGCCTCAACCAGCTGCTCGTAAGTCACCTCGTTACCGAGGGCTTCCAGGATAGTGAGGGCCTGGTCGCGGAGGCCTAGGGTGAGAGCAGTCATGGCCTGGTCCTTACTCCACCCGTTCGCCTTCATAACAGCGTCAAATTGCTTTTTATATGCCGACCAGGAAGATGTTCCATCGAACGGCGGCACTTTGAATCCACGTAGAGAAGGTGTAGTAGCAGCTACGGAGGTTGCAATTCCCTCTCCTACTTTTAGGTTATCCATTGCCTTTTTCATTTCAGCAATCTGGGTTTCAGCTTCTATCAGGCGGTTTTCATGTTGAATCACCTTATCTTTTACATCCTTCATTTCCTTGCCGAAAGTGGCGTGCAGATCCTTGATGAGGAACATCTGTTCTTCCTGGCGACGCGCCTGTTCCTCCTGTCGGCGGGCCTGTTCCTCCTTGTCATACTGCAGCTGTTCTTCCAACCGACGGGCTTGTTCCTCCTGACGACGGGCCTGTTCCTCTTGTCGGCGGGCCTGTTCCTCCTGACGACGAGCCTGTTCCTCCTGGCGGCGGGCCTGCTCCTGCAGCATCAGCATCAGAGCAGCAAAGTCTGGTGCTGATGATGATGCTGGAGCGGCGGTGGACGGGCCGGCCTCTAAGGTCGCCAGCTGTCTCTCCGTAGCCTGCGGCGTTGCACTTCCAAAACGCCTCTGGTCCGTCTCTTGCTGGCGTTGACTACGGGTACGGATACCCTCCGTGTCGTCCTTTGGTAGAATCGGCATCTTTTAAATCCACTCTTCTGACACCAATTGTTACGAGCTTCGGGTTCGTTACAATAAAATCAGCCGATTAAACAACCAAAAATGACACTTTAATTTACACCACACTAATTACACTATAACTCACTAATCACAAAACACAATCGCACTATTAATCACTTGAGTTCGCAGTCGAAGATCGCTCTCGAAGTTATCACTTGTATTGCAAATCCAATACTGACTCGGTCTGCTCATGTGCCGGCCTTATATAGAGCGCCGAGTAGAACTCCGGAAAGTTCGCGTACATATCGGTCGCGACCGACTAAGGTCCGAGAATTCTAGCATAGAAAAATCGCGAAGGTCCTTGACTTCAATAGTTCTGCTACTCGATACTAGATGGCGCTAGTAGTACCGAATGCAACCATCTTCGTTGTTTAATTCTGGCGCGCAACAGTACTAACTAACCATTGTGTGACAGTCAATTGTTTTTATTCATGGTGAATAAAAATAAACATTACTCTATTAGTGTTCAGCACGTTTTATGTCATAGGGTAAAAAGTAAATAAGCTGTAACTTGAAGTTTAGTTGAAGCTTATTTACTTTTACAGCAGTAGTATCAATAAATAATGAGACATTTTTGTTTTATATTTTATAACAATATCGCTCCTTTGTCTTCATTACGGAGCGTAAAAGGACAATGACACCCACATACAAGTTTTCAGTTGAAATTATGATGCTCCATCATTTCATTAAGTCCTGGTACCACTTTGTTTTTCAGTTTTTCTAGAAATATCTAAAAACAAAATGCTAACAGTGGAAATAGAATCAAGTGGGCGAAAAACACACTAGATATTACTATTTTAAACAAATATATATGTCTTTCGTGGAAACACTGTTTTTTTATGGCAGCTGTAACAGGTGTCATGGAAATTGACGTCAGAGCTCTAACAGTCAAATTTAAAGTTTTATAACTTCATCGCTGAGGAAGGTATTTGAAAAAATATTTCATAATGTGTGTGAATGTCGAAAATTATCCCAAGGGAACTTACTCCCGGGATAAAGAGTATCATATGGGTTATTCACTATGATCTTCCTCTGTGCCAAAATTTCATTACATTCTGTTCAGTAGCTTTTCCGTGAAAGAGTTTCAAACATCCATCCATACTTACAAACTTTCGCGCTTATAATATTAGTAGGATTGTTTACTAAATGTTTTATTATGTAAATAAAAAATTGCATGCATAATGTCGTGCAGAACAACGAGAAACATGTTTGGATGTGATTAAAGTTTCAATGATAAATGTAGATGACTATAAAAATAGGAGAAGGCGTGGGCCTGGTTGCCATCGGACGGCGAGCTACCCATAGCTCGCCGTCCGATGGCAACTAGGCCAGGGTCGATGGCGCGACGATTTCAGCAAGGAAGACGGGGCCCCATAGGGTCAGTGCTTGCTAGGGTTACGGAATTTGTCCGAAAGAGTCACCGCGGATCTGGAACGCAAAGGGCACAAGAAGGATCACGGGTGGGTTTTAGTCAGTAAGAGTCTGACGCTCGCTTCCGCTCCACCCAGAGCGGGAGAAGTCATCCGATGATTTCCAATCCAGAAAAAAAAAGACTAATGTTATTTTTCGCAAAACTGACTACTACTGATATGATAACACATGTTGCAGCAACCTAATAAACTGGAGTAAAGCCAAGAAAATGAAACAAATAAATAAAGAGGAAGATTCATTATCAAATTAAAAAAAAACCAAGACTCTACCAATATAGGCAAAATAAATTATGTAAAAATGATAAGATATTTTTTTTATTTTATTGATTACAGAAAAGAGGCAATTCTTCTTCATTAACAAAAATAGCGTACCACCAATCACAGAGCCAATACAAAACTAACTAACCACAGAAATCGACACCTCGCGTGATAGGTCGGCTCTCATAAATGTAAAACTACCCTCATTTGGTAGAAATCGATGCTACGTTACTAACTAAAGATTGGTTTCGGAGATTCGATAATGGGTTCAAAATTCATTGGGAAATAGCCACCCTTTGAAAAATACGTTTACAGTTAAGTATCTGTAGGTGTTTTCTTTTGTATTCATATAAATGGCAGTTCCTGAGTTCATGAAATTATTATTTCATGAACTCAGGAACGGAGGAAGTATTTTGCAACAAAAAAAGCATCTTTTCATTGAAATTATTTACTAATTTGGAAATTTCAACACCAACTCTGATACTAAATCTCACTTTTTGGTAACACATCGTACTCAATGTTTGCTATGAATCAATCCAGAAATAGCAAAAAAGACAACTTTGGTTACCTACATATATTTTGTCGATTTCCATATATGTGAACACAAATACAAGTTCAGCGACTGTATCGCGATCTTTTTGCCAATGTATCGCTACTGAATCGCTGCAAAGAGTCATCACGACCTTCTTTGGAGTAAACAAAAACTAAGCCTGCTTAATTTCAGACGTATGACTTGTCTCACTTAAATGACGTATCAACTACAATCATAAAGCTATTTCCGCGGTAGAGTTATTACGCGCCGCCTCGTCCAAGGAACGCGGTTAAATAATCTCATTTTAGTGGAGAAAATTGACCCACCCAATTATGTACAAATTGATGGCCTGAAGTGGGTTTACCAAAACGATTTCGTTGTACTATTTTTAGCGAAACACATTTACTAAACGAAATGAAATAATATTTATATAGATGACTAGCAGCGCCCCGCGGTTTCACCCGCGTGGTTCCTGCTCCAGTGGAAATACGGGGATAAAATATAGCCTATGTTACTCAGGGTAAATGTAGCTTACTAATGGTGAAAGAAATTTGAAAACGGTTCAGTAGTTTTTGAATTTATTCGTTACATAAAAAAATATAAAAATACAAATCTTTCCTCTTTATAATATGAGTATAGATTGGAGAAGGAGCTAAAGAATCTTGGCTAAAGAAAAATGGGTCTTAAGATCAAGGAAGGATCTCAAGAAAAATAATTAATTATAGGGTGAAACATGAGCGAGGAATAGAAAGAAGAAAATGCTTTTATGCTATCTCATCTTACTTAGCCTTTTCCCAACTATATTGGGGTCGGCTCCCAGTCAAACCGGATTTAGCTGAATACCAATATTTTACGTGGAGTGGCTGCCTACCAGACCTACAGTCAGCATAAATACAGTTATTTAGTTTTTACTCTCGAACTGCCTCTTAAATTTTTAAGCCTTACGTAATGTTAACTACAGTAAAAATAAGTAACTGTATCACACTTACTACTTTCTAGTGGTTTTCATAAAATACAAATTATTATATTTTTGACATGCCTGCTATTTATTCATTTTTTATTTCATCATCTGCCTAGGCTTTTCCCAAGTAGATTGGGGTCGGCTTCCAGTCATACCGGATTCAGCTGAATACCAGTATTTAACGTGGAGCGGATGCCTATCAGACCTCCACAACCCATTACCTGTGAAACAAGGTACTTTTTGGCAAGACTGGAGTCAGATTTACTGGGCTCTCACAATCCGTAACGACTGCCAAAGATCTACAAATGACAACCGGGACCAACGGCTTAGCGTGCTTTTAGAGGCACGGAGGAAACTCAGTATATTAAGATGGTCACCCATCCACAGATCAACCTGGGCAAGCATTGCTTAAGCTAGAAGATCGACCCGTGCGGCTGTTAGTCTTTAGCCACGAGCTCCTCCAAAAAAAATGCTTTTATAACAAAACAGTATATATAATTCTTAATTCTTCTGGATATAAAACTAGAAAGTTCTATTGAAAAGCCACTACCCTTAAATAGAGAGAGCTAATTGAAGTTTCTTAAAAGAATACTTTATTTTTGCCTCTCTAATCTAATTATAAGTTTCAGTTCTATTCAAGTTTCTCTGTGACTGCAGTAAGAATACGATTATTTTTAACGGCACTGGTTTTGAGTTTCGCTAAATGGAATTGTTTTACGAGTTTCCGGGATGTTTACTGCCTATCCCTTGGCGATAGTTGTTTGTTTCTCTTTTTGGTACCCTCGGATGTGTTCGTACTAGTTTTACCAAGGCGTCGTGGATAGCAAAGTTGTATTGAATATTGATTTTGCCGATGTTCGCGTTTTCTTGGTTATAGCTTTAGATGATAGGCAAAATGCGTGTCGTACCACGCGTAGTGTAGGATTTATTTCTTCACTTTGTCGACCTAATTAATATTTACTTACATATATCCCTTACATATATCCTCTCTTGGAGAGGGAATGGGCCGTAATCCACCACGCGAGCCCAGTGCGGGTTGGTGAATGTTACATGTCTAAAAATTTTTGATTCTAGGACGGCATGTCCTAGAACCAAACAATCTTTTTTTAATTTGTTCTAGAACAGGCCGGTATCCTCACGATGTTTTTCCTTCACCGTTTTGAGAGCAGTGGTGATGAAATTAATCACACAATAGCCTGTCTGCTTTTGAACCCGTGACCTACAGTTCGTAAGTCGGGGCCGTTACCACTCGGCTACCACTGCTCTGCCACTAAAGCAATCCCCATCAAAGTATACCTACCATCTCATAAATCCTTGTTCACTTACTATTCTGCTTAAAGTCAATATCACAATATCCAAACACGACAAAAATATTAAACGTCAAAGTAAAAGGAAAACAAACACAAAAAAAATCACGTGACAAACGGATCACCCTTCTAAATAAAACATGCAAAAACGCTGCGAGGTGTGAACGTGTGAATCGACCTACATTTGAGTACATAAACTAGGTACAGTTAACAAAAAAACTCATTTGCACTCAAACACACTAGGAACTGCTGTACGACGGCGCGTCAATCTCTCAGAACGACGATCGGTATGTTAGGTGCGGTGTAAGTTACGGGCGGTAGCAATTTCGTATAATTTTATTTTATTTATATATTGATTTGGATTGTCAACATTGAATACGCTGTAAGATTATCTAAACACAAAATTCATAAATTATTCTAGCATTGCAACACCGTACGTAACCGTAACGTATAAAATTTTGTTAGAAAATATACAAGAATTATCAAGAGCAAGAGTTCACTAGTGATACTTTGACAAAGTAAATAAAAGCAGCACACCAGAGGTAGATTGTGTGAAATATGATTGTCTAGTTGTTTCAATTCGATTTTGTCCACCAAACATATATATAACATAGTGAAGTAATGATATTTTATTAATATATTCATTTCAATTAACATAAATACATTTAAAGCAATATGTGATTTTTTAATATTACTCAATGCAATTGATGACATTTATTAAATTTGTACACTATCATTGTCTTGTATAAAGTTGTCAGATTAAAAACTTATTTCGCGGTGCCTGCCAGTAAGTTTAGAAAATTGTGTTACAAATACGGAGACGTAGAATTTCGACGCGAACTGGTTTTTTTTTTTAGAACAATTACGCTTTTTTCATAAAACTTGTGCCGTAAGCTCGTTGTAGTGGCTCGAGTAACTCGCTTCGAGTGCCCATTTGTCCGTCACTGACCGTTTCGAGTGCTTACAATGTTGTCCCGTATATTTGTTTTGTTTAGTCCACTTGGGCGCGTGTAAAATTTCTACTCCCCTTTCCAGCACATAATTGCTACAGTAAGTTGCTAACCGTACTTGATACTGACCTAAAGTAATTAGTTTTATTTTAATGAATACGCAATTAAATTTTACGCCAGGGAAAGTCGTCAATTTCAGTTAAATAATGAAGACATTTCAGTGAGGCGTTTCAGGTGTTTGTTAATGAAAATATCTCCCTTCGTTGTAATTTGATTATGACTGAGTTAAATTAAAGTTGTATGTTGATCCATTTTAATTTACATAATTACGGATAAGTAAGTAAATAAATACAATTCTATTTTATGTTAGTACGGTTGATTATACTTATTAAAATGACTAATGGAGTTACGAACTAGTGAGGGTCTACGGAGTACGTTGACCCTCAGAAACAGTGGACGTGTTTTGTCGTAAGTGATAATGACGATGATTTTATGGTGATGGAGCGATTAGCGCGCCGCAAAATTATAATCGACTAGCTTTTGCCCGCGACTTCGTCCGCGTGGAACAGTTACTTTACCCCCTATTTTGAAACTCTCAGCCCGATCGGTTTAAAATTGACAGAGTTTCATACAATCTTTCATCCCCTATTATTTAGAATTAATCAAAATCCTTTCTTAGCGGATGCCTACGTCATAACATCTACCCGCATGCCAAATTTCAGCCCGATCCGTTCAGTGGTTTGGGCTGGGCGTTGATAGATCACTATATAATATCAGTCAGTCAGTCACTTTTGAGTTATATATATTTAGATAGATGTTACAATCCCACATTACGAGAACCTCCTGAAAGCTGAGTAAGAGAAACAAATCAAATATCTCGCCTTGGCACACGAAGTTGTCGACATGTGGACTCGGTTGTCTTTGTGCCAATTGTCCTTACTGCCAATGGCCTGATGGCCATCCTTCGAAGCTTCATAAATAAGCACACTGGGATAAGCAAAACAAAATGCAGAACTCCTTGCCCACCGGTATCGGGAACAGGGTCCAAGCTACCGGTGGTCAGGGCTCCCGAGAGAGGAACCTCCTAACTATGCGAGCTGTGTCCAGAAGTACTGCTTTCTGGATCAGGCCCCTGATCCAGCTGCCCAACGAGAGCCTCTTGAGGTGTTGGTCGAGGCTCTTGGCAATTATGCCATTGGCCGTCACAATTATCGGCACAATGACTGCTGTGTTCACATCCCACATGTCGAAAACCTCGCGAGTCAAGTCAAGATTCATCGATTGTTTATTTTTTTCAGCCTTCACGAGGTTCTACTCACAACATATTATTATTATAACTGTCCCATCATACTGCTAGCCGACCAATATTTTCTAAAACAAACTATTTAGTTACACCTCTTTAAAATATTACTTAGTATCACATGTGACAAACAACGTTAAAACTCGTAGGTATGTCAAGTAATTTGTAACCTTCCTAAATACAATGGCCACTGACTTCTGATAAAGCTAGACATTTATAACAAACAAAAGTTTGACGCGTGGCTAGGCAATCTGTCACCATATAACGTCACAAAGTGCTACAATTCAACAGGAATGTTCTGAAACAGTTTCAAAACACATAACTCTTGTTGACACGGGAAAAAAAACTTGTTTAGATGTCTAACAGATAAGTTATGGCTGTGTGTCACGAATTTATAAAAGTGTAATGAATCAAAACATTTTGTCATAATTTAGATATGGTAGGTAGCTACAATCGGCTTGCTAAAAGTGGATTGTAACAAGCGCTGTTATAAATCATGGGGCGATAGGTTGAAACGCCTTGATCCTTTCCATTAGGAATGAAAATTTGCAGCATTATAAAATAACAAGCATAATCAGCCTTTTAATGTTCCCACTGCTGGGACACAGGCCTCCTCTCTAGGAGAGGGAACGGGCCGTAATCCACTATGCGTGCTTAGTGCGAATTGGTGAATGGCACATGTCTTCGAATTTTTGGTTCTAGAATTTTCAAAAAGGTTTCCTTAAAAAGGTTTCCTCACGATGTTTTCCTTCACCGTTTTGACAGTAGTGGTGATGAAATAAATTACATAAAGTAATGCACCTGACTGGGTTTGAACCCGCGACCTACAATTCGTAAGTCGGGGCCGTTACCAATCGGCCACCACGGCTCTCCTGAAATTTGCAGACTTAAACGAAATATATGTATGCTAAGTTTCTTACATATTTTGATTAATAAACTACACTAACAACAACCTAAAATATAACATAAAAAAATTCGTCCTCAACGCTGTCAGCTCGTAATGTGCCCAAGAGCTGGCTTAAAGTAAAAGCCAGCTCTAAGGCTGGAGCCCTTGGGTCGTGGTGCCCATGTGCTCACAGCTTTTTCAAAGAAACTTCGAAACAACTGGTTGACACGCCCTGTGTCACAAGAGCTAGCTCTCACTTTGGCCAGAGGCTAGGCCTTGCCATTAAACGTGGCAATGCCACCTGTCTTTTATGCACATAACCAGCTCACAACGTTGAGGACCAATTTTTTTATGCTTATAACACGATACCTCACGCCGTCCACCGGATTGTGTGCACAACACATCATCATCATCATCAACAGCCTGTTGCAGTCCACTGCTTGACATAGGCCTCTCCAATTGCACGCCACTTAGATCTATTTCCGGCTTCTCGACACCGCCTCTCGAATAGATCATAAGACATAGAGATCATTTATCGATAAGACGATAACAGAAACAGTACCTGCAGACTACTAGTAACATCCAACATACAACGTGTGCAATGTCTGTGAAGTTAACGAAGGTTACAACCACATACAAGCATGACATAGTGAAGACACACTAATCTGTCAAACACCACAGAGTTTTAGTGTGCTGAACTGTGACTGAAAAAAAAGGAACTAATCACTCTCGCTACTTAGAAGGCACAGTGATCGATAGCCCGCAGTAACCACTGTTGTTATAAGCTTGGCCTGAGCGGAGGCCCCATTGCTCACAGGAAAAACCGAGCAAGGAGGTTGAGGGATAGGATAGCCTAGTTGCTATAGGACGGCGAGTATAGACTCATAGCTCGCTTTCCGTAGGCCCACGCATACGGTGGCCGGGAATCGTCTTCTTCTGTTGCGGCAGCTGGGTTTCCACGCGCACCTAAAAGAGATGTCAAAGAAGATGGGGCCCCATAGGGTCAATGCCTGTTAAGGTTGCGGAATTTGTTTGAAAGAGTCACCGCAGCCCTGGAACGCAAAGGGCACTAGGAGGAACACGGGTGGGTTTTATTCAGTAAGAGTCTGACACTCCCTTCCGCTCCGCCCAGAGCAGGAGAAGTCATATGTCATATAGGATGATTTCCCATCCAGAAAAAAAGTATAGGATAGCCCCGCAGTCATTTTCTAGAACCACTAATAGATTTTACCTCATTCTAACATAAATAATATTCTACAGTCAGAATATCGGGCAGTTGCCCAGCGGACGGTCGGAGGAGCTTCCCTTTGCAATGGAGGCTTGCGCCACTTTAAGAAAGAAAGAAAATAATTCTATTTGGCATATACATATAATGTAGACACAAATAAAAGAAAACTTAAATTTAAAACAATAACATTGTGTGACCCGCGGCTGCGCCAAATAGGTCCAATTCAGCAAAATGCCAGACAACTAGGAACTGCCTGACGCTGGTTTTCAACTGAACCTAACGTTGAAGTGTACGGATGTAAATCAGTTTGTAAGGGTTTACTCTCTGTTCCGCATTCATCTATAGTAAGTTATGCCTCGGCCTTAGCATAATACACGTTCTTAACTTATTTCCCCAGTCCACAATTCAAAGTTCCACTTGCTCCACTTACAAACAATATTACTTTGAATTACTAAACGAAACTACTCAGAAAAAGCCATTGTGATACAAAAATTGAATTAGCCTAGTTCTTTACCTAGTAGCTATATTCCATTTATCACTTCTAAATTCTCAATAAAAAAAGCTTCTAGGTCAACATACATTAATTTTTATTTGAGTATATCACATAAAAATGTAAGAAAGAAAAAGAGTTCATTTGCACCAATCGTGACGCATACCTACCAAAATAATAAAGAAACAAAATTACAAAAGATATGCAAGTTACTTACTAAATATTTAATTTGTTACCATTTTCTTTCACATGCCGCATGCGCGATTACAACAAGACAAAAACACGGTGAAAATGCAACAATAGCTGATTTTTTAAAGTTGAATAGTGCATAAAACAAAAACCCCATATGCTCAGAACGTAGCGTAGTAAACCAAAAAGGTTACAACCACCTACAAACTCAACATTGGTTGTTTGTCTACCGATATATCGTATAACCCAGTTTTTCCAACAAACATGACGTAGATTTAAAGGTAAACATTCACGGTATTCAGCAAACATATGTACATACAGAAACAGAACATACGAAGTATAAATACGTTATCTTTACACCTACTAATATTATAACTGTCCGCATGTTTGGATCTTTGAAAAGACATGCCTCGAAGGCTGAATTTATTTAAACAAAAAGCACAAGGGAAAACCGGGATTGTCTTAGAAATAGGATATTTTTTTTTGTGTTCTAATCCTCTGTTAGAATAAACAGAACCCTTATAGGATAATCATATGTTTGCTAGTCAACGTCGATGGATGCCGTATCTATTTGACTGATGACAATATTTTACTGAAAAAATCTAACTAGCCCATCTGATAGATTTCCAAAAAATATTGGACACGTAATTTTTCTTTTCTCTCTTAAACAAAAAATGAAAACGATACATTTCGTTGAAAATTCGCGTGACGTCATACATGCTACAATTGTTTTTACTAACGACGTGACGTCACTAGACACAACTCTTGAACTTGGATGCTTTTTATCGTTACAGTTTTATACGTGACCAATATTTTTTTGAAAATCGAACCGACGGACAAAATAGAATTACGATTTTTATAACTAGTAAAATACACAATTGAATTTTGAAGCACATCATGTGGACCTCTGTGACGCAACTATAAAAATTTTGAGGGACAAATGAAAAAACTTTTACATGTTAAAAACATAATATGATTTGTTAGGAGCTCTTTGTGCGCGAATCTGACTAGATTTTGGCTGGTTTTTAGTATTTTGTGGTATACTGTACTACGGGGATTTCAGTCTAGAATTATTGGAAGTGACATAATTTTAGACTTCGCACGGGTAAAGTAATCTAATATATAAGCCATCAACAGCTAGCAGAGATAAAGCAAGAAATTTCACCAGTTTTCACATCATATAAAAAGACTTTTCGAGAGAAAACTGCAGTAAAAGACACATTTTCGTCTCAACCCCATAAGCATGAAAGTTACAAAGGTATATCCATCCCCATTTAAGTCCCATGTGAGCCGGCAGGAAGGTCCAGATGAGGTCGGTATACGAGCTTTGCAAAATTAATGCAGCTACACTAAATTAATTAAAAGTATAGCGGTATACTTGTGTAAAGGATGTTTAGGGTCGAGGATAAGAAGCGTTGGTTAAGATTCGTGGGGAGGAGTCTTTAAGGACTTATATTGTTGCAAGATTGCTTTGTATTTATGATGGTTATGCAAAGGCGAAGGGTGTAGATACAATTAAATAATTATACTGGAAAGAACTTTTGAAAAAAAAATGAAATGAACAGATATATATAGTTCTCTTGTTTTTAAAGAGCGTTCGCGTTCGTAGCCAAGTCTGTCAATAAAACCTGTTATTACCCTTAATTTTTACAACTACTTGGCTTTGCTTAAGACAACATTGCGGTTATTTTGTATTTGAAGTCTTCATAATCACGAGAAAAAATCTTACCTTAAACCTTTGTCCAAATCAATATCAGAGCATTGGTCAAGGCTTTGATAGCAATCAACTGAATTACAAATAAAAGTTAGTTTTTCTATTCAGGAAATTACAACGTTGGAAAAACAAACAAGCCTCAGTACATTCAAGTTAGTTATTATTTTCCCGAAAAAAGTCACAACTAAACAAACCACAACTTACAACCTTTTCCACTCTTTGCCAGCGTTGCCCAGCTGTTCAAACAAAAGAACGTCGGCCGGTCAATGTTGATTCTAACCACGGTTACTTCTGTAAATACGTAGTTCGGTTTGTATTGAACATAAAAAGGTAAAATAACAAGGAAATTTATTTTCTTATTGTTAGATATTCTTCGGTGTATTATTTTCTTTGTTTTTGATTATGGGCGAACTTTTATATTTTTTCTCTTACAAACGATTAGTCGGTTACTTTGTGTCAGTAAAGGTACAGTTAATGTTTTTTCAAAGCGGATACGGTCCACTTTATGTTGATCAGTATAGGACGAAAATAGAACAAATGGAAGACAATAATATGTCGGTCGATCGATTTTTTATTCTTGGAGAAAACCAATTTGAGGGTAACGTGTGTTTGATATGTTTTTTTTTATTTGGTCTGTAGAGAACGAATACAGTAAAGAATGCACTATCCACAGAATCCGATGGATATTTTAAATTTGTCACGCATTTAAAAACAGCGCGGTGTCTCAATGTTTGAGATATAATTATTTAGATAGTATTATTCTTTGCCTCTCAATAACACACCTAATTTTATTATAAAAGAATTTCTCAACTGAAAAACACATAAATACCCTTAACAATCTAGCCACAGCGATTAAAGTACGATGATAACATAATTAGTATTATTATATAATTAGTCAGTTAATGCTGCCCGGCCCAGTAACCATTAGTCTGTGTTCACCCAGTATTGACCGTTACCGTTGACCGCTGCATTGACCGGTCAAAAGTAAATCACCATGATTGAAAAATAAATTGAAAATCCCTGTAATTACTGTAGAAAAAGGATGATTTTTTAATAATTTCCTAGGCCATAACTATTACCTAGACTATCATTAAATACTTTATGAACTACCCACTTAACTTTTCCTAGACATGTAGGGTTCAGTATTTTAAAAATGAAAAATATTATATTCAAGCCACAGCGATTAATGAACGATGATAACATAATAACAGTCATAAGAATCAGTTATTACATAATAAAGGTAAATACTGCCTAACCCATTCTCTGGTCACCTAGTGTTGACCGTTACCGTTGACCGGTCAAAAGTAAGTCACCAAGGTTGACAAATAAATTGGAAATCCCTGTAATTACAGTAGAAAAAAGTTGATCTTTAAATTATTTACTAGGCCATAACTATCATTACAAACTTTATGAACCTACTTAACTTTGCCCGGACTTGAGGAGTTCTGTATTTCTAGAATAAAAAAGTTATTTTAATCAAGGCTTATTAACGTTACACTTCTGAAATTGTTTAGTCAACCAAATATTGGTGACTTCACTAGCATTCACCCTCATTGCTTCAACATTAGAAAAACGTCTGTGTCCACAGTTGACTATTCAAAAAACAAAATATAAAAATAATAATTAATACAAAATATATTGTTTTCAATTCAATTTCTTATAGACAAAACAAAGCCAGAAGTTGCTCATATCATTCCTAGTGTGGGGCAACGTTTTATTATAAAAAATATCTTTTACATTTTTTATGGTGTAAAGAGTTCATTTTTAATCCCGTAAGAATCACAGACTGGCACAAAATCATCATATCGAAAGTTTTACTTAAAACCTGCTAAATCCAAAATTTTCATCCACAGGCAAATGGGCAATGTCAATCAGAGACAGCGCATAGCAGACAGCCGGCGTCATGTAACACTGTAATATGAATCTAAGTAACTTCGTCGTGTACATCACTAGCCTGCTTTGGCTGAACCTCACCGATGCTAAGATTGGTAAGTAAAAACAATGTTGTTTTGTTCTCAATTATTTTTTTGGGCATGTGGTTACCGAAAATCTTGGAGATGAGGTAGACATGGAGAGGGAGCTCAGGGTATTGTCAGTCCGGGCGAAGGTTATTCAAAGCGTATTGCACGCCTCTGGGTTTGATCCCGCGACCTACAATTCATAAGTCGGGGCCGTTACCACTCGGCCACCACTGCTCACTTTGATGATCTTAAACAAAAATAAGAATGCATCATGAACTCACTGTTGGTGTCACACTAGGTGATAGCTTACTGAATATAAGCCTCAAATATTGTCATCTCTTGCTCTTTGTCACTTGTCGAGTTGTATCCCCCTACAACTATCTTATTGTCGTACCAGTTGGAACTAGCCCTTGTGTTAGGCATTTAGAATGTCTCACAACCACTTCCTATGCCGTTCATTCTTAGATACTTGATGGAGTTGCAGAATTTGTTCACCGCGGCACTGTCAGTAAGAGCCTGATATTCCCTTCCGCTCCGCCCACAGCGGACGAAGTCATTTGATGATTTCCCATCCATAAAAAAGCTACTTGTGGACATCAAATTACCCTATAATTTTAAATTAAATAAGTTTTAGCAGATTACCGCATGCGTCTGTCATTCATTTGTCATTATGTACGAGATTACTATTCTATGCCATTTCTTTTAATCGAGTATCAGTAGTTGACCAACGGAAAGTCATAATGACGCTTTTATATTAGTAGATTACCAAACTTGTCAAAATCAACCATCATGAAATCAATTATGGAACATTGTTACTCTATTGTAATAGCAGGCTTGAGGCCCTGACTTATAACTACGCCGTAGCTGAAGTCATGACGTCATCATTACAAAAACTAAGGCGTAGTAACCAAGCAAGCTACGCAGAAACCCTTTCTTTTCTGAAATAAAGTTCGAGAGCTCCGTATAAGTTTACAAAACTTTTATTTTGTGACATATTTTAGAAGATGTTATGTAAAACGGAAACTTTATTTTAGAACAAAAGTATTTTTCCGTCTTTTCGTGTCGAATGAATGGATTGAGTAGGTACATACTAACCTTTGCATATTTGGGAAAAAACTAAGCAGCTGATGTACGATACAATTCTATTATACAATTTGTTTAATCACAGTTGCTACCTGCTTTATACAAATCAATATTTTTCATCCCTGATTACTTTCAATACCTACGGTTTACTTCAATAACGGCAGAGTACACAAATATTAAAGGACATTTGTACTGAAAATCAAATTTGACTCCGGCTTTCCAATCCTTTTTCAGCAGAAGAAGGGATTTGTTAAGGCTGAATTTCTATTTAGTCAGAGCTTATTTAGATCATTTCGAAGTGAAAGGGTCATGCCCCTCTCCGCCAACTTCAATTAACTTCATTCACTAAAATTAATTGAAATTAATCTTCTTCATCATTTATATCTCCTTCAATACCTTTTCGGACAAAATAAATTAAATAATTTTAATAGAAAATAAGTTAAATTAATCATTCTGATTAGAGAAGCGTTTTAAAATTATCTAGGTTGAAGTAGGCAAAGTAATAACTGTACATATCCTTATGTTTACTACGTCAGAAATGAATCGGAAACTATGTTCATATAGGTAACATTCAAATTAATAATTCATTTGACTTTACTTTGACCTTGGACAAACAATTAAGAGGTCATTGGGTTCAGCCCACTCAATCGATAAAAAAATTCCTTTCAAACAAAACATAAAGCCTGTTTTACCTAGAAAGGTAAAAGTACAAAGGATTTTAGTATCCTCACCCACAGCTCGAGTTATGGTGAATGGGACTGAGCAGGTCCACTAAAATCAGTGTGGTTCTTTTTTTGAAAAATCTCTGTTCCAGTGATGTATCTGCTTGGTCCCCAAATAATCAAGTTAAACTTTGAACTTTTCAAAATAATATAATAGAATAAAATACTTTTTATTATGATCAATGTTTTCTTCATTTATATTGAATTTTAGAAAACATTACATAGGGTGACACAATGGGCGGACTCATCGCTAAAAGCGATCTTTGAATGAATTTTAAAGAGAAAAGGAAAGACAGTGCTGCAGACAAGCTGCCCGTCCCGGCTTTGCATAGGTGGACTTTATACATATATTTAATGTACAATATTATATATATAGCCTGTGTTACTTAGGGTTTTTTTTATAAATGGGAAATCATCAAATGACTTCTTCCGCTCTGATCGAAGCGGAAGGGAGTGTCAGATTCGCTTACTGACTAAAACTTATTCGTGTTTCTGTAAATGCCCTTCACGTTCCAGGGTTGCGGTGACTCTTTCGAAAAACAATCGGCAACCCTACATAGAATGTTAATCGTGGTCCATAATGTAGCATTCTACTGGTGAATGAATTTTCTAGTAATTGTCACTAAAAAATGTCGGTCTAGTAATTTTTGAGTTTTTTCATTAAAAACATACACATCGTTCCTCCTTATAATATTATACTAACTAGTCTTCTACTGAATTCCTATCCTTAAAAACAAAAAACAAACAAAGAGAGAGGTAGTGTTTTTTTATAAGAACTCAGAGTTACTTCTGATTTTGTTTTGGGTTTCATTTTCAGAGTAGTTATCTAACTACTCGGACTAACTGCCACTAATTTCTTACTTATTATAGTTGAAGTTTTTGTTTCAACCAATTTACTATCATTATGGAGAATGTTAGTTGTTGAAATGCAAATGTACGCTTGGTTTCAATGACAAAACAGCCTATACTCCGTTTACGCATTAGACAGAAGTAAATTTAGGGGCACACTTTATTATAAAAGCATTACAAACATTACTACAGTCAAGATTGATGTGGAGTTAAAAATAATCAATTTAAATAACAGCTGTCATACTAAATTGTACTTGATTAACCTTCTGAAATCGAAAATCGATTAAATATACTTTATTGTATGCCATACATTGCTACTTACAAATAAAGTAAATACATCGTCTATTAAAATTGTTTGAACTTAACTTGAAATCAAAAGATTTCGTAATTCTGCTTCTACGAGCCTCTTTTTTCTAATGTTTTATAGTAAATGGAGTATAGTTGGCGACAAACCATCATGTCGGTCCAATATAATATGTATTTCATCATGTCAAAACTGCCTAATACCTATCAATCATTTATATCCGTCCAATCTGTCTGGCTTGTCAGCTTTCTATTCTCCCGTGATAAGACATTTTTTTGGGATAAAACTTATAGGCTAAAAAACTTGTACTTGTGTAGGGATAAAGCGTATTTTTCTCTTTTGAAGTTTTCGGAACGAAATGAGTTGGTATAAATAAATGTATTATTATAATATAAATAAGATATTATCACAAAATTGAATTAGAATATTGTATTAATTTAGAATATTGTAGTTTCTTTTAAGCTATTGCATAGCTTCTATCGCCGGCCTTAAGAGTGGCAACCGAATCCAGAAATTCCGTAACGAAAATAACCTAACACCGCTACGTCATTCGATTAGGCCTTTTTAAAATGGTCGCTTCGTTACTGAGCTATTATGTCGCCGTCACCGAGCCGACCCGAACGTCTGCGTTCGGAAACAATCGGTGGGACAAAGTTAAGTGAAACGTATGTGATTTACATTAGTACAGTAACCCAGGTGAACGAATCGAGACCATATCACAATGACGCAGAGTACTAAATATATAATTGCATAAGTTGATAAAAAATGCTATGCAATAGCTTTAACGCGGCAGTCCCCGAGTGCCACATGTATTTTTTTCTTTGCCTTTTTCACTTGCATGAAGATTAAGATAATGTTTGTAACATTATTATTTCTTTTTTAATTCGGTTGGCCTTGGCACAACCTCAAACAAATATATGTATTGTGACGAAACCATTACGTTTTATTTTTGGAACAATAGACTGTATTTAGTACTGAATTTCCTACAGCTATATTTATGTAATGCATGCCGTAGCAGCCTTTAATTAAGGATACATTATAACATGTAAAAGTTTGGTGTTCCTTAACATGTATATTTTGGTATATGATTTGTTGGTTGTTCTTAAATAAGTAAATAAAAATTATGTTATACTATATTTTGTTACTAAGACATGATCGAAAAATATATTTTTCGATCAAAATAAATTCGATATGGAAGGATTCATCTACACTAATATCAATTAGTGTAGATGAATCCTTCCATATCGAATTATTTTTTTGGTACAGACAAACAAAAACTATTTCCGCTTTATGATGAAAGCGGAAATAGTTTTTGTTTGTCTGTACCAAATAATCTGCGAAACCACTAAAAGATTTTAACATTTTTTTCATCAATGAAAGCTACATTATCAGCAAGTATCATATTATGCTATATTTTATCCATGTATTCCCACGGGAACGAAAAATACTTAAAGACAAGGAACATATGCTAAGAATAACATTACCTCTTTTTTTCGACGTCTAGGTAAAAAATAAACGACACACTGCGGCAGGAATCCTAACAAATTAATTTCAAAAATAAAGTTGCGATGTTACTCGTCCATGTAGAGAACAAAATAAAAGTAGCTGCAACAAAAAATAAACGAGACAAAACAAAACTACTATTACTAACTTTCATAACATACGCAAAACTTCCATTTACAGCTTTCCTTGAAAAACTAACCCATAATTTTGTTCCAGGGTACTTTTGGCACATCACAGATCTTCATTATGACCCGTTCCACAATTCCCAGGAGCTCCATAGAGGTACTTTATGAAACGTATTCCTTTGTTTTATGCTGATGACTTTATTATTTTTGTTCACTGACATAGAGCTATGCTGCCATGAGCGTTCATAAAACATGCCATCGTGAATGTTACAGTGAATTATTTTCGAGTTTCACTGATGAATGTCAGTGATGTATGTTTTATTTACGTGAGTAATATTACTAAATTATTTATTGGAGTTGGGTGTTTGATGAATGAGGTTAATCAGGGAGAATAATTAATTTATCATGTTGACGATATTTTATTAGTTACTATTATTAGGAAATGTTATCATCAATGACGCGTTGGAGATTACTACTTTTGGCATGCCTTCTTTTTTATTATTTTGTTTAGACTAAGGGCTGATTCAAAGTGCCAATTCTGAGATGAGAATGCGGACGTTGCGGAAAAAATTAAGAATTGGCCCTCTGGTCATCTGATGAAATTTACGTCATATTTGTTTTGACATAAATTTGTCATTATGTCATTACTTATACAATCAAAGTAATTCGCATGGAATTGTTGACATGAGTTCGGTGTTGGTAAGTGTTTGTGATTGAAATCCTCCGAAACAGCTCGAGCGATTTTCGTGAATCTTAGCATGCATATCGGCTAGTGTGGCGAATCGGACAGAATCTATTTTGCCCTAAATGTTACGGGTGATACACCCCATTTTTTTTCATGTGGCAAAACGACGTTTGCCGGGTCAGCTAGTTAGTTATATGAGTACAAAATTTATGCAATAAGGTACAGTGGTAAAATTAATGCATAGGCATTCTCTACTAGTCAAGCAAAGGTAGTGAAGAGATATCCTTGATAAGTGTTCCCTGACCTACTCGTCAATGACCCTCCTTCTCACCAGGTTGCCGCCACAACCGCGGCAACAACGAGCACAGTCACCGGAACGGCCGCCACAGAGACCACACGTGCGACAGCTCCTGGCCTCTGATACAAAGCGCCGCCGCCCTCATGGCGGAGCGGCACCCTGATACTTTGGAGTTCGTGCTGTGGACTGGGTATGTATTCATGTATCCTTCATGTAAATATGTGAGTACTATGTCCCTGACTAGCAAATTTATTAATTTTACCTCTTTTTTTTTTGGATGGGAAATCATCAAATGACCCCTCCCGCCCTGGGTGGAGCGGTAGGGAGTGTCAGACTCTTACTGACTAAAACCCACCCGTGTTCCTCTTGTGCCCTTTGCGTTCTAGGGTTGCGGTACCTCTTTCGAACAAATTCCGCAACCCTAGCAGGCACCGACCCTAATTAATTTTACATCTGCTGTCGTGGCTTTGTTGTACCTGTTAATAGTATAGTACTTAGTTTTATTCGGGTGCATCGTCCTCACATATAATCAATTGGTTAACGTATACAAAATATTGTAAAACTTATACATATTTGAAAAGAGTAACTATGGAGTTTCTTGTCCGTTCTTCTCCATAAGAATCTACTTTTTGCGAATGGACAACTAGAGTCACTATAATATTTTTATTTTCAAATGTTTTGACGTTCAAAAGTGCCGTTTAATGGTCTAGTTGAAATAAATGAATTGACTTTGACTTTGACATAACCAGGGTGAGTCCTAGAACCAACAATTCGAAGACATGTGACATCCATAATCACAATAATTTATTCATGTGTTTTATTAATAAGTCCTCCATATTCTACCGTCACATGGGCGTGCAAATAACATTATATTTAAAATTAAAATAAGTTCAGTATTGACATGAAAACTGCAAAAAAAATTGTTATGTCATCAGATAGAATAAAACGAGTAATGCACTAATGGAACAAGTATGTCAAGCTAAACAACATTAACTTTGATAATAAAATAAATTAAATATTGATATGTAAATGCAAAAATCATAATAATGTCAAATGGAACAAATGTCGAATAGCACAATAATATCAATTGGTGCAACTACATATGTCAAAAAGAACAAGAAGTATGTCCATCAACTTGCATTGGGCTCGCGTGGTGGATCTCAGACATTTCCCTCTAATTATTATAATAGGAGGTCTCTGTTCCAGCAGTGGGATTATAGTATCCCTCAGTGGTTCTTTAAATACAATACATGCAAAACATGCAAAGTCGAAGATGGGGAAGACGAGTTCGACTCCTACCCGAATTAGTAGAAAACTGTATTGTTTGGAAAACACAAAAGGAGGTTTTGCCCTTTGGTGAAACAGTATAAGAGAGTTAGTTGACATTGGATATGATTTATCTTTTTTAAAACGAGCTGGAAGATATCAAAAGCATCAAGTTACCGCTCCTCGTATGCTTCTATGTATGTTTCTATTTAGAGTAGATTAGTATAACTTACTGTTTCCCCACTGATGAGATACACGTGGCTACAGCTTACATGCATTCTGTGGCCATTCATCTTCGTCAAATCACACCAAGGCTGCAAATGGCGGCCTTCATTATCGGTGAACGTTACCGCCGCATCTCGCGTAGGTACACATCGCTACAAGGTGGATATAGATTTGCAAACTTCTACCACATGGAAGCAATGGAAGTATAACTAACTGATAATACGTTCGATGTAGTGATTATCCACTACCTAGTATAATACAAAGTCGCTTCCCCCTGTCTGTCCCTATGTATGTTTAGATCTTTAAAATTACGCAACGGATTTAGATGCGGTTTTTTTTAAATAAATAGTGTGATCCAAGAGGAAGGTTTATATGTATAATACATGCATAATATAGTAGAGATTTAGTATCAGCATTGCACCCGTAAGCCCCGAAGCCGGGGCGGGTCGCTAGTGGAACAATAAATTTAAAAAAAAAACTTTTTCAACAGTGATATCCTCTCCTCGTCAATGGAGCACCTAAGTGAGGAAATAAAGCTGGAAGCCGTAAGGAATGTCACAGACATCCTAAGCAGAACATTCAGCAGTCAATTCGTATTCCCAGCATTAGGACATAATGACCCACCACCTTCCAGAAAGCTGGTCGACATGTGGATGCAATGGCTACCCACTGAAGCACTACAGACTTTTGAAACTAGTAAGTACCATTTCGTAACTTCGTTTTGACTCCAAAATGACAAATGTGCTTTGCTGAAAAGATAATTTAGTTAGTAAGTTTGGATGTGGGCTTACTGCCAGGAATGCTTAGTAAGTCTGCTAAGTTATAAAAGCAGCATCAGTCAGTATTCCTCCTGATGTTTCGGCGAAGTCTTTGCTTTGTTCAGATTTCTCTCGGTGAATCTTCGATGTTTATGATAAGTTTGCTTTCAGGTGGATATTACACGATAGAACAGTCCCACAGCAGGTTGAGGATCGTTGTCCTGAACAGCGTGTTGTGGGCAGGCGGTGCTGCCAGGACTGATGGTCCTCACAGAGGCCGGCAGCAGTGGGAGTGGCTGGAGCAGGTCCTCAGCAAAGCTAGGAGAAGAAATGAAATGGTATAACCTTTGTACAGTCCATACCTGATGGTTGCTCAGATGTTTCTAAAGAGCAATTAAAATGGATTTCCGCAAAGTAACGCCTGACTGAATCAATTTTAATTTTATCCAAAACAAAAATGTTCCCGGTAACAAAAATTAGGTCTAATTTAAAATGATGTTCAAAGTTTTTACAGTGGCTGTAACTTTCATAGTTTCTTGTATCATTTGCGAGCGAAAAGGGTTTTTGAGTTGTTGATTCATACTTTAAAGCAGAAACATAAGATGGCAATTTTTATATTTGACACCCAAATTGGACTGGGCTGGACATGTCTGCCGTATGTCCATCGAGCGGTGGGCCTATAAAACTCAAAATTGATGCCCTGAAATCGCGAGACGGGGCCGCGGCAGACCACGAAGGAGATGGTGGGACGACTTGGATGTCTTCCTTGGGAATTGGCAGGATGTGGCACAGGATCGGGAAAAGTGGAAGGAGTGGAGTGAGGCCTTTGCCCAGCAGTGGGTCATATCAGGCTAGCTATTATAATAATATAATGAGTCCCAAGTCCCATCAATCAATCTTCTTCCCTAGGTCTACCTAGTGGCCCACGCCGGCCCAGGGGTGGAAGAGCGGCACAACGCGGGCAGTTCTTCAGCGGCAGGCGGAGGGGAACTGACTCCTACTGCCAACGCGCACTTGGTGCACGTCATCCGGGCATTCAGCGATGTGATCGCTGGGCAGTTCTACGGCCACCGGCATGCTGACACGTTCAGACTTATTTATAGTGAAGGTTAGTTATTTATTGAACTTTTTGCTCCTTCACTCGTCACACAACAATGATTGGAAGACCAGCGTCAGGCAGCAACCATCTGGCAACATTGCTAAAATGAAACTTTTTGGCGCAGTGATACATATTATGTTCTTTTTTTTGTTTTCATTGTCCCTTTTTTATTTTATGTGTGGTCACCTGAAGGTACGCTGGTTTTATTTTTTTCTGTAGTCATCTGCACGATGTACAGAATTTGAAAAATCAGTACCGTGCCTGCAGCGTCTAGAGACGGTAGTACGGATATGGGACGCCGAAAGTGTGGACCACTATTTAATAATAATATTATAAAACTTTTATTTCGGACGAAATCCAAAGGGTTAGTAACAATTTACTTTACAACTAGTGTGAGTAGGTACAGACATAATTATAAAAATAAACATACAGCTACACTTTAGCATGGAGCTGCATCCACCTCTGCATCATCGGATAATCCCACCAATCTGCGAACATACTGAGAATAGTGTTGGTACTGCCGCGAACACGCGACATCAGAGAGGCACTTCTTTTTCTAATAATGGCGGCAAAACCATCAATGTTCCGGTCAAAGTCCGGTTTTTTTTTATACGTCATTTATGGTGACATAAAGGGACAGTGACACGTTTGGCTTATGTTACTTTGTATTCAATATGTTTACAATGCCAATGTAACAGCGCTTAAATTAGTTTCGTGTTCTGTGTATGTACTTATCTAAGTAAATAAATGATACACGGAAACACACATCAACCTTATAACACCCCTCGTTTTGATTGGGGGTTAAACAAGATAAGTCACGACGGAAGTTATTTAAGTCATACTATAAGAGATATGCGTGTTAAAAAGGAGTTATAGCTCTTATAGACCTCAAATTTGAGAAGCAAAGTTTTGTTCTGTCTTTACGAGAATCATTATAATCATCGTAATAAACTATTATTGACGAGGTGATCCCGCTTAAAAAATATTTTGAAAATCAATCAATAATAACTGGCGGTGAAATTGGTTAACATACATAAAAAAGACATACAGTCAAACATAGAAACTCCCCATTTTTTTTAAGTCAGAAACATTTAAAAAGGAAATTGAAGTACAGAAAATTAATAAAGGCGCCTCACAGACTCAACACTCACTCTCCAATACATATTCTCTGTCACTCTCACTTACTCTCACTCACTCTTCAATACTCACTCACTCTCAATCACTCTTCAACACTCACCGTTCTCACTCTTATATATTTTCTTTTATTTATTTTTAGAACTTCAGTACGTTTTCAGTAACAGTCAGAACAGTATGTTTGTATGTAGTTACCCAAAAACCCCCAAACGGTAACCCTCAAAGTTCCCTTGAGAATCATAAAAGAACTAAGGGATTATGAGGATTGATAGTGTTATCTACCTTGTGGGTAATAGAAATAAACCGGTAATACACATTCGTTTGTGGCAGTGTGTTTATTATGGCAATAATAGATATCTCTTTGTGGTCGTTCAGTGGACCTTAGAGGCTCATTCAGAACTAGTTTCGGGCTTGACAAGATTCAAAATTGGTATTACCAAGAACAAATACTAATGTTTTTAGAGTAGAATATTTTTTTTAATTTAGTTTACTATTGGATATTGATAAAATCTTATAAAAGAAGCTTTTGCATTTATCCGTGGCAAAAAAAAAGTAACCAAAAAGCGTCTCCTGGTTCCCACCTATCTGTAATTGATTTAGGCATGAACTAATTTAAAAATATTTTTTGTTCTTTTGTAACGGTAACAAACACAATTTTTTTTTTTTAAATTAAGTTTCCATTCTAATTTCCCAGTGACCGGAGTAGATAGAGCTGTTTTTGGTAATTGCGACATGTTTATATAGTATGGACATACAAACCTGAAATGGCGGAAATATATAGTTACTAGCTGCTGCCCGCGACTTCGTTCCCGTGGAATCCCCGATTTTAAAACATTCTTTATCGCTGCTCCGCTCCTATTGGCTTAAGCGTGATGATATCTAGCCTAAAGCCTTCCTCGATAAATGGTCTATTCAACCCAAAAATAATTTTTCAATTCGAACCAGTAGTTCCTGAGATTAGCGCGTTCAAACAAACAAACAAACAAACTCTTCAGCTTTATAATATTAGTATAGATTATGCCCATATTTCCTCTAATTTCTTTGAATATCTAAAAAGCTTTAACTAATCCGATGTTTTAAATTAAATTTCTCGATTTTAAATTTGCAGAATCGTCATGTCCATGTTAATTGATTTGGTTTGGTTCGGTGTTAGTTTGTTTTTTAATGTAATATAGTTTTACTACTAACAATATTATGAGCCAAATCAGTCTGAAATAAAATTTTTATTTTTAAACATACAATAGTAATAAATGTTTCTTTCCCATATAAAACACAAATATTTACATGCGCACATTTACAAAACGAATTCAATTATTGTCTTCTTTTATACAATAATGTTATCAAGAGCTGTTTTACTTAACATAATATTATTTAACATTCCCCTACTAATATTGAAACAACTATCCCCTTTGACTTACAAAGAGTACATGAAATAACATTTTCTCGAGTTACCAGCTACGTTTGTGATACAATAGATATGAATAATAAAAACCTGGGCGTTCTTTTGTGTCGTAAAAAATATTATGATGTTATTTATCTCTTTCCTATCTGCTAGCTTTTCGTAACCTTTTCTCAGTGCTGTACGAATCTAGGGCATCGACTCATTTTTTGAAGACTCTTTGTTATGTAGCGAACTGCGGAAAAGCTGAATTGTGAGATTAGTTATACGTCTCCCGAACGGGGGTATAATACATTAGGGGTCGTTTGTGTTATTGATAGAACTTCGAACGAGCCGATATTCGGATATAATTCTAGAAAAATACTTTTGTCCTACATTATCTAAACTGATAATATAAATGTTAAACTAATTTTGTTTGTCTGTTTGTTAAACTAAGCAAACGATAGAACATATAATTTTTTATGGATGGGAAATCATCAAATGACTTCTTCCGCTTTGGGCGGAGCGGAGGGGAGTGTCAGAGTCTTACTGACTAAAACACATCTGTGTTCCACTTCTAATGCCCCTTGCGTTCTAGGGCCGCGGTGAGCCTTTCGAACAAATTCCGCAACTCGCAGATGGTACACCATATCATAGAGCATATTTGACCTGCGCATATATGATCACATTTCTGAATTTTGCACGAAGCTCAAGTGGCTTTCTATACGTCATCACCGGGAATCTCATATTGTATTTCTGCTCTAGATTATTCTGTTCAATCCTACAACCCCGAACGAAAGAACGTTTAAAGTTCCTTCATGACCCACATAAAATATATCTGAGGTCATCGAAAAACTTGAGACGACAATGCATTCCACCAGCATCTATGAAAAATATTTCATGGTTCAAGCAATGCGGTTATAGAATGCCTTGCCCGTGTCGGTAAGGCGTGCTCAAACTTTGTCCACTTTTACAACTATAGTCAGAAATCACTACCTCTCTCTTCAATCTTTTTCACCAGGATTATTTGCTGTTTGTTTCATATTACTACATATAAATAGTATGTATAAATAGTACACCAAAAACTATCTACAGTACTGTCTGTCCTGTTCTTTTTAAAATCAATCCAAAGGTTGCCTTGAAAATATCGCTTTAAGCGATGAGTCCGCCCATTGTGTCACCCTATCTAATATTTTCTTTATCTAATTTTTCTGTAATATATATGATGTACATAATAAAGAGTATTATATTCTATTGTACGATACTTTTATCCCGAGAGTATATGCGGGTGGAGCCGTGGGCGGGAGCCGTAGGCAGGAGCCATATAGATAATTGCTAAAACCTGGTTAAGAACTATTCTGAAGTAAGCCTCGTTTAAAATTCTTCTATACCTACTCGTACATAAAGACTGCAATGAATAAAAAGTTGACAAACATAGTCTATTCTTAAAATAGGAAGTAATAACATTTCCAAGCTATTATTTATGGTAACGACTGTAAAGCTCGTGGCTATGCTATGACAGCCGCATAGGTCGATCTCCAAGGTTAAGCAATGCTTGCCAAGGATGATCTGTGGATGGGTGACTATTTTAACATACTGAGTTTCCTCCGTGGCCCGAAAAGTACGTTAAGCTGTTGGTTCCGGCTGTCATAATAATTACAACCCGTAACGACTGCCAAAAATCTACATAGATTTTTGGCAGTCGTTACGGGTTGACAGACGCCAGTAAATCTGACTCCGGTATTGCCTAGAAGTACCGTGATAACCAGTTAATGGGTTTTGGGGATCTGGCAGGCAGCTGCTCCACGTAAAATACTGGTATTCAGCTGAATCCAGTTGGACTGGAATCCGACCCCAATATAGTTGAGAAAAAGATAGGCAGATGATGATCTATGGCATCGAACGAATATACTAGACAGCTTTTAATTCATGTTCATTTTCATGATGTCGATTATTTTACTAACGATTTTTTTTTGTCATCAGGTCGACCAGTTTCCTGGGCATTGTTGGCTCCTTCTGTCACACCAAGAGGTGCTGGCAGCACTTCGAACCCAGGATTAAGACTTTATAAGTTCGACTCTAATACCGGAAAGGTAAGACATACATAGGTTAGAAATTATACGCACATTTTATAATTATCTCGTAACAAAGCCCGTACTAACGATTCTTTGAATCTTCAACTAGCAGTGTTTTGAAGTAAATTCTTAAGGAAAGCTGTCTCAATATTTTCCAGATATTGTTTTTATTCTATTGGAATAAACTACAATTATATATTTTATAGAAAATTCTACAGAAATGCAGCAGAAATGCAACTACTTGTATTTCTAACAGAAAAAAATAATAAAATATTATTTTTACAGGTTTTGGATTACACACAGTATTACTTAGATGTAAATAACATTAGAGGAGAGGCCCACTGGGCAATAGAGTACAACCTTACTCAATACTATGGACTGAGAGAAGTCAGCCCGGCGTCACTCGATGCCCTGGCTGAGAGGATACGGAACCATCACGACCGTGGTGTTTTTGCTAAGTGAGTCACTTTCTTTTACATATTCCTCATGCTTCTATATATTCTGCATTTTAAGAAAACGTGCAAATAATCAGGGGCCTAAGTCTGCTATTTTTATAAATTTGTCATTCCAACACGATTCCATTGTCATTTTGCTAAAAGTTCGTAATCTGCTAACTTCATAATGGTCGATCACTGGTCGGTCAATGGTCTCGTAATATTTTTTGATAACCGAGCTATTAAAAGCAATAACCTACCCTTTAAACCTACCATTTAAACGTCATAGTGCAGTACAATGACGTTTAAATGGTAGGTCACTGATTAAAGGAACTGTCAAAATTTAGCAGACTACCGCATACGTCTGTAATTCATTTGTCATTATGTACGAGATTACCATTCTATGCCATTTCTTTCAATGGAGTGTCAGTGGTTGACCACTGGAAAGTCATAGTGACGCTATTTTATTAGTAGATTACCAAACTTGTAAAAATGAACCATTATGAGATCAATGTTAGACCATTCTGACACTATTGTAATAGCAGACTCAGGGCCCTGAACTGTTGGTCTTTCTGATTTAACGTAAAAATATCAGTTACGGTCTAAGTAAGTATAACTAAACCGAAACTCATATTTTTACTATAATCCAATGATGCAATTGTAAATTCCAGACCAAACCTTGATGAGAACTAAAACTGCATCATAGATTTTTTTTTATACAGTATTAGTTTTCATCAAAATCGTGCTCTTATTAGTGATGTTCCATATTCCTCAAAGTTTCAGATTTGACCATCCACACAGACTTTAAAAATGCACTCTGCATATTCATAGTTAAATAAGAATGAAATATTTGTCCAGGTATTTAACAGCACTCCGTGTTCGACATGCAGCAGATGTCGCAGAATGTGACTCGGCGTGTGTACACGTCCACTTCTGCGCAATAACGCGTGCCGACTACCACGAGTTCCGTGCGTGCGTCCGCAATCCTGCGTCGGCGCTAGCGTCGCGCGCCGCTCACAATTCGGCCGCCATTTTACTTTACGCCATCTTGATTTTACTAAAATCGTAATATTTTGTGTGAAAGCTTCTGTGTTTCTCAAATGGCCTGTTGTCTGTAGTAGTATCAGTGTTCAGTTCTACATTTTTACATTAATATAGCGAGATAAAACAATCTGTACATAATTAATCTTTGTATTAATTTGTCTCACAAATATTAGTTCGACAAATAATGTTTATGACAAAAGTCTCATTATTCATAATACTCATTTTCCAAAATTATTTAACTTTCAAAGTGACAAGATTAATTGGAAAACTTAGCTAAGGGTTATCATTTGTTTCACCTGAAAGCATTGTTTCTTGATTATTGTAAAATACATTAACGACGCTTTAATTTATATAAAAGTAAAAATGGATTATAAATCATAATTATTGAGTTTAATTAGAAATTGTTTATTGTGATCTTCGTCGCTAATTTGATTGTGATAATTAACATTTTTGTATATAGTGATAAGTGAACTGAATCAGTGTAAGTAAATGAAATTAAAACATTTGAAAAAAGGTGTTTGATTTTTGTACTAACAAGTTTAATAGACAGAGTTGATGTGCCGCCTTAATTTGTGACAATTTACTAAAACAGATGATAAACCAATTAATTAATTGATTGTTAAGGGTTCGATTCCCTGAAAAGAAAAGTGTTCTATTGCCAGACAAAAAATTGTTGGGTTTTTCTATCTGGAATACCTCAATCGGCATCCAGAATGTCGACTTGGGCCCACCTGATTGCAAAAGGCTTGTAACTATTACATGGAACTTAAAAACTTACTGCAAAATATGGGTTTTACTGAAAGTGCACCTCTGCTGAACCTATTAGGTAATACAGACGATGTTATGTCACTTGAACGTGATCATACAGAAAGTCGTCAAAACTAAAGAGTTTGTTAAAGTATTCCGTAACCGAAACATGGATAATGTCCACTTAATATATTTAGATATTATTGTTTCGCTTAAAACAGATAGGTACATACAATAAGGGCGCATCCATAAAGTACGTCACACGTTAAGGGAGAAGGGGTCGAAGATGTGACATTGTATGACAAAGGGGGGAATTTACAATTTTCGTGACGTCACATTACGACACAGACGTGCTACATAAAATCTTTGTTTGATTGTCGATGTCGATGCTAATGAAAAGATGTTGACACATCGAATGTTCCTGATATTATTATGCTGATTATAAGGCATTTGAAGGAGTGGATTCAAAGTCCATGGGCTCAAGATGATTAGGTTTGTAACTTCCATTAAAATAATTAATTAATTTGTATTTTTTTCTATTTTTGTTTTGTTTAATAATTCAATTGAATCGAATCGGAAAATTGGAAATCGAAATCGAATTTCGGTACTGCTGTTTTAATTTAAGAATTTGGAGATGAAAAACTGAAAAGGACGAGAGAGGGTTGGAAAAATCACGAAACTAGTGTAACGTACTTCATGGATGACCCCTAAGACTAAAAGCCTCAAATTTTTTACACCTTAGAAGAAGAATCAAAGCTTTTGTCGCAATAAAACTAGCAGTGTGAATTAAATACAACGTGTAACATAATGAATGCAATATCTGAAATATCGTTATTGCAATCATTATTATAAACAAACTTTACTATGGGACAAACACGGAAATCGCAAAAAAAAAAATTGTTTTCGCGATTTCCTTGTTACGATTGCGATTTCTGTAAAACGTGTTATACGCAAACAACTTTGTTTTAAACAATTCAGAGTGAGAAAAGTTATAACTGGGTCATAATCCGACTAGCCATTTCCCAACTATCTATACAGGGGTCAGCTTCTAGTCAAACCGCATTCAACTGAATACCGATATTTTACATGGAGTGGCTGCCTACCGGGCCTCGACAGCCAATTAACTGGGTACACGCTACTTCTTGGCAAGACTGGAGTAAGATTTTCTATTCAAAATATAGTACTAATACAGATCAAATGTAAAGCAGAGTTAGGAACATTGCAGGTAAAACACTCGCACAAATTTAGACAAAGAGGCCACGACAATGCCCCAGTATATATGAAATTAAATAATAAAATTCCAATGTGATTTTCTGATTTTCTTTAGTTACAATAAATGTACTTTTCGCAGCATAAAGACCTCATATTCTCATAAATGCAGTAACCTAGGCGCTCATTCCACGAACTCACTTCTGAATTCTATTTATGAGGATCTCGAGAGGATCTTATCATTAGTTTCCCCGATTTTCCTTCGAAGTGCACTTAGAACTATTAAATACTAGTTACATCGCAGTCTCAGCAACAGTTTCATTTCACAGAACATGTTTGAACCGAAGTTCTTGTCATGAAAAGTTTGTTTGCAGAATAAGTAATTTTCATTAGAGGCTTCACAATATAACCTACAAACATAAACTCACGCCATTTCTTTTGAGTGTGGGCAGAATCTCAGAACACCAACAGCTATAATCCTTACATAATCCTTTTGCTCCGTTCACATGAATACATTTGGACATAATTTACAAATAGAGCAGCAGCAGCATGAGAGCAGTGGCCGAGTGGTAACGGCCCCAACTTATGAATTGTAGGTCGCGGCTTCAAACCCAGCCAGGCGCATTACTTTGTGTATTTAATTTCATCACCACTGCTCTCAAAACGGTGAAGAAAAACATCGTGAGGAAACCGGCATGTCTTAGAACCAAAAATTCGAAGACATATGACATTCACCAACCCGCACTGGGCCCGCGTGGTGAAACTTATAATACAATACCATTATATAAAATCAAATTAATAAACGAAAATTGTTAAACGGTTGATACAAACAAATAATGAGTAAAAATTAGCGCTATGACGATACTACTGCTAACTTCATACGCATGCGCTTGCGAACCTTAACTCTGAAGATTAATCAGTTGGATTTCCGTGGCTTAGTTCCTGTACCACACAAATCCGTCTTTTTTCGGAATTTAATACAAGTCCTTTTTCCTTTTTTTGTTAAAGTCAAAACGTTTATTTCAATATTAGGCCATTAAACGGCACTTTTGAACGTCATCATTAAAAGTTACCATAATTAAGTGCGTCCATTCGCAAAGGTAGATTCTTATGGAGAAGAACGAACAAGAAACTCCATAGTTACTCTTTTTCATATAAATGTTTTACAATACTACTACTACTTCATATACATATGTAAAGACGATGTCTTTACTTCTTCTATAAGCCAACAACCATTACTCTCACCTATACCGTAACTTTAATTCATTGAAAGAATTGCCATAATCAGAACTTCCATTGTTTTACCTTATCAACATAGGTAAAAATAACCAAACAAAAATACCTATAGTGTAAAGAACTGTTTATTAGCTTTAGTTTATTTAAGGTAATGTATAGAATAAAAGCATGAATAATCTCACAAGCATTTATTAGGGTTTTAAAACATCATTATATTCAACAGGATATTATTAATACTAGAATTTACACCATATATCTTAACACGAAAATGGTTACATAGTTACATTAAGTGAAACCTCGAAATTAAATATTAACAATCAACAGTACTCAGATATTTAAATATTAAAATAATCGTTAACTGACCTGCCTTGCTCCAATCGATGCACAGAGTAACGCGGTATTACTTTATGGTCTTTACACTTCGGCGTCGCAGGAACAACTGCCTGCGCACGGCCGTTTCGTCGCTTAAATAGGCTAGCTTTAACGCGCCACAGTCTCGCGTCACCCGCTGACCGTTACATGATTTGAACAAGTGGCGGTAGTTGATAAAATAAGTTAGTTTAAAATAAATGTAAAACGTATTTATTACATCCAATCCTAACAGCTCGGCCATCCTGTTAGAGCAAGTCCCTTCGCTCTTGTATTTTCAGAATATTACAATTTTCTATAAATTTATTAATAATTAATTTGAAATAAATGTTAAATATGAATCTCCATTGATTGATCATTACATTTTGTAGGCATGCTAAATTATATTAATATTAGATATAATTAATGTTTACAATATCTATCTTAAGTAAACTGTCGTTTAAGATTTAGTTACAATTTAAACTTTGAAATTAAAATCGCTAACCCAATAAAAAGAAGAAAAAAAGGAATGCTTTGTAAAAGCAAGGTATAACTTGATAAAGATGCATGAATTACAAAAAAAATACAGAACACAAAATGTAATTTAGAGATAACAATACAATAAATACACAATTATGAAAAAGAATAATGTTTTAACACATATATTAACACGCAGAATATTACACATGGAAACATTAAGTAATACATTCTTAATTAACTGTTATACACTTACACAGTAAATACACAATAAATTAGTTCTGTAAACGTTAATGTCACAGCGAGTATCAAGATAGTAATTTCTATGATTTATCGTTCGATGTATCTGATTCCGATGCAATATTTTCACATTCGGATTCCGAACTGCCAAAATTTTGATTAAAACTAAGCCATGGTTTCATTTTATCTACTGCAATAATATTTTCATAATTACGACAAGTCTTTTTTTTTGTGATAGGGGTATCTGTTACTAAATAACGATCATTGGGCAAAACTTTAACGATCCTGTAGGGTCCTTGATATTTCATAATTAATTTTTTGGACTTACCGGTATTCGGGATTTCTCTTCTCACACTTACCAAATCTCCGACTGCATACGATTTGCTCTTAGTACGCTTCGAATCAAACCTTAGCTTATCTTTAATCTGTTGGTTATTGATTCTTTCCACAGCCATGCATCTTTCTTTCTCCAGATCCTCTGGCGCTATAGTTTCTAGGACTTCATCAATAACTTCACTGAGTCTATTTTCAGTCTGACTTTTGAGTCGCACACCAAATAATAGTTCTGAGGGGCTCTTACCTGTAGTTTTGTGCACTGTAGTATTCAGTCCGATTTGTACGTCAGGGATAAATTCATCCCACGTCCTTTCATCCTTGCCATGCGTTTTAGTAGAAAGTGCATCGATGATAGTCCTATTAAATCGTTCCACTTGACCATTGGCTCGTGGCGTGGCAACTGCGTTTAGGATATGTTTAATGCCCAATGATTTTGTAAATGATCGGAAGTTATTACTTGTAAAGGAAGTACCTTGATCAGTAATTAATCTAGCAGGTGTTCCAAAATAACTAATGTGTTCACGTAAAATTCTTATTGTTGTCGATGTTTTTGTATTCTTGACGGGAGAAATGTTAATGAATTTTGTAAGACCGTCTATTATAACTAAAATATAAACGTTACCTCGTTTGCTACGAACGAACGGCCCCAGGTGATCAGCATGGATAGTATGAAAAGGTATCTCTACCTTTGGGATTGGATGTAGCTCTCCTTGCTGTTTCCCCGTTGTGCCTTTATGGTGAGCACATTCTAAACATGATCGGACATATTTTTTTACAAAACGTCTCATCTTCGGGAACCAAAATGATTGCTGAATTCGAGAAAGGGTTTTTTCGAAACCAAAATGACCGATGTCATCATGGTTCATTTTGACAACTTGCCAACGCACCCCTTTCGGTACTACCCACCGAAGACAATCATCTCCGTTATAATTTAATAAACGGTATACTTTACCATTTTTCACTTTGTAATTTTTGACTATTTCCGAAACGTTTTCAGATTCTGGATCAGTTAAAATTCGTTTAATCCGGGAGATCTCTTCGTCGGTGGATTGGACCGTTGCGATCCAATCTTCCGATTCGGTTGATAGAACGTCAAGTACGTGATCTTCTATAACCGCTTTGTCCACCGGATTCCTACTCAAAGCATCCGCGTGTGTCATACCCGTACCGGGCCTATATTCTATTTCGCAGTCGAACTCCTGGAGTTGGACCCACCAACGAGCAATTCGTGAAACTAGATCGCGCTTTATTAATGTTGTACGAAGTGCGTTGCAGTCCGTTAATATTTTAAATGGAATTCCGAGAAGATAAACACGGAATCTGCTGAGAGAAGCTACAACTGCAAGTGTTTCTAATTCGAAAGAATGCATTCGTTGCTCATCTGGCGTCGTTTTCCGACTAAAATACGAAACTGGTTTGAAGAGATTTTCATCGCATTTTTGCATAAGGATCCCTGCAACACCATACTTGCACGCGTCAGTGTGTAACTGAGTCTCCCTTTTTGAATCGTAAAGAGCTAATATTGGACGAGAAATAAGTGATTGCTTCAGGGAATCGAAAGAGGCATTTTGTTCTTCAGTCCATTTCCACTGACAGTCTTTTTTCAAAAGATCCGTTAATGGTTTGCATATGATGGCGAAACCTTTCACAAATCTACGAAAAAAACTAGCCAAACCGATAAACTGCCTAACTTCGTGTTGGTTCTTTGGAATTGGGAATTTGGCCACTGCTTCGATTTTGCGAGTGCCCGGTTTAATACCCATAGAGCTGACTTCAAAACCTAAGAAGTCTATTTTGTCAAAAAAGAAATGGCATTTAGAGAGTTTTAATGTTAGTTTTCCTTTGCGTAAAAGAGTTAGCACTTCCTGCAGCCTAACGAGGCCTTCCTCAAATGTTCGTGCTGGAATGAGGACATCATCCATATAGACTAAAGCATATTTAACCTTAGCTTCGGACAGTATTTTATTGATGGTTCTTTGAAAAACTGACGGAGCATTTACTAAGCCAAACGGCATCCGAGTAAATTCGTATTGTCCGTCTGGGGTAACGAATGCAGTTTTATCTTGTGAAGAAGTGGAAATAGGAATCTGATAGTAACCAGATGCTAAATCAAGGGAAATGAACAATTTACTGCCAGCAAGTTGATCTAATTGGTCTTCAACTCTGGGAAGGGGGTAGTGATCCTTCTTGGTTCTTTTATTTAGAGCGCGATAATCGATGCATAGTCGTTTCTCACCGGTCTTTTTTTTTACAAGTACGATCGGACTCGCGTATGGCGACGAGGACTCTCGAACTATGCCTGCATCAAGCATCTCGCCAACCATGTCACGAACGAGGTTCCTCTCCGACAAAGACATTCGATAAGGTCTATAGACTACTGGATCAGTATTTTCCAACTCTATTATCATTTCTCCCGCGGAAGTTAGTCCTAAATCTTTTAAATTTGTAGAGAAACAATCGTTATATTTATTAAGTAAACATTGTAACTGAATCTTTTGTTCATTTGTTATTGTGGGGCCAACGAGTAGATGTTCATCGACATTAGCTTCATCAAAAGATACAGCGGAAACCTCTCGGATGATATTTGGCAAGGCACGTGTCAACAATATATTTTTGGCAAAGGTTATTCGTGAGTTACTCATGTTAAATGCGATTATTACACCTATACCCGATTTAAGATCGTATCCTCCGGGAAATAAATAATATTCACTACCGGACGCGCCCCTTACAGTACCATTAACATATATCTTCCCATTGAAATTGTTACATGAATTTACTGGAACAGGGACTATTTCACACGGCGCCAAAGAGGTATCTTCCGCAACCCTCAAATACAGTTTAATATCTACACTGGTCCTTTCAAAAATAATTTCATAAGGTGTTTTGGTGATTATTATGTCAGGTAATTCTGTAAAAGTGTGTCCCAGTAGCACAGGGTACTTCAGAGCGTGATTTTCAACGATAAGAATTTCTATATTTTCTTCTATACCTTGAACGTTAACATTAACCCTGGATCTACCCAACGGACTAACATAATTTCCACCTATTGCCCTCATTAGGGGTAGATCTTTGGTATCAATAGGAAGTTTCAAGCTTTTAGCTTCACTTTCCCTAATGAGACTGCATTGGCTACCTAAATCAACATGACATACTAATTCCTTACCGTTGACCAGAATATTAAAAATATATTTAAGATTGGACTCACCTGATGTAAGTTCTGATACTAATTTTTCTTCAACAGTATCCTTTTGATTGCTGTCTTGCGGTTTTTGTTTCCTGAACCTACAATAAGTACTTAAATGGCCCAACTTACTACAATTAGTACAAGTTATTGGTGTCTTCCGGCAGTGGATACTTTTGTGACCTTCTTCATCACAATTGTGACATACTAACCTTTTTGATTCAGGACCGTTACGTCTGGTGGAAGAAATCGTCCCAGAAGCTCTCTTCTCATGTTTTGAATTTCTTTCCCCAGTATCTCTAGTGGAACCTATTTTAACGGTTTTTATGTATTTTAATACCTCTTCGGGCTCGCGGAACTGAGCAGCTTGAGCACCGACTCTAACAGCGCGATCTTCGATCCCGTTTAGAACGCAGTCTACCGCTTTACGACCTTTTATTCCGCACCTATTCAGTAAGTTCATTTTTTCGTAAAAGTAGTGCTCCAACGATTCACCATAACGAACTTTTTTAGCTAACATTGCTATTAACAGTTCCGCGTAGTCATCACGACAAGGGAAATTTTCTACCAATTTTCTTTTCCATTCGGTCCATGAGTAAAGGACTGTGCTGAGACCCTGGTACCAAATTTTCGCAACACCGGTTAATTTTGGTAGGGCAAAATGGATAGTTTCCTTTTCATCCCAGCCATATATCTCCGCACACTCCTCTACTTTAGTAAGCCACATCAAGATGGTCTGATCTTTTGTCATTGGATCAAATTCTGGAATGACGTTATTTAAGGAAAGTTTGGATCCCGATCGACCTTTTACATCTTTAAGAATATCTAAAAACTTATCTAAGATACTGTTAGTATTATCGTTATCATTTAACTTAGTGTTTACAAGATTATGCGTCTGAACATTAGGGGAATAATGACGTCGTGTACTTCGTTTACTATTATTTGAATTATCCGAATTACTACTAGTTCGCCGTCGTTTATTTCCCTTATGTCCGTCACATGTTTTATCATTAGTTGGTCGCCTTTGCCGATTAAGTCGTTTACGCGACGAAAACCGATCTTCCGAACTGCTACTAGAATAATCTACGCACTTTGAAACTCGTGATTTACGGCGTCGACGTACTCGTAACTCGTGGGACTCCCTACGTTGCCCGGATGCATGTTCCAATAAACGTGACTGGTGTAGTCGTTTGGGCGGACCCCTTGGTCTTCGAAGTTGGCCGTTACGAGAACAGAGGATCATAGACTCGTCGCTTGTCGCATGCGGTGAATCCTCTTGTTGCTGATCGGCGCTTGCAATTGCTTCTCCGGTAGACATGGCTTCGTGCCCGCTTGACAGCAGCACCGTGCCCAAGTTAGTTATACTTGATACCAGCACTTGTGCCCAAGCTTTACACTTGATAGCAGCACTATGGTTAACGTGCCCAAGCCTTAAACTTGATAGCAGCACTATGATGTTTAACGTGCCCAAGCCTTATGCTTGATAGCAGCACTGATGTTTAACGTGCCCAAGCCTTAAGCTTGATAACAGCACTGATGTTTAACGTGCCCAAGCCTTACGCTTGATAGCAGCACTGATGTTTAATGTGCCCAAGCCTTACGCTTGATACCAGCACTGATGGCTAAAGTGCCCAAGCCTTACGCTTGATAGCAGCACTGCTCGATAGCGGTACCTTAAAGATTAATGTGCCGAAGCCTTAATAATTAATATGCCCAAGCTTAATTCTTGATAATAGCACTGATGACGAACGTGCCCTTTGCTCTTGATAGCAGCACTGACGCTTCATTAACGCGTGGATAAAAACTGAAACTTATATAAATAAAGTCATTATCATTCCAATGCTTTGTGAGATCCAGCAACATCAGGATGATGAGCGAACATTAAGCATTTGAATATAACAAATGAAAAATAATTTCAATGACGTAGCGTTTACAGAGGGTATTTAAGGCGAGTAATGATGTATGCTTGCAGAGGGTAGTTCTGGCAAAGCTATGTGGTGATGTGATGCTTCCAGAGGGTAGCCCTGGCAAAGCTGTGTAGTGATGTAACGCTTCCAGAGGGTAGCCCTGGCAAAGCTGTGTAGTGATGTAACGCTTCCAGAGGGTAGCCCTGGCAAAGCTGTGTAGTGATGTGACGCTTCCAGAGGGTAGCCCTGGCAAAGCTGTGTAGTGATGTGACGCTTCCAGAGGGTAGCCCTGGCAAAGCTGTGTAGTGACGTGACGCTTCCAGAGTGTAGCCCTGGCAAAGCTGTGTAGTGATGTGACGCTTCCAGAGGGTAGCCCTGGCAAAGCTGTGTAGTGACGTGACGCTTCCAGAGTGTAGCCCTGGCAAAGCTGTGTAGTGATGAAGTGTTTCCATGTTATAGTTAAATGTCAAACCCTTGAATGAGTAGTAATGCTAAAATAAATATATATATATATATATATATACATACAAAACGTAAATGTACATAAATATGCCATTGCTTGTTTTATTATTCATTTCATATAAAAAAAAGAATAGGAGGAAAAAATAAAAAAAAAAACAAAAGCAATATTTTCAACTGACAAATAACCTGTGGGCGGGATAAACGAGTAGATAGTTTTGCTTTCACTCGTCAATCCCACTTCTGAGATGTAAAGAACTGTTTATTAGCTTTAGTTTATTTAAGGTAATGTATAGAATAAAAGCATGAATAATCTCACAAGCATTTATTAGGGTTTTAAAACATCATTATATTCAACAGGATATTATTAATACTAGAATTTACACCATATATCTTAACACGAAAATGGTTACATAGTTACATTAAGTGAAACCTCGAAATTAAATATTAACAATCAACAGTACTCAGATATTTAAATATTAAAATAATCGTTAACTGACCTGCCTTGCTCCAATCGATGCACAGAGTAACGCGGTATTACTTTATGGTCTTTACACTTCGGCGTCGCAGGAACAACTGCCTGCGCACGGCCGTTTCGTCGCTTAAATAGGCTAGCTTTAACGCGCCACAGTCTCGCGTCACCCGCTGACCGTTACATGATTTGAACAAGTGGCGGTAGTTGATAAAATAAGTTAGTTTAAAATAAATGTAAAACGTATTTATTACATCCAATCCTAACAATAGTATAGTTTAATTTAAGCGGTAATTACTCGAAATATTTGAAAGAAAGAAAAATGTTTATTTAGGACTAGCACAGGACAAATAACAAAGAAAAATCTGATTATTAGTTTCAAACTTTGCGAGGCCAAAAAAGGTCACTATCTCAGCATATATCTACACCACTTTGATCTAAAATAACTCCTATTTGGTTGGGTATTCCCAATTTAAGTTTATACAGCGTATGGGAGCTCCTCTTAAATAATTATTTTATTCTGACTTTTAGTATTTGTTGTTACAAAGGTATCAGAAATAAATGTTCATGAGACACAGCTTGGTTACAGACGGACAGACAGGCAAACGGATGGACAGCGGAGTTTTAGTAATAGGGTCCCTTTTTACGCCTCGGGTAGGAAACCCTAAAACGTGCTTTTATTTCACTGTTAATACCGATAATCTTTTGAATAGTATTGTTGCGCGCCAGAATTAAACAACGAAGATGGTTGCATTCGGTACTACTAGCGCCATCTAGTATCGAGTAGCAGAACTATTGAAGTCAAGGACCTTCGCGATTTTTCTATGCTAGAATTCTCGGACCTTAGTCGGTCGCGACCGATATGTACGCGTACTTTCTGGAGTTCTACTCGGCGCACTATATAAGGCCGGCACATGTGCCGACCGAGTCAGTATTGGATTTGCGATACAAGTGATAACTTCGAGAGCGATCTTCGACTGCGAACTCAAGTGATTAATAGTGCGATTGTGTTTTGTGATTAGTGAGTTCATAGTGTAATTAGTGTGGTGTAAATTAAAGTGTTAATTTTGGTTATTTAATCGGCTGATTTTAATTGTAACGAACCCGAAGCTCGTAACAATTGGTGTCAGAAGAGTGGATTTAAATGATGCCGATTCTACCAAAGGACGACACGGAGGGTATCCGTACCCGTAGTCAACGCCAGCAAGAGACGGACCAGAGGCGTTTTGGAAGTGCAACGCCGCAGGCTACGGAGAGACAGCTGGCGACCTTAGAAGCCGGCCCGTCCACCGCCGCTCCAGCATCATCATCAGCACCAGACTTTGCTGCTCTGATGCTGATGCTTCAGGAGCAGGCCCGCCGCCAGGAGGAACAGGCCCGTCGTCTAGAAGAGCAGCTGCAGCGTGACAAGGAGGAACAGGCCCGCCGACAGGAGGAACAGGCGCGTCGCCAGGAAGAACAGATGTTCCTCATCAAGGATCTGCACGCCACTTTCGGCAAGGAAATGAAGGTTGTAAAAGATAAGGTGATTCAACATGAAAACCGCCTGATGGAAGCTGAAACCCAGATTGCTGAAATGAAAAAGGCAATGGATAACCTAAAAGTAGGAGAGGGAATTGCAACCTCCGTAGCTACTACTACACCTTCTCTACGTGGATTCAAAGTGCCGCCGTTCGATGGAACATCTTCCTGGTCGGCATACAAAATGCAATTTGAGGCTGTTATGAAGGCGAACGGGTGGAGTAAGGACCAGGCCATGACTGCTCTCACCCTAGGCCTCCGCAACCAGGCCCTCACTATCCTGGAAGCCCTCGGTAACGAGGTGACTTACGAGCAGCTGGTTGAGGCACTGGAAGCTAGGTATGGCGACGCTCATCTGGAACACGTGTTTTGGGCGCAGCTAAAGGATCGCGTGCAACGCAGCGGTGAAAACCTGCAGCAGTGGGCCCTTGAGGTGGAGAAGCTTGTTAGAAAAGCATACCAGTCTGTACCTGCGCTCATTCAAGGGAACCTGGTGCAGGCGTTCATTGACGGCATCCGCGACCTTGAAGTTAGAGCTGCCGTGAGGCTCGGGCACCACGAGAAGCTTAAAGACGCCTTGGCACATGCATTGGAGGTGGAAGCTGTGCGGCAGGATAATCGTTCCCATCGCGTCAGGGAGGTTGCAGCGGCTACTGTTCGCGACCGGTTTAAAGGATACAGCCCTAGATGCTATGGCTGTGGGGAAAGGGGCCACCTACGGTCCAGTTGCCCTAAGCGAACTGTAGATAGGGAAGATAGTCGATCTCCGGAGGGCAGGGCGGTTAACAGCACCGCCCAGCAACTGCAGGGAAACGAGTAAAAGCCAGGACTGCGGGGCGGGTGCTGGCTGATGTTCAGAGAGCCCCAAGGATTTCGATCTCACAAACCCATGATGGGAACAGCCTAATCATCAAGGGCGAGGTCAACGGAACGCCATGTAAACTGACGATTGACACTGGAGCTTCTCGTACGGTTGTCAGTTCCCAACTAGTAAGTCGGTTCCTTGGGGACTCCGCATACAACCGAGACCGCATAAATTTGGTGACAGCCACCGGCCAGCGTATACCCGTCCATGGAGAGAAAGTGATGGAGTTACAGCTAGGCAACAGAATCTATCTTCATAATGTCATCGTGGCTGATATCATGGACGACTGCATTTTGGGCCTAGACTTTATGAGGAAGAACTATTGTGAGATCGACGTTAAGCAAGGAGTTTTGAAATGTGGTCAAGAGGAACTTTTCATGGAAGGGGCGTTACCAGGAAATGTGTACAGCCTAAAGAAGATTGTTCTTCCTCCGAGATCGGAAACGATTGTGCCGGTTAGGCTTCCTCGAAATCCTGGGCAGACTCATCGGTGTGTCCTCGTGGAGAGGATAGATAATGACCTTCTGTGGAAAGTGGCACGAACTTTGGTCAGAGCCACCGACATCGCAAGAGTACCTGTGCTGAACCTCTGTGATAAGGAACAAACGATAGATAAGGGCACCCTGATTGGTACATGTGAGGAAGTGGATTGGTTACGTCGAAGCCAATATGTATCGACTGGGAACCTTAGCAAGGATGCACAAATGAAAGTGACCACACTTTTAGACGACTGTCGCGGCGTTCTGTCTCAAAATGAAATGATCAAGGCGAAGAGAATGTTACTGAAGTACGCCAATGTTTTCTCTTCAAACGATGCTGACATCGGGAAGACTGATTTAGTTCAACACAAAATAAACACAGGAGATGAGTTGCCTATCCGTCAGCGGCCAAGGAGATTGCCAGTAGCACGTGAAAAGGAAGTGCAAACCATGATTGAGGGAATGGTGAAGGATGGTGTCATAGAACCTTCATCAAGTCCATGGTGTTCGCCTGTTGTACTGGTAAGAAAGAAGGACGGCACCATGCGGTTTTGTGTTGACTATCGTCGTCTGAACGACGTTACAAAGAAGGACAGCTATCCGTTGCCAAGAATTGATGACACGCTGGACATGCTTACTGGAGTAAAGTGGTTTAGCACGTTGGACCTTAAAAGTGGCTACTGGCAGGTCCAAATTGATCCTAAGGACAAGGAGAAAACTGCGTTCTCGACAGGAAAGGGTCTGTGGCAATTTAAAGTCATGCCGTTTGGTTTGTGCAACGCTCCGGCAACGTTTGAAAGGTTGATGGAACTAGTACTAACCGGGTTAATTGGCGATGCTTGTCTGGTCTACTTGGATGACATCATCATCGTAGGCCGTACGTTTGATGAACATCTGCAAAACCTGGAACGCGTGCTCATGAAGATCCAGAGTGCAAACCTCAAGTTAAGTCCGAAGAAGTGTTCATTCTTCAAACGGCAAGTTAGCTTTTTGGGATATGTAGTGTCGGAAGAAGGCATCCGCACGGATCCAGAGAAAATCGCCGCAGTCAAGGACTGGCCAATTCCAAAAGACAAGACGCAGGTCAGAGCATTTTTGGGTTTGTGCTCCTATTATCGGCGATTCGTCAAGAACTTTGCTGACATAGCGAAACCCCTGCACAAGCTAACCGAGGAGAAGCGACACTTCTGCTGGGATGAGAGTTGTGACAGTGCATTCCAGGAACTGAAGAAACGTCTGTGTAAAACACCTATTTTGGGGTATCCTGATACCGGCAAGGAATTTATAGTTGACACAGATGCAAGTGATATAGGACTTGGCGGTGTGTTATCTCAACGGAATGGCGATCAAGAGGTTGTGATAGCGTACTTCAGCAAATCTCTGTCGAAGCCAGAAAGGAATTATTGTGTCACGCGACGGGAATTACTTGCTGTGGTCAAGTCATTGCAGCATTTTAGCAAATATCTGCTGGGAAGGAAATTCCACTTACGAACTGACCATGCTGCGCTGAAATGGCTATTGCAATTCAAAAATCCAGAAGGACAAGTTGCGAGATGGATCGAACTACTTCAGGAATATGACTTTGTGATTGAACATCGCAGCGGGAAATCTCATGGCAACGCAGATGCATTATCAAGAAGACCTTGCCCTGAAGACTGCAAGCATTGTACTCGGCAAGAGGGTAAAGAAGTCGTACCTGTGAGGATGATCAAGACAGATCTTAGTAACGAGTGGAAGGAAAACTTGGAACGTGCACAGCAGGATGATTTGGACATCAAGCCGATCCTGGAGTGGATGAAGGCCAGTGCTCCGAAGCCTACGTGGAGTGATGTCTCAGCGATGAGTTCAATCACAAAAAGCTATTGGGCCCAATGGGACAGCTTAGTGATTCAGGATGGAGTCCTGTGCCGTAAATGGGAAAATGCTCGGGGAGACAACTGTCATTTGCAAATGGTTGTCCCTAAAGCTAAAGTACCGGATGTTCTACAGCTGTACCATAATGGTTGTTCGGGAGGCCATATGGGAGTTAAACGAACTCTACTGAAGATACGGGAACGGTTTTACTGGGTCCACTGTCGTGACGATGTCGAGGACTGGTGTCGCAAGTGTACAAGTTGTGCGGCTGTAAAAGGACCTCAGACTCGTAGCAGAGGTGCATTGAAATTGTACAATGTTGGTGCACCATGGGAAAGGATAGCGCTAGACGTTGCGGGACCGTTTCCGGAAAGTGAAAGTGGTAACAAGTATTTCATGGTGGTTATGGATTATTTCACTAAGTGGCCGGAAGTCTTCGCCATTCCAAACCAAGAAGCTTCAACAGTTGCGGATAAACTAGTTCATGAAGTCTTCTGTCGGTTTGGAGTACCCTTGGAGATTCACAGCGATCAAGGAAGGAATTTTGAGTCCCAAATATTCCAGGAAATTTGCCGAGTTATGGGTACTCATAAAACGAGGACAACTTCTTACCACCCACAGTCGGATGGAATGGTGGAACGATTTAATCAGACATTGGAGAGATATCTGGCCAAAGTTGTGGAAAACCGGCAACGAGATTGGGACAAGCACATACAACCGTTTTTGCTGTCATACCGAAGTGCTGTTCATGAAAGCACGTCAGTGACACCAGCTTTCGCAAACTTTGGAAGAGAATTGCGGCTACCTGCAGACCTGATCACCGGAATACCACCTGATGCTCCACGCAGTATAACCGATTATGCGAATGACTTGCGGAACAAAATGAATGACATTCATGAGCACGTCAGACAATCGGGCCAGCAAATGTCTGAAAAGATGAAAACCCGCTATGACCGCAAAATGAACAATGAAGGGTTCGAGGAAGGTTCACTAGTGTGGTTGCACAATCCAGTTCGCAGCAAAGGGAAATCTCCTAAGCTTCAAGCTAAGTGGGACGGACCGTACCGGATTGTGACAAAGATCAATGACGTAACCTACCGTATACAGAAAAATACAAGAAGCGCTCCTAAGATTGTTCATGTTGATCGTCTGGCGCGTTATTATGGCGCTGATAATGCTCGGGACGAGCATGTCTTAGGAGGGGGCAGTGTTGCGCGCCAGAATTAAACAACGAAGATGGTTGCATTCGGTACTACTAGCGCCATCTAGTATCGAGTAGCAGAACTATTGAAGTCAAGGACCTTCGCGATTTTTCTATGCTAGAATTCTCGGACCTTAGTCGGTCGCGACCGATATGTACGCGTACTTTCTGGAGTTCTACTCGGCGGAGGCCGGCACATGTGCCGACCGAGTCAGTATTGGATTTGCGATACAAGTGATAACTTCGAGAGCGATCTTCGACTGCGAACTCAAGTGATTAATAGTGCGATTGTGTTTTGTGATTAGTGAGTTCATAGTGTAATTAGTGTGGTGTAAATTAAAGTGTTAATTTTGGTTATTTAATCGGCTGATTTTAATTGTAACGAACCCGAAGCTCGTAACAGTATCATAGAAATAAAACCTACATTTTGTACTAAACTAGCTAAGTACATTTATACAAAAAAAATACACTTAGCCGTCGAAAGAATCCTCCACATCGCTGTTATGCGGAAACGTGCTCAGAAGGCTTGCAGCTTTGACACGCCACGTTGAATGGCAATGCTTAGTCTTTGAGCAAAGAACTACGAGTTGCCAGTCGTTGGGTCTCGCAAACTGTCTGTTCAAAATCAAATCAAATCATTTATTCGCATAGAATGTAGGTATAATACAATTAATTTGTTATAAAATATAGTGAGCCGGGTACATTTTGCATAGGTTTTGGCATGCAAAATTTAACAAATAATGTCAGTATCAATTAAAAATTAATTATTAAGCACAAAAACAGATATCAAATAATGTCAATAATATTGAATTGCTGGAATGTCACACACTGGATCAAAATATAAAAATAAAACAAATAAGATAATCACCTCACGAATAACAGAATTTCTGTATCAAAAAAAAGTATGAATAAGAATTGAAAATAAGAATTATGAGTAAAATTATAAAATAGAAAATGATTACAACAGGTACAAATAAATAATTTAATCAAGTTAAACAGAACACGCAGAAAACTCAACAACGGCGCAGCAAAGGATGTTTTTGTTGTATTTAAATATTGTGGATGGTACAAAAGGCTCCTTCTAGCAGCAATGAGATACCAACGTAACGAAAACATGTACTTTGCTGATAAATCTCGCACTCCTCACAAAACATAATGTACCTTTATGGGAACCACCCATTACCGATGAACATTTTAATTAATGTTGATGTAAAATCCAATTTAATTTTAGCCAACTCTTCTTACAATACCAGTCATTGTCTGAGGACAAAGACTAGTATTGTATGAAGAGTTGGATCAGATCGGCTTAATTAATTCGTCACTGTTATATTCAATAACGAATTCCTTTATAAGTAGCGTAGTCGATAACAAAAGCACAAAGCTGAAAGATGTCCTATAAATAGGAATACTAAAGGAATAAGCCATTGTTATATAAGTGCCTGAGAAAATGTTCGCATTTCTATAAATATGTACATAATTGAGCCAAATATCCGAGCAATAACCGATCTCAACATTCATATCCATATGAATATATTTCTAAGAACCGTCCTAGTATTACTAATCTTTAAGGGCGGCCCTAAAACGACCGAGAAAAATGGGTCATCTCTACCTTCCCTTGAAAGCTTTCATATCCAGTATACATCGGCTGTTCTGTTCATTGTAGATGTATTGTAATAGAGACCAGTACAGGTTGGTCTTGTATGCGTACTTTATACTATATGAATACATCGCGTATACCTTAGGGTGAAGTTCGTGCAGAAAAAAGTGGTAAAATGGTAGTAAGCATTTTATGTGTTGAAAGGGGTAAGAAAGGGAGGCGTTAGTTCAGAGCCCCTTTGTCGTGTGACTAACATTTGATGCGCATAATGATGAGTGTATTGTGCGGTAAACATGGAGCTACTTATTTCTCGTTGCCCCCATTTCTAACCGCCTTCCAAAAAAAGAGGAGATTCTCAAGTCGACTTTATTTTTTTGAAGTGAAAACTTCTTTAGCATCGTTGTGATTTGAAAGTTTATGAAATGAAAAAGCGTCAGTAAAAAGAGACATACACATAAATTCATGTGTCTGTCTCTTTTTACTGTCGCTTCGTCTCATTATCTTGAAGCCAAAATTTTTGAAGGTTTCACTTCTACCACGTGTTAATTGCACACATGTTTTTTGTGTGTTACCAGATAATTTTTTATTGGTTGTACCGAGTTTGATGATTCTTTTTATATTTGAAAGCAGGTGCTTGTCATATGGTCCCATTTAATTTTGATTGATATCCGACGATATTTGAGTTTAATGCGTGGCTTCGACAATATTACAGTATTTTTTTCATTTTACACCCACAAGTGGGAATGACAACATCGTCATCCCACTTGTGGATGTAAAATGAAAAAAATACTGTATACGATGATTTGGAAGAGCATCTTAGTATTTCGAGGTGGTTCTATTCTAGTTTTGTGAAGCTCTGATTAACGACTGCATTGATGATGTTCTCATTCCCATTTGTTGATGTAAAATGAAAAATACTTTACTTTACTTAATTATATATATGAGATATGTATGTTTGTGTGGAAGAATAAGGAATTATTTACAAAAGCAGACGATGTACATCCTCGAATCCGGCGCGACCCCCACAGGCTCGTGCTGGACGTCATGCCAAGGCTAGCTAAATATAATAAAAGCTGTTTGTATATGTGTGTAGAAATATTTAATAGGATACCGAGTTATCTAAAAATTCTCAATACCAGATTATTTAAAAGTAAATTGTATGATTGGCTGTCCACTAATAGTTTTTATAGTCTTAAAGAGTTTTTTGACAAAAAACATTGATGACTTGTATGCACAAAAATTTGCACGCTTATAATGTTAAGCAGAAACATGTATGCTCTGTAATCAATATTTGTACCATCTTTTATACCGTGTTTTTATGCAAATAAATGTTATTCTATTCTATTCTATTCTATTCTATTCTAAAAAAAACAATGGTCCACGATGATTTGGAACAGCCTCTTAGTATTTCGAAGTGGTTCTTTTCTAGTGTGGTGAAGATCTGATGAAGAACGGAGATAGATAAAGATAAAGATAAAGATAAAGATAAAGATAAAGATAAAGATAAAGATAAAGATAAAGATAAAGATAAAGATAAAGATAAAGATAAAGATAAAGATAAAGATAAAGATAAAGATAAAGATAAAGATAAAGATAAAGATAAAGATAAAGATAAAGATAAAGATAAAGATAAAGATAAAGATAAAGATAAAGATAAAGATAAAGATAAAGATAAAGATAAAGATAAAGATAAAGATAAAGATAAAGATAAAGATAAAGATAAAGATAAAGATAAAGATAAAGATAAAGATAAAGATAAAGATAAAGATAAAGATAAAGATAAAGATAAAGATAAAGATAAAGATAAAGATAAAGATAAAGATAAAGATAAAGATAAAGATAAAGATAAAGATAAAGATAAAGATAAAGATAAAGATAAAGATAAAGATAAAGATAAAGATAAAGATAAAGATAAAGATAAAGATAAAGATAAAGATAAAGATAAAGATAAAGATAAAGATAAAGATAAAGATAAAGATAAAGATAAAGATAAAGATAAAGATAAAGATAAAGATAAAGATAAAGATAAAGATAAAGATAAAGATAAAGATAAAGATAAAGATAAAGATAAAGATAAAGATAAAGATAAAGATAAAGATAAAGATAAAGATAAAGATAAAGATAAAGATAAAGATAAAGATAAAGATAAAGATAAAGATAAAGATAAAGATAAAGATAAAGATAAAGATAAAGATAGTTTATTTGTCAAAACATGCGTATACATGCAAGCATGCAGGATGTCACAATATTCAATATTTCGTACGTACATGTTTCACCCGTAAGGCGTACAAATTTATATAATTTACAAAACTCAAAATAAGAATTACAAAATTAAAACTTAAATTACTAAATGTCACAATTCAGGTACATAATAGTCAGTCATAAACATTCATAAGTCAGTAATATATTTATAATAAAATGTCATGCTATTTAAAGATTAATAAAATTTATCATTCATAAAATCATTTATATTATAATAACACTTGTCCGTTAATAAATCTCGAATCTTTTTTTTAAACAAGTTAACTGGCAGTGCTTTATATGCCTGTGGTATTTTATTATAAATTTTAGGAGCCATACAGAAAACGCTTTTTCCCATTAATGCAGTCTTTGATGTATGCGAACACAGTTGGTTATTATCACGCCTGTTACGTGGGAAGGTGTCATCTAGTCGTGGAAACAGACTATGGTTTACCCTAACAAATACCGCAATTTCAAAAATGTACAAAGATGGTAAAGTTAATAATTTGTATTTTTTGAATAATGGCATACAGCTGTCTGTCGACTTCAAGTTGAACATGGCACGAATGCATCTCTTTTGGGCCTTAAACGCTATTGTTTTGTCTGTGGAATTCCCCCAAAATATAATACCGTAGCGCAATAAGGATGCCACTAGACCATGGTAAGATGTTACTAAGGCATCTGTGTTTAGTTCTGGAGCCAGTTTATACAAGGCGTACGCAGAGGAACTCAACCGTTTACTTAGGTATTCGATGTGTGCTTTCCAATTCAATTTAGAGTCAATCATAATTCCCAGAAATTTTGTGGTGTCGACTTTATTAAGTACAGTGTCCTTGTAAATTGCGTTTATATCATGTATAGCCCGCGCGCGTTGCCAAAAATGCATAATAATTGTCTTGTCTAGATTTATTTTCAGGTTATTCCTGTTTAACCACGATATTATCGATGTCAAAGATTCATTTATGTCCCTTTCATATATATTTTTATTTTTACATGCTATAGTCATAGTGCTGTCGTCGGCAAAGAGAGTCATGGGGTGGTCAATAGCACTAGGCAGGTCATTGATGTATATTATGAATAGTAAAGATCCGAGTACGCTGCCTTGAGGAACACCGTATGTAGGTGTGCGTTCGTTTGATACATAAATTTCCTCTTTTTTTGTCTTAACATTAATTCTTTCAATTTCCGTGTATTGTTTTCTATTAGTTAGGTATGAATGAATAAGGTTTAGTATGTTTCCCCTTATGCCGTAAGCTTCTAATTTCTGAATCAAGATGTTATGGTCAACGTAGTCAAACGCTTGCGTCATGTCGCAGTATATAGCGCACACCGGGATTCTCCTATCCATATTCGTCATAACTGTATGTAAAAAGTCATAAATGGCCATATTGGTTGACATATTTTGTCTAAACCCTTTTTGTTCTTTACTAAAGATCTTTTTCTTTTCGAGGTATGAGTACAATATTTTATATAAGTATTTTTCAAAAATTTTGGACATTATCGGAATTAAGGCAATTGGCCTATAGTTAGCCATTTGCTCCTTATTGTTTTTTTTAAATAATGGTTTGATTCTAGAAACTTTTAGGGCATCCGGATATACTCCTGAGCTAATGCACAGATTAATAAGGTGGCTTAAGTGGGTACAAATGGTTTCAGAAACATACTTTACAACCATTGTAGAAATACCATCATAACCCGTACTATTTGAGGCCTTTAAAGATTTAATTATATTTAATATGTCTACAGGTACACTGGGTGCTACAAAAATCAAGTCTTTCCGTTTCATAATATTCGTTGTTACTTTGCTTCCTGCCCCCTGAATTGCTTGAATTTTATCTACGAAAAAATTGTTAAATGCGTTGGCTATTTCTAAAGGGTCATTTATTATTTTGTCATCGACAATTATGTTGCTAATAGATTGTTTAGGTAAACACGGTTTCGATTTATTTATTATGTTCCATGTCATTTTAGATTTATTTGTTGCTGTTTTAATTGAGTAATTGTTTTGAGCATATCGAGTCAATTGCATAACTTTTTTAAACCTTTTTGTGTAATTCTTAAAAATGTTTTTATTTGTGATATTTGGTTTTAGTCTGTAACGCCAGAGTAATTGGCGTTTCTTTTTGCTACATAATTTAATGCCCTGTGAGATCCATTTTGGTTTTTTAGTTACATTTACTGTAGTCATTTTAAATGGAAAACAAAGGTCATAAAAAAGTTTAAAGTTGTCAATAAATATGTCAAAAGCGACATTTGGATCTTCTGTTTCATACATTTCCGAAAAATTCAAATTTTCTAAACAGTCCCTAAATTTCACCATATTTTCTACGCTAAAGTCCCGTCGTTTTCTGCGCCAGTATTTTAGCACACACGTTTTTTTTACCGGGCATTTTATTATTTGCGCTGTGTGGTCTGACAGCGCAAATTCCATAATGTCCGTTTTACATTTGACTGTAAAATTATGTGCGAAATTGTCAATGCATGTTTGGCTCTGAATTCTTGTTGGTTGCTTTAAGGCTAACTTAAGATTGAAATTTAGTAACAGACATTCGAAATCCAACACAACCCTGTTTTTTTCATTAAATCAATGTTGAAATCTCCTGCTATTATAATATTATCATACCTTTTTTTACTGACGTTTTTACATATTTTTTCTATCGTTTCAAAGAATACATTCAGATTATTTCGCTTTGGTACTCTGTAGACACATAAAATAATCATATTATATTGTATGAGCTCCACACCGCAACATTCAACTACACCAGGTATAGATGCCCCAGCTATCTGTGGAACTTCTTTCCATTGATGCCCGTTTCTAATCAAAATACAAGCCCCGCCTCTTTTGCTTTCTTTCCTACAGAAAACTGATGCTAGCGAGTAATTGGGGACATTTAAATGGCTTTCGTACCCTGACATTATGAAATGCTCGGTTACACACAGCGCATCAACACTTATATTTTTTTCTGACAATTCGTGTAAGCAAACATTTAGAGCATCGACTTTATTTAAAAGCCCCGCTATGTTTTGATGCATCACGTAAAGGCTTTTAGTGACGAAAAAACTGCTTTTCTGTTTCTAACACGTGTGTGGGATTGTGAGACGTTAATGTTATCAGGTGAGTGTTTACAGTCTTATTATTATTTATGTTGATGCATTGAATGTCATTAATTAAAGCTAGAAGATTAACAAAAATTGAATGGAACCCAAAATTATTTAGTTGGCCGGACTGCCTGAAGAATGTATTATAATCGTAGTCGACATGTGCATTTGAATCTAATACATGAGCATATTTGTGTGTCCAGATATCTTGACATAAAGAGTAGTTAAAGTTCATAACTCGCCAGTTATACATATTTGCGTGCATATTGTATTTATATGTGGGTAGACAGATAATAATATTCGTATGAGTTATTTCACTAAGAGTTTTCCTTATATCTAATATGAGTTCAGAGTAATTTTTCGCTATTTTAAAGTCTTGTTCACCAATCAAAATAACACAGTAGTCGTTCATCGTATAATCCATAAGTTTTGTGTTTATCCCCTGTAGAAGGTCACATGTGGCTCCATCTGTTGTTAGATAGTGACAAAAACTAAATTGTTTCTCAAAAGTTTCTTCTATCATATACAGGATCCTGTTTTGTTTATTAGCACTCAAAATGCACAATTTGTTTTGTTTAAATTGTTGTTCACTCTGGGTTTTGGTTTTGGCTAAATCTAAATTAAAAGTATGATTTTTTGTCTCCTGTTCATTTTTGGTAGTATTGAGTTGATTTTCTGTGTGAATCGTTATATCAATTCTTTCACCTTCTAGAATATCTGTTTGTGTCTGTTTTGTTTTACAATTCTTGTGGATATTTTTTCTCGGTGTATTTTGGCTTGATTTGATTGGACTATTTGCGGCTACTTTTTTGTACACGTTATTTTTTCTTCTCAAATTTACATTTTCGTTCTTTAGTGTACTATTTTCAACCGACAATAGTTCAATTTCTTTATGCGCACTCTCTAACTGCTTTGCAAGATTCTTTATCTCTTCTCTTAATAATTTGACTTGGTCGTCTTCATCATCAGACATGTCTGGCATACTGCTCGTTGTACACTCCAGTGTGTTAGGCATTACGGAGTCGCTTTCGTTGATAGTTGACGATTCCGATTGTGTACGGGGCCGGGGACGCCTAAATGTTACGTTTAAACTGTCAAAGAAATTCATCTCAGAATCTATTTTGTGCCAAAAAGTGATCACGAAGATTTAAATATTTGGCATTCGAACCTTCTCCTCGTTATGCCGTAGGTAGGATTTTATACCGGTAAACCCCTCTTGCCTTTGTACCGTTCGTATATCAGAGTATTTTATTGCATATTTAAATGTGTTGTAATCGTTTAAATTCTGCTCATTAGATGGCAAATTTTCAACGGTTTTAATAGGACAGCAACACTTATTTTTTGTTTCTTATTTACCTTCTAAGTGGCTCTTATTTTAATTGAAACATTCGTCTGGTAACAATTACTGTGAATTCATTCACTGCAGAATTTTAGAACTCACAAAAAGACGCGGGCGTTGGCGGGGCTCGATCATGCGCTCAATCGGGCCCCGATGGCATGCAGCGTATTAAGCCGCCGCACCAATTTTACTTTAGAAGACTGGTTGAAATAGCGCACTCCATTGATTAGATCCAATATTTGAACTAAACAAAAACGGTTGCAATGACTCATACGATTAGAATTTTTTCACTGTAAGACACTAGTAACTTTGTTTTTGCGACTTCTAGATTATATGAACTTCGCACTTATTATTGAGTCTCACTGTTTTAGGTCAATTCACTTGATTTTCGTTTGTAATTTATTGGATTTTTGTTGTTTTCACGTTTTTAATATTTTATGTGTTTTGGTTTTATGTTCACAGTTTGTGTATAATATTCGTAAATAACACTGTCACTTAGTCTTTAGTCACTGTCTTCTCGTTTTACTCATTTTTATTTATATCTGTACACTATTATTATTTTTAAAACATATTTTACACAGAGCGTTTTATTTCAAGTTAGACTAGATGCAGCGCCATCTAGCGACCTCTAGGAATAGGAAAAGAAACTCTTCAGTAAATCTTCCGGGATTGCTGAAATATCTGTTAAATGTTTACAACAGCTACACTGCAATGGGTACGGTTAGCTGTGAGGTGTCACTACTAAAAAGCAAAAAAAAAAAGTTTTTACAAAAATATACATCGAACAAAAAAACATAAGTGTTTAGTTGTTTCTTCGTTTTTTGAACATCGACTTTCGAAATTAAAGTTATTTTATACTTGTGTTATTTTTTGGTTATTATTTTAGCAATAAGTAAATTGATTGATTAGCTCAAGGCCGAAAGCGTTATATGAAGTTATATTTAGAATGTTGTTGAGTTGCAGATGGGCAAGAGAATGCTGCGCAAACAGAGTTAATCTCATTAGAGAAATGTTGATAAGTTCCTATAGAGGCTATTTGTAAGCATTTTCTTTTATGAGTCTCATACGTTTTTGCTTAAAATTAGATCTTGTGAAAAATTTGTTATTATGTACCTACTTGCTATATTACGAGTATTGAAGAAGCACGGAATCTTTGTAAGCTAATAATTAAATAGACTAACTATTTTAAAAGAAACAATGGAACTATATAATACATTTTTCATTATTTACTCTATTCAAAGATTAAAAAAAAACCGGATCAGGTTAATTAAATGTTATTTTGCAAGAGCTTGTTCTCAGTTTAATTAAGACTCATAAATAAGTTCTGGAATTAATTTGGTATTTCATAACAATGTTAACATCTAAGGCAGGTATAAAATAAACTAACTTAGTAAAAACATTGCACAAACTAATAATACCTCCCTGAAATAATACACAGATTAAAAAAAAAAATTTAAAGCATATTTATTTTTCAATTTGTCAATTGATCAGTCTAATTAGGACCTAAGAAAATTAGTAAAGAAAATAAAAATCCAGCTAAGTTAAATACCTAGTTAGTAAAATACGACGCTGGGATAAAGTCAAAAAGGCATCACAGACATCTTATCTGCTAATGAAAAATGTATACCGATCCACTTTAATGTAATTACAAAAACTACGACAAGATGTTAAATATTACCTGATATAATAAAGTAAATTTTATTATAATAATAAGTGGCACTTGAAATTTTCTGATAAAAAAAAAAAACAAAGTTCAAGTATCACGGTATCACCACATCGACCCGTACCGTTCTTCTCGGATCCAAGAGATTCCCGTGGGAAACGGAATGTGTTAATAAAAGAGTAACCGCGGCCCTGGAACGCAAAGGAAACTAGGAACTAAAACCCACCCGTGTTCCTACACGGGTGGGTTTTAGTCAGTAAGAGGCTGACACTTCTTTCTGCTCCTCTCAAAGCGGGAGAAGTAATTTGTTGATTTACCATTTAGTTCCGTAGTCCCACTTATTTTACTATATTTTTGTTATGCAATTACAAAATCGTTGACAATTTACAATATTTTAATTCTTTTTCTTTGTAGAATATTTAATTTAGTTTTTTTTTAATTTTACATTAATTTAATCATTCTAATTTTGTTTAATCCCATTATATATAACTAAATTCTACATATATTCATTTTAAAATACAAATATTTAAATTATGTATATCAATTTATATTCAAGTTTTAAAAACCCAAATTGCGTTTAAATTATTCATCATTTGATAATGTTATTATTTTTATAATTAATGAACCGCTGTCAATCTATTATGTATAATTTTATAAATAATTGGAATTTAAAACTCTTTTTGTAAAAGTTGTGCATGCCTGTGAGTGACTTATTTACAAAGGACCCTAAGTATGTCACAATTTATAATATTAAATTTGTAAATAATAATATAATAATAATCTTTATAAAAAAAATCTTGTACACAATATAGTTACAGATTAATAGCCACAAGTAATCTTAAATAAAATAATTATGGTAGTATCCAACAAATAACTATGCGTTTAACTACATTATCAATATTTCAGGACTTATGGTAAATTTATTTGAAACCTACAAATTATGTATAATTAGCGGCTTTCCTGAGCTAGGTTTATAAAACCAAAATAAGTAATTGTTGGTGTGCCCTATAAATATATAAATAAATAAAAAACGGGATTCCCACGGCCTTCACCAGGCCGACACCATCGACTATGCTACTTAAGTTTTGCCATATTTCCTCCTGCGAGTATCTTTATCCTTGATTTGATCACGCAATGAATCTCCAAACATAACCCAGCCCATTCCTATACTTTTAGCAAAATATCCATAACAATAGCTTACCCTAAAATAATTTTCAATACCTTGAACAAAAGCCCCGCACATTTATTTCATTTATTCATAAAAACAATTTACATTATGTTTAAAATATACATTTTATTATTATCACATTACGTAGAAAGTGACCTCGCAATTTTTGTAATTCAATTTTGTATAAAATTAATGAGATTCAGGTCTAAGGAAGCGGTAGACCCCTGGATTCTACGTGCAATTAAATTAGGTGCCTAATGACCTAAGAAAGGGATCTTTGTTTGGGGTCTAGCGGTTTTAATAACCTTGTGAAAAAAGCGTTGTAAAAAGAAGTATTTATAGAAAGGGTGGGGGATGTTTATGAAGTGTTTTGGCTGAGCCGTAAAAAGGGCAGAGAGAAAAAAAGTTAAGTTAATGAACTAAGTCGAAATAAAAACAATCATTAAGAGCACTTTACGTCTCATAAAGAATCATAGAAAGTGTGTAGAATTTATTGCAACAAACAAGAAATAATCTATAATGATACGTATTTTTTACTTGTTCCAACTGTAACACAGCTTTAAGACGGTCAGCTCAAAAGATCAAGGTTCAGATCAGATCATTAACATACTTAAAACAAACCCGCAGCAAGTAATAAATCTCCGCATATCCATTTTGATACAGAGGAGAATAATAATTATATAGTTTATTTATCGTACATCTTGTTAACAAAAGTCTTTTAGCCAAAAGTAACTAAAAAGGGGTTATTCTAGACAAACATGCTCCATCATAGACCACGTACGAGCAGCTTTCCATCAAGTTTAATTATGTTCAAACGCGAGCCTATTAATATTAAAATACCATATCATAGAAGATACAATTAATCACTGATCGTCTTCATTTAACTTGAATCCAGTGAAAAAATGAAAATGAAAAATGTTTGGTTGTCACAAAAGAGTTACATGGATTATAAATGAGACATCCCCAGTATGTAATCTGTTCATATCTACAGATAAAATCAAAGACTCGCCGTGTCTGAACATTGAGTATTTTTCATATAACTATAGAAAAATGTCATAGCACACAAAAAGGCATATTTTTTTTCCTTTTTGTCTTTTTATCTATTAATAATAATAATATATCATTTATTTCAGGTAACAAACGCCCATAACATATTATATACCTAACATACTATCATACATATTTATACAAAACAAAAAATTACACTATTTTACACGAAGTGTCAGCGTCGTCTATTTGTCTGCATGTTTGTGGGAGCATCACACAATAACCACTGCACTATTTAGACTCAAAATCTAGATACTTAGATTATATTGAGTATTATCCGTATTTATATCTAGCCTACGTTCTATCGTTTACATAAGAAGACCCAAAATTAAATTTGTTGGGTACGCAGTTGCCAGTGGTTTACACAAATCTGACCTATAAAATGCTACAACTTAAAAAAACCTAATATAAACCATAATTTAGAAATTCTCCGACATTATATTCTAAAGCTTTATTCCTAAAACTTCCCCCAAGAATTACACTTGACAATTATTTTTTTACATTATTGTCGTACAATGTAAACGGTCGGCGAGAAAAGGAAAAGGTAATAAAAAAAAGCTAAAGATGTGGGGATTAAACGTTCGTTAAATTTTCTGAATATTTTTGGGCAGAGTCATGAAATATATTTTTATGTCACAGATGATTGTAATAAAATTACTGATTGGAATTGGTATTAAGATTATTTTATCATTGTTATGGGGGTCTGATCTTTATTATCCGGGTTCTATGATAAAATCGAATGGTTTTTAATATTCATCATTAAAAGGATATTCATCATTATCAACTATTACCGAGATATTCGTCATTATCAGCTATTACTGAGATATTCATCTGTCAACTATTACTGAGATATTCATCATTATCAGCTATTACCGAGATATTCATCATTATCAACTATTATTTACTGACATAAGACTCATATCAAGCGTCGTCTATGAACATAACTTAAAGGTCATTTAACACAATATCTTAATGTACTATTTCTACTACCAAATTCGCATAATAATATAAACTACCAATTACTGCCCGCGTGTTTTTCCTTCTCATTCAAATCCATCCAAAGGTTATCAATAAGACCTTCCATTGTTACATCCTACTACTTTTGAGCTCCAATTTCAGTTCATTATTGTGTACAATAAAGAGTCTTTGTATTCTATTCCATAAAAAAAAACATTCAATACTTGCAAAAACACCTACAAACTTCAAAATACAAACTGCAGCTTGTTAATAATAAACTCAATTTCCAATTTGCATTTTCGAACTAGCTATAAAATTAAGACTAGCGTCCATAGTTTACACATCTCAAATTCTTTACAAAACTTTCCGTGGAATAAACCACAGATATACATCATAACTCCGAGAATGTCTAGAATAACTTGCCTTGCAGCAGAATGCAGTACGTCGGATCGTCTATTGTGCCGGCAATGACCTCTAGAGGTCTTTTGACGATATTTCATGTTCCTTGGCATTTTCATCGGAGCTCAGCGTAGCTATTTGAGCTATGTTTTTTATTTTTGTGCCGTTGTTTGGTTTGACCTAGAATGTGCTGGCTTTTAGGTTTGTATCTTGTGGTTAGGCCAATGTCGTGGTTTAGAACTTTGGATTAGTAATGGATGGTTTGTTTTGTTGATTCAATATCAAACTGGGCCGAGTTTTTTCCGTATTTCCAATTTCGTATCCGTATGTTTGGAAAATTCCGTTAAAATGCGCTTTTCAATCAATCAAAGATTTTGTTGTTCGTTTGTACCGAATAAGCTACGAAACTACTAGACCGATTTTAATTATTGTTTCACCAATGAAAAGCTACATTATCAACGAGTAACATAGATTATATTTTATCCCCGTATTTCCACATGAACAGAAACTACGCGTTTTGAATCGCAGGGAGCTGCTAGTCAGTTATAAATTAATAGATCTTAACTAAAAGATAGTTTTGCCTTCGACCATTGGTCATATTTTAGTAAACGCCCATTTACGATAAGGTGCACGTAATTTTTAAGCATTGGTTAACCACGGCTCAAAAACTCACCATAAGAGCTGATTTTTCCACAGTCAGGTAATGTTTTACTGAAGGATAAATATGGCCGTTCGACATTATTCCGATACTAAAACAGTCAAACCGCCATTTTTATTGCTCAGATATAAGTTGTCTTTCTGCTCTAAACTGAATTTGAATACATTTTCATTGGTAACCAAATCTAGGTATTCTCTATCATTTATGCATCCAAAACAGAAACTGAAACCGTAAAATGTCATGCAAATACAATTTTAAAAGAAAACACGTCATTAATGCATTTATAGCTTTCCGTAGTCACAATCATAAGTTGTAAATACAATACCCAACCAGGAAATGGACCGAGACTCCCCATATTCAAAACCACACATTAGTACCGGTTTTAAGTACCGCTTACCTTTAAAAAAACAATACATGCACGCCAATCGAAGTTTAAAAATTCCGCTACACGGAAATACTTTTCCGTGTTCATGCATCAAGGTATCGAATAAGGTTGAATGTAGGGTGGCAGGCCAAAAAGCGTGCTTCATTTGTTTACTTTTCCAGTCACGGGGCAAGACCGCAGTGGTCGGACATAAAATCAAATTAGCCCACTAATAAAGCAAAAGCAATCCGCTTTTACCAGCCAATTTAATATGGCCGAATTGTGGTGCACGCCCGCACTAACTTTTTTAGCGTAGAATGGATTACTACTGGACGCGTGCCGGATTTTTTTTTAGGTTCAGATGCCAGTTTTTTAAGTTTTGTTCTCCTACAATTTGGACGTGCAAGGTGTGAATATTTTTTGGTAGGTAAATTTTTGGTTGGATGCGTTTGTTGCTGGAATGCTATAGACCACTGTTATTCAATAAATTCGCCGACCAAAAAGGAGTAATCAGTCAGAGGTCTGAAAAAAAGTGTAATTTATTACGTTAGTACAAATATTGGTTTTTGGAATTTATATAAAACGAAGCACATGTGTATTTAAATGGAAGCTCAACATCGGCAAAGCGTAATATTGTCGTCATAACATTATAAGAAAAACTCTTTTAAATAAAATTAATTGTATATTCATCAAAAACACGTTTTTCCAAAATAACCTGATGAAAGGATCATTGTATAAAAAAACATATTTGAGGAAACCGAATGATTAAGTTGCAGTCAAATTGACAACGTGATATGCAAATCTGATAGGTACCTACGTAGTACTTTACACAAACTGTACTCAAAAGCGAAGTAAAAATGTACAAAAATACAAAAAATACGGCGTGGTATACCGGTCACGCGCGCATTTCCGGACTGCGGTATTTTTGTTTATTTTTAGGACCATTTTATTCGTTGGAATGAGAACTTTTTTGCGAAAACTATATCGGGTAACTGTAACGGTATTTATTACTTTACCTCGCATTTCTCTCTGCATGCATGTTATTGGAAAATTCCTTGTTTTTACTGAATAAATTTTGTGAATCGATGTCATTAATATTTATAGGAATAGGGTATTTTACTGGAAAAATCGAATTAGTCAGACAGATTTCCAAAAAATATTGGACTCATATTTTTCTTTTTCGCGTAATAAAAAAGTGAAGACGATACAGTGCTTTGAAAACTCGCGTGACGTTTCTACGTACTACAATTTTTACTCGCGTCGTAACGTCACCAGCCCCCACTCTAGAACTTTGATGCGCTTTGCGAATGGACGCTAGAGTCACTTAATTTATGATAATTTTTATTGATGACGTTCAAAAGTGCCGTTAATGGCCTAATTGAAATAAACGTTTTGACTTCTGACTTTTTACTTTTATCTTTATATTTTTTATGACAAAAAAATACGTTTTCAATATTTTTTTGAAAATTCCACAGATACAAAAAAAAAACATAATTTTATTGAGTCCGTCGACTCAATAGAATTATGTTTTTTTGTATCTAGTAAAATACCCAATTGTAGGTTTTAGGTTAAGTTAGCATTATGAAATGAATGTTCTCTTTGTAACCAGCTTAAAAAAGGCATGGAATGGAGGAATAGGATTTATGATGCTTGTTGCAGAATTTGTTCTTAAGAGTCAATACGTATGGGAGTCTGATACTCCCTTCAGTTCCGCCTATAGCGTAAGAAGTCATTTGATGATTTCCCATTCATAAAAAAGAATATAACAAGCATCATATCCTGTTATTAAATAGTTTTGACGCCTCAAGGCCTTTATTTAGTCGATGATATTTAAAACATTAATTGGGATCACTCTCTAACAATTTTCAAGAGCTATCCTTGTATTCTTGGGTAACTCTTGCTATGCTCATGTCGTGCTGAAAAGATAATCCAGTCAGTATGACTAAAAGGCTGGAATCCGTTCCGACGGCACTGATTGCGTGATTATGGAGATATTTTTAACACATACATTACTTAATAAAAACCAGTAACTCTGAAATCTGGCTAGCCTTTTCCCAACAATGTTGACGGCGGTTTTCAGTCTAAACAATGGTAGCTAAATACCAGTATTTTGGAACCCATCATACTTTCACATACCTTTTTTTTTTTTTTTTTTTGGATGGGAAATCATCAAATGACCCCTCCCGCCCTGGGTGGAGCGGTAGGGAGTGTCAGACTTTTACTGACTAAAACCCACCCGTGCTCCTCCATGTGCCCTTTGCGTTCCAGGGCCGCGGTAACTCTTTCGAACAAATTCCGCAACCCTAGCAGGCACCGACCCTATGGGGCCCCGTCTCTGGTGCTGACGGCTCCTTGAGGCGCGCGTGAAGCACAACGCGTCGTCGACTCAGCCTGTACTTTCACATCCCTACAACTGGATAACACGAAACCTCGGTTTGGCACCCGTGACAACTGCCAATGTAATCACATGACAGCCCGGAGCAACCAAGCGTTCCGAGACACAGAAGGGTCGCCGCTAACAAAGGTAATGAAATATTCAAATAAAATACAGAGTACCCAAAACGCTCCGTCCTTAGCAACCACATCACCATTCTCCTCTATTATTACATAAACCATGGATTTTGGAGCTAAAGTATTCCCAAAGCGCCTGATATTCGGGACTTCACTACCCATGTCACGCGATGTCACCCGAGAATTCGTATTGTAATAATAACTTGGCTATGATAACTTACGACTGCCTGTAGCCTGAAATTGCTATTTTTTTGTGACAGAAAATTCATTAATATTAACGTTATATTATTATGTTTAGTTGGAAACGATTTTAATTAAGATTGTTGTCTTCGAGGACTATATTAATAAATCACTGTCGTTTGAGGGCTCCATTTAAGGTCGTTGCTATCTCTTGATTTTGAATAAAAGGAGAATAAGTTTTATTTGAGGGAGACTAGTGAAAAAATGTGTTAATGAGAGTTAAGAATAAAATAAATTTTCAAGCAAACATTCGGGATGTGTCGTCATGAAGCTATGGATGAGTACAAGATATTGTATGAAAATAAATCTAACGCACGCATACATAAATAAACTCACGCCTTTTCCCTTAAGGGTAGGTGGAAACTATAAAATGAAGCCTTTTTTTTCTGCATGGGAAATCATCAAATGACTTCTCCCGCTCTGGGCGGAGTGGAAGGGAGTTTCAGACTCTTACTGACTAAAACCCACCCGTGATCCTTCTAGTGCTCTTTGCATTCTAGGGCCGCGGTGACTCTTTCGAACAAATTCCGCAACCCTAGTTGGCACTGACCATATGGGGCCTCGTGTTCTTTGCTGACAGCTTTTTAAGCGTGCGTGGAACAACGACGCGCCGTCGGCCTGGGCCTGGTTGCTATCGGACGGTGAGCCACTCATAGAGCGCCGTCCCCAGACCCGATAGAATGACGCTTGCTACTGATCTTTACATTCTATCATCATTCTTACAATGTTTTAGATCTAAAGTGAGCGTACCTAGAACATAGACTAAACTAGAACTCTTACAAATCTATCCTTACACACAATTCGCTAAAACGAACACGAAACCTACCCTCAACTTATTTCAAGCCATTTCAATTTTACACTTGGTTCTCACGTCCCAAAAAAAAAACTAGGCACGATATGACTTTCATAAGCAAAACGGTCGGGAATTGAGGTCAAACGGAGAGTGGTCTAAAGAACGAAAAATAATCGGGTGCACCACAACGCCAGATTGCGTTAATTTAACTTTTTGGACCTTCATAACGCTTATAACGCCATAAATCTAGGGTATAGTGCGTTTGCAACAGTAAGTCAACACAAAAATACATACGATTTAGAAATGTTTAGGTATTGCAAACTAAAAAAAAAAAAAACAAAATTTTATAATCATACTGGTGCTCCATTTAATATTTATTAAATGAAAAATAAATATATTAAAACGTTTACATCATAAATGTTACAAAAAAGTTATTTACAAAAAAGGATAATTTGTAAATAAATTAAAATTTATAAAAATAAAAAAGTGGCCGTTCTGTGAGTTAAATAAAATTACAAAAATCATATGCGTCGTCCGCATATGATTTTTGCAATTTTATTTAAAACTATCCTTCTACATAATTTTCAACGTAAACCTTACAAGTTCATTATTAACATAATTTACACACTCCTACTTTTAGGTAATTAACTAGGTAAGTAACTAACTATAGCATTAAAAAGAAGTTAAAAAAGGCTCTTTTAGGGGCACACTTTGTTATAAAAGTACTACAAACATTACTACAGTCAAGAATGGTGTGGAGTTAAATATAATCACAAATATAATCAATTTTAATAACAGCTGTCACACTAAATTGTACTTATTACTTATTGTGTTGTTGTGTGTTGTATTGTGTGTTGTTGTTGTTGTTGTTGTATTGTTTGTGTTGTACTTATATGGTGTACATAATAAAGAGTATTCTATTCTATTCTCTTCTATTAACATATCCTTCCGAAATTTAATTTAATTTAGTTTTTGTATACAATATTGTCATGTCAATATTTAAAATCTAAAAGATGCATAGATGGACAGTACCGGTAACGTTTTCCATGTCACTATAATTCTACCAAATTTAAAATGTTAGCTATTTCCTTCATAAGTTGTGGCAGCTCAAGTTTTTAATACCTCTTTTTTCTAATGTTTTAATAAATGGAGTATAGCTACTGCCCGAGGTTTTACCTGCGTGGAATGTTGGTAGAAAACATCCTATATCCTTTACCAGATTTTCTGCTATGTTTCTGTTTTAGCCGTTTATCAGCTAAGGCGTGAAAATTTCACAAACAGACAGTTTATTGTTTATTTTTCTAAATTAATTTTGTACGTTTTAGGCCCTTTTTAAAGTAATACAGCAATAAGCGCGCCATTTCATTACTATCTTACGCTCCGTATTAATACTTCTACATATTGCAAAATGGAATTCTTAACAGAGCGAGAGTTGGGTAGTGAGAGTCCTACCCAAATCTGAAATGTCAGTGATAGCTACTTCACCACTTAGCCCTTGTCACATGAGCCCTAAAACTGTCAACAAAGTATCTAATCTACCAAGTAAGTACCTTTTTACCAGGAATCTGAACATCCGAACGCAGATAGTTATTTTAACTGTTAATAAGTTAAAATATCCGTTTGCCGCTTGCTACGGCTTAGCTGACGTCACAGCTACGCTTGCTACGATTTTGTAGCAAAACGTAGCGAATTGAATCACTCATTCCAAAGTTAGTTGTAAAGTGGACGTGTTTTTTATGGAGTGGTAGAAATAACACATAGTAATATATATTTCTTTTATTTAAATTAGAAATACATTTTTATGAACTATTACTAATAGCACTAGAAAAGCTATAATATAGAAAATACATGCAAATGTACAATAAATAGGGGGAAGGGGAAGAACTCATATTTGTATCACTTGTGTGACTAGATATATGGCATCCTTTATTAAATACTACTACATTTTTTTAGGATAAAATTAAATAGTATGACTTGGACATAGTGCAGCCTTCTACTGTACTGTCGTAAGAAAAACTAACAAAGCAAAGTTTGTACGTCAAAAAAATAAACGCAACGCCATCTATCCCGCCCGCAGCGAACTAACTGAACGAAATCCTGCATCGCGGTATCAGAGTTTTCCGTGCGAGTAGAACATGCACAACAGCCCGTATATTAACTACTGGGCGGTTGCCCACCAGACACAACAATCGTCTTGTCAGAGATTTGCGGGACTTTTCACTATATGTTTCTGATTGCGAAAATAATTTTCGCAATCAGCTTCTGTAAGTCTCAGTAATCAGTACTTCTAGAAATAACATCTTCGAAAAAAAAACCTCTTTATGATGTAAGTTTGTAACGATGTCGTTGCGTTTTCAGTCTCGTGGACTTTAAACCTCCACGATGGCTGAAAACTCCTTACTTTTATCGTAATGAAAAGAAAATGTCTATTTTCAAAAATATTTTAAATTTCGTTTTTTTATTGACTGCTCAGATTTTTTCATTCAGTCCTATCAAATTGCTCAACCAGAGCACAGTCAATAATATTTTCAATAGTTACATACCAGTTATAACATGTAACAGTCTTAGAAACCCGGGTTTCTTTTCTTGGTCTAATTTTAAAAATAAACAATCAAGTCACAAATCAAGTTTATTATTCAATAATACCATCCTACACACTGTAGACGAGTTGGGAGGTGGGAGAACCTCACATCTTGTGACCCAGCGTCACATTGGCTCTCCGACGGCCAATCTCGTCACAAGTTTGTATTGAAACACTTCATCAAAATAGCTTCTAATACATACTATACTATTTCAAAATCACTCTAATCACTTTTACATCAAACGAGCCCACATATTGCAAGCGTATTAACTATCAAACATGCTTTGCTTGCTCAGCGCAGAGATGTTTAACCGAGCATCAATTATGCAAGCATCTAGCTTAGATCTCAATTCTGAGCTTGTTACAAGGAATATCCTGGGGTACTTATGAAGAAAACATATTCGATGACATAGATTTCGTTATTACAAGCTTTTATATAATTTTCAACGTATGTATGTGTGTTTGTTCGCTTGAAATTTTGCAACTCAATTTTGAAACGGATATCTTCAACCAATTGAACTGAAATTTTGAATACAAGTTCAATTTAGAGCAAAATGTATAATGTAAAACTTTGTGACGTCATTCGAAATTCAAGAAGGCGACATATCCAAGATGGCTTGTCACTCATAGGAAAATATGAGTTCTTAAATCTCGCGACTAGCTTTTATTTAATAAATTAGTAAACATTTCTTTTCACGATTTAACGTATTACAATAAAAGATTTATTTAAAAAAGTTGATGTATATTTTTTGTGATGATTACAATCGTGGCTAAAGAATAAAAGCCGCACGGGTCGATCTTTGAGGTTAAGCAACGCTTGCCGAGGATGATCTGTGGATGGGTGACAATCTTAACATATTACATTGACCACAAATGGGTGGTGGAGGTCTGGTAGGCAGCCGCTTCGCGTTAAATACTGGTATTCAACTGAATTTGGTATGACTGGAAGCCAACCACAATATAGTTGGGAAAAGGCTAGGCAGATGATGATTAAGATAATTGTTATCTGTCCTTGTTTTTTGATTGTATTTTTTATTTTCACTACTCTGCTTTTCCATAAAACAACATTAAAATAAATTATATCTAATAATTGGTAATATATTAATCCCTTGGCGCTGTCTAAAAAAACTGACAAGTAACATCTCTATAAAAGCTTATAAACTGAAAAATTATCATACATCCATAGTCACATTACATGTTTACTAGAATTTCTTATTAGTTCAGTACTTTTTAGTTCAATACTGAACTACTACTACTTCTAATTAATACCTATTCTGCATTTAATTTTAGCAAATGCTACTTTCTAACACAAACCCAAACTGATTCTCTGTAACCCCGGTACTGTGGCCAGCTATAAATCGTGGTTGCGATTATAACGGCGTCGATTTGTTACGTTACACAGCTCCAGTAATACCGTTATTATAACGGTATTGTACCGATATTTCTGGTAAATTCATCAACGAATGTGTGTGACAGTAACATATTAGTTGGTGGTCGTTTAAAGAATTGTTACAGATTAGATTTTAGCTCTTGTTGCGTGTGATTAGGGGAGAAATGTCTCGTCCTAGTGTTTGATAGATAACTTAGGATTGGTTGATGGTGGCATTGTTAATTTAGATTAGCATGTGAATAATTAAAATACGTGTATACCTTAAAAAAATAAAAACGTAATAGTATTATAGCAGCAAATCTCGAAAAAGCCAAAAACGATAACTATAACGTTAAATTTATATAGAATTTAAATGTATTTATTAAATATTATCAATTCAAGATAAACCTTTATTGCATTGTTGAGGTAAGTTATTTTATTGGGTTGTCGTTTTTTTAATAAACTGCTGTGTTAATTTTATTTAGGTTGTAGATTTTTTCAAAATGCTTTTGTTTTTTACAACATAATTGATTTCTACTAAATCTATAACGCAAACCACAGTCACTTTATGATAAATTTTATGACTTATTGATGAAAAAAAATATAGTATCTAGTTCTGTATTTGTTTCTTACCATAGTAAAATAACTAAGTGAACTCATTTGGTTTAATGGCAAGCAAAATAAAAAATATACTTGATATTGCTAAGCCACATGAACACACACACAAACACACGCATTCTGAAACTTGATGATTTAGACACAGAGAGATTTTCAATTTCTATAGAAAACTAAACAAAATATATTATTTCTACAAAAACACAAGTCAAAAGGTCTTACAGAACAAATGGTACATTCAAAAGTAATAAATAACTTCAAATTAAGAAACTGAAACGCTCCATTTGACCTTTTGTTTTTATTGTTGGAAAGTCATCTAATGACTTCTGCCCGGGCCCCGCTCTGGGCGGAGCGGAAAGGATTGTCAGACTCTTACTGACTAAAACCCATCCGTGTTACTCCAAACGGCCTTTACGTTCCAGGACCGCGGTGTCTCTTTCAAACAAATTCTGCAAACTCCATGAAACCTGCCAGTACTCATTTACACAACAACGCGCGTGCATCGTAACTAAACGCAGTTTTAATTAAGTGGTAACAACGTAATTTAAGTTAGTCCTGCATGTGTTGCCGTTAATTCTGATAGTTTAAAACAGACTACATAGTTAAAAAAAAACTGAGAGCACTGATTTGGTGTATCGTTAAGCGATATTACTCTTAAGTAACATTATATAACACGAAAGTTTTTTTTGTTGCCTTTACTATTATCATACCTAAATGGCTGAACCGATTTTGATGATTTTTTGTAAGGAGATAGATGGGACCCTGGAGATGGCATTGGCAAAAGATGAGACGTGAGAGGCATCTATCGCGCAACTGGACAATACAGACCAGTAAGATTCACAGGCCTGCGGATGGCGAGCGATGGGTGGCTAAGCTAGTTAGATTCGATTCGAAAAAGTTCAACTCAACCAGTCCATCAATACAATATACAAATAATAATTATTATTATATTTCGCTTTGTTAAGCAGTAACTACATAGCTTTATTACCACCGTCTGCTCCATAAACACACAAACCGAAATACGCAAACATTTGAAACAAAAGCGTATGTTAAACCTACCACCAAAATTATTATCAACATCCCTTTATCATAACTTATAACTAAGTTACGCTAATATAATACAACCAAATTAAAATGTCGACGGGCTATATAGCCTAAATAATGCAGGACTGTGACAACACGGGAGTTTGTTAATGGAACATTGCCTGCTTTATTATTAGCCCGGATTATATGTGTGAATGGATAATGTCGTTTAGGAATGCCTAATTATATGAATAGTTGAGTTGAGCCGATATCGGATAATTTTCGTAATGAAACGGTGACTGAGACTTATATTAAATTTAAAATGGTAGCTCTATTGTATTTATTTAAGCATTTCAAAATCAACTGATCAATTCATTTATTGAAAACAAAAATAGTTCCAACTTTCTGAATAAATGACCGACTCCTTGATCATTCTAAGTGCCATTATTTGTTCAAAATAAATACTTTGTGTGTTTTTAGGGTTCCGTAACCAAAGAATAAAACGGGGCCTGCATGTCTGTCACCAAACTGTATCTTATGAACCATGATAGAAAGACAGTTGATATAATAGATGATGTATTTTTATTGCCGCTATAACAACAAATACTAAAAACAGAATGAAATAAATATTTAAGGGGGCTCACATACAACAAACGTGATTTTTTTGCTCGATAATGGTACGGAACCCTTCGTGCGCGAGTCGGTCTCGCACTTGGTCAGTTTTTTTTTAATCAACGTAGGTATATACACAGACACTGCTGCGCTGAGCCAAGAAATTGCCATGATGATGAAGATGAGCCATAAAATTCTAGTCTATTCTAGAACTTTCCTAAGAACAAGATCCCAAAACTCCTCAACTTCACAAAATTATTCATTTTACCATTTACCATTGCCACATTTGACAAATAATTTCATCCATAAGTGTTACAAACATTTACGTGGCTGTAATTCCGTCAGGCGAATGTGATTAATTATTTACTGGAGGGAATTCGAAGCTCTTTCGTGTATTAAACTGTCTATATTTTGGTACTTCTAACTAGGGACTAAGGGTGAGTTTGGGAGTTGGAACGCTTGAATGATCGACCCTCAAATTGAGCATCTCATATAAGCGCATATTCTTTACAATGGAAAGGAGCTCTAAACCCATTGCTTTATATGTTTAAAATTTTGACTGCTCTATTATATAAAACACGCAATGAATACAGTTTCAATGTCAACATGAATTTTGGTTGCATTATTTTTTTTATGGATGGTTAATCATCAAATTTAGGCTGCGGGTACACGAGTCAAGCGTTTAAGTCGAGAGCTATCTGTTAAAATTGGAATCAACAAAACGCTAAGATCGAAATTTTTACAGATGCTGTATTTCTATTCCCGCTATATCAACAAATACTAAATGAAATAAATATTTGAGGGGCTCACATAGGGTTGCGAAATTTGTTCGAAAGCGTCACCGCGGTCCTGGAACGCAAAGGACACTAAAAGGATCGCGGATGGGTTTCAGTCAGTAAGAATCCGACACTCCACGCAGAGCGGGAGAAGTAATTTGATGATTTCCAAAAAAAAAATTAATACTAAGATAAGACCACGTCAGTAAGTTATAAAATTATGCGGTATTCCGTTGGATCAGCATAAAAATCGATGATCTTTAGAACGGTCATAAGTATATTAAATCTTGGAACGAGCCTAATATTACAGAGTAGCTTTCACCCTTAGGACATTATTACGGCTGTTAGGCGCACCCATAACTGCACCATAAGAAAGTATGGGCATGATGGTGTTTATACATGGGGCTATAGTATGAGTCCACATGGGACTTGAATATTCGGTAATATATTTTGAGAACCCGTGGTGGATATTGTGTGACAAGCCGCATTTAAATCACATGTTTGATATCATAACCATCATCATCACCTATTGCTGTGCATAGGCTTCGCTTTTTTGCTATAAAGTCTAATAGCCATAATTTATATCGGATTTTGGCAAAATAAACTTTACTATGCGAATTACTTTGTGTAATTAATTTCATCACCACTATTCTCAAAACGATGAAGGAAAACATCGTGAGGAAACTGGCATGGCCTAGAAATTCGAAGACATGTGACATTAACCAACCCGCACTGGGCCCGCGTGGTGGATTATGGCCCATTCCCTCTCCTGAAGAGAGGAGGCCTGTGTCCCAGCAGTGGGAACATTAAAAGACTAATGATGATGATGATGATGATGAAACTTTACTAATCTTTTGATTGAAGCTAGTACACCTGTTTCCTAATCATTTGCTGTCTTCAATAACCTCTTTAACTGAACGGCGGTAAAACCCCTGTATTATTACTCTGCCTATCCCAAATGCAAAATACACCTTTAAAGTAACAAAACCCGTAACGATTCCTTACAGACAGGGAACATTGAAAGCAATGTATGAAGATATCATTTTTCAGGTCCCATTCCTACTAAGACCGGGTATCCTTTCATCGGTTTTACAAGCCATGAATCCGATGCGATATCTTATTGGCAAATTTAGCGTAAACCATCAAATGGTTTCAGACTGGACTCGTGTTGCGGATAAGTGGATATGATACTGTTTGGTTTTCCACGTTTTACTTGATAATAAATATTGGACACGTATGTAGGTACTTTTTCTTTTTTCACGTAGGTAAACAAAAAATCAAGACGATACAGTGCGTTGAAAACTCGCGTGCCACAATTTTTACCCGCGATGTGACGTCGCCAGCCCCTACTCTTAAACTTTGATGCGCTTTATTTTTATATTTTTGTTACGATTTGAAATAACAAAAAATACTTGTCCACTATTTTTTGAAAATCCAACGGACTAAATAGAATAATGATTTTTTTAACTAGTAAAATACCTAATTGCTTAGGTTTTATTTTGCAGTATAGTCTTTTTTACCCAAAAATTACTACTGCCTTGTTAGTAAATCCGCCTATGTACCGCTAAAAAATGAAGAGAAATGCTTTCTTTTGGATTTTTCGGTGATTACTCTTATTTTAATAACCTACTGACTTATTCATCATGAAATTAACTGAATATTGTTGATTTATAAAAGTGATAGGATCCTATTCCTGTTATAGTGAAGCTATATACTTGATAAACTACCTAGATCATCAATGAAAGAGGCTAAAGCTGAGAAAATATCACATGAACTATGTAAACATTTATAAATTCTCTCAAGAATATAAAATTTTCTTGAAAAGATACGGAGCATTTTGCGGTCAACCATTATTTTTCACTTATCAGAGTTATTTCCAAAAAAAACGTTTGCTTTGTAAAATATTCACGAAAAATATTTAGCTTTCTGTATTGTTGACTGTGTTTAAAAATTGCTAAGTTAAACACATGTTTGTAAAATAGGTACATATTTCTACGAAAACAAAAATTTTTGCTAACACATTTTTATAAAACTGAAAAGGATTCTTTTTAATCTGAAAATATGTTTGCTTGAATTTATAAATTTTGGTAGAAAATTTAAAAAAAGACCTTCGTCGCTTAATACTTGACTTAGTGGAAATAAATAATTCGCTTTTTTTATTTTAACATGCGCCTTTTCATTTATTCTCTTTCAGTCAGCCAAGCAAGACGTTTTAAATATTATGAGATATTTTTAATATAATAAGTTCCTGAGGCACTGGGGCATGTATCTTATCTGGCACTAATATCTAATTGCATTCAAATTCAGTTTGCTTTACAAATAGAGTTTTCAGCAGTGAACGCAAATAAAACATGTAAGCATTCCTAACTCAAAAAAATGACCCAAAGCACATTGCGCCGCGGTTCCGATTGCGCTGCTCACATGTTTAGTTACACGGCCTATTCGTTACATGGTAATTTAAACCCAAAAACTTGGGAAATAAGGTCAATTTTTAACTGTGCATCGTATTAGCAATAATGTTCTTGGTGTGGTTCGGCGAATTAGCGACGAGGTTTGGATGTGTGAGTTTGTTTGGATTTTTGGGTCACGATTCGCGCTTATAAGCGCAAGCGCAGAAGCATTACTTCAAGGGATCTATAGATCCCTTGAAGTAAAGTTCCATGCTTCCATGTTTTATTTGCGTTCACTGGGTTTCAGTGCAAAAGCAAGCCATTTTTCAAATCTCAATTTCACCAGATCTGAAGTTGTCAAAAACAGGCCTAGCATCGATTCCTCTGACCATACACGGAACCCATCACCGGTTTTCCCTAACGATAGGCGTCCTAATGGCGAGACACCGAATAATCCGCAGCGATGATCGCTATATCCCATAAATTATTCGTTCTGCAATTAATATCAGATCAGTACCAAGCACAGCCGTCAGGTGTGTTGAAGAGATTACATCCCTGACAAAATTTTAATGAATAAAGTTTCCAAGAAAAGCCTTTGGAATGGACAGACTGATTGTACGAGTTTGTGTTCGTTCGTTGAAGGATTTTTGTGTATTTTGCTTCAGGTATTTCTGAGTAGGTCGAGGTTAAGCAATGCTTGCCAAGGTTGGTCTGTGGATGGGTGACCATCTTAACGTGCCGAGTTTCCTTCGTGCCTCAAAAATCACGTTAAGCCGTGGATCCCGGTTCTCATTTGTAGATCTTTCAGTCTGTTGTTCTCCAGTCTTGCTAAGAAGTACCGTGTACAGTTAATGGGCTGTGGAGGTCTGGTAGGCAGCGGTTCCACGAAAAATAATGGTATTCAGCTGAATCCAGTTTGACTGGTTTAGCTCCACCATAGTTGGGAAATGGCAAGGCATTATGTTTGGTTCATAATGTGACGAATGCGGATAAATAGTCGTTATAGGTAAAAGCCAGAATATCTGACAGCTTTCTTGCCATGAGGTCTGCCCAGTTACTGGGAGGCAGTCGCTACATGTAAAATACTGGTACTCACTTATACCTAATTAGACTGAAAGTCGACAACAATGTTGTTAGGAAAAGATTATTTTATTATGGATGGGAATTCATCAAATGATTCCTTCTTGATGAATGAGTGTCAGACTATTACTGACTAAAACTCACCCGTGATCCTCCTAATGCCCTTTACGTTCCAGGACCGTGGTGACTCTTTCGAACAAATTTCACAACGAGTATAGAAGCCCTCAACACGGAGTTGAAGCGCAAGAGTTCAAAGAAGCGTGTGGATCACGACGCGCCCTGGACCCAATCCTAGTTACTATCGGACGGCAAGCCACCCATATCCCGCCATCCGCAGGCCCGCACCTACGGTGGCCGGGAATCGCCGTGCGGCCCCCGAAATTCCCAGTACTACTTTTCCAACCTAACATAAACTAGCACTGAAATGACATTAGTAAGAATAAACCATGCAAAACCAGACATGCAGCAAAACACATTATCTAACATAACAAAGCAAAAGCCAACTGTGATGGAACACCAAAGCCGATGGCACTTCGGCAACTTGCAGCAAATCACGGAATCGCACGAACAATACCAATGTACGTGTGGCCACACACATAACTACAGATTTCAACTGCTGGGTCAACATGCTTCGTGTTCCGATACTGCGTAAATCTTCCGTGTGGAGCCAGGACAATAGCGGGAGGGAATAGAGCTGCAGAGGGATCTGGATCTGGATCTTTGAAGAGTGTGGTTCGAGAGACGCCACGGCGTCCTCACCTTCCGCCTGACGCAGGTCATTTGATGAATTCTCATCCAAGAAGGGGTACTTGAATCTGTGCACTTGTTTTCTGTTTATTGAATAGCGACTTTGCCTTTTGCCATCTATACCTAAAGTTCAATCACAAACATGGCTACGCAAAAAATACGACAAAATCCCGATATTTTTTATTGTTTTTTAAACGCAAACCACCTCTAATGAATATTTAGTTCCCTAATCTAACCCGCTGGTTTAGGGACTCCAATTCTTCGTCGCCAACAATAAATATGAACACAAACCGATCTGCGGCATCGCGTGCCGTAGCAACTTAATGGACTATTAGCAACGGCCCCATGTATGGAATATGTAAGGCCTTGTATGAGACTGTTTGAGACCTTGTTCGAGGCTGTGTAGCGATGCAATGCGTGTTCCGGTAAGGGAGCAAATTATTGCGATTGTTGTGGTTACGTACGAGTTGTGATTTTGTCCCTATTCGTGTTTAGATAATTAATCGGTTAATTTAATTGTAGAGTTTGTGGCTGGTTTAAAAACCGAAAATCGCTTCGCTAAAATGTTCATTCTCCTACGAAAATTGATTGAAGTAGTCGAAAAATACCGTATCCGTCGGGGGCTGCCATCACTATCTGCAAAAACTAGCTCATTTAATGGCAGCTCTGACGGATATTCTTGGGTTACATTAATTCTGTAAGTCGGTGATTTTTTTTTTTGTTTTTTCAATTATGTTTTTACCGTCGTGGGTTTTTCAAAATTTTCAATTTTGCCTTTTATTTCAAACTTTTTAGAGAGAACTTTATTATGAACATTGTACTACATATAGATATACAGCGCCCCCTCGTGAGTTGTCACCGTAACACATATCTATCTAAGATCATGCACCAATCAAACCTTAATCCATCACTGAAAACTGCATCAAAATTGGAATAGTAGTTTTGAAGATAAATGGCAACATTGGTTTCCCCAAATATCCTTGACTGCAGCACCCCCTGTTGAGTTGTTAACACCTATCTAAGAAAATGCACCAATCAAATCCGAACCCATCACTGAAAACCGCATGAAAATCGGACTAGTAATACTGGAGCTAAATGGGAACACTGGTTTGCACAAACAAACAAACATCCTCTCACGCCAAACGCATACACTATCTCCGTTCCGTTGTGGGTAAAAGAACATCATTTGATGCCTATATGACTAAAGAATCATTAACAAATGGTATGATTTCGGATGATACTTATAAATGTTTTTTTTTTTATTTACAACGAGATAGTTTTTTATCTCGATCGTGTCTGACGGAAAGCGTCTACGATGGATAAGTATACCTACCAAGAAGATGCTTGTTCACTCTCGCTTTTTAAGCCGGTAAGTTATAATTGAAATTTAGAGCCTAACCCACACTTTAGCTATGCGAATTATGAACGTGGAGAACAAACGCTTGGTAAGACCAGTCAGGAAATCAATCAAGTGCGGACGGTGCCCTGCAGTCTGCAGTGTTCGCTCATCTAAGAACATGCTGGATTGTTTTTAACTAAAAATGTTTCAAGGAGCCAGTCTGCCATAGTAGTCACGTATTCTGTGCTGTAACGCTAAAACTATTTTCACTCTCTAAAAACACAACGAATATTTCTATAGTACACGTTAAAAACTCTCACACACAAGTACATCGTTTCAGTAACAGACAAAGGCGATGGCGGCCATTTTCTATATAGGATACCACCTCCCCCTTATCTCGCCTCATTAATCTGAACACTCACGGATTTATAGCGGAGAGGAGAGCTGGATTATTTAACAATTAAGAGTGCAACGAGTTTGTATTTAGAACTTTATATGCGATGATATTAATAGTTCTTATTTTATGAGAGTTGGTGTTGTTTTGAATAATGAGTAGTTGATCTAGGACTTTCTTAACCACCAATTGCGCTATTTTAATGCTTTTTAGGGTTCCGTAACCAAATGGCAATAAACGGAACCCTTATGGATACGTCATGTCTGTCTGTCTGTCCGTCCGTATGTTACAGCCGATTTACTCGGAGACTATTAAAGCTACATGAATGAACATTGGTAGGTAGCTGTGCAATTACTGCAACCGCTATTCAATAATGCTGTAATATAATGGAAAAAAATAATTTAAGGGGTGGCACTCCGTGCATGTAACTGAGGGATGAAAAAAAAACAAACGTTTCTAAAACGTTTGTTTTTTTTTAAGGCAATAGTTTATGAGATATGTGCTTTCGAATTCGTAAAAAATGTGTCCCTTCCCCTCTAACTTTTCACTACGAAGCTGAAAATTCTAAAAAAAAAATTGAACAAATAGAACTACACAGGCACTTCCAACGAAAATTAGTTTGAACATCACAGTTTATGTACTTTTAGAAATATGAGATTTTAACATTGAATTACGGAACCCTTCACTATGCGCGGTCCGATACGCACTAGGCCGGTTTTTTTTTTAAGTTTTAGGACGCTAAATATATTCTGTGGCGTATTTTATTTGGTTCCGCTACAATGTGTGTTTATTGTCCAAACTTATTGATTATATTCTTTACTACAACGCTTCACGGTTTTACCCGCGTAGTGCCCGTTTCCGTGGAAATACAGGGATGAAATATAGCCTATGTTAATTGCTGATGATGTAGTTTTCCATCAGTGAAGAAATGGTTAAAATCAGTCCAGTAGTTTCAGAGCTTATTCGGTACAACCAAACACAAAAAAATTTTAATATTAGTACAGATTGTACACCCCATGTTCACAGGACAAACACAAATATACATACGTTACACACAAAGATCGAAAATAAAATCGCGCAACGCGGTGTGGCTTCTTAAAATGGCCGCATAAGAAAGCAGTCACAACGCGCTATGAAAAAATTAAATGCCATGTCGCGTTGCACAATGATGAGGGCAGTAAAGGCAAAGGCCTAGTGCTCCCCAAAACGCAATCATTGTTGTATCATACTTTAAATAAAGCAGTGGGACAGAAGTTAAAGTCTAGTTATCATATAAAAAACTTTTTACAAAAGAATACAACCGACTTTTACACAAAAAATCAAAAAAGTGCAAAATAACTTTAATTTCGGAACTCGGTGATTGTGGTTGCTTTTTTGTTTTTTGAACACCGACTTCCGAAATTAAAGTTATTTTGCACTTTTTTGATTTTTTGTGTAAAAGTCGGTTGTATTTTTTTGTAAAAAGTGTTTTATTTTTCACTTTTTAGTGGTACCTACACCCCCTCCCCTCCCCCACCTAAACGAACCAATCACATTGGTGTAAAAAAAAGGTACAGCTCCTTTGCAGAGAACCTAAACTAAGAGGTCGTCAAAGTAGACAAAGTACATATTTTTTTTAGATTTTTCGAAAACCGCTTGGTTGATTTCGATAAAATTTTCATGAGACCATTTGGGAAGTATATGTTTGTACGCGCATAACTCCGTCGCTTGTCAAATTCTTTCAAATCGGTTGACAAGCGACGGAGTTATGCGCGTACAAACATAAAAAAAAAATACAAACATCCGAATTGAGAACCTCCTCCTTTTTTAGAAGTCGGTTAACAAACACAAAACTGTGTTTGTAAAAAAAAATCAAACCAATTCCCCAAAAAGAAATGGCACACATCAATTTTATTGTATCTTCTAACCTCAAAAAATGTAATATCCTAAACATAAATCCCTGTCTGGAGGTAATTGCTGTTTTCACAATATAAAACAAGAATTATTAACATAAAAGTTTTCAACACAAAATAAAGTTTCGCAGTCTAAAATCCCAGGCCGAGTGGGGGCTGGATTCGTTCATTAAATAAATTAGTTCCATCTTGGAGCCAAGCGGAAGCTTACTTACTATATTTTTGCTAGAAAAGAATTTCTACATCAGCTTGTAGGCGGATTTTATTATTTCGTCGATATTTTTTTAACAATTTTTCTGACTTGCATTTGGAAATATGAGACTTGCAAGTTGAAATGTAGGCTACGGGGAAAATGTCGTCTGTTTTTGCTCATTACTGTTATCGTAAAGCTAACAGTAATTACGGCTTGTTTCTTACGTGCTGTATGTTTCGAAGTTTTATTTTTATAAACTTAAGAATATTCAAGCATATTTGCCAGAAGAGATGCTCACTATTAAACATAAAAAAGAGTTTAATATTGAGTCACATATGGAATTATTCAGACCATTTGTATGTAAAATTCAGACCCACAAAAGAGGCCAACACAAACAGACTTACATGAAAAATCCCATCCCCATACAAGTTACATCATAACGCAATCATGACAAATATATAACGCAAACTGTCAAACATTGAAACAAACGTTGGGTCCAACAAATCGTCGAACAAATCATGGACCAGTGTAACAACAGAAGCGACCGCTCCTTCGTACTGAACAATTAAAACTTGCGTCATTTATTACAAGAGATTTAGCTTGCCTCGGAGACACCGCGTGTTACATTATGTTCGTTTATATTAGTGATGTGCCAACTCAGAATAAACGCAACTCGAGTTGAAATTCACGTCACTCGAGTACAACACAAGTAACTCGAGTTAACTGGGTGAAATGAAACTAAGTAAATGATTTGTTTCTATGACGATTACATTGAATTTTTGATTTAATGTTTTAATAAAGTGGTCGTATTGTCACTATATTGGTTTGAATCTGAACAATGTTTGCACTTAGCATGTCCATTCACTGGCGATTTAAATACATCCCAAACAACAGATTTCATGTTAGGTCCCGGCATTTTTTTATACAGTACTTATTTACTTAATAATTCGAAAACAAAAACAATAACAACCAGTACTCTAAAATAACCTCAAATCTGCAACAATGCAATGTTGTGTGGTTGTGACATTGAATTAATTGACATTTGTAGCGAATAAAATGAATGAGTATAGTAATAAATGATCGGCAAACTTCGCGCTATCTCAGTCTCTGTCATTCGGCTGACGCGCTAGGGTGGGAGTATTCAAATCGACCAAATCGAAGTTAACTCGAGTTGACTCGATCTAAACCCAACTCGAGTTAGTACATCGAGTTGACACATCTCTAGTTTATACATACTTGTAGGTATACTGGTGCTCATGTTTGGAGGAAAAAAGTGACGAGTACATACGAATGTCGATATATGTTTTAAATGACAATCGCATTGTACGCATGATTTGCTTTAGGAGGGCGTGTCTTGTATTATCCTTACACAAATTTTCGTGCCTCGGGCCTTGACTTTTCTTAAAACAGTTGCCATTTACCAGTACCTGTATAGTGTGCAGAAATAAACATAATATCACACATTTAGTTCTCAGGAAGTTAGGAAGATGTGTTGGTTGGTACATATAATACACGCGGTTTACTTCACGTGGTTGGGAATCGAACTCAAGGCCTCAGGAACATCGCCACTAACAAGGAACAATGAAGCATTAATTGGCCTGGACTGCCTTAGTCAGCGGCAGGCCATAAATATACCTAAAATTAGAGGTGAATATTGAGATGAAACTGAATGTATGAAGAAAAAGACACAACAGAATATGACGACACGGTTGACGCAGAAGTTAAGCTATTGGCTGTTGCGCTGCGTGCCGCGGGTTCGATTCCCGCACAGAACAAATATTTGTATAGTCTACAGATAGTTGTTCCGAGTCTGGCTGTGTGTGTGTATAAGTAACGCACCCACGATACAGGAGAAATTCTTAGTGTGTAAACATTGCCCACGTTTAAAAAAGTGGATTTACTTAGCAATTTCTATTTCTTTGAATTTCCATTGCCGAGATCAATTCGTTCCGATGACAATCACACAACTTTTACTATGGGATCGAACCTGAAATCACGAAAAAAATCAGCTGTTCCTTACATTTATGTTCGGTAACTCATCAAAATGTAGGGAACAGCTGTTTTGTTTTCGCGACTTCAGGTTTGGTCCCATAGTAAAAGTTGTTCATAATTATGAGTGTTGTTGGTATTTTTCAAATATAACCCTGTACAGTTGGAAGCCAGAAAATCAGTCTTGCCAAGGGGTGTCGTATTACCCAGTTACTGGGTTGCGAAGATCAGTTACTGGGTTGTGTAGTCGCTTCATGTAAACTGGTAGTCAGCTGAAGTTGTTTATTTTAATACTTAGAAAAATGCTCGGGAGATTGTTTGGTTTTATGCTTATGTTTGGTTTTATGCTTACCAAAGCAGCTGGCACTAATGTAAGAGTTTTTTTTTGATAATATAGGCTGACAGTATCCTATACGACCGTTAAAGCAATACATTTAGCGACCACTGTCACCAATTACTAAATCGTTGACTGGTCACAAGACGTTTACGACTCAGTGGTTGGAAAGCACAATAACAAGGTTATTAGTAGGCGATAATGTAGTCATAATTAATATTATTTGTACATACATCAGTAATTTGCGATAGTAATATTATAGAGGGTGTTGGAGAAGTATATGTGTTGAAATTATCTATACTAATATTATAAAGCTGAAGAGTATGTTTGTTTGTTTGTTTGAACGCGCTAATCTCAGGAACTACTGGTTCGAATTGAAAAATTATTTTTGGGTTGAATAGACCATTTATCGAGGAAGGCTTTAGGCTATATATCATCACGCTTAAGCCAATAGGAGCGGAGCAGCGATAAAGAATGTTTTAAAATCGGGGATTCCACGGGGGCAGCAGCTAGTCAAAATATAAAAATGTGATGTTATGGTAAATGTTGAGTAAAACCCTTCGATGGAAGAATGGCCATAGGTGAGCTTAAGTCGAACACAATCACGGGAAAAACTGGGATTGAAAGGGAGGTACTCACGGGTCTTCTTCGCAAACGACGGTTTTCTCGTGGCGCCACTCCAATAGAGTCCGCGGACGTCCCTCGTTTGTCACTTAATAACACTTCACTGAATTGTTGAAAGTCTTCGTAGGTGGGTTTTGGTTACAACATTGTTCATTTATAATTTATAGCCGGCAGAGGATCGCACGCGCCATTTTTATCAGTTCGCTTTCAATCTAATCGAGTGCATCTGAATGCCATAAAACTATATGAAGCGATCTGATTTTCACAAACCATTTACTGGGTTTTTTAATCTGTGTATAATGAAACATTATGTGAAATTTTATGTTAAATCTGTCAAGGTCTGTTTAATTATCATGTGGTTTATGTGTGTGATTGTGGACTTTGTAATTATTAACCGACTTCAAAAAGGTTATCAATTCGACCCGTTTGTATGTAATATTTCCAGAACTGCCCAGTTTTTTTGTATCTTTGTAATATTTAGACAGACGATCAGCATATCAATATAACATTTAAATAATTAGCTTACTTCCACCATATCTATACTAATATTATAAAGAAAAAAGATTTGTATTTTTGTATGTAACGAATAAACTCAAAAACTACTGGACCGATTTCATAAATTCTTTTACCAGTACAAAACTACATTCACCCTGAGTAACGCTATATTATATCCCCATATTCCCACGGGAACGGGAACTACGCGGGTTAAACCGTGGGGCGCTGCCAGTCCTTAGATAAAACCACATACACACTTATCTGCCTAGTCTTTTCCCAACTACATTGAGGTCGGCTCCCAGTCAAACTGGGTTCTGCTAAATACCAGTATTTTACGTGAAGTGGCTACATAACCCATCAACTGGGTAACAAGGTACTTCTTGGCAAGACTAGTGTCAGATTTAAAACCACGAACACACTACCAAAGAAAATCACCACCATCTAATCCTAGCCTTATACGCCTATCTTTTTCAATTTTGTGGTTCATGGGTTCACGTTTGATTCCACTGGGGACTGGAATCAAACGTGAACCCATGAACCACAAAGTAATGTGGAGTACTAACTTGTTGGATTTAACGTTTAACAGCCTACTGTAACACGTTTCTAGCAGATAGTTGCTGCTACTTGTGAACAGCACCATTCAGTTGGAAGACTTTAAGAGGTTGTTCAGATGAACTCAGGCACTCAAACAAAAACGCGCTGGGTGCTTAAATGCTCTGAACTTTGCCCTCTGCTGTTTGTTAAAGGATAACTGATGAATTTTGTTGTTTTTGTGGATAAGGACTTTAATTTGAAAGCTAATTACCGAACTTATATGAGGCTTGGTTGCGGCGTGAAATGTTTCCGATTTTTTTTGTTTTATAATGTAACTAAATTTGTAAGGTATTTAGGATTTACTTATAAATGCTGTTCGAATGAGTACTGCAGTAGCTATATTTTTACAAATTGTCAGTTTTGCCTAAGAGTTTTCTCAGAATAAATTACTTAGGTAGTGGCTGCGGAGAGTCAGATTCAAAAGTGACGACCATCAGAAAAACGACGAGTCAATGTAGTTTGATGATAAAAGAGGAGGAGTAAGATAAACATAATTACAACTACCATTCTAATCAAGCCAGAGAAAGAACAGAGTGAAACCTATATATTTTATTTATTTAGAATAAGCACACAGTGCACAGTCACTTACAATTAAAATTTTATAACATTTAAAATTGACATTTTAGTACCAACAACAGATATGCATGACATTGAAATGATGAGTATTAAAGACAAAGAAAAAATAAATAAACTGTGCGTAGAAGATCTAAATTTAGAACTAAGGGACGCTGGTATCAAGCGAAACTCATGGAGAATATCTTATAGGTATATAAAATTCTCGTGTCGCAATGTTAGTTACCAAACTCCTCCGAAACGGCTAGACAGATTTTTATGAAATTTTATATGCATATTCAGTAGGTCTGAGAATCGGCTATTATCTATTTTTTATGCCCCTACAATTAAATAAAAGGAAGGGGTGGGGGAACCCTTCCTTTTTTTAAATTTTATATGGCAAAACAACGTTTGCTGGGTCAGCTAGTATATGTACATATAATTATGTATATAATACATATCAACTGACGTTCAAAACTGGGGTAAGCCCAGTTAAGAAGCGCCACTTATTAAAAATTAATGGGTCCTAAATTGAGAGCTACACTTAGTAGCTAGACACATAAATTGTCATCTATACTAATATTATAAAGCTGAAGAGTTTGTTTGTTTGTTTGTTTGTTTGTTTGAACGCGCTAATCTCAGGAACTACTGGTTCGAATTGAAAAATTCTTTTTGGGTTGAATAGACCATTTATCGAGGAAGGCTTTAGGCTATATATCACGCTTAAGCCAATAGAAGCGGAGCAGCGATAAAGAATGTTTTAAAATCGGGGATTCCACGGGGATGAAGTCGCGGGCAGCAGCTAGTTAGACAATAAAGTTTCTTTACGGAATAGTTTATATCGATTTATAACAAACTAGCCGCACCCCGCGGTTTCACCTGCGTAGTTCCCGTTCCCGTGGGAATACGAGAATAAAATATAGCCTATGTCATTCAGGGTGAATGTAACTTTCTAATGGTGAAAGAATTTTTGAAATCGGTTCAGGTTTTTGAGTTTATTCGTTACAAACAAATCTTTCCTCTTTATAATATTAGTATAAAAGAAGCTAAACACTGACTGTGTCGCAATTCACCCCAATTTCTGTTTTTGCCCCCTTTGACTTGTCTTACTCATATCTCTCATACAATTCTCAGCTTGCAACTTCCTGCTTTTGATGATGTTTGATAAACGACAGTAATATATCGTAGGTGTAAATGAAAAGATGAATGTATGGGGGAGACGAAACCTTATCTATCAGGCTCAAATGTACACGTAAAATATGCTGTGAAATTGGAGGTAGATGAAGAATCATGGTAGAATAACTCCGCATGTAAAATTAAATATAACGATATGTTTAGATGTTATTTTAAGGTTTCGTTTGGCTTTTGTTGAGTTGAAATTTAGAAATGTTCTTTCGTTTTAGTGGTGTGGCTTCTTGTCCCTCACACACGGGTAAATAATAAAACAACACAAATATAATTAAGAGATACATAGCACTCGGTTGGCACAGTGTCCGCTCGGCACAACGGTCGGTTCCGAAGTGAGATGCGGGCATCCCCCCTTAGATAGGTGCATGTATTTATTAATCATTTCATATACAATATTTGAACATGTAATAATATTATTTATATTAATAATCTATTAAAGAAATATTTGTTTTATTACCTAATTAATTATATAAACTGTTACAATTTAAAATTTATCCTCTAGTGGTTTGGTGGTGAAAAAGAAATTACACAACAACTGTGGTAAACAATGTATATTGATAATCTTTTAGAAACTTAATTTTATTCAAATACACTCAAACCTACTATTGCCAGCCAGCTAAAACTTCAGTAGGAGGAGCTATGGTCGTGGGGAGCTAGAGATAAGCACAGGTACTGTTCCGTTTGAGGGTGATAATTAAATTCTACAAGTTCAGTATTAAGTTAGAATAAGAACCTTCCTTCCAGTTATTGTACTAGATACTAAGTAAAGATAAATGGGCGCCAGGGACTTGAAGAGTCCCAGATCCCGGAGCCGACGGAGGTGTCCAATATACTTCCAGATGAATGTGGAATGTCGAATCCAAGATCCTCAATTTAAATAGGATAAGGGCCGGTTTCCACTGTTGAAAACCGGACTAAGGTAACCAATTGGTTCTTACAGGAACCGTATGAAAATAAATATCAAAAGTAGAAGTAGGAATAAAAGAAAATAAAAATAAAAAAAATCGTCCCGCCTGCGCTATCGCTTGACGGGTCCGCCAGCCGCACAGTCGTCTCCGTGAGAGGCTTCTAGTGGACTCGAGGAACGGGTCTCGCGTTCAGGCCCCAGATGCTCCTCTAGATTCTGGCAGCGAGACGAATCTCCCGAGGTGCCTCTCGGTTGGCTTAGGAAAAGAACACTTGACTGCGAGATCCTCGGCTGGCTGGAAAGCTGTCTGAGCTTGCGCAACTAGGAATCCTTTTTAAAACATGAGATGAGATTTGTAGTTTCTCTTAAGCGGGTTCAAGGGTAAATCGACGCCAATTAACACCAACGCCCTTCTATAACAAGGCAGTCCAAGGCCAACCGGAACTAGACGGAGCATTTCTAAAATCTCCCCTCTTCTCGGGTAAAATGACTAGAAGATCAATATTACACTAAGACACTTAACTTTTGAAAATCACTAACAGCTGTTCAGAGTGACGTTAAACGCTGAAACAATAAGAATCTTCATGATCCAGACCGAAAAACAAATTCTTTGTAATTTCAAATACCAAAACTTATCTTGATTGGGGTAATTAACTCAGAATATTAAATGGGGAAATTAAGAATCTACGACCTTGCTACATTATGCTAAAGACAATTCACAGACTAAAAATAGATTTATTTGACAGCGAACATTCCAGATAGAAGTCTATACTAAAAAAATGGATATGACTTCCGCTTACGGTTATTTAGTTTATTATGATTTTTATTGCCGAAAGCTGAAAATTATTAAGGATTGTTCCGTACAATATTATTTCGAGAATTAGCAATATCATGTTAAAATATCGATTAAAACTACAACTGTGAATCGGCAACCACCAGATGTCGCCTCTAACTGACAGACAGTGACGTTCGACGGAATGACATTTGGAATGTAAACAATCCTAACTTGATTACAATATTATTTATCTAATTTATTATGCAAACCTGTTTAATTGGATTTATTGTAAGAAAGTGTTAACCGAAGAGTCTAGTGACAAAATACAGTTGAAGGAACGAGTCCTCCTATCAAGTGCAGGCCAAAGTCAATTGTACAAACTACAATGAAATAAATTACTTGGGAACCTCATTATGTACGACTAATGTTTTCAGGTAAATGCTACTTTACTTTCAAGAAACGAAGCTGTTTTATACCAACCTGTGGTAGGTACAAAAAATACAACGTAACAAAACCAAATACCACAAGTGGCTATGAAAACTCACTATTGATAACGGTATTTTGCAATACCGTTTACTTTACTTAAAATCTAATTAGTCAGTTAGATTTCCAAAAATATTGGACACGTATTTTTTCAGGTAAACGAAGCGCCAATGAAGACGATACAGTGCGTTGAAAACACGTATGACGTCACAACATGCTACAATTTTTAACAGCGACGTGACAACAACAGCCCCTACTCTTTAAGTTAGATGAATCATAATAACTGTTTTACGATTTCAAATACCAAAAATTACTTGGCCGATATTTTTTGATAATCCAACTAACGAACTAAATAGAATTATGATTTTTATATCTAGTAAAATACCCAATTTTATTATCATCTAACGTACAGTTTGCTCTGGACCCGTACTAAAAAGTGCAAATGCTTTCCTGATTCCGTTGTGAAAAATGGATAGTGCTATTTGACTTGTATCGCTGTGACTCTCCCACACACTGTTATCATGATGGTTTTAAGACATAGTAGTAAGGCCCCTAAGAAGGCCTTCAGGTATACCGCACTTACCGAGGACGGGGCCCCATAGGGTCGGTGCCTGCTAGGGTTGCGGAATTTGTTCGAAAGAGTTACCGCGGCCCTGGAACGCATAGGGCACAAGAAGGAACACGGGTGGGTTTTAGTCAGTAAAAGTCTGACACTCCCTACCGCTCCACCCAGGGCGGGAGGGGTCATTTGATGATTTCCCATCCAGAAAAAAAAAAAAAAAAAAAAAAAAAAAGGTATACCGCACTTATGTTATCAAACAAATTACATCGCATCTGTATTTCGCGAAAAGTTAGGCAGAAGTGTACCGATTGCACGCGCACATTTGGCCAGTTATCTACGTATCAAAGGGTGGGGGGATTGCCATCGAGCGGAATTAACAGAGAAGTTATTAAAAAAGGTTAACGTGTAAATCCTATTTCAATTTCACAGGATTCACTCGTTCCTGCGTAGTTCCCGGTAAACTTAGCATAGGTAGTCCACCGTTAAAATTCAAACTGCATTTTTCACCTAATCACCTGCCCATTCTTTTCAATTTTCCGTCCAAAATAACTCGAATGAAAATAAATCCCCTATGGGCTAGTTTATCGGAGCATAAAACTACTCCAATTTTTACGAGCTAAAAGTTTGCCGTTAAAGTTGAAAAGTATAACTCGGATTGGAGGGAGCATTGATTCGAAAAGCCGGAATTAACGCCCGAACGAAACTAAGTTCTAAATTAAATCGTTGTTTTTTTATGAGGGCTATAAAGAGGGCCACAGAAATTCAGTTTTTCTTGCTAATCTACCCGACATTATCGCGTAGTAAAGCAACAAACTCGTTTCTGAGGATAATAAGAACTTTTTTGCTTTCTTTTTTTGGTCTGAATTGGTATTAAGGGCTGCCGAAATGCGATAGAGGTTTTATCTCATCATTGTTTAAGACTGTGCCGACCTAAACCGGCGAACGCTGTTTAGGTAAATTTTTCGCTGTATGCGAGTCACGCACACAGCTGCGCACTCACACGTGCGTGGTTGTTGAAAAATAAAACTTGGTAACTTACAATTTAGTAAAATATAGCATCATGTGGATTGTGAGTAAATATAATTCTAGTAGTGTTTTAGTTTTACCTAAGCTTCATTTTTATTGATTTGGTTTGAAATGTAAACAATTTATGTTTATTTATTATTCAATGAAAAATATTTTGCAAATATTAAAAGAAAGGTATATCAAAATGTATTTTAGGTTTTATGACGATTTGTACAAAACTTCTTTTGAAACAACTCTTTATAAAGTTTTCAATACATTCTAAGTTTAAAAAATATGCCAAAATTATATACATTATAGATAAATAAGAAAAAAAAAAAAATAGAACTGTTTTATTGGTATACTATATTGGATCGTATCAAACAGCAAGTGGTGTGACAATAAACACAGTATTTATATTTTCTGAGTTATTATATAATATAAGGGGCATAGATGATACTATTACAATTGTACTATCAACTAATCATTACCTATTATTTTTTTACGTTTCTCATTTGTCAATTTTTCAGAATCAGAATCAGAATTTTATTAGCTCCAAATGTAGGTACAGTATAAGATGGACATAATTATATGAGATCAGCTACATTTTACCTTACGGCGTGCAAATTATTACAATAATTGATAAAATATTAAAATTTAAAATGTCAGCAATTAAAATCAGATACAATAATAGATAAAATAGAAAAAATAAAAATGTCAACAGTAAAATTAAAAAAGCAGATATTCAGTAAATTATAAAAGCTACTAATTAACAAATAACAATTATTGATCTATGTCATATATTTAATGAATAATATTAGTCATTATCTGAAGTCAAATCATTTAAAAAGTCTTTCACTGAATAATAACATCTTTTTAAAAGTAGTCCTGTTAACTTAGATTTAAGAATGTGTACCGAATACTCCTTAAAAGTATGAGGTATTTTATTGTAAATAACTGGTACCATTGTTATAATACTTTTTTTTAGCAGTGCTGTTTGTTTACCTGTGTGCAACAAGTTTTTATATTGGGATCTCAAGTGACCTGGACGTTTTCTTTTATCAGTGAGAGACGGAAATAATCTTAAATTAGTTTTTACAAAAATTGCCACCTCCAAAATGTACAAACAAGGAAAAGTTAGTATACCCAGAGATCGAAACATAGGTTCACAACTATCTGTGGCCTTAAGATTTGACATAGCTCTAATACACCGTTTCTGAGCCTTAAAAATCTCCTTCCTTTCGGTGCAGTTGCCCCAAAATATTACACCAAACCTTAATACTGACGCAACTAACCCGTGATAGGCTGCCAGAAGTGTTTCTTTACAAAGTAAGTAAGTAAGTTTCAGTTTTTCGTTTATTTGTCTTTGCCCGTGCATTGATTGCTTCTAGGATGTATTCGGGCTCTTTGATTTCCATTTGTCTGTCCAATCTTGAGTCGATTATTTCTGGTAGTAAACATTCGAAATAGAACATTTTCAATTGAGTTTCCAACACAGTCCAAAATGCTTTGTCTTCCTCTATTATTTCTATTTTCATATCGACATCCGTCCAAACGGCAAATATGCATATTTTTCTTTGCGTGATACGAATCTGACCTTGTGCTTGGTAATACCAATCGTGGTTTTTAGTTAAATATGCATTACCACCTCGATCTATATTCCAGAAAGTAATTTTTTTCACCTTAATAGCATCATCAATATTTTTGCCCCTAGCAGAATATGGACATTTTATTTCTACAATTTTTGTATATCCAACAAGTCAATCTGGGCTTGCTCCTAAAAATGGAAAAACAATTACATAAGTTTATCATATTAAATCAATTTAAAATAAATCCCTAATATTTTCACCGATATTGTCAACTGTTCTATAAATAGATCTGAAAGGTCCTATAAAAAGTTAAATTGGAACGTAAACTTATCACTTACGTTTGACTGTTCTTCTTCTTGATCATTCGAAGCGATTGATCTAAGATAAAACAAGAAAACACTGTCAATAACATAGATTTACTACTACTATTAATATTATATTTATATATATATTAATATTAAACAACAAACAACTTAATAATCTTTAGTATGGCACTAATAATCGCTTTACATTAAATAACAAAAATCTTGTTCGAAACGAAAGGGTCGCAAATCCTAGTGCCTATCGTAAGACGTACGCCGCTCTCAGAACGTTTGTCAGTTCTATTATTGGCGGCCTCAAAGGGACTCGTCGACAATAGATTTGAAAAAATAAATGTAGTTACCTATGGGATTCGTAAATCAGCTAGATTCACGAATCCCATAAATACCTACATTTATTTATTAAGAGACGGATAATTATTAATCTTAAACTAGCATATGATACGTACCGATTTGGAAGAACATTTTTTTTTAATTGGTTTCTTTTATTTCTATAATACCTCTCCTCTCGCTTTCCCATTTTTCCAAATTATCTAAAACAATATGAATGCTATAAAACTAATGTAAATATACAAAATTTAAACACATCCGATTAACAGAATTGCTTACAAGATATCATGCTTCATGAAATGATGTAATTAAATTCAAGATATCGAAAATGTCACGTACCTTATTTTTCTATGCAGCAGAATGTGTTTAAAAGGTAATTCGCGATCGATGCGCTCGCTCTGTAAAGTGACGTGCGGTCGCTCTAAGCTCTCATGGATGACTGAATTGTAGGTGGCGGCACAGACACAGTACAAATTTTGTATGGCGAATTCGGAGCGCATTTTGAATAAAAATATATTAAAATCTTCTGGACAATATTATGAAAATATGAGACGCAAATTATTAAGATAACATATTAGAGATTTGCTTGAATTAATATCTACAGAATATTTCTATAGATAAAGATATGAAATCCCCTAAATGCCAGCACGCTTTTTTGTAGATTTTGCTCAACTTCATATGAGTCCATTAGAAAAACTACACCATATTTCATATTTTTGCTTCGCAAACATTGTACACACATTATCCGTGGTAATAATTATGTAAATTTTGATTGTGTATATAAACTATTTTCGTCCATATCAACTTAACCGTAACTGTCCTTTTGTCGCTTTTTGCTCGGCGCAGTCTTAAGTAAGTTAGGTAAAGGAATCTTTTTTTCTTTGTGTTATGGACTAATGTATTTTCTTTATTATCTCGCTACACTGATTTGAGTGTAGAAAAAAAAAACAAAGAAGTTAGGATTATAATGAAATTATGTTCTGGTCTTATTCGTTCTTTTAGATGCAGTTTATTATCTCGCGTTTTCTCAAACATATTCGTAATTCCGAGTTCTGCAAGAATTAAAAGAAATTGCACTTTGATTTGAAATAGTGGAGAGCGCAGAGCTTTGAATCATAAAAGCTCTTTATTACGGTAGTTGAATTTGCATTTAATTCAACTATTAGTACTTAATAGATATGTATTTGAGGGAGTTTTGAATTGATTACAGTATTTCCTTCACGATACTTTCATTGAAAAAGTATCGTTATTTGTTCACACCAAACCACTGAACACACCAAAACAATAAATAAATTCACCACTTAGCCGATATATCTCCCCTAAAAATTACTAAGGTCAATCCAATTCAAAGCATTTCGAAACAGTTAAATCGGCGTGAATGCTCGAATCAAACGCGGAGTGGTAAAAACAAAAAACGCGGGACATCACAAACACATAATTCTATGTAAGAAGGCAATCATTTCAATGGGATCACGACGGTATAACGCGCTGCTACGCACATTATGCAGACAAGGGACACACAGGCTTTTAGTACATAGGAGCAATAACTACTTACCAAGACAAAAAATGTGAAGTAATTAAATTCTAAAATTATAAATTACAATAATATTTATTACGATGTTTGCTCATAATAGATGGTCTACCAAGTTTCAAACTAAAGCAAGCTTGTATTTTGGGGAGTTAGTGATTCCTAAGATCCTCCAAATGCCCTTTGCGTTCCAGGTCCGCGGTGATTTCGAACAAGTTCCGCAAATCTGGCAGGCACTGGCCCTAGTGTGTCCCGTCTTCTGTGCTGAAATCTCTTTTATGCGCGCGTGTTATAACAACGCACCGTCGACCCGGGCCTATACTCCATTTATTATAACATCAGAAAAAAGAGTCTCGTAAAATTTTGTCGGTTGTAACCTCACAAATAACAGAAGAAGACTCAGGGCTTCAAGTACATTGAAGCCCTGAAACCATGAAATCCAACACGTGCAATGCGCCACGTATTAAACTATGTTCCCTTTGGAATAAAAAGTTTATTCATTAATTTTTTGTGCATCTACCATGTTGTCGCTGCACCACCCTTGGTTGACTGGTAGAAAATGCCTAAGGAATTAATTCCGCCTTTGCACCTTTGTGTTTTTAAGAAGTTTTAATAAATAAATGAACTGCTTGTTATGCTTTTTCTTCTGGATGGTAAATCATCAAATGACTTCTCCCGCTCTGGGCGGAGTGGAAGGGAGTGTCAGACTCTTACTGACTAAAACCCAACCGTGCTCCTTCTAGTGCCTTGTACGTTCCAGGGCCGCGGGACTCTTTCGAACAAATTCTGCAACTCTTGCCTGCTATCCTTGCCAGCAGTATTTCACTGCAATCGTCACAACGTCTCAGTGGCGGATGTTAATGTGAGCTATTTGAAGCCAGACGTTGACAAATACTGCACTCCGCGAAGAACCGGTTAGCGTCGGTTATCTGCAACTTACTCTGACTCCACACGAATAATGCTTTGATGAGGATTGGAGAAAATTTGAAATGTGTTAACTAAACGCTCATAAAATCAACATTAAGTATTGGAATAAGAACTAAATATGTTTTACTTCTTTTTCGTAATGTCTTCGCTGTCCCACTGCTGAGCAAAGTATGTTATACTTTTTTGTACTATGTTCATCATCATCATTATTACTAACAGCCTGTTAAAACTTAATAGGGTGTAACAATGAATTAATTTTGAATAATAATAGACGAGCAATTAAGACAGTTTTCCAACAAAACACAACTTAATTGAAATCTCAGCTTGAAATCTAAATATAACTCCGCAGATTCTTCTACTGCAACAAACTAAAGTAACTTTCATGGAACTTGAACGTCTGTTAAAATTTCACAGCTTGGAGATCAAAGGAACTAATCAGGACCATCAAAGAAACCTCTGCGATTCGCACTGGACTTATAAACGGCAAAAGTGTAATGGAGAGATACAGGGTCGTATTCAGTCAGGAATAAAAGAAAAAAAAATACAAACATCCGAATTGAGATCTCCTCCTTTTTTGGAATTCGGTTAAAAATATACCGACTCCAAAAAAAACGAATTTCAAAGATGAAAGAAGAATTTACTGAAAATGTCAATCAGGATACAAGATGCAGAAGAAATAACGCAAAACCTGAAAAAAGGCTGTATACTTTTACTTAATCAAAGAAAAAGAAGATTTGGATGACTAGGTATATAAGCACAATTAATATATTATATTTTATTTATTTGTTGTACACCTACCAGTGTTATCTTTTTAACCCAAAGGTTGACTGGTAGAGAATGCCTTGTAGCATTAAGTTCGCCCATGTGTGGTACATGGGCGAACTTAATGCTACAAGGTTTTGTACATAATGTATGAATAAATAAAAGTAAAAAAAATATATAATTGTATGGGACTGTTCAACTAAAACCTCCACAACATCATAAGACGACTGTGTCACATAATACATTATCAATATCATGTCATAATTCGGAAGATAAGCGTAAGAAGTTGGAAGTAGTATCGTCACAGCGCTAATTTTATTACTCATTATTTGTTTACATAAACTGTTCCAGTATTTTCTTTTTTTATATTAGTTTATTAATTTGAGTATATATTATGGTATTGTATTGTATGTATAGTATATATATAATTATGTGTCTTTGTATTAATTTCATTTTAACCGGGTTTCTGTTTTTCTTTTATTTTCGTATTGCAGCTATCACTATTATTCTCTGCGTCACGTAAAGTTTGACCGCCTCTCTGCATCTGTGTGCGTAAAGTATTAAATAAATTAATAAATCACTTTTATTTACTTAATTACTAAAATGCTAAACAAGAATATAATGCGAACTAATCTTATAATTATTACTCATTTATTTAAATATCTACTTCAACTTGATAAAGAAATTTATGCAGATTAAAATCTCAGATTTGTACTCACTAATAACTATTTGCTCAGAAATATAATATTCTCTCAGACTGCAAACTTTTTAATATATAAAATAGAACAAGACTAGAGCGCTCGTTTTAACCTCTCGGTAATTCTTTAGAGTTCATCCTTACGGGTGCAATGAAGCGATAATTAAATAAGAACAATTTATTATAATAAAGTAAGACCGGTTGTCTATTATTCTAATTTAGTTGGAATTGGAAAATTAAGTTTAATTTATTACGACTTCTACTAGTTAACTTTAGGTGTGGATAATAACTGGATATAGATTCGCTCGAAGACTCAGGAAAATTAATTTCACAATTTTTAAGTAACGCAATCGCATCCATTTCAAAAAACGCCTCAATGTCCATTCATTTTTGAGAGATTGCGACTGACATTTGAAAGCGAAATCAGTAGAATTAGCACTCTAAGTAGTAGTGATAGAAACTACTACGACAACTACTAGTCGTCGTAGTATTGCTATGAATGTGAAAATTTATGTGAAGATGGATGGATGGATGTTGTCTGCCTCCTTTTTCGCTAGCATTACTTCTTCGCAAAAAGAGGTGATCGCTTCCCATGCCTCCTCACTCCAGACCATGGATTGAACTAGGGCCGGACGCGATAGGTCGCCGCCGCCGATTGCCCCGAATGCTTCGCCCAAGTAGGGCAGACCTCCACCGTGTCCTCACTAGCAGTACCCTGCGGTTTCATCCGCGTAGTTCCCATCGTCATGGGAAAACGGGGATAAAATACAGACAATGACACTTACAAACAATGAGGCTTTCTATTGGTTAAATACATTTTCAAAATCGGTTTTGTACATCCAGATATTACTCTTTACAACCTCACAAACTCAAAAATTTTACCTCTTTATAATCTGAGTATAGATACATCTGAATAAAATGAATAAAAACACATACATACAGCTAGTAATCAACAAATTTAATGCATTTAACAATGATAAGTTTGACGACATGAGAATTATATTAGCTTTCTACGTAACGCGAGCTGTTTGCAATGTCTGCGTGTAACGTTCAGTGGCAGTCTGCAAATAGTTGTCTCAGTCGAAGACTTCTGAGATGTAATTTTCCGCATCTCGTGGGTGAATGTTTCAATCGTAACTAGGTCATATCTAGCGTAAAATGGCATAGACCTAATAGAATAACGCCATCTATCGACCATAGAGTTGACCTATTAAAATAATATGCAGTTCGAATGTCATAACCATAAGAAAATTAAATAGGCATACACTTTTCCTTTACTACGTACTAAAAGTTTCAGAAATAATTCAACACTATTTTACCGTGTTCTTTCCATGGATTCGAGATAAAATAATAATGGTACGAAACTTTTATTATTTTATTTCAATAGATGGCGTTGCGTGTATGTGCTTCACGTAATGAAAAGTAATTTCTTCTTGAACACTTTAAATTCAAATATCTTTTGTTAAAGTGAAGCGATTGCAATTAAATAAAAATTATGTTATTCTCTCAGTTGCGCAAAATTTTAATGTATTAAACGAACAGTTTTTTTTAAATGCTAGAAGTGGTTTTTGTTATTTATCCTTTATCTCCCAGACTATATCTTTTTTTGTTTTTTTTTTTGTAATTTACAAATGCGACTTTTCTACAGGTTTATTATATGTTTTATCAGAATCACATCTAATTGAAACCAATCGACGATGATACGCGTTTCACAAGAAGTGACCTATTTACCAAAAAAAAAAAACAAAATGTTTTTATTCTCTTTTATTAATATTAAAATATTCACTAAAAATGTTAAATTGATACGTTAAAGAACCACTCTGTACACGCGTACTTGCCGGTTTGGGAATTGCTACTACGAGTACTATTCCGCGCTACTATTTTATTTTAAACAGGATGTTTCGAATTTATTGTCAATTGATTATTTTTTGAATTAGGATTATTTTATGCTTATTTTTCTATGCTGATTTTTTTTATTTTAATCTATTAATGATATAGATTAACAAGAATAAGGGAACGCTCTCTGTTATTTAACATACTGTATATCTGCCATACATATATCATCACTCATTAATTAAAATACCTACCGAACTTCCATTGAACACAAACTCATACCCAAACGCTGGATTATTATCTGAAAACTGTTTTCAGTTAATGAAAACATTAAGTACAGGACGTGCCCCGCTCAGACTCGTTCTAGACATAACTAAACTAGTCTGGTCTAGTAATGAAAGCTATACTAAAGTCTTTGTTATTAATATTCCTGAGAGAACCGTGGTAGAATATTTCCCAGTGTTCTATGTACATATTGTGAGGTATTATTTTATGAAGAGAGGAAAATCTGAAGCAGTTTCGTGATGTAGTTTTTTTGCACAGTGGTCTTGTTTTAAGTTAACCACGGCTGATGAGGTGATTAGGTATACTACCGTGATATCGTAAGTTTGTCGCTGATAAACAAAAAATTAAAAACTATTATATAATACATACAAAATCGTATGTTACTCTCGAATGATACAAATCGAAGTTTAAAATGAAAATAGATACTTAAAAACATATAAATAACTTTAATTTCGGAAGTCAGTGTTGTGTTAATGGTGGTAATGGATGTTAATTTTTACTTAGCAGTGTTTTTAATTTGTAACTCGGTTGTATGTTTTTGGATAAGAGTTTTTTTTCACTTTTTGAACCATTTTACACCACCAAATTTCCGGACTCGGTCCCATTTCAATTTGGTGTTTTCAACCGATTTTTGTGGGATTTTCTACCGATTTTAGACAAAAAACAGAATCATCCAAATCGGTTGAAAATTGGCAAATCTATCGCTGAAAAAATACACAAAAGAGCAGTTGAATTAAGAACCTCTGATTTGATAAAGAAAAAAAAAAAAACAATTTTGCAGTATTTTTCGACAATCTAACTGACGGACTCTCTATTAACTGTGTTTTTCTACACTATGGTAAAGAAAATACAGAAAAAATATTATTCTTGAGTAGATATAAGAAAATAAGTAACATTATAAAATAGGTTCTTACATTCAATATTTTTTATTTATTTAGAAACTTTATGGATTCAACTCTTATCCTAATCCCGACTAATCTTATGAATATGAAAGTGTGTTTGTTTTTTGTTACCATGTAAAAGGTTGTACAGATTTGGATGAAACTTCCAAGGAAATATTCGCATTTTTGTATGTTTGTAACGAATAAACTCGAAAACTACTGGGCCGATTTCAACAATTCTTTCACCATTAGAATGTTACAATTTCTTTGAGTAACATTGGCTAAATAAATATTTGTCCGCCGTTGCGAAGCCGGGCAGGTCTTTATTGTTAAACTGAAAAAGAAAGAACTTTTGATATTTGATACACTGCAAAATTGTTTAACCCTCTAGGCGTTAGTCTTTCGTCGTTTTCCCTTTACCAATCAATAAATTCCTTACTTTCCATTCCTCATCCGCACTACACATAACTCCCATACAACATAAAATAAATTAATAGCAATAAAGTCAGTAAATCCCATCAAACAGCGAGCACGATAATTAGGTTTCAATAAACCATTTCATCTTCATAAATAATAATTGAGTTCTCGTTTTACAGCGATCTGGTTTTTATTAATATCTCTTTATAACTTAATGGATCTGTTTTTACATAGTTTGTTTCACAAATTTATACGTTAATTCGGTAATGAGTAAAATTGTGATTTAAATGAAAAATCATTTCTGAACAAAGGATTCCGAGCAACGGTCGTAGTAGTTAACTGCGTATACTGTTGCGGAGGTTTTTTTATTTGTGTTTATGTGGTAAATCGTCACATCACTCCTTCCGGAGCGGAAGAGATTGTAAGAGTCTAACTGACTAAAACGCACCCGTGTTCCTCCAAATGCTTATTGCAATCCAGGGCTGCGGTAACTGTTTCGAACAATTCCGCAAACCTGGTAGGGTCGTACAGGTTTCCAGTCTTTGCAGGTGCGCATAGGGTATATGAAAGAACACGGGTGGATTTTAGTCAATAACAGCCTTACACTTTTTTTATTTCTTATCCATATTAAGTGGTCCTGCTGGTTTACATGTTTAGTAAGTATGAAAGAACATTTAAAAAAAAAAACAAACAACCGATTTCTAACTCTGTTTTTTTTTTTGTTGTTTCTTCGTTTTTTGAACACCGACTCCCGAAATTAATGTTTGTCGGTTTTTTTGTATTTTTTTTCTTACACTTTTTGGAGGTACCTACACCCCCTCCCCCCACCTTTGCCACACCCATCACAGCGTACATGGAAATCTAAATGTAAATGCGACTACACGACAAGCACCAGCTTTCGAATATAAAAAGAATAATCAAAATCGGGACAGCCAGTACAAAGTTATGAGGTAACACACACACACAAAAAAGTATAGTTAACTTGAGAAATTTCTACTTTTTTGGAAGTCGGTTAAAAACGCTTTCCATTAAGTTGCACCACTTAAGTTTATTTAAGTAAACAGAAAAAAGTTCTGCGATTAGACCGTATCCTTAGTCCTTGCAACTTTTATTTTAAGTCGCAGAATTTATCTTTCTGATTTGTAGGTAAAAGTATATTATCTACCCAGTCCCACCTAAAACTACCTGGTGAAGTCTGAAACAAATCCTGAGAAGAACGCAGCGTACTAATAAAACGATTTCGAAACAAATGAAATGCAAGCTCTTTTTAAAGATTCACAATTTCCAAACAAATGAAAATCAAGTTCTATGAACATTCCACTCTTACTAGATCGTAGTTTGTTTTAATTATGAGACAGCAGAACCCGTCCTCTAAACGTAATCCCTGAGTTTCCTACGTGCCCCCAAATTCCCATTTTCACATGCATGCTACCTTATGCCGTTAGTTAAGATGTGTACGAAGGAGCGGGACGTAAGCCTCCCACAAATTGTCGCAACTAATGGTCCCGTGTGGTTTGCATGCATGGCTACTTGAGAGAGCCACGTAGAATATAGCAAACCTCTTAAGTACTGCATGAGAAAAACGTGCTCACATTAGATTTCAGAAACAAATACAGTTTTTAATGTAAAATTATTATACTAGCTGACCCACGCAATCTCGTCTGCGTCACATTTTTCATGAATGCTCCACTCCTATTGGTCATTATTATTGGTATATACATATAGCCTTCCTTGATAAGTAGGCTATCTAACAATGAAACAATATATCAAATCGGACCAACAGTTCCTGAGATTAGCGCGTTCAAGCAAACAAACAAACTATTCAGCTTTACATATTAGTATAGATTTAAAAAATCAGCAGGTAATATGATTTAAACATTTTCGTAATACTATCAAATCACCATAATTATCTATGTACATGCTTTAATAATAAAATGCACAGGATTTATTTGAATCAGTAATAGTTTAACACTTTTGGTGACCACAACTCGCATCCCAGTCGTCGGTACAGACACAAAGCACACGAATAAATTATTGTTCAAGCCATAACCGAAAGTGATAATGTGCTACGAAAGCGTAGCAAGTGCTACGTCGTAGCGTTTTCGTAGACCCACACTTCTACGTAATAATGTTTTAAATTGATCCATGTATGAACTGATAGATTCAAAATCTAGGTCTCTGAGGTCTAGAAGCAAAACATTTCATATAATTTGTCAATATGTTTTTGATAAAAGCACAATTTTTAAAACAGTCTAAATACTGTAATTAATTTACAAATCTATTTTCATCAGTCAAAATTAGAAATAGCTACAAACATACTAAGCACTCTGGGTTATTTAGAACTATACCACTAACAGCCTAACTTACACCCTGCTTAGTAACAAGTAGACATAATTTATAACAATACTACATATTACAGGTGTTGTTGAGCTTTAGAAGTTGCCAAGTCGAGTTGTTGAGCTGAGTTGTTGAGCAACTCGCGCCTTACCTCAGGTAAATCTTAAATACTTGGAATTCATGAGGAGAACTTGTACACAGGACTGGAACTGGGACAGACTTAAATATGTAGCGGTGTTCTGATGGAAGTGTTATTAATATTAAAGAGAAACCATCTATTGTGTTTTGGTGTAACGATTTATAATGTTGTTACAGTTTTGTTATTCTGTTATTACTAAGCAATAATTCTGTTTTGTTTTTTCTTCTGGGAGTTCAAGTTTTTTATGTTACTATCACCGGATAGTTGTAAAATACGTAAGATTATAAAATATTTTCAGAGTAGATCTCTCAAGATATTTTATAATCTTAATTTTTCCCCATTTTGGCCTATGGTGCAAAAACTTGGTAAAACATAATCGTTTTGACGACACAGTTGGCGCATTGGTTGAGCGTTCGGCTATTGCGCTACGTGTCGCGGTTTTGATCCTCGCACAGAACAAATGTTTGTATGGCCCACAGATATTTTTCCTGGTCTGGGTGTCTTGTGTAAGTGAATACTCATGTTTGTGAATGCATCCACGTTACAGGAGTAAATCAGTGTGGGGCAACGGTCATTTAAAAAAAAAAGCCTGCTGCACAGCCTGTCGTGGATTTGATTTCCGTTCCAGGTCTGGCTATTTGTGTATGTTAGTTTATATGTTTTTAAACGTTCATTTTTTAATATTTAGAAAAAAAAACATCCGAATTGAGAACCTCCTCCTTTTTTAAGAAGTATGTTAAAAAAAAGGAATTCCTTTGTGTCGGCCTGAATTTTAAAAGTGGCGTGTGACAAATCCCCAGAAAGTACGTCACACCGATTATCCTGCACCAGATCGCACTCTGGTTCAGTCGGATTGCCATTCAGGCAATGAAAGCATATAAGTATATTTGCGCATTGTGCACTATATTATCACCGTGTCGGTCGATTGGCAAGTCCCCGTTGAGATTGGCTGCCATGGCCGTAATTGGTGACAGTAATTAGACCTTGACCTTAACCTATCTATGTTTTACAAATAAATAATTCTGATTTCTGATTTTTGATTTCTGAAGACTAGTTAGGCTTTGTACTAGAGACGAGCAGAAGGCTTGGAACTCAACTCGAGTTCAAAATTTAAAAAGTGATGTGAAAAGGCCAAACACGAACCCATAGTAAACACTTCATAATAAACATCACGACCCACTAAGCCGTCGTCGACAGCAGACACAGAATAATTTACCTACACGCACAACTCTTCGGCCGCTGTAAATAACACTTGATATTTTAATATCCATTCGTTACATATTCATTTTGCAGGGTTGCTGCTTCGACTAGGGCTTACATGAATAATTTTGTAACAAAAATTATTCGTTGTTATTTACTAGGATTATGTAATTACAATTGGTTTTGTTGTTAATGTTTGGGAATTTCGCGACCTTAATTTGCGTAGACAATAAACATTGTTCGGTTCTTATCTGGTTACCTTGTTTTGTGGATAGAAAATCGTCAAATTTGAATGACACCTCCCGCTTTGGACGGTACAGGAAGGATTATCAGACTCTTATTGAATAAAACCCATTCGTGTTCCTTCAAACGCCCCAGGCTTCGGGAAACGTAGGGCGATTCCCGGCTACCGTAGACGCGGCCTGTGGATGGCGAGCTATAGGTGGCTCTTCGTTCGATAGCAACTAGGCCCGGATCGACGGCGCATCGTGTTCGACGCGCACCTCAAAGAGCTGTCAGCAAAGAAGACGGGGCCCCATAGGGTCAGTGCCTGCTAGGGTTGCGGTATTTTTTTGAAAGAGCCACCGCGGCCCTAGAACGCAAAGGGCACTAGAAAGATCATAGATAGCCAGTAAGAGTCTGACAATTCCTTCCGCTCCACCCAGAGCGGGAGAAGTCATTTGATGATTTCCCATACAGAACAAAAAAGTTATTGTTTCTGTTTTTGGAACAGTAAAAATGAGCACCGTAAATGATAACAATCCTGAGAAAACCGCTTCTCATTATTATAAAAGGACATCCTCCTTAACTTACATAACTCAAAACAGATAGCTATCAAGCCATAGACACATGGAGCAACGACTATCGATTTTCCCAAAACAACAAACGAAAAGCTCAAAAAAAAAAGGTTCGCAACAGCAGCCCTGAAGAGACATGCAAATTAAGACCCCTGTGTTTGCGTTTTAATACGGTCCGATGATCAATAACCTTCAGTGTACTGAAAAAGTTGAAATTAAAAGCTCCGATAAAAAGTCCACGTTTCCATTGTCCAAATGTAAATGACACAGAATCGTATGTATTTATTGAAAACGCTTGATTTAAAACATTTTACCTGAATATTGATGAGGGCTCTTTTAGACTTTTTTTGTTGTTTTTTCGCTGGGATTAAATGAAATGAAAATTAGACTTTCCGTGTGTGGAATTAAGTGGCACAAGGACTATTGAAATGGTAATAATTTCAGACAATTAGCAAAGGCATACAGTAGATCGCATATCAAGCAGTATTGCGGAATTTGTTCGAAAGTGTCATCGAGGCCTTAGAACGCAAAAGGCGTTAGGAGGAAAACGGGTGGGTTTTAGTCATTAGGAGTCTGACACTCCTTTACGATCCACCCAGAGCGCAATGAGTCATTTGATGATTACCCATCAATAAAAATGGTCACATATCAGGGATAACATAACCAGTCTGGCTGACCACGTTCTCTGTAACTACGGATAAAAAAACTACGCTAAGCTAGCTCACAGACAAAGTACTACTACTGACAAGTGAAGCGGTTCAATATATTTAGTGCAAATAGGGTAAGACAGACAGATAGACACGAAATCCCACGACGGTTCCATTTTTTTTTGGCTCGTATAAAACCCTGAAAATAAACAGGTTTCAAATAAAATAATGACCATTTTTTTTTTAATGCTCGTTGAAGTTGTTCATTACGACATAATATGTAAAACTTAATAGCTTTTTCACGAAATGAGAGTAAAACGCACTACCGTACAATTTTCACTTCCAATTAATCCCAAGAAGACCAATATTCAACGACCAGCATCAACAGTTGGTTCCTAAATAACAGTATTATGTTTTTAGCTATAGTTTTCTATATTTAACAGACTAACAACAGACGTAATAATACAATAATGTCATTTGATAGATTCTGGTCGGCAATTATCTTGGATAGCTCCTTAACTTTATACAGTAGACCGAAACATTGATTACTTGACAACATTATAAACTACAACTGTAAATAAAGACGGCATGAGAACGTGAATATATATGTATATTACCTGATACTCTAAATAAATTTCTTAAAAACGTGCAGTCATATATTTTCACTAGTAATATTTGTTACACCCAAAAATTGAACACGCTCAACGAGCGGAAAAAATACTCACAACACGTTGTGGCTTCTTACTGTTATGAGCTTGGGGGTCGTGACAATAAAAAGCAGCCGTTTAAATAACCAGAAATTAATATTATTATTTAATTAAACAACACTAATTACAACTTTAAACACTAATTTATAAAACACAATCGCACTACTGATTACTTTAATTCGCAGTTGGACATTACTCTCGAGGTTATCCTTTGTAGCGCAAATCCAGCGCTGACTCACTCGCTTTTTTATGAATGGTCTCACATTTTAACCTATGGTTGTCGATTGTCTAACCGGAGCTTGCGTGTGGTGGCCTTGATGTAAATGCTAAAGTCTCCAGCTAGGGCTTATAAAAATAAATGAGTCACAGACTATGCAGGTCTTACATAAAGCGTCAGTCAATTCCAGAACCTTCTATTGTACTAAGGTCAAGAATTTTTGCTTACATACTTGTCACGACTGACCAACTGTCGAGAATTCTAGAATATTCTAGCACAGAAAAGTCTAGAAGGTTCTTGACTCTACTTGTTCTGCTACTCGACGCTAGATGGTGCTAATAGTAACAAATACCGCTATTTACCATAACAGGCGCAACATTATAAACGAGCATAACGCGAATTTCGTGTCAGTCTTTTTGCTTACATTATTCATACATGTTTTCTTTGATGATTGTCTTAAAATAGTGACATCCATAAATGAAATACTGAAATTAATACCTTGGGTTTTGGAAAGCGAATTTGATGAATGAATAAGCGTTGCACAATGTCATTAAAGTTACTAGATTTTCAATACAATTTATAGTTCGTCAGACTAGTAGTAATAGTAATAGTAATTTGTAGTAGGTAGCCGGGTGGTGGGATTCACAGCATTCGTTTTTTTCGAGTGAGCCTATGGTAACCAATGATAGTAGGTATAGCTTTTTACCAGTGTAAAATTTTAGATAATTAGGTCCTCTTCATAAAATTAGTTTAGATTTAAGCATTCAAACAAACGGTGGTGGCCGAGTGGTAACGGCCCCGACTTACGAATTATAGGTCGCGGGTTCAAACCCAGGCAGGCGCATTACTTTGTGTAATTCATTTCATCACCACTGTTCTCAAAACGGTGAAGGAAAACATCGTGAGGAAACCGGCATGACAAGAATCAAAAATTCGAAGACATGTGACATTCACCAACCCGCACTGGGCCTGCGTGGTGGATTACGGCCCATTCCCTCTCCTAGAGAGGAGGCCTGTGTCCCAGCAGTGGGAACATAAAAAGTCAGATTATGCTTATGCTATTCAAACAAACATACATTAATACTTAAATAAGTACGATTCATGTAATCAATACCAGACGGATGACGAAACGGATAAACAAATCAAAATACCATCTGTATACCGCATAGACCGCCCACCATTAGCACTACCCGTAATCAGGGTTCGTTGGGCGTAAATAGAGAACCGCACAAATACGTACGGAACCCACTGCAAATGACGCGGTCGCCGGCCGCATGCCCGCAAATTTGAATTCGTTACTCATTTTCTGCTCATTGTAATATTCAGTGGCGGTATTCATAATTTGCCGATTAATTTTGAGGTTATAATCGTAAGGTTCGACCATTCCTTCTGAATGTTGATAGTGTAAGAATAGGATAGTTTCTTAACTTGCTACCTCAGCACCTATTTGGGACGAAAAATGGGACTTGCCGAAATAATATAATTTGGATTTTAGTTTTGCCAATGAAAAGCAACGCAACTGTGATTACCGATGGCGCCATTGGCTTAAAATATTTTTAAGCCTAAGCTTAGGTACATTGCGTGAAATATTTCTGGACGCGGTAAAAATATTTATTTATTAAAACTTTATGCACTAGTAAAAAAAACTGTACAAAGGCGGACTTAATGCTTACTTGTTCCCGGGTATAAGTACTGTGTTCTAATGACCCAGAACCCCATGTTTGAAATCCTTTCTAATATTATTAATGTGAAAGTAAGTCAATCTGTTCGTTAAATGATAAATGATATTTATTTTTTAAGTAGGTTAAGCAGTTCTCTAGGTACTTTGTTGTAGACTTCAGATAGACAGTCAAAAACCAATCCCAATATATCATAGAAATCATCAAATGACTCTCCCGCTCTGGGCGGAGCGGAAGGGAGTGTCGGACTCTTACTGACTAAAACCCATCCGTGTTCCTCATGCCAATGCCCTTTGTTTTCCAGGACCGCGGTGATTCTTTCTAACAAATTCCACAAACCTGGTTTATAAGGCTAAGCATATTTCGTTAATCAATTACACCTCAGTCGCTGAAGAGACATGAAAGAAACTTGGTTCGCGCATAGATTGTAATCTTAATTTTGTTAGGTCATAGGATACTTATACGGGTTATATGAGTTCATATAATATTGTTTTTTTTTTTTTTTGATGATTGTGTAGGTCAATCTGTTTTACTTTATTGACTCAATCTATTCTTTACAATGTTTTATAGTAAATTGATTTATGAGTTCTATGTTGGATAAGTATTATTTTTTTCTACCTTTGTCATGTATTAATGACTTTGCACACTATTGTATAAATTCAAGTTCTTAAAACGCAATAGACAGAAGTGTTGCTGGGGAGTTTGTAGCGCCACTTCTTCTTCCCAGCTAAAACACTAGGAAGTGGTGACGGGTGGGCGTTTTGGGGGACTGTCTTTATGTAGAATTTGACGTTCAAAAAGTGCTGTCTCTCAGCCTAGTTTGAATAAATGACTTTTGATTTTGATTTTATTTGCCCAATCGCAGCCATTGGCTAATGCTAGTTTGCCAAATAATATTCTTTATACTGGTACCTCTTTCGCCCCGGCCCAATTTCTAAAACGTGTCCCTTTTCTATCCTTTCGAGAAAACAAGTCAAACTTACAAAGCTATCACAGATCCGCCTGACAGTCGCACGCCATAACGGATGTTACATCTCATAGAAGGTAATTCCTAATCTAACATAGTGACATCACCATGGCATAAAGATAATGTCCTGTCATTTCCATTATTCACTCTCTTTTGGAAATAAGGGTTGTTATACATATAATTGAGTTTATATTTGACATGAGTGTATGTAAAGTTTTGTTAAATTATATTTTAATTTGCGGATTATCGTGGGCGTTTATATGGGAACGTACAGTTCTTGAAGTCTTTTAGAAGTCCTTATTAATTTATATCCATAGTTATGAGCGCGTGTATATCAATACAGAACTGACGGGAGCGACTGTCTATTGTTTTAACCTCAGGAAACATGTCTACTGTCCACTACTACAGGTGGCTATCACTAGTAGGTTGCCTCGGACCACTGCTCACGATGGTCCGAGGCAACCAACTAGTGATAGCCATCTCATAGAATAGGATATTTTAGTAAAAAAGTCGAATAAGTCCGTCTGATAGATTTCCAAAAAATATTGGACATCTTTTTTTTTCGCTTATACTTAAACAATAATGTAGACGATACAGTGCGTTGAAAACACGTGTGCCGTCACTATGTGTTACAATTTTTACTAGCGTCGTGACGTCACCAGCCCCCACTCTTGAATTTTGATAACCTTTATAATTTTTTTACGATTTGAAATCACAAAAAGTACGCGTCCAATAATTTTTGAAAACCCAATGGATGGACAAAATAGAATTCTTATTTTTTCATAATTAGTAAAATACCCAAATAGCCATTTTGTAATTTGAATGATTGTTTACTTTAGGCAATGCCATTAAGAAATATAGATTTAGATACCTGTGAAATAACCGTTGACAACAAGCCGTGGCAGCCATAATTTTGTAAAGTGTAGTCTTTATCATATTTTTCGTATGAAATGAACCGTTAAAAGGTATTTATTCATTTGCAAGCAAAATTCCAGGAAGCGAAAAATTCTCTTTGACTTGACTAAGTGAAATTTTGAGTAAATATGATTATCATAAGTGAAAAATCATAAAAAAAATTATTTATAAAGCAGTAATACTCTCTCTCTTTTTCAGAATTATTTTTAAACGGAATAAAATATAAATAAGTAAGTATTTTATTATGTGCGTACAACTAAGGAATGGAATTCCCATCCATAATGGCAAGCATGCTTCATCTTCGATCATATTATCACTGACCATCAGGTGAGATAGTGATAAAAAGATATTATGTAGGATGTACGTGTGTTTTTCCTATTTTAGAAACTAAGTATTGAGATTTTTACATATGATGTATTTTCCTTTTTTCTTTTCTGTCTTATGGTTAAACAATGCAATCATGTTATCTCTTTACCACTGTGGACTGTTACAGAGATTTCAGAGTTCCATACCTCAAAAATCGAACCTTTGTGGTTTACGTTTTTGTCCGTATGTTACGACCCTTTTTCTCAGGAACTCGTGGAGGTATGATGTTGAAATGAATGTCAAATACGTCGATAGTACGTTTAAGCCCAAAAAAATCAAGCTTCTTAGTCGACGCAATAAAAAGAAGGCTTATTTCACGTTAAACTAGAATCTTGAAATTTGGAAAAAAAGCAATGTCTAACAGCACAAGTAATGGGAAAAGCTTGGCAATTGATAATTTTTAGTTCTGTGACATATTTTTTTTTGCGGTTTTCTACTTATATCTGCAGTTGATGATATGGTATGATGTCATGAAAAGATGTTATGTTAATTCTCTTTTATTCACTTGCTGCTATACAAGTTTACGCATAGTTCCGCATTTTAAGTCACTGAAATAAGATTTAATCACGACCTGAAAATACACCAAAACAAACTTCAGAACCAATTTTAAACTAAACCCTTAAAACAGTTTTAGTGTCTCTTTAACCTCAATTTAAAACATCCCAAAATATACATATTTTAGTGCGGCCCAAACGAAATTATATCAACAAACTAAATAAGCGGCCGTTACTAAGCCGAACCAAAATTACTAAAGGCCGAAGCTAATCAAGATCTATTGGACTCATTAGTGGCTAACGAGAACTTAACTAGGGTCATCCCAGTGGGCCTCTAACCTAAAAGCTAAGGTAAGTAATTCTTATTATGTACCCCTTAGTGTTGCACGCAATGTTTTTTTTTTTCTTTTGGCTTTTGTGTTGTGTGGTATGCCTTAATTGTTTGGGGATTGTTGAGATATTAGGCGCTGGTATTTCTTTAAAAAGATACTAGGCTGGAGTTTTGATTTGTCATTTAGTAACACAGTACACAGTTTATAGCAAAGGTACCGCCAAATAAGATCGGGCAACAATACCCCAAAGTCTGCTATTTTTTATAAATTCGTCATTCCAACACGATCACATTGCCATTTTGTTAAAAGTTCGTAATCTGCCAAATTCATAATGGTTGATCATTATTCAGTCAATAGTCTTGTAATAGAATCGTGCTAGAATTACACTGTCGTATTGCCTTCATTATAAAACCCATTAGTAGAAACGATTTTTGAAAAACTACTACTAAATTTGAACAATTAATTATGCCAGATTCCTTTTTTTATATTTTTACATATTATTTATTAGTATTCTATGTGATCTAAAGTTACCGCATACGTCTGTCATTTATTTGTCATTATGTACGAGATTACCAGAGTGTCAGTGGTTGACCATTGGAATGTCATAATGACATTAAAAGATTACCAAACTTGTCAAAATCAACAATAATCACCTATAGTAGTCTTTGACAATAATTATGAAATCAATGTCAGACCATTCTGACACTATTGTAATAGCAGACTTGGATCTGGCAATAAGGTGAATAATTATAGTATTTTGTTATTTTGGATCGTGTATGTAATATTGATAGAAATATGTACATAATGTTAGGTACATAAATAACAAGCGTTACGATATTTATCTGTAAACTTAAATCGGTAAACAATTAAAATAAATCGTATAACCGTTACCCTAAGTTAGATATCCAATAGCAAAAAAAGCAGATATAAATCTAAGTATTTCATTCCCCATTAGCAGTGTAAACATTTACGGTCGCTAGTTCGGGCTGTTGTTGTTATACTTTCACAATGACCCTACTGAACATAGTGTCGTTTTAATACAAGTGCATATGGGGGATGGTACAGGTTATGGAAAAAAGGATTAAAAGAATTGCGTAAGACAAACGATTTGACTGGGTAAAAATTGTCTGAAAGCCACGCATTGTGGTTTGTTTTGCTTGTACAATTCTCTACATTTGCAAGATCTCATCTTTTTAATGTCAAAGGCTTTTTAGTCTACCTCGGAAGAACGGAAGTTGTTATTCTCCTCCTCCCCTGGATACCCAACTATGATTTTAAATGATAGCAGCAGAGTGCGTCCTGTACTTTTCTTCTGTTCGCCTATTGTTTCAATATTTGTAAATATGTATGTGAGTACCATGCGCTTATTTAGAAGTTTACCTCTGCTGGTAATACTTTGTTCTATAACTATTATAGATGGTGCCTCGTCCTCACATATATGAAGTATTTTTTGTATTACCAAATTTTGTAAAACATTTATTTGAAAAGAGTAACTATGGAGCTTCTTGTCCGTTCTTCTCGATAAGAATCTACCTTTGCGAATGGATGCTAGAGTAATTAAGGTAACTTTAAATGACGACGTTCAAAAGTGCTGTCTAATGGCCTAATTGAAATAAACGGTTTGACTTTGACTTTACAAAAAACTTTCATGTTATAATATGGTAATTTTGACGACACGGTTGGCGCAGTGGTTGAGCGATTGGCTGCTGCGCTACGTGTCGTGGATTCGATTCCCGCACGGAAGAAATATTTGTATGGCTTACAGATAGTTGTCCCGGGTCTGGGTGTTTATGTATGTGATATTGTATGTTTGTAAACGCACCCACGACCCAGGAGAAATTCCTAGTGTGGGCAACGTTTTTATAAAAATATATATATATATATATAATAGAATATTAGTATGGTTTACCCGTAGTTATCAAATATCTCAATGTTTATATTCTTATTTTTCAATTTATTATATTGCATATTATTAGCTTTATTCTCTTGACTTACACCAAAAACAAAACACAAGCACTAACACGATATTGCTTTTTCCCGTATAGGACCGTTCCTTTTTCATGTAAAACATGTCGGTGTCCCACCTAGCGGGAGTATGTAGATCGGACCTTATTTCCAGAACGATATAGCCAATGTGATGCCACCCTTAGATCTCGAGTTATAGGAGGATTCTGAGGGACGGTATTATGTAGGTGAAAGAGCCAGGTTAGTATGACTCCTTAAAATGTTGAAAGGCTATGGTCATTTTGAAGTCTTTGGATGAAAAGATCTTTGAGGCTGAAAATATAGGATGAAAATTATGTAAAATAATAATTATTGTGTGTTAAACCAGCAGCGGCTGCGACAGTTTCATTGAATTTGAGTTGATTCGTATCTTCCTAGAAACCTGGTGTTGAGTCGGGAGCGGATGCCCGTGTGTCATCATTGCGTAAACTGCCCCGAGGAAACGGTGCAGCATATGCTGGAAGAATGCTCAATTTCAGCACAACAGCGCTATGCCCTCGTTGCGACTCTTCGCAGAAGGTGATCTCTCAATATCATCCTCCCTTTACTCATCCTTCAACTTTTCTTGACAATTTAATCTTCCTGATATCTAAAAAAACCTCTTCTTTTTCCAGTCCATAAAATCTATCCGACCAGAACTTAAAAAAAAGGTTCAGACGAAAGTCTTATAGCAAATTCTGCTGCAATATGTATCCCAGCCCAAGTATTTATTATTCGTAGAACCAACAACTGTTGGGGTAAACGTGTTCTAGAGTCCTACGCTACGTCTCGGCAAACGTAGTGTAGGACGTCCTCAGGCACGGTGGAGTGACTGAAAATAAATCTAAGTGGCGTGTGTTATAAACATTTAAATAATGCCTATAATTATTTATGTGTATTTATGACTAAATACAATAAATTCTATGAACTTGTATGATAAAAGCAGTTATATTGACTTAATGTGATTGGTCGAGACTTTGACAGTTAGCAACGACCAATCATAAGCAAGTAAATGGCGGGGAACAGAAAATCCTCGGCGGGCATTTCAGTGCCCGCCATGGCAGACCATTCGTTTTTCGACATTGGTGCAAAACGCTTGTATTGAGTCGGAGTATTAAACTCTGTTACTGTACGTCTATAATTATCGTAATAAAAGTGTAAAAGTGTTTGTTTTTTTATTCAAAGTCCTTACTTCTGAGTGTGGAACCAGTACGGCTCATATCTCAGAAGTGGGATTAACAACTTAGTGCCCACAAAAGTATCAGAAATACGTTTGTAACGTATTTGGCAAAAGTGGAAAACGTAAGTGTCCTTTGTTCAATTTTATTTTTTATTTTAATGTCTGCTTACCCTCATTGATCAAACTATTGCAATTTGCTATATCAAAGTGAAGAAAGTAGGCCACAGGTTTATTCTTGTATATTTTTTTTTCTTTTCTCTTTCTTCGATAGTCTATTTTTAATTACTTTGGGAAATGAACTGTATCTACCGTAACGGAGGCATTCCGGAGGTTTATACGGTTAGTCATGCATGTATATCTTGCCAGGGTACTCCCTGGAGATGGACATGTTTGATATTTTGCTTGGTAATTAAGGAACTGAACTGTATCTACCGTAACGGAGGCATTCCGGAGGTTTATACGGTTAGTCATGCATGTATATCTTGCCAGGGTACTCCCTGGAGATGGACATGTTTGATGAAAGTAGGTGCAGGTCAATAATAATCTTAGTCGCAAGTTATTATAGCAAGGTCTATTAACTCGGGTTCCTTCTTTTTTTTATATGTTGAGGCCGCAAGAACATGGATATAAATAAACCTAGTTCCCGAAGAGAATGTGATGGACCTATCCATCGCGAGACGCTGACGCCGGCACGAAGATGCCGTGATGCTACTCGAAGCCGCAGCCGGGGTCGAGGGCATACGCGATCACGTGATGAAAATTGTGGCAGCCGAAAACGCCTGTCGCGGTCCAGCCAATCGAAAGGAAGACAATCGCGACTGACGACAAGTCGCTCTCCTTCCCGGCCTCACGATTCAAGAAGAGCAAGCCGTCGTGCTGGGCGCTCCAGGACACGGTCGCGCAGTCCAGGTCGGCACGAGACGCGCCATGCGGAATCCAGGCGTTCACCTAGTAGCAGAGCTTCTCTGCTTCGTACACCGTCCCGTAAAGAAACACATCATGAGCGTGAGTCAAATAACAATCTGTTTATTGAGAATTTTATTAATGCGCTTAAGGGTATGAATAATACAAGCGATCGCGATAGGTTTCCTATTCTGAATAACGTGATTCCTGATTTTGACCCGCTATGTAAGGAACAAACGGTTGATACGTGGCTTCATAAGGTCGACGAATGTGCACAAATCTATGGTTGGAACGATAAACAAGTAGCCCACTACGCCCTACCGAAATTAACAGGAGTAGCTAAAACCTGGTATCAGGGTTTACCTTCACTGCTATTTTCTTGGCCAGAATGGAAGCTAAAGCTGAAGGAATCATTTCCAACTAGGGATAATTATGCAGATTTATTAACAGAAATGCTGAATAAAAAGGTTCGATATGGGGAGTCATTAGAGATATATTATTATGCTAAAATGAATCTTCTAAATCGTTGCGAAATATCAGGAAAACGCGCAGTTGACTGTATCATAGCAGGTATAGAAGATCGTGGTGTTAGGTTGGGAGCACAAGGGGCAGAATTTACAGAACCGGAATTGCTACTTAAATTTTTGAAGACGGTAAAAGTAGGTCAAGATAGGTCCACAAACGAGCAGCAGAAGGTTAAGGATAAAGATAGGCGATCACAAAATAACACATTCACTGGCAATAAAGTAGGTCATAATTCCCAGAAGTCTACTGGATCCAGCATGATCTGCTACAATTGTAAAGAACCCGGTCACCCATTTTTTCGATGCACAAAACCGAAGATGCAATGCTCTAAATGTAATTTATTAGGACATAAGGACACAGAGTGCCCTGGACCAAAGCAAAGTACCAACGATAAACCAAAGTCAATATTGAAAGTACAAAACTCCGGCAACTCAAGTGCCAAGTATAAAATACCTATTAAAATAAATGGGTTGTTTTCCGAATGTCTGGTTGATTTAGGAAGCGAAGGTACTTTGGTCCGTCTCAGTGAAGCTCAGCGCTTAGGACTCAACTGGAAGGTAGGAGAAGCGCCACTATTAAGAGGAATAGGTAACGTGCCATATAATCCCCTTGGAAAAGCTAACGTCACGATCGAAGTGCAGGGTGTAGTAGAAGAACACGTTGAGATATTAGTAGTAGGAGATTACTTAATAAATTTCCCTGTATTACTAGGCCACACTTTCACCGAAAGGCCCTCAGTCAAAATAGTAAAGACGGAATCGGACGTCATTTTTCAGCGGGTCAGTGAAGAGTCTCTTTTGATCTGTCCGCTTTTATGTATGGAGGAGACATGCATAGGACGCGGCGAATTGAAGGCGATTCCAGTTGGCTCGGGTAACACTTTCTCGGGAAAAATTTACGTGAATGGGACCATGCGGAATATTGAAGGTCATGAACATTACTTGTTGCCCGGCGAGTATCAATTAACACAAGGTAAAGGTAGGGTTCTCATACAAAATATCAGCGACAAAAATTTGGTTATAATGAAGGGTAGCCTTATAACTAGAAGTCACACTTTAGCCCAGAGCCTTGAAGTGCGAAAGTTGGATTTTAGTGATCAGTCACCCAAAGGTGAATCACCAATCAACTGCGGAGAAAATTTAACAAAAAATCAAAAGAAGTCATTACGGGCCTTGTTGGATAAATATAAATGTTGTTTTTCCAGTAGTCTAAAGGATCTTGGCTTTACAACGGAAACTGAAATGGTGATTCAACTGGATGACCCCGATCCTGTGGTTTACCGTCCATACCGGTTGTCCTTTACCGAACGCCATCTAGTTCAAGACATGATCACGGAAATGTTAGAAAGCGGTATTATAAGGGAGTCTAATAGTCCGTACGCGAGCCCTATAGTGTTAGTTAACAAAAAGTCTGGGGAGAAGAGGTTATGTGTAGACTACCGTGCTCTAAATAGTAAAACAAAAAAGGAGCACTACCCTCTCCCTCGTATCGAGGATCAGTTAGACTTATTATCAGGTAGTTCACTATTTGTTACCCTGGACTTAGCGTCTGGGTACTATCAAATCCCAATAGCGGAAGGCTCTCGAGAGAAGACTGCGTTTGTGACCCCTCAGGGTCAATATGAGTACAACCGGATGCCCTTTGGGTTAGTAAATGCACCATCAGTCTTCCAGCGTACAATGAATAAGATCATCCACAATTCACCTGCTTCATCGTATGCATTAATCTACATGGATGATATCCTGATTCCAACCAAGTCATTCGATGAAGGTATGGTACGTTTGGAGGAGGTGTTGCAATTACTGGAAAAAAGTGGTCTCACACTCAAAATGAGTAAATGTAATTTCTTTTACGACAAAATAGACTACCTGGGGTACGAGATCAGTTCAGAGGGTGTTAGACCAGGGTCGCTCAAAACTGATGCTGTATCCAAATTCCCCACGCCAACAAATGTTCACGAAGTTAGAAGGTTTTTAGGACTTGCTAGCTTCTTCAGGAGGTTTGTCGCGGGATTCGCCTTAATAGCACGTCCTCTGACTGGCCTGTTGAAGAAGGACTCTTCTTGGAGTTGGAGTAGTGCAGAAATGGAATCGTTTGAGAAGTTAAAACAGATTTTAGTACAAAGACCGGTTCTGGGACTTTACGATCCTAGTGCACTGACCCAACTCCACACTGACGCTAGCAAGTATGGGGTAGCCGGCATTTTAATGCAACAGGACAAGTCTGGGGTATTCAAACCTATTGCTTATTATAGCAGGCAAACCAGTACGGATGAGCAAAAACTACACTCCTTCGAGTTAGAGACCCTCGCTATTATTGCCTCATTGAATAGGTTCAGGCATTACTTACTTGGCATTAAATTCACCATAGTTACAGACTGCAATGCCTTGCGTACCACTTTGAGTAAACGCGACTTAGTTCCACGAATCGCTCGCTGGTGGCTCCAGTTTTTAGAATACGACTGCTCAATAGAATACCGCCCTGGTGACAAAATGGCACACGTAGATGCTCTTAGCAGGGGTGCTATAGACGGTATTACGGACGTTGATCACGTGTTAGATGTACTTTCAGTAGGTACTGAGGATTGGCTTGCAACGGTGCAACAGACAGACGAAGACATTAAAAATATTGCGAATATTTTAGGCGATCCTAAATGTAAAGATGCCATTGCCATATTCAAAAATTACAAGCTTGTAAATGGGCGGGTATATCGTATAATCGACGAAAATACTATCCGTTGGGTTGTCCCGAGTGGCACCAGATGGCAACTACTGAAAGCCAATCATGATGACGTGGGACACTTCGGATTTGACAAAACTTTGGCGCGTTTACAAGCTACTTACTGGTTTCCAAAGATGAGACGGTTTGTAAAAAAATACGTCTCGGCTTGCCTTCAGTGTGCACATCACAAGTTGCCAAGTGGTGCCAAGCCTGGTGAATTACACCCTATCCCTAAAGCTATCATACCTTTCCATACCATACATGCAGATCATCTCGGTCCTTTTATCCGTACCAAGCGTGGCAATACATTCATCCTTGTTATCATAGATGCTTTTACTAAATTTGTTGACATCACCGCTGTGCGAAATACTAAATCAGCTACAAGCATTGGAGTGTTCAGAAAGCATTTTAGTTACTTCGGCGTACCATCCCGTTTGATCACGGACCAAGGGACCAGCTTCACTAGTAAGCAGTTTAAAACATTCATTCAGTCATGTGGTATAAAGCACGTGCTCAATGCTGTTGCCACACCTCGAGCGAATGGTCAAGTGGAACGGTACAATCGCACTATCTTGGCAGCGCTCGGGGCGATGAACCACGATAAACCAAATGGTCTATGGGATGATAATTTACCAGACATACAGTTAGGTATCAACACTACTGTACACGCCACCACCAAAAAAACTCCAGCGGAGCTTCTTTTCGGGCGAAATCTAACTAACCTATCTGAAGGCTTGCTAAATGACGTAATAAACGAAGTTACGTCGGAATCCGCGGAGAGTCTGGACGATATTAGGGCTACAGCCGGTGAGCTTATTAGAACACAACAGGACAAGGACAAGAAACGGTATGATAAGCACAGGAAAATGGGAATGCGTTTCAAAGAAGGTGATTTGGTTAGGGTTGTAAGAGCCGTGACAGGAATAGAGGGACAGTCTAAGAAGCTCGAACCAAAATGTAAAGGCCCTTACAGAATTAAGAAGGTGCTACCCAATGATAGGTTCGTGGTAGAGGACACGCCCCTCACAAAAACTAGTAAGAGGTACGAGGCTGTGGTAGCAATTGATAAAATATCCCCATGGATCTGTTTTAACGAACCCGTATCAACCGATTGTGAATCCGATGTTAATTATTGTGAAACTGAATGTGAAGAGTTGTAAATAGATATGTAGAAAATTCATTTGCATTAATGAAGATGAATTTTGTATATAGAATGGAAAAAGCAGGCAATTACGGATGTGTTACTGATTTGAGATTGTGTACATCTAACATACATTCAAAGAACTATAAGAAATTAATGTCATAATAAAAAGTAATGTGAACTAATTTAGTTTTAAGCTTCGATGATTAATGTCATGTATCATCTAAAATCATGTAATTATGTAATTTTCTCATTAATATAAGAAATTGCTGAAATATTTGCTAGTCGACGTCATGGACTAGTAAATAACAATTCATTGGTTAGGGTCACGTACTAATGAGTTGGTGAGGGGTATCAGGTAACGGATGCCTCTCATTTTAGCAATTAATGCATCAGTATATCTACTGGTCAAGGTCATGGACCAAAACATATACCTACTGCCGATATAAGACAGATTAAGTTAGGAGTGTCAGGTAACCGACACCCCTAAAGGTTATAATCATTTTGTTAATCAACGTCATGGAGTAATAATTAAGGCTATTATAGAAATATTCTGGAGTGACTGTTTTTGAGTTCTTGTAATCCGATAGCAAAGTATTTTGAGTCAGGGATATCAGGCAACCGATATCCTTAACGGTTATAAACCATGTTAAGGTCATGTTTACCTATCTATTGTAAAGTAATTGAATTTAAGATTAAAATGATTAAAAACTAATGAGACAATGAAAGTGTAATAAGTTACATTTATAAGTACACATAAGATGAAATATAGAACAAAGTGTTTTTTTCTTTTGACACATAACGAGGGACTCGTTAGGACCCGGATGGCCGAGCTGTTATAAACATTTAAATAATGCCTATAATTATTTATGTGTATTTATGACTAAATACAATAAATTCTATGAACTTGTATGATAAAAGCAGTTATATTGACTTAATGTGATTGGTCGAGACTTTGACAGTTAGCAACGACCAATCATAAGCAAGTAAATGGCGGGGAACAGAAAATCCTCGGCGGGCATTTCAGTGCCCGCCATGGCAGACCATTCGTTTTTCGACATTGGTGAAAAACGCTTGTATTGAGTCGGAGTATTAAACTCTGTTACTGTACGTCTATAATTATCGTAATAAAAGTGTAAAAGTGTTTGTTTTTTTATTCAAAGTCCTTACTTCTGAGTGTGGAACCAGTACGGCTCATACGTGCAATTGGAGAGGCCTAAGTATGCCCAGCAGTGGACTGCAACAGGCTGTTGATGATGATGAAGATGATGTATACCAGGCCCACGACTCGTGGGAACTGTAGAACTGTGCTGTTTTTGCTGGTAAGAGTAACCGACATGACACGCCGCTTTCCCTAAACGAAGTGCAGCCATGAGTTAACATCCCACAAAAAAAAACGGTTTCTGATAAATGCTTCACATTTTGATCAAAGAACACATTACAATGGCCAAACTAAACAAACATAAAAATTTCATTATTCAAACCTGGTTAGCAGTTAAAAGGCAAATTGTATTTTTAAGTCCTAATCTTTCATAATAAACCCAGCTTTCCATTTTAGAAATAATCTATTAAGAAAATAGTAATTTTTAATCATAACTACTATCAAAATTTTATGAGAGTGAATATTTAACATTTTATAGTTTACCTAAGTGATTTAAACCAACGTTTTCATAATATCTATTAGAAAAGACAACACATCTAAAACAGTAGGTTTAAAAACACTATTACTACAAAAAACATTTTACTGAAACCCCGCATAATTGAAAGAACGAAAAATATTTCTCGTTCTTCCAATCCTCTTGTGCCAAAGTGTTTTGTAATAATGTTTTTTTTTTGTTACGTTCTCCGACGCTGTAATCAAGTTATTTTAGCAAAAGTCAGTTTTAATTAAAGTAAATTAATAAGGAACCCATCGCCCACGACATTGTTTCGATATTTTCGTTTTAAAACGGACGAGGGAAAGGTCTGAGGGGAGTTTGTACTTCTTTTCTTTTTGTTTTTACTTGCGTTTGTGCTGTGCAGATGTTTCAGGAAGTTTTCTTGTTTTCCTCAACGTATTATTCAACACTGTTATTTAAGGTCTTACTATTATGATATATTTTTGGCTGTGCCGTGATGAACACACTATTTTCATAAAGATGGACACACTGGTTGGATTCTAGACGTACATACAGGACCGGTTGTTGTGGTGACACTTGGGGGATTCTTATGTCTAGAACTGAACGTTTATCAGCTTATAGGATGATGGACACTCCCATTTTTTGTGTATCTGCCTGACAAATTGTGGTCCAAAACGTTATTCTTTATTTCTTATCACAATCTCCATAAGGTCAGTGCCTGCTAGGGTTGCGGAATTTGTTCGAAAGAGTCACCGCGGCCCTGAAACGCAAAGGACACTAGGAGGAACACGGGTAGGTTTAGTAAGAGTCTGACACTCCCTTCCGCTGCACCCAGAGCGGAAGACGTCATTTGATGATTTCCCATACGGAAAAAAGCAGGAACTAAAGTACTAGAATATTCCACCGACATCACAAAGTATTTGTATCGGGAAAATATGTCACTGACTTCCCATATATCTTATATATTGAGTCAACTTACGAAAAAATGCTGAGTAATAATCAGTTGGCACGCCAAATATTTCCCCTTACGGAATATTAAGGCGAGTGACAAAACGAGACGAATATTACTCACGTCTATAAGATATCGTTTTCAGAAAACTCTTGTCACGGTCCCAATTTAAATACAGCGAACCTTCACCCGAAGCCAATAACTTGTCACGTACATATATGTAAAGAAAATGAAATTCCCAGGACAGACAGGCACAAATTAAATAAAGAAAAGCGATACTCAATGTAGGTCGGGACACGTACAAAATGATAAATTCTTTCATTTGTACCGTTTTCATTTAATTTATACAAATTTCCTCCCCAGTGGTGCGGTGTTAAGGTGTGCACATAGTGGTTGGTAATGACTCGGGTTTTTAAAATCAGATTGTTTTGGAGATTAAATAATTTGACAGATTTTGAACTGATGAAATTTTCTGAACTGCATATAATCTACTCCATACATTTATGTTTGCTTAGTTAAACTCGACATAATGTACTGAACAGCTGATGTTTTTGCACCATTTTAGACTAAGTTCCATAATAAAGGTTTTGCGTTATTTTAGCTGAGTGGCTAAGAAATCAACGTCTATGCTAAAATAATCATTTAGTTAATTTCAAAATCCAAAGCTCCAAACACAAAGAAAAGCAAAATCAATAGTCATTTATTCAAACTAGGCTGAGAGACAGCACTTTTTGAACGTTTTTTACATAAAGGCAGTCCCCCAAAACGGCCACCCGTCACCACTTCCTAGTATTTTAGCTGGGAAGAAGAAGTGGCGTAACAAACTCCCCAGCAACACATCAGTCTGTCTGTTGCATTTTAAGAACTTGAATTTACAATTAATAAAGTAGGAAAAAATATAATTATCCAACATGGAAATCATAAATCAATTCACTATAATGTCTTTACATTGTTTCTGGATTCTGGCTCTATTAACAAATATAATTGTAACTAAGACGTTCACCTTAAAACAACGTTCGAATCTTTATCTACAGCACAAGAGTCAGTCCTCCACGTAAACACAAACATAGCCACCACTTTACAAACACCTAATAACAAATTTGAACGTGTCTCTTTGTCCCTATTCACGAATATAATTTGGAAAGGCATTGGATAATAGCACCCGATGGTGAGATAACAGACAGGAAATAGAACCCTGTTTTTGATGGTCCTAATTTGTTTCACAATGTTTCATGTTACTGATATTGTGTGGGGAAACGATTTTTTTTTTTGTGAAATTGGAAAAGGGCTTATCTTTTCTATTGTGTGTCTGCTGTGATGAGTTCTGAAACATTTAATTGAATTATCAAAGTACCGTATTGTATTTCAATGAATTCGTTATCGGCCAGAATCATCAGGTTGTTAAATTAATTGAACTTAAATCTATACATTGTCTCCTTATCTGTCATGTCTGAGAAACTCTTTCAAAATATGTTATTTATTTAACAAAATATGTAGACACATTTGACAAATAGATAAGAAGAAGGAAACAGAAATATTTATAAATTTTATGCCACGTAGAAATTATAATTTGAAAGACACCACTTCTTTTGCAGTGGTGGCTGACTTACGAATTGTAGATCGCGGGTTCAAACCCAGCCAGGCGCATTACTTTGTGTAATTAACTTCATCATCACTGCTCTCAAAACGGTGAAGGAAAACATCGTGAGGAAACCGGCATGTCCTAGAACCAAAACTTCGAAAATATATGACATTCACCAAACCGCACTGAGCCCGCGTGGTAGATTACGTCCCATTCCCTTTCCTAGAGAGGAAGTCTGTATCCCAGCAGTGGGAACGTTGAAACGCTGATTATGCTATATACTTCTTTTGACCAACAAAGACCGTCCCGATAGCACTACTATATCACCATTAAATAAACCACAGCAAAATTCAATTCCCGATCCTCGAAAAACCATCCCGACATCAAAAGACCACAAAACGTTCATAAATCATAATAATAGCAATATTCTTCGATTCCCAATCCACCACACATATTTTTCATGGCTCCATTATGCGCGCGCCCGAACACAAACAATAATAAAGAGACGCTGTTAATCTTGCTTCGACTGTGACCACTTTATTAGACACAGACACCCGTGTATAGAGAAATATACGCCTTCGGGGAAAAGTTGTGCCGTGGATGTCGGGTCACTGGATGTGGCATAGCTGTGTATGAAATTATGAATGTGGCTTAAGGCAAACAACGAACATACACAGTCGTTGAAGGCAAGCCTTAAATTTTGAGTGATATAAATAATAATGTTCTATGTTGCTCATGTTTGAAAAGTTGTTAGGGTTCCGTACCCAAAGGGTGAAACCGGATCCTATTACTAAGACTCCGCTGCTGCCCGTCTGTCTGTCCGTCTGTCACCAGGCCTTAAAGCCAGTTCTCATGAACCGTGATGGTTAGACAGTTGAAATTTTCACAGATGTTGTGTTTCAGTTGCCGCTATAACAAAAAAAGAAAAATATTTCAGGGGGCAAAAAAACACTTTTGTAACTGGGAACAATAAAAGTGTTTTTTTTTTTGCCATTTTTATAGATAATGACACGGAGCCCTTCATGCGCGAGTTCGTCTCGCATTTGGTCGGTTTTTTAATTCCCTACCCCAACTCAGCAAAATTATTTGATATATTGCAATTTTTTAATGAAAATGATCCAAATATCTGCTACAAAGACCGGTGAGAGCAATGAACATAAGCACTACAGTTAAAATATATTTGCTAACAATTCACTACGTTACTTTATCACATTTTTGCTTTTCGTAACGTAGAAGGTTAATGCGTCTCTTGGGCTTATAACAAGCAAAGAAGAAGGTTGCCAAAATTAATTAGTGAGTTGCTTTTCTACCGTTCTTACGTTGATCTTGGGGAAAGAACACAGAATATCAAGGTACTATAAGAAGAGCCTGCGGACAGCGAGCTATGGGTGGCTCGCCATCCGATAGCTACCAGGCCTGGGTTGACGGCGCGTCGTGTTCCACGTGCGCCTCACAGAGCTGTCAGCAAAGAAGGCGGGGCGCCATAGGGTCAGCGCCTGCTAGGGTTGCGGAATTTGTTCGAAAAAGTCACCGCGGCCCTGGAACGCATAGAGCATTAGAAGGATCATGGGTGGGTTTTAGTCAGTAAGAGTCTGACACTCCTTTCCGCTCTGCCCAGAGCGGGAGAAGACATTTGATGATTTCCCATCCAGAAAAAAAGGTACTACAGGAAATACCTTATCGATAGTACACTCACCTACTACCAAATCGCTTCCTTTCTCCCTAACTCCAGAATTGCCGTTTAAACTTACACCGTCTGAATTTATGGGGGCCACTTTAGTTCGTGCATAGGTGGGTGACTGGAGTAGAGAGCGCCGGCGTCTAACTTCAGCATCTAAGTGTTTGCACCACTGTCTATTCCGTATATGCTAATTTCGCTTTAAAGTTTTCGAAGCCCGTTCTTGCACTTGAAAGTTGGCCCCGAAATAAATATGAAGTTTGAAGATGTCAGTTTGTTTTAAGATATAGAAATGTTTTTTGGAATTAGAAGTAGCGATGAGGTTATGATATAGAAGATGTACGAGTATGTATATATACCTCTTGGATGATGGATGTGGGGATGGTGGAACTCGTCTTTTAGTTTTAACATATAGAGGAGGGAGGAACGCAGTAACATTACCTTTCCACCTTTTCATGATATATTAGGTATAACCTAACCACCGTTGGGTTATACCTAATATATCATGATTATGTTATAAACTCCTTCTGTATTGTGAACAAATGTTTGTATGGCCTACAGATAATTGTTCCGGGTCTGGGTGTCTTGTGTATGTGAGTATTCATGTTTGTGAACGCACCCACGATGCAGGAGTACATCCTAGTGTGGGGCAACGCTTTTTAAAAAAATAATATTTATAAATAAAAAAAAATATAAAATAAATAAACGCGTGGCTTACCGAGAAGAAAGAGTTTATAATATATTAGACAATTTATTATTATTTTGTACAATGTTTGCAATAACTCGACGTTATATTCATTTTTTCAACAAACATTAGTGTAAGCAAAATATAATTAAATGATAAACTAGCAGCGTCTCGCGGTTTCACCCGCTTTGTTCCCGTTCCCGTGGGAATATAGGGATAAAATTAATATAGCCTATTTTACTCAGAGTGAATGTAGCTTTCTAATGGAGAAAGAATTTTTGAAATCGCCACAGTAGTTTTTGAGTTTATTCATTACAAACATACACACACACAAAAATACAAATCTTTCCTCTTTATAATTTTGGTATAGATATGGACAGATTAATAAAAAGATCGAAAACGGTGTGACGTCAATAAGAAAACATGCTCATTTCTACTAACAAAAATGACGTCATCAAAACCCACATTTAACAACGCACTAAGTAGGACAACCAACGAACACAACTGGCCACGTGGCATTGCCTTGGGCCTTCAGCCGTCACTTTCAGTCCTCTCCTGTTATGATGGTCAGGTCCACAGAACACAGATCAGCTTCTCCGGCTGCTGCTCAACACTTTGTTAAAAAACCAACCGTGCCACTGTTTACTCGGTTGGCGCAGTGGATGAGCGATTGGCTGCTGCGCTTCGTGTCGCGGGTTGGATTCCCGCTTTAAACAATTATTTGTATGGCATGTAGATAGTTGTTCGTTTATATGTATTTGTAAACTCAACGATGATGCAGAAGAAATTCGTAGTATGGGGCAAGTTTTTTTTTTGTGTGATTTAAATTCACGTTTATGTAGAAATGTGTAAATGACAGAAGTTGTAAGTTCAATTCTTGGCCAGTACGATATATTCGTGCTCTGTGGTAAGGTCATAGTGTACGTCATAATACACTGCTGAAGCAAGCGTGCATAAAAAAGAATGTCTGTGTTACTAAATCTATTATGATTTGACTAGTGTAATTAATCGTGGAACCTATTTAATTTCCAAATATTACTTTTATATTTTCAAACTGTTTTGACGTTCTGAACCGACTTTTGATTGACTAGTTTAAATAAATTAACTGACTTTGATTTTGTAAACATGTGTGTTCAACAACTTGTTTGAACAATTTTTTTGAAACACATAATGTGCCTACTTATCTAGGTCCATGGTCTAGATAAGGACATAGCAAACTTTTTATTCCAATAGTACGTTCCTGTGGCAAAAGTTACCTATTTATTCTCCAAAAAGTAATTTATACCTATGTACAAAACAGATGACAATCTCCAGTCGCCAAAACAAATGAACATCATTGAAATTTTCCGATTACGAGACCATTGGATTGTTTATGCCAAGACAAGATTATGGATAAGCTTTCAAAGACAGGCTATGGACTTGTCCGGTTCATCGCGTGGCGTTATTCCAGAGGTCTTTGGTTACGTAATAGTTATGTCTGGTACCGATAGTCATGTTATGCAGGTGTTTATTGGAATGTTTAGTATAGTATTGTTCTGTTTTCTTGAATAATTACTGTCTTCTTATCCTGTGATGTGGAAATATTTGGTAGTTTCAGATTAAATCAGTATCTTGTTATATTTGGCAGGATGATAATAATATGGGGCTATATTCTTTTGAGCTACTTTCACTTACTGGTTTTGTGTGATTAAGCGACAGTTAGGTAAATAATAAAACATCACAATCTAATGTAAAAGGTGATTTTTTTTCAAGTGTGCGAGATTGGCCAAATCCGAAGCGACCAAGTACCAAAAAACTGAAAGAAGTCTCCAGCCCAATTTTGATGGAAATCCTATCTAAGTCCGAAATTCAAGAAACCTGAAATAGCGTTTTCTTTCAGTTTCAGAAATAAAATATTATTTATAATAATTATTATTTAATAATAAATAACATATATTTCCTCGTATTATCATTTCCAAACGGACAATAATTAACATTTTTATGGTCCATTTTTCTTTTTATACAAAACTGAAAGCACCCGCTTGAATGTCGAGAATTATCCCAAGGGAACATACACCCGGTATTAAAAGTATCCTATGTGTTATTCCATTAGACTATAATCTACTTCTGTGCCAAATTTTATCAAGATCCATTCAGTAGTTTTTGCGTGAAAGAGTAACAATCATTCATTTATCCAAACATTCGCTTTTATAATATTAGTAAGGATTTGTACGCGTCCGATATCTTGTGGGTCGCGTATCAAAGTTACAATTCAGATAAATATTCCTTGAAATTGTCAAATCGTCCTTGAAACTGAGTGGGGAGGAAGCAACAACTTCGACAAACACGTTTATCATAATCTTGCTCAATTCCCCAGCGCTGGACCCAACTGGCAACCTTTCGCCACATGTATCAATTTGTAGGGACCTTAAGTTATCTACAACTAGCGGACCCGACCGATATCATCCGAATAACGGGGGAGATAACTGTTTTGTAAATATTAAGGGCCGATTTGACAGTACGGATAGGCAATACTTATTTATTTAAAAATCATCATCTGCCTAGCCTTTTCCCAATAATATTGGGGTCGGCTTCCAGTGAAACCGGATTCAGCTGAATACCAAATTTACGTAGACCGTCTACCAGAGCTCCACAACCCATTAACTGGGGAACCACGGTACTTCATGGCAAGACTGGAGTCAGATTGTCTTACTTCTGACAATCCGTAACGACTGCTAAAGATCTAAAAATAACAGCTTACGGCTATAATAATCTACCGAGACTCCTGTCTATTTGTTTAAAAGTAAACAAGAAAATATAAAAAGTGTAAAGGAATAATTTGTATTCAAATAACTTTAGCTTGTGGCTTGGTAACTACAGCCACATGGGTCGATCTTCAAGGTTAAGCAATAGTGCCGAGGTCGGTCTTTGGAAGGGTGACCATCTTTTAATATCAAGACTGCTTCGTTCTTCAAAACGCAAGAACCTACAGTAGTTCATTTGTTGGTTTTTGGTAGTCGTTACTGATTATCAGAAGTCAGAAATCTCACAGCAACCAAGAAGTAGGTACCGTTTTAAACACTGGTATTCAAGTGAAAAGACCGGGAGTCGACCAAAAATAGTACGTAAAACGCTAGGCCAAGGCTAGACTAGGATGGTTGCGGAATTTGTTCGAAATAGTCACCGCGGCCCTGGAACGCAAAGGGCACTAGAAGGATCACGGGCAGGTCAGTAAGAGTCTGAGACTCCCTTCCGCTCCACCCAGAACGTGACCGTACCCATCCAGAAAGATAGATAGCTAGACTAGGATCATACCACCTCTGTATTCAACGGAGGTTCAGTCAGATGTTTACGACAAGGTAAACAGAACTGATGACGTGTGTGTGTAGGCCCAAATGTCGCCAGTTTTATATAAGACCAATGTAATAAGGGTCAGTAAACTGTTATCAACCTGTACCAGACATAGACATTCTGGTTGGTATTGAAAAATTATATGTGTAAACTGTAAAAATTTTACGCTCCAATCTGGTTTCTCCGCAGGATATCATGCCTAGTAGTAGCGATTGCATCCCAACGAGCCAGTTCAAATAGTTTACCATTAAAGTTATACGAAACCAGTCTGATTGAAATGCAACAGGCCATCCTTTCCAAAAATATTTTTGACACGTCAATTATATTAGTTTTGACATTAGTTCCGAGTCATGCGTTTGACTGCTCACCTACTACTACGACTCGAGAACGATAGGGTCTTTAACTTTTAATTTAATCCGAGACATTATGTTCACAGACAATATGGGCCTAGCCTGCTTGATATCGTAGTCTACTGCCGAACATAGGCCTCTAACAAGCAGTACCACAACACCCAGTCCTTTTGCGTCCAATCCGTCCAGAAAATAGCAACATTAAAACAATAATCCTATAACAAATTCATCCCAACCCTCGCACATCCATCAAACAGAATACCAAGCGACCCTTCATCATGATCCCTTAGATAATAGCAATAACGTATTGTGTATGGCGCATAACAAAACACCCTCTGTCCATAAATTAGTCTTCATCTACTGCCATGCCATATATTACTCGTATGTAGATATTCCATTACTGGTACATGAATTGTGACGTCACCAAACAAATCAAATTATGACCTCGTCGAACGTTGATGTTGTACTCAAAATTTCAGCAACCGACGCGGTTTATACGCAACTATAATGTATGACGGTCCCTTAAGACCTTAGGCGGTTGGTTTAAGTTACACGAGTTGAACGGGAAGAATTGACCGAAATTTAAATTCATCATCTTCCTGCCCAACTCCTCCTTCCCTATGGTGGTTTTTGGAATCGATCTAAAAATATTCATAATCATAATCAGCCTTTTAATGTTCCCACTGCTGGGACACAGGCCTCCTCTCTAGGAGAGGGAATGGGCCATAATCCACCACCCGGGCCTAGTGCGGGTTGGTGAATGTCACATGTCTTCGAATTTTTGGTTATTGGACATGCCGGTTTCCTCACGATGTTTTCCTTCACCGTTTTGAGAGCAGTGGTGATGAAATTAATCACACCAAGTAATGCGCGCCTGGCTGGGTTTGAACCCGCGACCTACAAATCGTAAGTCGGGGCCGTTACCACTGCTCAACTAAAATTATTGAAATAAAGTAAATTGTAATTTTTATTTTTGTACAAATTTCTCTAAATTCACATTTATTTACAGTACGTAAAACAAAAACAAAAAAAAACTAGCTGTTTGTCTCAATTCACGGATCCACATTGATTTTCATAACCTTTATCTACAGTTAAGACATAAAAGCAAGAATGCAACTCTCGTTACCTTTAATCTCTAGCGTAAAATGGTGTAGACTTATTCTAACAATATAGACTTAGGCTCAGCACTCAGGAAATGCCCGCGAGGTACCTGGTTTTACACGCGGGATTGAACGGGTGGTTAGGACCGCTCGAGACGTACTACAAGAGCTGTTTGACGTCACGCAAACATGTCACGATATGACAAGACGAGACGTCAAACAGCTCTTGTGTCATTCAATATTAAATCAATTGTTTGAGTAAACATGTAAATATAAATACATATTTAACTAAATAAGTGAGAAGTATATGGTTAATTTCATGCAAAACAACTTAAAAGACTTCTGCTTTAGAAAGAAAAGTACGAGAAAGACTTAGCGCGTCTGCTGAAGTTTTCAACCATACACTGCTTCGAGGCAACTGTAGAAGTTGCGGAAATTGTTTGAATGAGTCCCCACGGCCACACGGGTGGGTTTTAGTCAGTAAGAGTCTGACACTCCCTTCAGCTCCGCCCAGAGCAGGAGAAGTCATTTGATGATTTCCCATCCAGAAAAAAAGGACATCTGTAGAAAAGATCCATCAGAGCTATAACCCATTTACTAAAAGAATGGACCTGACGTCGATGACGTCCCTTCGACGCATGGGTATGGTGTGCAAAAAAGAAGTTACTTCAAACAAATGGTTGTGAAAACTCTTATTTATTGACCTGCTCTCTTATTTAATGGACCTGACGTCATCGACTTCAGGTCCATTCTTTTAGTGAACGGGTTATATTATACAATCGCCGGTACGATTATCTAAGGGAACTATTTAAGGAAACTAACATCATGACCGTACCTTGTCAATATATCTATGAAAACATTATGTACTTTGGAAAGTATCTACATCTCTTTAATAAACGAGGCGACAGAATAATCGAGACTCTCTCTGCGTACAATGGAGACACCTAGTCGAGAGGATCGCTCACGAAGTCGAAGCGGCCTGCGTATGCGCAGCCCGAATCCATCTCGAGATGAGCAAGTATTATTTTTCTTTGACGGTATTTGAATCACACCTGTAATATTTAGTAAGTTCATTTCAATTAATTTATACCTATTATTTTATTTTTATACATTAATGTATTAATTTGCAATTTTAATTGCAAAAAACTTATCTACTTATCTAACCTACCTACTTATCTTTGATATTTTACATCCCTTACTTTATTGTCATTACTACTTAGTGTTATTGATACTTCCCTTTTGCTTATTTAAGCAATTATTGATCTGCAGCTATGCTGAGCGTGCGCATGTAATTTGTTTTAACTTTTTTGTGCGCACAGATAACATAACTTTTTTAGAGTGGACTTGAGTGTTTGTCGTCCATGTTCCAACAACGATCTGTTGCCATAAACGTTGTATTTAGTACATTTCCACCCTTATAAATTTAATTGCTGTTTATTTATTTCGTTTTAATTACTTTTTATGCTGCTCCGATCAACAAAGTCAAAGTCAAGTCAAAGTCAAAACATTTATTTCAATTAGCCCATTAAATGGCACTTTTGAACGTCATCATTAAAATTTATCATAATTAAGTGACTCTAGCGTCCATTCGCAAAGGTAGATTCTTATGTAGAAGAACGGACAAGAAACTCAAAATCATTCTGTACCAGGCTGTTGCAAAAAGCAGCGCTGTGGCTATATCTCGCTCATGTGTTCCAGCATTATGCTGAGCGATGGACGTTTACGCGAATGCGACGCATAAATATTCCCAAATTTCTAACATTTGTAATTTTGCATTTTATTTTTCTTGGTATGCGTCAAGCTTAGCGCAAATAAACTCCTTCTTTCTTTCAATTAGTTCAAACAGGTTTCAAACTAGCTAATGAAACCACATATCGTCGCTGCGCTTTCCATAATCGCTATGTGTTTTTTACATACTTTACAGGAGACGCAAAAAACTGATTTTCTCAAAAAATACCCGGAGTATTCAAATAATTTACTTTTACTTTAATACATATAACAAATTGACGAAGTTTTAGATTACTTTTTAATAGATAACATTATTCAAAATGCCAAAATTAAACATGATAGGCAAATTTGACACATAGAGATATTTATTTGAGTCGTAAATACAAGCCATGGGCAAATATAACACATAACTCCTTTTGATTTCTATGGAATCTTAATGAAGCTGGCTGTACGATGTCACATAGCTATTATTTTAGAAACAAATAATTAATAAGAAAATAAATAAAAAAACAAAAAATGGATAATAAAATGACATTATTACTTTATTGAATAAAACAAATTAATTATAATGAGATCAAAATGTGGGACATTATTAATGGTTCAAATTTTCATAGAATAGGTGGTAATCGCGGTGCATGTATTGCTTTAGACTTTGTAAGTGACTAAATTTGGTAGAATCAATTTTTAGTGGGCCATCATAAAGACCTATAGGGTCCCCTAAGGATGCCGTGTTTGTTCTCCTCTGCGGCAAATTGTTCCACTCATCTGTGTGGCGTAGTTTGTACTTTCACATCACCGTTGAAATATAGAAGTCCTCTAATGTCTGTTACCGTTGGATCGCGGGTTTTTTTTCCAGGCTTATACTTGAAAAACCACCGGGTACATCCTGATGTGTGTGATGGACAATGTAAGGGTGTGATGGTCTGGCATCTCTCATACGCGATATATATAGTCGGATGGAGAGTAGATGGGGCCTTTAAACTTTTTTCTAAAGTTGAATGTACGCTGTCCACCTCCATCATCTTGTGCCCTTTCTCTAGGATGATTTGCTCTATCATAATGCCTTTAGCAGTGCTGAGAGTAGATAACGAATTGCAAAGTGTTTTATTTTTATTTTGGTACGCACATCCGTCGGATATCTATATTTATTAATCCTTAATATTGCGTAAATCTTAAACAATTTTAATGAGTTCTGCTTCGCTGCTAGAATTGTAATGAGCCATTACATCGACAAAACTATCTATGTGACGCTCGACCCGAGCGTTTTATGATTGAGTGAGTCTAAACTTGACCAAAAAAACTCGCTATGTGCAGTAAAGCACATTTCGGGCGCAATTTTTGCTTTCACTTTAGTCAGCTTATTTTGGCTATGTGAAATATAACACTTAGCGTGTTTATACGGAACTTTCGATGTATGAATGCCACATAGCTACATTCCGTAACTCTTTAAATATTGCATTTATCACAAAGCTGTTTTTACAGCATGTGTGTATTGAAATAACGATTCAAACTGCATAAAAAACCGAAAATCACGAAATAACACATAGCGACTTTTGCACGCGCAACGACGATATATTACACCATAATTACAAAAAACATCATTTAACACATACATTGAAGATAAAAACGCTTGGCTGAATGCTAGTCCTGGTCCACAGACTAGGGCGCACAAACTAATCCATTAGCATTACAAAACATTGTTGAACCAACTGAAAATTGTAAAAACATTACAATTTAATTGTATAGACTCAATTCGTTTAGTATAAGTATTTATTGCTACAGTAAATAAACTTTAAATCTTACTATATAGTACAAAATTAAAATTAAAATAAACCAAATTCCTCCTTACTAAAATAAGGCATAAAAAAATTCGTCCGCATCGCTATAGACTGGTAATGAACCCAAAAGACTGATGGTGGCGTATGTGTTTAATTCATTATTTGGTTTCGTCAGTTGAAACTTAATGTCATCTCTCAACTGCCACGGTTTATCTTAATTATTTGTACTTTGAATTGTGCCTTTTTATTCCGGACGCCTTTATAGTGCACGTCTTTCTACCTATATCTTTCTTACATATGTATATGAATAACTTCAACAAGAATAATGTATCCACACGTTTTAACAATTTATTGATTTAAAGAGTGTCAGTGGAGATTTTTGCGCGCTCTACTCCATAGAGATCTACGCTTTGGAACGTGCAAAAACCTTTTTGTCTAACCGAGCTTGACCATTTAAAGTGCCTGTGAATGGTACTATGTTTTTTTTTAACTTTTAATTGAAAAAAAATAGTTCAATTGAAATTGCATCTTCAAACTCAAAGCATTTATGCTTTCAGTAGCAACCAATAACTTATGGGCCACCTGTATTTTGATTTTTCAGGATAACTGTAATTGGATTTGTAGGGAAAAATATTTGTAAATACCTACATGGTAGAAAAAATACACGAAAAGTCTTTGACAGTTATACGGTAAATTCTTCTACAACCTGATAGCCAACTTTAATTTAACGTGAAACATACCGTTCTCATTGTTTTTCAGCAATGCAGGACACATCTGTACAAAGCAAGTGCGACTATGTAATCTGCCATTACTGTCCCCCATACTTACCCTCAACACGTTAACCTGTCCTCTCTTGCACCATCCCATAGGGTTACCTCAAAACTTTTGGACTTACGCACACGTTTCATGAAACGTCAATAAATCTCCCTTGGTACCGACTTGGATGATGTTTATGGAGTAATGTGTTGCCATTCGAGATTTCCACCGACACCTACCTCCGTCCAATTCATTTTGGAACATTAATTTTGCATGAATAAGCGCTTTCGTGAGAAGTTTAGGTCCAAATAGGGTTACTCGCCTCGGCCTAGTTTCTATTGAATGAGGTTTTATTTTTTATGTGGTTTCATACAGGTTTTTGAACGAATAGCCTTTTTACAGGTTGGTCCCTAGGTACAGGCGACAAAAGACTTTATTAGACCAAGATATTGACCAGTATTTTTTTAACTTGATAAAACTACAAGATAATAAATTATAGTTAGAGATATATTTTTTGCTTACAATATAAATTTCGATAGGAAAGTTTGATTTGTTACAAGAATTGCAATCAATTATTAAAATGTTCAGTTAACATTAAGCTCGCGACTTCGTCCGCGTGGAATAGTTACTTTACCCCCGATTTTGAAACTCTCAGCCCGATCGGTTTAATATTGACAAAGTTTCATACAAACTTTCATCCCCTATTTTATCCCCTTGGGGGTAGAATTAATCAAAATAATTTCTTAGCGGATGCCTACGTCATAACATCTACCTGCATGCCAAATTTCAGCCCGATCCGTTCAGTGGTTTGGGCTGTGCGTTGACAGATCACTATGTCAGTCAGTCACTTTTTAGTTATATATATTTAGATTCCTCTTATTATAACTATGTTCAATTTATAATTATCATAGAAGCTATGTACTACACAGTTCATGCAGCACGGGCGTAGCAAATAAACGTGTTACATTTATTTCTTTCTATTAAATTTTAAATTCAAACAGTAAGCGGTTTTATTTATGGATGGATGACTTCTTCCGCTCTGGGCGGAGCTGAAGCTAAAGGAAGTGTCAGACGCTTACTTACTAAATCCCATTCGTAGTACATTATATAATTTACCGTATATCATTAACCTAATGCCCTTTGTGTTCAGTTTAGTTAGTCAAGTTGATAATCTGCAATCGTTAACGCTAGTCAAAAACGAATCAAATGTATGGGAATGAAATCATCTCAACGTACAGTCACGTGGTTAGAACAAACGAATAGACAATTCGTAGCCAAGTTCACATCGTTCAAAATGATAGAATGAATTTTTATCGTTTCTACAATGTTCAACGCTACATCCTATGTTAAAATGTTTAAACTTAATGGTTAAAGCATTTAAACAGAGTTTAAACTTTAACCTGTTTGACGTTTGTAGAAACGCTCACCAGAGACTAAAGAATAGATCGTTTTTCTAAAGATATTGTAGAAAGAGCGGCCGATTCAGGTGCGTCAACATGGCAACCAACTTATCGTTTTCTACAGTTGCTGACACCGACGCGTTACCGATTGGAGAACGGAATTCGACACGAAACGTATGAAACTTGGCTAGGGGGGCAGGACCACGTTGGCTACTTAGCGCAAAAAACGTTTTACTTCTAGTCACCTGCAATGGTCGGTGACGCGTTTACATCAAATGTATTTAGTTAACCCAACTTTATAGTTATTGGTAGCGCCTATTCCTACGTCCAGTTAAGGTGATAAGCTTTATTAAGGAGGTAAATAATAACGTTATTAGAAGAATCAGCGGGTACAAGATAATTAGAAATTCTATTCCAAAAAGATATCACAAAAATTTTAAAATACCCCTTACTAACTTTTTTCAGCGACTTCGCTCGCATTCATTCAGATTTTCGTAAAATAAAAATAAAAACTTTATATAAAAATACAACTGACTTCTAAACAAAACACGCAAATTGTATAAAATAACTTTAATTTTGGTGGTCGGTGTTCAAAAAACGAAGAATCCACCAAAAACACCGACTACTGTCAGGAGTTTATCTCAGGCGAACTTGCGCCATGTTCGACCATATTTTCGCTTACCATCAGGTGGTTATGGTCTATAAATAACAATGAAAATCTGACAATTCTCCTCTACTAACCCTTTTTTACGGGGGGAAATCATCACCTACATCACCACATCACCTCATCACCTCATGGATGTCCTCCACCCTGGGGCGGGCGGAGGGGTCTGTCAGACTCTTACTGACTAAAACCACCCCGGTGTTCCATCTCTCACCTAAGCCGGGGATCGCGGGAACTTATGCAACTTCCGTAATCCCCGGCTGGTGCCAGCCCGCCTCTGCGGGCCACCTCGTGTCTGCGGAGGGAGTGAGGTGTTTGACTCCCTCCGCGACGTCAGAGAGGGGCGCACGGGAACACCACGCGCCGCCACCTCGGGTCCGGGTGAATGGGGGGCGACAGACGTTCCTCAACCAACCCTATCGAGATATCCATGGTACTATGTTAATAACACAAGCTAAAAAGACAAGCGTAAGCCAAAACAACCCAACTCACACATTTCACCAACATGAAATGGCAAATTACTAAAAACTCAATTACATTGTGCCGGTTACATTGCCAAGCATAATTATGGTCAGAGAATAATTTAATATATTACGCTATACTTCAGTCATCATTTTGACGTAGGTACCGCGTCTTTAATTATTACTTGTTTGTTGTTCTCGTTAAGGACATGAGATTAAATACTTTAATTTGACTACTGTGTTTGCGCTTGAAAACATCTGAAATTTAAAAGAGCTTGGTTCAAAAATGTAATAAAAATTGAATTAGGTAATGTTTTAAATATCTTTAGGCCAGGTTTATCTTCAAGATATCTGTATAAAACTGTGCAAGTACAGTAATTGTTTTGTATTGACAAACTTACACTCTCTAATCACACTTTTTTTTATATTTTGGTCTCCTAAACAACAACAACGTTTTCTCATTGTGAAATTTTTTCTACCAACATTTTCGTAGTACGTACCACTTGCTTCCCGTGGTACAGATCTCCCTAAATTCTGTTCCAAAACCCGTTTTCGAAGATATGAGACAGCGAAAGATTTTATTATTTGCTTTGCTTCAGTGAGAGACGTTATATGTAGTTTGCTAGCTTGATCGACAATCTAGCACTTTTCAAGACTTAAAGTTCCAATACAAATAATCCACGAGCACAATTCCCGAAAACTGTAACTCGACAACATCAACGCGAGCAACCTCCTCATAATGTACGTAAGAGCTTACAGCGGCAGCGCGGCCGCACAATTTAACTTGTGCCTGTGTCAGCCACCGTGACGTGATGCCCCTTAGTGCCAGCCCATGTTACAAATTGACCGTAAACATAGTTCCGTAGGTTCCGCTTCAAGTTGTAATGCTATACCTTGTTTTGGCTTAATTTTGGAGTATGTTGTGTTCACTCGATTTCACATCGGAAATTTCGCTCTGGAGCTTAGTATGCTAATGAAATATGTATGAGTAGGTGCGTCTGTTGCTAGGTTAATCATAAAAGTTTTAACTTGAGTCAGAAGGCTGAGAATATAAATTGGTGGGGGGCTATGCTCAGCAGTGCATTAGACTGAAATAAAGACTACGGTGCGCACTAAAATGTCTAAGCTTTTAAGAGGTTTAAAGTATTTTAAAAAGGGTCGTAACATTCTCTTTGTGACTGAATTCAATCAAATTGCGAATACATTATCTCTGTAAAAATGAACATACATCGGAATCCTATTACTTTAAATGCACGCCAAAGTAAGCGAATCACGCCACTGGCTGGCGGCGCCACGACCGTCAACTATTTTCTTTGTACAATGTCCCAGCTACTGCTTTGTAATGGACAGAGTTATCTCAGTATGTTGTGGCTTGACAACGCAGAATTCAGAGTCCTTTGATAAAAGCCGGTTTGTAGCAGTGAGCGAGTTTCTAGTGAAACTATTCATTTCAAAGTATTTTTGGTAGTTGTTCCTAGTAACGAATAAATTGTACGGTAGTTCTAGGTACTTGCTATTGAATGTGGAATCAGAATGTTATATTTTCTCTTTTTTTTTTTAATTCAGAATGAATAATTTTTTTGACATGTAATATTAATTATTCGTTTTATCAAACCTAGCATTTTCCCAACTTTTAATTACGATTACGTTCTTATAATGACATCAATAGAAAGTGGTGTACAATAACTTAAATACCCCGCTCAATAGGTATAATTAGCAACCCCAACCCAACCCGTACACCCCCATTAACAGAAAATCAGCATTTTTAATCAAAATATTTGCCTAAAAAGGTTGACGTGAACAATAATGCTTCATGACCATTAATCTCCTAAAAAGGTCCAGGGATGTCAGGGACCAAGGTGGGCCAAGTAATGGAGTTCCGTTGTATAGTCTCGAACCAAGAGTTGGATGTCCCAACCCCTTAACTGTGTTACATAAAACATTTGGGGCGGGAGTTGGCACGGAAAGTAAAAATGTACCAATATTTTTCGGACACTTATGTACATATGTGTATTTTTTTTGCACGGACTGTAACATGGTGGATGTATTAAGTGAATTATATGTATTAACACGTGTATTGTTTTTTGCATGGACTGTAAAATGGTGGATGCGTTACGTGCATGATGTAACTGACCTTTTAGGTGCATAATAAACTCGTCTGTGGAGATAAATGTACTGAATACAAATACTATAGATTAACAGTATTATCCTTCTAATATTATAAACGCGAAAGTTTGTAAGTATGAACGGATGGATGGATGTTTGTTACTCTTTCACGGAAAAACTACCGAACAGATTGTAATGAAATTTGGCACAGAGGTAGATTATAGTCTGAAATAACACATAGGATATTTTTTTATCCCGGGAGTATGTTGCTTTGGGATAATTTTTGACATTCACACGGGCGAAGCCGCGGGCAGCAGCTAGTATTATATAATATTTTTTAATTATAATGTATTAATGCTTTTCTAGTTTCCTATTATTTATATTAATGCTTTCCTAGATCCACTAGGAAAGCAAAGTTTGCTATATATGTATACGACTATACGCGTAAAACCCGGATGTAACTTTTAACTTCTATACATTCAAAAGACTATGAACGATCTTTTCTAAAGCTAAACAATGATACCACTACTGTATCTGCTACCCTACTTTTAGTTTCAGTCGCTGAACAAAATGGTTCCCGTCTGCCATCAGTTGACTGTCGAACACTGTCGTTATGGGACACAAGAAGCGGGACCCGGTTGAGACTGACCAATAAAATGTTCTATTTTAAAAAACTACAACTATGTACACAGTTATAGCTATCAATACATTTTGCAATTTGCTACCTACTCAACAAGAAAAAGGTGGACCCCGGATTTCTGAAAGAAGCATTTGTAGTATGCGTAGTTCTCAAATTTAAAGATGTAAATAACGTATGTCATCATCTGCCTTATTCCAAGTACATATATTGGAGTCAGCCAATTTTGTCGGCAAAATTGGGTCCAATATAACCGGATTCAGCTAAATACCAGTTTTTTACATTACGCGGCTCATGCTCTTGGCAAAACTGGAGTCAGATTTTCTGGTTTCTGACAATCCATAACCTCTGCCAAAGATACACAAGTACAAACGACAGCCGGGACCAACAGCTTAACTTGCTTTCCGAGCACCGTGCCTTGGAAGTCACGGTATGTTAAGATGGTCAGCCATCCACAGACCGACCTTGGCAAGCGTTACTTAACCTTAGAGATTGACATATGCAGCTGTTATTATTTAGCCACACTGTTATTATTTAGCAACACTGTTATTATTTAGCCACACTATTATTATTTAGCCTCACTGTTATTATTTAGCCACAATGTTATTATTTAGCCACGCAACTCCTCAATAATGTATATTTTCATATACGTTTAAATAGAAATGGAAAGAATATACTCGTAGGTAGAAAGAGAAAAATGAGAAATGGACAAGAATAATATCAGAGTGGTACTCTAGGGATGGCAAGAGGACAAAAAAAAAACAAACACAAAACGCAAAAACACAAAAACAAGACACAAAGGCAAAAAACTCAAATGAATACATGAGAAGACTACCTCAATAGAATTGCTGTTCCAGGCTAATGTTTACTAGTTGACCTGCTTCTGACTTCGTCTGCGTGACATAAGAGAGGAAAATAATCATACTCCGTTTTTGCATCGTTTTTATTGATGCTCTGCTCTGGTCATAGTGTTATGTTATAAAGCCTACAATGGCTGCAACTAAAAGCATTAGAGAGTGATTGGACATAACAAAAGAACCCAATTAAAACAAAATGTCTGTTCGAAAGATCGCATTGAATTAGTTTGTTAGAACATGTTGTTCAGTTTTGACGTAAGTTTATAGTGACATTAACATTCTATAACGTTCTTTTGTTAGCGCACCTATTTAGCAAAAGCCTCTCCTCTTTTGTTGTTTCCGAAGTTTGTGTCTTGGTCGGCTATACTCTATAGGTTTTTTATAAAATGATGTTAATATAAAGATTTGTCTTTGACCAAGACAATTATTATCTTCATCTTAAGACTGCGCCGAGCAAAAAGCGACAAAAGGACAGTTACGGTTAAGTTGATATGAACGAAAATAGTTTATTTACACAATCAAAATTTACATAATTATTACCACGGATAATGTGTGTACAATGTTTGCGAAGCAAAAATATGAAATATGGTGTAGTTTTTCTAATGGACTCATATGAAGTTGAGCAAAATCTACAAAAAAGCGTGCTGGCATTTAGGGGATTTCATATCTTTATCTATAGAAATATTCTGTAGATATTAATTCAAGCTAATCTCTAATATGTTATCTTAATAATTTGCGTCTCATATTTTCATAATATTGTCCAGAAGATTTTAATATATTTTTATTCAAAATGCGCTCCGAATTCGCCATACAAAATTTGTACTGTGTCTGTGCCGCCACCTACAATTCAGTCGTCCCCGAGAGCTCAGAGCGACCGCACGTCACTTTACAGAGCGAGCGCATCGATCGCGAATTACCTTTTAAACACATTCTGCTGCATAGAAAAATAAGGTACGTGACATTTTCGATATCTTGAATTTAATTACATCATTTCATGAATTTTATCTTGTAAGCAATTCTGTTAATCGAATGTGTTTATATTTTGTATATTTACATTAGTTTTATAGCATTAATATTGTTTTAGATAATTTGGAAAAATGGGAAAGCGAAAGGAGAGGTATTATAGAAATAAAAGAAACCAATTAAAAAAAATGTTCTTCCAAATCGGTACGTATCATCTGCTAGTTTAAGATTAATAATTATCCGTCTCTTAATAAATAAATGTAGATATTTATGGGATTCGTGAATCTAGCTGATTTACGAATCCCATAGGTAACTACATTTATTTTTTCAAATCTATTGTCGACGAGTCCCTTTGAGGCCGCCAATAATAGAACTGACAAACGTTCTGAGAGCGGCGTACGTCTTACGAGGCTTCCGGCGACTGGGACCGCAATTAACTGGGACCGCGGTCCCAGTCGCCGGATTCGTAAAAATTAAATATTTTTCTTCCGGCGACTCATATATGATAACTGAAATCAAAAAAATGTACAGTCAAACGAAAAATTTTTAGGTGAAATAATTGAAGAAAAATACTTTTCGATTGTATAAATACATCATTTATTGATATAAAAACAGCCTTTGACTACAGTTCTGTTATAATTTAAACTTTCGCAATAAAACATACACTTATAATAATAATAAGTCCCGTTTATAACAAAAGGGCTACATGAACTTGAAATCGACAGGCAAAACGGACTCGAGTTAGAGACGGATAGTATGATACAATCATACAATGCTATGCCCTTTGTGTGTGTTTACCTGCATGTGTGAATTATGTAAAAACGGGCTAAAGAAGGATAAAATCATGTCTAGAATGAGTCAATGATATTCATATAAATAATTTAGATTTTTTTTCGTTTGACTGTACCGATTTTGGCTTGAATAATAGATTTTTTTAAGTTATCTATGAGTGGTCCCAGTCGCTGGAAGAAAAATATTTAATTTTTACGAATCCGGTGACTCGGACCGCGGTCCCAGTTAATTGCGGTCCCAGTCGCCGGAAGCCTCCGTCTTACGATAGGCACTAGGATTTGCGACCCTTTCGAATCGAACAAGATTTTTGTTATTTAATGTAAAGCGATTATTAGTGCCATACTAAAGATTATTAAGTTGTTTGTTGTTTAATATTAATATATATATAATATTAATAGTAATTGTTTCGGCAAATCTATGTTATTGACAGTGTTTTCTTGTTTTATCTTAGATCAATCGCTTCGAATGATCAAGAAGAAGAACAGTCAAACGTATGTGATAAGTTTACGTTCCAATTTAACTTTTTATAGGACCTTTCAGATCTATTTATAGAACAGTTGACAATCGGTGAAAATATTAGGGATTTATTTTAATTTGATTTAATATAATAAACTTATGTAATTGTTTTTCCATTTTTAGGAGCAAGCCCAGATTGACTTGTTGGATATACAAAAATTGTAGAAATAAAATGTCCATATTCTGCTAGGGGCAAAAATATTGATGATGCTATTAAGGTGAAAAAAATTACTTTCTGGAATATAGATCGAGGAGGTAATGTATATTTAAATAAAAACCACGATTGGTATTACCAAGCACAAGGTCAGATTCGTATCACGCAAAGAAAAATATGCATATTTGCCGTTTGGACGGATGTCGATATGAAAATAGAAATAATAGAGGAAGACAAAGCATTTTGGACTGTGTTGGAAACTCAATTGAAAATGTTCTATTTCGAATGTTTACTACCAGAAATAATCGACTCAAGATTGGACAGACAAATGGAAATCAAAGAGCCCGAATACATCCTAGAAGCAATCAATGCACGGGCAAAGACAAATAAACGAAAAACTGAAACTGAAAAATTAACAAAAATGAGAAACGTAAAAAAATAATAATGATTAGTTGATAGTACAATTGTAATAGTATCATCTATGCCCCTTATATTATATAATAACTCAGAAAATATAAATACTGTGTTTATTGTCAAATCACTTGCTGTTTGATACGATCCAATATAGTATACCAATAAAAAAGTTCTATTTTTTTTTCTTATTTATCTATAATGTATATACTTAATTTTGACATATTTTTTAAACTTAGAATGTATTGAAAACTTTATAAAGAGTTGTTTCAAAAGAAGTTTTGTACAAATCGTCATAAAACCTTAAATACATTTTGATATACCTTTCTTTTAATTTTTGCAAAATATTATTCATTGAATAATAAATAAACATAAATTGTTTACATTTCAAACCAAATCAATAAAAATGAAGCTTAGGTAAAACTAAAACACTACTAGAATTATATTTACTCACAATCCACATAATGCTATATTTTACTAAATTGTAAGTTACCAAGTTTTATTTTTCAACAACCACGCACGTGTGAGTGCGCAGCTGTGTGCGTGACTCGCATACAGCGAAAAATTTACCTAAACAGCGTTCGCCGGTTTAGGTCGGCACAGTCTTAAGGCTTTCCGCTAATTTCCCTAAGTTTGAATAGTTATTGATTTTACTATTATGAAGAGGAAAGCCTTTTTATTTTTTTGTTTATACCAAATAAGCTCCAAAACTACTGGACCGATTTTAACCATGTGTTCATAAATGGAAAGCTACATTATCAGCAAGTATCCTAACCTATATTTTATCGTCATATTCTCACGGGAACGGGAACTACACAAGTGAAACCACAAGGAGCTGCTAGTTGATTATCGCTAAGATAACTTAAATTTGAACTTTTTTAAATGGTAATTGACCTTAAGATGCTCCCTATACACTAACTGGATTTCTTACAAAATCTGTCCCATCTCCCGGGCCACTATTCTAAAAACTTTCCAACTACACTTTAGGTAAAAAGCAGTGAAAAAGTTCCCTTGCGGAGACATTACCTCTCCAGCGTGTTACATGCTACATTATGTCGAACTATGTAGAATACTATAGTAGTTTCATAGTTTATGCTCCGTGGAGGGTTTGGGTCCTATTAACATGGCTGGGGGCATGACATTTTGGTGACTTATATATAAGATGAGGTTAATATTTTTGGGTGTGCTGTATCTAACCTGACTCGTGTTAAGAGGAGGAGTAGAATTGACTTATGTATCGTACTTTAGCTCCTTTTTTATAGAAACGAGAATCATGACCAGCCCCTACTATGACGGGCGATTGCTATCACGATTGAGCTATATTATAATGCTAGAGAGACGAAGACATACAAGAGAGGAATGTAATGCCCTTTTTTCATTGGCACTTCGTGGTAGGGAGGGGGCAATATTTATTTATTTAACATTATCCAAGCGACCATCATCCGACGATTTGTTCGGTTGTATCAAACAAATGAATGTGAGGACCGCTTATTCGCGCTATTGTCTTTCTTACGTGCTGTTCGACTTTTAAAAAAGTCATCCAGGCCCGACGGATTAAAATCCCAATGACCTAAGAATAGTTACCAAACCGCGTGTCCGCGTGAAACATAACTTAATCTCCCAACTCCATCGACCGTCGAGAAAATAATAAATACGTAAGTCGTGTGACCTTCCACGTTCACATATTCTGGCACTAACGATGTCAAATCCACACACATTACTTTTGTTCTATATTTAGAACTAACCTTCATAGCACAGCGTGTGGGAGTAAAATATATTACGTGTGAGCTTAGGAAACCAATAGGGATGTTTCCTGAGTAAAAAATATATGATTATGTTTAGTCCGTCTGTCAGATTATAGAAAAATATTGGACACGTATTTTTTCCTTTATCAAATCAATAAAAACTGACGAAGATACAAAGCATCAAAGATCAGGAGTGGGGGCTTGTGACGTTACGGCTCGGTAAAAATTGTAGCGAGTAGTGACGTCACACGAGTTTTCAACGCTCTGTATCGGCTTCATTTTTTGTTTACGTGAAAAAAGAAAAAATACGTGTCCAATATTTTTTGGAAATCTATCTGACGGACTAATTAGATTTTTTTAGTCAACTACCCTATTGTTAGGCGTTTCACATATTTCGCAAATCTTGCTGAACGAAATTGCATAGTTGCCAGGGGTGTAGGAAACTATACAAGGTAACTCATTTCTTGCTTGACCGTAATGGATTCCTTACGTTAACACAGAGGTGCTACTCTGTACGAATTTCACTTTTGTAAACATAGGTGAAGTGAAGAAGAATCGAGCTATTATTCTATACTTTTTTTTTATTTTATTGTCAGATGGATATGCTCTTGACTCTAGTCTAGGTCGCAGGTGACAGAGACAAAGTTGACGTATACTAATGTTATCAAGAAGTTACGTTTGTGAGTTTGTGACGTTGTAAGGGGTAATCTCTGGATCTACTGAACCGATTTTCAAAATTATTTCACCAATAGAATAGCTACGTTATTACGGAGAAGCTATATTTTTCCACGTATTGCCACGGGAACGGGAACAACGCGTATGAAATGGCGGGGCGCTGCTAGACCATTCATAAAAACGAAATCACAATTCTCTTTAAGCTCACTCCACCTCAGTCTTCGCAGTGAGATGTTTACAGAAAATAACTGCTTTATTTATTCGTGATTCAATTAAACTGTCAATACGTATAATATACCGAGAGTATATCTGGTCGTTGCAAAAATGACCTGTCTTCATTATAACAATTTATAACTTACTTGAAACAAAGTTGCCAGCCGCGACTCAAGTGCAAGTTCCCGTATTTCTGACCGACGTTTATTTACCAAAATAAACGTCGTTCAGAAATGCCGGAACTCAGTCATAATTGCAAATACTAATTTTCAATTATGACTGATTACCAGAACAGATAACCTAATACAGATAAGAGTACCCATCTAAGCCCATCTAGAACCAACCTAAGTTTAAATTACAAAACACCTCAACACTCCAAGACCACAGCTTGCAGCTTACATCTCAAAAGAAAAAGGTACAAGACACAAAACTTCCAAACTCTGCTATAAAACTGCTGTACCACGGCGCAATCTCTTACTTTTATTTCAACAAAATTTCGTCAAACAACAATAAAACGGTGAAATTACTTCAATATATCCCACAGGGAGGTTTACTCTATTAAAAATATCGTCTCGCCTGCTCTATCAAATTGTAGAGATGCCTGCAAGATGTTTGTGGTGAATCTTGCTCTATTCACAAGATTATATTCGAGGCAGAATCGCGGAATGTTGTACGCACTGGGTATTTCACACGTTCCAGTTATCAAGGTATGTCTAAGTCACAAGGTCCATCAAGGTAAGTCTTAAATAAAAAGTATGATTCTGTCCAAAAGACGTAACTTTTTTTAAATTGTGAGATGAATTTGCTCTTGACTCTAAGTCACAGGTGACAGAGACAAAGTCGACGCTGGAACTCTCTAATAATATTATAAACGCGAAAGTTTGTAAGTATGGATGGATGTTTGTTACTCTTTCACGCAAAAATAACTGAACGGCTTTGGATGAAATTTAGCACACAGATGGTTTATAACCATGATAATTTTTACCCCGATATTCCCATGATCCATGACCCATGATGATCGAAACTTATGCGGATGAAACCGCGGGGCGTTGCTAGTCTTCCAGAAAGGGGAAGACGGAGAAAATAAATCCAATTTAGGCCAAAACAGCAATAGCCAATGAGGGCGAAAGCCGAATTTAAATTAATAGTTTTGGAATGTCTCCGAAATATCGTTAAAACGTTTAATATTGTAATCTTTGATTAAAGGAAAACTACGTTTCAATATTGGTAAACCTAGGAGCTGCAGAGAACTCTTTTCTAAAGTTTTGAATCTGGGGCTATTGCAATGAGTTTCTGATATTTATAAAATCATTCATTATCCTTAATGCTCGTTGAAGTGGTCTAGGCTCCCATTTCCAGGTCATGATGTTTTTGAGTCCTTCAGTAACAGGAGGTTGTCGAAAAGAATTTCTCAGAAGCATTATTCCTAGCCCTTTCCTTGACCTAATTAAGTTGGGTCCTCATAACATGAAGGATAAAATATCCGATCCGGATGAAGCCTTGCCAGAGGAGTTCCATTACATTTATTAGTACTTCTTCATTGCCATTTCTACTAAACTTTTCACGTAATGGTCATAAAAGATTTCGAACTAAATTCGTGGCTAACCCGACCTTTAAGCATATCTATTTATAAACGCTCTATAAATAGTTCCTACCTTACCTTATCACAAAATATTGTTGAGTCTCGTCCTTATCAATGACGAAAGATTGTACGTACAACTTTTATGTCAATATGGTTAGCACAAAGTAAAAATAAAATTCTCATACTAATTGGCGGGATCAGAGATTCTCAATTCGACTACATTTTTTTTTTCATATTTGTTCACTGATATTTTCGTCAATTATCAAATGATTTTGTCGATTTTTTTTTTTGTTGTGTAGAAGAATATTGTTACCCACGAAGGAACGGAGACAGTGTATGCCTTTGGGGTGAGAGGATGTTTGTTTGTGCAAACCAATGTTTCCATTTATCTCCAGTACTACAAGTCCGATTTTCATGCGATTTTCAGTGATGGGTTTGGATTTGATGGGTGTTACGGTGACAACTCAAAAGGGAGTGCTTCAGTCAAGGATATTTGGGCAAACCATTACCAACCATTTATCTTAAAAACTACTCTTCCAATTTTGATGCAGTTTTCAGTGATAGGTTAAGGTTTGATTGGTGCAAGTTCTTAGATATTTGTTACGGTGACAAATCACCAGGGGGTACATAATAAAGTTCTCTCTAAAAAGTTTGAAATAAAAGGCAAAATTGAAAATTTTGGAAAAACCCACGACGGTAAAAACATAATTGAAAAAGATTAATAAAAACCTCCGACTTACAGAATTAATGGTACCTAAGAATATCAGTCGGGGGCTGCCATCACTGTCTGCAAAAATAGCTCATTTGGCAGCCCTGACGTCTGCTTTTTGGTCGTCGTTAAGCAAATGTGGTATCCAACCAGAGATAAACTTTCTTACGCCGAGTTCTTCGTGCAGGATTTTTTGGTAGTCCCTGAAATGCCCACGGCTGCCTCTATTTCACGGTATGTCACATGAGGATTAGCTGCCGCACAGCGTCGATATTCTCTTGCGTCATGGCGGTTTTTGGACGACCTTCACTCACGTGGCTTGTCACGGAAGCTATCTAGCTGGTACGCTGGAACGCCGGTAGGTATTTAGAATTTCAACGTAGGAACTCTTTCCCTCGTTGAAATTCTAAATAACAGCGTTTTATGGTCCTAAGAAATGGTGCTGTATCACTAAACACAGAAGTGATCTCCTCAAAGCACTGAAGTCGTGTTAAATCCCCTTTTAAAGTTGTAGAAAATTATCGCACGCATGTTTTCCTTTGATATTTCCATTTTTACAACCGACTTGTTACCTTTGAATAGACGCTAAAATAAAACTATTCGACCGATCAAAAAACTTTATTTTGTTTTCCAATTATAAATTCAAAAAGATGAAAAACCCTTTTTTTATAATTGCGGGAGGTTTGCTAACGACACGACTTAAAAGGCAGTCCTAAATACCAGTCAATTTGGGATCGGCAAAGCAAGTCGTTTTCTATCATATCTGTAGTAATCTATTTTGTAGGCATAATTATCATCTTTCACACAATCCATTCATCGTTTCTTCATAAATCTAGGATACACTCATCTAAAATAGAATATACTTCACAATTAATCAAGCTGTCCTGAATTTTTTCCTCTAAGTACTCATTTGTACAAAAACGGCCACGATTATCGAACCCAGTGCGTGCACCCCAAATCTCAAACTGACAAGCGTCAACATTTATCAGTGTCTTGCGACAAACGACAGCAATTAACATTCCGCAAGCATTGTTAGCGACTGCGACTGGTCGCTGCAACTATTGTGCGAACTGAGGTGTGGCTCAGTCGCATGATGAATAACCGGCTTTATCTTCGTATTGTATTATTTGGCTGTGATTGTTTAGGTGGGCTATATTTTAGCTAAAGTGGAAGTCTGCGTTTTATTGATTGTACAATAGTTCTTATTTTGCGTTTGTGAAGTTTTTACCCCCCGACGCAAAAAGAGCGGTGTTATAAGTTTGACGTGACTGTTTGTCTGTCTGTCTGTAGCTCCGTAACTCGCCAACGGGTGAAACGATTTCAATTTAGTTTTTTTTGTATGAAAGGTGAGTTACGGGCGAGTGTACTTAGGCATGTTTGATAAAAATCGGTTGAGTCGTTTAAAAGTTACGGGGGGTGAAAACGGGGAAGAATAACTGAATATCTGCAATTATACTCGAGTGGGATCTCAAATGAAAGCGCACTGAAAGAGAATATTTATAATGACTTAATTGAGAGTGTTCTTATAATTATGTACCTATAAAAAGTATAAAATAAAAAATTAAATAAAAAAAACCCCGACAAAAAATATAATTTATCTTTAAAAAGTAAAAAAACGCAATCTTAAAGTACCTAAGTATGTATTAATAATTCTAAAAAATACGTCGCGTTGGGGGACCGCTCCAAACCTAACAATTTGATTACAAATAGTCTATTACCAAACTAAGCAACGCGGTCCCCCAACGCGACATATTTTTTTATAAATAGATATAGATAGTTATAAATTGTGTGTGTCGTGTTATGGAGTTGGGCCGGGTCACATATAGCCGCATGGCGGAAAATGCACGCCGAGGCTGCCCCAGATAAAGGTGGCAAGATGCATTAGACGTGTTCCGTGAGACTTGGTTTGAGGAGGCCTGGAAGGAGAGATCCTGGAAGAGTTTGGGAGAGGCCTTTCCCCAGCAGAAGTCAGAATAGGTTAAAAATGAAGCGTCTGATATACGCATGAGTCTGTAACCTATGTCAACGTTCTGCATTGCCTATCAATTAGTTTAATTTTCGAAAACGTTGACCTTCGCTGACTCTAACATAGTTAGGAAAGAGCCAGGCGATTGACTCTCGTCTTGTTCGGCTGCTTACATAGCTATACATAAGATTGATGCTACGAAAAATCCAATAAACAAAAAAAATGTTGGCATTCAACTTTAAAACTTTAGATTTTAGATTGTTAAAAAAAACTGCATGAATGTTTAAATACCAACAATTTTTATAGTATAAAAGAATTTATTGACGGGAAACATTTTTAATCAAATTTGCATGCTATGATATAAGCAAAGCATGTATGCTCTCTACTGTATTTTTGTAACAGCTTTGTAACCCATGTTTTATGCAAATAAATACTATTTCTATTTCAGTGATGCAAAGGAAATCTTAATAATTTCAGTCCAAGGAAATTCTGCTGAAATAATATTAATATAACGCTCTTCAACTTAATATAAATTATGGACAACGCAGAATTTGTCGTCCATTGTGAGTTTCTCAAAGAGATCGAGCCAAAACACTTTTCATTCGGATTCAATTGAACCAGAGATTGAAGATGGCACAGATTTCATTTTGTTGATTATTTTTCTGTTTCGTGGATACTATGTAAATAAGTATATTTGTATGAAATGAGCAGAATGCAACAAGCACAAAATCAATCAATTTAGCTTCGCTTGGGGGAGGCCTATGTTCAACAATCAGGCTTCAGGACATTCAGCCATTTTTTTTTTCTGCGTGGGCAATCATCAGATGACTTCTTCCACTCTGGGCGGAGCTGAAGGGAGTGTCAGACTCTCACTGACTTAAACCCATCCGTGTTCCTCCTAATGCCCTTTGTGTTCCAGGACCGCGGTGACTCTTTTGAAGATATCGCTAGTCTAGACTATAGAACAGGCTCACTTAGGATTAGGAACACAATAGTGTGCAGACACACTATCGTGTTCCTTTTTTTTATTACGGGGGGAAATCCTCATGGATGTCCTCCACCCTGGGGCGGGCGGAGGGGTCTGTCAGACTCTTACTGACTGACCACCCCGGTGTTCCGTCTCTCACCTACGCCGGGGATCGCGGGCACGTATGAGACATCCGTAATCCCCGGCTGGTGCCAGCCCGCCTCTGCGGGCCACCTCATGTCTGCGGAGGAAGTGAGGTGTTTGACTCCCTCCGCGACGTCAGAGAGGGGCGCACGGGAACACCACGCGCCGCCACCTCGGGTCCGGATGAATAGGGGGCGACAGACGTCCCCAAGTCCGCCGCCCCTGAACCCAGTTAGGGGGGCCGGATAAGCTAACCGTCCACCACCGTGGTCTAAAATCAACCGCCCCTCATTTGTTGCCCCTAAATCTCTCAAACATGTAACAATTTCCTAATAATAGTTGTACGCCGTTGCCCGCCCCCCAAATCTGCTCGCTAAGTAGCCGGTACCATATGAAGAAGTGGAAATAAATATAATACTATTATTAAATAGATATAACTGATAGAGAGATACAAAATAGAAAAATATGCTTTGAATAAGAGCTGTGTTTGATGTCACTTTAATTAAAACAGAGTACTACTTATCCTTAATTACGTTAGTTACTAAATTATCTCAGCACAAAATAAAACATTAATTACAATCCGAAAAACCGTAGCATACATTTTTTTCTATTCTATACATTTCTGAAAAATAAAACCAACCCAGTGCTCTTTTTTTTTATCAAACTTACGCAAAAAGTTGGCCGTTTGTTTCAAATGAAAATTAAATTTTATCGTAAAGGGACTTTGATTTCCAATATTGTGATTGAATACATTTTTATCAACGAGATATACAAAAACATTTCATGAAAAAAATTCTGTGTAACATCACTAATTTCTGAAACGTAGGTTAATAACAGCAGTATTTTTGTTTGTTTTACATTGTTGTGCGCCACAATTAAGCAAGGAAGGTAGTGGCATTAGTTACTACTAGCACCATCTAATATCGACTAGCAGAACTAGTAGAGTCAAGAACATCCGAGAATTCTAGAAACCTCGGTCAAAGTCAATCGCGAACTTTCTAGATCTTTCTACAATGGAAGGTTAAGGTTAGGTGTGCATCACCAAATTCAATTCGATCTCACGTTGACACGTCATTCAAATTGATAAAACATATATTTTTCATCAACCATGAAACAATTCAAATACTGGTCGTCAGATCTCACTCAAAACGAGCACCAGCTTATACATAAAACAAAGTTCGCTTTTAGTGATAAGGTCACCCATTGTGTCACCCTATGTAATGTTTTCTTCATCTATATTGACTGTAACTTAAATAGTGTAGATAATAAAAAGTATTCTATTCTATAGTTTTGTGTGACGAGCCATATACCAACCTTATTAATAATAATAATAATGTATCATTTATTTCGGGTAACAAAGACCCATAACATACGCTGCGTGGTGTCACGTAACCTTCCGCGGAATCGCCGATACACAACTCTTATACAAAACTCTTCCTTGAGAAAGGTCTAACATAATGAGTTGGAACTCGCACCACGAACGACTTGAAAATCGTGTTATGTTATTATCAGTGGATATAAACTCTTCCATAAAATACAAAGAAAATAATGAAAACTTTTAATAAAACATCAACGGTAGTTAAGTACTTTAAGCGGTTAGGTTTACTACAGTTATAATTGAAAGGCTCGGTTTAATAGAAGCCACGATTAAGTATATTGTAGCGGTAAACAGCGGGGCGATACTGACCGCTAGTTTATAACACTAGGGAAAGCGTCGGGTTTCGTGTACTTTGATAAATTGTTGTAATTTTTCAATTGTTTAAAGTTTAATTTGCCCGCCTGTGTCGAGAGCGGGGCTGCGGTTTTTATAGCAACAGCCAAAACGCGTGCCTCGAAATGAACTCAAAGAAAGTGATAGTCTATCAAATAATGATTGTCAAACTCTTTAAACTTTTGGGCAGCGTTCTTGCTAATATAATTTCACTTTGTCTAGGCCTCTTTTTTCTGAACACGATGCGTCATCGACCCCGGCCTGGTTGTTATCGGACGGCGAGCCACTGCCACCCATAGCTCGCCATCCGCAGGCCCGCGCCTATGGTGGCCGGGAATCACCCCGCGACTCTCGTTAGTGAGATTAATTTTAGTTCAATCAAAATTAAGTAAGTAAAACAGTACTTGAATCAACCAATATGCTTTATGAACATATTATGTGACTCAACTTTTATATATTATACAAGGTAACCCATAGAAGACTTCATAATACACTCTCACTCAACTCGTCAACGCCTATATAACTTAAAAACCGACAAACCTGGTTCTAACAACAACATAATGTTACAAAGGAATCTACTTACCACTCGTTGACCATAAAACAAGTTTCATCATACTTGACGAGCTAATGTCAACTTCGCTGATTGACATTTTCTCTTTACGGACGTACAAAGGAGTTTTCCCTACAACACTAGGGAGAGTTCTACTAACAAGTCATGTTTACAGTACCTCGTGTTATAACTTAACGACACCGTAAAGGAAGGCAGTAATGAAATTGTGTTGCACGCTAGCTTGGCCACTCATAAACTACACATGTATGAGTACGACATCAAATATTACGGGCTTTGAGAGTTTCTAGTTGATAATACTAAATTGTATCAGTATGAGGATGTTATATTATATGCATACTTTAGGGTCCCTAGCATCACCCGTTGACCCTAAGACCGTCAAAATCATATCCTCTGAAATACATTCCCATTTGATGTCCAGGCAATCACTGTCCGCCACACAGTACGTTATATTATAAAGTTATATCTATACTAATATTATAAAGAGGTAACGTTTGTGAGTTGGTGAGGTTGTGAGTTAGTGACGTTGTAAGGGGTAATCTCTGGATCTGCTGAACCGATTTTCAAAATTATTTCACCAATAGAAAGCTACGTCATTGTGGAGTGTCTTAGGCTATATTTTATTCCCGTATTGCCTAGGGAACGGGAACAACGCGGGTGATACCGCGGGGCGCTGCTAGTATAATATACAGTCCATACCAGATTGCCTGAACTGTTCGTTCGTCGAGTCTACAATAGTGTCTGTGTATGTGAATTTGTATGTTTGTAAACGCATCCAAGATACCTATAGGAGAAATTCTTAGTGTGGAGCAACGTATTATTTCAACAAAAAAAAGTACAGATAAAAGGAGACGACCTCTTCAAAGAAAGGAAGGTAGTCTACAATAATACAGATAAAACAAATTTTTCGTGAGCTACTTCGCATTTTACCAGTGAGTGACGTACATACAAGCATATATGGGTTGTCTGTCCTTTTTAACCAGATGCAACTGATTACCAGTATTTTTCATGAAACTCAGTTGCGTAAGTCAGAGTATGGGAAATCATCAATAACTTTTTCTGCTCTGAGCGCAGCGGAAGGTAGTGTCAGACTTACTGACTAAAACCCATCCGTATTCATCTTAATGTCCTTTGCGTTCCAGGGCCACGGAAACTCTTTCGAACAAATTTCGCAACCCCGGCCATACGATACCCATTGGTAGACAAGTAGTGGCCTTCATATGAAAGAAAAACCTATATACCTGATATCTATATTTGTTAGACATGTCACCGGAAAATTGCAAACACCGTATGATTGTAAAATATCGCGTGAAATATTTTTTCTTAATAAGACTTTTCTTAACTGAAACACTTACAAACACTAGCAACATTTTAATAAATTTATAAATAAACTTAAATAATTCCTAATCCATAAATGCTATTATAATATTAATATTTTATTATTATAAATGAATATGAATATCAAAAATAATAAAAAGAACCAAAATCGAAACGAGTAATAGCAAAACATTAACATTTTACCTTGTTTTAAATAATAATAAGCCCTTTTCCTCTATTCTATCTTGCTGTGCCCAATAGGGTCCACAATGATCTAAAATTATGTATATTTTATATGTACTCTACCACCTAAATTCACATTGTGGAATGCAAATAAATGTATTGAGTACAATCTTGCTTGACAAATATACTTCCCACAAAATACTTTGTAGCTTTTTCAAACATGGGTGATTTGAACACAGACTTATGCGTAATTCCTAGATGAAAATAATTTTCTCTAGAAAAGTGTTATTCTCATTAGAGGCTTTTAGTTTTTTGTTTTCCTTTGTATCTTATCAGAAATTCCACACTTCCTACATGATAAGGCATTCACCTCACTTATTGGTCGAAGTAGTAGTGTCCGAGGTGAACGCATTACTACTCATTACTTTTTTTATAATTTACGTAAATAAGGCTCCTTATTCTGAATCATCTGTTGTTCGAAAAGCATTTGAATCGTTTCTATGGGGTTTGTCGAACTTCATTGTCTCGGTTCATTTCTGGTATTATCGACCACTGTTGATTCTGGCTTTCAGAAATTTCATTGGTGGGGAAAAGTTTGGCGGTTTTGTCCCAAAAAAAAAAAACACAGTTGAAAAGATTGATGAGATTTGAAAAGGCAAATAAAAAGTCAGTTTGAAACTACAAAAATCCACAATTATAAAAAAGTAAATGAAATAACCTATGAAAACTTTGAACTTTACGACTTATTTTTAATTATAAGTTTTAACGATTGTTTCGTGACGTCATACCCATTTGAGGGTTTTATGGCCCTCTTAATTAACACGCGATGTTCGGCATGCGACCGATTGTCGAGCAATCGCAGTCGTATCGGAGTCGCGTGCTTTTGTAGCGTTTTTAATCACGTAAGTTGTTGAAGCTTAGTTTCAGGGCAATTATTGGACTGAATTTAACGTTTTAATGTGACAAATATTAATAATTAATTTTAATTTATGGAGCAGGGTATGCTTCCGGGTTCATTAGTGTGTGGAGGTTTAGCTTGACATAAAAATAAACTTTGTATGAACATCTTTAGGTTGAAATTCTTTGAATGAGTCGTGTAGGGATTTTGGTTAATAATTACTGCTAACTCAACTCTAAATATTTTATTTTCACGCTAGCGACCCGCCCCGGCTTCGCACGGGTGCAATTCCGATACTAAATATACTACCGAATCTCTTTATATACAAAAGAAAGAATGATAAATATTTATTTGTGACTCTCACACGACAAACAAAATACTTTTTCTGAAAACAAAAAATGTTTACTCACATATTATTGTTATTTGTTTGTTTTTTTACATAATTATATACATTATATATATAAACCGTATCAAAATCCGTTGCCTAGTTTTAAAGATCTTAGCATACAGAGGGACAGACAGCGGGAAGCGACTTTGTTTTAAACTATGTAGTGATAGGGTAACTTGGGTACTACTAAAAAGTCATAAGTTAGAGCATGATCTTCGTCGTCGTTAATGAAAGCTGATCTAGTTGCGAGCCTGCGGATGGCGAGCTATGGGTGGCTCGCCGTCCGATAGCAACCAGGCCCGAGTCGACGGTGCGTCGTGTTTCACGCACGCCTAAAAGAGCTGACAGCAACAAAGACGGGGTCGTGCCTGCTAGATTTGCAGAATTTTTTCGAAACATTCACCGCGACCCTGGAACGCAAAGGATACTAGGAGGAACACGGTTGAGTTTTAGTCAGAAAGGGTCTGACACTGCTTTCTGCTCCGCCCAGAACGAGACAAGTCATTTGATGATTTCCCATCCAGAAAAGAAAGCTTGTCTTGTTGACGTTATAAAGTGAAGTTTTTGTGCTCGAGAGATGAGTTTTAGCTGCGCAAGCGCATTTACGCAAAGCAAATGTGTAAACGGGCTTACTTGCTCATATCTCGAGCACAAACGACAAACTTTGACAAACTTTAATGACAGTATAATGCCCCGATGGAGTTAAGTTGGAGTTTACGTTTTGAAAAATGGAAGTTTAAGTCAATGGAGTCTACAGTGTTCTCCCGCAATCCAAATATTCTTCTCTAACGCTTCTGACGTTAGAAAACCTGTATTGAAAATAAAGTCGTCACTTTCAATTGACAAAGCGTGTTCGTAATTTATGATCCCCTATTAACTGCGCTCATAAACTTAAAACGACTTAAGACCAAAATGTTTTAAGTAATTACAAAATAGAAAACTCTTGGGACTGCGCCTTCAGCACATAAATCATACTTTTAATAGCCATTTTATTGCCAAGGAAAAACTATTATTGCACAATTTTGAAGTTCTCAGCCTAATTAGAGAAATAGCTTTTGATTCACTATATTAAACTGTTAAAATTGAAGCGATGCCGCTCGAAATCACACCTTAAGACGCTACAGTTAAAGTGGTTAATAATTTGATTTAGGTGCGTTTGACTTTATATTATTCCCTACGTCATGATTGCGATAATTTAGAACTAAACTGTCTTAAATTGTATAGAACAGTTACGTTACAGAAATAGGGCGGCGAAAGATTAATTAGGCTGATTGAATAATGACGCCAGTTTATTATCTAAGGTACACTTATTTAAAGAAGTGTAAAAGTTAAATTACTGAAGGAATATTTATTTCCAGGTTATACTCGTATTCTAAGTTCGAAAGAAACCTTCCTCCAAGACAATAGACTCAGTTGCCATAACAAGGTTGACGACATGGCTGGGGCAGTGGTTGAGTGATTGGCTGCTACGAAGCGTGTTGTGGATTCGATTCTCGTACGGAACAAATATTTGAATGGCCTATAGATAGTTGCTCCGGGTCTGTCTGTGTGTGAGTTAATATGTTTGTAACCGCAACCAAGATTCAGGAGAAAAACCAAATGTGGGACAAAGTATGTACAAAAAACAATGAAGAAACTTTGGACTATGCAAATAAATAACTGCAATTTGAGGAAATGTCTTACAATACAGTGGTAAGTGGTATCTGCACTACATACTTAGTATTACCCAAACTAGTTCCTAATTAAATAATGTCACACCGTATGTATAAGATTATGAATCTCAGAAATTAATAAAGTTTGAAACCCAGCAAACGAGCAGTAGGTATATACCATTGCTTGCAACTTGATTGACAAAAAAAATTAATACCTCACTGAACAATGATCATAATGGTACTTACCTGTTAAATCGATTACGACAAAGTGCTTACATTGCCCTTATTTGTCGTCGTCCAAAGTCTTAGGTCCAACTCTCGATTTTAGATACCAGAGAGATAATTACCGAATTGTACAAAACGTTTGCGTTTCAGTTTCAATCTCAGTCTCAATCCTAAAAAAACATCGTTGATTTCATTTCATTTTGAGATTGATTACATCATTTGATAAGGTTCTATAATAAAATTTTCCTTTTTTTTAGTACGACTCAAGAGCTTGTCAAAATTATCTACCTAGCCTTTTCCCAACTATATTGGGGTCGGCTCCCAGTTAAAACAGATTCAGCTGAATGCCAGTATTTGTCATGGAGCGGCTGCCTACCAGGCCTCCACGACCACAGCTTACTTCTTGGCAAGGCTCGAGTCAGATTTTCTGGCTTCCTAAGGTACATAACGGCTGCTAAAGATCTACAAATGACGGCTAAGACCAACGGCTTAGCATGCTTTCCGAGGCACGGAGGATTCCGGTATGTTAAGATGGTCACCCATCCAAAGACCGACCGCGGCAAGCGTTGCTTTACCTTGAAGATCGACCCTTGCGGCTTTTATTATTTTTCACGAGTTCCTTTCGTAGCCTTCCTTGAGTAGAGCTTGACAACACAAACTGTAATTTCGCAATAAATCTACATTACCTACTTGCATATCATACAGTCTCGCCGCACCGCACTAAACTTCTCAAATTATATATTTCATTCCACTTCGCGCGACGACCGTACTTTCACACAAACCCGAACCACAATTCTTAACTGCACCGTGCACCGCGCAATACGCGATTTTGCGAAAATGAAAATATTTTCCATTCGAGACTATTTCAAAACCGTTGGAGAATGGAACGATTTCGACAAAGTCATGACATTGCCTATATTTGTCCAAGAAATCCTCGGCCAAAATATCTTAGATCCAACCTGGAATTTGAGAACCAGAATGGCGAAACAAATTTTCTTTATCATCTTAATAACTTACGTCATGATTGGCACAAAAGAGTTCCTCAAAGATGCGACAGACGTTACAGTGATAGGCGAGGCATATTACACTTTCCTAATAACCTTCTTTTTTTCAGTAAAATACCTGCTGTTCATTACCAGCCGTGAAACATTAAGAAAATCATACTTGATGGCGAAGACATCCGTATTTAACATCATAAGGGAAGACTCCACTGAAAAATCAAAAGAATTATTAGCAAAAATGAAGATAGTCGTCAAGATTTTGTTTGCTGGTGTCCTCTGCCCCGTAACGATGTACCTGATCGTGGCGTTTTGGAATTATTTTCTGGGGACGAGAGTGACTTTATCGAAAACGACCTCAATATTGATGCCCATGACGAGCCCTTATTACGAAGTCGGGTTGATCCTGCATACGATTTATTTAGTCAAGATGGCCTTCACGTACTGTGTGACAGATCTGTGGTTTGCTGTACTAATGTTTTCTTTCTGTATGGCCAGTGACAGTATCGCCCATCGTTTAAAGGTGGAGAGTAAGGGATCTGATGAAAGCGAATTGGAATATATGGATCGTTTGAACGATACGCTCAGGAAATTTTATAAGAATCATTCGATTTTGATGGAGTAAGTTTTGAACTGTCGACATAAATCACATGAATACTATATTAAATGCTAAACATTTTACGCAAAACCAAAATAATTAACAGACAAGTGTTGACAAGGCCAATTCACGTTTTAAATTGCATTAAAGTTCAAGGTACAACATCTTTTCAGCAACTACAAGTTACAGCTTGACAAAGTGTAGGGAAATTATAGCTGTTTTTGACATTTTGTGTTATTTATTTTTTTCAATTTTAACATTTTGGTACAAACACTCTATTGAAAACTTCTTACCAATTTTCAAATCATGTTTCTATCGTATGTAAGTGGTGGCAAATCATTACAATTGTTTTTTTTTTTGGCTCTGTTACTGGGGCTGTAAATGTTTTTCTTTTTTCAGATATTATTATATCACGAGCCAAATGTTTTTGTGGCCGGTTGTGATACCTCTCACAAGCGGATTATCCGCTATATGTGTGATTCTTCTGTGTATGACTGAGGTATGTTCTTGTTATTTTATTATTATTTAAGTCAAATAAAAATAAAATACTTACCTGTTTTTATTTTTTAAGGTCCTTTTTAAGGTCCCCAAGATAAAGGTTGGGTCTACATTGTTTGGGAACCGTTGGCCAAACAAACTGAATGTCAAAATCGTTACAGCTAGTTATCATATAGATAACTAGCTTTTTCTCACGGCTTCGCTTGCGTAAATTTAGCTTAAAACCAGCTCCGGGGTTCCCACCTATCTCTGTTCGACAACTTAAGCGTAAAGTGTTACAAATTGACAAAGTCATTTTATTTTTTTATATCATAGTTAGGATTTTGTTAAGAAAATTATTTTATTGTTCTAAGGTAGTTTCTTTTCTTTGTACTTTTCTAGGAAATACAATGGATGTTTCTGACTAACTTAGTACCAATAATGGTAGAAATATTTGCTTACAACGTTCTTGGTGAAGAAATTAAAAGTAAGGTAAGGTTTTGTCTCTTATTTTAGATTAAAAATAATTAGTTTCTATTTTGTCGTTGGATATTTTTCAGGGGGTGTTTTTATCCTCATATAAACTATTTTTAGGAATTACTGTTCTTTCAACTTTTTCGAGTAATGCAAATATAATTATACTTACTGAAAAAATCATCTGTTCCTCATATTTCAGAGTTCTTTTCGAACATGAATTGTTTATGAGTTCTTTACTTTTACTATGGGACCAACCCAGAAATCGAGAAAATAAAAACAGCTATCAACAATATTTTGATGAGTTATACGAACACAAATGTAAGGAACAGCTGATTTTTTTTTCGCGATTTCAGATTTGGTCCCGTAGTAAAAGTTGTTCATAATGATGAGTACAATGACCTCTTAAGAGGTTGTTGGTGTTTTACAAATAACCCTGTATAAAGTTGTACAATAACTTATATATTAATTTTCCTCCCAACAGGGAACGCAGTTCTACACGGCTCTCCTCGAGTTTGACTGGGCAAGCATGCGACTCAAAGACAAGAAGAACTATTTGATTATCATCAGTTACATGAACAAAGAATTTAAAATGAAGACAGCATTAGGGAATGACTTATCCCTTGTCACGTTGACTTCTGTAAGATTTAATACCTTTCACCATTATAAAGTTAATAAGTTTTACTATGGACATTGAAATATAAAAAAAAACAGCTATCGTTCGGTATATTACGTCCTTTTTTTTTGGATGGGAAATCATCAAATGACTTCTCCCGCTCTGGGCGGAGCGGAAAGGAGTGACAGACTCTTACTGACTAAAACCCACCGCGAAGACTATTTCGAACAAATTCAGCAGCCATGGCAGGCACTGACCTTATGTGGCTCCGTCTTCTTTGCGCGCGTGGAACACGACGCACTGTCGACTCTGGCCTAGTTGCTATAGGACGGCGAGCCACCCATAGCTCACCATCCGCAGGCCCTCGCCTACAGTGGCCGGGAATCGCCTTGCGTTTCTCGACGCACGGGGGTATATTACGTCCTAACTCGACAAAATATAAGGAATAGCACCGTAGTAAAAGTTTTTCATATGCACGACTGCCACCAAAAAAATATTTATTGTATAAACATAACATTTCGCCTGTAGTTTTATGTAGAAAAACATACCTAGTAAATTCACTCAAATTACTAGTTCAAATAAGTATAAGTTCAAAAAGTAAATGTTCGGAGGAATGGCCAATAGGTGACCTATAGCCATTTCCCTGGTACGAATCTCCATTCTAATTTAATAATGAAAATTTTCTTTGTTTTTTTTTTCAGGTATTAAAATCAGGCTACCAAGGTTTCACTATGATTCGAACAATGGAAACATAAAACGCAATTTAAGCACGAAACTTGCACATAATATAACAAAACAATTCGACGCACACTGACAAAACACCAATTACGAGAAATAAGGAAGACGGAAAAAATGGAAAGAGAGTCTTTTATATTTTACTGAAACCGATTTACCACCAATCAGATGGCATTTGCACGCTCCGACAGAAAGAAAAACGAAGTGTATTATAGAAATCGGACATTGAAAAAGGTGGAGTATATCAGATGGTACAAATCCGCGGTTCGGACGTTTTTCAAGCGGCCTCCTAATTTGTTTCGACTATAGACGATTGAGTTGAAAGAAAGGACGGAAACGTATATGTTATGTTGGTAATTTGTAAAAGCACTGCTTCATTATAAATTTGACACAAATCAAAGGCTACATTAAAAACATTGAGTATATTCATGATGTTTTAATTTTTTCATTAAATGAATTTTAATTTTCCTCAAAATTGTTTGTATTTGTCGTAGAACTTGACACTTAAACAAAACATGGAACCCTAAAGAATTTACTCAAACCAATTAAAATTTATTCACTTTTGAAACGTTTCCCAAAATATCTAAATCAACGTCAAAACCATTGAATAAGCCATGGAGTTAGAAACGTAGCAAAATATGCCAAAACCAAACTGATTTCGAACGTGACTTCGCGCTCAAAGTCCATTTAAATACTCGGCAGTTACGGGGAACTGCTTTGAACCGCTTTCAACTGGTCTGAACCGATACAGACCAGTTTGATCTGGATCAGTGTTCGGTGCGCAATACCGTGAAAATGCTTTACGATTATTGCTACGGAGCATTTATAGCCGAGTTAAAATTCTCACGGACTATGTTCTCCGCTGGCGTACTATGAGTATTCGCATTCACCTTTGTGAAAATTTTGTGGTATTGGTGGAGTAATGGCCGCTGGAAAAATGTGGAGAAGCCTTTGGTGATTGGCTTTTTATTTCTTTCTCATGCCATCAAAATACCGCTGTGCATATGCTTCAAGTGGTTTTGCATACCCCACTATGGGCAAAAAAGTAGTTTGTTTTTAAAGACCCGAACAAACATCCTATTTCACACAGTGTACATACGTATTATTTACATACATATTATCATAAATATGTTTTTCAGCTGAATAACCATTAGATCCGAGCATGAAAGTTAATAATTTGAATACATTATAATTTATGAACTATTTTTGACATAATATAATATATCTGTATCCTAATCTAAAATGGAGGTCCCAACTTTTGAACTAAATGACGTCTCTTTTGTCAACGTACAAGGAGATCTTCTAGGTACAAAAATACTTCATACCTGTACAAAAGCAAGGAGTAGTGGTCCTCAGTAATCCCGTGAGGTAAGTGTGGTAATTCTTACTCTTCCCCCCAACCTCTCCCCCCTTCAGAGACCATACATGTGATGATTGAACTTCGCAACGTGGCGCAGCTAGAAATAAAATAGTTCGCCATTGTACGACGTTATTTTAAAACCCTGAGAACTTTTCTCGGCAGGTTTTCTTTGGGGAGAGAAAACCGTTTTCCGTGAAAAAGTATACGAGATGTGATAAGCGTGTGAAGTTGGGTTTCTATGGAAAACATTTTTAGCATAAATTCAGGTCACTGGGTTTCTAGTATGCAGCAAAGGAATGGCGTCATGAAAATTGAAGTATATAAACACATCAAAAGTATCTAGGGATCAACATATATTTTTGCAATAACTTTCCTCCTGATTGATATTAATTAAAATTTTCTTTAAGGATTCATCAAATAAAGTGTTTTCGTTTGTCACAGTAACGATAAACCAAGTCACCTTTGCATTAATAAAGAAATTTGCCATTTTCCTAATAAAGGGATTTTTGACATTTGAACCACTAACATTAAAGTTCGAAAAAAAGACTGAAATAACAGTTTTCTTTAAAATTTTATTGGGTAACTTAAACAATTAATAATCCGTGTTTCTACCGCGAACACTAACAACACAAGAACATCGGTTTGGCATACTCAAAATGAGTTCATCCAAATCACGCTGTGGAATGGCCGCCCATGTTCGTTGCAACAACAAAAAAAGGTCTTCTTGCGACTGGATACCCTCCATATTCGGCAGAGCTCTTCTCTGTAGCATATCCCATGCATGCTCAATCGGGTTCAAGTCTGGCGACTGAGCAGGCCAGGGCAGGACATTGATGTTAGCTGCGGCGAGAGTCTGTCTTACAACTCTTGCGGTGTGCGGTCGTGCATTATCATGCATTAACTGAAATAAGGGACCGATTTGCACTTGTAGAGGAACGATGACGTCTGATACAATCGTCTCAGCATAAATTTGAGCGTTGAGGTTGCCTCTGATCCAAATCAACTCAGTTCTTCCGCCGATCCAAATACCCGCCCATACTATGATGGTTCCACCACTATAAGGATGGACTTCCTGGCAGGATTTTAATCGCTGTTGGCGTCCAGGGGTTCTCCAGTGTCGTATACGTCTTGTATCCGGTCTCATACCAAAACGAGACTCATCAGAAAAGCACACGAAACGCCATTGTTCTTCTGCCCAATTTCTGTGTTCAAGAGCCCATTGATATCGAATCCTACGATTGTGCATTGCTATAGGTGGTACCCGTAGCGGTCTTCGGGAATGAAGGTTCACTTCATGCAAGCGGTTTCTGACTGTTTGGTCGCTAATTAAGTTCCCTGAAGAGTGATGAAGCCTCACGGCTAACATCATGGCGGTTATTGTTGGAGCTCTTCGAGTTAAGATTTGAATGTATCGGTCTTGTCTCCGTGTGGTGCAGCGATACCGTCCTCCATGGCGCTCAGCCAAGGTAAGCGAAGAGCTCTGCCGAATATGGAGGGTATCCAGTCGCAAGAAGACCTTTTTTTGTTGTTGCAACGAACATGGGCGGCCATTCCACAGCGTGATTTGGATGAACTCATTTTGAGTATGCCAAACCGATGTTCTTGTGTTGTTAGTGTTCGCGGTAGAAACACGGATTATTAATTGTTTAAGTTACCCAATAAAATTTTAAAGAAAACTGTTATTTCAGTCTTTTTTTCGAACTTTAATGTTAGTGGTTCAAATGTCAAAAATCCCTTTATTAGGAAAATGGCAAATTTCTTTATTAATGCAAAGGTGACTTGGTTTATCGTTACTGTGACAAACGAAAACACTTTATTTGATGAATCCTTAAAGAAAATTTTAATTAATATCAATCAGGAGAAAAGTTATTGCAAAAATATATGTTGATCCCTAGATACTTTTGATGTGTTTATTTTTGTTACTAGAAACCGACTGGGAACTTGCACCAACCAGAGTTATCGAGTGTGTAATGTTAGTTGTAACTATTTTTAATATAAAAATGAAACGTATAATTTGGTATAATTTGTTATAATCATCTATAGTTATAACAACTTATGATATAAATCCAAGAGATATAATTTCATTTCAAATCATTTTCAGTTGACATTGACATTTAAACTAATGATTTAAGTTAAAATGTTCATATTGAACCGTCAACATGACATGCACGGAATAGTAAATTCGTCCTGCTTACTTATGGCGATGTTGCCATCTCGAATAAGATGTTGCATTTGGGAACACCACAGATCTACTAATCACAATTTCCTTCGAGTGTACATTCGACTTAAATTACGGTCGTCACCAAGGCATGTTGACTGTGACCTATTTTTGACTGCAGGGTTTAAAGGAACCTAACATGAATGGGATGACGGGAGCTAGTGACCGAGCGAACCCATTCATGGACCTAACCTATCCGTGGTCGGGTGCCCTAAGCTCCCGAGTTAAATCGGTCGCTCTTTGTTAAGCGGTTAGATCAAATAAATAAATAAAGAAAAATGTTTATTAAGGTTTCGCACAAAACAAAGACACATAAATAAATAATTATAAGCTATAAATAATTATAGGCCTATATATATATGCTGCAATATTTAAAAATAATATTTTAATAAAGGAAATAATATCAATTACATGATGATAATTAGATCAAAAGAACCTTATACTAAACGAACGTAAGAGAAAGTTATTATAACATGTGTTGTTACGTATACTGAACGTTATAACGAATATCTGTATTGTGTAGATCCCACCCCAAAAGAGAAGGAATGGGAATATGAATGAGTATTAACTCATTCATATTCCCATTCCTTCTCTTTTCTAACAATACGTTTGTGGAACTCACTCCCACCTAAGAAAAGAAACTGTAATAATATGTCTCTCTTCATAAAACAAGTAAAATTTTTATTTATTTTTTATATTAAACGAATTTCATTATTTGTCCACTATATTGTTGATTCTGTGTATATTATAGGTAAGTATTTGTGTTATTTTATTCAAATCAAATCAAATCAAATACATTTATTTGTGTACATAGGTAAAAATGGGTGGAACAATAACAGGATAATGTGTCTCTGTGTCCTGCCACAGTAGGTGACATACAAATATTAATTGAAATTACATAATTAAGCATATTAATAGATATAAAATTTAAATGAATAAGATCGTGCAAATGGTAGGCAGCTCTCTGCTTGTTGAATTTATACACATGATAAATCGATTCTAGAACGTGTCATTGTTGTCTCATGTACTGAATTCAATATCCGCGTTTGCCAAACTACGTTCAGCGTTGTTCACCATGTACTATGTATATGTATACAAAACGCAGCATGACCCAGGCAGATTATATTTTAATATTTATTTATTTATTTATTTAATACTTTACGCACAAATGTACAGAGGCGGACTTAATGCCTTAGGCATTTTCTACCAGTCAACCTTTGGGTGATGCAGAGAATAATTGTGGTAGGTGCAGTATGAAAGAGAAAAAAATAAATAAGCAGTAACGCGATTAATATTAACTTACTACAAATATAATATATAAACTATACATATAATACAATGATATAATATATACTCCAATTAATAAACTTATACACGAAAATAATACAGTTGATGCAAACAGCTAATGAGTAAACAAAAAAGAACAAAATAGTGATTTGTCGGCAAAGAAGTCTTTCATAGAGTAATAGCATTTGTTCACTAATAGTTCATGGAGTTTCTTTTTAAATGATTTTATTTCAGTAATTGCTCTTATAGGCTAAGGAATATTATTGAATATACGCGGAGCCGAACAGAAAATTATTATATATATTATTATAATTAATAGTAGTAGATAAGTAGTATTTTTAATTTAATTTATATGTGTAAATAGATAATAATAAATTTTAGTTAAATTAGTACGTATAGTCTATTTTAAGTTTCCTTCTCTGTCTCTTTTCACACTGCGTCTACGTTTCTTATCCCACTCTTCTGTCGCAGGCCAGGTGGAAGAGCAGTACCTTTGTGATCTTGATTTTGTATAAAATTTCCTTATATTGTGTACATAAATAAATGTGATTTTCCGAATTCCTTAATTCATTTTCTTGAAAATATACAATAGGTACATTGTGAAAATATCGTTACACATTGTCTCTTTCAAGGAAAAAGAATTTAATATAATTTTAAACTTTATAGTAAGCGAGAAGATTAAAAATTGAAAATTCGAGTGTGCACAATATATTAAAAAGTAAGAGAAAGAGGGACACTTTTATATTTTTGACGATTACCTGCAGTTCGTTAAGAGCTGAAGATGTTGCAAATAAAAGGAATGACGGTTCCGCAGCCTTTTATTTTACTTCGTGAAGAAATCTTTATTGGTGTGATAAAAGTATTTCCAGTCTTATTCAGATTTAACTATAGCCCATAGAGACTAACTAGTAGTAGTATTTTAAACTACCATTTTTGGGCCTGTCTTTGACTTGCATGAGCCCTGGGCCCCAAATCTGCTATTTTTATAAATTTGTCATTCTAACACGATCCCATTGTCATTTTGCTAAAGTTCGTAATCTGCTAAATTCATAATGGTCGATCATTGGTCGGTCAATGGTCTTGATTTATTTTTTGATATCCGAGCTATTAAAAGCAATGACTGCACAATGACATTCTAATGGTAGGTCAGATCAAAGGAACTGTGCAGATTACCGCATACGTCTGTCAATAATTTGTCATTATGTACGAGATTACCATTCTATGCCATTTTTTTCAATGGAGTGTCAGTGGTTGACCATTGATAAGTCATGGTGACGCTTTTATATTAGTAGATTACCAAACTTGTAGAAATCAACCATTATGAAATCAATGATAGACCATTCTGACACTATTGTAATAGTAGACTTGGGGCCCTGGTGGTTGCGGGTGTCATGATTACTCAAAGTCTGGCAGATAGTAGCGCATGTTGGATCATTTGGCACCATTTGGTGGTTGAGCTGAATGGTGCTAGCGCGGGCGTCATGTTCGTGAGCAAGTGCCATGAGCTAGGACTGGTCATCACTCAGCTGCTGTGGCAGCTGAGTGATGACCAGTCCTAGCTCCTAGCCTAGCCTAGTTTATTTTAACTATTTGTGTTCTTTGAATTGTTGTTTTTTTTTCTCCGGGCGCTTGATCGCGCAAGACTTTTTTCATCGTTTTCACATATGATATACATATGTATGTTTTTTGTTGTAAAAAAATATTGAGTTAAAAGGATGTCCGTGGATTTTCTAGCACGTTCTTTTCCATAGAGATTTATGCTTTCGAACGTGCAAAAGCTACATCTCTTTTGACTGACCGAGGTTGACAATTCAAAATGGCCTGGCTTTTAAATGGTTAATTTAAATAAATATTTTGAGTTTGCGCTTTGAGTTGAATTGGTATTTTCGCCCCCGTACCTTATTTGCAGCCGCTGTATCCCAGTCGCTACGGAATTACCACGAAATGCGAAAACTGGTGACATCTATCAATCCACACTGGGCCTACATGCCAAAAGCAGATTTGCTGATGCTGGACGGATATAACTTTAAATTAAAAAAATATCATTTTCAAGAAAGAAAGAAAATACATTTATTTGGCACATACAGATACACAAATAAAAGGAAACTTAATTTTAAAACAATAACATTGTGTGACCCGCGCATTGTGTGATTTTCAAAGCACCCCATAAGTATAAAACAAACAGGTAGGTTATACCTACTTATTATATCTCTCTTACAAAGAATAGGTTTGTTTTCTAGCAGGAGAATGATCATACGCTGATAATACTAGCCGTATTTAACCAAAATTTTTAACATACAATTTTTCAAGGAACCCCAAACTTTTGAGGCAAGTAGAAATTATATCCAACAAAAACTGTTCGCTGCGTTAGTCAGCTAATGAAATTAACAGTCCCCGCTGAGTTTAGTTAATTCCAGTTTCACGGCAACTCTGGCCAACTGTTATATTTCATTGTTGGGATAACACCTGCGCTTTCAGGGGAGCGAGAAAAATTGTACAGAAGATTTGTGTAGTGTACTCTCTTTTACGTGTTTCCTCTGTGTCATTTGTTATTGGACATTCTTGTCTGACAGTTTACAAAATTAAGTATGAAGTGGTTTTTTAGATGGTTTTATTTTTAAACTTCATTTGATATCAGAAAGATGTTCACAGATGTGATAAATTAGGATTACGACAAGGTGATTGTGCGTCATTATTTATTTTGACTTCGCGCACAAAGGTACAATGATGGCGGACTTAATGCCTTAAGTAAGGTATTCTCTACAAGTCAACCGAGGCTGGTGAAGAGACAACCTGGCCGGTGTTTTTGTTTTTTGCAGATTTTTCAATGTAGCGGTTCTATACTTTGGTAGCAGATAACACGTTATCCTTTTCCTGGCAAGCCTTAGAGCTGGTTCACATTAGCTCGGGCCGACAGTTTACCGTTGACCGACTGTCGGTTGTTGCTGTTCACACTAGACGCTGCCGACCCGACCTAATATGAACACCACTGACGGTACGGTCGTTTTACTGCCCGTACATAGCCCGTATCATCACAAAACAGTCTGTCGTAGTTGACTTTTTTGTACGATGGACGACGAAAAGTTCTGTATTTATTTCACCCTCCATATTTAAACGTGTTTTCTCTGCATAGACTTCGACGAAACTGCTCGCGCGAGTGCCGAGAGCGGGGAATGAGCAGGTGGAATTGGCTCCGCTGCTTCGCGCCGACAAATGTGAACAGCGCTATACTTGTCAGTACGCCTATATTATGCCGACCCGACAGAAATTGTGGCTGAAATTCCGGTAAAAGTGTCGGCTCCGTTAGTTTTTTCGGGTCGACCATATGTTCGCTATTGAAATACATATGCCAATATGGATCCGACACGTTTGTCGGCCCAATAAAACTGTCGGTCCGACCTAATGTGAACCCGCTCTTAATTCAATTCCATCATCCTAAATCTCCGACAAGAAAACCATTATAAAAATTACCATTCAGTGAAATTGTCTACAGTGAAGCTTAGGTGCCACTTTCAATTATTGCTTTAGTTGACAGATAAATAATTAAAAACCCACGAATACAAATCTCCTCTTCTCCAAAGAAACATAAATTACTGTGATAAATAATATTATATTATTGTGAAGTTGTACTTTGTTATGAATTTAGATACAAATTACTCGTCGAGTTTGAAGGTTTATATATTATTCAGAATAGCTAAGGTCTAGATTAAGTCCCGGGAACTTAGCACAGTAATTTCTTATAAGCGTCTATAGGCGGAACTTTCAAGTGTTAGCAAGTACCAAGTTTGTTGACTCGAACGTTTTAGGTAAATGAGTGAATTATGTACGATTATGTTAGTTCAGATTTGTAACAGTGACGTTTAGTGTAATAAATGTTAGTACCTCGTAGATAGATAAAAGCTTTTATTTGGTAAAATACACAGAATTCTTTTTTTAGTTGAGAACGTTTACTCTTCATGGTGTCTCATACATCTAAAGATCGAGTTCTTATTTTTAGAAATGAATGAACCGATTTTATTGAAATTTGGTATGCATACCCAAGATAAATACGCTTAGTGAAGAACATTTTCGAAATAAATAGTACTCAACAGGCTTTAAAGTTACGTTAGACGCCGAGACGAGTAAACGTTCTTAAATCACCAAAATATTATCTATATACTAAAGCTATAATATAATAAAGCTGAGGAGTCATTTTGTTTATTTTTTTCAATCTCTGGAACTACCTGTCGGATTTAAAAAAATCTCATTGTATATGATAGCCACATTCATGAGGTAGGCTATAGACTATATGGGAACGAAAAAAAAAAAGTTAGGCGGAACTTGGATTTTAGTCACAAAGAGTTCGACACTACCTTCCGCTCTGCCCAGAGCGGAAGAAGTCATTTGATGACTTCCCATCCATAACACAAATGGTCATTGTACCCATGTCATTCCCAAGTTTCAACCAATTCCGTGCAGCCATTGAGACGTAAAGAGGCAATAAACATACCGAGTAACTTTCACATGAATAAATAAATAATAGGATATATCTATATATATAAAAATCAATGCCACTTTTCGTTGTAATTCCATAACTCAAGAACGGGCTCACCTATCCAAACCAAATGCTTAGGATTTGGTCGGCATATTTAGTAGATGGTTTATGTGAAGTTTGCACAAAATCGGTCGAGCGGTTCCTCATTTGTCACATTTTTTGTAATAAATGAATTCAATAGAAACTTTTTTCACAGAAACTTTTTTGAAGTTTTGTTGACAGGACAAGCACGTTGTTATGTCATTCATGCCGTCAATTCATTTTGGACGTGGTTTGATTAAATCATATTATCAGCGATAAATTTCTACTATATAAAAATAAGTCGGGTTTTCCTTCCTGACGCTATAACTCCAGAACGCACGAACCGATTTCCACGGTTTTGCATTCGTTGGAAAGGTCTCGGGCTCCGTGAGGTTTATAACAAAGAAAATTCAGGAAAAATTTCAACAGAAAAGCGGGAAAATATTTTTTCATTTTTTTATATAAGTATGGCAAAACAACGTTTGCTGGGTCAGCTAGTAACTAATAAAGACTTATTCAGTACAATCATTCAATTATTACCACATCCTTATTATTAACACATTCAATCATAATATCAATACGAATACGTTTACCATGTCAAGATGAAATTTAATAAATAATTTGAAACAAACAATACAATACCTATATAATGATACACATTTTTCAAGCGAAAACTATCACTAACATGACAACCGGTCTCTAATCTTCTGTCAGCTTCCACCGTGTAAACTATCACTAACTTTGCAGCCGGTGTTTTCTATTAACTTCCACAGTGTAAACTATCACTAACATTACAGCCCGTCTCTATTATCAACTTCCACAGTGTAAACTATCACTAACATCACAGCCGGTCTCTTCTAGCAACTGCCACAGTGTAAACTATCACTAACATTACAGCCGGTCTCTACTATCAACTTCCACAGTGTAAACTATCACTAACATTACAGCCCGTCTCTATTATCAACTTCCACAGTGTAAACTATCACTAACATCACAGCCGGTCTCTTCTAGCAACTGCCACAGTGTAAACTATCACTAACATTACAGCCGGTCTCTACAATCAACTTCCACAGTGTAAACTATCACTAACATTACAGCCGGTCTCTTCTATCAACTTCCACAGTGTAAACTATCACTAACATTACAGTAGGTCTATTCTGTCAGCTTCCACAGTGTAAACTATCACTAACATTACAGCCGGTCTCGTCTATCAACTTCCACAGTGTAAACTATCACTAACATTACAGCCGGTCTCTTCTATCAACTTCCACCGTGTAAACTATCACTAACATTACAGCCGGTCTCTTCTATCAACTTCCACAGTGTAAACTATCACTAACATTACAGCCGGTCTCTTCTATCAACTTTCACCGTGTAAACTTAGGTGGAGTGATTATGAAGTGAACTGTCATTAATTCTTGTTTGTATGATTTGACAGCCCACGTCATGTTCAATAGGGATGTTTCCTGAGTAAAAAATATATGATTATTATTAGTCCGTCAGTTAGATTATAGAAAAATATTGGATACGTATTTTTTCCTTTATCAAATCTATAAAAACTGACGAAGATACAAAGCATCAAAGATCAGGAGTGGGGGCTTGTGACGTCACGGCTCGGTAAAAATTATAGCGAGTAGTGACGTCACACGAGTTTTCAACGCACTGTATCGTCTTCATTTTTTGTGTATGTGAAAAAAAAAACGTGTCCATTATTTTTTGGAAATCTATCCGACGGACTAATTAGATTTTTTTAGGTAACTACCTTATTCGACCTCATTTTACACATTGAGATGTTTACAGAATCGCACTGCTGATTGTACACCATACCTCTACTCTCAAAAACTTCACCAAACATTTCATTCAAGTCGAGAATCTCGCTACAGATATACAGTGTTAAACTAAACTAGACAATTTGACATAGTTAATGGCAGTTCTTAGCTAGACGTTGACAAAGGCGGCAGCGGCGACAGATTAGTGAGGAGCGGGTGTTACCCTTGCAAGGGGCTTAGAAACTAACTGACGACGGTGGGATTTAAAAATAGAAGAATTATCTAGGGCTTATGTTCAGGAAAAGGAGTGATAAAATATGGTGTCGCTTTGGATGATGTGATCTCAGTCAATAGTATATATTATTTTGTAAACTAAGCGTTAAAATAGGGTATTTTACTGAAAAAATACTTACTAACATACTAACAAACTTACTAGTCCGTCACATAGATTTTCAAAAAATATTGGTCTCGTATTTTTTTTTTAATTTGAAACTACACAAAATACGTTTCCAATATTTTTTAGGAAATTCGTCTAAAGTAGTAAATAGAATTATGAATTTTATATCTAGTAAAACACCAAATTGTTATAATAAATGGGTGAATTTCAACAAGTGATTTTTATATGTCATTTCGGTGGGATTTTTTAATTTCAATGCTATCTACATATTTTTAGTGACAAATAAAACTTTAGCCTATTTTATAACATTGTGCGTGAGTGGACATCAAATTTAATCAAAACTTACATAAATATTTAAGGATGAATTTTTAAGAGTCCACTGAAATGAAAAGTGTCTACCGAAATGATAAAAATGACCACCGAAATGATAAACTGTGCACCGGAATGAAATAAATCCACCGATATGATACAGCTAAGAACAACCGTGCCGGGCAGCCAGGGTTCCGTACTTTGTTAGGTTTGATTTCCACAAATTTTAGATAAACACTGAGACAGGACAGTAGACAGTTATTTTAATATCATCATTAATATATAGATATTACAATTACTATTACATATATCATTCTTTGAGGTTACAATAACCTCAAAGAATGATATTATTGTAATATTTATTATGATATGAATGAATTGTTTCTTCACTTAAATAACCTTTGGTAATTTTTCTGGTTGTTGTTGTGTGAAAATGTTGGAAAACTTTATCGTAAATGCTGGTAACCATAAATAAATATTTTTGTTTGTTTATGAACTAATACTAATTTACTTGATATATTTTCAAAAGAGTGAACGAAGCGCGATAAGAAAGCTTAAAGTTTCTGATTAATATGATGGCTGCATTTGTAAGTTATGCCATTAATAGTAATACATAATGTGTACCCGTTGCACTAAGAGAAAAATGCTAGGTATAATTTAGTTAAATTGGTAACGAAACGTTAAATTTCTACAGGTATATAAGTAAAACTTCTAAAATTAAATCAACTCTTATATTTTATACTGGGAGCTACTACCCGATAATATCACCGTGGACTCGACAATATACTGTCATCAGCTTGACTGACTCCGTACAGAAATCAACAAAAAGCGCCGTGAACACTCAAAGATATACCTACTTCCTTCACGACAACGCTCGGCCGCACATAGCCAAAGTCGTTCGTCAGAAGCTATTGGATTTTGAATGGGAGCTACTGCCACATCCACCTTACTCTCCCGATCTAGCGCCAACGAATTTTCATTTGTTACGCTCTCTCAGTAATCATATACAGGACAAAAAATTTGATGATAGAGCACAGTTAACAGATTTCCTCAAAAGCTTTTTTGCCTCACGGCTCCCAAGTTTTTACGCTGAGGGTATCCATGCTTTACCTAATCGCTGGAAATGGGTTGTAGATAACAACGGTGCCTACTATAAAGACAAGTAAATGTAAATTAAAAATATAATTTAAAATTGTTTTGTTTATTTGCAACGCTCATTACTTTCCTACCAACCCAATATATACATGTAGGTACTAGCTACATATAAATATGTGTATATTATATGTCTTTAATCTTAAACACAAATATTACACAACAAATACACCCGAATAATCTAATCTACACTTACTTACATTACAAAACTATGACTTTATATTTGATAAAGGATCTCTAAAACTTTATGGTTTTATCATTTCGGAGATACATTTCATTCCGGTGGACTGTGACACCGAAATGAAACTATTTTTGTCCCCATGTTACTGAAATGATAAACTTACTTTTTTGGCGGAAAAACCGCAAGCTTTGGGACCGCTGCGTTCGCGCCGAGAGCTTGAGCCGGACTGATCCGAAGTGAGGAAAGGTGAGAGGGGCGTAACAACGCAATGTTGACATGGATAATCTACTAAAACTTACTGTCCTCTGAAATGATAACTTTTTTCCAGACAAAAGTTGACTGCCTGTCAAATCCATGAGAAAGAAGATAAACAAACAAAAATAGTTTTATTTGATCGAATATATTATAATTTAATGATAAGAGAATTGATTTAAATCCATATTATGAATCTATTGGCAGGGGAAGGTATTTTATGAGCGGAATTGGGTTCAGGACAGGCCACCGTGATGATAAAATAACACTTTGTAATTTTTTTTTTTGGTATATTAGAGGGTAGAAATCAATGATTTTTTTTGCCAAGGTAGAGAAGTACTTACGTTGTTGAGAAAAAATATATAAAATAAAAAACCAGCACATTGCACTACCGTTCTCAGGTTTGCCGTGTATTTTTTTTGCTTGCGCAATTCACCCAAATATAAAATAAACATGGTTGCTGTTTATCTATGTTTTGCCATTTGACGAACAAATAAACGTAATTCGACGGTTAAAAGGAAGTAGGGCATAAGCGACATTTTGGTCAAAAATGAGTTATATATGCCATCCTACGTAAAATTTTCCGCTCTTTCGAATGCGCTTACTCTCGTGGCTCTACGATGAGTTTTTTGGCGTTTATGCCCTAGCAAAAAAAATCATTTTCATAGTATTAGTTTTCGTAACCGACGAAAATTCAAGTAATTTTTGCTACAAAGGTGCTTGTGCCCCTACAAAAAATGATTTATTTTGTGTTTGTTGTCGGTAATGCTTTTTTACTTCATAAGGTTGTCGAGCTTTCGGTTGTTTATGCCTTTTAAGCTTTTCCCTCACAAAGTACAAACGTTGTTTATAGCCTACTTCCATTTCGTAATTTAACATAGCTATGGCGCTTGTACCCTATATACGAAATTCATTTTCATATTACTCTGTCAGTTATACCCTATTACCATTCAGTACTTTATGGAAGCTATGCAGGTTATGCTCTATTACCTAAATTTATTTTAATATCACACTGTTGGTTATACCTTACTTCCGCGTACAATATAAATACAGTTTTGTCGATAATATCTTATTACTTAAATTAAATAAGATATCATGGTGTCGATTATAACCACATTATAACCTACTTCCACGTTCTACAATCATACTTATACGTCACTTATACTACAATACCCAATAAGCTTTTTATTATTTACTGTTATGTTTGTTACCTTTTTAAATGTTAATATTACGGATACATACCAAGTGTTCGTAATTAATTCTTAAGTTCCCTACCTGCTAGCTGCAGTATTAGCTACCTACCCATCATCATCATCATCATCAACAGCCTGTTGCAGTCCACTGCTGGACATAGGCCCCTCCAATTGCACGCCACTTAGATCTATTTTCGGCTTCTCGCATCCAGTTTCTGCCAGCCGTCCTGCGCAAATCGTCACTCCACCGTGCGTCTCGGCAAACGTAGTGTAGAACGTCCTACATTACGTTTGCCGAGACGCGGTCTCCACTCTAGAACTCGTTTACCCCAACGGTTGTCGGTTAATATGGCCAGCCCACTGCCACTTCAGCTTACTAATCCGGTAGGCTACATCGATGACCTTGCTTCTCTGACGGATCACCTCATTTCTGATGCGATCCTTCAGAGACACACCGAGCATAGCCCTTTCCATAGCACACTGAGCGACTTTAAGCTTGTAGATCATACGAGCCGTCAGTCTCCACGTTTCTGCTCCGTATGCCATGACGGGTAGGACGCACTGATTGAAGACTTTCGTCTTTAGGCACTGTGGAATCGACGATGTAAAGACTCGACGTAGCTTCGCAGACGCTGCCCAGCCTAACTGAATTCTTCTATTCACCTCGCCCTCAAAGTTGTTTCTACCTAACTGCAATGTCTGCCCGAGGTACACATATTTTTGAACAACTTCAAGAATTGCACCGTGAATCGCAATCGGTTCCGGTAGAACATTTTCGTTGAACATGACCTTGGTTTTATCCAAAGTCAAAGTCAATATGTTTACTGCGAAACAATGTTGATGTTACAGAAAAGTCAGCCAGATCAATCAGCATCTGTTGTAGGTCCTGCAGCATTTCTGCCATGATGACGATATCATCTACAAATCGCAAGTAAGAGATGTAATCGCCATTGATGTTAATGCTACGTTCGTTCCAGTTCAGCGTCTTGAACATAATATCCTCCATTGCATTAGTGAACAATTTCGGGGAAATAACATCCCCTTGTCTCACTCCTCGATGCAACGGTATGGGACTTGTTTGCTGATTCTGTACTTGAACGGACATGGTGGCAGCCTCGTAGAGACATCTCATCACTTGGATGTATCGCCAGTCTACTTGGCAGCGCTGCAGGGACTTCAGAACAGACCAGATTTCAACCGAGTCAAAGGCCTTTTCATGATTCGATCACAAATGCTAGACACAGGGGCTGATTATACTCTTCGGTCTTCTGTATAATCTGCCGCACTGTGTGGATGTGGTCTATGTGGCCGTATCCGCTCCGAAACCCAGCCTGTTCTGGTAGTTGGAATTCGTCGAGCTTTCGCGCAAGACGGTTCATAATCACTCTTGAAAACAGCTTATAGACCTGGCTTTGAAGGGATATGGGTCGATAGTTCTTCAATAGGGTCTTGTCTCCCTTTTTGAAGAACGGAGTAGAAGTGTGGTTATCTTAACCACACTTCTACTCCACGCCACTCTGAAATTCTCCCTTCAAACAGGACAGCGTTAAACAGCTTCTGGAGCTCCCTCAGTACGGGTTTACCTCCAGCTTTCAGCAGCTCTGTGGTAACGCCGTCTTCTCCAGGGGCTTTTCCATTTTTAAGCTGCCCAAGAGCGATCTCGATTTCGCCAATACTGACTTATTTATTTATTAAAACTTTACGCACTAGTAAAAAAAAACTGTACAAAGCGGACTTAATGCCATAGGACTTCTGGCAGGTCTTCGGTTAAATGGCCTGTCAATGTGGCTCTAGAACCCTCATTTTTGGGATGAGGACGAGATGCTTGCGATGCGTATAACCGGCTATAGAAGTCCTCCACTTCCGAAAAAACTACTGGCTTCAAAGAAACAACTTCTCCACTTGCTGTGGTCAACTTCATCAGGTGGCTTCTTCCAAGAGACTGTACGAACACCTTTGACCCCCGATTCTGCTCGATTGCTCTTTCAACCGAAAGAGCATTGAAGCCCCGGAGGTCCTGTCGTACGTGCTTGTTGATCTCTCAGTTTAGAAATCGCTTTGCCGACGAAGTGACGGGTGGGCTTTACGTCATTCCTTCATTAGCCCTAAAGTCCTTTCTGAAAGCTTGAACTTCTTGCCCTTACGCTGCATATCACAGAATCTCGTACCCTTTTCCCTGAGGATCCAAATCACATTTTAGAGGTTCTGGTTTACGTCTGTTGTGGTTTCCACAGCAGCGTATCGGTTTTACAGGTTTGCCTGGAACGGCTGGAACGTTTCAGATCATGCCATGGTTTGGAGCAGAGTTGGTCGGAGTCTGGACTTCATCAGACGGACACGTTCGGTCTTGAAGTTAATATTCAGAGAGCCTCGGACAAGTCGGTGATCGCTACAGGTATTGAACCTATTGATCACGGAGACGTCTCTGAATATATGCCTCTTGTCATTCATGATGAACAAACATGAGATCGACATCTCATGTTTGGTCATAGTGTCAGGGCTTTGCCACTTCCACTTCCTTTGGGTCTGTTTCTTGAAGGAGTTCATCAAGAACAACCCCTCCCGTTCGAGGAAGTTGACGAGGATTTGCCCCCTATGATTTCTGCTTCCAAATCCATGGTATCCTATTACCTATTCGCAGCAATACTGTACTCCCACTTTGGCATTAAAGTCAACATGACAACGATGTACTATGTCTTCGTAGTGAAGTGGAGGGCTCTCGATATGTCATCGAACATATTTTCCACTTCGTCGTCCGAGTGTGTCGAGGTTGGTGCGTACACTACCTTGAGGCTATACCTCTCGGTGAGCTTCACAATAAGGTACGCTACCCTGTTCGCTACACTTGACATTTCCACAAAGTTGTTAGATAGGACTTGTTTACCAGAAACCCAACGCTGCCTTGCGATTGTTGGTCTCCCTCGCGGAAGTACATCAGATGACCCGATTCCAGGGATAACCCTGGAATCAGGTCATCTGATGTACTGGATGTGCTTGGGGGAGGACACCATAAGGTGTCCATGTCATGTCAATGTCTTTTTTTATTTAAAAAAATCTTACTATCCGCTTGTTAGTAAATAGGTAAGTAGGTTGTAACGATGTCGTTGCGTTTTCAGTCTCGTGGACTTTAAACCTCCACGATGGCTGAAAACTCCTTACTTTTATTAATGAAAAGAAAATGTCTATTTTCAAAAATATTTTAAATTTCGTTTTTTTATTGACTGCTCAGATTTTTTCATTCAGTCCTATCAAATTGCTCAACCAGAGCAGTCAATAATATTTTCAATAGTTATTACCAGTTTCAATAGTAACATGTAACAAGTTTTAGAAACCCGGGGTAAGTTTATAATAAACATTCTTTTATACCTAACCATCTACCTCCTACCTTCCGTGTATAACTTTTACCTTCCTTTTGTAACCTTTTATTTTTGTTTTGTTACAGTTTCTTTCCTTACCTAATTTTAAAAATAAACAAGTCACAAACAAATCAATTTTATTATTACATACAATAATACCATCCTACACACTGGGACGAGTTGGGAGGTGGAAAGCCTCACATAATGTGACCCCCCGTCACATTGGCTCTCCGACGACCAATCTCGTCACAAGGTGACATGAAAATGACTATAATGACGAACTATCATCTTTGAAATCTACTATTTAGTGTAAATTAGAATCACTTGAACGGGTGGGGTATACTGAAACAGGCCCCTAAGACTAAGGATCCTTAGTCTTTTTGTATGAAAATCGACTCCCTAATACTTTTAAAATACTTCACCCTATTTTACGAGTTAGGGACAAAATTACAGTGTAGTGTAATACCCGTTTTAGCTCTTATCCTGATGAAGGATCGTGTTGGTTGCGCTACTTCATTATTTTTGAGGTGTCTTTTCATCCATATTTCCATAAACTCACGCAATGCCAAATGTTGATTATCCTTCTTTTCCTTTGCTTTCAAGCGTCATTGTGTGTCACTAATGTCTTATATCCGGGTATTGTTTTGAAAGCCGACTGTTTCTTGTGCTCTATTAGCTTCCATACAACCACTGTGAAAAGTACCTTATCCTTCTTTTCCTATAACACTTATTGAACTGTCTAGTCTCTTATACCCTTTTACCTTGCTGTGTGAGAAATCAGTATGTCGCTTAGGCTTCTTATCCTTTAATATTTTACTTTGTCATTTGTATCTTATGCCATATTTCCTCATTAGAAAATTAAAAGCTATTGTTATAAGCGACAAAAACCACTTAAAATAGCGTAAAATCATTAAAACTAAAAATACCGGTAAATGCTCCATTTTTTTCTGATTTTATAACTGTTTTAGTTTTCACGATATCTTAATAAATAACAAAATTACGTCAGTTTTTCTAAAATTTAAAACTTTGAACGGCTCTCCTGAACATTTCACTTTTTGTCGCTTATACCCTATTTCCTTTTAACCGTCGGACTATGTATTTATGAGAGGCCAATACAATTTTGTAAACTGGTTTACCAAAATTTATTTTACCAGTACTTAAAGAAATGCAATATTGTCAAACAAAAATATAATATCGACAAGAGTTAGTAAGTAATTAGAAAAATGTTTAATATTTACTTGTCCTTAGAATTATTTATTGAGTTGTCGTGCATAAATAGTCATGTTACGAGTACACAAATATCATTATGTCAGAAAACTTTCATCAAAATAGTCACTGAGACAATACTAACATTTCTGTTCGCTTACAATTTACAAAATTTATCCTTTTTATTGAGCAAGGTAACTTATTAAAAAATTCTTTGGTGCATACAAGAAAAAAATCCTCATTAAAGTAGTACGTACCTGCATATTCACTGCTAGATACAAACTGATTGGAATATGCTAGTTTTCCTTTAGTTAAATCATAATGTTTTACTTTATATACCTACCAAAGAGTTTTCCTTAGTAACTGATAATTCGTTTAACGTCACAATTTACATCAGATACAGATAATGTAACTCACGAAATACATAATTATGTAGCACTGTAAAGTCGCGTCATTTTGGCCCTTTTTTATGGGTAATCAATGATTACTAATAAACAAAAACCCACTCCTGATCCTTCTTATGCCCTTTCCAAGGCCGCGGTAACTCTGTCATTTTGGCCTTGGAGGGCAACTTTGGCCCAAACTTTTAACCAATAGGAATACAGGAAAGGGAGAGGGCTACTTAGCCCTCTTCCTCTCTCCTTATGTTGCTGTACCCGACAGGGTCCATATTGATATTTTACCTTATTATACCATCTATTTAATACATATGGAATGCAAAAAGTACCTATTGAGTATTGAGGAAAGACGGCGTCCGTTGTTCCTATTGTTTGACGAGCTAGGGCCAAAGTCCAGGGCTTTACCCTGGAGGGCAACTTTGGCGTTTTCAGGCTTTTACTTTAGTAAAAGCCTGAAAAAATACAATCGTTATTTTCCGCTGTATTACAAAAAAAAAGTATATTGCCCTAGTGTGGAAATGTTTTTATAAAAAAGACAGAAATAAAGAAAGAGAAGAAGATTTAAATGCTATTTTTTTTTTACTTGGCTACATAATCTGAGGAGTTTGAGGCTAAAAAAATGCACTCTCAGATATAATATATAAGACAGTGTTCAATTATATTTAATTCTATTTCTAAATAATTATTTATCGTTTCGATATTTGTGTTATTTTACATATGGCAACCTAAAAAAATAAATAAGTGCATTAACTTTACCTTTTTTTACGTTTATTTGTTCAAATCTTTTTATTGATATTATTCATGAATCCCTAGTTCTTAAAATGCTGCACCTACACGAAATAAGATGGTTTAATAGGGTAGTTGACTTTTCCAAAAAATATTGGAGACGGATTTTTTCCTTTTTCACATAAACAAAAAATGAAGACGATACAGTGCGTTGAAAACTCGTGTGACGTCACTACTCGCTACAATTTTTAACGGGCCGTGACGTCACACGCTCCCACTCCTGATATTTGATGCTTTTTATCTTCGTCAGTTTTTATAAATTTGATAAAGGAAAAAATACGTGTCAAATATTTTTGTATAATCTAACTGACGGCCTAAACATAATCATGTATTTTTTACTCAGGCAACATCCCTATTGCCTTAATAAGTGGTACAAATTCTAAAACAGAACAACAAAAAAAGTTTGTTGTACGAAATCTGCCGTTCACCTTTAAAAAAAAGTATAGTTTAAATTGCTGAAAAAATAGTAGGTAATTAACATTAACGTACAAAAAACCTTATCTGCCACGGGTTATGTCACAGGAAACTGACGTCACAGGAAACTGACGCATGACGTATCGTTCTCCCAAAAGTTTTCCTTGGTTACGGATAATTGGTTTGATGTCATGATATGACGTCAACATGCAAATGTTACGCATATCATTAATTAGAATAATAAAAAAAACTTAAAATATGTTGTGGTCTTTGAACTTTCATATAGAAAAACGGAACCCATGAATGTTTCTGTCTGTCACAGCAACTTATTTTTTTTTAACTGGATCATGTGAAAGGTCTTGTTGTGAATATCTTAAATGTATTTTTTGTTGTAATTTTGTAATAAATTATTTCCAAGATATTTAAGAAAATAGACGAAATTTGACCAGTCTCCCCCCTCCCTTATCTCCGAAATTTAGAAAAAAATACAAAAATTAGTTTTCTACTTATAGATGAAGTATAGGAAAACCTGTAAGAAGTCCATGATATTAAATTAATATGGTAAATCACTCAATATTGTGATATTTTTCAACTCTAATGTTAAGTATTATTGCATCGGTTTGTAGATGAATATTTAATGAAAAAACTAAGCTCACAATGAGCATTAGTTTTTGCTCACAATATTTTAGGAGATATTAATTTTTCGATTTAATTCAGCCCGCGGTACAACAAATAAATGCTTAGCTAGGCGTAGGCCTAACTAGGGCATTGTGAGTCATACTTGTGAGACATGACGTTCACGTTGCTCTACTTGTTATAGATAATAGTAGGAAACCCTTCGTGCGCGAGTCAGATCTTCGCTTTTAGCCGGTTTTTTTTTAATATTTCGAATATATTCAGTGGTAGCTGCATTTGTGGTGCAAGTTGATCTTATAATTTATTTGTGTTGCTTTGACAAAAAACGCTCCGTCTTTTGAGCGTTAATAATTCGAGAATACCATTTCAAAGTTTTTTGCTCTCTCGTTCCGCACCTACAGTCTACATTGCAATTTCCCAAACCCTAGGAATTCTTATAACAAATGAGACTGATAGTTGAGTGTCGTCTGAGGCATGGATAGGTCTCAATATCTGAGAAACGGCCAAAGAATATAAAATAACCTAGATAGTCTTTGTAACGAAATACCAGAGGACTGACCACCTAGGGTTTTGAGAAGAGAAATTAAATACAGCCAGAGCATCACAAAAAGGTTTCTCTTTGAAAAAATGTAGACTTGTCACAATAAACACGACGATAAAAACGACTAAAAAGTTCCAAACTTTCTGATGCAAGTATTTTTTTTATGTCCTTCATCATCTGCCTAGCCTTTTCCCAACTACCTTGCACATTCCCGAATCCTATTATAACAATGATAATAATTCTTATAACAATGATGACCGGTAGTTAAGAGTGCCGTCTGACGCATGCATAGGTCTCTCATATCTTAGAAACGGTCAAGGAATATCGAATAACCTGGATGGTCATTGAGGAGCTCGTGGCTAAAAACTAACAGCCGCAATCTTCATGGTTAAGCAACGCTTACCAAGGTTGGTTTGTGTATGAGTGCCCATTTTAACAAACCGTAAATCCGACTCCAGTCTGGCCAAGGAGTACCGCGTTACCCAGTTAATGGGTTGTGGAGGTCTGGTAGGCAGCCGCTCCGCTTTAAAATACTGGTATTCAGCTGAATCCGGTTTGATTGGGAGCCGACCCCAATATAGTTGGAAAAAGGCTAGGCAGATGATGTGGATGGTCATTATAATGAAATATCAGAGCAAACTTCATCGTCACCGAGTACGAATAATTTTGATCATAAATTGCCCGTGAAACCACACCTTAACCACGATGGCAACAATGTCGCCCGTAACCTCTATCACACTTAAAAATCCTGATTCAGAGACGTACAAGTTATTCTTATTTAAAATGATTTCTTCATGCTTCTTATTACATATTATTGCGCAATGTCTATAAAAAGAAATAAGTAATACTCATTTAAATAAAAAAAACAATTAGATAGAACTTACATACTCCTATATACAAGCCTTTACAAAATTAATATAAATGAACAAACGGTGTAAAAAGGGGGAAAGGGGAAAGAATTTATACGGCATCGAAAAAATTCGTCTACTTTGCTGTCAACGGGAAAAGGGCACCGAACACTGGCCGCATTGTCACGTTGAATGGCAATGCTGATTCGTTGCCCAAAGAAAAGGCCAGTCCTCTGGTCATGTGAAGAGTCAAATAACTGCTTGCATATTTCACGAAGAACTCGATGAGTAGTCGCACCCCAAGGTCCTAATGTTTCAATAAGAAAACAAACAAAAAACCCAACATACTCGTAAGATCCATTTTTAAACATCTGCATGTTAAATGCAGAAACATAATAATTAAAAACTCGTGCAAAATAGAAAATTTACCGAGTAATGCACGATTACTTATTGATGCCCGTCATATTAGGGTCTTTTTTAGTTTGTCTTGGAGTTTGAGTAATTCTTGCGGCCTACCCAAATGTCCTTACTTTGGTATTGTTCGTCAAATCGTTGAGCTCCTTGAAGTTCTAAGTTTGAGCTACACTACGGTATCTGACAAATGCTTGCACTATCTGGACAGGTCCACTCAAATCTGTGTGGCACTTTCCTCAAAAGGCTAGCTCAGACATTAACCTACATAGTTCTCATATGATTTGACCAGCACGGATTGTATAAATTTTAAAAGAGAGTTTGACCTCTGAGTTTTTTCGGTGTTTCTTCTCAGGGTAGTCGGCTAGGAAACACCGGCTTCATCTAGCTTAAAATGACAAGAAATATTGGACGTGTAAAAGTGTTATGTTTAACCTACTTACAAAATAAATATCATTTATTATCAGAATTGAAGTACGAAGTATACCGCATTAATTGTAGTACGTAATAATCGTATTACGTATTGTTGAATGACGTATATATTATGAAAAATAAGTATTACAAAACAAATGCACATTTTAATAAAAACAACAAACTGGAATTTCACATGATTTCATCAGTATTTCCTTAACCACAAAGTTTATATTCTCAGTAAAATGATATCAAAACCATATTTTAGATAGATAGATTGTTGGAATAATGAATTTTACATCATTATACTAATCCGGAAAATCCAGTGTTTTTTTGTTACTCAGGGAATTTGAAGACTAAAAGGATTACGCTAAGTTTTAAATTTGTTCTTTTTTCCTATTTTGAATAAATTTTATTTATCAACGCTGTGTCCATTTTTTATTTTCACGCTGGTAAATAATCAATGATTTCCTGCGCTCTAGGCGGAGAGGAAGATAGTGTTAGACTCTTACTGACTAAAACCTGTCCGAGCTCCTCCAAATGCCCTTTACGTTCCAAAGCTGCGGTGATTCTTTCAAACAAATTCCGCAACCCTAGCAGACAGTGGACCTTGTAGGCCCCGACTACTTCCACTACTACTACACATGTTGCTATACGTTATACTCTCATCCTCTTCTAACTTTCTATGACACAAACATGGATATTAGAATCATAGAAATTGAAAAATTTATCGAAATCGAACAAGCGGTTTTTTTGTTAATTTCAATAAATGATAGCAAATCTGTCGGGATAGCTGAAATCGCATGTTTGTTTACACCAATTTATACCACGTACGCTGTGATGGGTATGTTTAGCTGGGAGTGAATCACTAAAAAGTGAAAAATAAAAAACAAACTTTGACACATGGCTAATTCTATTATTTTTATATATTCATGAAACTCTAAATAAAAAAAAAATTAGGCACCTTGATATGATGTAGGTAAGGAGCGGTTTTTTATTTCATCAACGTACGGGTTTTGTTCATGTTCACAGGGAATTCCTGAATAGAGAAATCCCAGTCTAATCTTGTCCTTTTTTTTCGATGGAAAATCATCAAATGACTTCTCCCGCTCTGGGCGGAGCGGAACCAAACCCAGACTCTTACTGACTGAAACCCACCCGTGATCCTTCTTGTGCCCTTTGTGTTCCAGGGCCACGGTGACTCTTTCGAACAAATTCCGCAACCCTAGCAGGCACTGACCCTATGGGGCCCCTTCTTCGTTCCTGCGGTACTCGTTAAAATTCATCAAAAGAAATTGATTCATCGTGTTCATACGCTGATGTACATATTTTTAAAGACATTAAAACTTTTACATTAAGCGTACAAAATGCACCTTTTTTAATTACCCTCAGCAAAAGATTTCTGCAATTAGTTCGTTGGCCAATATCAAACAATCTTCAAATAACTATAATTTTCAACTGAAACATTGCACAATTTAATTGATCTTACTTTATTTCAATGAGGACTATATTGGCTATTATTTTCTTTTTTTATCTTCAAGTATTTTAAAGATGTCTGACAGTTTGAGTAGTTTCGTGCATTACCCAAATGTCATTTAATTGGAATTGTTTGTCAAGTCTTTAAGCTCGTTATTGTTTATAAGATGAGCTACTTTACTATTACACCAAGGCTTGCACTGACTGGAAAGAGCTACTCAAATCTGTTTGGTTCTTTCCTTACAACACCATTTCAGACACTGATCTACATAAACCTCATTTAACGTATTGTGAATGTCAGCACCATGTAGATCGCTATGTTAGGAGTTTATTAGTTATTTTATTTTATTTATTTATTAAAGTAATGAAAAAATACAGAACATATCAAGAAACATCACAAAACCTTGATAGGTTTGTCTGGACGTCGAAACACCCTAAAGAAGCATTTTGTGTAAGCATAATTGAAACACAATTAGGTACTTAAATATTTTGAATCGTTTGATTACAATGGCAGTCTTATTGTCTAAACGACAAGACTATCAGAAAGACTGAACAAATCTGAAAAAAAACACCGATATCAAGCTCATATCAGTATTAATTTTGTATTTCCCTGTTAAAAGGATAACTGCAAGGGGAATTGGCGCTAGCAGACTCTAAAGCAGTATAAATAAGCTGGACAGTTCGATAACATATCATTCGTAAATTAGAACTGCCAACAAGCTCTCCCACTAAAAAATAATAATTCAATAATTAAATTAATAATTATTGTAATAAATAATTTAATTCACTGCTTTTTAGTAATTTTTTTTTTTTATTATACTGTTTTGAGCACAATGGCGACTTTCATACCAACTTTCTTGGCGGTAATAATTTATTTCACTTATTTTAGAATAGAATAGAATAGAATACTCTTTATTATGTACACAACATATGTTACAGAAAATATAGATGTGTGTTTGTGTGTGTGTGTATGTATGTGTGTGTGTGTGTGTGTGTTGTAGATTTCAAATCTATGAAGTTTGAATCTCCTCTCTCCTTGCTTGATTATTAAACTGTGTTTTCATTTTTGTTACAGTTTGCGTTCCTAGTGGCGGTTAACAATGCCGCACCTAACCAGGGTAAGTTTTCATATGATTCTTAACCCTTGATATTTTAGTCATACCGGCTTTTTTTATTTCTTAAAATAAATTATTGGTTTTGTGGTTGTTCAGTCATTCTAATAAAATATCGTATTTTTCTGGATGACAAAATTCTTGAAGTAGGTTTGTATTCTTGTTTAGGTATTAACAGTTATATTTATTTTGCATATCTTTATGAATAATGATTACAATTATTTTTTGCAGAAATCAGCGTGAAATTTCCAGAAGAATGTAAAGGGAATGGTTTCTGTAACATCAAGCCGGAAGGATATGACGAAATGCTTGATTTGATCGACAGCCTCCTGACCCCTACGTTTATTGAGGCGGTTCAGGTAAGTTCATTATTTAATTTATATTTTTGCGAAGCATTAAATAGTATTTGATAACAATAACATAATCATGTAAATAAAATAAATTTAGATTCACTATGTACACTGTATGTCAAAAATAAAACTAGGAAACCGTACAAAGATAAAGATCAAAAATCTCGAATTCTTTTCTATTATGGGATATATTCCTTTAGTTCACTATGAATAAAACCGACTATGGCTTAAAACTTGACAAGATTTGAATTTCATTATGTACATATATATACACTTAACCTATTATTGATCTTGATTTTAGTTTTTGAGGTATATTTTTCTTACAGTTCAAATGTACTTTTTCAGAAAAACTTTGAAGATCGACTAGGAGAACCCACACAGGAATATTCTCCTGAGGAAGACTGGCATAACTGTCCTTATTTAAATAAGGTACCATTTAACTTTAATTTCCTACGTTAGATTTGACTTGATCATTTTTTTTTATCTCGTCTACACTTGTCTCATTATTATATTGTAACCAGTAGTGTCATCTCTTTTGTTGTTTTTTACAGACTGAGCGCCCGTATTTCTACCGTCATTCTGACAATTCCGATTTTGATATAATCATTCAAACTAATAAACTCCTCCAACCAATCCAGAGCATCACATGCGCGTGAGTAGTAGAAATAAACTTTTCATTCTTTTGGTTGTAATAATTTATTACCTAGCTTTTTCTTTTAAATAACTTTTAACTGCAATATTTCTGACAAATTACACAAACGTGTGAAACAATCCGTGTTTGAGTAATTAGTCATAGATATTTTTGTCACTTTTACCAATATCTTGAGTTTTGAGCTTAAGTTAATAGTAGAGTCGTTATGCTAATTATTCTTTCACCATCTAGTTTTTTTTTTCAACAAGCTGCGTTCAAATTTCCTCCTCGATATTATTTGAAGTTGGCTTTTCCCTGTGCGGTTTAGCAAGAAATACTTTTGAATTTGAAATACCACAATATGTCTCATACATAAGAATTAATTATATTTCTCCATGCGAAAGGGCCCTGATTCCTGTAACACAGGTCAACTGCCTAGCACAGGAGAAAGGGACTGCACTGAATTTGTACTTCTCTCAATTTCATGTTACACAATAATACATCTATATATTCAATAAAAATTCTTTTTCAACAGGTATGAAAAAATTAAACCGATCAATACCACCGAACAATGCTTCCAGGACTTGGGCTTGAAGTCATTGCATTTGAAGTCCAGTTGCCATACCTCGACAGCTAACCGTACTCTTATTATTTTCGATAAAAAGACGAAAAAACCCGTGACGAAGTCCTACCCTGTGAGTTGCTGCTGTACTTGTCACATTGATAGGGCCGATTATACCCCGACCAGCAAAATTTAGTACAATACGAGCGCTCCAAATACTCTTTACAACTGAGCAACTCCTGACCATAGTGTATTTTTTACGAAAATTAAGCATAACTTGGTTGGCCTTATAATCGTTCCTTGTAGCAGAACTTTGGCAGAAAACATGGTTGGTGCATTCGTTGGCATACAATTTCTTCGATGATTCATGATTTGCATAAAGAGTTTTCATAACTGGTAAAGCTGAATGTAAAATAACTCTGTGGCAAAAATCGAAGAACTTGGATCTGTACAATTAATCGTCTAACGACTCAAACGCTCTGGCTATATACTCTATTATTTTTAGGACTTTTTTTTTATTTATTTGCAGATTTTTAGAATTATAGCATTTATTCGTTGTAAATACATATTATATTATATACGCAACTGTTCTAGATTAATAAAAGTAAAGTATATGTTTAGTTTTTAAGATGTTGTTCAAACTTACAGAAATCTAATAAATTATTTATATTTGAAGTAGAGATGTGTTTCAATATTCTTCCTTCTTTTTTTTGCATTTAGACAAAAAATAAACTACAGCTGTCATTAACTAACTTAAAAGCATAATAGAAAGCGGACGTAATATTTTATTGGAATTATTACACGACAAGCATTTAAATTAGTTTTAATCACTAAATATATTGTTTCGGCTTCTCTTGGGAGTCGTAACGAGATTATCTAAGATTAGTCGCGCTTTTGACTCCTTCTGCGAGAGCAGATTTAATATTAGGTAGAAATTCATCAAAATATGAAGGACAGAAAGAAAGAAACATCATTAATTGGAACGTGCGCAAGAAAAAAAAAACGAATAATAAAAATAAATAAACTGAAGCTCAGTTTCAGTTTATAAGTGCGAGGTCAAAACGATTCCTATCTCAGCATATGCTGCGATATGTATTTAAAAAAAATATCATAGCGCTGGTATTCTGATAGGTCATATCCATATTATTTTCATACTCTTTGGTGCAAGGATGCCACGGGTACACTATCAGAACCCATACTAATATGAAATATATATGTAAGAATTGCTCCAAAAATGAAACATACATAAAATAAATAATTTAAAATAGCCCAAAGCCCCATGACCCATTACTCCAGTGTCATTTTTGATGTCATAGACAATGACAAACGGAGGAACGCGCGGGTGCAAGTGAGAGGCTATGGTCAGCTGTCGAAATGAGATTGAGAGTCATAAAAACATTATTACAATAGCCTTAAGCGCTTAAATACGTATAAGTAATTGTAAAAAGTTTAATACAATTAGTTTAGTACCGTGTGTTTCATGTATGTATGTGCTAAATAAATTTTATTATTTCTTTTCTTTCTTTCTCTTTAATACATTCAAGATTCAAAATTGCGTGTCTTTTCGGCATACCTAAGCCCTTGCGATCTGTTAGAAATCACACATGGAATTAAAAGTCGTAAGGGATTCATAAGTTCCCAGCTCCGGCGCTAACGATTTAAATATCTAATTTTAGACATAGTCAAAGCCTCCGAAAGAACCTGAACAGTGCATTTTTTTAATTAAAACGTTTCCCATACTTATCATTTCTCCTGTATCGTGAGTGTGTTTACAAATATACATGAACTAACGCGTTTAATCGGTCTGCTATGACTGGTCTCAAAGTCTAAGTTCAGTATACAAAAACAAATCCTCAAATATTGTATCAATAACAGATCATTTTCGGCATCATTGATGCCAGTTTTTTGTTTCACTCTTTCATAATCGTGTCCTCGAGCATTTCATTATTATACCTCACACATGACCAAATCGCATAAAATACGACGACACTTTATCCGCCATTTTGTTTTTTTTTTTCGTAATCTTTTAGCCTGTGTTACTGTTTCACGGCAAATCGAATGATTCCTTTTTTGATTAAATGCATCAAGTCGTTTAAGCTGCAGGGCGTCGCAATGAAACCCTACCAGATAGAGCGATGGTGATGGTATATTATTTTAATACTCTATGAGATATTAAGCGGTTGTGTCGGAGCTGTTTTAATTTTAGAGGAACCATGAATCGTGTCTCTTTATATGATTTTTGTAGCAGATTTGTTTTCAAAGTAGGTACATAATTATGTAATGCAAATTCTACTTACTACTGATACAATAAATGTAATGTTTGCATGCTTGGTTGTTTGTTAATAAATCTGACCTCAACGTCTAAATGGAGAGGAACAAAACTTGGGATTCGGGGTTTACGGAATATATGTCCTCAAAATAGAGGCCCTGTCAGTGCCAAATTTTCTTGAGATAGTATCCAAATTTAACACCCGCATAGCCACTGGCAGCATTTTTTAAAATAATTACAACACATCTCCACTTTCAATATAAATAATTTAATAGATATTTATTTGAGTCATATTTACACATTACTTTTAATGTTCTTAAACAATTTAATATTTAACATAATATTTACAACAATTAAATGCAACAATTCGATAAAGATGACAAATAAATTGTAAAATTAATCCTTAAAACAATAGCAATAGCATTTGAGTCATTAGATGCTCACTTACATTGATACATGTTCTTTGATTTTTGCCACAGAGTTATTTGACATTGTAGGTTTTAACAGTTATGAAAATTTCTTATCCTACTTATAAATAATTGAAGACATTATTATGTAAATTAATACACTGATCATGATTTCTGTCAAGTTCTGCCACAGGGAACGATTATAAGGCCTAGAAAGTTATGCTTGGTTTTCGTAAATAATGCACTATTGGTCAGGAGTAGCTTATTTGTAAAGAATATTTGGAATGCTCGTATTGAACATGTTCATTTATTTGGTAAGGATTTTATCGGGTTTATAAATATTGCAAGAACAGCAGCAATTTACAGGGTAGGACTTTGTCACGACACCGTTCTGTTTTCTATCAAACACAGTAAAGGTGCGGTTAGCTGTTAAGGTTTCGCAACGCGTCTCCATATTGAATGACGACAAACCTAAGTCTCCGAAGCATTGTTGAGGGGTGTTGGTGTCTTCAATTTTCGCATAACTGTTGCAAAAAAAAGAAACTTCAATTAAACATTTGATTGTGTAACATGTATTTGAGATAAGTACAAATCAGTGAAGTCCCTGACCCCTGTGCTAGATGCTTGATCTGTGTTTAGGGACACAGGGAAGTACATCTTCCTCCCTAATAGGAATGTTGCTTGAGTAAAAAACATATAATTATGTTTAGTCCGTCAGTTAGATTATAGAAAAATATTTGACACGTATTTCTTTCCTTAGATCTATAAAAACTGACGAAGATAAAAAGCATCATAGATCAGGAGTGGGAGCGTGTGGCGTCACGCATGGCCCGGTAAAAATTGTAGCGAGTAGTGACGTCACACGAGTTTTTCGAATTTTTCGTTTATGTGAAAAAAAAAATACGTCTCCAATATTTTTTGGAAATCTATCTGACGGACTAATCAGACTTTTTTAGCTTATTAAAAATTACTTTTCCATTTCAAATGACAAAGTATTCCTTCATGTTCGTACAGAGACAAGCCAACATCAAATAATAACTATATGGAAATTTGAACGCAGCCTGTAGAATCACAAAGTTTCAAGAGTGTCAAAGAGACAGATAGAGATATAGTGAAACGGAAGCTAGACGATGATAGATTTGCTCAAAACTCAAGAAGTTGGTTAATATTATGACTTTATTTTCTCCACCTTAACATTCCTCATCCATTGAAGTGACTAAAATAAAAACGACTAGCAGTGGCCCGCGGTTTCACCCACGTTGTTCCCATTCAATATGTATAAGTGGCAATAAGAAGATAAAATATAGCCAATGTTACTCAAGGTGAATGTAGCTTTCTAATGGTGAAAGAATTATTGAAATCGTCACAGTAGTTTTTGAGTTTATTCATTACAAACATACACACACACACACAAATCTTTCCTCTTTATAATATTAGTGTAGACATAGATAAGTTACTTAAACACGACTGTTCACGTTTGAGTTACTTGGCATGTAGGAATGTTTTAATTCCTCAAATTAAAAGGTTATCTAAAAGAAAAACCTGGAAAATGCTACACAGTTGTAGCAAAAAAAATCGATTAAATAAAAAAAAACATAAATATTAGGTGCAGGTACTCACGCGCATGTGATGGTCTGGATAGATTGGAGGAGTTTACTATTTTGAATGATTAAATCATAATCGGAATCATTAGAATGAATGTGGAGATACGGCCTCTCAGTCTGAAAAAACAACAAAGCTCCTATTTAAAAATACCATAGTAAGTGTTCACAGACAAAAAGTAAAAAACAGGCTGATTGAGTCAGGCGTTACTTTGCGGAAATCCATTTTAAGTTTGAAAATGAAAATAATATATCTAGTTTTAATTTCCGCGAAAATTAGTGGGTTGCAGGTATGCACCTCCCTCCTTCCTCGCTGACCGTTGAGTTGCGACTGTTGTTATTGTTGCAACTCAACGGTCGGCGAGTCAACACGTCCCCTGACGATGCCTCGTGGAGAGGCGAAACACGTGTCGGTATTGGTGTTGGGTTTTGCTTTGCCTTCCTGCATGTGCATAAAATCCTTGCATTTGCCTTGTAATCTTACATGTGCATAATATAGCGGGCGGGAGGGAGGTGCATACCTGCAACCCACTAATTTTCGCGGAAATTAAAACTAGATATATTATTTTCATTTTCAAACCTAAAAAAAGGCATTTGCCATATTTTAAATATTTTAAACAATTAAGGTACTAGATTTGATACTGAATCTAACATAGGAAATTAAAATTAAAATATTACCTGATTTATAAAAGGACAGTTATGACTGTCTTCCTGAGAAGAAAATTCCAGTGAGGGTCCGAACCGATCTTCCATGTTTTTCTGAAAAATAATTAATGTATCTATCTGAAAATCCTCTAATCAGAAATGCCTCTAAAAATTAGCAAATCAATAACAGAATAGAATTCAATATTTTTAATTCTTAAACTTTCCATGTTTTCATAATTAGATTAGATTTATTTGTATATACCTAAAATTTTTACCAAAATAATAATTCGGTACTTTGAAAGAATCCAAATTCCCGCTTAGATGCTTTTCAGTATCAATTCAATTATTCAACAATAGGATGTATTTTATGTTATTATTTCTAATTAGTATTATTTATAACGGTTGTACACTGACAGCCCTAAATCTATCTCCTTTCGTTCAGTCCATCCAAAGGTTGTCTGTAAGAGATTGCCTTGTGTGATAAGACCGCCCATTGTACACTTGTTTTATGAATGATTTTCCTGTTATTATTACTAGGTGTACAATAAAGCATAATATTAATAATATTTTATACATATGTACATAAAGTATTGCTCAATACTTTGCAAAAACATAAATGAAATAAGTACCACTTACTTGAACCGCCTCAACAAACGCGGGTGTCAGGAGGTTGTCGATCAAATCAAGCATTTCGTCATAACCTTCCGGCTTGATGTTACAGAAACCCTTCCTTTTACATTCTTCAGGAAGTTTCACGTTGATCTCTAGAAAATAATGAATTTATTCATAAAGACACGTTATACTGATTATAACCACTGTTTTATTTTCCCCCTTTCATTGCAACTGAGCCGGATCCGACTATTCTACCTTGTCACGTCGTGACGGCAAGCCATCGAAAATTGTACTTCGAAGTAAGTGTTAGTCTAGCCAATTAAACTTTAAAAAGGTTTTTTTTTTAGTTTAGCCAAAATGTGAATAAGTTTAGGAGAGAAGGGATGGAAGTTAGTTGGGAGAGGAATATTAAGATCGAAACTTGTTCAGCAGACGTCAAGGGATAGGTCGTTTAAGGAGCAGGAGAAGAAAATATCGGTCCAAAGTACCCTCCGCAAGACCACACTCGTAAAGGGAACTCCAGGACATGAATCTTGTGGAACAATATAACCACTTTTAATGCCTTTACAAGAATACACTCATGCGTACAAAATGCAAATTTCAACATCTTTTTTTTTTCAGGTAAAAGAAAACTTAACAACAAAAGAAAAACTAAAAAGGTATTTTAATAAATTAACATCGGATTAAAATAGTAAATAAACACTCACCCCGATTAGGTGCGGTATTGCTAACTGCCACTAGGAACGCCAACTGTTACAAACAATAAAACACAGTTTAGTTAACAAGCAAAATTTTAATCGATAATCATATCGATTTAAATTATATCGATTTCAAATTTCAATAAAACGAGAAAAAAAAATATTACCGCAAAGAACATTTTCGTGAAAGTCGCCATTGTACTGCAAACAGTATTTTCAAGATATTTTTTTACTACTAAAACACTGAACGATCTGATTTATTACAATTATTAAGTTAATAATCGTTTTTTTTTAATGGGATAGCTTGATGGCAGTTCTAATTTACGAATGGCATGTTGTCAAACTACCTTACTTTTTATACTGTTTTAGTATCTATACACCAGTTCCGATTGCAGTTATTCTGTTAGTGGGGAAAAACATAAATTAATACTTATATCCCTAAAGTGATGCTTTTAAGTGTCATAATTGCGTAAGAGTTGCGTATTACTATTGACGTAACGATAGTTTAATAGGCTAGTTGACTCATGCCACATTTTATTAAACAAATATTGTTTATTTCATTAACGCGTCTATTTCTTACTAACTTGCGCAACTTTTTTTTTTCTCGGTTTGCGTCATACTTGGCCCAACAAAATCTTTTTCCTTCTTTCATGAAACCTAAAATATAAAATATTATCGAATTCAGATCATACGAGTACAACATGGGTGGATTACATTGCGCAATGTTTTAAAAAAATATGGCAACCGTATTCACAAAAACTTCTATTACTTAACTAAAATACTGGTAAGCAGATTCTTAATTCAAAATTGTCCATGGATAATTTGAATTTAGAATCTCATATAGAGTAATTTTATACAAGTAACTAGCTTATGCCCGCGACTTCGTTCGCGTGGAGTTCCATACAAAATGGTAACCCCTTTTTCACCCCCTTAGGGGACGAATTTTCAAAAATCCTTTCTTAGCGTATGCTTACGTCATGATATCTACCTGCATGCCAAATTTCAGCCCGATTCGTTCAGTGTTTTGGGCTGTGCGTTGATAGATCACTATGTCAGTCAGTCAGTCCCTTTTGAGTTATATATATTTAGATGTTATTTTTTTTATGAATAAACCTGAGAGTGTTCGATATTGTAGTATTAGTCTTATTGTACATCGCTGTTGCTCAAGCGTATTTTTAGGGCCACCAAAAAAAACGGGCATGTGCATGTCGAGCTTCACACAGTGTTGGGTCCAGTAGCTTCCCGTTCGTCCCGAAACTACGACAAAAGAAATATAGTGGGCCACCCCAAACAAAATGAAAACGATACACATGGCAAGATTGGATAGCATTGTCTATTACCGACCGAAGTTTGAAAGCGCTGAACATAACTCGACAAGAAGATAAGTAGGATATAAGAACAAACCCAACTTTATGGTTGACACAATGTTTTCCCATATCGTTACAGTCAATTCTCCAACCAAATGTAAGTTTGTAATCATAAAACATACCTATATACAGATTTTCATGTAATAAAACGACAAATTATCGATCTTCAAACTTTTTTCATTGGTCTGCACTACTTGGGTGGAGCAACGCCGTGCCCTCGTCGAGGCGATTGGCGGCGGTGACAACTCGATTTGACTGGCCGCGGTAACTGTTTCGAGCAAATTCCGCAACCCTAGCAGGCACTGACCCTATGTGGCCCGTCTTCTTTGCTGACAACTCTTTGAGGCGCGCGTCGAACAACGGCCTAGATGCTATCGGACGGCGAACCACCCATAGCTCGCCATCCGCAGGCCCGCGTCTACGGTGGCCGGGAATCGCCCTGCGTTTCCCGACGCCCAGGGCGTCTTTCGTGAGGTTTCCCTCTCCCGCACGCGTTCTGTCTCCTCCTTTGCTAAGATTAATGCTTGGCAAAAGGAGGTGAACGCTTCCCATGCCTCCTCGCTCCGGACCATAGATTGAACCAGTGCCGGATGCGAGAGGTCACCGCAGCCGACCGCCTCGACGAGGACACGGCGTTACTCCACCCAAACAGGGGACACCTCCACCGTATGCTCCACCGGTTCCTCCAGGTGATCCACACAGTGTTGACACCCGGACGTATCCTCCCACTGAATCCGAAACAGGTACCCCTCGAAACAGCCGTGTCCGGTGAGTACCTGCGTCAGGTGGAAGGTGAGGACGCTGTGGCGTCTCTCCAACCACTCCTCAAAGAGGGGACTTATCGCCGCAATGATGGCGTGCCCGCTACCGACTTTGGGTTGCAGTAGACAGACCCAACAAAGAGCGAGGCCCGACATGCTTCTTTGCCTGTTTTTTTAAAATCTTATTTGACGTTTCCAAAGCTCTTCGCAATCACAAAATGTTAGTCAAAATTCCTGTTACTTACAATTTTGCTATAAACTGAACGTAAAATACATGCCTACTCTAAAACCCAGCGATGAAAAAGATGCCGAAATATAATTAGGAAAGGGACAGCTTATACAAAGGTCTCGGGAGATGTTTTGTTTTTTTACCCAACACTTTTTAAAGATTTTAATTCTTTCTCATTCCCTTTCATTCTAAGGGTGCGATATGCTTGAGCAAGAGCGGAGAGCCTCGCCAAAGCATAACAAATAGCGAACTCTACGTGAGTCAAAACGATTGTACAATTTCTTTATTGTGCACCTTGTGGTTATTCTACCTTTTTTTCTGGGTGGGAAATCATCAAATGACTTCTCTCGCTCTTGGCGGAGTGGAAGGTAGTGTCAAACTCTTACTGACTAAAACCCACCCGTGGTCCTTCTAGTGCCTTTTACGTTCTAGGGCCGCGGTGACTCCTTTGAACAAATTCCGCAACCCTAGGTGATTATTTTATCTAAAATTGCGCAACGTACCTACCTAATCCAATAATTTTACTGTAATTACGTCAATTCTTAATAACGTTTACGTACTTAAATCCTTACATTAAGGAATTCCAATAATCATGTAATTCCTCATTCGCAGGATAACCGCAAAGCGAATTGCCTGTACATTTATGTTGTATAGCAGTATAAGTAAGCCAGTTAGTCCTACGACAACATTAACTTGTAGTCTTCGTGTCGATTAACTCATATTAAGAAGAATTATTTACTTAATTATTGAAATAAATCAATTGATTCAGTGCTTTTAGAAAAAAATAGATATATTTGGAAGTATTGTTTTTAGTACGAGCCAATTTCATACCTACTTTAGTAGTACGGCAAAAAACTTCAGAGATGGACAACATAACTCTTCAATATTCACAGATCAAGATAGGAAGTAGGATAGGTTTTAGATAAAATACAACTGAACTAACGAAATCATTATTTAATTAAGGAACTCTATTTACTGGTTTGACATTTTGCGGATCGAAATGAAAAAAAAGAAAGGTATCCCACTTCTGCGTAGTTTCAAACCTTGTGGTTAAAAATTAGGCTAGCAAAAATCGAAAGGACTTCTATGGTAAAATGAATCAACACAAAATGACGTCATAATTTGTTAAATGTCGAGCTAAAAGTAAATCTGCTCTCGCAGGCGGAGTCAAGAGCAGGGCTAGTCTTAAATAATCTCGTTACGACTCATAAGAGAAGACGAAATAATATCCTCGGTGATTAACTAATTCAAATGTTTGTCGTGTAATTATTTCAACAAAATACTACTTAATCCGTCTTCTATCAAATTAACAATCTTTTAAGACGATTAATGTCAGACTTAGCATTTTTTGTTGACATTATTTGTCTGTGCCTTTGTTTTTGATTCTTTGAAACTTTAGATATTTTCTTGGCTGTTTTTGACAATTATACAGGATTATTTTGTAAAACACCAACAACCTCTTAAGAGGTCATTGTACTTATAACTATGAACAACTATTACTATGGGACCAAACCTGAAATAGCGAAAAAAAATCAGCTGTTCCTTACATTTATGTTCATATAACTCATCAAAATGTAGGGGTAATGTTCGCGATTTCAAGTTTGGTCTCATAGTAAAAGTTATTCATAATGATGAGTACCATGACCTGTTAAGAGGTTGTTGCAAAAATCCTTGTATTGTAGGTATAACAGAATCCGTTTTGGTATGGTTTATACTTTTTGGATCCAATTTAGATATTTTATTAAGGTGAAATATGATAGCCAGTGATCAGAATAGGTAGAGCTAATATACATTTAAAAGGACAGAGACAAAAAAGGAAACTTACTTTAAACCAAAAAAAAATCAGAATATTATTTGTTCCGAGTTACGGGATATCACTTAAGTAGGTACATATAATATTAATGTTATTAATACAGTTAATTAATTGAATTCGTTTTCCTTTTCAACCGAATTCATACAAGGAAAACGTTCTTAAAAAACCAGTAGATACATTTTGTATTGTTATTAATAATGAGGTAAAGAACTGAGTCCGCCTCCAGTTTTCGTTTCCCAGAATAGCCAAAACTTGCTGTCTCTTTCTATCTTTTGTCTACTCACTGGTAAACAATGAAAAAAGGTTTGACTGCGTTTTCATGCATATTATTTTTTTTTAAACAGTGTTAGGAAATGAATTTATTTCGATAGTTGTTTTATTTTATTAATTTAAGTTGTACTTAAGTAATGATCCTAATTCCGGGACATTACTCCCGGTAAAATATTATTTCGTAAGGCGTCTCCACTTTGTCTGTATTCTCTTTCGAACTTTAGGTATTTAACTCTACCTATTCCGATCACTGATGATAACAAAATATAAACAAAGTTTACCTGCGACCAGTGGAACAAAATGTTCAAATATTATCAAATTATTCTTAGTGACAATATTCATCAACCGTCAAATTTCTTCCCAAACATAAACCCTAACAATCAAGCGCATAGGTGTCCTTAACTTTAAAATACACATTCGGTACGGCAGACTCGCAGTATATACTAATTAATTGGCAGCGGCAAACTTCCGTCCCGGTTGCATCATTACAAACTCCGTGTTTTATAACGGGCGCGACCCGGCCCCGGGCGAGGCCTGCCATTTGTCTTTAGCCGAGGCATACTGAGCTGGTGAAGTAATTAGTTGCTATAGTTTTTTGCTTCTGCTCTGACAACTGCAGCTGGGGTTTCCAAAGATGAGGTGAATAATTAACTATTCGGCCGCAGGGCTGTTATGATGGAAGTAAACCGTTCATGCTTCAGCATAATGCTTAGGTCCTCATTGATTTAACAGATGGCCGTTCAATAGATGGCTATCTATCACTGACCTCAATAATGAATTATATTTTGACAACTGCATTGACTCGCAAACTCATGTCGATTCCAGGTCCCATTAAAAATAGTGATACAGTTAATAATCTATACTAATATTATAAAGAGGAAAGATGTGTTTGTATTGAATAGGCTCCGAAACCACTGAGCCGATTTGAAAAAAACCTTTCAATGTTAGGAAGTTACACTATCCCCGGGTGACATAAGCTATACTTTATCCCCATATTCCTACCAGAACGAGAAATGTGCGGGTGAAACCGCCGGGCGCTGCTAGTATACTATAAAACAATACTACATATACGTATATAATACTACGGACGACTTACAGATGCGGATGGGTACGATGTTATGCAAAAGATTCACATTTGCAGAGGTGAAGTTAAAGTTCACCCTAATACTAACAAGGTTCCACTAAAACCATAACACTGTATTATTTTTACATAGAAACCCCCCACTGCCTCTCAAACATTTACCAAACACATTTCCTTTCTATTTTCGCAACCCTATTCTTCATGCTTGGACCTTTTGACACTCAAAATCGCTCTCAGCACTACAGCATGAGCAACACAAACATCTAAAGTGGCCGCCACCATTATTTATTGAGAGCCCATATCAATAAATAGGGTCCCACAATCGATCACAGCGAGTCAAATGTCTACGTGCAACGGAAAAGTTTATTCCAATGGATTTGCTTCGGATACAGATAATTTCGTTATGCGGGACGTGTACTGCGATTGGGTGGAGGAGGCTTTTCAATATGTAGATATTTTTTAAAAAAATGTATAGTTAGTAGCTTGATTCTGATAATATGTATGTACCTACCACTGTGCCTATACAAAGACTTCATAGTATAAAACAAAGTCGCTTCCCGCTATCTGTCTGTCCCTTTGTAAGCTTAGATCTTTAAAAATACGCAACGGATTTTGATGCGGTTTTTTTAATAGATAGAGTGATTCAAGAGGAAGGTTTATTTAATATATAATACGTGCATATTATAGTACAGATTCAATATCAGCGTTGCGTCCGTGCGAAGCTGGGGCGGGTCACTAGTTAGGTATAAAATAGTCAAAATAAACAAAACAATTGTATTGTTGAGAATGCAAAGACAAAATTACTCAATACTCAATACTAGAAAAATAATAAAAAAAAATATTATTTAGACGAAATCGGCAACTAACAAAGAAGTATCATACCCAAACACGATGAATTAAAATGTTATGTAGCAAAACGTAGTCTGACTTACCTCTCTCTGGGTTTCTTATGGTTTATTTTCTTAAATTTATAGTAACAGGCTACCAAAGCTTTTCAGCCATATTGACAATTGTGTGATTGCGTAATAAAAGTTGATAGGCAGTTACTTCATGGAAAATTCCGGTATTCAGGTGCACTCGATAAGTATCGATCAGATTCCGTGCCGCGAAAAGCAAGTCCAGACATTGGTTCCGGTCGTCATTTATAGATCTTTGGGAGTCGTTACGTATTGTCAGAAGCCAGAAAATCTAACACCAGTCTTACCAAGAAGTTCCATTTTACCTGGTAACTGCTTTATGATGGTCTGGTAGGCAGTCGCTCCAGGTTAAATACTTCAGCTGAATCCGGTATGACTGGAAGCCGACCTTAATATAGTTGGAAAAAGGCTAGGCAGATGATGAGCACTCGATAAGAAAACGTGTTTGGGAAATGTTAGATATCTACATTTCGATTGTAATTGTACATGCCATCTTAATTCTCCAGCTCGCTTGGTAGAGAATACCTAAGGCTATAAGAGAATAGCCAAGTTCGTCTTTATAACCTTTAGGTTTATGAAGCTTAAATATATACAAAATCCTTCAAATCAGCTCCCTCCAACCACATCCGTAGCTCAGCTACTTGTCCACAGGTAATGCATCGTGTGGCGGCGATATATCATTTATTTCAACGTCAGAAATCCATTACGGGGCGTCGTCTCGCTGACTGAGTCGAGCCACTATCTAAGCAAATACGGTAATGTACACGGAACCCCGCGAAATTGTCGACAGCGAACTGACGGTACCGTTTTAGAGCTGGAAGAAAAATCGTGCGGTTTTGGCATTGAAATAAATAACTTATATATTTGTTTAGAATTTAATATCGGTTTGTATGGACTGACTATGTTTAGTGAGTCTAATAGATTGTTTATTGTAATAAACCCAACGAAGTCAGACGACATAATGATCCTGTTTCCGCATCCTACACTACACAAAGAATAGGTCAACTGGCATCCCAAAATCACACCTAGACCATCTACATAACCTCAATGACTAACAGCACGTTACCATATGTAAATGCAGTAAAAAGTGCGAAAAATGCCTTTACACTCCAACACTGTCCAAGCCAAAAGGAAAAACTTCGGTTCCTCCGAACATTTCCTCGTTCGCCTTAATTAAATCTTCAACACCGCACAGAGCAGGATTAAACCAGGATTCACAGAATGTCGAATGTTTTTTTTTTTTTGTTTTAATACCGACCAGTAATTTTCTTGCTCTATCGTGTTCTTAATCTATATTCGTTCGGTTGATCACCTTGGTTATGGTTTCTGGCTTAGCAAGTACATAGTCTGCATACTATATTCAAATAGTATTTTTTATCAAACAAAATCTTATCGGTGAAGTTCTTCAGAAAGGTCAGTTTGGGTGCAGATGTGTGGGTTGCGGAATTCGTTCGAAAGAGTCACCGCGGCCCTGGAACGCAAAGGGCACAAGAAGGATCACGGGTGGATTTTAGTCAGTAAGAGTCTGACACTCCCTTCCGCTCCGCCCAGAGCTGGAGAAGTCATTTGATGATTTCTCATCCAAAAAAAAAATGGTGCAGATATGTGAAAGTAATCATCAACTTGCGTTTACCCAACTATATTGGGTTCGGCTTCCAGTTAAACCGGATTCAGCTGAATACCAGTATTTTACGTTGAGTGGCTGCCTACCAGACCTCCACTAGCCATTAACTGGGGGACACGTTATTTCTTAGCAAGACTGATGTCAAATCTGTCCTCGGACAATCCGTAACGATTGCCGAATACGGAGGAGTTTCGGTTTGTTAAGATAGTCACCCATCCACAAACCGACCTTGGCAAGCGTTGCTTAACCTTGGAGATCAACCCGTGAGGCTGTTAATATTTAGCCATGAGCTCGTCAGATGTGTGAAAGTGAAGCTATTTATAAGACTTCTGCCCACATCGTGAGTTTGTGTACGGAACCCGCCAACATCATAATCTTATTTATTTATTTTATTATTTATGTACACACATACAATAATTAAGAGAAAACATTACAAATGTTAGTACAAAGGCATAATCTTAATTTTTAAATGATTAATATTAGTTAAAAATGCGGAATTGAGTTGGTTTGTTTATCTGTTCCGCTTTCACTCCTTAATCGCCGAAACCATTTTTGGTGATTTTTTTGGGAAATATACAGAATCATGGAGACGGTTATAAGCTACATTAAAACGATAGAAGTTGCGGGTAAAAGCTACTCCTTTTCAACCAACTTCCAAAAAAGGAGGAGGTGTGTGATACCTCACAACTTTGTACTGGGTGTATCAATTTTGATGATTATTTTTACATTCGCAAGCTGGTGCTTGGCGTGTGGTCCCATTTGATTGAGATCTGATTACTGGTATTTGAGTTATCCCTAATAATGCGTGGCTTAGTTTACATTGATGACGTTCTCATTCCCTCTTGTCGATGTAAAACGGGGGTGGGGGTGTACCACTAAAAAGTTAAAATTAAAAAAAAAACTTTTTACAAAAAAATACAACCGACTTCTACACGAAAAAAAAAACAAAACGTACAAAATAACTTTATTTTCGGAAGCCGGTGTTCAAAAACATAAAAAAATGCTGTCGAATTGAGAACCTCGTCCTTTTTTGGAAGTCGGTTGAAAAAGCAACCAAAAACACAGAGTTCTAAATCAACTAGATCCGGAGAACTTCGTACCACCTAAAATTGATTCGATTGCAACACACACATCGATATCAGTAATATCAAATGACATAAGGGTCAAATTTATCCCTTATGACAGTTAACATAAGGGATATTTATCCAATATGTAAATGTCACTTACGTTAATTGATACTTCTGGTTCCGCACACGCGGCGACATTACAAAAAACAAACCGATCAAGTCATTCGTTTGAGTTTTTGCCAATTTATTAAAATAATTATGATAATATTATTTTCGTCCGTCATTCAGATTATCGACAAATATTGTACAGGTATTTTTTGCCTTACCAAATCTATAGAAATTGTCGAAGATAAAAAGCTTCAAATATGAAGACGTCACGTCCTGGTAAAATTATAGCAAGTTGTGACGTCACACGAGTTTAGCACGCGCTGTGTCGCGGTCGTCTTCGTTTATGGTTTACTTACATAAAAAAAATAAAAAATACGTGTCCAATATCTTGTGGAAATCTATCTGACGGACTAATTCGGTTTTTTTACTCAACTACCCTATCGATGTTTATAAGATAGAAACCTAGTGATAGTCTAATAAGTATTAATTTTATTATCTAGAATATGTAATAACTAAAAAGTATACAATTAATGGTCGACATAAATCATTAATTTTATACTTTTTGCAGTGCCCTACAGGGTCCATAATTGTACTTAGCTAATAAAGATATGAATATGAATAATATCACATTCCTAATTCAGCCGGCACATATCTTAAGATTCAGCTGGCAATATCCACCTTAAGGATGCCTGTTCCACACAACCATGAAACCACAACCAAAACCGCCCAATTTCAACTGTTTACATCTATTATTCACATCAACGCTTCTAAAATAGAAATTAATCAATTACGGTTAAACTACTCTTTACCGCAAGTTCGCAGGCCTCGAACTGAAAGCGTTTCATCTCGCCGCTAATCCGCGAATCGTGTTTAAACTCCCGCTTGTCATAGCTTAAGGGAAATTAACTTCGGGATCAATACGTAGGGTTGTTGTTCGAAACTTTTTGTTTGTTTTGTTTTTGGTTTTGCTCCGTTTTCTATAAATAAGTTGGTCTTTTGAAGTTCGTTGCTATTCCCAGTGGGAATTGTGGTAATTGCTTTTGTTTTATTTTTGTATAGAGATTCGGGGCTCTGGGAAAGCTAATCTTAAAAATTCAGTAGTACTTGAAGTTTACTTGACGTCTTCATTTCGTGAACAAGGAACTTCAGTTAGTTGCTCTATCACATGTCAAAGAAACTTTTACAGCAATCTTGTGGATAAAATCTTTGATTCCATTAACTTATTTGATATACATATATTGTTTAATCCAACTTCGACCGAATTAAAGAGCTTTCATATTACATTAGCTTTACTTTTGAATTGATAACATGGGCGTGTCGAGCCGTCTATGTCCAAATGGACATTACAGATAATGTATTGGCTTTGAATAATATATCGGTTTAATATCGGACTTGAATATGTATGCAGAGCTGTCTGGGATCATGTGTTGTGATATTCAACGCTGTGAATACTCAGATTTATGTAAATTGTAATCTATACTAATATTATAAAGGGGAAAGATTTTATAGCATAATCAGCCTTTTAACGTTCCCACTGCTGGGACACTGACGTCCTCTCTAGGAGAGGGAACGGGCCGTAATCCACCACGCGGATCCAGTGCGGGTTGGTGAATGTCACATATCTTCGAATTTTTGGTTCTAGAGGTTCTAGACATGCCGGTTTCCTCACGATGTTTTCCTTCACCGTGCTGAGAGCAGTGGTGATGAAATTAATTACAACAAAGTAATGCGCCTGGCTGCATTTGAACCCGCGACCTACAATTCGTAAGCCGGGGCCGTTACCACTCGGCCACCACTGCTCTACTGGTATTTTTGTATGTAACGAATAAACTACTGGACCGATTTCAAAATTCTTTCACCATTAGAAAGCTACATTCACCCTGAGTAACATAGGCTATATTTTATCCCTGTATTCCTACAGGAACGGATACTATGCGGGTGAAACCGCGGGGCGCTGCTAGTGTTAGATATGGCTCTGCAATTTATTTATTCAATTTGGCCTGTCCTTATCATACTAGGTGTTATGGGAAAGTAGTTAATAAGTCCTAGTTTTTAGTTCTCCTTTTCGAGTAAATGGTTAACTCCTTAGACTGTTCAGGCTCAGTTATGTTAGATACAGCATCAAAAGCATTCATTAAGAGCTTAAACTCCTAGGGAATGGGCACTTGTGGAACTTCAGTATATGGCTCATGTTCTGAATGATCACTAATGAAGCATATTAGATACTAGCTGCTGCCCGCGACTTCGTCCCCGTGGAATCCCCGATTTCAAAACATTATTTATCGCTGCTGAACTCCTATTGGCTTAAGTGTGATGATATATAGCCTAAAGCCTTCCTCGATAAATGGTCTATTCAACCCAAAAAGAATTTTTCAATTCGAACCAGTAGTTCCTGAGATTAGCGCGTTCAAACAAACAAACAAACAAACTCTTCAGCTTTATAATATTAGTATAGATTGAACGCTGTATACAGTTATAATTAGATCTTCAGATTTATGTACTGTAGGCATATTGGCATAGTTATAATCTGTCACTATATTTATTAAAGTAAAAAATCAGAGGTACTGCATTTCATTGGGTAACCGACGGGCCTATAAAACCTCATTTCACCAAGTTGTATTTACAACGGCTTACGGCGGGTGCGCAACTGCACCTGAATATAGAAGCACAATAGAACATTGGTTCACAAGTTATTTTAAAGTTCAGCATCGTGTGAGTATTTGATTCACAAGTGCAACTCTTGAACATTACTTTTGAAGTTATGGAGTTGCATTTCCCACCGGAGTCTGTGTTTCCTGATAAGTACGACCTGGGAGTCTTTAAGTCAAGTCATAGTCATAGTCATAGTCATTTATTCATTAACAATTATTTGCATTTGAATTTACACAATATTAAAATCATCTTATATTAAAACAATGGGTAAGAAGTTAAAAATAATGAAATACAGAAAATAACCATTTCGATAAGATTCAAATATAAGTCATATAAAATAAACAAAGTGTCAATAATTATTTTAAATAACAATTAATCACAATAATATATAAAAAACATCATCCGTGCATTTAAGGTTTACAGATCCTCAACATCATAGAGACACTTATTAAGTAGAAAAGTTTTCAATTGGCTTTTAAAGGAGCTTGTGTAAACAATGCTTTTTATGTGTAAAGGCAACCTGTTATATAATTTCACAGCTTGATATTGTGGACTGTGTTTAACAATTCTATAATTAGCATGCTATATTTAGTTTCAAGTCTTGTCGACGAGTACCTTCCCTAATGTTTCGTTGTTCAGATGTCTCATACTCTTGCATGTTATTAGCCATGTTACTTAAGAGTACAAGTACATAAATACTTGGTACTGTAAGTATACCTAAATTAATAAAATGTTGACTGAACAAGAGTGAATAGGTTACTTCTAGGTAAACATGCTTCATCTTCAACCACATCATTGCTTACCATCAGGTGGGATATTAGACAAGCGCGTGCCTACCAATCGTAAAAAAAAACTTAATCCAATGCTACTTACTAACAGTTCTACTATAACTCAATCTGCCTAGCCTTCTCCCTACTATATTGGGGTCACATTTAAATCTAAACGTAGGTACACGTATTTAGTATCTAACTGGCACCAATTGGTAGGCACGCGCTTGACCACTAGTACTTGTGGCAGATTGCTGGCTTCTTACTACCCATCTATTACTACTGCTTTTCACATCATTTGTATGAGTACGTATTGTATTGCCCTTATTCGCGGGCCTCCGGACGGTTAGTGTTGGGTGGCTCGCCGGCCGATAACATACAGGCCCGAGTCGACTAGCGGCGCGATATGTTCCACGCACGCCTCAACGAGATGTCAGCATAGAAAACGGGGCCCACTAGGGCTAGTGGCTGCCAGGGATGTGGAATTTGTTGGAAAAAGTCACCGCGGCTCTGGAACGCAAAGGGTATGAGGAGGAACACAAATGGTTTTTAGTAAGTAAGACTGTGACACTTTCTTCCCCTCCACCCAGAGCGACAAAAAAAAAACAAAATTACGAGTATGTCCTTATTCCTAAAAGCTACGTTGGTTACTAAAAGACCCAAACATCTCCAAGATCACATATAAAATCACTAAGAAAGAAAAAACAAGACAGTCCTCTAAAAGTCAACCATTACGAGGCAACCTCTGAAACTAAACACGTTTGAATTATATACGAGTATGTATCGCGGTAAATCGGCGTCGAATACAACGGGGCAAATCCTTTTTACGAGATTTACAACGGGATTCGGGGGGTCGTGGCGTACGCCTGCTTGGGTTTGGGGTCTGTCCTCGTGTGTGGGGTGAGAATTATGTGTGTTGTGTTACCATACCTTGCTTTTTTTTTTGGAAGATGTGTTTAGAATCCAGGGAGGTCTTTTTATCAGACAGAGGGATGGTGTAGACTAGGTATAGTAATGCGGGTTATGTGTAGCCTTTGTTACAGAAACGAAGAAAATCCTGTAGGAAGACTACTACAAATCTACAAATGGGAGTTAAGTTTTTGTCATGTTCATTGACTGGTTCTTCATAATAAGCTCTAACTAGCATTTGATTTGAATTATTTAAACATCCGTCAAAGCAATTTTTTTAAACCTACTTTTCCAGGAACGCTTTATCAAGACATAAAACCAAGGCATAATTTATCCAAAACTCACAAATAAACGAATAATGTTAGTAACGAAAAAAAGCTCCAAAAACGTTTAAGGTAAAACAAAAGTAAAACATGAAGTAAGTTTATAAATTACACCCAAGAGTCTCGGGGAATGATAGATAGATTAGGTGTAGTAGATTCAAAAGGAGTAAAGGTACATATTATCTTATTTTTAGGCGCTGTTTCTACCTTAAAAATAACAAGAGAAGGCCAAATTGTCTGTTGCAGAATTTGTTCGAAAGAGTCACCGCGGCCCTGGAACGCAAAGGCCACTAGAAGCATCATGGGCGGGGTTTAGTCAGTAAGAGTCTGACACTCACACAATTGATGATTTCCCATCCAGAAAAAGGCCAATTTGTCTTACCTTTCTATTTATCAAAAGATAACATTAGTAAGAGGTGCTAGTTATTAAATGATTTTAAGAAACTGGTTTCAGAGATAGATTTAAACAGCTCAATGGCTCATGAAGGTAATCGAATTTAAATATTTAAGGTAGTTTTAGATTAGACTAACAAAGCCGTCTAGACAATTATTAAAGGAACAATTTACTGAATCTTTTGTTCTCCGGTCGGCAACTTGGATTAGAATAATATGTGCCTACTAATTTTCTTTTGTAGGATGAGAAGATATTCTTGATTGTCTCTCAAATACCAGTTGGGTTACTTCCCAAGCTGAGATAAGTAGATACGTACTACTCAACTAGCTAATATAAATAAACCTAAACCGGCCTCATCTAGCTAAAAATTACCAAAAATAAGTTGTTATGTTAAACCTACTTATAAAATAAATATAATTTATCATTTATCACTACGTACACGAGTATCTCGTGGAGGAGCTCGTGGCTAAAAATTATAACAACCGCAACGATCTTTGAGGTTGGTCTGTGGATGGGTAACCATCTTAACATACCGAGACTTCTCTGTGCCTCGGAAAGTACACTGAGCCGTTGGCCCGACTGTCATTTGGTGATCTTTGGTAGTCGTTATGGATTGTCAGAAGCCATAAAATCTGATACCAATCTTGCCAAGAAGTATCGTGTTCCCCAGCTAATGGGTTGTGGAGGTCTGGTAGGCAGCCGCTTCGTGGAGGTCTGGTATTCAGCTGAATCCGGCTTAACTGGGAGCCGACCACAACATAGTTGGGAAAAAGGCTAGGCAGATGATGATGACACATCATCATCTGCCTGTTGCAGTCCACTGCTGGACACAGGCCTCTCCAATTGCACGCCACTTAGATCTATTGTCGGCCTCTCGCGTCCAGTTACTGCCAGCCGTCCTTCGCAAATGACACACACACACACGCACGCACACGCGAGTAACGAATATCATGTTCAACACGCCTTGAGCTGTTACCCCATTTACTTTCATTGTTTTTCTATACTCTCAACAACTCAACACTGGAAGCCAAAATCTTAACTGTCACCCAAAAGAAAAATAGCCGGAGCAATTAAGATTAACGAGTCCCAGAGAAACGATTCAACTGTCTTGAATCCCGCAACGTAACTTATTAATTTGTCCGCTATCCATTGGGACGCCATAAAGAAATAAATTACATTAACGGAGCATACATTTTCCGCTTTCAAATTCTTTTTTTTTTGTTTAAGGATCGGTAATCATCAAATGACTTCTTCTGCTCTGGGCGAAATGGAGTCTCAGACTCTACAATAAAACCCATCCCTAAACCCCCCTAATGCCTAATGCGGTCCAGTGTCGCGATGACCCTTCGTAAAAATTAAGCTATGGAAAGGGTTCATTAACCCTGTGCGAGGTTCAGAAATTGTAGACTATAAAAAAATGGTGACAGCAAGGAATAGCAAATACATAAGAACATAAGCGACCCAATTATACCGTCATTGGCAGCATTTTTGATACTTTGGCACCATTTCTGTGAAATCGACTGTTGCCTAAAATATCTTGCTCATGTACACCTTCTAAACCTAAGTACATGACTTGAAACTCACATCAGTCACAACTAACATATTAATTGTTAGAACTGAAACCATCCTCTTACATTTTAACACTAAACTACGGTAATACTACCCTCTTTAATAAATTTAATAATACCCAATTTGTCTGAACCCTTTACGCCATAATCTTGTGCGATTAGATTTATTCATGTGTGAATTACAAACTTATCAATCCCTATTTCCTTCGCTTTTGTAGATAGTATATATGCATATGCACATAGGTAGAGCTCATTGTGAAAAGATAACTTTTATATTAGCTGATAACTACAAACTAGGAGTCTTTCAATCAAGAGTGAATAGGTTACTTCTAGACAAGCGTGTCTCATCTTCGACCACATCAGCGCTTATCATCAAGTGAGATAGTGGTCAAACGCGTGACTTTTAATTCTGGATGGGAAATCAGTAAATGACTTCTCCCGCTCTGGGCGGAGCCGAAGGGATTGTCAGACTCTCACTGACTAAACACCACCCGTGATCTTTCTAGTGCCCTTTGCGTTCCAAGGCCGCGATGGCGGTGACTCTTTCGAACAAATTCCACAACCCTAGCAGGCGTCAAACGCGTGCCTACCAATAGTAAAATAAAAGTATTCTGGAGCATAGGACCCTTAAAATCATCCTCCTTGTTTTCTCATAATGGCTCATAATCCTACAGGAACTATGTATTTTCCAGAAAAAAAGGCATGAATGATAATGATTAAGCTATAGCGCTATATCGGATCAGTACTTCCTGAACTTACCTTTCACAAAAAAAATAAAGAAACAATTTTACCTCTTTATAAAATTAATTTAGACTAGCTTTTGCCCGCGACTTCGTTCGCGCATGTCCCGTTATTTCCCGTTCCCGGGAAATCCTCTCTTAGTGCTCCCCTACATTCGCCAAGCAACCTACATGTTAAATTTCAGCTTTCTACGACTAGTATTTTCGGCTGTGTTGTCTGTCAATCAGTCAGTCAGTCAGTAACTAAAGAGTTTTGTGTCGTAGACGAGCTAAGCAAGACAGGTCCCGTATTGAAATACACGCAAGATGGAATAGAAACGAATAATACAGAAAACACCAAACTAACTAAAAATAAAAATAGTCAAAAGATGGCGTCGAAAAATTCCTCCGCATCGCTGGCTACTGGCAATATTGGGTACATTACCAACATCAATATTGGATATTTTGGGCCAGCGATGCGGAGAAATTTTAATGGCTGGCCACCACTCCACCACCACTATGCTGTATGGCAATGCTTATCCTTTGTCAGAAATAGAATTACCTACATAATATTATAATTGTAATGATACATAAGTAGTTTTTAAGGCAAAGGTAAAATGTAGATCATGCTAGTTGCCAGCAAGTTCAAAAGCAAACCGTAAAAAAATAATCAAGGTACCCAAAATGTAGATAATTAATTTGACTATCACAGCTGAACTTAATCCGACGTAACAAAATAAAAATTAACGACTTAATAAAAAAAAATAACAGCGTACCTAATTTAATTACACAATTTTTCGAGTCTAGTGTCGAAAAAAGAGTACTAAGAGCTTACGTAGGTGTTGATTAAAGCTGCCTTTGAGTCTGTAGCTCATCATTATTTTTCTCATTAGTGCAGAGCTGTCGGCAGCGATTAAAGATGACGAGGGGCCTCGGCTGAGGACAGACTGGCGAAGAATATAATGTTATTAGGGAATATTAATGATCAACGTCCTTGTTTGAGGACACTTTACAAGGATGTTTTTTTTGTGTCTTTTTTAGTGATGTTTAGGTACTTACGTTCGTTCTTGGTTTTTAACCGACTTCCAAAGACGAGGAGGTTCTCAAGTCGACTGTTTTTTTTTTGTTTTTTTTTAGTGTGTTACCTCATATCTTTTTAATGGGTGTACCGATTTTGATTATTGTTTTATATTCGAAAGCTGGTGCTTTTAATGTGGTGAGTGAGACCTGACAACTAGTATTTGAGTTATCCGTAATAATGCGTGGCTTCGACTACATTGATGATGTTCTCATTCTTTCTTGTCAACGTAAAATAAAAATGTATACGATGGTTCGGAAGAGCATCTTAGTATTTCAAGGTATTCGCGGGACTGAAATCGCTAGTTTGTTTATTGTTTACACCAATTTATAACACATACGCTGTGATGGGTACGTTTAGCTGTGGGGTGTCACCACTAAAAAGCGAAAAATATAAATACTTTCCTTTTTTATATTAATACTCTCATTTCAAGTCGGTGTTCAAAAGACGAAGAAACAACCAAAAACACGACTTCCAAAATTAAAGTTATATTATACATTTTGTGTTTTTTTTTTGTTTAGAAATCGGTTGTTTTTTTTTTTTGAAAAAGTTTTTTTTTTTGTATTTTGTCCACTAAACTCAGTATCGTGTAATTGATACCTGATTTACAAACACAGTTGTTACCAACTGGACTCAACTTGGAGACCAATCTGCAAACGACTGCGAAAGACATCTGATTGATTTAAAACAAAGGCATTGATTGACGGGGTCCCATAGGGTCAGTGCCTGCTAGGGTTGCGGAATTTGTTCGAAAGAGTCCCCGTGGCCCTGGAACGCAAAGGGCACTAGAAGGATCACGGGTGGGTTTTAGTCAGTAAGAGTCTGACACTACCTTCCGCTCCGCCCAGAGCGGGAGAATTCATATGATGATTTCCCATCAGGAAAAAAAAAAACATTGAATCATGTTTACTGTCTACATTAGGTTCGACACATTTGTTCCAAACAAAATAAAAACTATAAAAATAATCTTCCTTTTAGGTAGTACAGCTCCCATCAAGACCAAGAATCATTTCCCTTTGGATTTACAATTTTTATTTCGTCTATCCTACCCTTTAAGACTGCCACCTCACTTCTAGGATGTATATTTACAGTGTATCCGCAGCCTAAAGCCCTGGCCTCGTTAAGTATCAGGCAGGGGGATAAAGCTCTTATTTGTGGACTAATCTGCCTCCGTGTTAATAGTGATTAATGTGCTCAGCCCACATTTTTTCGCCTTTTTCTTGGGACCTGGTGGTAGAAGTTTTGAGATAAGTGATAATCTTATTAGAGTTGGTGAAACTTAGGTCTTTAACTGGTATCACAGTTTTGCATTCGGGTCCCGCTTCTTAAATAAAAAAATCATGCTGTCTTCCGCAACTGAGCCAAGTTTGGAATAATTTTTAAATGTTGTACAACATACCCATAATTGTTTGACGATCTTCCAAAATAATGATTTTGCCAGAAGTCTTTTGATCTCGATGGTTAGGTAAGTACACTCCATGTGAAGCTATAATATTTAGATGCCCCGTGTTAGACTGGAAGCCATTCCTAACTTAAGTTGTTGTAGGACGTATAATAATATATGTATATACATATGTATTTTTGAGAATATTGATAATCATTCTTATTATAAATCTACAAAATAATTAGCAATGTTATTTATTAATTTAATTGCTCTCATGCACATCACACATTTGATAATATCATGATTGTAGATAAGCCCTGTTAGGGCACTTCAAATTAAATGTTTGGTTTCCTGTTTAATTTGTAGATTCAGTCATGCATGAAACGATCAGAATATCATGAGCAATAGCGAAAATTTTTCATCTACGAGTATAACATGTCAAGTTATTAAAAATTAAATCATTTTACTCACTAAATAAATTATTAATAACTAAGACACTGTACACATGGGTGGATCTTCGAGGTTAAGCAACGCTTGCCGATGTTGATGTGTCTGTGGATGGGAGACGATCTTAACATAACGAGATTTTTCCGTGCCTCGGAAAGCACGTTAAGCTGTTGGTCCCGGCTGTCATTTGGAGATCTTTGGCAGTCGTTACGGATTGTCAGAAGCCAGAAAATCTGACACCAGTCTTGCCAAGAAGTACCGTGTTCCCCAGTTATTGGGTTGTAGAGGTCTGGTAGGCAGCCGCTTCACGTAAAATGCTGACCCCAATATAGTTGGGAAAAGGCTCGGCAGATGATGATGAACTAACTAAGACACTCGCCCGCTAATAATTCAGCGAGTATTTTCTTAAAACCGACTTCAGTAAGTTATTACATTAGTATTCCCGGGTCGTTTACCAGCGCAGCCATAACTAGGTATTCCAGCGGCTTCAGCGCTGTAATAAAAACTCATGCGTACAGCTTAAGGGTGATTTTCCAACGGAGATGTGCGAGGTATCCACCAATGGAATCACTTGCTCTTTCTAAACTTGCTTAGTGCAACACTAAAGAAGCTAATTATTTTGTCATTACCATCATCATAATTTCTGAAAGACACTGCTCACACGCTCACAATAAGACACACATTGCTGAATATATTGCCTACCTCCAGTGTTGTAACATCGCGTGGTTTTGTGCTTCTCCCTTCGCGAGGATTCCCGCGGCCTTCATCAGGGCCCCAAATCTGCTATTACAATAGTGTCAGAATGGTTGATTTGACATTGATTTCATAATGGTTGATTTTTACAAGTTTTGTTATCTACTGATATAAAAGCGTCACTATGACTTTCCAATGGTCAACCACTGACACTCCATTGAAAGAAATGGCATAGAATGGTAATCTCGTACATAATAACAAATGAATGACAGACGTATGCGGTAATCTGCTAAAATTTTGACAGTTCCTTTGACCAGTGACCTACCATTAGAACGTCGATGTGCAGTCATTGCTTTTAATAGCTCGGTTATCAAAAAGTATTACGAGACCATTGACCGACCAATGATCGAGCCTTATGGATTTAGCAGATGACGAATTTTTAGCAAAATGATGATAAATTTATAAAAATAGCAGACTTGGGGCCCAAGTCATCGGTCCACCTTGTAGAAGACCTTCCAGCGTTGTGTCTTTCGGTACACAATCGCTACTCTAGAATCTTTTACTACTCTTTTTTCTAGGCATTTTTACATCTATACTAATATTATAAAGAGGAAAGATTTCATTGTTTCTTTGTTTGCATTGAAAAGGCTCCAAAACTAATAAACCGATTTGAAAACTTCTTTCACTGTTGGGAAGCTGCGCTATCCTCGGGTGACATAGGCTATATTTTCACCCCATATTCCCACGGGAACGGGCACTACGCGGGTGAAACCGCGGGGCGCTGCTAGTACAAAAGAGAGAGATGTCAGGCAGGGATAACTACGAACGAGGAATAAAAGAAATCCGCATCCTCGCACCACTTAGCTTCACACTAAACTTGATAAAAATGTACGTTATTTTTTTAATAAACATTATTATTTATTACTATTATGTTATTAGTGGTAGCGGCCCCGACGTACGAATTGTAGGTTGCGGGCTCAAACCCAGCCAGGCGCATTACTTTGTGTAATTTCTTTCATCACCACTGCTCTCAAAAAGGTGAAGGAAAACATCGTGAGGAAACCAAGACATGTGATTCACCAAGCCGCACTGGGCCCGCGTGGTGGATTGCGGCCCATTCCCTCTCCTAGAGAGGAGGCCTGTGTCCCAGCAGTGGGAACGTTAAAAGGCTGATTATATTTATTATTATAATCGCACAGCTTTGCTTAATACAATCACATATTTTGACAGTACAGCTACACATCCTCGCACTGCCCAGCTTCCTCGCACATCTCTATAGTATGAGCTCCTTAACAGTCAAAGAAAATTTGAGTGCCTTTGGATATTATATTTTTGTGGGGTATAAAGTAATAATGTGTGCAGACATGATCGCGTACTGTTATTGGTATTTACATTGTACGTGGGCTATGGTGGGGCTTGAAAACGTCTATTTTCAGCTTGGAGATCGATGGGCTTATTAAAGAGAACATTGGATATTAAAATAGCAAAATTATATATAAATTGTGTAATAAATTATGTACGTAATTTTGAAAACCAGCTGCCCTACCATGACGTCTTAAATCCATCATGATTCCTGTATCTGAGAGAAACGAATTTACACAAGACGAATAGCACTATCCCTTTCCCTCACCTGAATCATGATAGCATCGGCACTTCGTAGTACGGCCGCAGTATTTTTTAAAACATCAATCTCCTAGATATTTCTAACCTAAGTATAAGTCTGAGGTAGCTCAAATTACCCTATTTGATTTGCAAGGCTCTGCTTCCTAAGCTGGTGAATGCAGCTTATTTCTAGGTTGTGTTGCTCTCAAATTATTTTATCCTACAACATTTTTACCACATTCTGACATCACCTACAAAAAGACTTTTTTTTTTCTATTTTTTTTCTCTTAAATTATTTTATAGTGTACAACATTTTTGCCACATTCCGACACCATCCATCAAAATCCCTATTTTTATAAAAGCTCTGTACCAACTATCCTATGGTTTTTATATACAATCCCAAATGTTCACGGCAATCCCCTCAAAAATTCTATTCTTCAATGTAACCACCATTTTATAACTCTCTCCCCCACCTTATGTGCTTACCCGTAAAACGTACAAACATATGTACAACAAAGCTTTCTTGCATTTGGTCGAACTGAATTTGAGTGGTCTCTTCAAATATTCATTCGCGTTGATGTGGACGATGGAATGTAGCTTGTGTTGTAAAGGTTAGGTTACGGTGCAGAGCAGAGCGTGAACTGGGTGAAATCTTTCCTTAGTGCCTTTCAGTATGAAAATCTCCACAGCACAATACTTTGGACAGTCTTTTCGGAATAATTCGTAGTGTCTTCTAGAAAGATATACAATTATTATGAGAGAGCAATATATTATCCCCTCAAATAATACGAAAACAAACATGTGTTAATATCATCACTTAAGTCGAAAAACTGCTAGATTGAAGATAGATTCTGGGATATAAGGAGGTAAGGTAGAAGTAGCTAGGTCTTCTACCCTACTAGGTACTTATCCTATCAACCAGCCAGCTATGATGTTGCCATTATGATTCCTTGATTGGCAGTAAGCGAAATATCTTTTTTTTTTTAACACGGTAATTCATAAACAATCACTTGTACCTACATAATTATGTTATAAATCATAAAATAGTTAATATTATAAGCAGTCTCAGCTATCGCATTAGGTTTCTAAACCTGTAATGATAGTTTAAAAGTTTTAAATAAATAAATAAATCATGATGTTGTTTTAATATCCTTATTTAAACGCTATTTCTTATCGCAATATACAAAATAATGCATGTCATCGCTCATTTTCGATAGCCTAGCTTTATCGCCCGTCTTTATCCAGAACATGCCAGCAATTTCATAATATGGTTCAATGAAGAATTTTGCCTTAAAGCAAGCATTCTCTTACGTGGCCATACTTTGTATCAGCATAGATGCTGGCAACATTGTATGCTTCGAAAATGTGCTTAAAATAACTTCAACAAATATTTTAAAGTTTTTTTAATCCTTAATACTGGATAAAACTATAGAACAGAATAGAATTTCTCTTTACACGAGTATTAAAAACTCAAAACTGGTGAATTGAACTTCGACCTCATAGCCATGTATCTGAATCCGCCCTAGTTCACAAGTACCACACATAATTTAGCATTCCAAACAACTTGCCAATACCAGATAACCGACTAATCCCCCCATTCGTTTCACACATCACCACTAAATCATCAACAAAACTACGGAAAAAATAAGGCACGGTCCATTATACGTGTTATCTTTTAATCTCAAGCAATAAGAGAAAAGATTAGTCAAGCAATTCACACCTCTCCACCGTCAGTAATAGGCAATGTTATCTTGGGTCTCGGACTAATGAGAAAAATAATGGCTTGGTCTTATCGTGCCTGGGCGCCGCTTAAGACCCTCTTTATCTGGAGCGAGGGCGTTAATTGAGCGAAAACTGTATGTATTTTTATTGTTTTAGGAAGAAATATGAGGTGTTTTTAGAATAAAGTAACATTTTATTGTCCTGCGAGGCAGACACAGATACCTATTGTGTAAAATGATACCTTTCTATGTTAGCTTGTATATTTTTAGTTTATATGGGGGCTCCATAACTCAAGCAGCGGATGTTAAGAAAAAACAGCTAGGCTGAAGTGGAAGTGGGCTGGCTACGTTGCACGGATCATATTTGATTGTCATAAAGTATGCACAAAGTCAGGTTTTTATACCGAAAAACGCCCGAATAATTTCAGGACCAGACAACCGAAGCCAGAGCGTTTCATGGCCAGCAGTCGTGTTTGCAACTGCAAGACTTTTTTTCTGGATGGGAAATCATCAAATGACTTCTCCCGCTCTGGGCGGAGCGGAAGGGAGTGTTAGACTGTTACTGACTAAAACCCACCCGTGATCCTTCTAGTGCCCTTTGCATTCCATGGCCGCGGTGAATCTTTTGAACAAATTGTGCAACCCTAGTCAACTCTGGACCTTCCTTTAATAAATGGTTGTAATTAATAAGAAAAAGAGTGTGGAAAAGCGAAAGATATCTTTTTTGTGTGTGATGGGCGTTTATGACATGATAGAAGAATCGAATTCGAGAATAACAGGTTTGACGCGGAAGGTGCAATGATATAAGGAACATGTCGTGAGTATAACTAGTTTTGAATATACAATAAACATAAATGGCTTTATGAGGAGGAGAAGACCAAAGAACCCATACGTAAACTGTGTGAAGAGTGAAAATGATGGACTGACAACTGAGATGAAGACGTGTTGTGCCGACCAAAAATAGATTTGGAAAAGGACTAGGAAAAACAAAAAAAAATAGCAGTATCAGATTGCAGCAGTAGCAGACCACATTGACGAGGAAGGCAACAGGCTATACGGGAACGGGGAAAATAGAATATGCGCGTACGCAGTCGCGGGGAAAAGCTATTTGCGAATATTTATTTTCAGACACCCAGTCAAAACAAATCTAAATAACTTGTATTTATGAGTCAATATAAAAGATACTTAAGCAAAAGATACTTAAGCAAAAGATACTTAAGCAAACATGAAGAATGAATAAAATCGTATAATAAGACACTCTTATAGAAACAATGTAGACGTCGCTTGTCACATAAATTAATGTCAATACTTTACTTTTTTGCATATTCCTCTCCTTGCTCTTTTCCATGCTCGCGTTGGGCATCTCAAATAAAGTATTTTAATAAACTGTTGAAATATTTTAATAAAGCCACGTCTTCGCTTTATGGCGTAGAATATTTTGCGTAACAGGCTATACGTGGGTTCAACTTAAGCATAGATTTTGTTCCTACATCTTGGTAAGGATTCATTATTGACTTTTATAAAAACAGAAGGCATTTTATTTAATTACTTGCATCTGCTAGAGAGCTTGCTCGTGTGAATCTCAGAAATTGTTCTAAGTGAACGTGCTCCGAGACGACTGCTTTACTTTCGCATTAGTAATATTAAATCATAGATGTAGTACCTACTTATGGGTTTTTTAAACTAATACTACAAGCTATTTTGCAAACCAAGTGTTCAATATTATGCGATATTGAACAAACATGCAACAGCATGCAATAGTAAAGTGAAAACTAAATGTTAATAAAAGTATCTTCTTCTTCTTTTCGTGTCTATTGGGTCATATTAGATTTTGTTGGACCAGTATTTGGCAACCAGTACCAGTGATAGAAAGATTAAGAAGGTGATGCATGTCCTGTGAAGTAGCTCCGCACTGGCGCTGTGTTTGAGATGGCTGAAGATTGCCCCATTTGGCCCGATTATTTCTGCAGCGGCCAACCAGGGTCCACAGTCGGTTAAGAGGCACTTAAGTTAGCGTAGATGTTCTGCCGGGGCAATGAAGTGGCAAGGAGAGGGTGTCTGTGCAGCAGATTAGAAACTGACTGTGGTAACAGTGAACATCTGCTGCAATTGCCTCCAACGAGGTCGTACATCTCATAAAGCTTTTACAACTTTTTAGCTGTGCAGATATTACTTGGTGACCATGCAATGGGGTGACGGCCGTCTCGTTCCTGATTTTCCTTCTCAATACAGCTAGCTATTTCACGGCGAACATCTGCTGGAGCTGTGCCTGCCAATGGGTGCACCATCGTGAGAGAAGCAGGTTTTCGGCACCCTGTTACGATGCGGCAGCCGGCAGGTATTATTTTTTAACCGAATTCTAAAAAGGAGGAGGTTCTCAATTCGGATGTTTGTATTTTTTTTTTATGTTTGTTCGCGCATAACTCCGTCGCTTGTCAACCGATTTGAAAAATTCTTTTTTTGTTGGAATGGGTATACAGTTGGATCCGCTTATAATGACATCGAAGGGAAGTGAAAAATACGTCACACAAAGCGGACGTCATAAAAAGCGTAATCTTAGGAACTAAGCTAATTCCCATCTTTGTTAGATATTTTTTGTAATAAGTAGATAAACAAAAAATTGTATATTGATAGTCGTAGATAAATGAAAACAAAGTGAGGAACAAATTCGGTATCACGTCCCCATTTATGCTTGGTTATAGTAATGACCAAACATAATTTCTGAAAAATAGGTCATAATAAGCGATGTTTCAATAAACGAAGTCATTATATCCGCACTTTTTTTAAAGAATTTAATATGAAAACCAAAATGAGCTCTGTTTTACTTCATATTAAGCGGTTGGTCAATATAAGCGGCGTCATTATAAACGGATTTCACTGTACTTTCCAAATAGTCCCATGAAAATTTTATCGAAATCGACCAAGCGGTTTTCGAAAAATCTATAAAAAATATCTACATTGTTTACATTGACGACCTCTTAGTTTACTCTGCAAAGGAGCAGTACGTTTTTTTTACACCAATGTGATAGGTTCGTTTAGGTAGGGGGAGGGGAGGGGTTTTAGGTACCACTAAAAAGTGAAAAATAAAAAACTTTTAACAAAAAAATACAACCGACAGTTAACTCATCGTAACAGACGTTTACGCTGAGTACGCAGTCTCCGTCAGCATGTGTTGTATTGCAACTATGCATTTACCAGGAATTAGATACAATTATTTTTCTTTGCATTATATTCAGTCTTGTATCAACCATCAGCTCAATATCCTGTATTTTTATAATTAAATTAATATTGTAATAAATAAATATTTTTTTAACTAAATCCCCGACCGCCGAAACATAACTGGCGCAGTCGGTAGGATCGCGACGTTCTAAGATCGAATCCAACTCTTCATCTTAAGAGCGACGGTTCTCAAATCGTTCCTTCGTGATCTACAAAGAACCTATCGCGCGGTCGGACACCTCTACGGTTATCGGGATAAATCTCCGGAGAATTGGAGGAAGCTGCATTGGGAGAGACTCGACTCGACAGGAGATGCAGTGGCTGCTTTGGTAAGTGCTCTTTCTTTACCAAGTGTCCTTGCTCGATTTCCTGTCCTAGTTTAATTTGTGTATTTTATGTTAGCCCATGTGTGTCTGTCTCTAAGCTAAAATCGCAGTAGGCAACCACTAAAATTATATTAAGTAGCATTAAGTAATTCCACGAGCAAATTCCAAGTGTTCATTTGACACCTCTATTGTTTTGCGTCGAGCGCCACTAGGCAGGCAAGCTAAAGAAAAACAATGTCGCTCAGGGATTATGATGCCAACTATAAACCTTATAAACTAATCGCGGATTTAATGCCAAGATATGATGGCAATCCTAAATTACTCAATTATTATATCAGGGAAGTAGAAAGCTTATTACAGTTAACTTCCGAGGCAGATCGTTCGCACCCAGCATTTATCTGTCTAATAAAAAGCAGACTCAGTGGCCTAGCCGTAGACGCAATAGCATACGAAGGCTATTTAGACTCATGGCTATCAATTAAAAACGCGTTAATTAGGCGCCTTGGCGAACCACGAAACGAGATACAAGTAATGCAGGAGCTAACGCGAGTGCGTAAGTCTAAGACAGAAGACGCTGAAAGCTTTGGCAAACGCCTCCGCGAACTTTTAGATACTCTGTACTCTGTAGGAGAGCACGGTAATAAATCGTATTACGAAAAGATGGTAATTGAACAATATATAAACCAGTTAGACTTCCACGTCTCGTTGGGCGTTCGAATCGCCAAACCGGAAACCTTCGAAGCAGCCATCATAGCGGCTAGACAAGAAGAGGCGAGGCTTTCATATAATAGAACCAATTATAATAATAATAATCCTTCAACGTCACAAGCAAAGCTAAAAGAGGTATCTAAACAACCAGGCAACAATAATCCCATCCGTAATACAGTAAACCCGTTTGCACCAGGCTTCATTATTCCCTCACAAAACTTTGTACCTCAACCAATTAATATGACCCCCGAACAGCGTCAACAATGGGTACAATCCGTATTGCCCTGGAAGGCCAGACCAGCATCAGGTAACTCTAGACCAAATGGTTCAAGTAACTTTAAGACTCAACCTAACATTCCAAAACAATCGGTTCCCACGCCAGTATCATCGGACGTCACAATGCGTACGGCAGGTAAGTCAGAAAAACCACAGTTCGCACAGCAGTTGTTCTATATTCCAATTCAGATGGCCACCGAAGATCAACCAGGATCCAGTGACATGGGGCTCTATAACGATATCATAGAAGGTCATGGCACAGCGCTCGAGTCGAACGTAACCTTGGACGAAAAGGAGGTAGGTAGCGATCAGGATTTTACTTCGGACACCAACCGAGACAGCCAGACCTAGTTTCGATAAATTTCCAGGCTAAGAAATACTTACCATATATAATACTACCAGAGTTCGACGGTAAATTTCTATTAGACACAGGGGCCAGTCATTCGACTATAGCAACTGATGTAGTTGTAGGCACCATATTTGAGTACTGTGTAGAAACAGAACCCTTTCAAATTAATACGGCACACAGTTTATCAATTCACGACAAAGTAGTGTATCTTCCCTTACCTCCCGCGTTTAATAGTGATATAACACATAAGTTCTTAATATTCGACTTCGACCCGAAATATAAAGGTCTTATCGGAATTGACCTTCTGCAAAAATTAAAAAGTAACATTGATTTGAATAATAATGTGTTACGTACATCTACAGCGGAAATACCGATACACTTTAGTTCTCCACCTCAAAAGATAAGTATCGAACCTAGATGTGAGAAGATGGTAAAAGTAAAAACTAACTATTTAGATGGACAATACCTTCACGACGATTTAATCTGGTCAGATGGTTTAATGTCCCCGGCAGCTATAGTTAACGTCACAAACGGCTCTTTTAAAACATCAGTAATTAATCATACTGATCAAAAGAAGTGCATCCCGTCTAACCCGTCAATTGAATTAGAGATATTTTCCAATACCAATAAAAATAATAGTCACGGTATTAATAACATACAGGTCCAAACTAACATTGGCCATATACTAAACGAAAACCTTCAGAAAATCCGTACAGATCACATGAACGAAGAATAAAAGCGCGAAATAGGCCGGTTATGTTACCAGTACAGGGACTTATTCTATACAGAAGATGTACCTCTCACTTTTACACACTCTGTTAAACATGAGCTCAGATTAAGTGATAATACACCAGTTTTTGTGCGTAGCTACAGACAAGCTCCTAAGCAACGCGAAGAAATTCGTAAACAAGTAGATAAGCTTCTTCAGCAAGGTATTGTGCGAGAGAGCATATCTCCTTGGTCATGTCCCGTGCATATCGTACCTAAAAAACCCGATTCCTCAGGCAACGTCAAATGGAGACTTGTAATTGATTACAGACGTCTCAATGACCGTATAATAGAAGATAAATACCCCCTGCCAAATATACACGACATATTAGACAGATTAGGACGAGCGCAATATTTTACAACCCTAGACCTAGCTAGCGGTTTTCACCAAGTGGAAATGCACCCTAATGATATTGAAAAAACCGCATTCACCACTGAACGAGGACACTACGAGTTTCTTAGAATGCCGTTCGGACTCAAAAATGCACCAAGTACGTTTCAAAGACTTATGGATCATATATTAAGAGGCATAGATAATGTTTACACCTACTTAGATGACGTAATAATAATATCTACGTCATTGCAGCAACACATAGAGAAATTAAAACAAGTATTCGATCGATTCAAAACACATAATCTAAAGATCCAGATAGATAAATCGCAGTTCCTCCAAAAACAAGTTAACTTCTTAGGACATGAACTAACAGATGAAGGTTTAAAACCAAACAAAGAAAAGATAAAAGCCGTGCTTAACTTCCCCCTGCCTAAGTCTCAGAAGGAAATAAAAGCCTTCCTAGGTTTAGTCGGCTATTATAGGAAATTTATAAAAGATTTTGCCAAGCTTACCAAACCAATGACTGTTTACTTCGTGGACTGTATTTTGTATTTGCTGGTGATAGTCGGCGGGTGGAGGCTTGTTGTCGGATTTAAACACAGTTTTTTGACACTATTTTAGAAGATTTATTAGGACACAAGAGCAACACGTCTACTCATCAGACATCCATATTTTCGAGTCTCGTTCAAAGAACGAATGAACTTACAATTAACTTATTCACTATGGGCACAATGTTGCAAGTATTGATTGCATAGTGCTTTGTTGGTGTTGCCAACATGCTGCCCACTTAGCGGGAGAAAACTTACTATCCCATTTTTTGGACAAAATAATAGAAGTTTAAACAGTTTCTTACTTTCTAATATTGTACCCTACAGTAAGGTTTTACATAAAGTCGAATTTAAGTATCAATAATATGAACTAAAATTAGTTACAACTTTTGAACAAACTTAATATCTAGTAAAAAATTGTAATGAAATTTTATAACCATATAGGTAATAGGTACAAACACTTATCTAAAAGAGATCTCACTATGCAAGGTTTTATCAGCCTTCGCAATAACAGCTTAATATAATTTATGCTAAACTACTTAACAATTACTGTTTACTTATTCGTTATTATTATAATTAAAAGGTAAGATACAAATGCTTGACAATGATCGCTTATAGATTTTTCCATTTGGGATTTGTACATTCACAACTCTAACCTTGCCATCCTTACCAGGAAAAACTTTTACTATTCTTGCCATTGGCCAAAATAATGGCGGCGCATTTGGATCCTTTAAAATTACTAACATTCCCTCCGTTACGTTGGGAAAATCATCACGCCACTTAGGCCTATTTTGCAAAGTATTTAAATAATATTTGTGCCATACATTCCAAAATTGTTGAGTCATTTTATTACACAATTGCCAATACTTAAGCCTATTCATAGGTACATCAGCAACATTAGTTTCAGGATAGGCGACCACAGAGGTTCCTATTAAAAAATGCCCTGGCGTGAGGTAACTGAAATCAGCACTATCAGAAGACATAGGTAGCAAAGGCATAGAGTTTAATACGGCTTCAATTTGAGCCAGGATAGTGTCTAATTGTTCATAAGTTAATAACGATTTTAACACAATACGTTTTAAATGACATTTCATGCTTTTTACAGCTGCCTCTGCAAGCCCAGCAAACACTGGTGAATAACTTGGTGTAAAATGGAATTTTATGCCTTGTTGAGAAGCATATTCTTTCACCAGGGTTTGATGACTAGCAGAAGCGTGCAGCTCGTACAATTCAGCCAACTGGTTGCTTGCCCCTCGAAAGCACCCGCCGTTGTCGCAAAAGACTTCACTAGGTAACCCGCGACGAGAGATAAATCTTTTAAAACAAGCTAAAAACGAATCAGTTGACAAATCAGAAGCAAGTTCGAAATGAACAGCTTTAGTAACAAAACAAACGAATACGCTAACGTAACCTTTAGAAATTATGGCGCGTCTTAATCGAGAATTTTTCACATCTACGGGCCCAGCGAAGTCTATTCCAACCCTTTCAAATGGTCGGGCGGCAGTGATACGCTGCTGAGGCAAAGAACCCATCAGCTGCTTTGCAGTGCTGGCCTTTAATCTGAAACATGTTAAACATTTATGTGTTATCTTTTTTATTTCTCGCACACCATTTATAATCCAATATTTTTGGGTTAAATGAGCCAGCATAAGTTTTGGGGCTGCATGTAATAATCTTGAGTGCTCATGGCTAATTATAAGATTAGTTATAAATGAACCTTTTGGTAATATAACTGGATGCTTTTGTGCAAATGAAAAGTCCGTATTTTGAAGGCGACCCCCCACTCTAACTAAACCCTGACTATCTAAGAAGGGATGTAACGGTTTTAAGGGACCCTTGACATTTTCATTATTTTTTAAAGCCTTTATTTCATCCGCAAAATGATTATTCTGTTCGTTTTTAATAATTAGCATTAATGCTTTTTCTAATTCAGAACTATTAAGTGAAGAATCTAATATTTTATTGTTTCTTGGGCTGATATTATGTATGTATCTCAGTACGTAAGCCATTATCCTAGTAACTTTATTAAGATTAGAAAATTTGGTTAAAATTTGGAAACAGTCATGATCACTTTGAGCAATCAAAGCAACCGCTGAATCAGAAACAACTTTTAGTTCAGGTAAGTCAACAGGCAATGCTACATCTACACTAACTTCTTCCAAAGAATAAGTAGGAGAGCGCAAAAATGAAGGCCCGTGCCACCAGAGGGCGCATGAGGACAGTTCGCAAGGATCTACTCCTTTACTGATTAGATCAGCAGGGTTGTCTTGTGACCTCACATAATGCCAACTATAATTTGATGTTTTTTCTTTAATTATTTTTACTCTATTTGCAACATAAGGTAATAATCTTGTTATTTCAATTTTTAGCCAAGCTAGAACAACCTTAGAATCTGAATATAATATAACACTATCAATTTTCACCTTTAATTTTAAAGTATTATAGACTCTGTCAATTAACATAGAAAGCAAATAAGCAGCATTTAATTCTAATCTTGGTACGGATAATTTTTTACTTATAGGATTGACACGCGATTTAGAACAAAGTAATGATACCGTAACCTCGCCTGAAGTTTTGACTACACGTAAGTATATACAGCACCCATAGCCAACGGTGCTGGAAGCATCAGCATACCCAATTAACTGCACTGAGATAGCTGACTCAGGAACTGAAACATTTCTAGGTAATTCAATGGGATGCATTTTAGCTAAGCTATCAATAAAATTAAGCCATTCCACTCTTATGTTTTCAGGTGCAGTATCATTCCATTCTATATTTTCAAACCAAAGTCGTTGCATTATTGCTTTAGCTTTAATAACTATAGGACTAATAAAACCCATGGGATCATAGAAACGTGCTATGTAACTTAAAATATCCCTTTTTGTAGGTCTATCATTACTAGGTAAATTAGAATAGCTAATTTTAAAGCAATCTTCTTTCATGTTAATTGTTAAGCCTAAAGCCTTCATGCTACACTCTTGTTTTTGTAATTCAAGCTCGTCAAACTGCCTTTGCGAATCTGGAATATCATCTAGCAATGAGTGTGAGTTTGATGCCCATTTATGTGTATTGAAATTTCCCAAGCTAAGCAATTCTTGTAACTGTTTCCTTGCCTCTAACATAGTGTTTAGATTAGAGTCTGCATAGAGCACATCATCCACATAACAGTTATTTAGCAATATAATAGCTCCTAATGGGTAATCCTTTCCAAACCTTATTGCAAGCTCCTTCAGACAACGTGTGGCTAGGTAAGCTGAACTTTTTAAGCCATAAGTAACAGTTTTTAGCCGCATGCATTTTATTTCCTCATCAGTGTTATTGCGGAAAAGAATATTTTGTAGCAATGTAAATTCAGGGTTAAGCATCACACATCTATACATTTTTTGGATGTCGGTTGAAAAAGTATAATCTCCAAAGCGAAACAATAGTGCAATATCGAAAAGCTCTTTTTGAACTGGAGGCCCATTTAACATTAAATCATTTAGTGAAACTTTCTTCTTTGTTTGCATTGATGCATCAAATACTGCCCTGACTTTAGTTGTTTTACTATTTTCGTTAAGAACAGCATGGTGCGGTAAAAAATAAATGGGACCCTTATTTAAATTATAAGAACCAAGTTCAACATATTCAGCATGACCCAATGTTACAAACTCGTTAATAAATTTGTTATATTCAGATTGTAAACTTGGATTTTTTAGTAACTTTTTTTCTAAGTTAAGAAATCTATGATATGCAGAATCAAATGAGTTACCAAGTGTATTATTTACCTCCTCAATTGGCACCTTTAACGGCATATCAACATAAAATGTTTTGTTTACAAGTTTAACTGAATCTTGGAAAATACTCTCAGCGAGCTCATGCTCAGTTAACTTTTCATTAAATGTTTCTGGGACCTGTTCAGCCTTCCAAAAGCATGATACAGTTTCCTTGATATCAGAGTCACATGTTAAGCAAAGCAAAGAGGTTACCTTAGCATTAGAGGCCTGCTGTGCAGGCATTCCCCCTCCTACTACATATCCAAACCTTGTGTTTATTAACTGTGGTTGTGTTATATCTGCTTGCTCAGGCGGCAACAGGATCTGGAAAAATACATCAGCACCAATCAATAAATCTATTTCAGATGGTGTGTGGTAATTCTCATCTGCCAGCACAGTATTGGCAGGGATTTTGATATCAGAAATATTTATCCTACTGTGGGGTAATTTACATGTTATTCTCTTAACCACCTGGCAATTTAATGAAGTTTTATAATTTGATGTCAATGAACACAAATCCACAGGCACAGAAAACATGGAGGTATGTTTTGAATTTGTGACTCCTATTATATCCAACCTATTTTGAATAGGAGCTAATTTTAACTTCTCCACAACCCTACCTGTGATCATGGATACTTGTGAAGCAGAATCTAGGATAGCCTTCACATGAACTTCAAGGTTATCCTTGCCTACAAGCTTGACCATAGCTGTGGGAAGTAAAATATTATTAAATGTGTTGCCCGACATTAATGTAACTGGCAATGGCAATGGTTCATAATGCACGAGTGAGTTATGAGATTTCTTGCACTCACCGCACTTGAAATGGAACCTGCATTTCTTTTCATGTTGATTTAAACATACTTGACATAGCTTTTTATTTTGTACGAACTCAAGTCGCTCTTTAGCTGGTAGGCATTTGAAAGTTTTACATTAATGTCGGGCAGTATTTGATGCATCAATGCAAACAAAGAAGAAAGTTTCACTAAATGATTTAATGTTAAATGGGCCTCCAGTTCAAAAAGAGCTTTTCGATATTGCACTATTGTTTCGCTTTGGAGATTATACTTTTTCAACCGACATCCAAAAAATGTATAGATGTGTGATGCTTAACCCTGAATTTACATTGCTACAAAATATTCTTTTCCGCAATAACACTGATGAGGAAATAAAATGCATGCGGCTAAAAACTGTTACTTATGGCTTAAAAAGTTCAGCTTACCTAGCCACACGTTGTCTGAAGGAGCTTGCAATAAGGTTTGGAAAGGATTACCCATTAGGAGCTATTATATTGCTAAATAACTGTTATGTGGATGATGTGCTCTATGCAGACTCTAATCTAAACACTATGTTAGAGGCAAGGAAACAGTTACAAGAATTGCTTAGCTTGGGAAATTTCAATACACATAAATGGGCATCAAACTCACACTCATTGCTAGATGATATTCCAGATTCGCAAAGGCAGTTTGACGAGCTTGAATTACAAAAACAAGAGTGTAGCATGAAGGCTTTAGGCTTAACAATTAACATGAAACAAGATTGCTTTAAAATTAGCTGTCCTAATTTACCTAGTAATGATAGACCTACAAAAAGGGATATTTTAAGTTACATAGCACGTTTCTATGATCCCATGGGTTTTATTAGTCCTATAGTTATTAAAGCTAAAGCAATAATGCAACGACTTTGGTTTGAAAATATAGAATGGATGATACTGCACCTGAAAACATAAGAGTGGAGTGGCTTAATTTTATTGATAGTTTAGCTAAAATGCATCCCATTGAATTACCTAGAAATGTTTCAGTTCCTGAGTCAGCTATCTCAGTGCAGTTAATTGGGTATGCTGATGCTTCCAGCACCGTTGGCTATGGGTGTTGTATATATCTACGTGTAGTCAATGCTTCAGGCGAGGTTACGGTATCATTACTTTGTTCCAAATCGCGTGTCAATCCTATAAGTAAAAAATTATCCGTACCAAGATTAGAATTAAATGCTGCTTATTTGCTTTCTATGTTAATTGACAGAGTCTATAATACTTTAAAATTAAAGGTGAAAATTGATAGTGTTATATTATATTCAGATTCTAAGGTTGTTCTAGCTTGGCTAAAAATCGAAATAACAAGATTATTACCTTATGTTGCAAATAGAGTAAAAATAATTAAAAAAAAAACATCAAATTATAGTTGGCATTATGTGAGGTCACAAGACAACCCTGCTGATCTAATCAGTAAAGGAGTAGATCCTTGCGAACTGTCCTCATGCGCCCTCTGGTGGCACGGGCCTTCATTTTTGCGCTCTCCTACTTATTCTTTGGAAGAAGTTAGTGTAGATGTAGCATTGCCTGTTGACTTACCTGAACTAAGAGTTGTTTCTGATTCAGCGGTTGCTTTGATTGCTCAAAGTGATCATGACTGTTTCCAAATTTTAACCAAATTTTCTAATCTTAATAAAGTTACTAGGATAATGGCTTACGTACTGAGATACATACATAATATCAGCCCAAGAAACAATAAAATATTAGATTCTTCACTTAATAGTTCTGAATTAGAAAAAGCATTAATGCTAATTATTAAAAACGAACAGAATAATCATTTTGCGGATGAAATAAAGGCTTTAAAAAATAATGAAAATGTCAAGGGTCCCTTAAAACCGTTACATCCCTTCTTAGATAGTCAGGGTTTAGTTAGAGTGGGGGGTCGCCTTCAAAATACGGACTTTTCATTTGCACAAAAGCATCCAGTTATATTACCAAAAGGTTCATTTATAACTAATCTTATAATTAGCCATGAGCACTCAAGATTATTACATGCAGCCCCAAAACTTATGCTGGCTCATTTAACCCAAAAATATTGGATTATAAATGGTGTGCGAGAAATAAAAAAGATAACACATAAATGTTTAACGTGTTTCAGATTAAAGGCCAGCACTGCAAAGCAGCTAATGGGTTCTTTGCCTCAGCAGCGTATCACTGCCGCCCGACCATTTGAAAGGGTTGGAATAGACTTCGCTGGGCCCGTAGATGTGAAAAATTCTCGATTAAGACGCGCCATAATTTCTAAAGGTTACGTTAGCGTATTCGTTTGTTTTGTTACTAAAGCTGTTCATTTCGAACTTGCCTCTGATTTGTCAACTGATTCGTTTTTAGCTTGTTTTAAAAGATTTATCTCTCGTCGCGGGTTGCCCAGTGAAGTCTTTTGCGACAACGGCGGGTGCTTTCGAGGGGCAAGCAACCAGTTGGCTGAATTGTACAAGCTACACGCTTCTGCTAGTCATCAAACCCTGGTGAAAGAATATGCTTCTCAACAAGGCATAAAATTCCATTTTACACCAAGTTATTCACCAGTGTTTGCTGGGCTTGCAGAGGCAGCTGTAAAAAGCATGAAATTTCATTTAAAACGTATTGTGTTAAAATCGTTATTAACTTATGAACAATTAAACACTATCCTGGCTCAAATTGAAGCCGTATTAAACTCTAGGCCTTTGCTACCTATGTCTTCTGATAGTGCTGATTTCAGTTACCTCACGCCAGGGCATTTTTTAATAGGAACCTCTGTGGTCGCCTATCCTGAAACTAATGTTGCTGATGTACCTATGAATAGGCTTAAGTATTGGCAATTGTGTAATAAAATAACTCAACAATTTTGGAATGTATGGCACAAATATTATTTAAATACTTTGCAAAATAGGCCTAAGTGGCGTGATGATTTTCCCAACGTAACGGAGGGAATGTTAGTAATTTTAAAGGATCCAAATGCGCCGCCATTATTTTGGCCAATGGCAAGAATAGAAAAAGTTTTTCCTGGTAAGGATGGCAAGGTTAGAGTTGTGAATGTACAAATCCCAAATGGAAAAATCTATAAGCGATCATTGTCAAGCATTTGTATCTTACCTTTTAATTATAATAATAACGAGTATGTAAACAGTAATTGTTAAGTAGTTTAGCATAAATTAGATTAAGCTGTTATTGCGAAGGCTGATAAAACCTTGCATAGTGAGATCTAAGTTTTTAGATAAGTGTTTGTACCTATTTGGTTATAAAATTTCATTACAATTTTTTACTAGATATTAAGTTTGTTCAAAAGTTGTAACTAATTTTAATTCATATTATTGGTACTTAAATTCGACTTTATGTAAACCCTTACTGTAAGGTACAATATTAGAAAGTAAGAAACTGTTTAAACTTCTATTATTTTGTCAAAAAAAATGGGATAGTAAGTTTTCTCCCGCTAAGTGGGCAGCATGTTGGCAACACCAACAAAGCACTATGCAATCAATACTTGCAACATTGTGCCCATAGTGAATAAGTTAATTGTAAATTCATTCGTTCTTTGAACGAGACTCGAAAATATGGATGTCTGATGAGTAGACGTGTTGCTCTTGTGTCCTAATAAATCTTCTAAAATAGTGTCAAAAAACTGTGTTTAAATCCGACAACAAGCCTCCACCCGCCGACTATCACCAGCAAATACAAAATACAGTCCACGAAGTATTGATCACAAACTGTATAACTGTAAAACTTGTAAAACTTTTAACTGCGCAAAATGGCGGACGACGCCACGGATCGCTTACGCATAGAATGACAGTGAACGAACGAAAACGGAGATGCACGCCGCGAAGACCGCTGATTGGCGAATTCGGCGAAGTGATTCTTCAAGACGACCGTTGATTGGCGGATCGGCTACTTGACGTATGACGCAAGAGCACCAACTGGACGGTCGAATGAAGTTTTCTAGCTGCTTCGCTTACCGCTTCCGGCTTCCTTGAGTTCCGTCTTTATAGGAATATGTAATATGATATTTTGTTATTACTGCAAATGGATATTCCAGCTTCGTTGCAGTTTTTTGAAATGATCCTCGAACTTCGTGGATGCTGCAGACGGCTGCTTAATCGCTTGAGTCCTCTTCGTGAAGAGACTGGATCGTTGCCGCCAACCTCGTAGCCAACCACGCTGCCAAACTATCCGGCTCGAAGGACCAAAATGTTTACTTCGTGGACTGTATTTTGTATTTGCTGGTGATAGTCGGCGGGTGGAGGCTTGTTGTCGGATTTAAACACAGTTTTTTGACACTATTTTAGAAGATTTATTAGGACACAAGAGCAACACGTCTACTCATCAGACATCCATATTTTCGAGTCTCGTTCAAAGAACGAATGAACTTACAATTAACTTATTCACTATGGGCACAATGTTGCAAGTATTGATTGCATAGTGCTTTGTTGGTGTTGCCAACAATGACCCTTTGCCTTAAGAAAAATAGTAAAGTCATACATTCCCCGGATTTCTTAGAAGCTTTCAATAAGTGCAAACAAATCCTAACTAACGCCCCCATACTACAGTATCCGAATTTTGATGAGCCTTTCATCCTCACCACCGACGCTTCAGATGTAGCATTAGGTGCGGTATTATCTCAAGGAATAGTAGGATCCGACAAACCAGTAGCATTTGCATCTCGGACACTGTCAGATACTGAATCGCGATACTCTACAATAGAAAAGGAACTGCTCGCCATAGTATGGTCAATCAAATATTTTAGACCCTATCTTTACGGTAGAAAGTTTACCATCTATACGGATCACAGGCCTCTCACTTGGTTAATGTCATTAAAAGATCCTAACTCTAAATTAACTAGATGGCGTTTGAAACTCTCAGAATACGATTATAAGGTTGTATACAAAAAGGGTCGCCAAAACACTAACGCGGATGCTCTATCACGTGTCAAAATATTTCATGGTAGCATCGACTCTCTAGCCGTTAACCTAGACGATAATGAAGACGATGAGATAATTAATAGAATATTCGAAAACGCACGCAGGGAAGCCGAAAATCAAACAAACACAGTAGAACCCAATGAAAACATACAATCACAAAACCCAAGCATTCCTGAATCTCATATAGGTACAGATAGCATGAGTATAGTGTCAGCTGAACCTGAACTAGTGTCTACAAGACACACACAGGTCGACAACGAGAATAGAGGTATACCCATAATTACAGACGCTATTGATAGACAACTAAAACAGTTTCACGTTAGGTCAACGCCCGGATCTACATATAGAGTAGATAACAGATCTACAAACTCAAAAGTAGTTATAAAAGATGTCTTTATCCCAGTTAACAATACAGAGTCTGAGATAATTAGATTCCTCAAAGAACACACCATCGCTGACCGTGTATTCCATTGTTACTTTTATAATGAAGAATTATACCATGCCTTTTCTAGAGTCTACACAACAATATTTAACGACAGAGGTCCTAAACTACTTAAATGCACAAAACGCGTAACTTTAGTAGAAAACAAATCTGAACAAAATGAGTTGATTAAGAAATATCACGAAAGTAAAACTGTTCACCGCGGTATCCAGGAGACGTACAAGCAGTTGCATAGAAATTACCAC